>OX453001.1:12921185-15321185 GCA_949699075.1 Asteroscopus sphinx
ATAGTTGTTTTTAGTAAATTATCTGATAATAATCAAACTGATCTGATATCTGGTACGATCGAAAATATTTTTTCATTTCAGTGAAATATACGATATGTATCTACCTATTAAACACAGCGTGTTTAGTCAGAAATCTTTCCGGTAAATCACCACTTAGGCTAAAATCGCGAGGCATTCCAGGAACAGTAACTGCTTATATATAGTATACCTATATGTACATGTATGTCACCCTGGTACATATTAAGCCGAGTAGTTGTGGTGGAATAATTTATTTGTCGTTTAACTGGCATCTCTCAGGAGCTGTTTATCTTTTCGAGATAAAAAGTATCCTATATGTTAATCCAACTTATAGTTTATCTGTGTGCCAAATTTCATCCAAGTCCGTTTAGCTATACAGTGTTAAGAAGTAAAAAACATACATACCTACATACACACTCACAGACTTTCGCATTTATAATATTAGTGTGATTATCTATTATATTATCTTTTAATTTCATTTCATGTAATTTGTATTAAATATAAACATACTGGTGATTTTAATCGATATATTATGTATTTTATCTACACTCGTATCGTAAAATTCGAATTATGAACTCGAAAGTAATGACATAATGACATACTTTACGCACATGCACCTGTTATGAATTTAAAAAGTTTCATTACGATACAGTTTGTTGAACAAAACAATGCGGTAATTTAATTTTTTTTTCCATAACCGCACACTTCAGCCTAACTAAGGAGTTTTTAATGCCACTTCGACCTAACCAAGGAGTTTTCAAACCTTTTCTTTAGCAGTCGTACAGTTTGGCACCAATGAGTACACAAAATTCAGGGTGGCGCCACTTGTCATACATTGAAAATTTTTATCGTTTAAAATCGCGTTTTTGGCAGAACTTTTGATTGTCATATTGCTTTTAATTATATTTAAGTGTTTACAGGCATATTTTTTGTATGATAAAACAGAGATTGACGGAATCCTGACAAGGATAGAAAATTAGTTCCGATTATAATGTTGTCGCCAGACTATATTTTATTATCTGTGTAGGCGCGCACCAGCGCGCGTGCGCGGCCGCGCGCCCTACCTACTGGATTTGGACATCGTTACTTGTAAATTTATTGTTATTGTTTACGTTATTATTATGGTTTTGTATGTCGAAAGTTTTATTCTGGGCAAAAATATCTGACTACAGCAGTGATACTGAACTGTGGAGAATATGACCCCGCCTGAATTTCTGGATGCAGCAACGTAAATGACGAACAATCTTTTACCAGAGAAATCAAGAAAAACAACGACAATTTTACCAAGATTTTGACTTTGGTATTTTATTTAAAATTATATGAGTGTAGATAAAATAGTGTATGAAACTGACATAATTAGGTATTAAAACACTCGTGTGATACTATTAAAAACCTCGCCTATGGCTCGGTTTTTAAACTCACACTCGTGTTTTAATAACCCCTATTATGCAACAGTTTCATAAACTACTATTATTTGATAACGACCTAAAGAATGCTCAACCACAACCACATCACTAGAAGCTACTTTAACGTAGTTGCTGTTCGTGGGATAAAATTAAATAAATTGATTGTTCCACGAAGAATAAATTCCAAAAATATTGAAAGTAGCTGTTCGTGGAATACGTCAGGTGCGATTCGCTCAGTTGCTATTCAAGCAGTTGCTGTTTCTGGAATGCCTCAAAATTGCTTGCACTAAAATATGTTTGATGACATTCGTAGGTAAGTGTAATGTAGCAGGATTCGTTCAAGGGATTTTGTCGACAAAATGTACCACGGGGCAGGATCGTGATCGTACCTACATATTTTATTTTCGGAGGTTTGACTTCTATGATGTCTGTGCTTCTATAGAACTATTTCTTAGCAATTCATTTGTTTTGACTCTCTAGTTTAGAAATTAAACTTATTTTAAACTATCGCTCTCTTTATAGATACAAGAAAGAAGGAGGGCGTAAAGCGTTTTGAGCACTCACGCCTCGAAGCCCTTGACACCAAACGCCAACATCGTAAAACCCGCCCTAAGCCTTTTTACACTAACACTTTTAATTACAGCAGGCAATTATGCTGCTTTCTTTGTGACTGAACGTTTAAAATAAAGTTTGGCTTTGCAAGTCATACACGAGCACATGCCAGGCGCTGACTGGATGTCGCCGTCGACGGACACGTCGTGAAGGGCATCATCATCATCAGATACAAGAAAGGGATGACAACAATTTTTGTGCTTTCAAATTAGGCGGTATTAAAATGTCCAGTCAGTCGCGATCTCGGAGCGTGCCGTTTTAAAAATACGAAGAAATGGAACACGTAAACTAATTTCGCAGCAATAAAATTGTTGCCATCCCTTTCCTTTCTTGCATCTACTTTAAGTAAAAGAAGGTGATAGTTTAAAATGAGTATAGTTTGTAAGCAAGAGAATCGACACCTATGACAATCTTCTAATTGTAATTCAGGAACTGTAATTATTATAAAAACAAAATGTCTCTTTTGATATCAAATTCAACCGCAAAAAATTTAATACAGATACCGGCACGAGTTGTGAGCACAAACTTCACCTGCGCAGAAGTTCATTTATAGATCTGTTTGGTGGAATGACAGGAGCGCGGGGTGCCAACGCCGAACATTGCATTTACGCGATTGGTCGACAGTCGATGCTCGTCGTCTATTGGAAAATTAGGTATCATTCGGCTACCGTACACTTTCGGTTCAACTTTATTGACTCACATTTTCGAATTTAAAACAGTTATTTTTCTTTTGTTGTAATTAATTTATATTTTGATTTTTGAGTGTTTAATTTTTTGAATTAAAAATTGTTTTTTCTTCTTCTTCATCTTCCTTTATTTATTACAAGATTGTATTTAACTTGCAATGTATGTACGTATGTAAATGTATTTGTTAGAGTGGAATCTTGCAACTCAATTTTGAAGCAGATATCTTCAACCTATTTAGCTGAAATTTTGTACAATATGGGTATCAAATGAAAGGACTTGCTGAGAATACGAATGCGAGTTAAAAAACCTGTCCATCGATAACTAAATTGTAAAAAATAAATTATAAGTCAAAATGTTTTCTGTTTATTTATCTGTGCGTAAAAAAAAAGTCCCAAAATCATAATATGGGTGAAATTCGAGAAAGTTTTCATTTTCTATAACTACCCATAATCCTTATAAAACGCTAACGGTGAAATTTAGTGAACAAAGATACTAAATAATTTTGGTCAAAAGAGTACTTGCGTGAACTTGCCCCCACTACTGTCCATCTGTGCTCACGACTCATGCCGGCTACTATACCCCCTTATTAAATGTAATAAACCCAAGCAATTTTTTTAATTTAATTATTGTTATTTCATTTGTACAAATTTCATTATGTACACACAACACTTGAAAATATATAAAAATAAGACACTTATCACATAACTATCATTGCACTTATTTAACTTCTCTACTAATTGACATTAACACAGCCTTGCAGTCTACATCAAAATCTACCCCAGCTGCCGTTTTTAGGTCATCAGTATTATTAATCATAAATTATAAATCATCGTCCTCTTAATATTCATAATAAAACCCGAATATAAAATTATTCGTAGATAATTCGCGGAAAAGCACATTATTATATTATTGAGGGCCCCATAATTGCCCGAAGCACTCTACAAAATGGAGCATTAATTGCGTGAGCGACAGTCCCACTTGACCGGATACTTCGCAAATCACCCACGGCGTTTACTGCGAATCATTAAAAATACTTTATATCATTCTTGAGATAATTAAAATACGTTAAAACCGCGCTTTTTTCTTCTATCTTAACGCCATAAGCAATGCGCAATATACGTGGGACACTCAGAAAGTTTTGCGAAACTAAAAAAAATTGTTCTATACGTACATATATTTTTATCAAATCTTTTCAAAGTACTTTCCACCAGCCTCTATACAAAGATTCATGCGCCTAAACCAGTTTTCAAAACACTTTTTCCAGTCCGCCGCAGACACCTCGTTTACAGCCTGCTCGAACGCAGCCAGCGCATCTTCCGGCGACGAAAATTGTATCCCTTTGTGCTGATTTTTTATTTTTGGGAATAAAAAGAAGTCACACGGTGCTAGATCAGGGCTGTAAGGAGGGTGACCCAGGAGTTTGACTGGCGTGCTGTCCAGGAAGTCCCTCGTTTTGAGTGCGGTGTGCGCAGGTGCATTGTCGTGGTGGAGCAGTAGCCCGCGGAGCCCTGTGTTTGGTCGCTTGTTGCTTATAACAGAGAAAACTTCTGGCAAACATTTGGTAGTATACCATTCGGCATTAATGCTTCTTTGATCCCGTAAGGGAATTGATACCAAGTGGCCAGTCAAATTAAAAAAGCTAGCGATCAAAATCTTACCCCCGCTTCTAGATCGCTTCACTTTGGTAGGCGTTGGCTCATTTTGAAACACCCAAACAGTCGACTGGCGCTTGGTTTCTGGGTCGTATTGATAAATCCAGGACTCATCACCTGTAACGATGTCGTAAACACGCCGAGACGAGCCTGCTTCAAATTTGTTAAGCATATCACGGCACCATTCCACCCGGGCCTGCTTCTGAGCATCGGTGAGGTTGTGCGGCACCCAGCGTGATACTATCCTCCTCACGCGAAGATGGCTGTGTAGAATCTCGTGAACGCTTCCCGATCCAATCTTCAATATGTGTTGAATCTCCTGACATGTAATTCGCCTATTGTCTTGGATTAAATTTTTCACTGCTAGCACGTTTTCTTCGGTAACAGCCGTCAAAGGGCGACCGCTTCTTTCGTCATCCCCCAAAGTTGGTCGACCGCGCTTGAATTCGTTATACCAACGATACACGGTTGCCTTGGAAGGGCCTTCATCCATGAATGCCATTTGAAGTCTATCGTACGATTCATCCGGTTTCAGGCGACACTTGAAATCGTATAAAATCATAGCTCTAAAATGTTCCCGGCGCAGATCCATATTTCAGTGAGACACAATACTTTGAATTAACTCGCAAAAAATGTGGAGGGAAATTTTGAAATTGGAACTTACTTATTTTTACTTATAAATAATCATATTTTCGAAAAACATTATAACTGGCCAGTCTCCCATATATAAAAACTTTTTTTCGCAATACTTTCTGAGGGGCCTGGTAGGTATAAAATTAAATTAAAATTATAAATCTGAAAATGTCAATAGTAAAAAAAAAAATAACAATTTAGTTGTCTGGAAGACATCGTTTTTAGCGATAAGACCGCCCATGTACCCATAATTTATACGTTGTTCCTGTTTACTACTATTTTCATGGTGTACAATAAAGCATATTCTATCTATCTGTTTAATAAATTTGTAGTCTTAAAATAAAAATGCAATAATTAGTAAATAACACATTCTTCACAATTACATTAAATCAGATAAACACTCATTAAACATTTAGTTTAGTATATAACGTGTTATTGAAATAACTGAAAACCTCTTAAGGGGTCGTTCTACTCATCGGTATGACCAATTTTTACTATAGGACCAACACTGAAATCGTGAAAAAAAATATCAGCTGATCCCCACATTTTGTCGATTTATGTCAACGACGTCAATATATAGACACGCAATCGTGTTCGCGAGACAGCTGTCAAGTGAACTAATGACAGATGACAGTGTGGTTCCGGAACCACAACTTTGTGTAACCATGTTTTTCTTTTGAACAGCACATCTAGTACGTAGTCCATATATATCGATGATTTATGTAAACATAAATTTAAGAAACGTTTGTTTTTTTTTTCGCGATTCCGGTGTTGGTTCCATAGTAAAAGTTCATAATGATGAGTACCATGACCTCTTATCAGGTTTTCAGTTATTTCAATAACACGTTGTATAGTCTGCGGGGGCTCTAATAGGGTGCATTCATCACCATCCTCCTACCCTTATCCCAATTTATTTGGGGTCGGCGCAGCATGTTTTATTTCTTCCATACATCTCTATCAGCCGTCATCTCTGGCATTAATGGTCTTTATTACTAATCAAACTGACTAAATCAATGACTAATTTAGGATTCAAATAACTATCGGTCTGTCTAAAACTGCAGGGGGACTTAATAAGTGCCGAGGTTGGTTTGATACTGGCACAGAACAAACATTCCTCCTGTTTCCCGTGCACTACTTGTTTTTCTATTGTCTTGGTCTTTGTGGATTTGCTCACACATGTGATTGCATTCTCCGCCGTTCCATAGGTAACTTTTCAGGAGAAATCTCATTGAAAACTGAGTTTGTGTCCCACTTTTATGTTTTAACCGCTTGAACAATTTTCCTGAAGTTTTTCATGCATTAGCTCATAGTCTTGTATAACAAGCACAAATGTTTAAGCACAAAATCTAACTCCACATAGGAAAAATTACTGGAAAACCTGTGTAAATGAAAACAAATTTTTATCTCAAGTAGAATTACCCAGTTGGGCTATGGTAGTTAATGTCACACTATACAAACTGAAGGAAAAACATCAAATATTTGTATTACACCATATAGCATAACATGCACGAGGGTACTATAGTATTATATTATCTGTGACGAGGGGTAACCTCAAGTTACATTTAATAATAGCTAAAAGCCTTATGTGCGACTTATACAACGTGTATCAGAAATGCGTGGTATTATTTGAAGAGCTTATTCAGAGGATGCTATGGAACAACTTTTACTATGGGACGAACCCTGAAATCGCGAAAAAAAAATCAGCTGATCCTTACATTTTGTCGAGCGACATCGATGATTTAGTAGGGCACAGCTGATTTTTTTTTCGCGTATTCAGGGTTGGTCCCATAGTAAAAGTTGTTCTATGCTATGCCCTGAATGAGCTCTTAAAATATGACCACGCATTTCTGATACACGTTGTATATTTACTTAGATATAGTTCTCGTGAGAGGCAAGATGACATCTTAAAGCGGGAATACACATACCTGCAAAATGAAACAGTAGCTTGCTTGCTAGTTAACGGCATGTGCAAGTAAATGGCATAGATTTGCAAGAAAACTTCCATGCTATTTGCTTCCTCGCATGCCTGTTAATTGCAAGAAGTATACACAAGCCAGTACCTTACGCTAACGAGCGATGTCCCGTACAGCACATTTTTTAGTTTATGCATCAGTGGAAAGCATTTGAATTTAACTTACTAGTGTCATATTATTACTAGCAGTAGCTAAATTAATGAGATAAATTAATTACAAAACAAAAAATGTTTGCATATGCGACGTGTCTCCCCGGCGATAACTTGCCAGCTAATGGCTTCAGCTAATAATGGCATACCCATAGCTGTCGTGTACGTTCACACGAGCCGGTTTTGAAGCCCCCCGCGGAACCTCCTTCATATTGCATGCCCGTAAAACAAATGTTGTGCAATCTACTTGTTTGCCAGGTCCAAGCATGCCATTTAAGGCCCAGAACGCCGCGGAATGAGAGTGAGCGCGATGCAAAATACGAGGCTTGCCGGGAAGGAGTAGTGCGGCATGAAGTTGACGCCATTCCGAATGAAAGTGCATTTAAGCGAAAAAATATATATTACTCAGAAAATATGTGTATTTTCGATATAATGGCTTAGTAAAATTATTTCAAAATAATAAAACAATATTTAGGTAAAATATCATAACAAAATACCAATATATGTTGGATATATTTAGGAAACTGTTTGAAAATAAACAGTTTTCGAGGTATGTTTGGATTTTTTTATGATCGAGCCAAATAAGTGCATTCATGTTTTGGACTTAATAATATTGTCACGCCTATCCTTGAGTAACACGCATTTTAATTTCAGTACCATAGAGCGAGTAGTTTTTGAGCGGGATTCGCATTAGTTTGTTGAATTACAGAATTCGGCCCCTTAACGTATACAAATAAAAGTAGCTGGCACGTGCATGAAACTGGTATACAAGCGTGCAAGATACAGGCATGTGTATTCCCGCCTGTACTTATCCTAGATAGTTCATAATTCCTAGATATATTATGCATTGCTTTTACTGGTTCGACAAAATTATAAAACAC
Organism: Asteroscopus sphinx; assembly: GCA_949699075.1. NCBI lineage: Eukaryota > Metazoa > Arthropoda > Insecta > Lepidoptera > Noctuidae > Asteroscopus > Asteroscopus sphinx. Next base: position 12,929,197 of record OX453001.1, read on the forward strand.
GGGTTGCTAGTTTTTTTTTATTGTCTTCTCTAACTCTATTACCATTGATAAACAAAATATATTAATAAATATTTTTGAGACATTTAACACATCACCATCTAGTCCCTACTTCGATCAATAATAGTCCCAAACTAAACAGAGCTTTTACCATGGGTACTAGACAATGGATATAATACTTAGATACTTTTTATTTTCGTAAATACATACTTATAATACATAAGAAACACCTAAACCAACACAAACACTCTTGTTCATCATACAAATATTTGTGTCCTGTGGGAATCGAACCCACGACCTCGTCATCAGCAGTCCGACACTCGAATCACTAGACCACAGATGTTGATAATGGAGGACTCCTAATAAAAGTGACAATTAAAATAGAATCACGTTTTTTTGCAATCAGAAAGTCTATGTATGGGTACAAGAGTGTAGATAGGTGTAGAACTCATATCCAATGTCTTTGTCCATATAAACGTGACCAAACATTAAACATATCATTCTGTTATCTTTAGTTTTACATTATAAGGACAAGTTACCAAACATAAATAAATAATATCACAAAATTCATTTGCGATAGTTTACTCTGTAAAATAACAACCTAGCCTTTGAACAAAAAAAATCCAGTAGATATGTTTATGTTTTGATATTTATTTTAAGGGTCTAATAAGACAAAAACATGGCTTGATCAAGAGCTTTATTTTTATTTGAGGTATAATATCTCTAAAACAAAGCTAGTTTTTTTATCATGATCATGTTACCAAGACAATTACTAAATAAATACCGTAGAAATTTTCGTTAGACATAATAGGGGTCAAACGTAGGGGCCATCAAACCCTGCATCGTCCATGATTCATGAATAAACTTTTTTTTTACAATAACTATAACATGCTAATTTAAAAAAAAATACATTCTATTGTTGAGCTTTAATATTTTTTTACATTCGGTATTTGAGTTAAATTTTTAATCATTTACAAATATAAGTTCCGAAGCAGAAACAGCTCGCAATATCAATTCTGCGCTTGGAGAAACAAACGCACTTAAATAGGAAAGCTGGTGTTTTATATTATGGAATTCTGTGGTATGGTTGACTGTTATGATGTCAGGTAGAGTAATCGATGTATTTAATATGTTGTTCAACAGAGAAACATTGGGAATCTTTCGGCTCTTATTTACGTAATTTCATGACGTGTCGATTAAGTTGCAGAGACGCTGCAGTTCGTTTCTGACAGCGATTGCCGTAGATAAGAGAATACGAAAAGCATTGTTTTGATCGAAACTTAACTGCAACTGAACTTCTTTCGTTACGTGAATTGGTCTACTGGTTGTATGCGTAGCTGGTTCATAGTATAGTATAGTATAACGGGCTGGTTTCCACAACTCCAGGTCCAAGCGTGTATTTTGCGTACGGGTGGGAACTTACTCGATCCACCCCAACTCCTCGATAAAGGCCAGCAACGCCTTGGTGTTGCTGGTGATCTCTCTGTGGGTACCTGGGTTACCGAAGTACTTGGCCCTGTATGTGGCGACCTCAGAGCAGTCTAGAAGCACATGGGCTGCTGTCTCGTCTTCCACCATGCAGGCTCTGCACAATGGGCTGACGTAACACCTATGACAAAAAGATGCTTGTTAAAGGATCCGTGGCCAGTTATAGCAGGTGTGACTGTACGCAGCTGTTGTTTTGACAATCGGAGGGCCTGTTTCGTGAACCGGCCGTCAATAGCTGGTTCATATAATTACGATGAATTTGTATGAGCATTAGTGAATTGTGGATTAACATTATCGCCTTCCACAACACAACCCTGACCTACTGTAATAACTCCATTATCATGTAATTTTTTAGCCACCAAGCCGTCTGTGGGTAAAATGTGAACTGAGCATTCATTAATATAAAATAAATGTAAGTTCGTCCGTACAATCGTAACCTCACAATAACTGCAAAGCGGCTGCATCCACTTAAAGGTGCGATTTTCCCTGCAATTACGATGCAATTCTTCAAACCGCATCATAATCGCATTTAAAGACCAATCTTGCAGCATTTGCTGTTGAAGTTTATCTTTTTTTGCGAGAAGGAAACTTTTAAAAGGCTGCCTCCATAAGGTACCGAGGCCGGCCTGGTGTATGGGATTTTTACCGCACTAAGACCTCCCTTGTGGCTATCTTCAGCAAAATAAGGGGGAGTCCGAGAATCTGATATTCCTCCGGAGCCGTTCATGTGCACAGCCTGTAAGGCACATCTCAATGGAGCCTTTTGTCTCTCTGGTACACTATCTCGATGCGGTTTACGTAGCGGCACGTACGCGCCACCGTCAACCCTAAGGTCACCTAGTGGACACTCAGAGTCCCCACTCTGAACGCCCGTGACCTCCATGGCACCCGGCTCTGGTTGAATATCGATAGGGTGGGAGATACGACGTAAAGTCCTAGGCTAGGGCTAGGCGCCAGGACGGTTGCCCCGTCTACACTCTAAACTAACACCAACTATTATTTCTTCTATGCTAACACTTTCTTTTACACGAAACAACAAAAAGCACTTAGGACTGGTGGTGTAGTAAAACCTAAACATCAAACAGTTTTAACTATCTTAAGACCACAATCACACAGCAAAAGTAATAAAAGTGAATCAGGTCACCCTGATAATGTAGAATTTACATGTTTAATAAATTAGGGAAGGCATATAAACTCGAATGCTGAATTCATTTATTTACAATTTATTTGGACAAAATACAAATTGGTTTGCGGCGGTACATTGAAGCGTAACGCTTGCGCCGGTCATTAGGTAGACCGCAGTGGTCCACCCCGGTCCATTCTATGAACAAATTACAATGTTCATTCATTATTTCGAACAGGTTATAATAGAACCTTTATCAAGGTAAACCTTTATTTTGTTTTCCAGATTTCTTTTTTCATTTGGGAATTTAGATTGATTAGAGATTGAAATTGAGGTTCCGTGTGGGGCCGGACGTAAAGAATTGCACCACCCGCTCTCTTCTCATGGGTGTCGTAAAAGGCGACTAAGGGATTCACCAGAGGATGGGCAGCAGCGTTCTCCGAGTGTTTTGACAACCAACTGCGATCGCCAACCCGCCTGCCAAGCGTAGCGATTATGGCATATCCCCCCTTTGGGGGAGGCCTTTGTCCAGCAGTGGACGTCTTTCGGCTGAAATGATGATGATGATGAGAGATTGAAAACTAGGGAGTTTAAATTACTGGAAATCACTATAACCACTACATCACTGAGCTATATATAGGAAGAACATAAGGGTTCACAGTGCTCAGCGCACTCAACCAAATAAAAGGGATGGAATTGTCTCAATATCCGTGAAAACTGATGAAGTTATTTGACTAAACAATTTTGTCATACTAATATTGCAAAGAGGATAGTTTTGTTTATTAATTATAGCTGGCTTCGCTCCCAAGGTATTTCAATAAAAAGTATTTTATGTTTTAATTCAGCACATGGTCTATCTATGTATCGTTCCATATTTCGTGTTTATATCCATTGTCTAGTACCCATAATACAAGCTCTGCTTAGTTTGGCATTCGATGGTACTGTGTAAAAAATGTCCCATAAATATTTATTTATTTATTATTATTATAAAATTGTATCCATATATATCCATCAGTTTTTGATTTTCAAAAATTCAATCAGACAATTCCAGTTTTATAATAGTTATGAGGACTACAAAGGTTTGTGAGCTCAAAAGAGAAATAAAAACACAGATGAAAAACACAAGATTAAACTACCAAAGGCCGCGGTTTCGTCTCCAAAGCGTGAGGCAAAGGCATGACTGATGTAAAACCAAATTAACTAGCTTCCACCATGGACGACAAAAAAAGGCGGACGGAATCTCGCTAAACAATAAGTGAAGCACCCATAGTGGCTCGCTTAAAAGTACGGGCATAGTAAATAAACAAAAAGCCGCGATTACGCAACATTTCACGTGTGACGGTAGTCATTGTCGTAGTGGCACAAATAAAATAACAATACATATATATCAGATATGCTGTCGAAATTCTAATGGGTTTAGTAAAAATTAAGGGGAATGTAGCAGCCAAGTGGCGCCCCCATCAGTAAAAAAAATATTACTCGCTGAATACATCGTTTATCAATTCGTTCAATCAAACAATTGAAGTACAGGTACTGTAGTATAATCAGAAACTATTAACTCTGTAAAATATGGTTCGCTGTAGTTGTAGATAGAAAAAATGCCAAAAGTGGCCGTTTTTCGCACTACGTTCCCATTAAGTGCTTCAATCTTTTCTTCGCGAGATTCCGTCCGCCTTTTTTTATTCATCTGAAGCTTCCACTTATTATATCATCTTCAGAAGCCCCATGGTCATGATATCATCTTTCACCTCCTCAAACAACAAAACAAACAGTTCCTCTATTTACGTACATAATCAACTCGCTCAATGCAGATCCCTCAAAGCCTGCTAAAGGACAACATCAGTAAACCCATTCATTAAATGCCCCATAGCAATTTAACGAAACACTATTTGATAAGGTAACTTCAAACAAACGTAATAGCAAGTTCATTATTGATGTACAAATGAGATCTACTGGCTGATGAGACTAGTTAGACGGCCTTTGTCAATTCCGTTTTATGCTAATATGCCTTGATTACGACTGAACATATGTGCTGATATTGTATATACAGTGATCTGCATACGTTATAGTCTCCTGGTAGCCGAAAATTAGTTTCGGCTAAACAGTCGATATTCTAGTAGTAGACAGAATAATAATAATTCAGAATTATAAAATAATAATTCTGAGAACTGCCAGAAATCCAGGATGATTATTGAAAAAATTGATACACGTCACGTCGTGCCCCACGTTGGGCGCCAGTGTCACGTCGTGGCCGGTGTTGGGTAGCTCAGGCAGGAGACTCGCAGGGTCGAAGGTTCGGTGGCTTGACACACGGTGACACACGGAAGTAGGAGGAGAACAGGAACTAGTGGTACAGGAACTACAGGAACTAGTGGTACAGGAATGACAGGAACTAGTGGTACAGGAACGACAGGAACAGAACTCAGGTATGGAGGGCACAGAGGGTCAGTAGTACGGAGGGTCGGAGGAGTGGTAGGTCAACTCCGACTATAAGATGATTGAGCTGCTGCTACACCAGTGCAGCGAGCTCTGGCTGGATTCAGGATTCAGGTAGGTAGGTAGGTAGATGTAGGTCGGCACGAACAATAAAAACACAAGCAGGAACGTTTTTGGTATACTGTATCTCACTAGGCCCCGTTGTTTGATCAGTAGTCAAGTATACTATTTGTTAAAATACGTTGGTTAAACTGACAAATAGTAAGAAATTACAAAATACTGTTGTTTGATCAATAGTTAAACATGGCTATAGTTAAAATCATTGACAATTTGTCAAAAAGTTACTATGCATGGACAGAGTAGTCAACTTTGACTATTCGTTTTTAGGGTTCAGTAGTTCCTACAAGGAACCCTTATAGTTTTTTGTAAATTAGAAATGAAATCTACCTCTTTCTCCGAGATTTTTTCCCAATTACGTTGCTTTCAATCTAACCAGATGCGGCTGCACATCAGTATTTTACACGGAGCGACTGTCATCAGTCCCCGGCAACCCAGGTAATTGGTAATACTGACATCCTAAGATTAGAGCAGTTTTCAGATTTTCAGGCTTCTGACAATCCGTATCAACCCGTTATCGTGCTCTCAAAGGCATGGAGGGGTCTCGATGTGCAACGAAACTATCACCCATCCAAGGACGGTGGCTAGCGTAGATCTTGTAATCCACGCGGTTAATACTTAGGCACGAGCCCCAAAAAAAGAAAGGACTTAAATATAGGATGATGGTTTCAAGGTTTTGAATGTTCTTCTGATGACGACGAATTTTTGTGAATATTTATTGAACCGCCGAACACTTATCTCTTCACCAGCAACACCATTGACTATTGTTATATTTAACTATTGTTAAAAATATCTTCAAACAACGTATTTCTGCTTTAACTATTGGTAAGGCCTTGACTATTGTTAATGAAATATATAAATATATTCCAAAGAGTATCTACATATTGATCATATTACTTTTGCTTTTTAAAAAGAATTTGGTTGTCAAGACGGACTTTCAGTCAATATGTCATCACGACACGACCACAGATTAGTGATATTATGTCACAAACACAGATCTATTACCTAGTCACAAATAACCAAAGACATTTCTATACCGTCAGTATAATACCTTTATGCAAATAACATAATAATTTCATCGTCATCAGAAGAACATTCAAAATCTTCAAGCATCTTGCTATATTTAAGGTCTTTCTTTTTTGGGGGCTCGTGGCTAAGTATTAACCGAGTAGATTGCAAGATCTGCAAGGTTAAGTTACGCTAGCCGACGACAGTCCTTGGATGGGAGACCGTTTCGTTGCACATCGAGACCCCTCCGTACCTATGAGAGCACGAAAAGCTGTCGGTTCCGGTTGCCATAAAAATATATATATGGCAGTCGTTACGGGTAGTCGGAAGTCCGAAAGTCAGACAACTGGTAACCTTGGGATATCGGTATTACCCAGTACCTGGGTTAAGGGGGCCTGAAAGCAGTCACTCCGTGTAAAATACTGATGTTCAGCCGCATCCGGTTAGACTGGAAGCCGACCTCAACGTACTTGGGAAAAAGGCTCAGAGAAAGAGGATGATATAAGTTCATTTTTAATTTACAATAACTAGTGGTCAAAGTTCTCTGTCCATGCATAGTAACTTTTTAACAAATTGTCAATGATTTTAACTATAGTCATGTTTATCTATTGATCAAAAAACAGTATTTTGTAATTTTTCACTATTTATCAGTTTAACCAACGTATTTGAACTAATAGTATACATGACTACTGATCAAACAACGGGGCCTTCAATATATTTCTAGTTTAACTATTGTTAAAGCCTTAACTGTTGCTAATGAACTAATGGTTAAATTAACTATTAGTCATATTTTACTACTGATCAAACAACGGGGCCTTAACTGGTAAATTGATACATTGACTATTTGTTAATAAAATAATATAATGATTATAAGACACAGTCACAGACACATGAGTGTCTTTCAGCGTACATTAAAGAACTGAGCTAAAACAGTGGAAAATTAGCCATTTTTGAAAATAATTTTGAATTTGGATTAATTAAAGTATAATAAAGTGGCCAGGAAAACCAAATAGGGTGAGCAGCATAACGAGTTGGACCTCGTTACAGCTGATGAAACTAAAAAGATCTCACTCAGAAAAAGCGCTGTGTTGTGGCTCACGTTGCAACAAAGCATCGTGCTGAGTGTCAACCTCTTTGCCGCAGCTACGACATGCAAAGTTACTTTTCTTTTGATGTTACAAGTTACAACTATGAACTATGTATCACTATAATTCCAAAAATGTAATGAAGTTATTTTTATGTTCACTTACCGCATGTCATCTTGGCATCATGGCAATAAATAAGTTTTCTCCCATTTGCTCGGAAATTGGTTCATTATTCGAAAAAAAGAATACAACAATCGGCTCTTTCCCGTACGCAACAAAATAACAAGCCGGTAATATCCAACACGACAATAATAGAAATTGCTGGACAGTTTTAATTTTTTTAATTTTGCTACAGAGGTTTTTAAGTACAATGTGTACTTAAAAATCTCTATATACATACTTTTCTCCCACTTTCTCGGAAATTGGTTCATTATTTAAAAAAAAGAATACAACAATCGGCTCTTTTCCGTACGCAACGAAATAACAGGCCGGTAATATCCAACAGGACAATAATATAAATTGCTGGACACTTTTTATTTTTTAAATTATGCTACCGAGGTTTTTAAGTACACACTTACATAAATTAGGTGTTTTTAGGTACAAAATATTGTTCATTATACAGGCTGAATGCGCATTTTTTTTTCAAACTTAAAAAATAGAACAAGAACCGAGCGCAGGCCAGCGCGGGCGAATTGGCGTGAATGAAAATGAGATAATGTTGAATTAATTTGTGTTGTGTTTGCTCGCAAATGAGAGAAAAGTACTATACAAGTCTCGGCCGAAATAGCAATTAACGGCCTCGTTTAGTTAAAAAGGACTCGGCTTGCGCCTCGTCCTTTTAAAATCAATCAATATTACTCGGCCGTAAATTGCTTCATTTCAGGCCTCGACAGTAATGTACTATTACATAAATTAGGTGTTTTTAGGTATCATTATAAAGGCTGAATGCGCATTTTTTTTTAAACTTTGAAAATAGAACGAGAACCGCGCGCGGCCGAATTGGCGTCAACAGTAATGTACTATTTATTTCTTTCATAAAATAATAAATTTGATTCACTTTAAACAGAAAAGAATATGGCACGAAAGGGAGGAGGCAAATTCACGGTAGTTAATGGAAAATACTGTCGGTAATGATTATAAAATTTGTCAGGTTTTTCCTGTATCATTTGTGGATAGTAAAAATTGAACACATTTACGATGTTTATTTATTTAACAAGGCATTGAAATACGGTTGCAAAATTGGTTGAGGGAAATTCGTTTATCACCGATTTTGGCTGTTGGATCAATGATTATCAAAATGACGTTGTCGGTGTAGATCATAGATATCAAGATAATAAGGTAATAGAAATGCTATCTACTGTCTTTTAATACCGGAACGCGTGTCGCTGGTTTGCCGCTACCAAAACCTAAATACACAATTCCGCCCACTCTGTTTCTAGCATTCAATGCAAAATAAATTCAGCCTTAAAAATATTTCGCTGTTACATATGCTGCAAAATACTATTTTAGTGACTCTGCGTCCAAAACAGAACTGATGATCAAGCAAAAGGTTCGCGCACTGGTATCCTACGAGACACCTGCACGCGGCGACAAGTTCACACACCTTTACCACTTCTATACCTTATTATTTAGATTTCTATGGTGTACATCAATCAATCAATCAACTCAGCCTATCGCAGTCCACTGCTGGACATAGGCCTCTCCCAAGTTGCGCCACAACGCTCGGTCCTCTGCCTTCCGCATCGCATCATCCATGGATCCATCCATCTTGCCATCCTTCGCATGGTGTACATACTGCTACTTAATATCTAGTTTAATCGTCACTTATGATATGACACTCATAGAAATTTGTTTAATAATATAACTAGAGCTGGTGATAATAGCGAATAGTCGCCATAGCTACGAAGCTTGATCTATGTTGCCATACGAATCTCTATGGCCGTCGTTACGGGTAGTCAGAACTTCAGAAAACTGAAAGTCTGACAACTGGTCTAACCGTAGGATGTCGTTATTACTCATTATCTGGGTTACGGAGAACGGAGTTCTGGAGTCGCTCCGTGTAAATTACTGATGCTCAGCCGCATCTGGTTAAACTGGATACTGACCCCAACATAGTTGGGAAAATGCTCGGGAAAGAGAGGGACCTACGAAGCTAGATAGCCACAAATATACTGAACTCATCAACTTAGTTTTCGTTTTCGAATTCCAATTCCGCCTCCATTGTAAGGAAAAATAATCACCCATTTAATACTCTTGTACTAAAATAAACTTACCCCCAGTTTCCGAAAGGCTGATCAACGCAAAAATTAACTAATCGGCTGTCAAATCTCAGGTCAAGCGATGTGATTGGTTGTTAAATTTTTTGCCGGCCAATCACAGAAGCTGACATTAGATTTGACAATTGATCAAAATTGATCTGCCTTCCAGAAACTGGGGGTTAATCAATGAGAGTTAGGTGGTATTCAAAGAAAAGAAAGAAAGAAAGAATTCGAAGATTCCGAGGTTTACCTAGTTATTACAGACTGTGGTTTGGTGCTAGTTTTTTCAACGAGAAAGGTACTGGTGATCCATTTTAACAACAACATGTCAACAGGGATCAAGCAGAATACCAGCGTCAGGTTCAATAACCTGGCAATATGCTAAGCGGGAATCCGCTGGATGCGGAAAGTTCAGGACTGGTCGTTGTGACGATGCTTGGGGGAGGCCTATGTCCAGCAGTGGACGTCTTTCGGCTGAAATGATGATGATAATGCTGAGCTGGACACCCATTCGTCACAATTTTGAGACACACATGGCGCATGACTGTCAATGACTTTTTCCTCGCTTTATTACTCTGTATTACTTCTTCACTAAATCTATTTCTTGTTCATGTATGTGTAATTCTTTTGTATGTGTCACAGTTGTGTCAAATAAATATTTTTCTTTCTTCTTTATTTTGTCTTTATTATTCTTTATTTATTTTTTGTTTTTGCTTATTCTACTGAAAAATGTACCCAACTTGAGTTTTTTTCGCTTTCATGGTCTTCATTACTGAGAGCCAACACCATACTTTTCCACTGCTTGTTTTTTGCACTGTTAGATCAGTCAAAGATTTATTCAAGTTTATTATGCCACAAGCTTCGATCAATAGTAATACTATTGAGGGCCACAAGCCACATATTGAAACAGAATATGTTTATGCAACTACACAGTAAAAACCAATTCGACATTTTATTCCTTCCATTACCAAAATTAATTTAGAATATGTCCAGACCGTATATTAAATAACCGAAAACAATTCAGACATAATAATAATAATACACATTTTTATTCGCAATATTGTGTAGAAAAAACCGGTCGGTCTGTGCCTGATAATAAATTTACCCAATACCGAATTCTCCCAAGCTTTAACAATTGGATTTAAAACAGGAATCCGAAAGGTTTTATTTATATTAGTCAGGGAATCGTTTTTGTAGCCATTCTCGTAATGCCCGGGCTGCATCACTTTTTCAGGATTATAGAAGAAAAACGACGGCATTATCGGATCTTAGAGTAATCGCCGGCGCCGCGACTGTTTTCTCATTACCATACCATTTTGCTGTTAGACTCCTAACGGCTTAGCTGCCAACTGTTGTAACTCTAACTTTGTTAGATGGCAGTTTAGGCACGCAATACACTTTATAGTAGGCTTAAAGCTAAATCTAGTACCGACTCGAACCGTTAAGCTTCGATTTTGCTTAGAACAATTTGTACAAATTTCCAGCGACAGCTCTTTCCTTATTTTAATAGATTCTGCTCCGTTAAGTTTGCGAATGGCAAACATCAAAGGCTAGGTATTTGATGGCGGTTCTTAAGACCGCAATTTACTGGCCGCTCTTTTCCTTGGGAATAATGGCAGCAACAAGGAAATATTTTTCAGTCCCATGCTGTTAAGAACTGGTTTTAATAGCTGTCTATTTTTCAAGTAAATAAAGTAGTGACAGTGTGGCACAAAGGGGGTTTGCTGTTTGATCGAAATGTAGGTCAACGTGGGACTGCGTCGTTATTTCGATTATAAAAATAAACAACCCAAAAAAAGTAAGCTTCGTCATTTTCCTTGATTTTTTTTCAAAGCTATGAGTACTACCTGTTAGTACAGTCGACTGCATGACAGTGGTAACACTTCAATTCGAAAACTGCCCTTACTGCTTACGAAGTAAAGATGCTGCTAATGTCTAAGTGTTACCTACCATCGACGTGCGGTCGACCATTCGTAGTTGGAATAGGTTTGAGTAACTATACCTACTTGGGATAATGCTTTTTCTCAAACATGCTTGGAATTTGACGACGTCTGTGGTCTAGTGGTTCGATTCCAACAGGACACAAATATTTGTATGATAAACATAAGTGTTTGTGTTGGTCTGGGTGTTTCTTATGTATTTTAAGTATGTATTTACGAAGAAAAAGTATATAAGTATTATATCCATTGTCTAGTACCCATAGTACAAGCTCTGCTTAGTTTGGGACTAGATGGTGCTGTGCAAAAAATGGCTTATTCCCGCGCGCTCCAGGATTTCCTTCCCACGGGCTCCAAAACGAAAAAATATTGTAATATTAATTAAAAAAATCGGTCCCATGAGCTCCAAGGATTTCAAAGTACAGATTGCAAAAAAGTTAATACGTTAAAGATGTTTTTTATTTTTTATTTGACGAAGTAATCATACTAACGAACGGAGAACTGTGAGATGTGAGTCTGACCATGCAGGGGTGCTGGCCAGAAAACTTCCACGTGTGCCTGACGGCTGCTTGTCCTTCTGGACTGGTCTGGAGGGAACGGCAGTTGTTTGGCCGGTGCATCCTGGGCACGGGCAATAAAATCCTTTCGAGGGATTAACCTTCGGGGATTTTATTGCCTGTGGCGAATATTCTGGCGCGGGAGGGGCTCGTTCTGGGCCAGTGGGGAGTTGCTCCACGTGTCCCTCTGTTGCCAACAGAGGGCACAGTGGAGGAGCAGGGGCAGGCCCAGTGTGCACTCATCCAGCTACTGGGCAGGCAGCGTGGTGACTGTCTTTCCCTGCCCCCGTCGATCTCGTAATCCCAGGAGTGCCCGCTGAGTAGTGTTCTCGCGCCTCTTGGGACCGAGGGTCTTGGCTTCACCGCCCGGACCGAGAGTAAGAAAACCTCTATAAAAAATTACGGGAGGTAGAGCCTGCGAGCAGCAGACTCGGGGTAGTTTGCTGCCCGACTAGCAGCTGGCGTAGCTGGCACAGCCGGCGTAGTTGGCGCAACTGATAAAGTCCCATGAGGTGAGGTGGCGTGCAGTGTTCCGTGTGCGCCACCTAGGAGGGTGCGGCCAACGTTAGGCCGCACGGGGAGAAGGGGCTCACCTGCTTGTGGCGGGCCAGGACCTGTCGGGGGTGGTTGTGTGAATACTCACGGGTTCCCACGCCCCCGGCTAAGGTAGTTGAAGGAACACCGTGGTGGTTTTAGTCGGTAAGAGTCCGACACTGGCTCCGCCTACCCCGGGCGGAGTGCGTCCATGAGGATTATTCCAAAGCAAAAAAAAAAAAAAGTTTGACCATGCAGTCCACACCCCCATCGTTGCTGCGTCTCGTTACGTTTCTTAGTATACCATAAGATTGATCGAAGATTGTGATATCCAAAACTGTGTTTTTTTTACTTTTATGCAATTTATATTTTATGTACCTGACCAGTAGCATAATAATATTTAAGATTGACGTGTAAAATCAGAAACCGATTTTTCATATTTTAACATAACATAACATCACGCCTGTATTTCCCCGAAGGGGTAGGCAGAGGTGTATAGCACACCCAAATTTCGCCAGTAATTTTATAGTCTCATGTAATAGGGGGCGAGCCTATTGCCATTAACCGGGCACAAATCCAGATTCCGGACTGCTACTGAGAATTTCCTAATGAAAAAACCCAATAACACTTTGCCCGACCCGGGAATCGAACCCAGGACCCCACGCTCAGCAGTCGTGCTTGCAACCACTAGACCAACGTGGCATATTTTATTTACTTATAAATCATTTTCATTTTAAATATACATAAGGCCGATTTCTGATATTAGAAACATTGATTCCTGGCTATTTTTAACTTATCTGTAATTGATGTTTATACATTTTTAGGTCGATTTGTGATGACAGAAATTTTTAATTACTTATTTTTCACTCTTGAATTTCACACTATAAGTGTAACCTAAGGTCGATTTGTGACTGATGCCTTAAACTATATTCAGCAAATTATAAATATGAAAGTAAGCCATAAGCGTTTTATTTTGCTAACCATACACAATTTCGCTTGGAGCTCTCGGGATGAAAATAGGTAGGTATATTAATATTTATTTAGTTTGTTCTACAAAATTTGGAGCTCTCGGGAACCAATGTATGAAAACATTTTTTGACGAGAACAATAGATTTGGAGCTCATGGGAATAAGCCCAAAAAATGTCCAAAATTTATTTATTTATTTTCGTATCGCGATCAAATCGTGGGTGTTCTCAAAAAATGCCAGGTTAAGAGTTCTCTAAACCGACGAGCATGCATGACGAGGTTAATGACGTAGATGAAGCGAAAGAGGTGTGTCAGGATCGTAGCAGGTGGAAATCCATAGTCTCTGCGTACCCCAATGGGAAACAGGCGTGATAATATGTAGTATAGTATAACGGGCTGGTTTCCGCAACTCCACGATCAAGCGTGTATTTTGCGTACGGGTGGGAACTTACTCGATCCACCCTAACTCCTCGAAAAAGGCCAGCAACGCCTTGGTGTTGCTGGTGATCTCTCTGAGGGTACCTGGGTTACCGAAGTACTTGGCCCTGTATGTGGCGACCTCAGAGCAGTCTAGAAGCACATGGGCTGCTGTCTCGTCTTCCACCATGCAGGCTCTACACAGTGGGCTGTCCGTGACACCTATGACAAAAAGGTGTTTGTTAAAGGACCCGTGGCCAGTAATAGCAGCTGTGACTGTACGCAGCTGTTGTTTTGACAATCGGAGGGCCTGTTTCGTAAACCGGCCGTCGATTGTGGGAAGTGCCTCCTTGGCCTGCCTGCACTCACCATGGTCTTTCCATAGTTTGTAGTGTTTGTCCTTGGTGCGTTTCCTTACCAAGTTGCGTAGGTATCCATAGGGGAGTGGCACTATGGGTTCAGGTCCCACGACTACCATACTCGATCCCCTTCTGGCCAGTTCATCCGCTGCGTCATTGCCTCGGGAACTGCTGTGTCTTTTGATCCATTGAATGGTTATGTTATTGAGATTACCTACCTGGTTGAGGTTTTGCTGGCACTCGTGTATCAGCCCCGAGTTTACCGTATGGCTGCTTAGTGCTTGTAGTACGGACATGCTGTCCGAGAGTATACGAATTGAGTGGTCTTTAACCTTCCTGGCTAAAATCGCCGAAGCTGCCAGGGAAATGCCCATGCACTCGGCCTGGAACACCGTGTTATGGACCCCCAATGGTGTGGCTATGTGTATATTGAGGTCTTCCGAGAAGATCCCGGCACCCGTACCTGTGCCTGTTTTGGATCCATCCGTGAAGATTCGCACCTCTGCAGGGCACAGCGCTTCGCATCGGTGATCCTCATACAGCTGGATTTTGTACTTCTTGTCGAAAATAAATTGCTTGGGAATCCGGTCGTTAATGGATTTCAACAGAGGGAATTCATTGCTGAGTTCCTCTATCAACGCGGTGTGTTGTGTACTACTCTTACTCCATAGATTTAGTGTTTTTAGACGTACTGCCGCCATCGCCGCCTCCTGTTGTATAAAAAGGTGGAGCGGTGGAATTCCCAGCATGTCTTCGAGTGCTGCAGTCGGGGTAGTCCTCATGCAGCCTGTAATCGCCACACAGGCAAGTCTTTGCATGCGCTGTAGTTTGTTTGAAGCTGTAATCAGCTTGGTTCTAGGCCACCAAACTACGGCCCCATAGGCAATCATGGGGCGGATTACCGCGCTGTATAGCCATAGTATAATTTTAGGGGATAGGCCCCACTTCTTACCTATCATTTTCCTGCATTGCCAGAAGGTGTGATAATATGTATGTATGTATGTATTTATTTATTTCGTCAACATTCTTCGAGATAAAACAAAAATGCGGTACTGCTAAAATACATGTGAGCCTGCAGCGGCCAGCAATGTAAGTGAAAATCTATCTGTAATGTTTAGCGGCCAAATAAATTACTATGAAAACTCATATCTGTCGTTTAATTTAAAAATGGAACGAACTTTTTAGTCCATAAAATAGCAACCAATGAGGTTACTTATCAAATATTTTATTTAAATTTTGAACTGGCTTGCAAACAGAGCTGTTTAAAGTAAAAAAGAAACAAATTAACATATTGACGCGTAAAAAGATATTGTTGTTCGTCATTGATTCTAAAATTTTGTTTGAATTTCCGCGTATTATTTGAGAAAAGTACTACACAAGCCTCGGCCGCAACCAGGAATTAATAGACTCACGTACGTGTGCCACGGCTTTGCCTCGGCCCACATTTTCACGTTCATCCATCAATGCTCCTGTTGCCGTCCGCTGCAGTAATGTGCTATAGAAAATTTCCTTTTCCAACTAAATAAAATTTCAAAATCTTCCATACATACAGTAATCATAACACTTATGTTTTTAAAAACCCACGGGCAGCTTAGAAATAACATTGTTTGTTAGACATAAAATGGGATATTTTCCAGTCCACAATGCCCATGTAACGGGCTCGGCCGTCGGAATTATCGCCAATATAATGGCTCATAAAAGTTAAAATTTACGAGTGGCCGGCCGCCCTGCAAACACTTCCGAATTATCTGATCACACGAACAATATAATACTGTCACGCCAAGAAATATGTACCTGCCTTCCTGATACCAGACTATCTACGCTGATAAATTAATGCAACCTTTTTCGCTTTCCCTACGATATCTTTTTATATATTTTTGCAGTAGTACGCCACCGACTGCCCCCATGATCCAGAATTCTAGATCTTACGTCTTCTTTGTCCATCCAATGGTTGTCTGGAAGATATCACTTTTAGCGATAAGACCCATAATTTATACGTTGTTCCTGTTTACTGATATTTTCATGGTGTAATATAAAGCATATTCTATCTCTCTATCTATCTACGTTCACGATAAGTTTCTCCGTGAAAATGTTTCAGCTCTTCACACATAAGTAGCCACAACATTGTATCAAAATTGAAATGACTGAAACAGGTAGCGTAGCTGAGTAATCACAGAAACTTGATACCCCAAAGTCAAAACTTCGACACGATACGGCATTTCGAATTAGTTAGACAAGTTTAAAGCAGTTCGCGGGCAGGTGGCGCCTTTGTTCCAGTGCGGTTTCACTTGATAATAACACAACTATGTTCGAGTGGCGTTAAACTCACTAGAACTAACTGGTAACTTGCGTCAGACAGATAGTTACTGGTGTATTCGTATGCTCTCGGTGTTCACGGGCCTTGGCTGACTAAGGCAATCTAGCAAGCAGATGGTGGGCAAAATCCCGCCTGAGGCTTATCTGTGTGCTGGGAAACGAATGCGGGTCGTCCATCACGAGGTGGAGGCTGCCACCTACAGCCAGCTGTATACTAAGGCCAGCTTAGTGGTTTATTAGATTTATTGTTATTTATGTCAGTAGATTTTTTCGCTTTACCCGGCAACGCTTTATATGAGTCTACCAATTATGTTTGCTGAATGAATCTGTTTTTGGTGTTGAAAAATGCACTTTTGATTGTATTGTTAATAAAATTTATTAACAATTGTTACTAAAATGTATTAACAATTCAATCAAATGTTTGAAGCATTTTACACAGCACTATCTAGTCTCAAACTAACCAGAGCTTGTACTATGGGACAATGGATATAATAGTTAACTTTTTTTTTTTAGTAAATACATGCATGAAATACATAAGAAACATCCAGAACAACAGAAACACTTATGTTTATATCATAAATATTTGTATCCTGTGGGAATCGAACCCTCAACCTCGTAACAACAGCGAAACAACAGTCTGACACTCGAACCACTAGACCACAGACATCGTCAAAAGAATTGATATTTATTTCGTTTGGCTTTGCAAAATTCAGTATGCGTGGTCTTCGATACTGGAGTTTTATTAAATTGAATTCACTTGTCGCTTTTCACTTTAAAAGGAAGGAAATAATATGAAGTTTAAATCCCTCAGGCAAGAAGGCGATTCCACATTCAACTCAGGAGAAAAGCTAACAGAAGCTGCACAACTTCAAAAGGAAAAGATAACTTCAGAATCTTTCACATTTCGTTGACTGACTACTCTGTTTTGGATAAGGGAATAAAGTTTACGCTTCACACCATACAAACGGGATTGGGGACATGCGAAACTATTTAGAATGAAAGTCCTGACGTCACGGGGAGATATAAATTGCAGGAATAAGTCCCCGGGGCGAGGGAATGGACGTTGGGATTCGCGCTACCTGCCTCTACCTTCCGTAGAGACACAACTGCAAGCTACGCAACAAATTACCTAATGTACATAACAGATTGTACGCCAAATTCCCCTAAAAGGTAGACAGAGATGTTAGTGTTTAGTGCACACAAAGTTAGCTGTTGACTGCGGTTATTTGTCAGATTTGATAAGAAGCAAGTCATTTATACTTAACAGGGTATACGATTCCAAATCCTGGGCTGCTACTGAAATATCTATCCTCTTAAGGCCCAATCTAAATTTAGGTCGATATAAATGACGACCCAATGTACTAAAAATAGGTTCAAGTAGTTGCGGCCCAGACTTCAATTTTTAAAAATATACATAAATCGGCCCAACGACCTAAAACAAAACAAAGATATCAAAGATATATATGGCCTATCGGCCAAAATTAATATCCAATCTATCCACGATTTGCCCTACTAGAGATAGAAATTTGACATATTTTGTATGGAGCTTATGTCAAATTCCTATCTCTAGTAGGGTAAATCGTGGATAGATTGGATATTAATTTTGGCCGTATATCAAATGCAAAATAAACCAAAAAAGATATATCTTTTTTAGATTGCTGCATGGGCCGATATTTGATGATTTAAAAAGCTTGCTTGGGTCCGAACGACTACTGACCATATGTACTTAAAGTAGGTTGTTGGACCTTACGAGGCTATAACAGAACCCCAGTAACATGTTTTTAGACCTGAGATCCAACCACCACACACTCGATAGACTGGTGACCATGTCACAAACTAAACAATTGACGTGCGTCAGCATTGAACACAAAATAATCCGTATCGCTGCTCTAATCACATCACGTATCTCGGTTAATCTAATCCCGGTATTCCCACAAGTGCGGGAACGTCGTACCTTTTTGTGCCGATGTGAACGCATATATACCTACGGTTTAAAGGCGAAGGTCATAATATTCTGAGCACACACGCGCAAAAGGGATACTTCCTCGGCTCCGTATCAAAAATATTATGCAAATATGCTACCTACTCCATTTTCGTAGATCCCGTATCGTATGTAAAGATGTTCGTATCGTAAATCTCGTCTTTATTGTATTCTTCTCCGTCGCCGCTTAGCAGATACGTGAACGTGTAAACAAACAACCGTTTTAGCCTATATCTACAATTTTCAATCGATTTCATATTCAATTACTTTTGGAATTTATTGTCCACATATTCCCGCATGACTGTACAAATTATTTCTTACTATGTAGTGATTTCATTAATTTAACAACTTCAATAATCTTGTAATGCTATAGAATCACATAACGGGCATCCATTCCGCAGTCCTGAAAGCAGTTCAAGTATTTTATTTTATCCAATTCCAGCACCTAAGTACTTAGCTTTTCAAAAAAGAAGCCATTACTCTTTTGATTTCCTTTCACTATAGAAAACTAGCGCTGAAAAGAGTTTTAAAATGGTTCCAGAGAAATTTTTAATTCTAAAGAAAATTATTGGATAGTAGATGGTACATAGTTGTAGAAAGATGCAACTATGTATCTTGTTAGAAGCCACTATAGAATACGGCGTTACTACAGTCGAATTACAAAGTTAGCGACTCATATATTGATAAAGTTTGTTGCATGCCAACCACTATGTGAAATTAACAAACTTAGAGCCCTCGTCCTTTGGCGCTCTGAACTTCATGCCGCAGCACTAGATTGCATATAAATTTTGCTACATCCCTAAACCAAAGTCCACTTAAGGTTAACCGTGACTCCAAGACTAAAGATTCTCTATGTATCTTTGTATCTGTATGTATTCTTCTGTCTATCTTATACCTTATGTTTATATGTTATGTTACAGTGCAAAGTAGTGCAAACGAAGTGTACGTGTGCGGGTGAAATTACAATCACATGAGACTTTTCGTCTCTAACTCTCACTTTGGCGAACACTACTTGCTAGCCTATTGCAGTTGTCATAGGCAAAAGTAACCGCTTAACATCAGGTAGGCCTTTAGCTCTTTTCGTCAGGCATAACAAATTAGATTATTTCTCACAAAGTTGCGCTTCTATCGACTTCGGCAAAACTTACCTCCAACAAAAATGAACGGCGTTACTCCGAAGATACTTAGGTACCGATTAAAATAATTAACGTTAATTGAAAAGGCATCTCGAAGTCGAAGTTTTTAATTAAGCTTGAGAGCACTAAAACGGCAGCGAATATTCTTATAGAGAACTTAGTAGGTTCTGCAAACCGAGTGGAAGCGAGAGCCAAGTGGGCAAAGAGTTCTCAGCCAGAGTGTTTGCTCAAACGAAGTTAGTTGTCGAAAGCGATGTAGTGTAGGAGCGCGTCTTGCATTTACTCCGACTATTGGATTTGGATCGAATCATACATATGCCCATTTCCTGGGAACGCTTTTCAGTGTACTTATTATACTCTATTTTTATTGTGCAGTACAGTCAGAACCAATAATATCTACCTATCGACAATTTCCCACAACATCACATGGCTAACGGCCAAAATTAATATCCAATCTATCCACGATTTGCCCTACTAGACATAGGAATTTGACATAAGCTCCATAATCAAATTTCTATCCCTAGTAGGGAAATCGTGGATAGATTGGATATTAATTTTGGCCGTATGAGTATAAAAGTAGAGAAGTAAAAGGGCTGTCTCTTCTATACTATATACACATATTTATCTACTCTATCCATAAACAGCGATTGCTTGCGGTTTTAGCACCGTCAATAGGATTATTGTTTCTGATTGTACATAATGAGAGAATTCGGAGCTAGCCGTAGAGAGTAATCGTCGTTTTAGATCATTGTTTAAAAATTATGAGTTAACTTCAATTAATATTGAATCACTCATCAAACCGATTGATCGGAGCGATAGGTACGTTAAATCGATAATTGTTTGATAGGGCTAGATGTTAAATTAGTTCCGAACAATACGAGCTCGCTACAGTTAACAGATAAGCACAATTTACCGAACTCACAAATTGTGGCATATGATTTGTAAGCTCCGGCAGCCATGTTTGTTTGTTTTATTTGGACGGTAATAAGCAACGCAGTGTCAGCCCACAAGACTTTGGTTTTCAGAAAATGGCGTTCGAGTCTTTGTAACCCCTTTAGAATTTTAAGCAGTTTATTGTTTTTTTCTTATTGCCTATCATTCATATTATTTTAGCTGTTTGTAAAAATATATTCAATTCATGTGTCATCATTCATCATCATCATCATTTCAGCCGAAAGACGTCCACTGCTGGACATAGGCCTCCCCCAAACATCGCCACAACGACCGGTCCTGTGCCTTCCGCATCCAGCGGATTCCCGCGACCTTCACCAGGTCGTCGGTCCACCTTGTGGGGGACCCACGCTGCGGCTTCCAGTACGCGGTCGCCACTCCAGAACATTACTGCCCCATCGGCCATCCGTTCTGCGAGCAATGTGCCCCACCCACTGCCACTTAAGTTTACGAATGTTCATGTGTACGAATTTTATATTCTGTTAGGCGTTGTGCTAAGGCGTTGTCCTAATACAAAGCGACTAAGTGACCATCGCATGTTCGCGCGATTTGTGTTTGCAACATGACATTTTCGCGCGAATGTTATAAGGACACATGTTCGACACCTGTATGTCTGATCGCGGGCTTGCACAAATTTTGTTCGTGCGGGCACAACAGGACAACGCCTCCTAAAACAAATTAGCGAACATTTTATAAGGAAAACGCCTAACACAAAACATTAATACTTAGCCGTTCTAAAAACAAAACATTTTATATCGATTTATATCTTATCAGCAAAGCGTGCCACCATATCTACCTATTTACTCATTGACTTAAGACTTAATTTCAGTAATTTCATCATCATCATCATCATCATTTCAGCCGAAAGCCGTCCACTGCTGGACATAGGCCTCCCCCAAGCAAGGGGGGATATGCCATGATCACCACACTTGGCAGGTGGGTTAGCGATCGCAGTTGGTTGGGAATGTTGCTGCCCATCTTCTGGTGAATCTCTTAGTCGCCTTTTACGACACCCATGAGAAGATATAGGGTGGGGCAATTTTTTTCAGTAATTTACTAGACATTTATTCATTATTCACTAAATTATATTGTCAATTTTAGAGCTTTGACACTGTTTAGCATATTATTACGTCCACGGACAATTTGACAGCGAGCGCACATGAAAACTCAACTTTCATCGCGATCGTGCTACTGTTCGGTAATTTATGCATTGGTTACCTTCAAAGGTATTTTGTTCGAGCTAAGAATATGGATCTAGCGAAACGAATATACGACTATACGGTATACGAGTTTAAGTAGATACCTTTCTGACACAAATGTACTCAGAATTTTGATACAATGTTACTTTTTATCAAGTTTAATATCTTCATCAGTTATTTCAGCTCACTGCTGGGCCGGGCCTCTTCTCCGATTGAAAAGGGTATAAGGCCTTAGTCCACCACGCTGGCCTAGTGCGGGTTGGCGGACTACACACACCATCGAGAACAGTATGGAGCACACAGGTGTTCTTGGGTGCTCAGAGGCTTACTCCCGAAAATGATTCAAGTTTGATTTGGTTTTTGATTCTAACTCGATTTCGATTTGTTTCCAATCCAGGGCCTTACTCCCGACTGGTTCGAGTTCTGTATCAAAATGTCAACGCCTAAATAGCCTAATGTACACAAGCGCACGATCGTGCGCTGGCACGAATGGAAACTAACTACGATCGAAACATTCGTTGTGGTCGAGAAATTCGTACTCCCCACTGAATCGAACAATCGTGGTTGGATTCATAGCAACGCATCGAAAAGAAATATTAAAATACACGATAGCAAAATACATAATTTATTGGAATCAGGTGATATTGTTTACTGTGATATTTCTTCAAATTTCTCATTATGATGGTTTACATTGCGATGTTTTACAATGTTCTTAAAATAAACCGTATGAACGTAATAAATTGTGTAAGAAGAAATAAATATATCAAGGATGAGTATCTACATATTATTGTCTTATCCAGGGTGTGCAAATAAAATAAAATATTATTATAATAAAACAAAGTTTAACCGGATTAAATCGCGTATATTATTTAAATTGGTTTTCCTGACGTTTCGAAAGCTTTGTAGCATTTCGTGGTCGCAGGTAGACAAGTCAAGTCCCAAACAGCACGCAACACTGTAAAATATAATGATATTGTGAGTGATTACTGCGTGCATCGAAACGATTTTAATTAATAATATTGTACGGTAGATTAAAATATTTTTTTAGAAATATCTGTAAAGACGATTGTCATCTTAGTCTACCTGCGACCACGAAATGCTGCAAAGCTTTCGAAACGTCAGGAAAACCAATTTAAATAATATACGCGATTTAATCCGGTTAAACTTTGTTTTTAGGGTTCCGTACCCGAAGGGTGCCAAACGGGACCCTATTACTCTCGCTACGCTGTCCGTCCGTCCGTCCGTCCGTCCGTCTGTCCGTCTGTCTGTCACAGGGCTGTATCTTTGTAACGGTAATAGATAACCAGTTGAAATTTTCACAGAATATGTGTTGTTATGACAGGTATCACGACAAATACTAAAAACAAAAAAGTCTTAAACCAAAGGGGGTCCCCATACAAGAAACCTCAAAAAACATGCATTTTTTTACGTTTTTGTTCCTGCTCTATCTTCAAAACGGTAATACACACCAGCGTCAAACTTGGTCAGATTATAGTGCATATTATGTTGTTTAGCAACAATAATTAAAAATAAGACAAACATAGACATATGTGGTGGTAACCTGCGTAAGAAAGAGATGCAAAAATTCATATTTCGCCCACTGTGCGTTGATGTCTTTTGATAAACTCTCGTAAATTAAATCAGTTTATATGGGGTATCAGGTCGATGGGTGGCACGGAACCCTTACTGCGTGAGTCAGACTCGCACTTGGCCGGTTTTTTTTATTATAATGTGTAGTGATTGCGAAAACCTAAGAAGTTATTAAAATATTATTGTAATAAATAGGACTATCCAAAATTCTGCCGTTTCGTTGCCGTATCCGATTACTGTTTTTTTACGCCTTTTTTGACAATCCTTCTAGGTATGGAGGATAGATGTCGCTACTTACGTATCTAAGGTATAATATTAATCTGATCAATATGAGTACTTATTAACAAAAATAATCATAAAACATATATTTTATGTTTTAGCTATCTATGTGTGAATGATTAATTAGCAATATAGGAAAATGTGGGAGAGAAAGTAATGATGCATATTAATTTTACTTTTATGATCATTAACGGCCAAAATTAATATCCAATCTATCCACGATTTGCCCTACTAGAGATAGGAATTTGACATAAGCTCCATACAATATATGTCAAATTGCTATCTCTAGTAGGGTAAATCGTGGATAGATTGGATATTAATTTTGGCCGTAAAAGTATCTAACCATTGACTTCTGTCAGTCGAACGAATGTCGATCTTGATTCTTGATTCGATTTGGTTCGTGAGTAACATTGATTTCGTTTAGTGTCAGTTCCTCTAGAAAGCGACATTATCTCGATTTAGTTCAGAACTCGAACCAGTCGAGAGTAAGGCCCCAGGTTTCCTCTCAATGTTATCTTTCACGTTGATGATCAAATAATGATACGCACATGAATTACAAAAGTTAGATGTGCCAGCTGGGGTTTGAACTCCGACCCTCCTGCATGGAAAGCAAGCGTTCGACCAGATTTTTTTTATTTTCTAAACAGTATGCTTTTAAGCCCGTTCATCATAAAAATTATTGTCATATTGCTGAAACTAAACCGTGGGGCAATTGTGTAATGCATTCACTTTGACATTAGCTTTCATTTTGAAATTAAAGCAACATTCATTGCGTGGTACGTAGTTGCCGAAAAAACGGGTTGTCACAACACACGGAGCAATGAACATTGAAATCCAGATGATTGCGATCGCGAGTGAGTTACTCAATTCGGCAGCTGAATTGAATACGAATACCGTTCTTTTTGTATAGACGATAAAAGCTAATATTTTCATATTTTAATGAAGTGAAAACTTACATAATTATAAATAAAAGCTGAGTGTAACTTACATTAGTGTATGCTTATGTTAATGTAGAATTATTCAAACAAGTCTACAATGGTATTCATATTAATAGGTTAATTCTATAATGCTAATAGCTACAAGAACTGCTGCCGAATTACGTAACTCACTCGCGATCGCAATCATCTGGATTTCAATTTTCACTGCTCCGTATGTTTTGACAATCCGTGTTATTGATCAAAATTAATGAACAAAATGATCAAAATGAAAGCTAATGTCAAAGAGAATGCTTTACACAATTGCCCTACGGGTTCATATACGTACTTAGAGTAATAAGACTAATAGTTTCATTCAAAGTTCCGCTTAAACTTGAAGCACAAAAATAATCTGTGTCCGCAAGCGGCACGTAAAATGTTCGCCGACACATATAAGGGCGCACGTAAAGTTTACTGAACGTAGTCTTTTAAGGCCAACTTTAATTTGCTTCACTCCGCATGCGAGAAATACAGTTCTAAGCCTTATTATTCTTGTATAAGTACGTAAAGTAATAACACTACCTACTCGAATGTTTCCACTCTCGCGAAAACGTAAAGCTACAACCATCTACAACACAATTTTACTTGTACTTGAAACAATTTCATCGTTATTCCTCGCACACATGCGGCAACAGCTATCCATAACCCTTACGACGGTATTACATCTATCCTAATAACGTTAAGAGGAAGAAATAGTTTGACAGACGGTACCTACGTAACATTCCTTCGTGTTGCCAACAACACAAGCAACTGAATTAGGGGTCACGTCACACCATGCTGCTCCTCGTTTGTATTCTTCGCTACTATTTTCCGAACTTCGCCATTATTGCCCTAAAAAAGGCAACAAACACAACAAAGGCCAGTATTGTCTCCGTTTCATTTCCCTTGAACTGAATTTTGGGCTAAAGAACTCTCACGTTAATTTTGAATTTCACGATAAATCTTTATGGATTTAAGAATCAGAAGCGAGCTTAATATATCAGGAAAGAGCAGCTCGGAACAGAGTAGGTAAGTATTTAATACACGTGTACCCAAAGCAATTATTTTGATGGTAATATGATTACCCTGTATTGTTCCTCTTGAATACCCGTTTCTACCAGATACAATACCTATGGAGCGTATTTATTCCGCCCCTATGAATATCAATAGCATCTACATCAGAGAGATCTAGGCGCATGTACCTAGGTATCTATCATGCAATAATCGAATCAATCACACAGGACCCATTCAGGCTGCAATATAATCAAATTAGAACTACACTCTGTTTTTTCTCTCTCGTCTTATTTAGTAAACAATCTTGGCATGTCTTTTTAATAAAATCCGTCATTAATATAATAACTTCTTAGGTTTTCGCGATCACTACACATTATAATAAAACCTGCTGTTCTACCATTCATCAAAGGGGTCACCGACAGAATAGGTCATATCTTGAAGCGTGCTTCTATCAAAACCTATTTCAAGCCCCAAAGAAAGATCAGCCAACTCCTCAGACCGGTGAAGTGTCACATTCCCTTACAAGATGCAGGGGTCTACAAGATTGATTGTGATTGTGGGCTATCATACATAGGGCAAACAAAGCGTAGTATAGCCACTAGAATTAAATAACATATAGCTGACGTCAAGAACAGACGCTCCACAAAGTCTGCAGTGTGTGAACATGCCCTAGACAAACCCAACCATTTTCTTCGATTTGATAAACCACAAGTTCTGGCGAAGGAAAACCGATATGTACCTAGAATGCTCCGTGAGGCTATTGAAATTAAAAAACATCCTAATTTTAATAGACAAGATGGTTGGCAGCTACCACCTGTTTGGAACCCAGTCCTAAAAATAATCAAGTCCCAAACAGCATGCAACACTGTAAAAGATAATGATATTGTGAGTGATTACTGCGTGCATCGAAACGATTTTAATTAATAATATTGTACGGTAGATTAAAATATTTTTTTAGAAATATTTGTAAAGACGCTTGTCATCTTAGTCTACCTGCGACCACGAAATGCTGCAAAGCTTTCGAAACGTCAGGGAAACCAATTTAAATAATATACGCGATTTAATCCGGTTAAACTTTGTTTTATTATACCGTCATTAATAATTATTAAAAGACTACCACTATTTTTTTTTTAATTCTAATAACAGGTGCTGAACTGTTATAATTGTAAAAACAATAATAATGTCTTAATAATTTGTAAGCTATCTATGGAAGAGCGGCAGCATTATTTGCTTAAAAGGAGGCTCCAATCACCATGTACCTTGTTAACGAAAATTTTAAAAATACTTTTTTAGAACTAATAATTATATTTTATGAGTAGTTATTTAAATAATGAAACGTGTCAAGATTGTTTATTAAATAAGACAAGTGGGAAAAAACATACTATAGGGACAATTGTATTATTACGCGTGAAACAAATTATTAAATTAATACTGTGTTATCTTTGATAATCTCTGATATCTATAACAGATGAAAATCTGTTTGATATTTTCTTTACATTATTTATTTGGGCTTAAGTTATTGATTCGGGTCACCGAAACGGCAATATGGGTCGATGACTTTTTCAAAGAATTTTAGATAGCAATCAATATTAAAGATAACAGTAATCGCAAATAATTGTTGTGAATTTTTATGATGCATTTAAAATGTTAATTACTACCTAAGTATTTTCTAATTCAATTGACATTTAGGTAGATACACGTTTTAGAAAAAGGCAACTGTCGGTGAAACAGGTTTGAAATAAAACGATTTACCTTTAGTACATATATCTCTCAGGGTCATTATACAGCATTACTGGATGCACAATATGTCCCTATTCGAGAAAAATGAGAAAAAATATTCCACGATAACTCTACGTACAGGAGTAGAAACCGGTCAAGTGCGAGTCGGACACGCGCAGTAAGGGTTCCGTAGCACCCATCGACCTGATACCCTATAGAAACTGATTTAATTTACGAGAGTTTTTCAAAAGACCAACGCACCGTGCGCGAAATATGAAATTTTGCATCTCTTTCTTACGCAGGTACCACCACATATGTCTATGTTTACCCTAATCTTAGCATTTGTCGCTAAACACAGTATACACTATAATCAGACCAAGTTTGATGCTGGTTTGTATTACCGTTTTGAAGATAGAGCAGGAACAAAAACGTTAAAAAATGCCTATTTTTCGAGTTTTCTTGTATGGGGACCCGCTTTGGTTTTTTAATTTTCAGTATAGTATAAAAAAGTCTAAAACCAAAACATGCATTTTTTTCAACGTTTTAATTCTGCTCAAAATATTAAGATTAGGGTAAACATATGTAGTGGTACTTGCGTAAGAAAGAGATGCAAAAAATTATATTACGCGCACGGTTCGTTCATGTCTTTTGAAAAACTCAGGTCGGGTAATCTAAAATCTGTAAAGGGTATCAGGTCGATGGACGGTACAGAACCCTTACTGCGTGAGTCTGACTCGCACTTTGCCCGTATTTTTTTTACATATTTGGAACGTGAATCAAGTAGGTGCTGAACATCTTCCTTCAAATTAGTCCCTCGTTCAACCATTTACCCTGTGTATAACCAAAAAAAAAAACTTAAAGAATAGTAGCAAAATTAAAACCGCATTTTCAAACCGTATTGACCGTATTGGCGGCGGCGCAGTTGAAAAAAGTATCTTAATTAAGTTAGCTGGAGAGCGCAAAATAATAGAATGGATGATGTAGTCAGGCCGGCCCCGAAAGATGCAGTGACCGTTTAGCAGTTTAATTAAAACCCTATGAGGCCAGTGGGACCGCAGTCCTCGTAAATTGCAACGGTGCCGAATATCAACTGGCATGTAACGCCTTCTATGAGCGCTATTTCAATGAAATCTCGATGCAAATGGAAAAAGAAACTGCTTAGATAGCAGTGGTGAAGAGTGAATATTTTCAGAAGGAAAGCCTAAATACTTAAAAATCCTAAAATAGCTAAGTTCGCACTTTAATAAAATGAAAAAACTATTTAACAACTTTTAATTTAATTTTACATTATTTTTTTGTACTTTAGAATAATAATTTAGCATAGAAATGTCGTTGATTTGTATTTAAGCAATTCCTAAAGGGAAGCCGGTGGGTATCGTGTTATATGGACCCTTCGCCACTGGTAGATAGATACTGGAACTTTTCATTCAAAACAACATAAGCATTCAGTTATTTTTTAAATTCTTTATGAGCTTGCGTTTGACCGCCACCTCATCTGATGTTATGGAATGGTGCGGTTGACGATGATAAATTTAGTCAAGTAATCACTGCAGCTTATAAATTGTATCAATACCTATTGTCTACTTTTCTCAGCCTATCGAGACACAGCTGGACGAAGGGCATAATGACCACACCACCACTTTTTCTACTTCTTTTGGAGACCCAAAATCTTCCTTTTACACTTTTCCATTTATTCACTGATCCATCATAGATAATTATTATTATAGTACAGTCAGACAGCCTCGCCAGTTATGTTAACTGACGAAATGTGGGTGTACTATTACACCTCTGCCTACCCCTTCGGTGAAATACAGGCGTTATGTTATGTTATGTTAATTACGAGAATTGGCCTTCTGATATTGTCCTAAAATACAGGCTCTGGCTATGTTTAGACACCAGACTCACACATTTTTTTTCCTGTTGTTTCATTGTGATGACAAATTGTTAGTGTAATTTGTGGATGAGCAATAAAAATCTTATTATTATTATTAATCGTGATACAAAAAAAAGAGAGCATCTGCAGCCAAACTAGGTGAAAATCTGCCCCCCTAGCCAAGTTGACAATCTACAATCGTCAACGCTAATAGAAAACAATCAAAATGTATGGGATGCTGCTGCTGGGGGCTGCTGCCGAATTGCGTAACTCACTCCCGATCGCAATCAATCGGATTTCAATGTTCATTGCTCCGTGTGTTTTGACAATACGTCTTATCGACAACTATGTACCACGTAATGAATATTGCTGTCATTTCAAAATGAAAGCTAATGTCAATGTGAATGCATTACACAATTAACCCACTGGTCTCGGCCAAAACCCACAGAACATCGGCATGATCAATGTTAGTGTATATCCTAAATAGAGCCATTGAAGCGAGATTAATTCTAATTAATATCGATGCGTTAAATGGTAATCTGATGAGCTTATTGAATACTCGTTGATTTTGGAAATGCAGTCATGTAGAAATTCGTTGATGAAATTCAAACAAAAACTTCAAACGTGGAGAAACGAATAGTTTTCAGTGTTAAGCTGAGTATAAATAAGGTTTGTATTTTGTAGTTTGCACGTGCTTGCTGTTTTAGGAAGGACTGAAAAGATACGTAGACATAAATATACACACATTGAATCACTGCCCTACTTCTCGAAGGGAGAGGCTGAGGTATACTGCAATTTATTCATCCTTTATTTCATCAATGTTTGTTCTTCGTCAAGAGTAATAGTGATCTAGCCTATTTACCTGCTAACATTTTTCCCGATCTGCAAATATCACCCAAAACCATTAGATTATTAATGAGGCGATGAGGCAGCAAAAATTACATCCTAAGTTTTTGAAGATGTTTGGATGTTTGTTACTCAATCACGCTGTAAGGGCTGAATGGATTTGAATGAAATTTGGCTTACAGATAGAACATAGCCTATATTAACATACAGGCTACTTTTTATTCTGGGAAGATGAACAGTTCCCGAGGGATGCGCGATAAACAACATCTACGGGGGTGAAGCCGCGGGCATAGGCTAGTAGTATTAATAATAATAAAAAATGTAATAATTAATTAATCCTACTATCCCACTTATTAGTGCGGTAATATTATAAATGCGAAAGTATGTATGTTTTTTTTATTTGTTTGTCCTACAATCACGCTGAAACAACTGCACGGATTTGGATGAAATTTGGCACAAAGATAGACCATAACCTGGATTAACATATGAAATATGTTATACTTTTAAATATATATGAATATACTTTTTTTTCTGGTATGATAAACAATTCCCGAAGGATGCGTGATAACGTCTTTCAACTGAATTACACGCAGGCGAAGTCATGGGCATAGCCCAGTAATATTGTAAATGTGAAAGTATGGTTGTTCGTTTCTTTCTTTGTTTGTTTGGTCTTCAATTTCGCTGAAACAACTGAATGGACTTAAGAAAAATTTGGCACACAGGTAGACCATGCCCTAGATTGTCACAAAGGATTCTATTTATTAACATACCACGTCAGCTTGTGTTTAGTAACGTAATCTCCCGTCACAGGCAATTACCTTAGTTGTGATAATTTTTCTTCATTCTCACGTTTTCCCGGTCCATAATTATCTTGAATGAGATCCAAGGTCGCATCACCACATAATTATGGTGAATCACCTATAATTTTCAACGGGTCTCGGTTTCGGAATTGCAACTTTACATCACCATTCACCGTACCTATATATTATATGTATAGTCATCCGCATACCAATGGTATCAAACCATTGTCAGCCGAACTGGCTTAGTATAATCAAATTATTTTATTCGCATGAAATTTGGTACAGGTTGTTATGCGTGTGTGTGGTAAAGGTGTTACAATAAGGCGGGCTCCACACCTTGGCCCCAACGTTGGGGCGCCCGTTGGCCCGTAATTATGCCTAGCGTCCACACGTTGGAGATAATGTTAGTTTAGTTCCGACGGCTAACTGCCAATGCTCGCCCCAACGTTCGGGCCAACTCCATTTCCCCCATCCAAACGTTGGCGAATAGCGTTGGCGCCAACGTGTGGAGCCGGGGTAAAATTTTTATTCTATACATTTCTCTGTTTGTTCGTGGTATCGAATGTAACTTCCACTATTATGTGTAGGTCATACTTATCAGTGCGCCATCGAACCTGCGACGCGATACGCAGCAGTCAAGCACTCAACCACTGGGCTCATCGTATCGTTAAGTGGGTCTGTGGAGGAACAAGGTAACATGTTCCTCCACCACAAAGGGAGGATCTTCCGACTAGGCTGGGTCTGCTCCTGGTGGGCTACTGCCCAACGGTTGATGCTGGGCTCTTGTATATATGTTAACTTGCGTGTAAACTCTGCTTGCGCGATGCAGGATATTTCTCATATCACCGGATAGATGTCGCTACAGGTCTTAATCACTACATAACCAAAACTGAAAACCAACAACCACAGACCAGTAAGCCTCAAGACGCCGCATAAACAAAGTTTTGCGTGAGAACACTGTCGTTAAATGTTGACGGGGACCGGGGGCGGACGGCACGTTATGGTTGGTAGGCTCAAAAGTTCAGTGGTATGATTCCGTATGATTGGTGCCGCTCGCTGACGGACTGACGTCCCGATTGGAGGCGGGGCGTATGATATGCAGTGCTACTGCACATGCTTGGTGACCGTGGGTGGCTAATCGGCGCCTAGAGGCTTACTGGTCAGTGCCAAAAACAAACCAAACCAGCAACTGTTGGTGCCAACTGAAAATCAGAGCTGGGTGTTCCACGCTCAGCCCATGCTTAGTTGGTGACCCACACGGAGGAGATGAAGCCATGCCAAAACGCATGGGCATGCCCGACAGCAACTTCATGTTTACTTAAGTCTAATTGTGGTCATTTTATTGTTGTTATTGTGCCGCTCTCACTGTTCTGTGCCAAATAAAAGTTTTTCTTTACATATTATAAATTAAAGTCCTTCGCCGCGCTGAGTATGTTCGTTTGTTTGTTCGGGCTAATCTCGGGAACTACTGTATGGATTTTCACCAATAGAAAGAGGAATTATCTAAGAAGGTTATAAGCTAAAATTGCTACCCGTGCAAAGCCGGGGCGGGTCGCTAGTATATTATATTAGACAAAAAAACTATAAAAAACGTATTATCTTGTTTTAAGAAAGATACATCTCGCACAACATATTAAATTATTTGGTAATTTTCCAGTCTCTGAAAGGTCAGTCAAGTCAAACTGGTTAAAATTGAATATTCATACTTCTCTCCTTTATCACGATGACATGTTATGTTTTTTATTCACAACTTTTTTCTACGGAGCAAATTACTGAGGTTCTAACTTCTTGAATATATTTACATACAAATTTTGAAATTATACTTGTAGTATCTACACTATCATCTACTGTACATTTTTTTAGACATAATGTGGTCACAGAAGCATCACATTTTCAAAACATTAGCGCACTGGTAATTATGGTCACATAATAATATGTACTATCTGACACACCGCACCGGTGGCCAGCACCTCTGACTTTTCTAATTCATGTGCGGATTTATATTCGATTATCACTTGCTTTAACGGTGAAGGAAAACATCGTGAGGAAACCTGCACACCCGAGA
The DNA here is from genome assembly GCA_949699075.1 of Asteroscopus sphinx. NCBI lineage: Eukaryota > Metazoa > Arthropoda > Insecta > Lepidoptera > Noctuidae > Asteroscopus > Asteroscopus sphinx. Next base: position 12,962,202 of record OX453001.1, read on the forward strand.
GTACTCCATATAGTTCTCAATGGTGTGTGTAGTCCGCCAAGCCAACCCGCACTAGGCCAGCGTGGTGGACTAAGGCCTAGGCCTTCTCGTACTGAGAAGAGGCCCGTGCCCAGCAGAGGGACAGTAATGGGCTGGTTATGTTATGTTATGTACTATCTGCAAACTTTCCGGTGAACCACAACTAAGGCTAAAATCGCTTGCGCTCAGTGTTCGATGGCAGCCGTAGGTACGTGTAATGTAGCAGGATTTGTTCAAGGGACTTTGTCGACAAAATGTATCACCGGGAAGGATCGTAACTGTACCTATAGGTAGAATACTTCATCTTTTATTAACAAAGTTCACTCTTTCAGTTACACGTGAATACTACGAAACAAACTTTCCCCGACCATAGTTACGAAAATTTAATCATAAAGCAATCTCTCCTCAGAGAACAATCTCAGAGACATTATTCAGAATGATTATGATATGTTCTTGAACAACATGTCGTTTAGTATAATCTAAGTAGATAGAACAATCTTGAATTTGCGATAGAACGCAAAATAAATTCTAATGCATCCCAAGCGAGCTGCTTCGCGGCTTCGTGATCTACCCTCGCCAAGAACTCGTGGAAAAGCCTCACAGATACTTTCATCGTGTGAAAATATTATAAGATGACTTTGCAGCCATTGTGTTTGTAAAATCTTGAAACATGCAATTTTTATACGTTGAAAGCTTTGAGGCTTTAGAGACATTATTTTTTAAGACACAATTTCTGTAGAATCTAAAAGACGGCACTCATGTTTATTGCAAGGATTGCTTTGTTCGAGCTAGCGTTTTCCATAAAAATAAGAGGTTAATACGCTACAAGTAGCACTTAAATATTCACAAAAAATACCCAGAGGAAAAGAATTTGCTAAGTCAGAAAAGAAAAGATAGCATTAAGAGGGATGTCAGGTGTAGACTTTTGGAGATGCACGCATCTTGGACGTTGACTCTTTGTACAGAAAAGGGAAATGGCAATGGGGAGTGTAGCAGACAGTGGCACCCCATCAGTAAAAAAAAATACTCGCTGACTACAACATTTATCGAAAATTAGTTTTTAACGATTGAAGTACAGCTACTGTAGTTTAATCAGAAACTATTAACCCTGTAAATTATACTTCTCTGTAGTTGTTGTCTGTCGTGTTTTTGTTGTAGTCGTAAGAAGAAGAAACATTTCAATCACAGGAGACTTTCCATCTTCATGATTGTCTCAGTTTGGTGAACGTGACTTGCAGTAACATTTAGGTAATAGCCTAGGGGCTATTGCAGTTGTTTTGGGCAAAGGCAACCGCTTAACATCAGGTGGGCCTTTAGCTAGTTTTGCCATCCTATAAAAAATATTATAAGCGCTCCAAATTCGAAATGGCCTTTGCCTTTGCTTTTTGGTTTGGCCATCCTGTACTATGAAAATTCGTGATTTGTTACAATGTATTATTACGAGGTTTATTTAAACCAAGATCGGACCTGTAAAAAGTTCATCAGTCTTTAACCACATTTTTTATAAATAATAAAACTTTTTAACAAAAAATGTAACCGACGAAAACAGAAACTGAAAAGCGAAAAATAACTAATTATGAGTCGGCGCCAAACAACCTATCGCCGAAGATCATTAAATTACTTTAAATAAATAATAAAAACAACGTCACATCAAATACAACGTGAAATTTATATAAATAAATGGGACCAACTTCGAGATATACCCTATCCATTAAAAAAAGAATCATCAAAATCGGACCACTCTGTAAAAAGTTATGCGTGGTCATACATAAAAAAAAAATATAAAAAAATATATACGCGTCGAATTGAGAACCTCCTCCTTTTTTTCGTCGGTTAATAAGTACGAAAAACGGCCACTTTTGGCATTTGGGGGCACCACTTGGCTGCTTGCAACAATTGTAAAAGCTGACATAATATCATAACTGTTTATTTACATAATATAAGCCTCTTATAATACCTATACTAAATAATGATATTATATTTATCATGCATACCGCTATACAGAGGAGTTCCTTGCGTCTGCGTTTCGCGATATATATCTGGTGTTCTAAGGCTCGAGTAAATAGGTTTTTGCTGGGCAGGCGTGTATCATCGTCGACCGCACTGGTAGCGGTCAAACGCAAACTAAGTCCATTTTGAATTTTAAAAACATGTTATTCCACGATGTTGCAATATTATTGTGATTTATTTCATCCTTTTTTAGATAATTTCACAATAGAGACCGCGTTCTGTCAAAATATCATTACAGAAAGACTATCATAACTAGAGGAACCTCCTGCCGCAAAGTTTTAGCTTCAGTCTTCCATACATTTGCTTTTTTTACCTATTTTTTTTATAAAATTAACTTTTCGGGGGAAAACTGTTTTACCCCCTAAATCTTAACAAAATCTTTTGTTTTTGGTGTCAATCGCTTGGCTATAATCTACTACCCGATAATTTACTCTATTTGATGTTTAGTTATTAAAAATAAAGTTTTTTTCCAATAAAAACCGCTTTTCTTTTTCATAATTCGAACACAAAAAAATAACTACGAAGATATTGCGAAATTTCAAAAAACTAAAACATAATAAGCATACCTAGTTTTTAACGGTGTAGATAACATTTAAAAAAAATCGTAATTAAATAACCAAAGACATTATTTTAATGTCTTTGTTAATAACATTTAGGGGTAGTAAACCGTTGGCACTTTTTGTATGGACACGGTGTACTCTAGTCTTCATGTTTATTTATTTATTCAATTTATGTTGTTGTTGGCGAAATCACTATGTCAATAAATGTGTCACGCATGACAAGATAAAACATTTTCTTACTAGATAAAGAACATATTCATTCAGTAGCTGGATCATTATAAACAGCGATTGCAAACATTTGCATACGTTTTACTCTTACAAACTGGAGCGGTTTTATTTTTATTTCAAAGGCTAGGACCATTTTTGTAATCGCAGAACTTACATGTTTCAGCTGAAGTAAGTTATAAATAAATAAATATATTTGGGACATTTTTACACAGCACCATCTAGTCCCAAACTAAGCAGAGCTTGTGCTATGGGTACTAGACAATGGATATAATACTTAAATACTTTTTTTTTTTGTAAATACATACTTATATGTAATACATAAGCAACACCTAGACCAACACAAACACTGATACACTGGGCCTTTTTTAGTCTCATACAGGCATGTCAATTTTAAGTTTTTTTTTGTTAAATGTTATTTTTAGTTTTTATTCTCTCGCCTGTACCGAGACTGAAATAAATCTTTTCTTTCTTTCTTTTCTTTCTTTCTGATGTTCATCACACAAATATTTGTGTCCTGTGGGAATCGAACCCACGACCTCGTTATCAGCAGTCCGACACTCGAACCACTACACCACAGAGGTCGTCAGAGTTTAAGGAAAAGAGAGGGCATCGTTAGTTTAAATGACACAAATCTTACAAATCTAAAATATTGTATCTGTGTATACATACAGACATAGTAAAAAATATACACGAAGTGCTGCGAACAATCATAGTGAAGCCAACAAAACCTTGCTCCTCCGTGTACAAACCAGCGGTCACGCACACACATGCACCTCAAACCGTACTCACCGCTCTCAGTACACATGTCGCGGCATCGACCAGTAAGGATCGTGAAAACAATTATCTTTCAGGTGCAGGGTGAAAAAAAAAAAAATAACTTTCAAGATAACCCTTTGAAAACTTTAATTGCAGCAGTGTTTTAAAAATATCTATGGATATTAGGAAGGTAAGGCATCGTCCACACCTGTATCTACTCCCCACAGGGATCTTGAGAAAAACAAACAAACTATAAAACTTCACACATGACCCATTGGGACGTCTATGTAAACCTCTCCCAGGTCATTCTTCTATTACTCCCAAACATCTCCCAAGTGCTCGCTTCGTAATAGTAGTTAAATAATTACCTCCATAAAGAGAAAGCTGTGGCTGAATTAATATTTAGCCGCCAGTTCCCCACTGCGAAGGGAAACTTACCACCGTCAACAAACTTGCGGCCTCGCCGAAACTATCCAACGACTTCTTAATTATTTACAAAGGAAATATATTTTCTTTGCGAATTAAAACATGTAATCTTCTAAACTAGCTTTTAAGAATTTTTGGTAGGTCAGCTTTTGCGTCGCTTTTAATGTACCCTAGTATAGTTACAGTAGGAGCTACCTACCTAGCTCTTCTAAGTAGTCATAATTACTCTAAATACCGAGTTTCAAATAAAACGATAAAATAAGCGATACCGTGTTCTTTCGTGAAGGAATTATATCAAAAGGATCAGCAGAGTTCTGTTCGGCTATTTTTATTAATATGTCATATTTATTCAAGTACCATTGAGACTCATTATTGTTAGTAACAGGGGCCTTACTCCCGACTGGATCGAGTGCTGTATCAATCGAATTTGAATTCGAATTACTATCAGATCGTACTGTATTTTTCTAGTAATTGACATTAGCTAGATTTGGTTCAGAACTCCAACCAGTCGGGATTAAGGCCCCAGACTACTTATAAACTATAATAGTACATTCAGTGGCGTTCATTACATATAGGCAATTAGGCAGTACGCAGTGCCTTCCTCATTCAAATTCAATAGTGGTGTAAGTATTTTTTTTTTCTAAGTACTATTACTATTATTGTTTATCTTTTAAAAGACCTATTTAATGCTAAATTAATCGTCCTACATAAAAAAACGATAACTTACACAACAAATAAATTCCAATGAAGTAGGCCAATGCACACCACTGAGTACATCACAAATATTTCAATTTTTTTTAGGGTGGGGAGCCTACCCACACTGCGCCTTCCAGTAGGCGATTACCACTCCAGAACTTTACGGCCCCATCGGCCATCTGTTCTGAGAGCAATGTGCCCCGCCCACTGCCACTTAACTTTGGCAATTCTTCGGGCTATGTCGGTTACCTTCGTTCTCCTGCGAATCTCCTCATTTCTGCTTCGACCACGCAGGGACACTCCAAGGATACATGAGACACTCCATTGCCCTTTGAGTGACTTTGAGCCTTCTTATCAGGCCCACTGTGAGGGACCACGTTTCAGTGCCGTAAGTAATGCATTGGTATATTGGACACAAAGGGCGCTGTATGACATCGATGATGTGATTTTTGTGTGTGTACTATGATCCAGTCCGTGTGGTGCCGGACTTAAAGAATAGCACCACCCTTATCTCTTCTCATGGGTGTCGTAAAAGGCGACTAAGGGATTCACCAAAGGATGGGCAGCAGCGTTCTCTGGGTATTTAATCAACCAACTGCGATCGCCAACCCGCCTGCCAAGCGTGGCGATTATGGCATATCCCCCCCTTAATTGGGGGAGGCCTATGTCCAGTAGTGGACGTCTTTCGGCTGAAATGATGATGATGACTATGATCCAACACTATACAGTACTAGATCTTATGCTATCCATTCACCAGACACGGTGACTAACAAATTTAATTCTTCCTCATGATCGTTTATAGAGACCACTTAAGTCTCTGAAGAAACCCATTCAGCAGTCGATTTTCACGACAAAGGTTTCAACCAGTATTTGGGATATGAATAACATATTAATCATATTATGCATAATCATATAAAAATATCATGTTCTATTAAAAGAATGGTGGAAATAAAATCTCGTTAAGAGGAAGGAAATAATAATTCTGTCTTGCTATAATTAATGCTACATTTATTTAACGACACATTTATGTTTAATTTATGCACATACTGCTGCTGTTTTATTTACATGTTGTCTATATTATTAAAATATAAAAACAGGTTTTGAATTAGTTTGTTCAACATACAGTCAAGCGCATAATCGATGGTGATAAAAACCAATATACTCAGCTTCTAGGGAAGTCCATCGTGTGTGAAATTTACATACCAAGCCAGTCCCGCTTATAATGGTTTTGTAGCCATTAATATGTGGTCGACTGCACTTGTTTTGAAAACATCCATTCAAGGTTTGCGGTAAAATATGGAAAGATCGATAAAGTTTCCATCGCTTTACTAGGGTGGTAAAGTAACGACGTGGTTTTAGCAACCAGGCCATAAAATAAATCCAAAAAAACATACAATTACAAAGTACATATTCTATCTATAATAAAACAAGATTAACCGAATTATCCTGCACAAGTGCACAAGTCGAGAGTCAATTGTAGAATGCTGGTTACACTTATACTCGAATAGATACTGTATTAACATTATATTGTAGTTAGGATTCATTCAATACTATATTCAATTAAACACAATTACTATTGTGGTTGCAAATGCTTAACTAATCATTATTCTCTCATTATTGAACATTGTTCTCCGATATTGGTAATTGCATCGTGTCGTTCTCTTCAAATAAAAGGCTACCAATCCATTTTTAAACGACGAAAAAAAGGAGGAGTATCTCAATTCGACGCGTATTTTTTTTTAATGCAATATACAGAAGTACAGAGGTCAATTCACGTACCTAACTAAAAAAGTGCAGTTGCAGTTAAGTTTTGATCAAAACAACGCTTTTCGTATTCCTTTATCTTCGGCGGTCGCTGTCAGATACGAACTGCAGCGTCGCTGCAACTTGATCGGCGTCGGCGCGTCATGAAATTAGGCCCTTATTGTTCTTCCACCATAGCCGATCACAGAATGACGGAAAGTCGTACCTACATTTTATTGGTACTTTTACTTTGTATCCCATTAATTAGTTCCCAAAAGAACCAAGTAGAAATGGTTCCTGACCAACGATACTTAAAGTGGATTCTGCGTAGGGTTTCCAGATGCATAACTGAGATTTCCCTACAAAATCCCTGACTTTTAGTAAATTTCCTGATATTTTGTCTCAATGTTCTTCTATACTACCATCATCATCAGCCCATTACTATCCTGGTGAGCAAGGGCCTCTTCTCAGAATGAGAAGTATATCTACTATACTATAAAAAAATAAGAATAATCTATGCTAATATTATAAAGAGGAAAGATTTGTTTGTTTGTAATCGATAAAATCTGAAACTACAGAACCGATTTTAAGAATTTTGTCATCATTAGAAAGTTACTTTATCCATAAGTACGTAATATAGGCAATTTTTTTTTCAGTACGTGGAAGAAGCCATGGGCAAAGTCTAGTTAGCTATAAAATAAAAACAATTGAGTTCGTTTCGTCGGTGTTGGGAATTCATACATATTTTTTTTTTCTAGGGTTCCAAAACCTTCAAATAAATGTTTTGGAACCGCTGTTCTAGACAGCAAACTAGGATTACATAAAATATTTGTATTTACTAATTAACTTTCCTTTAGCATTCAGATGAGATGCGGAATTTTATACCCTTGGGGATTTTTTTCTTTACCTCCTTGTTGCATATTTCCGTAGTTACAAAGAACTTTATCAGACCAACTGGTGGGCGCTCATATCAATTAGGACACTATATTAGTATACTGTTATCTGGCCAAATCTTATCAGATACATCCTTATCTCTTCCTATACAATTTTATATTCAACCTGTATTACTTTATTTGGAGATAAGGATCAAGTATTTTACGTATGTCGCAGTCAAAACCCTTACCCAGTCAAAAGCGCTTTTGGCTGTTTTTTGTAGTTTTGTTTGACTAACGAGGTTGGTCAAAAGCACTTTAGACTGAAATTTCCGTCAAAAGTAATTCTGACTAATTAGTAATTAATTTTTTTATGAGTTTTACATTTTTATACAATAGTATCGGTTAAAACTCATTAAAAAATTTATTTGACCCTAATTATAATGACCTTGTAATGTAGGTCGAAATGTGTTTAATAAATTAAGCGCACCCCGACTGCATGTGGTCAGACTCTGTCCTACCCCTCGAGAGAGTTTTTTAAAAAGCGTGGAGCCAGAAACTCGTGAAGGAGTTCGGGCGACAAAGCAACTCTTCTGACGGAGTAGTCTGAAACACTTGCATGCTTTGTCTTTCATGCTGTCATGTCTTTTAGTGAAGGTCAATGACACAAGTGGTTTTCTAACATTCTTGTTCAATTGATTTTATTGTGCGCGAAAAGTCCCGTAAATATAGTTCAATATTCTTGATCAAAACGAGTTTTAATGGATACTTTTTAGTTAAAAAGTAGTTTTGACTGATTTTATTTTAGTCAAAAGTGCTTATGTCTGGTTAAGGGTTTCGTCTGTAACATATCCACACATATATCGTTAAAACAATCTATATAAACATGGATACCATTAGTACCTATACTATAAGATCTTGTGAGATAATCACGATAATAGAACATATAAATTGCCTTATTCAATTTTGATGACCTCAATAGATTTTCTTATTTATTATTTAGACTTGATGCCATAACAACGCTATCGACTCAATTATAATGTATTGAAGTAGATAGATACGACATGTATGTCCTCTGGCAGTTTTATTTTCGTTTGTTTTTGCTCTGTTGAAACAAAATCCTCGGATTCCTCGGTTTCAGTTTCAATTAATCAATGCAAAAATTAACTAGTTATGTATCAAACATGTAAAGTGAAAGTGATGTATGACTTTCCTTGCCTTGCCTTGTATTTTGTATGCCTTTAGTTGCCTTATATGCCTGATCATAGAGAACTTAAAGCTTTATTATGTACTACCAAACATTTTTACCTATGTATCACAAATGAAAATTCTGATCCTGGTTCTGATATAATTGGTAGATTTTAATATATTTGGTTTAAAACATATAATTGGAGAGGGAGACCAAAGAAAAGATGGATGGAATGCGTGAAAAACGATACTGATGAAAAGGGAGTAAATAAAGGGATGACGGCTGATAGACAAAAATGGAAAAAGAAGACATATTGTGCCGACCCCAACTTGTTGTAAATCTTCCTGCCCTGGTCCCAAATTAACCAGGGCAGGAAGATTTACAACAAGTCTGTTGTAAAATCTATTGTAATTATCAGCCTTTCAGAAATAAATTACGACGACACGATTAGCGCAGTAGTTGTGCGATCAGCTTCTAAACAAAGGACGACGCCAACGCTAAGGGTTCAATTCCCGCACGAAACGAATATTTGTGTGATCCACAGATAATTGTTCCGTGTCTGGGTGTTTGTGCGTGTGCAGAGATTTGTGTTTGTAAACGCTCCCACGATACAAGAGAAGCCCTAGAGGGACAACGTTTCTTAAAAAAACACCTACAACCTATTACATTTGTTGAACTACTTAGCAACAGCACACCGTTTAAACATAGCTTCTGTGAGCTGTATCTCAAGTGTTATTCTCAAAACGTGAACGTCATCTTATATGTGTCAACTTAATATGATATTTATATTGTATTTAAATTAATGTAGATAGGTAGGTAGTAACTTAGTTGAAAGATGTGTATATTGTGTATTTATATTTTAAAACTAATATCATAAAAATACTCTTTTCATAAAATAAATACCAATTTTATAAATTAAAACGTCATCTCAAGAGTAGTCGGCTATACTCTGGCTGGGCCATTGGCACTGAGCTATCGTCTAAATTCTAATCGATGACACATACTTTTAACACACAAGATTAACGCCGGCGCTCCGTGTCAATTTCACAATGATTGTGTAAGAACTATCATATTATTGACTCATCTCCTAATGACATAAAAATACTCGAATTACAAACAAGTTTTCAAATAAAAGATAAGTGTTTTTAAGCCACATTCATTCTTCAAAAGATTTCCTAACTCACATTTATGTAAATTTTTACACATCCGAAATATTGTCCTATTCAATCTGCTCCCGTAGGTACGGCACAGGTATACAAAGGTTGCCTATTCAAAACGGATGTCTTAGCTGGATGTCTGTAGAGCTCTCAACGGACGTCCGTTCCTTTAGTACTCGTAAATCCACGAAGAAATAACTCCGTCTTCTGAGAGTACCTATGTAAGTAGGTAACGTATAAAAATTCGGCGTTTCATCTTATTTGCTGGCCTCATGACTTTGATGACTTTTTGAGCAAACAAGTAAATTAAATTGAAGGCAAATTCATTCGAATCGCGAATCTCCCGATTTCAGGTTCCACAGGAAATTGAAGAAAAACATATCATTGGTGTGCATTAACTCGTAAAAAAAATTCTTTTTTGACGTGTGAGTATTGCATAACACCTATTGATTATTGAGTATTTTGTAAGAATAACCTGCCCCCCTAGCCAAGTTACGATCTACAATCGTCAACGCTAATAGAAAACAATAAAAATGTATGGAAATGACATATCTCAACGAAAAAGTCATTCGTTGAGATATGTCATTCCCATACATTTTGATGGTTTTCTAAGCGTTGACGATTGTAGATTGTCAACTTGGCTAGGGGGACAGCTGCCTAATTGCGTAACTCACTCGCGATCGCATTCATTCGGATTTCAATGTTCATTGCTCTGTGTGTTTTGACAATCTGTCATATTGACAACTACGTACCACGCAATGAATATTGCTGTAATTTCAAAATGAAAACTGATGTCAATGTGAATGCATTACACAATTACCCCACTGGTCGGAACGTATTCCACGAAAAGTACCAAAACGCAAATAGCACTTCAGCTATTCGTATAAACAATATCTGAGGTGATTTTCAGATTCGTGCCTTTCGTGGAATACGTACGTCGTTATTTATTTAATTTATTTAAAGTTTGGAAGATTTACAGTCAAACTGAATCTATATAATGCTGAAAATAGGTAATCCTGTGCCATTTACAAATCTTCACAGGTAGATTATTTAGGTAGTACAATCAAGAGGGTAGTAAGTAGTTTATGCGTACAAATTATAATGTGTGCATTAATTAAAATAAATACCAGTAGTGGTGTCAAAGAAGTTATTGGCTATAAGTTTCTTTACTGAAGAAGTGTTTGAGCAAAATAGGTCTATATCCAGTGGCAATTGGTTAAGAGATCCACAAGCGCGCAAAACAAACTTGTTGGCTCTGTATCCTGTACTTGCAAACGGGACAGACAAAAGTGGGCGTTGTCTCAAACGAAGGCTGTTTGTTCTCAAAGAAATTTTAGATAACAGTTCAAGGCAGTCCACTTTCCCATTAGCAATATTCATGAGATAACAGATAATGTTATTGGAAAGGCTTATTGTATTATTTTTGTTTGGTACAGTACAACTAGCCGGTTTTTCGTAAACATATGTAGTACCTACCTAACTACAATTTTTTTTTATTCATAACGGGCTTGCGTTTGACCGCCAACTACAGTATTTCATGCCTTCGTCCTGAAAATAACGATCAGCACTGTTAAACCTGATTGATATTATTAAAATATAATAACTGATCTGCTCTTTAGTGTTAGAAACAGGCTAAGTAGGTAAATCTACAAAAATTTCTGCGCGAATTACTAAGAAAATGGTAATAACTTTTTCTACTTGCACTGTTACAAAAATCGGGCATGAAGATATGTATAAAATCCCTCAGGCTTTGCTTAGATATACGTCGGCCGATAAAAACCGGGGATCGGCTATTGCGACGTCCCCAAAATTTATGAGACGCGAAGCTACAGCAGTTATTTTATTCAATGCCATCGTAAACTTTTGAATGACACTGCCTGATAGAATTGGTTTAAATAGATAAATACTTTAAGTACAACGTAAAGAAATGTTTTTCTTATAATTTCATTTGTATCCTTAAATATAAAACGTGGAGATGACAATACAACATTAAATGAAGACACGGTTATTACTAGTATATAGAAGCATTTTAAACGCATAAATAAATTGTTTATCGAAAATAAAAAATTTAAACAAAATAAATATTGAAATAACGAAATAATATCCTGTGGCTAAACTATTTACTGTATTTTGATTGATTTTTTGTGTACGGTCAGAGAACGTGGTACTCTGATCGTTGTCGTATTGTCATATCCACTTTGTATTTGTTTTTCTTGTTTATGCAAACCAAGTAAATGTGGGGAAATGCCACTTTTTGTGTTCCGTATTTTTGTTTTTCCATGGAATGAACAGCAAATGCTTATTATGATGATACTTTTGAAGACTGTACTTCTTCGTAAACATCAGGCATAGCATAAAACAAACGTTTAGCAATTCCTAGAAGATTGCAATTCTTCAAATTAGGTCAATAACAAATTAATAAACAATTTATAGTTGCGTTTAAGTGAACGTCAAAGTCGTTCCTGTTCCCACCCACACAAAAGGATTTGTGTCCAGCGGTGGATTTCTTGTGGCTAATAATATGGTCATCTAGGATCGTTTTAGTCTTTTCTTTCCGCTTGAAACGGAGGGAAGTGGGGATTTTTCTTCCTACTCCTCATAATTAAACTAATTAATTAATTAGAACTAATCAATTACATGTAAGACTAACTGTGTTATGTACCAACTTTTATGCGAATAAATGAATTGAATTGAATTGAATTTATTTTCTGATTATTTTCGTTGCGGGTTCCAAGGCAGTTTAATCATTTCCCCTGGACGCGCTGAGCTTCATTGTTTCAGCATTTTTCTGGTTGTTAACCATTGTAGTATGAGAGTACGAGTATGTCATGCTCACTTAAATGTCATGCTGATGAAGGCATTAGTATTGGGTCGTTAAGTTCCCTTCAATATGTTTGAGTTAAGCGATGGCTGATGCTCGCGTCATGCTCGTGAACGGGTGCCGTCTGTCGGTACAGTTCAGCTCCTACATACTATGGCAACTCTTTTTAAGTTTATTTCTAAAGGTAATGTTCTCACTTTTAATCTCTTGTTTATTTCTGACATTAACCTTATATTTATAATTAACATTATACTCACATTATTTGAATAAATTTGATTTAATAAACAATAACCTATTTAAAAAAGTGTATAACCATGGAGTTTCATGCCGGTTCTTCTTCATAGGACCTACAATTTGGAACCGTGCAACTAGAGCCTGACGTTTCAAAAGTGCATGTAATTAGGTTTATTTGAAATGAAAAAAACATCGAATTTGTAGATCCTGGCCTACAGGAGTTAGAGGTAGAGAAACCTGGCGGATGTATCCAAAAAAAAAACTACGATCAACCTTGGCGATTCATCTTGCGTAATCTAGCTTATCATCATTAACTCAACTAAACTTTCTTTCAGGAAATTGTCTTACAAAGAACTTCCTTTGGCGACCTTGACATAGCATAACCTTGGACCATGTAACTTGAAAAAGACAACAAAATAAATTCAAATAACGACATCGTGTGTCATCTCCCTTCACAAATGTGTTATGCACCAGAATTCAACGATAAAAACCATATTAAGCGATGTATCTCGATCGTCATCCGTCACCCACACGAAAAGTGTGAAGGCCGATCAAGAAACAATTCAAACTACATTTCAAGTTCGAAATACGGGGAACCGAAATAATTTTTAAACAAAATTAACATTACAATACAGTTTTAATGTCAATATACACAGCCTTGTTGAGAGCGTCAGTGTCAGCATCTGTATAAAGAAAGCGAGTTACAATTCATGCAATTACTTCCTGTGTATTAAATGCATCATTTATCAGTTTGTTTCTTATAAAATATCGTTCAGGGTTAAGTCCATAAGTGGTGGGACCAGTCACGCTTGAGTTCGTGCCTTAATGGTCTTGCCTTATTGATGCAATACATTATGTCAGCGCAGGCGACGATTAAATTAACCGACACAGATGCACACAGATGCACACATGCGGAATTGTTTGATATGTTATGAATAGCGAAGATGTTGTGCTTGTTTAGGAATTAGAAACAATAATATTATGTTTATTTGAGCGTAACGTAGGTTTTATCAGTAAAGATGAACGCGATGTGCTACTTAAACATCTGAGTGCATTTACCTTACAAATAACACACATTTTCAGATGCTTAAAATGTGAAAGAAACTTGTCTTGATAGTGATACACGTTATTATGGGTATTTCTAGAGGTCGTCCGCTTAGATGTCGTTTATCGCGCATCCCTCGAGAACTGTTTATCTTCCCGAGATAACCAGTAGCCACAGACCAGTAAGCCTCCAGACGCCGATTAGCCGGACATCCTCGGTCACAACGCATATGCAGTAGCACGCTGCAATCATACGCCCCGCCGCCAATCAGGACGTCAGTCCGTCAGCAAGCGGCACCAATCATACGGAATCATACCACCAAACTTTTAAACCGACCAACCATAACGCGCCGTCCGCCCCCCGGTCCCCGCCAACATTTTACGACTGCGTTCGAATGCAAAACTTTGTTTATGCGGCGTCTTGAAGCTTACTGGTCTGTGCCCGTAGCATAATCATGTCCTTTTTGCCAAGTTTCATCCAAAACCGTTCAACGATTTACGTGTGATTGAGTAACAAACATCCAAACATCTTCACAAACTTTCATATTTATAACATCAAGTAGGATTTCAGAATCAACATTATCTTTATAGTTTTGGGTTAAAGACCTAGGACAGTAAAAAAACTATTACTTACTAGGGATATGACTTAGCTGTACAAAAATCGATGTATTAATAATCGCTTATTTTAAGTTTCATTATAATCGATTAATAAAAAATCGATTTATTTTAAAATAATAATCGATTTTTCCAAAAAATTGATTTTTTCGTTTATATAAATGAAAAATATCAGAACAGATTAAATCAACTTTACAATAGTAATTATTACATTAGGGCCTAAGCTGATATCGTTTCTTTTCTCAATTTTTTATCACATATTACTTGATAAGGAATTTAGGATAAAGTTTCAATGAAACAATGACTTTTGATTCGACCTTGACGAAGACATAGTAGATAAAAATCGAAAACACACAATGCTTAAAATAAAAAATCGGTTTCTGAATAATTGATTTTTCTAGAAATAATAATCGACCCAAAAAAATCGATAAAAAATTAAAATAAACGTTATTTTTTTCACATCCCTATTACCTACCTCTATCAATCCTCTTAGCTTAAACCAATATGCTGGACGTGTCTTGAGGGCCAAACAAGTAACCATCGTTAAAAGATTCAATTAGAATATTTTTCTGTTTTCAAAATAATAAGACAGTATCAGAATTACTGACATAATAATTACTAATTATTATGTCAGGACAATAAATGTCCCCCCTTAATTGGGGGAGGCCTATGTCCAGTAGTGGACGTCTTTTGGCTGAAATGATGAATGATGATGTCAGGACGATTTTTACCCGTTAGAATAAGGTCCGCCACATATATTGAACCCTGCCCATACACAGCACACGGCGCGTCGTGGCGTGGATAGTTTCGTAAAGGTGGACTTCCGTGGGTCGCGTGTCACGGCCGACTATGACGTCGTCGATAGCATATTGTTTGTTGCGGGTCTCGGAAGCGGAGCCACACATTTTCATAATAGTAGTAGTAGTAGTAGTCTAGTATTATCGCATCAGAATACCGCACCACATATTGTTCTACGTCATGCAAAGCCATTTAATGATTTGCAAACAAAAGATATAAACGCGCGTCTAATACTCGGCTAGGTTGAGCTAGACTGGGCTGGTTTCTATCTGAGGCGGGGAGACCTCTCGCTGCCCGCCGTTGTCAAGGTCATGGCTGGCAGTGGGGAGGCGTGAGAGGCGGTTGCGTCCTTTTGCGAGGAAATTATCTCGCAAAAGAAAGCGGTGGAGTGGGTCAGGGAAGAAGACTCCCTCGCTGATCCAATCTGCCACAGGAGGACAGGTCAGCGCAGGCGTCTTGATGGCGACCTGGTGCCGCCCTAAGAGAGACCAGCGGGTGTTAAATTGGGGAGTCTATCATCCGCATCGCATGGCCCTCGAGTTGTTGTGACGTCCCAGGTGTGCTCGGACATCGCCAAAAGAGTGTACAAAGAAAGTAGGTAAGCCCCAAAGTGGGTCGCGCTGGATGGGTGGCGAACGTCATGCGTAGCAGTTCTCGTGGCTCATCCACTGAAGGAGAAAGTAGACACATGGCGGAGTTCTAGTGGATGCAAGCCCTACATAACCACACCGCATCCCCGTTGGTGTGGCATGCGATAGGCATTTTTCCGCTTAAACAATAAATAAAATTTATATGCGGCAAACCTTAAACCTGTTACTTAAAACGCGTGTCTCAACGACTTATGGATATGGTTTACAAAGTCAATGCATGGAAATTGTCTGAACTGGAAATTTTAAGACCGTGAAATTACTCAATAACAAAGTTGCAGCGAATATTAAAAGATTGTTTGTACATGAGTCTACATGAATGTTTTTCTTGATTCAATTAAAAGGCAATTTCAACGATGTGGTTTATTACCTGCGGTCGCGTGTGTACAAACGAAACGTCATTGGTAAACCAATCAGTACATAATAAAAATAAGTATGGTACTTACTAACGTACTGGATGTATAATGTTACATTAATAGCAATTTAAACCAATTCCATAATAACCTAACTCTCACAAACTTGAGTAAAATTCATTGATTAGATATAGTAAAAACAATAAAGATTTGTAAAATAAATAAATATCTTTTGGACATTTTTTACACAGCTAGTACAATGGGTACTAGACAATGGATATAACACTTATATACTTCTTTTTTTTTACCAAATACCGAATATCATCATTCATCATTTCAGCCTAAAAAGGTCCACTGCTGGACAAAGGCCTCCCCCAAATGGGGGAATGCCGAATATGTGATCGTGATTTTATTAAATACCACGCATGCAAAGTTTTCTCCTTACGTCTCCTTTCGTCCATACTTTCTAGTTCATATTTGCATTTTTATGAGCAAACAAGCAGTTCTTTTCGGCAACAGGTTATAATTAGCGAGGAAAATTCAAGAATATAGATCTGTTTTTTTCTAATTTGAATTTTATTCGCTCAAAATTTGATTATCACTTGTTTTAACGGTGATGGAAAACATTTTGTCACGCGCCTCACATTTTATTAATAAAATTATAGTCGATGTATTGAATAAAGACTTCGATAGTGATTGTGGACTGTTGCCCCGCGACGTTGGAAGGCCTTCTTCCAACAAACTGGATAATTAGCTGTCTTCAATGTTCAGTGGGCATATCTTGTTAAATGCCCTACGTATAATGCCCTTGCTGGTGCGTATATCTGCAACTGGGCCACCGCCATCACGTATAAGATGAATTTCCTCTATTCGGCCGAGACTCCACTTCATTGGAGGTAATGTATCGTCCTTGATGACCACCATGGTTCCCTCCTTCAACTTTCCCTTTGAAGATCTCCACTTAGTCTTATATTGTAGTTTATTGAGTTCTTCTAGTTTCGGACTAGGTAGTGCAGTAAGAGGTCGTCCAACCAAGAAGCGACCGGGTGAATGGATTTAGATCGTTTGGATCAGGAGAAATGTGAGATAAGGGACATGAATTGAGTTTTGCTTCTATTTGAATTATACTAGTTGTATATACTTCTTCAAAACTTAAGTATGAATTACCTAAATAATATGATTTCACTCCTGCCTCCCATAGCCCACCAAAGTGAGGAGTGTATGCAGGAATAAACTTGAATTCAATGCTTTGATTTGCCATATCTTCAATTAGCTCAAATGAGTGTTGCTTGAATAATCTACAAATTTCATTTTTTGCTCCTACGAATTGTGTACCATTGTCCGAATACATGACATATGGTTTGCTACGACGTACTATAAATCTACGGAGAGCAGCGATATATGTTGCTTTTGTCAAATCACTCACCAATTCTAAGTGTATGGCCTTGATGGTGAAACATACGAAGACCGCTATGTATGCTTTGACAAGCCTACATCCACGCCCTCTTCTGTCAGCGACTAGCAGAGGACCAGCGTAATCGACACCCGTTGTGTGGAACGGGTACCCAGGATTGACATGCGAACTTGGCAATTGTCCCATAATCGGACTGATCGTTTGAGCCCTCATCCAAACGCATATGACAGAAGTAGTTGAGTAGCTGCATGAAGCAGGCCCGTGATGAGATACCTACGTAGTATGGAGGTAGTGCGAGTGGTTGTGTGAGTGACTTGACCGTGTGTGTGTGAATGGATGTCGTGTTGAACTCCGACATGTGACCCAAATATTATTTGTATTCCAAATGAATTCTCTACAAAATTGTAACTTTGGTTGTCTTTGTAGAAACGTTCCAATGATAAAAGACAGGCTTTCGCCCATGGATATGAATCTCTTAAACACGATTCAGGCTTCTTTAATGCTATGGCTACCGTAAATCTGCCGTCTGGCAAACATGTATAATTTTGTACAATTATTTATCTTCATAAATATCTATTTTCTTGAGTTAAATAAATATACTTTGAATAAATTGGCAGTTCTTCAATAGCCCAAAATTTGCTAATGTTTCTTAACTATTTGTTTGTACCTATGTTTGTATCATATTACATTAATTTATTTTGTTTAACCGTTTATGAATGATTAAGACCGCCTGTGGGCCTGGACACAATTTAGTTTTTTTTTTTTTGTAATACTGGCTTATTTATTCTTAAACGTATTTATTTTGATCTAGCAGGTCCATTAAAATGTCTGCGCCCAGTAACATGTCGTTACTAAACGGACTGAAATACTGTAGATCTGCTAGCTGGACGTGTGTACTAAATCTAACTTTTGGATATGTATGCTTCCTTTGCATGGATATGAATGTTTGGTAATACTAACGACGACACTACTTCTGCTGGATATGTATATTTTCTTTGCATGGATATGAATGTTTGGTAATACCAACGACCAACGACGACACTTACTTCTGCTGTATATGTGTACCTATATGTTGAAGTTTCAACCTCTGTAGTAATGGTTCGGTGATGAATGATACTTGACTTGCTGAATCAAGGACAGTTCCGACTTCATGACGCCGACTGTCCTTATCCTTAATGAATACCACTGCAGTTGACAGCGGGACTTGCTCTGTCGCCTGGACTGAGAGCGCCGTGGCTGTGTCAACTGGCGGTTTGGTCTTTGACCCTTGTGTATATGTGTCGTCATATAATAGTGTATTGTGTCTGCGTGAACCTTTGGTGCAAGTGCCCAGTCTACTAAAATGAGACAAGACAATTAAGGCGCAGCCTTAAGTTACGGACACATTCGAACCTTTACTTGATTGACTTGCTTCTAAATGTATTGCATGCAAAAATACGATGATTTTCTTTGCATACTGGTCAACTGACTGGTTTATTTGGATTATTTTTATACCTGTCGCACAACAAATCCCAAGAGATAGTATAATTACTCGATGAGAACTCCAACGATCGAATTACCTGAGCAGCACCACCTTCCAAACACGCTATTAAATAATGCAATTTTTGTATTTGACTAATGGATTGGTTACTGTGAATCATGGATACAAAGGTGTCGCGAAACTCAAGCCAGTCCTCGTACTGTCCTCCAAACATGGGAATCTGGATAGTAGGCAACTTGATTCCATGCCCGCAGTTACCTTTCTTTGTATGCTTCACCACGGAAGACTGATTGCCTGCAACGTCAGATTTACAAGATGAGCTATCATTATCATCGTGACTACATTGTTCATTTCCTTGAATTAATTGCTGAGCCTTTGACAAAATACTGTAATATTGATTTTCAAAATTGATATTGATTCTCATTTTGGCAGCTAAGAAATGGGAGACCTGATTGAAACCAGTACGAATTGAAACCAGTACGAATTGAAACCAGTACGAATTTAACTTGTGATTATATATAAAAAACTATTTTTAATTATCCCTGCTTACCCCTTTGCTATAACAGTCTGAATGCCCATATAATTATTGTATTGAATGTTGTCTGCACTAATTGTATGCAATAATAACAAATGGAATAAATTCATCAAACTACTATTAGCATTTTACTAACATAAAACGTCTATCAGTGAAAATTAATTGAATCTTAAGCTAACGATATAAAGACTACTTGTTTACGCTAAATCGATGCAAAAGTTCATACAGAAAAAACGCATTCCAAAGTAGCCGGCCGACCGAGCTACGAAACAAAAGACACACGGCTCGCTACGATCGAATCGGTTTCTTGTGCTGCTAATTATGTTGTAAACATTACCGATGATTTAAAACTTTTTCATGTTGCTAAAAATTAGCATTATTCATTGATTATCTCACTAAATAATTAAATAAATTGATTTAAATCTGTATAATAATAATTGTATAAAGTAAATAATTGCGATTTTAATAATTAAAATTCTGTAAATATTTGAAAAATAACTATGTAAATAATATAATGACTAGCTTGTTTAAATAGGTAGGTACCTACGCTTTATTTTATGTATAGTTATGGGTCATACACGACCATAAAAATAATGTAAAATTTAAAGCACCAATAATTACCCAATAATATCCCTAATATTAATAACAATGAATGTATTCACATGTATTGGATTTAATTGGCCATTGGATAATATTTTCGGATTGGGTTAGGGAATTATTTCCGGTAAATGAGTAGGTAGGTAATAAATAATGTAGGATTTCACTTTAGGTATGGTAAATAGGAATGTCTAGGTTCTTTCTTTGATTATAAAATTGGAATGGACTCACTCTGAACAACTCCCTCTTTGTCCTTTGTTTATATTTAAACACTTTAATCTCAATATTTTGGCTGAATGAATCCTTTGCTTCTGTATAGTTTTCTGGATGATGGATTAATTGGCTTCCTTTGGTTAACTGAATTCCTTATCCGGCGATGAAGGTCCACTTTGTATTGAATAAAGACTTCGATAGTGATTATGGACTGTAACTTTTTATTTGTAAGTAGGTACATGGGTTTTTCAAAAACAATAATAATTTGCGTGTATCGAGGGAGGTTCTCGAAGAGCAAGTGTTTGTGAGATTCCGTCCTTAGTATAGCTGCCCGCGCGCGTTGCGGTGCCCCTGCGACGCCTGTTGTCTTGCGATGTATGAATGGGTAAGCAGATAGGATGGCTGAATGAAACATATCTTGAACAGTCGATGATGACGTTGACATATTTTTTAATAGTTTGCCCAAGTTCATAGGAGTAATACAGAGGTGTATATAAAAAGGAATAGTACTGTAAACCGTTATGTATTTTAATTGTAAGTTTTATGTTAAGTTTTGTAACATCTCCTTGGAAGTTCTGTTACGGTGTTACAAAAATTGTGAATAAATAAATAAATAAATTTTAAGGCAACCTGTACACGAGAGACGCTCCATAAAATCTTGATGTTTGTGTAGTCCGCTGCCGTAGGCCAAACCGCCTGTAGGCCAGCGTGGTGGACTAATTAATCCTTCTCATTCTAAGAAGAGGCCCATGCCCAGCAGTGGGACAGCAATGGGCCTAGTTATAATAGTCCGACACTAGCATTCTTATTTATTTATTCCAAACATTATTGTTTATAATTCTGTTAACTCATCAGGGATACTTTATACTAATCAGTCATTATTATGTAAAGAATCTTAGAACGCATTGTTCTATGTAAATTGATTGACCTGTGATTTATAAGTATGGATCTCCATCCATATAACGTTAAATAGGTACTTTTACATTGCTAGTAAAGAATGAAAGAAAAATGTATTATTGTCCCAGTTAACGGCACGCAACACCGAGATAGCTTGTAGGATCAGTAAGCTGAAGTGGCAGTGGGCTGGCCATTTCTGTCGAAGGACCGATGGCTGCTGGAGCAGATGAGTCCTTCAGTGGAGACCGCGAATTGGCAAACGCAGTGTAGGGCGCCCCCCCCCCCCCCCCCCCCGCCAGAAAAAACACAAAATATAAGAAAAGTACAACACTAGTACCTACGTAGTAGTAGCTTAGGTTAGGTACACACGGCTACACATCAAACTGTACATTTCCAGTATAAGCTGACCTCGCATTGTATAGGCTTTCCGTACAAAATACTGTAATATTGATTTTCAAAATTGATATTGATTCTCATTTTGGCAGCTAAGAAATGGGAGACCTGATTGAAACCAGTACGAATTGAAACCAGTACGAATTGAAACCAGTACGAATTTAACTTGTGATTATATATAAAAAACTATTTTTAATTATCCCTGCTTACCCCTTTGCTATAACAGTCTGAATGCCCATATAATTATTGTATTGAATGTTGTCTGCACTAATTGTATGCAATAATAACAAATGGAATAAATTCATCAAACTACTATTAGCATTTTACTAACATAAAACGTCTGTCAGTGAAAATTAATTGAATCTTAAGCTAACGATATAAAGACTACTTGTTTACGCTAAATCGATGCAAAAGTTCATACAGAAAAAACGCATTCCAAAGTAGCCGGCCGACCGAGCTACGAAACAAAAGACACACGGCTCGCTACGATCGAATCGGTTTCTTGTGCTGCTAATTATGTTGTAAACATTACCGATGATTTAAAACTTTTTCATGTTGCTAAAAATTAGCATTATTCATTGATTATCTCACTAAATAATTAAATAAATTGATTTAAATCTGTATAATAATAATTGTATAAAGTAAATAATTGCGATTTTAATAATTAAAATTCTGTAAATATTTGAAAAATAACTATGTAAATAATATAATGACTAGCTTGTTTAAATAGGTAGGTACCTACGCTTTATTTTATGTATAGTTATGGGTCATACACGACCATAAAAATAATGTAAAATTTAAAGCACCAATAATTACCCAATAATATCCCTAATATTAATAACAATGAATGTATTCACATGTATTGGATTTAATTGGCCATTGGATAATATTTTCGGATTGGGTTAGGGAATTATTTCCGGTAAATGAGTAGGTAGGTAATAAATAATGTAGGATTTCACTTTAGGTATGGTAAATAGGAATGTCTAGGTTCTTTCTTTGATTATAAAATTGGAATGGACTCACTCTGAACAACTCCCTCTTTGTCCTTTGTTTATATTTAAACACTTTAATCTCAATATTTTGGCTGAATGAATCCTTTGCTTCTGTATAGTTTTCTGGATGATGGATTAATTGGCTTCCTTTGGTTAACTGAATTCCTTATCCGGCGATGAAGGTCCACTTTGTATTGAATAAAGACTTCGATAGTGATTATGGACTGTAACTTTTTATTTGTAAGTAGGTACATGGGTTTTTCAAAAACAATAATAATTTGCGTGTATCGAGGGAGGTTCTCGAAGAGCAAGTGTTTGTGAGATTCCGTCCTTAGTATAGCTGCCCGCGCGCGTTGCGGTGCCCCTGCGACGCCTGTTGTCTTGCGATGTATGAATGGGTAAGCAGATAGGATGGCTGAATGAAACATATCTTGAACAGTCGATGATGACGTTGACATATTTTTTAATAGTTTGCCCAAGTTCATAGGAGTAATACAGAGGTGTATATAAAAAGGAATAGTACTGTAAACCGTTATGTATTTTAATTGTAAGTTTTATGTTAAGTTTTGTAACATCTCCTTGGAAGTTCTGTTACGGTGTTACAAAAATTGTGAATAAATAAATAAATAAATTTTAAGGCAACCTGTACACGAGAGACGCTCCATAAAATCTTGATGTTTGTGTAGTCCGCTGCCGTAGGCCAAACCGCCTGTAGGCCAGCGTGGTGGACTAATTAATCCTTCTCATTCTAAGAAGAGGCCCATGCCCAGCAGTGGGACAGCAATGGGCCTAGTTATAATAGTCCGACACTAGCATTCTTATTTATTTATTCCAAACATTATTGTTTATAATTCTGTTAACTCATCAGGGATACTTTATACTAATCAGTCATTATTATGTAAAGAATCTTAGAACGCATTGTTCTATGTAAATTGATTGACCTGTGATTTATAAGTATGGATCTCCATCCATATAACGTTAAATAGGTACTTTTACATTGCTAGTAAAGAATGAAAGAAAAATGTATTATTGTCCCAGTTAACGGCACGCAACACCGAGATAGCTTGTAGGATCAGTAAGCTGAAGTGGCAGTGGGCTGGCCATTTCTGTCGAAGGACCGATGGCTGCTGGAGCAGATGAGTCCTTCAGTGGAGACCGCGAATTGGCAAACGCAGTGTAGGGCGCCCCCCCCCCCCCCCCCGCCAGAAAAAACACAAAATATAAGAAAAGTACAACACTAGTACCTACGTAGTAGTAGCTTAGGTTAGGTACACACGGCTACACATCAAACTGTACATTTCCAGTATAAGCTGACCTCGCATTGTATAGGCTTTCCGTACAATGCGAGATCAGCTTATACTGGAAATCTACAGCTTGATTTGTAGCCGTGCGTACAACTTTTCTTGAAAGGTCTGCAACACATTAGTTTCCCTGGCGTTTCAGATGTTCATGGGCGGCTGTGATTGCTTACCATGAGTTGATCAGCAAAAGAACTGTCGGTTTGGAATACCATAACACGGTCATAATAAAATTGTTTCAGCCTTGTGCCATAGTTGGCGAAACGGTTATTTCGGTTGAGTCTAATGATGTATTGATATCCTTGACCGATCTAATCCGATACCTAATTGAGTCGTATGACTCGTATGTGACGGTCAGTCTATGGTAAAATGTTTCGTCTTTTTAAATGGTCGGCAACGCATTCATTGGCGCGCGGTGCCTCCCCGGATTTTCATAATACATATATTATACTCATTGCAGCGGTGATTGCTTACCACCAAGGTAACAAACTAGCTAGATTTCCCCTCTCTATTATAAAAAAACCTATGATTTTTCAAAGTTCAGACATCGCGAAGTTCTGAGCTTGAAATTTTACACATGCTTGATTCCAAAGTAATCTTGCGTTGGGTGTGAAGAAACTTACTTACCATACCTGTAAGTAACTTACGTAAAGTCGATTTTACACATCTCCTTAGTAACTAAAAGTATCGGGGTCTTGCAATTTTAAAATGTCGCCGAGAGTCTCTTGTCCTAAGTGCTCCTTATCTACTTTTTTAGACGTAACATACCAGAAAGAGGCAAAATTCATCAATTTAGTAGTTTAACAGGTATAAGGTCGCATTTAATAGATGACCAGCTTATTGTCGTCATTCCGACCAATTTTGAACCAATTCTGATCCCGGACTATATATAACTGTAAAGTTGCGAGCCAGAACACGTTGGAAATCCAACTCAGAATTTCAAGGCTGTATGAGACAAAGTGAGACAAGACTTCACGAAACTAATACCCGACTCGACTTGATTGCCACTTATAGAATAAATAAACAAAACAACACTACTTACTTACTTACTTATGCAATGAATTAAACAGTCTATTAAAAAGTGATTCAGTCGAATCCAAAAAAAAAGGAAACACTTAACGAACGCCAAGTTAAAAAGAAAAATTAGTACAATACACAAAGGGCAGTAGTCCGATGACACAGTATTTTCCACAGCAGCCATCTTTGTCTTACCGCAACCGTGGATAAAAGTACACAAAAATACACGAACAAATGCAGTACTTTTACAAAGAATGCCGTTTATGGTTGAAGTACGGCACAATACACTTAACACCCCATTCTTCTACCTCCATACAGAAATAATAAAAATACTCTCCATTTTATATTCCTTTTGTTTTTAAACAAAATATGCGGGTACTTTTAAAATGTGTGAAGGATGCGCTAGTTATAAACTAATAATTTTCAATGCAAGAATGAAATAATTATTTATGAAAAGAATAATGATTTGTACATAAATTACGTTATGTATAATATAAAATAAGTTGACATAATATGTATTTCAGAATTATTTCCTTTACTTCCTCATCGTATTTTGTTTAGAGATGATGAATGAACGGCTTGTAAAATGACTATTTTGAATAAATCTATACTAATATTATAAAAAGGCAAGATTTGTTTGTTTGTTTGTAATCGACAAACTCTGAAACTACTGAACTGATTTTAATAATTATATCACCATTAAAAAGCTACTTTATCCTGAAGTAACTTAAGTTACATTTTATTTCAGAACGCGGGCGAAGCCGCGGGCAAATTCTAGTACTTATGAAATATTTTATAACAAATGAACCTATAATTGAAAATTAATAGTAGGTATGATTTACTAAAAGTTTTTGTTTATTTGTTAATATAATTGATTGTGACATTACATATTCGCATGAGGCATAAGCGAACAAATTCCATAAAATAAAGACGAAAAATTGTATTTTAAATTTCTGTTAGTCGTCTGTCATGGCAAACATTTTGATCCTATTTTCCTTTTTCTTCCTCATCATAATGATTATTATGTTTAGACATGGCTTAGACCATGAATCCTAACCTGTGAAATGAATATTTTGACCCAGTACCTATGTAATATTTTAAAATCAGTTGGGTACCTACTTCGTATTTCATTAACGGTTTTTCATGGCAACCATTCTGATCTAGATTTTGTTAGTACGTGGGACACTCAGAAAGTTTTGCGAAACTAAAAAAAATTGTTCTATACGTACATATATTTTTATCAAATCTTTTCAAAGTACTTTCCACCAGCCTCTATACAAAGATTCATGCGCCTAAACCAGTTTTCAAAACACTTTTTCCAGTCCGCCGCAGACACCTCGTTTACAGCCTGCTCGAACGCAGCCAGCGCATCTTCCGGCGACGAAAATTGTATCCCTTTGAGCTGATTTTTTATTTTTGGGAATAAAAAGAAGTCACACGGTGCTAGATCAGGGCTGTAAGGAGGGTGACCCAGGAGTTTGACTGGCGTGCTGTCCAGGAAGTCCCTCGTTTTGAGTGCGGTGTGCGCAGATGCATTGTCGTGGTGGAGCAGTAGCCCGCGGAGCCCTGTGTTTGGTCGCTTGTTGCTTATAACAGAGAAAACTTCTGGCAAACATTTGGTAGTATACCATTCGGCATTAATGCTTCTTTGATCCCGTAAGGGAATTGATACCAAGTGGCCAGTCAAATTAAAAAAGCTAGCGATCAAAATCTTACCCCCGCTTCTAGATCGCTTCACTTTGGTAGGCGTTGGCTCATTTTGAAACACCCAAACAGTCGACTGGCGCTTGGTTTCTGGGTCGTATTGATAAATCCAGGACTCATCACCTGTAACGATGTCGTAAACACGCCGAGACGAGCCTGCTTCAAATTTGTTAAGCATATCACGGCACCATTCCACCCGGGCCTGCTTCTGAGCATCGGTGAGGTTGTGCGGCACCCAGCGTGATACTATCCTCCTCACGCGAAGATGGCTGTGTAGAATCTCGTGAACGCTTCCCGATCCAATCTTCAATATGTGTTGAATCTCCTGATATGTAATTCGCCTATTGTCTTGGATTAAATTTTTCACTGCTAGCACGTTTTCTTCGGTAACAGCCGTCAAAGGGCGACCGCTTCTTTCGTCATCCCCCAAAGTTGGTCGACCGCGCTTGAATTCGTTATACCAACGATACACGGTTGCCTTGGAAGGGCCTTCATCCATGAATGCCATTTGAAGTCTATCGTACGATTCATCCGGTTTCAGGCGACACTTGAAATCGTATAAAATCATAGCTCTAAAATGTTCCCGGCGCAGATCCATATTTCAGTGAGACACAATACTTTGAATTAACTCGCAAAAAATGTGGAGGGAAATTTTGAAATTGGAACTTACTTATTTTTACTTATAAATAATCATATTTTCGAAAAACATTATAACTGGCCAGTCTCCCATATATAAAAACTTTTTTTCGCAATACTTTCTGAGGGGCCTGGTACAATGTACATAGTAGTGAGTCAGTCAGTCAGTGCAAACTGAGATGATTATACCTAAAGTTGAGATAGTTCTGTACCTACTGCCTACTGTACAATAGTCCGTGAGTATCAGGCGACGCACTCGTGATCAATATAGGTACCTATATTTTCATCTTTATACAACGATCTTTTGATCTAACACTATTTCCCGGTCTCAAAACCAGGCGATAAGACTATTTTTAACTGTTGCCAGTTGCCACCAATATTATTATTTCATAACCTTGGGTAAAATACAAGTTTATAAACAACATTAACATTGTTTTATTTTTTCTTAGTTTGTGTTTCTAATTAGAATTAAATGCTAACTAGAAAATAATGGTCAATAGGAGAATTAGATAAAATCTGTAAATACTGTAAAATGTCTCCTAATGTAAATAAAAATAGAAATCCCAAACTTAATAAAATAGAAGGGGAATAATATTGTCATACCAAGTCAAAGGGATTTAATATTATAAGGCAAGTATTTTAATGTCTTTGTATACCAAGTCAACTATGCCGCAAATTATTTTTTTGGTGTCAAATTCATTGAATATGCAAATTTATTTTCTGAATAGGTACGTACTTGTTACCGATATGCAAATTGTGATAATAAAATGGTAAAAAAACACAGTAAAAATAAACGCTCTGAAGTTTTACACGAGCAATAGAACGTTATCTGTCTGTTCGGTCACACACCGACGAACGATAAAGCAAATAACAGCACTATCTGAAGCTATGTAGGCAACACAGGCGCGGCGGAGGCTCCCCGCCGCGGACGACTGCACGAAGTACATTGACAGCTGAAACCGTCAACAAAACGCGAATATTATTGTCTTGTCTGCACGACGCGATCAGCTAACCATTCACGCTTACGACGAAACGCGGACAACACGTGGCGGAGTAATAATAGAGCGCAGCGGCATGCTACATACACCGCACGCCCGCTCCAGTCCGACACACAGCACGACACAGTGTACCCATACGAAACCCACGCTGTCACAGAACATAAATGTTAGTGCGGAAAGTGCGCGTAAACACCGACAATGAGCAACAACCGAAAGTGGAGAGAATATGTGACGGCACTCAGTGGTTCGTAATTTTATTTATATTTTTCATGTGTTCAGTGCGAGTGTTTTAAATATGTTTTCAGTGCGCGTGCGTTATGGCAGTAGCCGGCAACACTGCGGCTTGTACACGAGTGTGCACACTCACGCACGTTAATGTAATTAATTAACTTTTCACTGAAGTAACTGTACCGTAGAAAAAGGAAGTTAATATACCTAGGT
Source organism: Asteroscopus sphinx (assembly GCA_949699075.1). NCBI lineage: Eukaryota > Metazoa > Arthropoda > Insecta > Lepidoptera > Noctuidae > Asteroscopus > Asteroscopus sphinx. The sequence continues at coordinate 12,990,984 of OX453001.1, forward strand.
ACTCAGTGTTATGGATCTGCGAAATTATATGATACCATAAATAACCTAAGCCTTATAATTTTTTTAATGTAGGTAAGCAAAACTATGACCGATTTTTGCGAAAGAATATTGATTTCTTTCGCGTTGTTTCATTCAATATTTTAACGACTAGTGTAAACTATTTTCTTAGAATTATTAATTATGTTCACATGGTATAGTTTTTTAATAACTTATATACAGCTACCGTTACAGGAATTCCCAAATCGATAGTGCCGTTACTGATCTGATAACTTATTACCAATTTGAATCTAGTAGGTACAATTATATTATTATTATTTCCTTTATTCACAAATATACCATATAAATTTACATTTTTAAATATTTTTGTATAAAAAGGAAAAACATTTAAAAAAAATCGTAATTTTCGTACACGCTTGATTTTTTGTGGGGTTACACGGAAGCGTAGCAACAATGGGTTATAAATTATCATGTACCTTTTTGATGTGTTGACATTACCATAATTTTGAAGGTATATAAGATAATGTTTACTTTTTTAAAGTAATGTAGGTACCTTTATGGACATAGGTCCAGCAGTGGACTGCGATAGGCTGAGTTGATAGGTACAATTATTATCATTTTACTATAGATAAGATACCAGATATTATTAGATCTCATATTTAAAATTTCCTTGCAAAACGTAAATCATTCAGGTGTGTCAGGATCGTAGCAGGTGGAAATCCAGTCTCTGCCTACCCCAATGAAAAACAGGCGTGATAATATGTATGTAAAACGTAAATCATGTTATTTAATCGACTTTTTAACACCATGACAATACAACACGGAAATCAATGTTACAAATTGTAGTGGTCATTCTTCATTCATTTGCCGTCACGTCAGTAAAAAACTCTCAGGTTAGTGTCCATTGTCGCACATGTACCTATATGTTTACATGTCGTAATTTTCGTACACGCTTGATTTTTTGTGCGGTTACACGGAACTCACGGAAGCATAGCAACAATGGGTTATAAATTAACATGTACCTTTTTGATGTGTTGACATTACCATAATTTCGAAGGCATATAAGACGAAGTTTTACTTTTATAATGTATTCATGTACCTACCTATTTGATATTTTTAGGGTTCCGTACCCAAAGGGTGCTAACGGGACCCTATTACTCTCGCTACGCTGTCCGTCCGTCCGTCCGTCTGTCTGTCACAGGGCAGTATCTTTGTAATGGTAACCAGATAAAAGGTAAATAGATAACCAGTTGAAATTTTCAGAGAATATGTGTTACTATGAGGAGTATCACGACAAATACTAAAAACAAAAAAAGTCTCAAACCAAAGGGGGTCCCCATACAAGAAACCTCGAAAAACATGCATTTTTTTCATCGTTTTTGTTCCTGCTCTATCTTCAAAATGGTAATACATACCACCGTCAAACTTGGTCTGATTATAGTGCATAATATGTAGTTTAGCAACAAATACAAAAACAAACATAGACATGTGTGGTAGTACCTACGAAAGAAAGTGATGCAAAAATTCACATTTCGCGTACCATCGTTGATGTCTTTTGATAAACTCACTAAGTTAAATCAGTTTCTATGGGGTATTAGGGCGATGGGTGGTACGGAACCCTTACTGCGTGAGTCCGACTCATACTTGGCCGGTTTTTTACAGTTTTTAGTAGATGCTGAATTTCAGTTTCATACATCATACATTTGGCACTTCTTGTAGTGTTTGTTGCATCATGTTTTTCAGACTTTTTATTGGATGCTTCAGCAAAACAACACAATATTAAAGTCAAATCTGACGTTACTTAAACATGATTACAATAACTTACAACTTGACTACAACCTTATTCTTATACTAAACCTGAAAATGGGTCATTGTACTTATGAACAACTTTTACTATGGGACCAAACCTGAAATCGTGAATAAAAATTCAGCTGGTCCCTACATTTGTTTTAACATAAATCGACAAAATCTAGGGAATAGCTAATTTATTTTCGTGATTTTAGGAGTTGTTCATAATGATGAGTACAACGACCCGTTTTCAAGTTAAGTATAAACTAAGAATAAGATTGTATTTTGTTCATCTGCAATAACTTACTCATAAACCTACCATGCCTAGATTATTTTAACAACCATAACATGACATAAAATCACGCCTGTATTTCTCCGAAGGGGTAAGTAGAGGTGCAATAGTACACCCACATTTCGCCAGTTATGTTATAGTCCCATGTAATAGGGGGCGAGCCAATTCCATTGACCGGGCACAAATCCAGACACCGAGCTGCTACTGAGAATTTCCTTACGAAAAAACCCAATTACATTTTGCCCGACCCGGGAATCGAACCCAGGAACCCACGCTCAGCAGCCGCGCTCGCAACCACTAGACCAACGAGGCAGTCATTTAAATCATTTCATTTTTGGCGAGGCATTTTAACAACCATACATACATACATACATATTATCACGCCTGTTTCCCATTGGGGTAGGCAGAGACTATGGATTTCCACCTGCTACGATCCTGACACACCTCTTTCCCTTCATCTACGTCCAAAAACTCGTCATGCATGCTCGTCGGTTTAGAGAACTCTTAACCTGGCATTTTTTGAGAATATCCGCGATTTGATCGCGATACGTTCGCCGAGGTCGTCCCCTTGCAACTCTTCCATCCACACTCGCTTCGTATACTTGTTTCGTCAATCTCCTCTCGTCCATCTTCTCTATATGTCCAAACCATCTTAACATACCTTTCTCAATCTTTGTCACTACATCTTCTTTCACTCCACAACGCTCCCTTATCACGTTATTCCTTACATTATCTCTCAAAGTTACACCACACATACTTCTCAAAGCTCTCATTTCTACTGCATTTATTCTGCTTTCATGTTTCTTCTGCCATACCCAACTTTTACTACCATACATAAGTGTAGGCACTAACACTCCCCCATGAACAGCCAGCCGTGCCTTTTCCGACACTTTACGGCTGTTCATGAAGGTGTGTAGTGCCCCATTCACCTGATTACCAGCACTCACTCTCCTTTCCTTCACATGCTTGCCATCTCTCGTAAACATGGAACCCAGGTATACAAACTCTTTCACTTGTTCCACCTTTTCGTCACCTATCAAAATATTGCACTCTGTTATAACTTCTTCCTTTTCAAAAACCATAACTTTTGTCTTACTGACATTAACTTTCATTCCTTTACTCTTCAAAGCATCATCCATAATTGTTACCATCATCTGTAACTCCCCCTCCGACGATGCAAGGATAACTTGATCATCGGCATAGAGGAGACATTTGACAAGTAACCCATTCATTTCTAAACCATTTTCACTCTCTTTCAAATCTTTCAAACAACTGTCCATGAATAGATTGAACAGCCACGGCGACGCTACACATCCCTGTCTCACACCCTTATCGATGCTGAACCAGTCAGAGTAGGCGCCGTTAATCCTGACACAACCAACACATCTTAATTGAGTAATTGGATTATTATACTAATTATTTCTAACAAAATTGTAAGTATTAGACATATTCACTTGTTTTGGTTGGTTTGGTCTGTCGTTAGTATTACAGTATTTATTATATTCAGCATTCACGTTCTTTTCGTGTACACGTTATTAAGATCTAGATTAAATTACATCTGCTTAGTGAGTTATATTAACAGATGAAGCGATTCAATAGAAATCTGATAATTCACATTCACCGTATAAAAAATTGCCTACAGGTTTAGACACATTAAATTGTCTTCTATATACCTCGACTAATAGAAGCAGTAATGTAATAAGTAATTTTTAAATTTTTCCTTACCTTTTCCTTATGTTTGTATGTTTTGTCTAGTGCTAAGTATCTTTAATAATTGAAGTAAACAGCGCGTGGTAATAATAGTACTATTTTTGTCCATTCATTGAAATTGTCATACAGGGCCGAGGCATGATTGACTTTAATAATTGATTTCATCATCACTACCAGTTTTTTTAATACAATTGAAGGCTTATTATCTCTTATCAGTGATAAATATTTCTACAGTTATCCAGTAGATAAAAGTACTGTAGGTACGATATAAATCATTTTACCGCCCTTAACAATTATTCTGTTGAACTTTGTACTCTTTTGAGTTTTAATAAAACTTGGTACCTACTAAAACAATTGTAGGAACATAAAATGGCTATGAATAATTAATTTGTAATTTGCGTCATATTGCACATTGCTCTGGTAGTAGGAAGTGGAATTAAGCACAGTTTTAATTAAACAGTTTCTGTCGATTTTGATAAGGTTTTATTTCGTTTGAAATTGGATTTTTACCGTTTTAAATATCTTTAAAACAAAAAAGAACAGCAGCAGCAACGAGCAAGAGCAGCGTTTTTTAGCAGGAAAAAACGCTGCAAAAAAATACATTTTTTTCAAGGATTCTTGTATGGGGATGCCCTTTGGTTTTACTTTCTTTTATTTTTAGTATTTTTGTGATAAAATTTCAACCAGCTACCTATTACCGTTCAAAAGATACAGCCCTGTGACAGAGAGACGGACGGACGGACGGACAGCGTAGCGAGAGTAAAAGGGTCCCGTTTGGCACCCTTTGGGTACGGAACCCTAAAAAGGGCAGAAAATATTAAGAACTCTCAAATTAGTCTATGCCCTTGTAATTTACGAGAAAATAGTCGCGACCGATCTTATAAAGATGGCGAATTACATTTGTAGAAAACAAGTGAATGGACAAAATTTACAAGACTTAAAATCATCTTTACTTTCCTAATGGTTTTAGATAGAAAGAGAAATAATGAGATTACCTATATTAATAATTTCTTAGGTTTTCGCGATCACTACACATTATAATAAAACAAAATTTAACAAAGTTTTTTTTAATTTATTTTTTTAGTGTAAGTTTAGTTTTTTTAGTTTAAGTTTTTTTTTGTTTAGATTTTTTAGTTTTTTAGAAATATCTGTAAAGACGCTTGTCATCTTAGTCTACCTGCGATCACGAAATGCTGCAAAGCTTTCAAAACGTCAGGAAAAACAATTTAAATAATATACGCGATTTAATCCGGTTAAACTTTGTTTTATTACCTATATTAATTATTTTGTGAATAACAGGATCAGCTTCAACGACAGCTTGCTTATTGCACATGAGGTGATATATCTTCTTAAAACACGGTTACTGTCTATTACGAACTAAATACATACGTCTATTTAGCGTGCATATTTCAAGTAGGCCTGGCCTGGCTAATTCCAAACTAGATCGAAATCGCGTGAAGACTTTATGTTCGTAACTAATGTAATGACATAATACACACCCACAGTAACAACAGTGATAAAATGATAATTAGTAACTGAAAAATATTTATGAGGGCTCGTGGCTAATAACCGCGATTTTCGCAAGATCTGCGAGGCTAAGGGTGGTGTACATCAACGTTAATTCTCTGTTAAAATTGTACTAGAATTTTAGGTAAACGGTCGCTTAACCAGAGAATTATCGTTGGTGAACTCAAGCCTAAGCTGCGCTTGCCGCGGTCAGTTCTTGGATAGGTCGTTTTACTATCAGCAAACTTTCTCGTGAACCACCACTAAGGCTAAAATCGCTTGCACTCAATGTCGACGGCAGCTGTGGGTAGGTGTAATGGATTCGTTCAAGGGACTTTGTCGACAAAATGTATCACTGGGAAGGATCGTGAATGTACATCGAGACCCCTCCGTGCCTCGGAGAGCACGCTAAGCCGTTGGTCCTGGTTTCCATATGAATATCTATAGCAGTTGTTACGGAAGAAGTCAGAAGGTTTGTCAAGTGGACTAACCTTCGGATGTTGGTACTACCCAGTCCAGAGACTGGGTTGCGGGGGTCTGATGGCACTCCGTGTTAAATACGAATTTTCTTTTGCATCTGGTTAAACTGGAAGCAGACCTACTCCCCGATTCAGAACCACACGATAACCAGTTGTCGATCGATTCGGTTTGTTATCTCTTTTTCGCTCGTTGCGTGAATCATCAGACGAAACGAGATAACAAACCGAACCGGTCGACAATTAGTTATCGTGTGGTTCTGAATCGCGTAGCCTAACATAATGGGGTAAAGGCTCGGAGAAAGGAACTTGAAAATCTTTATTAATAACATTCAAAGATATCAGGGAATAACCGTAAATATGAATTGGGTTTTATCGTAGTCTAATACGTGGAAAACATTAATCTTAAATGGGGTAATAGCATTATTCTTATAGGTCATAGGCGATTTGATAGTAACAGACTGCTGCTTACGACAAATAACAATTAATTAAATTTTTAATATAGAATCCATGGACATAACAATAAAAGTCAATCAACACTGCAGTGCTATCGCTCGGATATCGATTCGACCTCGTCTCGATAGCATATTGCAATTTCATAATCGATTATTATCGCTCAATGAACTAAACATGGACCATAGGAATGTTCCCATCTTTTTCTTCTTCGTTTCGATGGTAAAATGATGCTGGCCCAGAAATTTGCTACATCTCGTGCATTGTCTGTGGCATTGTTGAGGTCGCTCCATGTGCGGACGCTAGGTCATAGAGAGCAGGAAACCAAGTGTGACAATTATTGAGAATCAATGTCACATGTTACAGTGCGATAAGTATAAGGCAAAAACTGACAAACAATAAGTATTCAGGGTCACCAGATATGAATGAAGTTTCTTTGGAGATTATGGATGTTTTCGAGTGGAATACCATTTCAATAAAGGACAAAGTTAAACTGTATTTATAAAAAAAACTATACTCCGCTCCAAAACACAGATTGCTGACGTCACTCAAGAAGCTGCCAAGCTTAAGTGGGACTGGGCTGGACACGTTTGCCGAATGTCGGTCAATTTTAGGGCTAAAATTTGTACCGAGAGGGTCCCGAAAAACGTGCAACGGCATCGCGGCAGACCCAGACAAAGATGGCGGGACGAACTAGACTCGATTAGAAAAGACTGGTTCACAATTGCACTTGACCGGAAAGAGTGGAATAAGGAAAGGGAGTCCTTTGCCCTGCAGTGGGACAATATAGGCTGAAAATAAATATTAAATAAATAATATAAAAAACCCTATTCAAACAATTTCCTACGAAATAAGATATAGATAACTATATCTGGTGACTCTGTATTTAACTTATCTCTTTGTTAGACTGTTGGTAGATACAAGCCTTAGCCTTCTGGTCTATAAATCCCGCGGTTACCTTTGCCCACAACAACTTCAATACAGGTGTATAGTAACACCCACATTTCGCCAGATATGTTATCAGTGAATCAGTCCCATGTCTCATGTTGTCATGGGGGCAAGTCTATTGCCACTAACCGGACACAAATCCAGACTCCGGGCTGCTACTGAGAATTTCCTAATGAGAAAACCAATTACACTTTGCCTGACCCGGGAATGGTACCCAGGACCCTGCGCTCAACAGTCGCGCTTGCGACCACTAGACCAACGAGGCAGTAGCGGGAGTCGATTTTAATAATGTTCAATCTCTTTTATGAATTGAACCCATAGACCATGTAACCAAGTTGAACTTTTTTAATTTAAAATTTGAAAACGTTGAAATTTCTTTATCATTAAATAAGTAGTCCAAAAACATAGTAAAAAAAACGTGTTTTGAACGTGTCGAACGAAAGTCGCAATATCAGCAACGATAATAATTACCTATATGGTTAATTTAGTTTATTTTGTCAGTGCCTTAATGGTAAAGTAAAATATATGTACTTCTTTTTTAGTTGACTTTTTTACTGTAATGTAACTACAATACATTCACTTATTTTTATTATTCTTTTGGAAAGATATAATAGAAAGGTACTTCACTTTCGCCGTTACAATCACAGAAAAAAGAAAAACCTTTTCTGTGGTTACAACGACGTGGTTGATATAAAAAAAATATTGTACTGTAGAGAAAATACAAGCGAAATTAATTTTATATAGCCTGAATATTGCCTCACTGAAACTCCATGGCTTTCACATCTGCATAAATAACCATTTTTACCAGAAGTATATAAAAATATACGATGTTTGACATGGATTATACCGAGAAAGAATTGCATGAAAAGGTATATGAAAGTATTATTACGAAATCATCATCTTAATAACTCTTATGGGATTACCTAAATGATATTTGACGTCCTGTGGTCTAGGGTAGTGGGTCGGACTGCTGATCACGAGGTCGTGGGTTCGATTCCGACAGGACACAAATATTTGTGTGATGAACATGAGTTTGTGTTGGCCTGGGTAATTCTTATGTACCGTAAAATGCCCTAACTTTGCCCACAAGCTCTACTTTACCTAAGGCATTAATGTAATTATTACACGCACTGACACTTTATAACTGAATCAAAAGTTAGCATTGTCGCAGTTTTAAAATCTCCCCAAGTACGGAAATCATAGCTATTACAGTTTACTCAAAAAACAACTGGGCAAAGTAGGGCTTGTGGGCCAAGTTAGGGCATTTTACCATAAAGGTATTATACTGACAGTATAGAAATGTCTTTGCATTTTACGGTATTATAAGTATGTATTTACAAAAAAAAGTATATATGTATTATATGTATGTATGTATTGTATGCTGTGAAAAAATGTTTTTTTTTTTATTTACAATGCTAAGCCATGGGGCCTCTAGCTCTAAAACTTAATCTAAAAACCACCACCACCTTTGCCATAATATTCTATGCCACAATTTTTTAAATAATAATACTTGTAACTACTACTACTTAAATAAGTTGAATATCTAACATAAAGCATATTTATTTTGTGAAAGAAATAAAAGAAAACTTCTATGCAGCATTTTCTTTTTCTTTTACTTTTATCTCTTACAATTACAACGTTTTTCGTCGCAGACATGACAAAAGGATCGTAGGATCGTTTAATTAAATTCTACATTTAAAAAAATAACGTTAAAAACGGTAATATCAACTCAGAAGCAAAGACACCCCGGGCGATGCTTAGGGTGCTGTCACACTAACGAATTTACTATTTTGTTTCCAAAGTATGGTGACTTGTAATTATCTGAAGTACAAAATTGCTTGAGATTAATCCTTTGTACTTTTTCTATACTGACTAGTGACTATAAGCATAGAACAAATATTATAAGGAAAAGTAAAACATTGGATAAATTAAGAACTGGAATCTCACAAATTAATCATGTTGAAACATCTCAGTTACGGCAAAGAAACTTACGTAAAAACATTTTCAAGATCATGAAATATTATTGACATGTTTCATCATGATATATAGATCAGAAGCAATTTTTTACATCGGATGCTGATGGCAGATTGAATGATAGATAAATCGATATTATCATTATCAGATACACCCAATAGTTACTACGAAAATAATCATTGAGTAATCGTGCATTTTTAGAATTAGATCGCTACACAATTTATATCACACATAATCCTGAAATTATAGAATATCATAACAATCATTGCACTCAGCCAAAGAGCAAAAATTCACCCAGTGTGACAAAAATAATCAAATTCCTACAAACTTTCTGTAAAATAAAGCGGATTTTTTTTACGTTTTCCACAATAGATTTAACCTTAAAACTTCAGTGGAATAGAAATGAATTGATATTTTATAGCAAAAAAACGTACATTATTGTTCTTATTAAAAATTCATGTTAAAACAGCTCATAATCGAATTTAAATAAACCGGAAGTGTTTATTTAATTTCTGAATGTCAACATCTAAGAATTATGAGGACATACGAGTGTTTGTTTTTGACAAAAATATTAAATATTTAAGGAGAGATAAAAGTTTAATCTTGTATATCAAAGTGGGACAAATGGTACCTAAAAAAAACGTTATCAGAATAATAATTATCGTTTTTACATCCACCTTGTATTGATCATAAAAACAAATGAGGATGCTGTCAAAAGATCGTTACATAACACAGATTTTTGTGTAACAAAAAACTCATTATGTGAATTCTGTATATATACGTAAAAAAATCATATATGCACACGCACATCAAAAAAGCGTTACTATTAGGTACGATGTAGAAGTTCTGGGGCCTACTCCCGACTTGTTCGAGTTCTGAACCAAATCGAGTTAATGTAAATTCCTTAGAGGTTTTATTGTCAGTTCCTATAGGAATTGACAATAGCTCGATTTGGTTCAGAACTCGAACCAGTCGGGAGTAAGGCCCCTGCATATAAAATATTTTATTGTAAATAATTTAAAGGGCGCATATTGGCATCATGTTTTTGCTATACTTTTTCTATTCGACATACTATCTTATGTACCTATTATGTTATCTTTGAAAATCTATCATTCTACGATTACAAACTGCTACAACTTCTATCAACCTTTTAAAATGGCACGTTTTTATTGATAAATCAGTCATATCTACTTAATTTTTTGATAATAAATGTAAACAATAATACAGAAATCGGACGAGTAAGTAGGTATGATTTTTTTGTCCCTATCTTAAGAACACCATTATATTCGAATTAAACTGCGGAACAGTCTTATTGTCAATCTGTACCTTAACAGTACATGTATGAAATCGGCTTAAATGAATCATTATAATATTAACATGCAACATGGAAACAAAATACTGAAACAGCGGTGAATATATTCTGCTGTGTTTATAAGCGTATATAATTTGATAGGTTCCATTAAAATCGCTTCACGCCTCGTTCGACATTCACGCAAATCATATATTAATTTATAATGCTTGTTATTAAATTTACTTATATCTACTTCATTGACGACGTCTGTGGTCTAGTGGTTCGAGGGTCGAACTGCTAATCACTAGGTCGTGGGTTCGATTCCCACAGGACACAAATATTTGTGTGATGAACATAAGTGTTTGTGTTGGTCTGGGTGTTTCTTATGTATTATAAGTATGTATTTACAAAAAAAAAAGTATTTAAGTATTATATCCATTGTCTAGTACCCATATCACAAGCTCTGCTTAGTTTGGGACTAGATGGTGCTGTGTAAAAATGTCCCGAAGATATTTATTTATTTATTTGTATTTTCCACGAAGCCACTTTTATTATAATTGTTATTATTACGTTTTATACTAACACCCCTTTATTGTATTATGCTAATTCCAATTAAATAAACCTGCAAAGTATACGAAAAACAGTAAAAAAATCGCCTCCTACTCATTGTAAAAATAAATACCTACCTACTGCCACAGACATAGTAAAAATATTTATTTTTACTATGTCTTTGCCTACTGCATAGTAATACATTTGCACATTTTTTTAAAAAATAGGTTTTAATTTCTAAATGGCTTCAAAACAAAGTACTTAGATTTTAAAAGAAAAAAATTGCAATAAAAATATTTGAAACGATATTGATAAATGGCGGTAGGTTCGCGTCCTGCCACATGGTTCACGTATGATGGAGTAGCATCTCAACCGTAAGAGTATAAGTACAATAATACGACCATTCCTTTGAGAATTTACAGTCTGAACGTTAATAAAAACTACTTAATATCACACATGCATATTTATTAATTCGCGGCCAATGCCAAACGTTACCGAGGGGCCCCTAGCATGACAATGCTTTTTGTACGATAATAGTTTTTGCATTGTACGGTTGACAACATCACCATGATAATAATCTTAAGTATTAAAAAAACGTTATATGTAGGCATAGTTCTAGTTGTTACTGGGCAAGCACGGGATCGATTTTGTTTGAACAACCAATTTGATCGATGGTTAAATCATATTTTACTGCGCACACATCACACAACTGAACTAAAGTTTTTCCCATAAAGAAAAGTAACGTGGCTTAGTAAGTAAATAAGCTACACTGAGTGCGATGAAACGGGATCACCTGAAAAAATATATGTACTTTTAACATCATCAAAATAAATTAATAAAACACAGAAGCAGAACTGAAATAAAAATATTCCTGATTTTTGCTTTTTCAAATTCTGTTTTGTTTTCAAACAAAGTTATCTTATGAGAAATTTCGGAGATCAAATAAAATGATTAAGAATACTTATACAGTAAACAAAAAAACCAAGCAAAAAAAAAAACTACAAATGCAGATGCAGATGTAATAGCATTTTGAACTTGATGATTAACACCTACGATTTAATTTTATAATATGTATAAAAATCTGTATTTTACACCAATATCTTTTCTTCGTGAATATTACCGTCTGAAAACTTCTTTAATTTGGTTCTACACAACTTGGCCACAGATAATATAATAATGTACCTACTAGATATAGCGATATCGTGGATTTTCAAAGATCACTTTATTATCTCATAGTTAATGTTTGAGTAAAAACTGAATCATCTCTATGTAGGTACCACTTTCATCTCCATTGTCTGAGTTCAACGAACTTCATGATGAATGGCCTAAATTGTTACTAATATTCACGGTTCAAGTTCAACGGTTTTATCAAGAGAGTTCAAATACTTCCTACATATTTTGCGTTAAGTAGGTACCTAGTTACAGACACAGAATTATGATGAAGCAAAAATTACAGTGACAAAAAAATTGCTGACATAGTTTAGCTGCTTCAAATTGCCTAATTCTAATTAGAAGAAACAATTTTTTTGTTAAAAAAATAGCTAAACTAATGTGCTGTCACATATCAAACTAGTTAGCGTCAGTATATTATCTGTGGCGTCAGTTTATTAGTCGCCTTTTTATGTTACTAGCAGCACAGATAATAAAATACCTAGCAGCTATTTGTGCGAGTACCGTGTGGTGCCGACCGTAAAGAATTGCACCACCCTATATCTTCTCATGGATGTCGTAAAAGGCGACTAAGGGATTCACCAGAGGATGGGCAGCAGCGTTCTCCGAGTATTTTTACCAGCCAACTGCGATCGCCAACCCGCCTGCCAAGCGTGGCAATTATGGCATATCCCCCCCGCTTGGGGGAGGCCTCTGTCCAGCAGTGGACGTCTTTCGGCTGAAATGATGATGATGATGAAAATTTGTGCTGCTCGAAGCAAAACTTTTTTTTCATATCTATTATGTTGGAAAAGCGTTCCAGTGACAGAAAAATTAATAAAATACCTATTAGCAATAATTATTTTAATGCATTAATACCTAAACGGACACAACAAGCCCTGACCTCGTGTAACTGTAGGACATTGCTGCACATACCTACTCAGTTATCATTCTATTAAAACTGTATAGATTTCTAAAGGGTCACACGTAAATCACAGACCTATTTTATCATTTCTACAACTTTGTTGCATTTCCATATTGTTGTTGTCTTTTATTATTTTAAATAATGTATTCTTGTGCAATGCATTGAAGAATGTATTATTTACATACTGTGGATGGAAAATTTGGATAGCTATTAAAATTGTCGTCAAAATTTTGTAGCTGTGTGTATTTTTATTGTCGTTATTCTTACCTATTACTATTACTAATTGTGTTGCAATCTGCTCCCAGTCTATACAGATTTTACTCAGGAGCCAAAAATAAATCTTCTTTCTCCGAGCCATTTTCCAATTATTATTCAGATGCGACTGAACGTCAGTATTTCACACGGAGCGATTACCATCAGACCTCTGCAACCCAGTTACTGAGGAACATCGACATCCTAAGCTTAGACCAAGCTTCAGAATATTAGGCTTCAGCTTCGGAATACCCGTAACGACTACCATAGACATTCGTATGGAAACTGAGACAGACTTCTTCCAAATCATGGAGGTGTCTGGATGTACAACGAAATGGCCACCCAAACCGGTCTCCGTGAAAAGTCAAATGATTAAAATCTAGGTAATAGGTAATGGGTTGATTGATGGGTTTACAAAAATCGTTTTCTATCTGTCCTAGCCGGTTTTCTTAAGCATCACAGACATAGTAAAAAATTTAGACGAAGTGCTGCGAACAATCATAGTGAAGCCAAAAAAAATGATCCTTCGTGTACAACCAGCGCTCACGCACACACCATGCACCTGAAGGATATTTGCTTTCGCGATGCTTACTGGACGATACCACGACATTTGTACTGAGAGGGGTGAGCACGGTTTTGGTGCATGTGTGTGCGTGAGCTCTGGTTGTACACGAAGGAGCATAGTTTTTTTTGGCTTCACTAGATTGTTCGCAGCACTTCGTCTATATTTTTTACTATGTCTGTGTTAAGCATTGATATGAAACTATGCTAGGTAGTGATTCTGTCAATCACTTCTTTCTTCGTTTTAATATCTGATATCTACGCAGAGAAAATCTTCATGTCATAATTACTTTATGAAAAAAGTAATAAGGCATGTCATGACACATTGCTTTATACAGAGCTATTATCTTTGTCACTGAGGAGCAGATAATGGATATTTTTCGCGCCAAAAGCTGCCGCTCCTGTCACATGGCTTCATTAGAGAGTAACCAGTGTCAAGTGACCCTTATCCAAGTCGATAAAATAATACATGAACCTCTTTCATAATTATCACTTGCGCACACATTTTCAAAGCAGAAAGATTTATAGAAAAAAGATATATTGACATGCTTAATTAAAGAAACTTCACATATCCATTCCATTCCAAACTATGAAAACTATATGGGAAAGTGATCTTATCCGTCTTTTTTGTATTTGTCTTCTGGTTTATGGCTGCCTATCTTGAACTTGAAGCACAACCACAACGCAACGGAGTTATTAAAACCAGAACCCCTTATTACAAAAGTTTAAACTGTGTTTAAAATCTTGTTGTTGACGTTAGAGTCAAACTTCATACATAAAAAGTTGTTTAAGCCCGGCTTAGGCTAAACCTATTGCTAAACCCGATTTTGTAATGACTTGGGGAAATCTTATATTAGTTACTTTGTCAGTTTCATCCCGAAAAACTAAGCGCGGGCGAAACTGTTACACATCCATTTCAGCTACAATATCCACTATAAATGGAGCATCTCCCATGTTATTACGACTACGACTAAGGAAAGATTTATACCAGGAAGTTCTGTCGCTGCATATGTTTTAAGAATTTCTATAATATGATGCAACTGCATTGCACGGCTTCAAAAGATAGTCCGTGACGGTCTTTTCATTAACTTATTTGGTTCTTATTCTTATTACCATAATTGACTGATCAAAAGTAGAATAGTGTGTTGAAAAGATGTACCACAGTTGCTATCAAATACTTCATGCTTTTGGGCGACGCTTTTCGGGATAACTTTATTAACATTATTTTTATTTTTGACTAGAAATATACAACACTATTTTTAATCACCAGAATAATTTTAAGGGCAGTCTCTGCTCATAATTATGAATAACTTTTATTATGGGACTAACACTAAAATCACGAAAAAAATATCTGCTGATCCCTACATTTGTGTTCACATAAATCGACAAAATGTAGGGGTCAGCAGGCAGATTTTTTTTCGCGATGTCAGGGTTGGTCCTATAATAAAAGTTGTTCACAATGATAAGCAGAGACTACCCTTAACTTTTTCTGGAGATTTTAAAGTAGGGGTGTATATTTCTAATCAAAATAATGTTCAATTCAATTCGAATCACAAAAAAAGAAGCGAAGAGTTTATTACAGTTTACAGTGCAGTGGTTTCAAAACACATGCTGAACAGGAAAAATAAAAGTGTTCACTGGTTGATAATGGAAAAATACACGAAACCTATCTCAGAGCTTAATTAGTTGTAAATTTTGTTTTTATTAAAAGCCTTGTTATTAAAAAGATTTATTATTTGAAACAAAAAAAAGATGGCAAAAAACTTACGTACTGGTAATAAAACTTATACCTACCTAGAATGCTAATCAATCACACTTAATTTACATAACTTAAGATCACGAAAAACTGCTTTTTTGTTTAGAACATACTCCTAATTCGCGATACTCAGTGATAGACAGTAATAAAACCGAATGTAATTGCCAGCGATGGTTACGCAAACTACGCACGCTTAATATATTTATACCTCACCTGTACCATAAAGCTATGTTTAGATCGTGTTGTTCTTATTTTCATTAGTATGTAGATAATTACTATACTGGGTGTCAGGGAAACGCTCCCGAAATTAAAGGCTATTTATTATACTCCCTAAACACAATCGAATATGAATAACCATTAGCCTTATACTCATTGTTTTAGTGATTTGGTATTTTGCAAACCCGCAATGTAAAACGTACAAAACTCGGGATCAATGCCGCGCGTACCTAACCTACCTACGCTCGCTACGACACGGACTGCGTATGCGAGCAGATGTCGTTTACCCCTAGCGCCAGCTGATATTTTATTTGAATTACATTGCGAACTTTAAAAAAATAAGTAAATAAATGGGTTTTTTTTGCAAACCAGTTTTCTTTAACTGCCAAAAGCTGGATATGTAAGAAAAAGGCAAAAAAAAAAAAAAAAAAAAAAAAAAAAATATACAAAAATTATCGTATTTCTTTTTTGTGGTTTCGTATCAGTAATCCCCAGCACTATCACCTATCTTCGTTTTCGGAAGCTTTTCCCTGACATCCTGTATTTCCACTGTATAGGAAATAAATAAAAGTTTATTCTTTTTTAACAGGCTTTTATTAGGTCGACCTGTATGTAACTATGTAATGGAATCTAAGGTAACTAATTTAACCATCTTCCAAGGGTCGTAGCGTAATGAAAATTGGCAGCTGTATGTAGTTCTGATGACAATACAATAATATGGTACTGTCGAACTGATCTGATGATGGAGCCGGAATATATGAACTGGAACTTCATGATGGAAAATCGTATCATAGCTGTTTTGAATTTATTAGAAAAGTCTTGTAATGAACTTTGACCACGATTAGGTTTCAAGGTCTGATAATGAAGCCGGAACATAGGCACTGGCATTCCATGATGGATTATCGTATCATAGTCGTGTTTGCACTTGTGAGAAAGGTCACGTAATGGACTTTGAACACGAATAGGTTTCAGCATTTATAAAAGCGTGTTTTTCTAGTGTTTTTTAAACTATTAATTTATTTACTGGGAGCTATTACACGCTACTACTAGCTGGCGCCCACGGTTTCGCTTCCGTGGTATGTCGATAAAAAGTATTCCAGGAAATGGTCTACCTGTGGGCCAAAAGATATCGCTAAAAATGAATCAGAATCTGTACAAAGATTAAAAATAATATGCGTGTTTTTTTTATTCCTTACTATTCACCGTATTTATTGCGGACAGTACTATAAACATTTTTTGTTTTAAAGAGTTAATGAACACAATAATAACGTGAGCGGCTATGATACTCCATTTGACTTCATATTTTTAATCAATCCCTTGTAAGTACTCTATAGTTTTACAATGTATTACGTTGGCACCACTGTTAAGATAGCCAATGATTAGCCAACCTCTTTTTAGTAACTTCACATTGTATTGGAATAGAAGAGTAAAACTGTTTATTTGCTAGGCAACCACTTGTTTGCCATTAGTTTTGTTTTGTAAGCAAAAAAATAACCTCAAAATAGTTAATGTTTTAATGAATTAGACATCTGTGGAGTACTGTCCGATTATTAAAATATATTGCAATACATTGCCCTCATCGAATTGTAGGTATATGATGAGCATCATATTTTATTCTGAACTTCCATAGTTTGCAATGTACTTTCATTCAAATCTGTTCACCTGGTGGTCTACTCGTGTTCGACGAACGACAAACGATGTGCGAACTTTCGTTCTGATTGATATCTACACTATAAATATAGGCACATAAAAAAGGCACAATAAAGATAGATTATATACGATTCAGATCTCAAAGGAATAAAGACATACGGAGATTTGTAGTGCCCACGTATAATAACTACTATGGACAGAGATGTAGAAAATACTTCATCATCATCATGATCGTTTCAGCCAAAAGACGTCCACTGCTGGACATGAGCCTCCCCTAAACATCGCCACAACGACCGGTCCTGCACTTTCCGCAAAAATACTTTGAAAATACTTATACAGTCCCAACAATTTTAAAAAACCTTCCAGTCGATTTAGAAAGCAGCTGTCTAAGCCTCAACTATAGAAAATACATAAAGACTATATTAATTTGTTATGTTCAGTAGGTACACAAATGTCACCCTTCGTGCATGGTAAAATGCAGTTAATTATAGTTTAAGTAAAAAAAAAATGTTAGTTTATAGGTGAAAAAATGTTGAATATTAAATTGTAAGAAATAAGGGAGCAATATCTGCCAAGAAACTGCCTTACAGTTTCGCAGAAGTAATATTGTTTGCAAAATTTTTATTTCGGAGAATAAATACTTTTTCTCTTTCTTTTCTTCTCGCGTTCGACGAACGACAAACGATGTGCAAACTTTCATTCCGATTGATATCTACACAATAAAAATAGGCATATAAAAAAGGCACAATGAAGATAGATTACGGTTCATAGCAGTATGAAATTGACCGGAGATCACAGAAACACACGTCAAAACATGATTATCTCACGCGATATGGGAACGATGTTTCATCGGAGTACCAAATTGTGCGATGAGTGGTACGATTTATCGAATATCGTCAAACGCGAGTAGACCCCCTGTTTCAGAGTGATTGAAGGACAAACAAAGAAACATCCACACTTTCGCATTTAAAATATTAGTGGAATTTCACGTTTTGTCGTTCATAATTACTTTAATCAAAAATCAGAATCAAACCAAGAACTTAAATAGAAACCGTATTATGTTTAATAAATTAGGTACATCTTGGAACTGATGAGCTTAATTACAATTAACCTACTTAAATGGTTTTTAGATTAAGAGGGAACGGAACTTATTTTCAGCTTACCTTGGAAGAAATTCCTGAATAAGAACTAAGACTGTTAATTGTAATTTATCTTGAAAGATCGGCCTTGGCCTTCCGGGAATATGCTCATCTCAGTTTTTCATAAATAATGCTCCTCGGAGAGATCTTGGCTAATAACACGTCATTTACGCCAGAATAACTTTCTAGAACATTTTATTGGACAAGAGTAAGTCGAAAAAGGTACTCTATTGATTGATCTAACAAAGCTCTACTACACCTCGAGAACAATGAATCCGGGTCACCAACAAAAACTTTAATATCTGGGAAACCAATAATGACAGCTTATTCAAATAAAAAGTTTATAGTCTATTGTTGTTAGTAAATAGTTCGAAAAATCAACGACGTCAATAAATAGACAAGCGATCTCATCTAAGCAGCATGTTCCAAATTCAGCTGACGCAACAGTTGATAAAATTGACGTGTGTTCGCGAGACAGCTGTGAAGTGAACTAATGACAGATGACAGTGTGGTTCCGGAACCATAACTCGTGTAACCATGTTGTTCCTCTAAACAGCGCATTTAGTACGTAGTACATATATATCGATGCGAAAAATACATTTTATTTGTATAAGCTATCATTCTTAATTTCTGTAATATTAAGGTTTTTGTTGGTGGATTCATTTGTTCTCGACTGTAGACAATAGTTCAATGGAAATTGTTTACATTTTCTTGGTTTCACTAACACATTTAACAGTTTTGGTATATTATTCTCCTGTTCACATTCAAATCTTTATATCTATTTTCTAGTTAACACCGTCTCAATGTATTCACCTGAATATACAAATAACAAGGGGACTAATAAATAACGCTAAGGATACCGCTTACCTTAAGTATTCAAACTAGTCTGAAATCGTATTCAAAATGGAAATAACTGGGAAGAAACCATAGATCGTGTCATAAATGCAAGAATACTGTTTTGTTATGAATAGATAACACGACAATAGTTTTGTTAAAACATTCAATAATCCCGTATCTAAATGTTTGTGTATTTGTTTTTGTATCTCAATATTTATAAGAGTAGACACGAACACGGTATCTGTCCTTTGTTTTAAATTATAATAAATAAATATTGTAAATTCCTAGCTGTAAACATGTTGTTGGAAACAATCATGTAAAGGAGCTACGAAATCTGAATAGTTTAAGGACCTCTTGACTTTCAATAGGAAACTGAAAAGGGCCTGATTGAAGTAAAAACACTTTTCGCACAATATATCACAGTTCTTTATTATTTTGGTTTAATTATAGTGAAACAATACCTGTCAGTACAGAGTGGATATTATGAAGGGCAGTTAAGACAATGTTGCTAGCTTAAAAAAACAATTAAATTTTTTTTAAACAAATTATGCGTTTAAAATGTTGTAAACAGGGCCTTCAAACTACACCGATATTAATTACCTACATTTTTTTACAAATATCGGAGTAACTGTGCTAGTACAGTCGGCAACACGTCAACGGAATGGTTTGACCTTGACAACGTCTTTATTTCGTAAGCAGTAAGGGCGGTTTTCGTAGTTAAAGTGCTATCACTGACGTGTGGCTGACTGTATCTAATTATTTGAGAAAGTTATTATCTTCACTGCTATGGTTTAATTAATCAAAGAACGGCAAATAAGACAATAGATTTTCTATAAATCGTGGCCGCAGGCAGGGACCAATAACCCATTGATGGGTTAGTGAACCTGCGTACGGATCAGTATAATTTGCTCCTTTGTTTGTCAACCGATTTTTTTTGTTTAGTACCTATTGATGTGCCCGGAATGAGGCACATAGAAGACAATTGTTTGGCCTTACGAGCAATGTTATTGGAGCCTGCGACAGCATTCTCTGTAATCCACGCAGTGATAACATTCTAGATCTGATTAATATGGTTGAACTGGGATTGAAACATAGGTGATATGTTTCAATCCCAGTTTATGCCTATAATGGACAATTTGTGTAATGAGTTTTTGTTTACTTATTATTTTGATTGTGACATTACGGAGTGACATATTCGCATTAACGAACAAGCTCCTTAAGGTGAATGCTACAGGGTAGCCCGTGAAATTCAATTTTTTTGGCGTTTTTTGAAAATTGTAGCTTTATTTCGCGTTGTATATCGGTCAAAATGTGATTGGCGGAAATAATAACAATATATCAAGGAATAATACTCGTAAAAAATAATAACCTAGCTCTATAAGCTCCACCAGCTCGAAAACCGATAATTTGATCGTAAATTAATATTATCGAGCTAGTACAGCTTATAGAGCTAGGTTAATATTTTTCATGAGTATTATTAAATAGATATATTGTTATTATTTCCGCCAATCATATTTTGACCGATATACAATGCTAAATAAAGCTACAATTAGCAAAAAACGCCAAAAATTTAGAAATTCGCGGGGTACCGTATAGCATTCACCTTAAATATAGATTTTAAAAAAAGTACCTATTGATGAGGTACGGAACCCTAAATATTCAATAGGAAACTGAAAAGGGCCTGATTGAAGTAAAAACACTTTTCGCACAATATATCACAGTTCTTTATTATTTTGGTTTAATTATAGTGAAACAATACCTGTCAGTACAGAGTGGATATTATGAAGGGCAGTTAAGACAATGTTGCTAGCTTAAAAAAACAATTAAATTTTTTTTAAACAAATTATGCGTTTAAAATGTTGTAAACAGGGCCTTCAAACTACACCGATATTAATTACCTACATTTTTTTACAAATATCGGAGTAACTGTGCTAGTACAGTCGGCAACACGTCAACGGAATGGTTTGACCTTGACAACGTCTTTATTTCGTAAGCAGTAAGGGCGGTTTTCGTAGTTAAAGTGCTATCACTGACGTGTGGCTGACTGTATCTAATTATTTGAGAAAGTTATTATCTTCACTGCTATGGTTTAATTAATCAAAGAACGGCAAATAAGACAATAGATTTTCTATAAATCGTGGCCGCAGGCAGGGACCAATAACCCATTGATGGGTTAGTGAACCTGCACACCGCTGAAAATGGAGAAATCGGGTGCCGATCAGAGCTTGCTTGAGCTAATTGGCGCTTGTTTAGTCCCAACGGCGCTTATCGGCGCCGAGCCGCGCCTTTGGACTGTCTTCAATATCGGTACATGATAGAAGCTGGTAGAGGCAGGGAATTCAGTAATTTATACTCTGGGTTTATTCAGTATATAATTCAGTAATTTAAACTACCGACGGCCAACGCGCATCGGAGCTTCGGAGCTGATCTATGCTTGTCAGCGCTTATAGGTGCTTGTTCAACCCTAGTATGGAGACTGCATACTTCGACTACCGCTACAGCTCGGTGCCGATAAGCGCCGGTGGACCAACGCCGACTGCCGTCTTTATACTTGAATCGACGGCCTTAGGCCTCAATTAATTGTGATAGATACAATTTTTTTCCTCAACCGAGCAATTTGTCCAATTAAAGTCTGTATTTGTTTATATGCAAACTACAGCAATATAAATTCGAATGAAAAAAAAAGAACTATGTAATTTTCTAACTATAGATTATTGACCTTGAAAAAATTATGACCTTTAAATATTAATCTTGCTAAAATACAATACTAAATTTCTATACTTCTACATTTTATATCGGTCCTCGGTATCCAGATTAGCCCAGAAATATGATTAATGATAAAACTGGGTAGCCTAATAAAGAAAAGATAATTAATCTTCGACCTAGCAACTAGGGTCCGAAGGTCCGAGGTTAACTAATTAACCACATTCGGGGATAAGATTTTTATTTTCATTTAGGTTAAAGAGATCTTTTATTTAGAAAATAGTTCATAAAAATTCAGGTAGTTCAAGACACTACTTGGCAACGATTCAGAATTCCTCATCGAGGAAAAAATAACTATTTTTATCTGTTGTTTATATTTTGTTTGTACAGTCAAGCGAATAACGATGGTGACACAACCAGTATAAGCAGACCCTATCTTGTATGAAACATACATACATAGCCAGTTCCGCTTATAATAGGTTTTTTCCCGTTGACCGTACTAGCTTTCGCCGAGATGGCGACTTCTTCCTCATGAACTTTTCATCTCCATTACAAGGGAGTTTTGAAAAACTCTTCCTGAATACTGGCCTATATTGTCAGAAAACTGTGTACGTATCAAGGTTCCAGACCGATTGATTTGGGCTGTACGTTGTCTGTCAATCAGTCAGTCACGGCTGTCGATAACTGCTGTCGATACTGCCGAATTATGTAACTCACTCGCGATCGAAATCATGTTTAAGGCACATGTAGCAGCCAAGTCGACGACGTCTGTGGTCTAGTGGTTCGAGTGTCGGACTGCTGATCACGATGTCGTGGGTTCGTTTCCCACAGGACACAAATATTTGTGTGATGAACATGAGTGTTTGTGTTGGTCTGGGTGTTTCTTATGTAATATAAATTGTTGCCTTCAACATCGCTGGAAACAAAGCCGATTTGAAAAAAAAGAGACTAAGACCACTTTCTAGGCTAGCAGCGTCTGATAACTGTTTTTTTACCATCCATCGCCTCGAAGAAGAGAAGAAGTACGCACTGTGCAGTCTTCGAGTATCAGAAACTCGCTAAGCTTATGGAAATTCATGTGTAAGAAAAGGTGCGAACAAGACATAGCGGTGTAAGAATAACACGTTAGGCATAATGGCCATTATTATTTTTTACGCTCCCTTTTTTCCTGTCAGATATGCTTTATCAATATAAGGCCCATTTGCATCGATCCCACCTGAAAACCTTATCCTGTTTTGAATTTTCTATAATGGAATACTGTTTAAGTATTACTTGCTATACATATAGATACTCACCCACTCTTGAACACCTGAGAGTGCTCCATAATATAAGTAGTAATCTAAATATTATAAATATACAAAGAAAATACGGATCAGTATAATTTGCTCCTTTGTTTGTCAACCGATTTTTTTTGTTTAGTACCTATTGATGTGCCCGGAATGAGGCACATAGAAGACAATTGTTTGGCCTTACGAGCAATGTTATTGGAGCCTGCGACAGCATTCTCTGTAATCCACGCAGTGATAACATTCTAGATCTGATTAATATGGTTGAACTGGGATTGAAACATAGGTGATATGTTTCAATCCCAGTTTATGCCTATAATGGACAATTTGTGTAATGAGTTTTTGTTTACTTATTATTTTGATTGTGACATTACGGAGTGACATATTCGCATTAACGAACAAGCTCCTTAAGGTGAATGCTACAGGGTAGCCCGTGAAATTCAATTTTTTTGGCGTTTTTTGAAAATTGTAGCTTTATTTCGCGTTGTATATCGGTCAAAATGTGATTGGCGGAAATAATAACAATATATCAAGGAATAATACTCGTAAAAAATAATAACCTAGCTCTATAAGCTCCACCAGCTCGAAAACCGATAATTTGATCGTAAATTAATATTATCGAGCTAGTACAGCTTATAGAGCTAGGTTAATATTTTTCATGAGTATTATTAAATAGATATATTGTTATTATTTCCGCCAATCATATTTTGACCGATATACAATGCTAAATAAAGCTACAATTAGCAAAAAACGCCAAAAATTTAGAAATTCGCGGGGTACCGTATAGCATTCACCTTAAATATAGATTTTAAAAAAAGTACCTATTGATGAGGTACGGAACCCTAAATTTTTTTAAGTATTTTTTTTAATAGTTCAGTCATAAAATTTAATTAATTAATTACGATCGAATTTCGACCATTGGCCGACCTCTCGTATAATTAAATACTCGATGGTGTGTGTAGTCCGCCAACCCGCGGTCGGTGTGGCGGACTAAGGCCTGCTCCTTCTCGTTCTGAGAAGAGGCACGGGCCTCTGCCACGGCCCCTGCTAGGCCCGTGCCTAGTGCCCAGCAGTGGGACAGAAATGGGCTGGATATGTTACTCGGTTCAATTACCTATAGCTATCTCTTTATACTGTGCTATAGCGGACTTTGGCTTCCGACACTAAAATTAAATAGGCATTGGTGTTCGATTCTCTTGTTCACGAACCAAACTTATTTTAAACTATCGCTCTCTTTTACTAATAGTAGATACAAGAAAGGGATGGCAATAATTTCAGAACTGTCAAATTAGTTTAAGTGTTACATTTCTTTGTATTTTAGTGGGCACGTTCCGAGATCACGTCTAAACTTGTATGGAAATCTAAAGTCCGACTAATTTGACAGTTCTAAAATTGTAGCCATATCTTTCTTGTATCTACTATTAGTAAAAGAGAGCGATCGTTTAAAATAAGTTTAGTTCGTGAACAAGAGAATCGACACCAATATGCTCTGTCCTAGCTTCTTGTTAATTTTCAGCAATTCATCATCGCCATATTATTAGCATTCAGTGTTGAACGTAAGCCTCTTAGATTGCTTTAACAGACTGTCATGCATGAGAAAAACTCATGTAGGGACAATTAAGATAATCATCATGATAGGCAAAAGATTTGGTACTTACTGTAGTATGTTGTTGTAACGACATATATTGCGCTACATGCGAACTACCACAGACGTACTGTATGACGTCACAAATCCTGAATCGTGTGTTATCATGATTTGTCGTGCAATTAGCATAAATACAAACACCCGACATCAACAGCCGGGCGGATGGAGAACCTAACGGGACTGTCAGCCACACTAGTCCGATTAGGCAGCAAGAGTACCTAGGTACTGCCTGCGATAAAATCCACTCAAAAAAGAAAAAACTGCAGTGAGGCTGCGGCCCGCTAAGCAATTAGACCCAGCTTGGTTGGAAGATCGTTCCTTTGTACTGCAAGAACATAATACCTTGTTCCTCTAAAATGCTATTAGCACAATGAGAAGTTGATCTCTGTGTTTATCATTCCTAGACTTAGTCCACCACGCATCCCTATTGCCTCATACTATGCCAGGCCTAGCTCACTTGGTCACGTGACCTGCGAAACCACGCACCCGTGCTCGGCACTCACATACATACATATAATCACGCCTGTTTCCCATTCGGGTAGGCAGAGACTATGGATTTCCACCTGCTACGATTCTGACACACCTCTTTCGCTTCATCTAAGTTCATTTACCTCGTCATACATGCTCGTCGGTTTTTCTCGTCTCTTAACCTGGCATTTTTTGAGAACGTCCGCGATTTGATCGTGATACGTTCGCCGAGGTCGTCCCCTTCCAACTCTTCCATCCACACTCGCTTCGTATACTTCTTTCGTCAATATCCTATCGTCCATCCTCTCTATATGTCCAAACCATCTTAACACACCTTTCTCAATCTTTGTCACTACATCTTCAGTCTAATATAACCTATCTTCGATGCGCGCAAGGTGCGTTTTTGTAGTGTTGTGTGTCACCGATTTGTAAGGGAGTAAGTGTTCTGTTACGCCACGCCAGTAACTATTTCTTATTCTGTGACTATGTCTTATATTAAACTATTATTTTATGTGTTCCAGCTACTTTGATCACGGCGGCGGCAGGCACCACAGTGGGATGGACTTCACCCACTCTGCCCATCCTACTAGCCGCAGACTCACCCATCCAGACCTCAGCAGATCAGAGCTCATGGATCGCCTCAATCATGATATTATGTTCAGGTACTATAATCTGCTAATACTTAACTCGCCACTCGATAGACGCCGACGAAAAACCGAAGGGGTGATATAATAAAGTTGACGATAAATTTTATTGACATTAGATTATTATTTATGAGCTACGGCTAGCTGCCCTAATTAAAGTTTTTATTAAATTACATGTTGCTCATAGGCCTCCCCCAAACATCGCCACAACGACCGGTCCTGCGGTTTCCGCACCCAGCATAAGCTGGACCTGGTGAAGGTCACGGGTATCCACCCGTGACCTTCACCAGGTCGTCGGTCCACCATGTGGGGGCCTACCCTCTGCCTTTCAGTACGAAGCCACTCGTGAACTTTGACTGAGGCCTATGTCCAGCAGTGTACCTCTTTCGGCTGAAATGATGATGATGACATGTTGCTCAACTGTGTACTCGGCAAACAAGGAAGACTCAGCTATTTGTGAACTATGATAATGATATCATCAAAATTAGCATCTGTATATCTAATAATGCCACCATCAGATGCCTCTAATGACTATGGCAGATCACAAGAAATGCTTAATTTTTCGATGCCATAAAAATTACTACAAACACTGAACGATTGAACAATCATAGTTACAGGCAAGGTAGTATTAATATCACTCTGCAAATATCTTACTGTCGACATTTTTATTGATATCATCTGATGACGATATATTTACAGTGCCAGGTCAATCACTTTATGATTCAACCGTGTCAATAATAAAATAAAACTTGCCAGTAGGTAAGTACACTGTTTAAAAATAAACAAAATATTTGGAACTTTTCCGGCGCCGCATGTTGCTTTTTTTTTTGACGGAGTCTGTATTTGTGCCCGGTCAATGGCAATAGGCTCGCTACAACATAAATTGTAAGGAACTTTTTTTTTTGTACGATGATAACTTGATTTTTTATTCAAGTGATGACTGTATGTAGGTATCTCCACAACGCCAGGTCAATCGCTTCATGATTAAGCAGAGCTAACAACAAACTCACTGTTACAGGACTTTGATTGTAAGTATCGCAACCGATAGAAAGTTCAACGTCATGTAGTTTTCAATCTCAAGTGATGTGAAATAAACCAGGTCATGCTTATAAAGAGCAAATACACTCACTAGATACGCGGTCCATATCGAGGCAATCCAACTATGTATTTGCTTTACTATACGCTCGTCGGAAAACAAGTGAAAACTGTTGACGTTCACATTGCACCTACTCAAACAAGGCAGTTCTTGCCAATAAAGTCCCTATAGATCATCGACCAACACCCCACAGACGCCTCATTACAGGCGACTGATATCTGTCAACACATCAATGATATAGCAATGATGTAGATCGCCACTATTCACCACTTGAAAACTTCAAATCAGTTTCAACCAGTTACGCAAGCCGTCAAAACTTTTGCGTTAGTGATTAGCCAATAGCCGCCTTGGTAGGGCCAATCGGATTGCAGTAGCCTCAGATAGTTGACAAAATTTATTGTACGCATTATATTCAACATTAGAAGTCTGTATATATGGTTGATGCTATAGATAGATAGATAGATACCAAGATAAAACGTTTATTCAGCACAAAATAAGACACATGTATACACAATTGAAAGACATAAAATATTATATTTTACAAAAGAAGAACAAAAAAATCTATAAAGTATTTAAGGCGCTACTAAGTGCTAAGTGGCGCCCCAACAGTAAAAAATAATTACTCGCTGAGTACATCATTTACCGAAAATTTGTTTTTAACTATTGAAGTACAGGTACTGTAGTTTAATCAAAAACTAATAACTCTGTAAATTATAATTCTCTGTAATTGTAGATAGAAAAAATGCGAAAAATGGCCACTTTTGGCACTTTTTAATTAGTAATTATTATTTTACTTAGACGACCACTGGGCCAAACTAACAACTCAATGGGTCCCTTTACATGGCAGACGTCAACGCGGCAGGCCCAGACGGAGATGGCGGGATGAGCTGGACTCCTTCCAAAAGGACTGGACGCTTGTAGCAATAGACAGGGAGAAGTGAAAGGAGAGTAGGGAGGCCTTTGCCCTGCAGTGGGACACTTCAGGCTTATAATAATAATAATAATAAACTGGCAACACTGCCCCGTCAACAAGGCATCTCTTACTAAACGCTTTATTAATTCTAAAATAAGCACGAAATAGCAGAAAAACCTCTTCAAATATCAGCACTCATCAAAGAAACAACAAAAAAAGTATATAATATCAATAAACAAAGTGATAATCCATTATTTCAAGAAAAACTAATATATTACTAAGATGACAGTGACACACACAAATATGACAGTGCAGAAATCTGAAACAAATTCACAATAACAGCAATGAAACCAAAGAAAAAAACAAGATGACCATAAAATGTTGACAAGATCTCGCGCCAGAGCCCAATTGACACGCCCACCACCTTCGGCTTCATCGCTCAGCTCCGCCTCGCAGCCGCCGGAACCCGCTTCAATCGTAAGTGGTGTGACACCGGCCGCTGCAGTTGCGTCGAGCTCGAGCGATGAATATTTTTCACCACCGTCGTCACCACCACCAGCACGACGGCGAGGAAGAGGCCGACCGCCGGCCAGCCTGGGACCTCGAGGCCCACCAGCCTCTGAAAGGGTCCCCGCTCCCGGTGGAAGTGTGCAGCGCATGCGATGGACGTATGCGATGAACGAAAACGTCATGCGCGCATACTTTGGGGCTACAGAGGGAGGAACTAATCTGACCGCGTACCGTGGACGGATGCTCTCTTTGTTTCAGGCTCTTGAACCGGCTGTTAATGTCTCGGCGCAACGATTGTCGGATCAGGTGCGTGTCATTCAACGGGATCATAGGTTGGATGACACTGCACTTGATCGGCTACGTTCTGAAATGCAGAGTAGCCATGTCATCCCTCCCACGCCGCAGCCATCGACGCGGCCACGTGTAACCCCTATAAATGCGTTGGGGTCTAATCAAGTTGACGAAGAGGAGGAGGACACAGCTATATCTGCAGATACCCAGTATAATGAAATATTGAGAAGTGCTTTGGAGGATGCACTTCGGGAATATCGATCGATACCACCTACCGATAGGCCACGGTTGCCGCGTTTGCCTATGCACAACCGTAATAGAGCGCTGGTATGTGCCCTGGATTCGCAATTATCAAATTTATTTGAAAATAGTGAAGATCTCCAAGATACGCACTCAATCCTGTACTGTGCGGCTGCCGCGGCATGTCGTGTAGCTCATGTCAAATTCCCAAATACTGACAGAGTTGCACGACCTAAATCAGCTGTACCAGCTTGGCAGTGCAGGATTGAGCAGCGTATTAGCGAAGCCAGGGTGTTTATCGGTAAGCTCATCTGCTTCAGGGAGGGCAACAGACGACCAAGAGTGATGCGCTTTGTGAGACGAGCGTTCTCTGGGACTGATGTCACTGCTGGAGAATACTTATCTCGTGTCACAGAGCGCATCGACTTCCTGAAGCAGAAAGTTTGTGCATGGGCTAATCGTATCCGTAGATACAGACGACGTGTGGATCGTTATACTCAGAACTGCATGTTCCAAAGCGACCAAAGGTGGGTTTATAGAACCTGGGAACGACCTGACCAAGGTGTGGGTGACGTGCACCTACCGGATAATGATGCCATGAGTGCATTCTGGCGCAATATCTGGTCGGTGCCTGTTGCTCATACCGAGGGTGGCTGGATGCAGGAGATCCAGCAGGCATGTGAGCCAATCAATGAAATGGAGGAGATTATCATCACTCCCCATGACGTAGCCAGTGCAGTCCGACCAATACCCAATTGGAAATCCCCGGGCCCGGACGGACTGCACAACTTCTGGTTGAAATGGTTGCGCAGCTCACATGCCTGCTTGGCCTCACAATTCCAGTCATCTTTATAGTCCGGGTCGTTACCACAGTTCTTAACAACAGGAGTAACCCACCTGCTCTATAAATCAGGTAGTACCACGGAACCCAAAAATTATAGACCGATCACGTGTTTGCCGACGGTCTATAAACTTCTTACGTCCATTTTGAGGGCAAAACTTAGTCACCACATTGAAAGTAATTCCATCATGTCTGCTACTCAAAATGGATGTAAGAACGGGTCTCGTGGTACCAAAGAGCTACTTCTCATTGACATGGCCATTAGCCAACAGGTTCGTCGATCCCGAAGGGATCTGTCGACATGTTGGATAGATTACAAGAAGGCCTACGACTCAGTGCCACATACATGGCTCATGAGGGTGCTGGAGTTGTACAAAGTTAACACAACTCTACGCGCCTTCCTGAGGTCATGTATGGGGCAATGGAGAACGGTCCTTCGCTATCCAGCGTGTCGGCAGCCTCAAGGTAATGGAGAACCGATAAAGATCGAGCGGGGAATATTCCAGGGTGACAGTCTGAGTCCCCTGTGGTTTTGCTTGGCCCTGAATCCTCTTAGTACTTTGCTGGAGGAGTCGGGGCTTGGCTACCGGTTGAGAAGAGGAGGTCAAGTAATATCTCACCTGCTCTATATGGATGACCTTAAATTGTTTGCCCCCACCGACTTGCAACTGATGGAGCTACTAAGGGTAACTGAAAACTTTAGTAATTCTATTAGCATGGAATTCGGTGTGGACAAATGTGCAGTCATGCATGTAAAGCATGGTGAGATTGTGGAATCCGAGGGTGTTCAACTCTCGGATTCTACACATCTTGGGTCCCTCTCCCCAACCGAAACCTACAAATACTTGGGTATGGCGGAGGCGTTAGGCATCAACCAGGCCAACATGATGCAATCGTTGCAGGAGCGCTTCTTTGGCCGCCTGAAAAAGGTTCTCAATAGTCTTTTATCAGGCGGAAACAAGGTGCGCGCCTTTAACGGTTGGGTCATGCCGGTCTTGATGTACTCCTTCGGTATACTCAAGTGGACTCAGACGGGTCTTGACACCCTGGATTGGAAAGTCCGCAAGCTACTGACGGCATATCGTATGCATCACCCACGGTCATCGGTGATGAGGCTGTACATCTCGCGGAAGTGTGGGGGTCGTGGCTTTTTAAATGCAAAGACCCTCCACAACCGTGAGGTGTGCAGTCTAAGGGAATATTTCCTTCACTTGGACGTGGGTATGCACCGAGATGTTGTTGCAGTGGACAAGGGACTTACCCCGCTCTCTTTGGCTAAAGAGAACTGGCGCAAACCTGTGGTACTGGATACCAATGACCGCAGGGAGGTATGGCAGAGCAAGGAGCTTCACGGACGCTTCTACCGGGCTCTTCATGGGCCCGATGTAGATTTTAAAGCGTCCGTATCCTGGCTGCGTTTCGGTGACCTCTTCGGAGAGACCGAAGGCTTTGTTTGTGCGATTATGGAGAAGTTATCATGACGAACAACTACCGGAAATATATTGTAAAGGACGGCACAGTTGACATATGTCGGGCATGCCACTGTCCCGGGGAATCCATCCGACATATTATTTCTGGTTGTTCTCGTCTTGCTAACGGCGAGTATTTGCACAGACACAACCTGGTGGCCAGGATTATACACCAGCAACTTGCCTTGAAATACAGCCTTGTGGATACAGAAGTACCATACTACAGGTATGTGCCCGACCCAGTTCTCGAAAATGGTCATGTCACATTATACTGGGATCGGTCTATCATCACTGATAGGACTATTGTACACAATAAGCCTGATATAGTGATGATAGATCGATTGGAGCGCCGCACGATGATTGTTGATGTCATCGTACCGCATGACGGGAATCTCGTGAAGGCCGAAAAAGATAAAGAAATAAAATATCTTGACTTGGCACACGAGGTTGTCGACATGTGGGATGTTGACTCAGCAGTCATCGTGCCGATTGTCGTTACGGCCAATGGCATAATGGCAAAGAGCCTCGACCAACACCTACAGAGGCTCTCATTAGGCAGCTGGGTCAAGGGCTTGATTCAGAAAGCAGTTCTTCTGGACACGGCACGTATCGTTAGGAAGTTCCTCTCTCTGAGGCCCTGACCACCGGTAGCTTGGACCCTGTTCCTGATGCCGGTGGGCTACTGTTTTTATATATTTTTAAATGTTTTTATTTCTTGTTTTTTGTAAAAATGTTTAAAAATGTAAAAAAATATGTAAAATAATGAATAAATGGAATAATAATAATAATTTTACTTAGCTCTTAGTAGCGCCTTAACACAGCGATCGTGGGACAGAAAGCATAGTATTGTTGTTTTTTTGGTTGTGTTTTTTTGTAGAGTTAATTTTAACAATTCCGATCGACATTGGATTTTTAAGTTCGTATACTTTTAATGCAAAATTAGCACCAAATTGTTTTAATGTAAATGTTTTAACCTTTTTGGAACCGGAATTGCATTGAAATCGAAATTATTTTCAAGAATAACCACGCTTGGTGACCCAGATTAAGCATTATTGTTGGGGTTGCTAGGATATTCTCAGTATCATTTCTCAGATCATTTGCATTTCTGCCCTATAAATGACTACAAAATCTTTTAGGGTACAGGGGTACCAAACGAAACAACTGTTTTATAGAACCTCAATAATTAAATTAGGTGTGTTTTGATGACGCGTGATCGCGCATCTCGCGCATCCAAGCGGAGATAAAAGATAAGTAAAGCTACAAAAATAATAGGAAAGGAATTATAGCCAAGTGGTTGTAGAGGGCTCGTATATAAAAACTAACATTTACAAAAAAAGAGAAAGAGATAGAATATTGTGTTACAATACCTAAAATATATTTATTTTTGTTTATTCCAACAGAATCGCCCTTTAACGATATACTATGCTATGTTTTGCTTTGATTATGTTTTAATATAATCAAAGACTAATGACAAAGACAAATGCTACCTACCTCGTTCGGCATAACCTAAATTTAACAACCCGATGTAGGTACTAAAAATAGGTGCAAGTAGTTGAGGCCCAGACTTGAATTTGGAAAAATATACCTGAATCCAACCAACAACCTAAAACAGGTACATCATATGCAAATTAAGCCAAACAGAGGTGTCCCTTGTTAAGGTCGATGGGCCGATATTTGATGATTTAACAAGCTTGCTTGGGCCTGAATGACTACTGACCATATGTACTTTAAGTAGGTGGTTGGGCCTTACGTGGCCTTCTGCCCTTCAGGGAATACAGGCTGACGTGTATAAATTAACTTTCCGAAGGCATCACATATTTAGTCGGCACATTAATCCAAGTCGTAACATGATCGCGATTCTCTGTCCCTCTCCCTTCTCGGATCTAATCCCAAATGATGGGGTCGGCCTTAGTAACCTGATCGCCATTTTTGATAACATTATAAATGCGATTACCCTACGAAATGATCAAATGTCAGATAACAGACTTGAAAGTATACAAAAAAAATCACTTCGTTAAATATTTTCTCAGAATTTTTTAAAGACAAGAAATGGAGTATATTTGTTATATCCTAAAGTGCTAAGAAAAAAAAACTTCTTCGCCCTTAAGTGGTGTACAAGGAATATCATCGATCCATTTTCCAAGGTCGTTATTTATATGGTCAAATCTTCGATCAATATTTTATCGAAGGGTCAAATCCACTTTGACCCTTCAACACTGTTCATTGTATGCTGTAAAAGCTGTATTTCAAAACAAACAAAATTAGTGCGTAAACTCGTAGAGACTCAAGAGCGGGTCGATATTCTCTCCACACATAAATTCGCAAACAGAAAATGTACTAATTGAGGAAATACCACTTGAAGCTACATATGGGTGAAACGTGTTATTTTCACGGTTGGATTTTCACAACTTATTTGGACTGATAGGCACTTAAAGATATAAATTGTCGAAGAAAAAAACGAGTGTGCTTTAAACCACACGTTACCTTCACTAACTTATATCTCCCTCAATACTATTTCAATGAGAACAAAGGAATGGCGGCGCGGCGCGCGTACAACGTACATCTGCCGGCGCTGTGTCGTGGCCGGCCGTAGCGCGCGCCTCGTTCCCCGCGTCCCGCCCTATCCCCTCCGTTCGCCTCACTTTTCGTAACGCATTCACCAGCTTACTCCCCAAGTCAAGCGTGCGTAAAGTAGTTTTACTTCAAAAATCGTTCACGAGCAAGATTCGAACCTGCGACTATTAGCTCAGTACGCCAATGCTTTAGCCACTAAGCTACCGCATGCGTATTTACGCATTTGCGTTAAAAATAATAAAACAATTGATAGGCACTTATTTTATGCTATTTTAGGAATTGAAATCATTGGAAGTATTGATATTGACGCTGTTGTCTGCAACATGGGATAGGTCTAGATAGAACAAAGACATTCATGAATCATGACGTTACGTTACGTGTTAGTCATTGCATTGTTTTCTAATTTCAGCCGCAAGTCCCATTCCTGCCTCGTATCTGTCGGACAGGATCGGCACAAAGAAGACGTTACTCCTCGCTTCAGTGCCGTACATCATTGGGTGGATACTAGTGATGTTCGCCGGCAACGTGCCCACGATCTACGCGTCCCGCCTCATCTCAGGCCTCGGCTACGGGATCGCGTACACCACCGCGCCCATGTATCTCGGTGAAATCGCCTCCGATGACGTCAGAGGTGCCATGGCAACACTCATCACTGTCATGTCGAAGGTCAGTCAGTCTGCTACCCGAATTATGGTCGCAAGGTCAACATTTGCTCGTACGAGTAATTAGGTCATACACTTAATTTATGATGACGTTATAAACTTATCTGGAGAATTACAGACGGATAATTTCGTTCAGATAACAGTATCAGTGTTTCCTGCGAATTTCGTCATCTATCTTCAAATTAATCATGGTAGGTATGTCTGTGGTGTGTGCCCTTTTTCCACCGCAATGTTAAATGGGTACTAAAATAAACCGTGCTAACAAATAACTTTGAGCCGGGCTTTTATACACATGCAAACATTGAAATTACATATTAGATAATATGTAAATTAACTGATTCTATTATATTATTTTCATTAATCATGAGACAATGTGAATAACTCCTAATCTTTCATATCTGTTACGTAACAGAAATAGTCATAGATAAAATAGCGTACCTATATGAATTAATTGGTTAAATTATTATTTTAGTTCACTGTCAACTACGTGGACATTGATTACTTATATAAAACGTAACCTATGCAATGAAAGTCCGGTTAGAATATTTTTTAATGAATTGTTGAGCTGTATTATATGTTTCATTGTTTTTTATTAAGCTCAAATAGGCATTTAGTATGTTTGCTTATGAAATTATAGTCAGTAGCTCATTGAAAAAATAATTGGGTTGGACAAGTAAAAATACAATTATTTTGAATATGACCCAAATGAATATTATAAACGACTTGAACAAATGTATGAACATGCATTGAAAGTAAAAATATTTTAAAGAAACATACCCGTGTTCATTTTGTAAAACGAATTCTATAGAGATTGTATCACAACACGTTGATCTGTTCAAAAATATATTTTAGAAGTCACCACCTTTACAGTACTTTTTACATGATGGCGCTATAAATATGTTTTTGTTTCTACAAGAGTAGGTAACAATATCTGTCATCGAGGCTGATCTTGTTCTAGACTACTTTAAAACAAGTCTAAACACCTTGAGATCTAATCTGAAGATCTCAAACACATTGTATGCAGACACTAATGAGAAGAATTTAATTAATACCAACCTTGTTTCATTTGCAATATTCTTGGAAGATTATAAGCTAAGAAATTATCTACATGATCATTACGAGTATGCAATACCCAATTATTATGGAGCTTACCTAGATGATTCTATATATATTTAAGATACCAACAAACCTTATCTAGATTAAAGAAAGTAATAGCAAATGGAATTGTAATAAAAAAAACGCACATTTACCTGCGTGTTTGACCAAGTTAAGATTCATTTTTGATTGAAAGGGTCATACCCTAGAAACCTTAATAATAAGGTGATAGAAATGCTATCTGCAAAATATAAGCCTAAAAAAATCCGCTGTTAGATATGCTGCAAAATACATTTTTTGTGACTCCGCGTCCAAAACAGCACTGATGATCAAGCAAACGGTTCACGCACTGGTGTCCTACGAGACACCTGCACGCGGCGACAAGTTCAATTTCAATTTCAATTTATTTTATATTGTGGTACATAGGTAAAATAAAGATATTAAATATACATTTTGTTGTGCTGCTATGACCTGCCGTAACTGGCATACAATAAATTTACAACAGGACAAATTCTTACAGTAAATACGTGGGACACTCAGAAAGTTTTGCGAAACTAAAAAAAATTGTTCTATACGTACATATATTTTTATCAAATCTTTTCAAAGTACTTTCCACCAGCCTCTATACAAAGATTCATGCGCCTAAACCAGTTTTCAAAACACTTTTTCCAGTCCGCCGCAGACACCTCGTTTACAGCCTGCTCGAACGCAGCCAGCGCATCTTCCGGCGACGAAAATTGTATCCCTTTGAGCTGATTTTTTATTTTTGCGAATAAAAAGAAGTCACATGGTGCTAGATCAGGGCTGTAAGGAGGGTGACCCAGGAGTTTGACTGGCGTGCTGTCCAGGAAGTCCCTCGTTTTGAGTGCGGTGTGCGCAGGTGCATTGTCGTGGTGGAGCAGTAGCCCGCGGAGCCCTGTGTTTGGTCGCTTGTTGCTTATAACAGAGAAAACTTCTGGCAAACATTTGGTAGTATACCATTCGGCATTAATGCTTCTTTGATCCCGTAAGGGAATTGATACCAAGTGGCCAGTCAAATTAAAAAAGCTAGCGATCAAAATCTTACCCCCGCTTCTAGATCGCTTCACTTTGGTAGGCGTTGGCTCATTTTGAAACACCCAAACAGTCGACTGGCGCTTGGTTTCTGGGTCGTATTGATAAATCCAGGACTCATCACCTGTAACGATGTCGTAAACACGCCGAGACGAGCCTGCTTCAAATTTGTTAAGCATATCACGGCACCATTCCACCCGGGCCTGCTTCTGAGCATCGGTGAGGTTGTGCGGCACCCAGCGTGATACTATCCTCCTCACGCGAAGATGGCTGTGTAGAATCTCGTGAACGCTTCCCGATCCAATCTTCAATATGTGTTGAATCTCCTGATATGTAATTCGCCTATTGTCTTGGATTAAAATTTTCACTGCTAGCACGTTTTCTTCGGTAACAGCCGTCAAAGGGCGACCGCTTCTTTCGTCATCCCCCAAAGTTGGTCGACCGCGCTTGAATTCGTTATACCAACGATACACGGTTGCCTTGGAAGGGCCTTCATCCATGAATGCCATTTGAAGTCTATCGTACGATTCATCCGGTTTCAGGCGACACTTGAAATCGTATAAAATCATAGCTCTAAAATGTTCCCGGCGCAGATCCATATTTCAGTGAGACACAATACTTTGAATTAACTCGCAAAAAATGTGGAGGGAAATTTTGAAATTGGATCTTACTTATTTTTACTTATAAATAATCATATTTTCGAAAAACATTATAACTGGCCAGTCTCCCATATATAAAAACTTTTTTTCGCAATACTTTCTGAGGGGCCTGGTATTAGGTTAATAAAAAATAAAAAATATCAAATTTAAATTATGAATACTATAACAAACCAAAATCATTTAAATACATTTTAAAATGTTTGTGTGTACCCATTAATAAAACGTTCACGTTCACGCGCCTTTACCACTTCTATTAGGTACCTTATTATTTAGATTTCTATAGGTCAAACCACAGATAATATAATAGGGTCAAACAAAGCATTTATGAGTTTAAACCTCTTAAAAGATGTCTCTAGGACTGATTTGCGACTTTAACGTGAGTTTTTTTCGTGGATTTTAACATTATCCTATTTCTATTTCAGTTTGGTATCCTGTCACAGTATTGCATCGGGCCGTACGTGTCCATGCTAGGCCTGGCCAGTTTCAACATCGCCATACCAATTCTATTCGTGGTGACGTTCAGTACAATGCCCGAGTCACCCTACTATTACATCAAGCAAGGGCAGAAACATGAAGCTGAATCCTCACTAAAGAAGCTAAGAGGCAAATGCTACGTCAGAGAAGAACTGGAGAGCATGAGCAACTTAGTCACAGAAAACATGAAAGAAAAGAGCAGATGGAAAGATCTCACAGTAGGAGGAAATAGAAGAGGTCTCATCATTCTGATGGGCATTTACTTTACGCAGCAGTTTTGTGGCAGCACAGCGATCATATCGTACGCTCAGCAGATATTTGGAGCAGCTGAGGGAGGTTTGGGTGCTGAAGAATCCTGCATATTGTTCGGCACAGTGCAGCTGCTAACATCTGCGGTGTCCTCGCAACTGGTCGACAGACTGGGAAGAAAACCCCTCCTGCTAATATCTTCGTGTGGTGTCGGATTAGCAAACGTCGTAATAGGAGCATACTTCTACATGAAGCAACATAACAGCGAGTATGTCGTCAGTTTAAAATTCATTCCTATCGTTGTGATACCAATATTTATATTCTCGTATACTATAGGTTTAGCTACAGTGCCTTTCGCTATTACGTCGGAAATATTCCCGACAAACATTAAGTCAAAGGCGACCTGTGTGATCCAGATATTTGTGGCGTTAATGACTTTCGCAGTAACGAAATTGTATCAAGTGGTTGCGGATAATTTAGGGAACTATATCGCCTTCTGGGGATTTGGCGCATTATCGGTGCTCGGTGTGATATTTATATTATTAGAACTTCCGGAAACTAAAGGACAATCGTTTGCGGCGATACAAGAGAAATTGTATTCGTCAGATAAGGTTATGTACGTAAAGGATGAGGACCAAATGGCTAGAGTTAAGATCACCTTGTGACGTTTGAGTACATTATTTTTGAAGTATACGTATTTTGTAAGTAATTTAAAATTGTACACATTAAGGCGTTTGTTTTGTATAGTACTTTAATATTATGCAGTACTTAATTCTCCGTCCGCTACGCGGCGACATTCCGCAAGAGAAACTAATTTGTCGTGCGTCTTCTTTGTTTGTGTTATATTGTTGTTAACTATTACAGCGGGAGCTATAAAGACCAAAGAGTTCACTTTTAAGTGTTAGGAGACGAATTTTGGGTTTCTCGTTTTGTATTGTTAACGTTTCGAATTTACAAAAAACAATAAATAGATAATAATGGACCTTCATACTTCCATCTTAATTTAATGCCTAATTGTGTACGGAATAGAAGACTTGATCCAATATTTTATTTATGATTTCGTATTAAGTTTGTTATGAGTATTACATGTGCCATTGTGCCAACAATATTACATGAAGCATCTACTTAGCTATCCATCTGTGATGGAAAATAATAATTGTTACCAACTCACTAGAAGTAAAAATTGCCTACGTAAAGTTGCAACATGATACTTAAGTATTTTATAATATGTACACTGTACACCTGTTACTATTTATTAAAATATATATTTATTATAAGCCATAGTTTAAAAGTGCCTTTTATACAAATAAAAACCATCTGTATAACAAAACAACAAGTACAAACATAATGTAAGTTACTGTAATGTAAGTTCTTGTAAACTCTCGCAAAGTTTTTAAAAGTCTTATAAGTAATGTAAAGTATTCACAGGGATGTTTAGAAAGGAATTTACGCTGCAGTGTTACAAAGAAACAGATGAATGTTATAATCGAATCTCTTACATTGCTCTTTGAATGAATCCAAGTAACGTATATATAAAGCTAAGAACTCGAGGAGTGATCTACTCGGATGGAATAAATAAAACACGTGGAAGTGACATAGGTACGGCTACCGCACGCAAAAGCAAAATTAAATATTTAATCATTATCAATTGTAAATTGAAAGTAAATATATCACTCAAAACTCACTCACTCAGTAATTATATCTATAAAAATAATCAAATTAAATATTAAATCATTATTAAATGTAAATTGAAAGTGATATAATCACTTTTAATAATTATTTAATATTTAATTTGATTAATTATATTGAAGAGTTTTCCCAAATGACGTGTATCCTTACGTATGAATATCGATTCTGATAATGTACCTCACAGGAAAAACAGGGTTTTTGTTACATGTTGTATAATTGCTAGGCCCCACTTGAAGTTTAAATAAACCCAATCACATCATTGTTTTTTTGTATTTTAAAGTAATATTTCAATTGTCAATGTGTGATTTTGGCATCACTTTTTCCCGTACTAAGTAATTTTAAAGGCACTTCCACTTGTTTTCTTTATTCCGTGGTTCTACTTCGTTTGTTAACACACGACGTCTGAAATAACGTTTTTTTTTACTCGTTTCGCGCATAGGCGCTCCAGGAGTTCTTATCGTGATTATAAATGGATTGTAGCACGACACTAGTTAAGAACTTTTTGTATTATACCAAACTGATGCAGACCGGTAACTAGGACAGGTTAGCTATTATTTTTCCTTGTTTAGAGTTTGCCCGGACAGTTTCGTTAGCTGGCGGTCAACACAACTGTACTTCATTAGGGCTGTTCGCTACATTTTTGCAGCCAAGTTGCTCTAACTTCACTCTCAAACTTGTTTGCTGTTAAAACCTAGATTTAGGATGGTTCTAAGTCGATTGTGTCTGGGATTATATTGCCACACTGAAATCTGTAGAGCATGGTTACACTTTGTTGTGACTTTGCTCAATGTAAAATACATTGATATTTATTGAGTGGATGTGAACAAGATTGTAAATAGTGTTGAATTTCCAAAATTAGATAACTCTAAGGTCTAGGGAGTCTACAGTCTCATAATCATAATTTCAGCCGAAAGTCGTCCACTGCTGGACATAGGCCTCCCCCAAGCATCGACACAACGATAGGTCCTGCGATCTTCACCAGGTCATCGGTCCACCTTGTGGGGGGCCTATCCACGCTATGCCTTCCAGTACGTGGTCGCCACTCCAGAACTTCACGGCCCCATCGGCTATCCATCCTGTGAGCAATATGCCCCGCCCACTGCCACTTAAGTTTGGCAATTCTTTGAGCTATGTCGGTTACTTCCGTTCTCCTGCGAATCTCCTCATTTCTGATTCGATCACGCAGGAACACTCCGAGCATAGCCTCTCCATTGCCCATTGTGAGCGACCACGTTTCAGTGCAGTCTACAGTTTTGTAAAGGTAATCTTATTGTAGCGAAACATACCTACATACACGTAGGTATTTCATAAAGAGTCCTTATGTGAAAGCACCATAATCAGTTTTAACCCTGTGATTTCGTATAGGTACGTATGAATATGGTCTATTAGGAATATTATAGTTGGAATTTATAGAT
Organism: Asteroscopus sphinx; assembly: GCA_949699075.1. Classification (NCBI taxonomy): domain Eukaryota; kingdom Metazoa; phylum Arthropoda; class Insecta; order Lepidoptera; family Noctuidae; genus Asteroscopus; species Asteroscopus sphinx. Next base: position 13,032,429 of record OX453001.1, read on the forward strand.
AGGAAATACAAATAATAATGCATTTTATTACCTAATAGAATTGTTTATAACAAACACCTTTGCTCAGGCTGCAATTTAAACAGCTTGAGATATAATAGTTCCTTTTCGGCACTAAACTTAAGTACCTTATCGGTACTAGGAAAAAAAAGAATTATTTATTCATAAAAGTTACTAATATTGTTATTTTTAAGGATAATTTTTTACGTACTTAGGCCGCACAGCATTTAATATTAGGTAATATTTAAGTATATGCATTGTTTTAGCGACGATGCGTGTAATATATATGTTAATATCATTACGCGCATAATTATTAGATTAAATAACAACTATTTATATCAAGTATCAATTAAAGGGCTTATTACACCTGCTATAATATTTTTCGTACGATTATGCGGTTAGATTTCACTATACATGCGCTCTTCATACAAAGCTGCTGAATGTTGCTGGCAGGTAAATTGTACCTGTGATTAAAAATAAATAAAAAATAAAGCTGTAATTAACCCTTCACCGCTACACCGGCTTAAATATTACCTTTTAATATATAAATTATATAATAAATTGTGATGATACAAACATTCCGGAGGTCTCACGGATTCTCGTGCCATTTATAATGTAATAAATAAATATATACTGTTAAGTCGGAATGCAATGTTTTGTCAACATCTCTAAAATTTAATTTAGCTACACATTTGTAATTAAAACCTATTGTGATAACAGTGAATGACTTTAATTGCCATCATCCTTTTCACAGCTTAACAAAAAGCAAAGCGTATCAATTTAGGTCCTCAATTGAATTGTAATAAGAGGTTGTGGTAGGGCTCCAGGTCTGCTAATAGAAATTTCTTTGAAATAAGCAGTACCTTTGTACTAAATCATTTTAATGCTGTCTCCTTTGATATGTTATTGTGTGTACACACGGCTACACATCAAGCTGTGCATTTCCAGTATAAGCTGATCTCGCATTGTATAGGTTTTCCTTACAACGCGAGGTCAGCCTTTACTGGTTTTGTACAGCTTGATGTGTAGCCGTGTGTACATAAATTATAAATAAATAAACATAACAGTATCAGCCCATTAATGTCCCACTGCTGGGTACGGGCATCTTCTTAGTACGAGAAGGCTAAGGCAAGGCTTAGTCCACAACGCTGGCCTAGTGCGGGTTGGCGGACTACACACACCATTAAGGACTGTATGAGCACTCTCAGGTGTGCAGGTTTCCATACGACGTTTTCCTTCACTGTTAAAGCAAGTGATAGTTAAATTCTGATCCTCACTGAATCCGGAAAGTCAGAGGTGCGGGCTGGACCGACAAATTAACGTACTCAAAATTGATAACCGAAACAAATACAGGAAAATATCGCACGTTTTCATAAAACGGAAATCAGTAAGGAAATAACAACTCTTAAATTGATTAGTAAATTTAAAAAAAGCTAGTAACTGCTTATTTAGATTTTTTTGAAAATATTTATTTATTATTTATGCACAACTAGGGTAGGTAAGGTAGGGTACAATGGCGGTCTTAACACCATAGGCGTTCTCTACCAGACAACCTAAAAAATATTCATTTTTGAAATCCAGTCTTGGTATAAATTATAAAGACAACTTTCAAACTGGCGAAATGTGGGTGTGCTATTACACCTCTGGCTACCCCTTAGGAGAATACAAGCGTGTTGTTTTGTATGTATTACGTGCAATTTTTAAAACCATATGAATTAGATTATTTCATTTATAAAAACGAATCTCAGTTACAATTTTGTTCATTAAGGCTTTTATCCAGTACGTAGGTATTTTTTAAGCTTTAATCCAAATGTCATCTAAATATACATTTATTTAACAATCTACAGTTACTTAGGTACTTCTGAAATTCGAAACATTGGTCCTGTACAAAGCAATTTACTATAAAAAAAAACTAAACACAAGAACTAAAACAGAGTTGAACAAAAAACTAATCTAAATGTCATCTAAATATACATTTATTTAACAGACTACAGTTACTTAGGTACTTACTTCTGAAATTCGAAATATTGGTCCTGTACAAAGCTATTTGCTATAAAAAAAAACTAAACACAACTAAAACAGGGTTGAACAAAACCCTATATTCTGTTCACTACTGTACAGTTACAAATTAAAGTGTTGTCTGAGAACGTGAGTTTCTGTCTTTTCCATTTGCTATGGTCATTATCCTAAATTATCGGCTAGGGATGCATAAGCTTGCACTGTTTTAGTAAGGAGGACGAAGACCTCTTGTTTTGTTTAAGCTGGGAAATGTTCCAGACAAAGAACTTTTATGTTTGCAATTTTGAAATTAATGAAGTTAGTATGGTAATTCAATAGTTAGTTAGTTATACTTATTTTTTTTCGATACTTTATTGTTGTTACGAAATAAATCACTTATCAATTTTTTTAATTCTATGGTCTCTATAATAAACTAGACTACCGCTACTCGCTACCGTGGTTCTTCAGTTCATCCCATAAGAATCGAGTTTTTTTTCTTCTTCATGAAATACATGCCACTTTTATGTCTAATCATCATCGTCATCATCATTTCAGCCGAAAGACGTCCACTGCTGGACATAGGCCTCCCCCAAACATCGCCACAACGACCGGTCCTGTGCCTTCCGCATCCAGCGGATTCCCGCGACCTTCACCAGGTCGTCGGTCCACCTTGTGGGGGGCAATGTCTAATCATCAGCTTTTAAACACAGAAAGTTTCATCAAAATCAGAACAGCAGTTTTTGCGTGATGCTCGCACAAAAAAACTGACATTTACAGGTTCCTTTAGTAGTTAGGATCATGCCTGATGCGTTTTTTTTGCAAACTCAATTCAAGTTAGAATTCCTATAGGAACTTCATCAGAAGGAATAATTCCCTGCGACAATTACTTCTAACTCGACTCAGAGGGTAATTCTGGAAGGAACGTAATCAGAAGGTTTGCTGGTAGAAAACTCAATTATGAGTTAAGCTCGCCTTTGTACATGTAATTTCAAAACTGTTATGTATTGTTGTGATTTTCTCGTGCAAAATAAAGAAAGAGGAATTACTTGGAAGGAATTACCTGAAAGGAAATACCTGGAAGGAACTGCATGGAAGGAATACTACCTAAGAACAATCTGGAAGGAAAACAAAACCGTCTAAATTGGAAGGTACTTTTCCCGCTGAGTCGAAATGGATGGTACTATCTTCCAAAATGGCACTAAGTTGTCTCTCCGTATACGGTAACCGGTAACAATACTTTTTTTAAAGAATGCTTGAAAGAAGTCAAGCCATGTGGGAGCCGGCTTGCAATCTAACAAGATGGAGCTGAATACTATGCAAGATTGCATTTCAAACAACTTTATTCTGACTTTGGCACCCAAATCACTAATTAGACTTCCTACTGGAAATCCCACATCCGTACTAAGGTTTCAGGATTCTTATCCATAACATAACATAACATCACGCCTGTATTTCCCCGAAGGGGTAAGTAGAGGTGTAATAGTACACCTACATTTCGCCAGTTATGTTAAAGTCCCATGTAATAGGGGGCGAGCATATTGCCATTGACCGGGCACAAATCCAGACTCCGGGCTGCTACTGAGAATTTCCTTATGAAAAAACCCAATAACACTTTGCCCGACCCGGGAATCGAACCCAGGACCCCACGCTCAGCAGCCGCGCTTGCAACCACTAGACCAACGAGGTAGTCTTATACATAACCAGCCCTTTATCGTCCTACTGCTGGGCATGGGCGCTCACAGTATTAAAAAGGATCAGGCTAGTTAGTTAGTCTGCGGGTTGGCGGACTACACACACCATCAAATTAAATTTTTGACGACGTTTGTGATCTAGTGGTTCGAGGGTCGGACTGCTGATCACGAGGTCGTGGGTTCGATTCCCACAGGGCACAAATATTTGTGTGATGAGCATAAGCGTTTGTGTTGGTCTGGGTGTTTCTTATGTATTATATGTACCTATGTATTTACAAAGAAAAATTATATAAGTATACATTTATCTATTGTCTAGTACCCACAGCACAATCTCTGCTTAGTTGGTGCTGTATAAATATGTCCCTTGTGTGTGTGTGTTTGAATGTTGTTTTTTTTAATGCATAAGGTTCGTCCACAGCATACATATTAACACTATTACCAAATAATACAGTACAGTATTGTCCTTATACGTACGCCAATTACGGGTAAACACAACATTGGCTAATCCAGACGACTTAATGTTAATTAAAAACTAATACTCTTGAAAAACCAAAAACACTTTTTTTTTTAAATATATTTCTACAAATTACTTAAAGCTAAGAAGCTAAGCTAGCTAAAATAAATAGCTTAGCTAAGCTAGCTAAGCTATTTATTTAAATCAAATCATTTATTTCTTTGCAAACATGGGTAGTTATACAACGTATTATTGAAATAACTGAAACACGTTGTATATAGATCTTATCAACATTCATATTACTCCACATTCTGCTTTCACATGGGCGTGCAAGTAACACTCAAATTATACTAATTAAATTAAATGTCCATACCATTGAAAATTATTTAGATTGTTAGAATACCATTACAGGAATACACTTTGGTACATTTAAATTTAATATTTACAAAATTAAGAACTGTATGGAGCACTCACAGGTGTGCAGGTTTCTTCGCAATGTTTTCCTTCATCGTTAAAATAAGTAATAATCAAATTCTGATATGCACTGATAAATATGTGTTTACAGAACTAATTATGTAAACAGAATCATAAAATGTAGTCATCATACATTTGAACTAAATAAACAGATCAAGTGGCATTACAATTAATCCAGCACATGGAAACGTACCTGAGTTTTAACGTATTTCTTCATACAATAGAAATGTAGGTTATTATTAGAAAGGCCGATAATAATCTATTAAAAACAAACATAAACATATCACTGGAAAATTCTCAGCTTCGATCCCCTTATCTGAAGATATTTCTTGTTTACATTATTAATACTACGAATTATACTAATATTTGTTTATGTATCATTGAAATTATCGAAATTTTACTGTTTTAAACCTTGTCGAACACGTAAATAGTTGTTTTTGTACCGGTACGAACTAGTGATGGACCTCATTATTCACGATAATTTGAAGTCGCCGTTGTTTTCTTCGTAATCGAAACTATCAATAGGTAAATAGTTACATAACTGGTATATGTTTACATAACATTAACAGAAACTTTACAAGTCATAAAATGTATTGCTCTATTATTTTTCTTTAGTTTGCACGTGGGTATCGTTTGAGGATATCGTTATGAGGATGTGCCAGAAGCCCCTATCCATTATCCATTTGCCAAGCATGTTGTTTAAATAAATACAAACAGTAAGTTACAAAAATGACCTTATTTTGTAGAGGTATTGAGTAAACGCATGCTCAACCATTTTTAGACTGTTATCTAGTAATATATGTCTATGCTGGTATGATAATATCCTCGCCTTTCTTTCTAGATTAATTGATTCTTCTTCTTGATAACCAAATAATAAAGGCTACATGAGCCTTTACCTGTTTACGTAACTATAGCATCATTGGAAACCCATTGTTGACTTCACAGAATAATTGAATAATGGCAATTGATTCAAAATAACTGCGTACAGTTACCTCCATATTTTATATATGGTGGTATTTCATATAAGGTATTACATATACATGAACGAGCATTTTCATTAGTGCATGTAGCTCGAGCCTTCTGATGCTCGCTATTGTAAAAAGATACGCTTGTACTAAACGCGTATAATGTTCCACAGTTCCACAGTAGAAATGACTCATGTCTTGTAACCATAGTGTTATTATACTTACGTCAGTATGGAAATGTCTTTGCTTGTAACATACGTCACAACTCTCGAACGCATTTGGTATTGTAACGGTAACATTGCGAAATAAATGGATTTTCTCTCTGACTCCATTTTAATTAACAGAAGTAAATAAGTATATAAGTTAGTAGACATAGAAATATGTGTTATATGTCTATGTTAGTAGGTATATAGGCCATCATAATAAAAAACAAGTTTGACCGGATTACATCGCGTATATTATTTAAATTGGTTCTCCTGACGTTTCGAAAGCTTTGCAGCGTTTCAGCGGTGGCAGGAAGACCACAGGCTACCACCAGGCACCAGGAACCAGGCACCAGTACCAGGTGATGTCTTCCTGCAACCACGAACGCTGCAAAGGTTTCGAAACGTCAGGAGAACCAATTTCGCCAGTTATGTTATAAGTCCCATATAATAGGGGGCACGCCTATTGCTATTAATCGGGCGCAAATCCAGACTCCGGGTTGCTACTGAGAATTTCCTAACGAAAAAATCCAGTAACATTTTGGTTGACCCGAGAATCTTCAATCTAATGTGCCTATATGCCTCTAAAAACAACACCACTGTAAGTTGGCACAACCACGTGGTTATTCCCTAATTAAGTATTGGATTATCAGTTGTAGTAGTGATAGCCTAGTGGTTGAACGCTTGCCTTCCATACAGGAGGGTGTGAGTTCGATCCCGGCCCGCACCTCTGACTTCGATTTTATGTGCGGATTTATAGTAAGTAAGTAAACTTTATTTTTTCTGATTGAGTGGTTACAGTTGTTATACATTTTGATAGTGTTAGATACATCAATCAGCCCATTTTGGGCATACAATAATTTTTAGGATAGGTTATATTATTTATGTCAAGTTATGTCAAATCTATGAATTAATTATATTAACAATCAAATTAAATATTTTTTACATTCAAAAAACTCCTTAATTGTATAGAAACATTTTTCAGTTAGCCATTTTATTAACTTTCTACGAAATAATCTAAAGGGTAATTCTCTTAGAGTCTGGGGTATATTCGATTATCACTTGCTTTAACGGTGAAGGAAAACATCGTGAGGAAACCTGCACACCTGAGAGTGCTCCATACAGTTCTCAATGGTGTGTGTAGTCCTCCAACCCGCACTAGGCCAGCGTGGTGGACTAAGGCCTTAGCCTTCTCGTACTGAGAAGAGGCCCATGCCCAGCAGTGGACAGTAATGGGCTGGTTATGTTATGTTTATGTAAGTGTTGGTTTTTTTTAAAGTATTATATCCATTATCTAGAACCCATAGCACAAGCTCTGCTTAGTTTGGGACTAGATGGTGCTGTGTAAAAACGTCCGGAAAAATATTTATTTATTTAATTTTTACTCACAAAGAAATCTCAATAGCATCCTGGTGTTTGAGTATGGACTTGAAACAGCCCCCACAGTGCATAAAAGCCCCATATTCCAATCCCGTTGACTTTTCATCATCATCATCAGCATCATCTACTCATCTAACATCATCATCCGCATCTAACATAACATAACATAACATAACATCACGCCTGTATTTCCCCGAAGGGGTAGGCAGAGGTGTAGTGGTACACCCACATTTCGCCAGTTATGTTATAGTCCCATGTAATAGGGGGCGTACCTATTGCCATTAACCGGGCACAAATCCATACTCCGGGCTGCTACTGAGAATTTCCTAAAGAGAAAACCCAATAACACTTTGCCCGACCCGGGAATCGAACCCAGGACCCCACGCTCAGCAGTCGCGCTTGCGACCACTAGACCAACGAGGCAGTCCGCATCTAGCTACGTAATAAGACCAATATCATTGCTCCTCTGAGCTTGAGGGATTGACCTACGTTTGCCGATTCGCTGTCTCCACTCAAGAACACGTCTGACCCAACGGCCATCGGTTCTTCGGCTAATGTGACCGGCTCACTGCCACTTCAACTTGCATCCTGTGGGCTATAACGACAAATTAGGTTCTCTGTCTGATCACCTTGTTCCGACCGAATTCGATTCTTCAGAAACACTGAGCATTCATTTAGTAGTAGTAGAGCTCCTTTGTGAAAGAGCTCGTCCGAGGAAGTACTACCACCGTACCTACTTTTCCGCCAAACAGTGATGCTTGCATTACTGTGTTTCAGTATGAAGGGTACGGGTGCGGTGAAATTACAATCACATGAGACTTTCCATCTTCATGTCTCAGTTTGGCGAACCGACTTGCGGTACCATTTAGGTAACAGCCTAGGTGGTATTGAAGTTGTTATGGGCAAAGGTAATCGCTTAACATCAAGTAGGCCTTTAGCTTGTTTCGCCATCATACTATAAAAAAGGCCTTTCTATAGCACGCTGATATACTTTAAACTTGTAGACTAGCCGTTCCGTACTGTAGCCGTACGTTTCGGTCTTATTTACAATTATTACACGCTAAGATAATACTAAGCAAAATGTATAGTAATTTAAGCACAAATTGCCAAATAAAACAGTATATTATTGCTATTAAGATTGTGTCACGATAGGAGCACGTGCAAACTGAATGCTATCCGGCTGACAATTTCGTATGAAATAATTTCACGGCTCGTGGGTCTTGTGATGAGATAATGCATAATGCTTGCTGGGAATCTAATTGAGAGCCAAGCCCAATCCTAGGGCTTTGAATACGTTCAACTGGGCACACAATCCAGTAAATCAGATAATTGAATGTTATTTAAAAGCACTTTTTTTATTTCTAACTAGTTGACACCCACCATTTTGCTCCCGTGGTATGTCAATAAAAAGTATTGTATGTGTTAATCCAGGAAATGATCTATGTGTGTGCCAAATTTCGTCCAAATCCGTTCAGTCGTTACAGCGTGAACAGGTAACAAAAATATACATTCGCAATTTTTCGCATTTATTATGACTGTAGAAGTTTTTATTGTGACTCTTGTGAAATGTTATACCCTCCGTTTTGTGAAGGTGGATCTATTTCGGACTCTACCGATTACAGTCCTCAGAAAAAAAAAGAGAAGCAAAAGAAGAAGAAGATTTTGCTCCGGGGGAGCTCCGGGAACTCCAGTGGATCACAACCGTTACCTATGAACGCACAGTTAAACGCATCATCATCATCATTTCAGCCGAAAGACATCCACTGCTGGACATAGGCCTCCCCCAATTAAGGGGGTATATGCCATGTCCCGTCTGTCACCCTTCGGGTACGGAACCCTAAAAAACAGTATAAGCTGAGCCTGTCTTGTATAAAATTTTACATACTAACCCAGTTCAGCTTATAATGGTTTTGTTATCATTGATATGCGGTTGACTGTACCTACGATACAGGAAAAATAATAGTGCGGGAGTGGGCAAGCTTTTTAAAAAATGTAACCGTCTTCTTTAACTACTGTCTTCTTCGACTGCCTCGTTGGTCTAGTGGTTGCAAGCGCTACTGCTGAGCGTGGGGTCCTGGGTTCGATTCCCGGGTCGGGCAAAGTGTTATTGGGTGTTTTCATTAGGAAATTCTCAGTAGCAGCCCGGAGTCTGGATTTGTGCCCGGTCAATGGCAATAGGCTCGCCCCCTATTACATGGGACTATAACATTACTGGCGAAATATGGGTGTACTATTACACCTCTGCCTACCCCTTCGGGGAAATACAGGCGTGATGTTATGTTATGTCTTCTTTAAATTTTCGCTGTTTCACTTAGACATATCCCACACAACGCCCATAGCAGATACCACTTGGAAACAAGTATATTCCAGCCGTCTGTTGCATGACAGATTTGACCAAACCATTTGGATGAAATCATGATTAATGAAGCTATTCTTATGAGTCACCAGTTATTTATGGTAGCGGCCTTTTGTTAATTCCGCGAATAAAACGATTAGGCCCGCCGCATATTGAACCCATATTGGTCACATATTGGTCCGTGTGGTGCCGGACATAAATAATTGCACCACCCTCTCTCTTCTCATGGGTGTCGTAAAAGGCGACTAAGGGATTCACCAGAGGATGGGCAGCAGCGTTCTCTGAGTATTTGGACAACCAACTGCGATCGCCAACACGCCCGCCAAGCGTGGCGATTATGGCTTATCCCCCCCATGAGGCCTATGTCTAGCAGTGGATGTTTTTTGGCTGAAATTATGATGATGATGATGATGATGATGATGATGATATTGAACCCAGCCCAGCCCACAGACAAGTCATATTGAAAAGTATAGTCGAACTGCTGCGAACAATCATAGTAAAGCCAACAAAAACCGTGCTCTTCCATGTACAAACCGGCGCTCACGCACACACATGCGCCTAATGATATTTGTTTTTGCGGTACTTACTGGACGATGCCGCGAATGTGAACTGAGAGCGATGAGCACGGTTTGAACAAGAAGCATGGTTTTGCTGGCTTCACTATTGATTTATTTATTTTACTTTAATTACAACGGTCTTGGACCAATTACAGTAATGAAAGATACTGTGATTGTTCGCAGCACTTCGTCTTTATTTTTGACAATGGCCCAGCCAAGTGCCAGACGGCGCGTTTATGTCTTTTGTTCGGAAAATGCTTTCCACTCGGCAATGAGTGACGTGAGACCAATATTTGGTTTATGCGGTGTGGCATTACTCATTTTACAAAACCATCTATTTTAAAGGGACTCGTGGCTAAGTAGTAGACGCATCTATCGCAAGATGGACGAGGTTAAGTTGCGCTAGCCACGGTCAGTCCTTGGATGGGTTACCGTTTCGTTGTGGTGACCCCTCCGTGCCTTGGAGAGCATGTTAAGCTGTCGGTCCCGATTGCCACACCTATGGCAGTCGATACGGGTAGTCAGAAGTCCGAAAACATGACAACTGGTCTAAACTTAGGATATCGGTATTACCCAGTAATTGGGTTGCGGGGGTCTGATGGCAGTCACTTCGCGGAAGATATTGATGTTCATCCGCATCTGGTTAGACTGGAAGCCGACCCTAACATAATAATTTGGAAAAGGTTCGGAGAAAGACAAAACCATCTATTCACACCAGCGAAGCTGGGTAAGCTGAATTCAATATACGGCGGGCCTAATACACCTCAGAGCCTGTAATGAGTGCACTAATAAAAAGGTAAAAAACCTTTAATGATAATTTCTAAGGTTTTCGCGATCACTACACATTTTAATAAAACAAGTTTAACCGGATTATATCGCGTATATTATTTAGATTAGTTTCCTGACGTTTCCAAAGCTTTGCAGCGTTCGTTGCGACCACGTGGAAGACTAAGATGACAAGCGGCTTTACAAATATTTCTAAAAAAATATTTTAATCTACCGTACAATGTTTATTAATTAAAATCTTTTCGATGCACAGAGTAATCTCTCACAATGTCATTATCTTTTACAGTGTTGCGTGCTGTTTGGGACTTGAATATTTTTAGAACTGGGTTCCAAACAGGTCTTTAATGATTTCGATGGTACTAGACTGGTAGACCGACGACATGAAAAACGTAACTGGGGGGACTGGATGTGGAAGGCAGAGGACCGAGTGTTGTGGCGCAACTTGGAAGAGGCCTATGTCCAGCAGTGGACTGCGATAGGCTGAGTTGATGAGACTGGTAAACTGTAGGCCTTATATAGAATTATTCTAAGCCGTAGCCCATCTACGGCTACCGTGGGACTAGAAATGAGCAATAGAATAAGAATCAACTATTTTTAGAATGTATGTCTGTCTGTCTGTCTATTTGTTTGTTACCTCATTACGAACATTTACATTACATTAAGAACGGCTGAACGAAAACTCTGAAAATGAAAACTTTACAGTTGTGTAGGTAGGGTATAATAAATAAATAATAATAATAAAATGTTTTATTATGTGTGTGTTGTGTGTGTGTTTTGTTTAATTTTTTTATTTTTTGTGTTTCATCTTATTTGGTTGAGTAGATCCTGCGATCTACAATACAGCTTGACCTCTCTAGACCCACTCGGACGGAGTCGCGTGCACCTCTAGTAATTGATAAAATTAATTATGTATCTTATGATGAATCAAGATTATTCACATTTTCCTTGTTATCTAGTCGAAAATCTTGTCTACGTAGATAAGGCACGCTGGTGCCATAGCCACATATTATGTCGTTAAAGATAACGAAAATTGAGTCCTACGTTTTTAACGTCTGTGAACCAAAAACGTATAATTTTCTGTTACGTAGAAATGACTAGTCTAAACACATCCTAACCTTTAGCTCTAATCAAATAAATTACCTACATAATAGTCAACAACTTCATATCCAAATGACTTTATGCACTTTAATGAGAAATCTTTTACAATCTTGATCTACGTCTAGTCTTAATAAGCGGAATTTGTCGTCTGCATTCCGACTCAGTATGCAATGTTTGTATATTTACACCGACAAGTACGTTAACATTTATGCAGTTTCCATTCTAGAACTTCGTATGAACCATTCAGTTTCTAGATTGCTAAGATAACTTCGTGGTTGTTCAATTCAATTTCAGTTCAGATGTTTTTATTTCAAATAAACCTAATTACAGGCACATTTGAAACGTCAGACTCTAGTTGTATGGTTCCAAACTGTGGATCCTATGGAGAAGAACCGTCAAGAAACTCCATGGATATACTCTTTTTAAAATAGTTTATTGTTTATTACATACAATTCATTCAAAATATGTAAGTATATTGTAGGTTAATGTCAGAAATAAACAAGAGTTTAAAAATTAGAATATTGCCTTTAGAAATGTCAGTATTACCCAGTAACTGGGTTGCGTGGGTCTGATGGCAGTCGCTCCGTGTAATATACTAATGTTCAGCCGCATCTGGCTAGACTGGAAGCCGACCCCAATATAATTGGTAAAAAGGCTCGGAGGATGATGATTGCCTTTAGAAATAAACGTAAAAAGAGTTGCTTTAGTATTTAGAAGCTGATTCGTCCCGACAGACGGCACCCGTTCACGAGCATGACGCGAACATCAGCCATCGCTTAACTCAACCATATTGAAGGAAACTTAACGTTGAACGCTTGCCTTCCATGCAGTAGGGTGTGAATACAAACCCGGCCCGCACCTCAGACTTTTCGAATTGATATGCGGATCGGTATTCGATTATTACTTGCTTTAATGGTGAAGGAAAACATCGTGGGAAAACCTGCACAGCAGAGAGTGCTCCATACCATACAGTTCTCAATGGTATGTGTAGTCCGCCAACCCACACTAGGCCAATGTGGTGGACTCAAGCCTTAGCCTTCTCATTCTGAGAAAAGGCCCGTGCCCAGCAGTAGGACAGGAGTGGGCTGCAATTATTTAGTTTCTTTATCTTACAAACCATTGTTGGTGGAAATAAAATCGTGAATTTTCACTAACAATAAAGTTATGTCTCCATATTATTTCAGCTAAGAAGACATTATTTCGTCGTCTTTGTGTAATTTCTATATTACTAAGTGACTTCTTGTAGCACCGAAGCCGAAGAATCTCTAAAACATAAAATTGACATCGTAATAGGTCGCAGTTTTGTATATTTCGGTCACTAAAAACACTAGCAGTAGGCAAAACGATTCTTTTTTGGACCGGAACTAGGCAAAAGCCATAACAAAATGAGCTATGCAATAATTCTGGCGGGACAAAGCGTGGTTCGGGGTTTTCATCTATTTTTGCTACGCTGTCGAGCACAGGACAAAAAGCCACGTATAATTTACAGGTATACGTAAAAAACAATGCTACCTTCAGCATTAATAACTTTAGGCAGGAAATAAAATAATATTACACTGAATTAAAAAGAGGGATTAGAGATAAAGCAAGTTATCTGGTATAGGCCCTTGAGGTGAGGTGGCGTGCAGTGTTCCGTGTGCGCCGTGTAGGAGGGTGCGGCCAACGTTAGGCCGCACGGGGGAAGGGGCTCGCCTGCTTGAGGCGGGCCAGGACCTGTCGGGGGTGGTTGTGTGAATACTCACGGGTTCCCACGCCCCCGGCTAAGGTAGTTGAAGGAACACCGTGGTGGTTTTAGTCAGTAAGAGTCCGACACTTCCGCGTACCCCGGGCGGAATGCGTCCATAATGATTTCAAAAAAAAAAAAAAAAAAATATTCTGAGAAGAAATAATTATTTAACGCTTTAACGCAGTCGAGACGAAATCAAAAGATAATTAAAGTTTTGGTTACGTGCAGGATACAACCCTGTGACTTGTGGTCACTGGTGCGTTGGTGACTGGTGTATTGAACCAGAAGACGCAGTTTTAAAGCCGGCACATGAGCGATTTTATTATTATCACGTTTTTATATTAGTCTGTTCGGTACAAATGTTGCAATAGGTTTTAAACTAACTTTTCGATGAGCTGGAGACTTGAAACTTTAAACATAGCTCAGAACTGGATGACAATGCAATATATAACTCGCTTTCGCTTAAAAAACGTGGTATTATTTATTTATTCATATAGGTATTAATTTTAAAATATGACTTTACCCCACAAAACCGTGTTATCAGTTTGCCTGTGGGAACGACAAACTAACTAACGACGATTAACATAACATAACATCACGCCTGTATTTCCCCGAAGGGGTAGGCAGAGGTGTAATAGCACACCCACATTTCGCCAGTTATGTTATAGTCCCATGTAATAGTGGGCGAGCCTATTGCCATTGACCGGGCACAAATCCAGACTCCGGGCTGCTACTGAGAATTTCCTAATGGAAAAACCCAGTAACACTTTGCCCGACCCGGGAATTGGACCAAGGACCTCACGCTCAGCGGTCGCGCTTGCAACCACTAGACCAACGAGGCAGTTCGATTAACTTTTCTACAAATTATTCTTAATTAATAAATAATAAATATCTTCGGGACATTTTTACACAGCACCATCTAGTCGCAAACTAAGCAGAGCTTGTGATATGGGTACTAGACAATGGATATAATACTTAAATACTTTCTTTTTTTGTAAATACATACTTAAAATACATAAGAAACACCCAGACCAACACAAACACTTATGTTCATCACACAAATATTTGTGTCCTGTGGGAATCGAACCCACGACCTCGTGATCAGCAGTCCGACCCTCGAACCACTAGACCACAGACGTCGTCCATGCATTGCATTACTGAAAGAAAGGTTGTGTGCTTATTACATTTCCATAAAAATGTATCCCTGCCTTTACCCTTACCCTTTATTTTACTTAAATTGGGATATACAACGTTACTTTTTGTTTACGCAATTTGAGAAACTAGTTTGTTCAGTATTACGTGGAGAATCGATTTGGATAGTTTTTATACCATGTTACATTTCAACCAAAATAAATTTTTGAAACTCAATTTGATTGTTATGGCATAGAATATATTATTATACTAACGACAAGAAGCGACACTTATGTATGTGTGCTCGTAAAATTGCTCGCGGCTATGTGTGCGGGTCAGGGCGAGCGCGGGGGCCGTGCGCGGTGCGCGGTGTTTGGAACAGGCAGTCTCTCGGCTGTCTCAGCCAAGGCCTATTGCATTCACGCGCTCGCTCAAGGTCACCGGCGAGCGAGCTCACACGTACACGGAGTGTCACCGGTGTGGTTATGGTAAATTCAATACATCGGCTATTTATTTATTATGTCAGTCACAAAATAAAAGCGGCTTTGTTTTGTAATCAAGTAACGAAAACTAAACAAAACAAAATTAAAATTGGAAATGTATTCTTATACCCACGGAATATCTAATAGGTCCTTAAGGTCCAGGAAGCTCGGCTCGATAAGTTTCCGTGCATCAGGTAGTCCCTGCATGACATTCTTCACGTTTTCCGTCCCCAACTGGGGACTTACAGTGACTACAAAAGCATGTATTCTTGTGATTTATAAAAAAAAAACATCCCAATCGATTCCCCTCGTGATTTTGAACAGTTTCTCAAATTGTGTAAACAAAAAGGAACGTTGTTTATTTCACCGGCTAAGCTTGCTAGATATAGAGTATTCGTCTTATACTTGAACCAACTTAGCTTGTTAAATTACAGGATAAACCATGGGTTAACCATAAAGTAGATGAGGAAAACTACAAACATGTATTTCCATCCTAAAGAGTACACATTAATATTCAATACGCTATTGGCCTTCGATTATTTTTATACTATTCAAAGCCTAGTTATCACATCACGATAATCACACTAATATTATAAATGTGAAAGGTTGTGAGTGTGTATGTATGTTTGTTACTTTTTCACGCTGTAACGGCTGAACGGATTCAGTTGAAATTTAGCACACAGAGAAACCATGTCCTAGATTAACACATTGGATACTTTTTATTGACATACAACGGAAGCGAAACCGCGGGCGTCAGCTTAATACAACGTGTTATTGAAATAACTGAAAACCTCTTAAGGGGTCATTGTACTCAACAGTATGAACATCTATTACTATCAGAACAATAAATAAATCGCGAAAAAAATATTGCTTTTCGCTACATTTGTGTTCACATAAATCAACATAAGTACGGAACAGCAGATTTTATTTCGCGATTTCTGGGTTGTTCCGATAGTAATAGTTGTTCATACTGATGAGTACAATGACCCCTTGATAGATTTTCAGTTGTTTCACACACAAAACGTGTACGTGTTTTGTACACGTATAAGCTCAGACCAATAAATAGGGTATAACTTCAAATCCTTGCCTTCAAACAAACTCTCTAGTAAGATCCTGAAAAAGAAATGTATAAAATGCTTTTTGAATTCCTAATGACACGTTAAATCTAGATATTCTTGAAACATACGTTAAAATGTAAGCTGCATCGGTTTTATTATGTTAACTTATCTCTGTCACAGATAATATAATACTTCTCTGTACAATATTGACACCACAAACCAAAGACTACTCAACCACAGCGCACACTCAACCGCAATGACGCACGTCCTAGGTACGTGTTTGTAATGCAATTAATAACGCTATTTATTTTATCTACACTCGTATCGTAAAATTCGAATTATGAACTCGAAAGTAATGTCATAATGACATACTTTACGCACATGCACCTGTAATGAATTTAAAAAGTTTTATTACGATACAGTTTGCTGAACAAAACAATGCGGTAATTTAATTTTTTTTCCATAACCGCACACTTCAGCCCAACTAAGGAGTTTTTAATGCCACTTCGACCTAACCAAGAAGTTTTCAAACCTTTTTTATAGCAGTCGTACAGTTTGGCACCAATGAGTACACAAAATTCAGGGTGGCGCCACTTGTCATACATTGAAAATTTTTATCGTTTAAAATCGCGTTTTTGGCAGAACTTTTGATTGTCATATTGCTTTTAATTATATTTAAGTGTTTACAGGCATATTTTTTGTATGATAAAACAGAGATTGTCGGAATCCTGACAAGGATAGAAAATTAGTTCCGATTATAATATTTTCGCCAGACTATATTTTATTATCTGTGTAGGCGCGCACCAGCGCGCGTGCGCGGCCGCGCTCCACGGCCGCGGCCTACTGGATTTGGTCATCGTTACTTGTAAATTTATTGTTATTGTTTACGTTATTATTATGCTTTTGTATGTCTAAAGTTTTAATCTGGGCAAAAATATCTGAATACAGCAGTGATACTGAACTGAGGAGAATATGACTCCGCCTGAATTTCTGGATGCAGCAACGTAAATGACGAACAATCTTTTACCAGAGAAATCAAGAAAAACAACGACAATGTTACCAAGATTTTGACTTTGGTATTTTATTTGAAATTGTATGAGTGTAGATAAAATAGTGTATGAAACTGACATAATTAGGTATTAAAACACTCGTGTGATACTATTAAAAACCTCGCCTACGGCTCGGTTTTTAAACTCACACTCGTGTTTTAATAACCCCTATTATGCAACAGTTTCATAAACTACTATTATTACACACCAAACCGACTTACTCTACTGAAATATACTCTTTAATTAACATTAATACACAAATGGAATTATGGTAGCGATAACATAGCTTGTTAATTAATTTGACATTATCTTCGTGGGTGTGTTCGGTGCACGTCACACTGTCGATTGAGTCACTGTTCGCGTATACACGTATACAATGTATAAAACACATGTGTACGCCACTTAATACCAGCTATTCATGGAAGTAGGTACTGCCTATTTACAATTAGCTGCTCTAGCATGAAGGTGACTAATTTATTTCAGTCAATGCTAACTTAGGATGCGGGTTTTACATTATCAACAATATGTGTTCAGGAATTACACTTTTCAAACAATGTTACAATTTATCATTAATTTAATATGAAGTTCATATCGTTTATACCTAGCAACAACGAAGGTTATCAACACAACTGAACCCAAAACCCAAGACTTCACTAGTAGCAGTGAAATGAGTATTGACAAATCTTCGCGCCAAACGGTGACGTCAACTGAAGTGAAGTCAACGTCCTTCCAGAATAATTTTAAGCTCTGAATAAAAAAAATACGATGAAAGTACATTTTCGACAGGTACCGCCTACTCTTTATAATATGGTATGCGTTCTGAAAGTCAACAAAAACTTCACCCTATAATGTCAAGTTGACCCAAATTATAATATCGTGCGGATTTGAAAATATATGGCCCGCTCACAGTATGCATGTGTAAGTGTACCTCTATAAAGAGTGCTCACACGCGCGTAGCTGCCAACAATGCGTACATTGGCATTTGGCATACATGTGATGAGTGTTTGTCTGTGTGCGTATGCAGACTTCACGTGCTGGACGCGTGATCAATGTTCACATTCCAACGTGCTTGGAACCGCTGTGTAAAAGCACACTACATGCATTTTGACGGCTACGTACTAGTATAAACTACTCGATTGTCGTGAAAATGTTTCCATTAGTGTTACAAGGTAGCCAAGAAATCAGAAAACATGAAAATGAAACCGAACTTCGCACTTTACATTCCGATTCCTTTGATTACAAATGACGTGATCGGGGCACACGCGGTTCAGCTGACAGATAAATAACAATGAAAAACAGATAAATAACAATGTTTCATGAGATTTTCGTGTCGTGGGTTTCACTAAATCCACTTCGTTTCTTATGTAGGTTGGTACCTATGCAAGTTAGGAACAAACGTCTGCTAAAGCATAAAGATGGACTCTTACTGCGCTATTCGGAATTCTGATCGTCCGAAAAACCTTGTTATGTTTTTCGGTCATTATCTTTATTATTATTTTTTTTAGAAAAGATTTGACAATATTACAGTTTACATTTACATTATATTGCTGTCTTTTGTTTCCTCTTCGGTATTCATTATCGACCTCCTCCGCTAGGGGGCGTATTTAATTTGTTCTTCGACGCTTGTTTTGTTTACAAAGATCATATTTTTTATGTAACTGTATATTGTTTGATTCCGTTGCTTAATTAATGTAACTAATTGAAAATCACCTTATACCTATGTCCAATCAACAACATCACAACAACATTTAAGAATAAATTCCTATACAAAGCATTAGGTATGGTAGTTCCTAATGAAAAAACCCAACAACACTTTGCCCGACCCGGGAATCGAACCCAGGACCCCACGCTCAGCAGTCGCGTTTGCAACCACTAGACCAACGAGGCAGTCTTCATTTTATGGTTTTACATAATACTCATATTAGAGAGTTGGGTAACGACCGTGTCTTCTTTACAGAGATTCTTCCGGCTAAGAAAAAGGTATTAATAAATCATTGTTTTGTCTCTCACAAGGTGGGCAGTACTCCAAATATTACGAACAAAAGGTGAGGCTACAGTACTTAAAATAAATATTGTGATTTTTAAGAACGCGAAAATGTTAAGTGCATAACCTATAGGTTATTGGACTCTTATAATAATTCACTGTGCCAAATCGAGCTCAGGTCGTTTTTGCACGACTTGCCATACGAAACCCTCACACTTCACGATTTACCATGCCAATATTGAAGACACAACTTGTCGTTCGTACTTTTTGCGCGGCTCACCACACGAGACATGACACGATTTGCCATGCCAATATCCAAGACAAGACTTGTTGTCGTTCGTACTTTTTGCACGGCTCACCACACGAAACACGTCACGATTTGCCATGCCAATATTGAAGACACAACTTTTCGTTCGTACTTTTTGCGCGGCTCACCACATGAGACATGACACGATTTGCCATGCCAATATCCAAGACAAGACTTGTTGTCGTTCGTACTTTTTGCACGGCTCACCACACGAAACACGTCACGATTTGCCATGCCAATATTGAAGACACAACTTGTCGTTCGTACTTTTTGCGCGGCTCACCACACGAGACATGACACGATTTGCCATGACAATATCCAAGACAAGACTTGTCGATCGTACTTTTTGCACAGCTCACCACACTCACACGACACGATTTACCATGCCAATATTGAAGACACAACTTGTCGTTAGTACTTTTTGCACGGCTGACGATACGATTTTGTCATTCCAATACCCAAGACACGACTTAGCGTTCGTACTTTTTTCTACGAGTGAAAATTCCAGCCACGACACAGTTAAACCTAACAATTAGACACATTTATTTTATGTTTTTAAGGTAAAATAAAAGTTGATTGTGTTTACGTTTAATTAAAAAAACCGGCCAAGTGCGAGTCGGACTCGCGTAGTAAGGGTTCCGTACCTCTCAATGACCTGATACCCCATAAAAACTGATTTAATTTACGAGAGTTTATCAAATACAACAGTAAAAAAAAAAAAAAAAAAAAAATTTATAATCTTACTTATTTATTTTTTATCGTTATTTACCAACATCACGCCTCACTGATCTATGTTATTGCATTGTGAATTTGTGTCGACGCCGGCTGTCGCTGAAAACCAGCGCTGTGTCTTTGCTCCGTGCATGAGGCACAGCAATATGCTGAGCGGTGGCCGTTTTGCGCGGATGTGACGCATATCTTACCACACTTCTTGACTCTGTACCTGTATTTGTTCTGTGTTCTTGTATTTTTTGGTAATTTTGTGCGTCATTTTTGAGGCAAATAAATATTTTTTCTTTCTTTCTTTCTTTCTAAAAGACATCAACGCACAGTGTGCGAAATATGAATTTTTGCATGTCTTTCTTACGTAGGTACCACCACATATGTCTACGTTTGCCATGTTTTTAGTATTTGTTGCTAAACTACATAGTATGTACTATAATATGACCAAGTTTGACGCTGGTATATATTACCGTTTTGAAGATAGAGCAAGAACAAAAACGTTGAAAAAATGCATGTTTTTTGAGGTTTCTTGTATGGGGACCCCCTTTGGTTTTAGACTTTTTTTGTTTTTAGTATTTGTCGTAATACACCTCATAGCAACACATATTCTGTGAAAATTTCAACTGGTTATCTATTACAGTTACAAAGATACAGCCCTGTGACAGACAGACGGATGGACGGACGGACAGACGGATGGACAGCGTAGCGAGAGTAATAGGGTCCCGTTTGGCACCCTTCGGGTACGGAACCCTAAAAAGAACGAAGTTAAAACTGAAACCACTGGGCGTCGATGAGACGTATGTATTGTGTCGCCATATCTTCATTGCAAAAACAAAACAAAACATGCTGTGGTGGCAGAGATGCCATGCCATACAATCGTTCGTAAAACGTCTGTCTATCATAGCAAAGAATACTAAATATTACGTGTTCCAAACATGTAGTTTCGTATCATTCCGGTACTAAATGGTTCATAAATAAAAGACATGCGCGCTCATACTCGTCACCATATTTTTCGTGTCGTGTCGTGAACACAGTGGAAAACGGCCTTACCGCCACCACAGTTCCGGCACGCTTTTTACCTAAACTTAGCTCTAGTGGCCTTCAGAGATCATAGAAATGACATTCATTTCTATGGATAACATATAAAGAAAGAAAGCAAAATTTATTCTGATCTTGCACAGATTACCTATAACAGAAACAACAAAAGAAAAATACAAGAAAAAATTACAAGGACAAAAAAGGCAGCCCCTATCGCAGTATATGGTAGGTCGGTGTATAAATAGTGTAGAAAACACATTAGATTACTGTTCCATCGTAAACGAGCACTTAAGTAGATAGCTGATAGTAATTTTCATTAATTCTCATTCGATTATGGAAAGTTTAATGGAATATTACAGGATTATTTATTTTATTTAATCTAAAACTCCACCTACAGCAGTAAACATGCTGCTTAAGTGGATGTGGATAGGCATTATCGTATCTTTATTTGAACAAGTGGCTACAGAAAATTACATTGGAATTGTATCTATTCTAAAACTTAATGTTACACAATGCTTTCATAAAATGCGTGGCTGAAATTAAGGCCGTTCTATTTAAAACAGTGATCCAGTTTTTGATAAAGAAACTTTAAATCAACGCTGACGAAGCAAATTGGCTATATCTTCGGAGGAAGACACCAATCCTGTATTTAATACCAGCCAGTTTGTACACGACTGATGCGGTTAAACATGTTACGAAGATTTGTCGTCATTTAGATGTCATTCTTGAATTCTCCATTTCCTTTGTGTAAGCTATCATCACTTAATGCCCACGCGCCGATTCCGTATCTACGAGTACAGAAGACAGTAGGTACGCGACAGACATCAGTTCCAACATTTTCCACTGACAGATAAAATACCTTGTCTTATTCTTCACAATCCTACAACGTAGGAACCCACTTCATTACGTAATATACTCCCAAAGGAGTAGACCTTTTGTTAACAAAGATATTAGTTTCGAGTCTATTGAGCCAACCCAAAAGTTTCTCCAAGGCTCCGCAGTTTCTAGGAGTCCTATCCTATCCGAACATACAATACGCAACCCGACATTAAGCGAAATAATAATTGTACAACTCCCAGCCCGAATTATTTTCCATTCTTGACGAAAAAAGAAAACACGTCCTCGACACAATTTTCACGTAAATGGATTTTATCTCACCTACCTACTGCGTGATACACAAAAAGAATTCAATCGTGCCAAATTCAGTACAGCTCAGATTAGATTGACATTTGTCATTCATCGGAGATATCAGTGAAACGCGATTTCACCTAAATTCGGTATTGACCGTAACATTTACCGACTTGTTTTCAGTTTATGTTTGTACATACTTACCGTACATACATATATAATACTATAATAGTAGGTCAATTCACGTAACTAAAGAAGTGCAGTTGCAGTTAAGTTTTGATCAAAACAATGCATTTGGTATCCACGGGGATTGCTGTCAAAAACGAACTGCAGCTTCACTGCAACTTGATTGGCGCTACATGAAATTAC
Organism: Asteroscopus sphinx; assembly: GCA_949699075.1. Taxonomy (NCBI): domain Eukaryota; kingdom Metazoa; phylum Arthropoda; class Insecta; order Lepidoptera; family Noctuidae; genus Asteroscopus; species Asteroscopus sphinx. The sequence continues at coordinate 13,055,383 of OX453001.1, forward strand.
GTGAATTAGGCCATTGTACCAATGAAAGACACACTTTAAAATCCAATGTTTAGTTTAGTAGTCCAAGTTTACCACTTCCATGAAAATGTTGAATGAGATATCAGTGAAACACGATTTCACCTAAATTCGGTATTGACCGTAACATTTACCGACTCGTGTTCAGTTTATGTATGAACATATACAGTATATGGCCCTGTACCGATGAAAGACACTTCAAAATCAAATGCAACACTTCGATGAAAGTTTTGAATATCTCTTTCATACAAAAACAGTTATGGAGCTGGACGAGCTGGTTCGACCCAATATGCACAACGATCCAAAGTTCACTGGATTGACTCCTACACTCAATGACTCATACGGCTAAAATTAATATCCAATCTATCCACGGTTAACCCTACTAGAGATAGAAATTTGACATATATTGTATGGAGCTTATGTCAAATTCCTATCTCTAGTAGGGTAAATCGTGGATAGATTGGATATTAATTTTGGCCGATAATGACTAAGGATCAAGTAAATCTAAATCTGAATCAAATGTACATTTTACATCATTATTTATTAAGCTCTTGGACAAAGAACGGCTGCTGAAAATCATTCTACTGATTGACTGATTACTAAGAAGAATAATTAAGCCTATAATTATCAAGGTGTACAATTAAAATCAATAAATAGACTTTAGAATAGTAACACCTACCCACGTAAATTGTACGCATCGATTATATCAGTAGGTATATTTAGATATTAGGCAATCTTTGTAACCATCGAGCTAAACTGACATCACAACTACATAAAAAATGTTTTTTGGTATGTTTATCTTTTCAAATGTGCTTTGATGTTCCAAGATAAAATGATCAAACTTATGTTTGTTTTAGAATTAACTTTACCTGTCAAGAAATATCTAAAAATAGTTGTGAATGATAATTATTAGTACTACATACTTTACTGGTGCATCTACCTTATTCTTTGTCTCTGCATTACCCTAAGGTTGTCTGGTAGAGAACGCCTATGGCGTTAAGACCGCCTTTGTACCCTGTTGTGCATAAAGAATTAAATAAATAAATAAATTATTAAAATTCGCAACAGTTACTTTTTCTATCTACTTAAAACCATTATAAAAAGTGTTGTTGAAATAACTGAAAACCCCTTAAGGGGTTATTGTACTCATCAGTATGAACAACTTTTAATATGGGACAAACCCTGAAATTGCAAGAAAATATCATGTTCCCTACATTTGTGTTCACATAAATCGACAAAATGTAGGGGACGCTTGTTTTGTTTTTTGCGATTTTAGGGTTCATACTGATGAGTACAATGACCCTTTAAGAGGTTTTCAGTTATTTCAATAACACGTTGTATATTAGTATGAATTGTCGGGGTCAGTACCGCATAGAAATGTACCACAATAATTACTACATATTATCAACATTACATTCAGTTTCAATAGAACAATTATGGCCGCTGTAATACGCTACGGGACATTGCTATTTACGATAAGTATCATAAAAGTTGTTATCGTTATTTGAAAATTGATATCGCTAATGATTCTATAGTATAAACCTTAGTCTTAAACAGTACATTGAACCTCGCCTGTCCTGAAACACCTTCTAACTATACAATAATTCGAGTCCTTTATGACATTAAGATATCACATTATTACCTATTACAATAAACAGAATTTAACAATCCCTTCGAAGTTATATTCATCATCATCATCATCATCATTTCAGCCGAAAGACGTCCACTGCTGGACATAGGCCTCCCCCAAGCATCGCCACAACGACCGGTCCTGTGCCTTCCGCATCCAGCGGATTCCCGCGACCTTCACCAGGTCGTCGGTCCACCTTGTGGGGGGCCTACCCACGCTGCGCCTTCCAGTACGCGGTCGCCACTCCAGAACTTTACTGCCCCATCGGCCATCCGTTCTGCGAGCAATGTGCCCCGCCCACTGCCACTTAAGTTTGGCAATTCTTCGGGCTATGTCGGTTACTTTCGTTCTCCTGCGAATCTCCTCATTTCTGATTCGATCACGCAGGGACACTCCGAGCATAGCCCTCTCCATTGCCCTTTGAGTGACTTTGAGCCTTCTTATGAGGCCCATTGTGAGCGACCACGTTTCAGTACCGTAAGTAATTACTGGCAACACACACTGGTCAAAGACTTTCGTCTTGAGACACTGCGGTATTTTGGACGAGAAGATATTGCGTAGCTTCCCGAACGCTGCCCAACCGAGTCGGATTCGACGATTGACCTCTTTCTCGAAGTTGGACTTACCTAGCTGGACAGTTTGTCCTAGGTATACATAATCGTCAACAACTTCGAGTGTAGATTCTCCGATGTTTACGGGAATGGGTGCTATATGGGAATTCGACATAACCTTTGTCTTGTCCATATTCATCTTAAGACCCACTCTATCAGAAGCTCTACTGAGGTCATCGAGCATTGTACCGAGGTCCTCCATGGTCTCAGCCATGACTACTATGTCGTCGGCAAACCGAAGGTGAGTGATGTACTCGCCGTTTATGTTAATGCCTAGCCAGTTTGCCAGAACAGTTTCGGAGAGATCACATCTCCCTGTCTCACACCTCGCTGCAGAAGGATAGGTTTCGAGGCTTGGTCCTGTAATCGGACTGACATAGTGGCGTTTTCATACAAAGACTTTAACACTTCGATGTACCGATAGTCAATCTGGCACCGTTGAAGAGACTGTAGTACCGCCCAAGTCTCGATCGAATCGAAGGCTTTCTCGTAGTCCACAAACGCTAAACAAAGAGGCAAGTTATACTCTTCGGTCTTCTGTATAACCTGCCGCAGCGTATGTATGTGGTCTACGGTGCTAAAGCCTTTTCGGAAACCGGCTTGTTCGGGAGGCTGGAAGTCGTCAAACCTGCGCGAAAGACGGTTCGTAATGACTCTCGAAAACAGCTTGTAGACATGGCTCAGAAGTGAGATGGGCCTATAATTCTTCAGTAGAGCATTATCGCCCTTTTTGAAGAAGAGTACCACCACACCTCTGCTCCATGCCTGTGGCGTTCTTCCCTCGAGAATGACGGAATCAAACAGCTTCTGAAGGGCCTTAAGGATCGGTTTTCCACCCGCCTTCAGGAGTTCGGCAATAATTCCGTCATCACCCGGTGCCTTGTTGTTTTTGAGCTGCTTCAGAGCCATCCTAATCTCGTACAGGCTGACGTCCGGGATATCTTCGGTATAGTGTCGGGTCAATCGAGCTCTTGGGTCGTGAGCCCGATTTACAGCGGGTGTCCGGGTGGACGTGTATAACTGTCCATAGAACTTCTCGACCTCCTTCAATAGCTCTGGCTTGGAGGATACGACTCTGCCATCGTCGGTCCTCAGTTTTGCAAGCTGGCTCTGCCCAATAGACAGGTCTCTTGCGAAGACTTTGGAGCCCTTGTTTTTCTCTATCGCCTCTTTAATACGTTCCGTATTAAATTGGCGTAGGTCACTTTTCAAGGACTTTGTGATCTGTCTATTGAGCTGCCAGTACTTAGTCGCATCATCTGAGGACTGCAGAATCATCTCGCGTCTTTCCGCCATAAGCTCGAAAGTGTGGTCAGAAAGCTTTTTTTTTCTATTTGTACGACGGGTCCTAAAGATCCTAGACCCGACCGTATGGACAGTTTCCACAAACCCATCGCTGTAATCGTCCACTGAGCTCCCTAGGCATTCGAAACGATTCTGAAGTTCGAGCTGAAAGCTCTCGGGGTTTTGGATTTGGATCGGTGCTGGACGGAGCGTAGACTTCATCAGTCGAGATCTTTCCAGCTTGATGTTCAGATTCAATGTGCCTCTTACCAAACGGTGATCGCTTCCGGTTTTAACCGCGTTGATCACAGAGACATCATTGAATATTTGCTTCTTCGTCGACATAATGAAGTCAATCTCATTTTTTGTTACACCATCAGGGCCCAACCAGGTCCACTTCCTATGCTCACGCTTTCTGAAGAAAGAGTTCATCATATAGAGTCCCTCCTTCTCCATAAAGCTGGCTAGTAGATGACCCCGGTGGTTCCGATATCCATATCCAAATTGCCCCACTCGCAGCTCGTCATCGTAGCGATTGCCCAGTTTCGCGTTGAAGTCTCCCATGACAACAGTGAAGTGAGTTTTAGAGCCATGCATGGCTCTCGAGATATCCTCATACATGGTCTCCACCTCATCGTCGGGGTGATTCGAGGTCGGGGCGTATACCTGTATAACCTTCAACGAATACCTTTCGGTTATTCTGAGTATAAGGTATACCCTGCTCGAAACACTCTCGATCTTCACTATGTTGTTCACAAGAGACTTGTGGACGATAAACCCGACACCGCCCTGGGAAAGTTGATCGCCCTCCCGGAAATAGAGCAAGTTACCGGATTTGAGGATTATCGTGTCCTCCCCCTCTCTTCGGACTTCAGATAACCCTACGATATCCCATCGTAACCTGCTCAATTCTTCCTCGAGTTCGACAAGCTTCTCGTCGGTCCGCAGTGTACGTGTGTTGTATGCTGCCAGGTCCAGTCTTTTTTTGTTATGGTAGCCGGATCTCTGCCGGGGATTCTTAGCACCCCCTGCCCCGCCGTTACCTAGGCCGCTACCGTAACCAGGGCTAGCGGGGCCGCCGGGGACTAGGGGCCGATTTTTTGTTGTGCTTTGCATAATCGCCACGCTTGGCAGGCGGGTTGGCGATCGCAGTTTGTTGGTTAAATACTCGGAGGACGCTGCTGCCCATCCTCTGGTGAATCCCTTAGTCGCCTTTTACGACACCCATGAGAAGATATAGGGTGGTGAAATTCTTTGCGTCCGGCACCACACGGACGGAGTTATATTAAAACTTGCAAATTTGCAATTTTATAGGAGAGCTTTTACTTTTAACTTTTATATATATATTTTTTAAACAATTCCACAGAACACATAATACCGAGTCTACCTATAGAATGGCCACTCTCATTTCAAAAGACACTTAATTTCCTCTTACGAAGACTACTTAGGTATACTACCTACTACATATTTAATAACAATGTGTACTGCCAACCATAAGTGGCAGTGGGCGGGGCATATTGCTCGCAGATCGGATGCCGTTGGGGCCATAAAGTTCTGGTGTGGCGACCGTGTACTGGAAGGCGCAGTGTGGGTAGGTCCCCCACAAGGTGGACCGACGACTGACGCCGACGGTGGTGAAGGTTGCAAGACCGGTCGTTGTGGCGATGCTTGGGGGAGGCCTATGTCCAGCAGTGGATGTCTTTCGGCTGAAATGATGATGATGATGATGATGACTTATGAGCCGTGTTGCAGCCCTATATACTTACACACACATTTAACTCGTGTACAAACACCATCTCGCCATATATGTAAGAGTAATATTAGGTACGGTCGAACGCACGCCAGTGGTAATAGTTTGACATTGACAGCGCCTTTATTTCGTAAGTAGTAAGGGCGGTATTCTAATTCAAGTGTTACCACTGAATACTGATATGCAAAGCGGTTATATAGAGTGTCAGTGGGGCACACCTCGGACACTCAATACAATATAAAATAAAATAAAATAAATATCTTTGGGACATTTTTACACAGCACCATCTAGTCCCAAACTAAGCAGAGCGTGTGGTATGAGTACTAGACAATGGATATAATACTTATATACTTTTTTTTTTGTAAATACATACTTATAATACATAAGCAACACACCCAGACCAACACAAAGACTTATGTTCATCACACAAATATTTGTGTCCTGTGGGAATCAAACCCACGACCATATAAACGCTAGCACTACCTACATACACAAGATTACGTCTAATACGAACGCACACACACGTGTATGTTAGGGATGCTCGCCGCTCGTAATAACGACTGGGTTCCTAGCACTTTTCAGAGATGGCGTACTTGTATAGTGACTGGCGATTGACATACATAGCAACCTTGCAGTCCAATTGTGGCAAACTGTGGGCGGGTGCGGGGTCCGGGCGAGGAATCTTGAATTAGCATGGGGCTGTGAGTGGCCGTTCTGTACGTTAGCAAGCGGTGACACTCCCCTGTGCGTGTGAGCTCACTCACCGGTGACCTTAAGAGAGCGCGTGTACATACAATGCAATATATTGGCTGGGGCAGCCGAGACTGCCCGTTCCAAACGCCGCGCGCCGCGCACGGCCCCCGCGCTCGCCCCGTCCCGCACACATAGCCGCGTGCAATTTTACGAGCACACATGCTTCAGTGTCGCTTCTTGTCGTTAGCATATAGTCTATGACGTTAGTACTATTAGATATTCTGTGGTTCGGGATGTGATATGGCAAACAGTTTTCTGCATTGCAAGAAGACTCAATTCATGTTACTGAGAAATCTGCGGTTCATTGATTAACAGTAATGAAGATATTTCTCTTCAAAGTGGGTACTTTCGTACAATATTGCGAATTTACACATATAAGTAGAGGAATGACACGTAGAAAGTTTTTAGAAGTGCAGTAAATACCATAACGTTGTATGTACCGCACGTTGCAATTTGCACGTTGCAGTTTATTTCCCGTACCTAATCTCCAAAATCCGAAACAAAACAATATCGTACTATATTTATTGGAGTCGAGATAAAAACTGTTCCCTTTATCAGTTAAGTTGTGCAATTTCACCATTGGATGCTTACTCATAAATTTATTTTAACAGTATGATTAAGACATCATCCTCCATTTCCATTCCTTATCAAACATAACAAACAATATTTGCGTGGAAATCAGCAAAACGTGACGCGTAGAAAGTACCGAAATAAATGGATTAAAATTGTTTGTTCTTTATGATAAAAAAAAATCCTATCTCAATGATGTCAGGAACAGGACAATTTTATATCACTTATACAGTCCACACCCACAGATCTCTGAGATATTATCAACGATTTATTGCACACGACAATTACGTGAAAATCAGCAAACGCTGACGTGAAGATTATCTAAATAATTTATGAGATAATAATACGAAATAAATAAAAATTCGAAAATGCGGGCCGAATTTGAACTCAGACCCCCCTACATAGAAGAAAGCGTTCAACCACTAGGCTATCACTGCATTTGCACATGCGAATCAGAATTTGATTGAGGAAAACATCGTGAGGAAACCGGCATAAGAGTGCTCCATACAGTTCTCGATGGTGTGTATAGTCCGCCAACCCGCAGTAGGCCAGCGTGGTGGACTAAGGCTTAAACCCTTCTCATTCTGAGAAGAGGCCCGTGCCCAGCAATGCGTCAGTAATGGGCTGATGATGATGATGACATTGAAATTGTATGTTTTTAGGGTTCCGTACCCAAAGGCTGCCAAACGGAACCCTATTACTCTCGCTACGCTGTCCGTCCGTCTGTCCGTTCGACCGTCCGTCTGTCTGTCTGTCACAGGGCTGTATCTTTTGAACGGTAATAGATAGCTGGTTGAAATTTTCTCAGAATATGTGTTACTATGACACCTATCACGACAAATACTAAAAATAAAAAGTCTAAAACCTAAGGGGGTAATATGGAAATAATAGGGGGTATACCAGCGTCAAACTTGGTTTCAATCAACTCAGCCTATCGCAGTCCACTGCTGGACATAGGCCTCTCCCAAGTTGCGCCACAACACTCGGTCCTCTGCCTTCCGCGTCAAACTTGGTTTGATTGGTCTGATTATAGTGCATACTATGTAGTTTAGCAACAAATACTAAAAATAGAGCAAACATATATGGTGGTACCTGCGTAAGAAAGTGATGAAAACATTCATATTTCGCGTACGGTGCGTTGATGTATTTTGATAAGCTCTCGTAAATTAAATCAGTTTCTATGGGATATCAGGTCGATGGGTGGTACGGAACCCTTACTGCGTGAGTCAGAGTCGCACTTGGCCGGTTTTTTATTTTTATTTATTTCGATGATGTCTACTAAAGTAGGTATTTTCTTACTTAAGTAAAATAATTCCTTGTGGTGCCGGATAGAAAGAATAGCACCACCCCATCTCTTCTCGTGGGTGTCGTAAAAGGTGACTAATGGATTCACCAGAGCATGGGCAGCAGCTTCATGATTGTCAACCCGCCCACCGTGGTGATTATGGCATATCCCCTATGTCCAGCAGTGGTCTTCTTTCGGCTGAAATGATGATTATTATGAAGTAAGTACCTACTCCTCTCCCCTCTCGCAGATCTTCATCATCAGATTGATCAAATATTACATACAATTGCCTGGAAATTTGCATTGAAGAATGTGTCAAATCAAGAAATAATAATTAGATTGTTTTTCCTTTAAATTATTTTTACCTCGATTATGTAACAATCAGAACTATTTCTTCCTATTTCATCACTTGAGTAGTCCATAGATCTCCTATTATCATGATTCTTATCATTAACAGCAAAAAATAGCGCGAAAATCAATGCCAAGTGAAAAATAAAATTCAGAGTCACCATGATGTTGTGATGATAAATTGATAAGTACGGTTACGATCCTTCCCGGTGATACATTTTGTCGACAAAGTCCCTTGAACGAATACTGCTACATTACACGTACGGCTTCCATCGAACATTGAGTGCAAGCGATTTTAGCCTTAGTGGTGGTTCACCGGAAAGTTTTCTGACTGTACATAATCAGCCCATTATTTTCCCACTGCTGAGCACGGGACATGTTCTTCGAATGATGGGACTAACGCATAGTCCACCACGCTCTGACGTAGTGTGGGTTAGTGGACTACACCCATAGAAAACGGTATGGAGTACCTACAATTGTACAGGTTTCCTCACGTTGTTTTCCTTCACCGTTAAAACAAACGATAATCAAATAATTCGGAAAGCCAAAGGTATGGGCTTGATTCGAACTCAGATCCTTCTGCATGGAAGGCAAGCATTTAACTGCTAGGCTATCACTGGTCTCTTCTTAATAAGTGAAATACATTGTACTTCTATCAAGATGAGAACTGTGGGGTGATTGTGTAATGTATTCACATTGACATTAGCTTTCATTTTGAAATGACAGCAACATTCATTGCGTGGTACATAGTTGCCGATAAGACGAATTGTCAAAACACACGGAGCAATGAACATTTAAATCATATTGATTGCGATCGCGAGTGAGTTACGCAATTCGGCAGCAGGACCTTAGCCACAAGTAAGGCAGTGCCTTTTAGGCGCCCGAGCGACGGGAGCCTCGATAAAAGGCTCAACCAAATACTCAAAGACAAAGTCAAAAGTTTTTATTTGGAATAAGCATTTACTTCTTTAGCCGAGTGTTGTGGTGCAACTTGGGAGAGGCCTATGTCCAGCAGTGGACTGCGATAGGCTGAGTTGATGATGAAGCATTTACTTTCACTTTCAAAACGTTAATTATGAATCAAGTTACTCGGTTCAAAAATTTGGTCCAAACGAGTAGAGCCGGCAAGTATCTCCATGGATGGAAAATCCTGTGGCAGTCGTTATGGGTAGTCAGAAGCCTGAAAGTCTGGCAATTAGTCTAACCTACGAATATCAGTATTACCCAGTGACTGGGTTGCGCGAATCTAATGGCAGTCGCTCCGTGTAAAATACATCGTTGAGCTGCATCTGGTTAGACTGGAAGCCGACCCCAATATAATTGGGAAAAGGCGCGGAGGATGACGAGGATGAACAAAAAAACTTCTATTGTTTCTCATACACTGTATGTCAACGTGTTAATATGCTCTTTGCTTCCTCTTTTCAAATGTGTGCTACGTACATTATTGTATAATTTTGGAAATTTACTAACGAACCAGTTAGCGGCTCTCCTAGACTTTCATATAAGCGTGATACGAAGGCACACCTGGCACACGTGATAGTGATATTTATTTTATTTTAGAAGGATTAATTATCACACATACACACAAAAATGTTTAGGTTTATTGTAATTAAATGCCATATACGAAGGTAACCACTTCTTCGTATATGACAAATTAATGTTCCAGCTATAATAAAACGTGTCATTTTATTTTTAATTTGTTATTATTTTGAATTTATTTTTAATTTGAATTGTGTTCGCATTATTTTAATTTTGTATTTGTATTTTTTTATTTTATATGGGTATAATTGCCTGAAATAAATGATAATTTAATTTAATTTTAATTTTAATTGTGTATTTGCTCGTGACTGCCCGTGACCTCACTATCGGGACCCATCTGAAAACCAGCCCTACAACATGTCGGTGTCGTAGTATATGCTCAGATGGGGGCCTTTTTTGGTCTTGTTATTTTGATTTTAATTGTTTTCTTTTTAATAAATGATTTGGTTTTCACCTGTAACGAGACTAGGATAAATTATTTGTTTCTTTCATTATACGACTGTTTCATTATTTCCATCAGTATTCATTCAGTAGATGTAATTCAATCCCTAAGCAATAACACCTCTTCATTCCAAATGCGTTCTACAAAATGCGAATATATATTCGCATATTTTATTCAGCTGATAATATTGGCTTTTAAAATCTTACTTTGATATTTTAATGTAACCACGACTAGTTTGCAGTACTTCTATAATATGCATGGATTACGTGCTTAAATATGCCATATATTATAACTACAATTGTCCCACTGCAGGGCAAAGACCTCTTCTCATACAGAGAAGGAAGCAAGCCCCCTTCACCTCGAGAAAAGAAAAAAAATTAATAGGAAGGAGATGAATCCCTTGCACCAAATGTTGGAGATTTTATACCATAAGGATAAGCTTTCCTTCAGCATATCACAGAATAAGAAATAGTTACTGGCATAACAGAAAGATCACGCCCTTACAAATTAGTTACACACAGCACTACAAAAACATAACTTGCGCGCAATTAAGAGAGGTTATATTACACTGAACGCCTGACTGTGAGTGTCATAGATTATACACTAATATGGAAAGTGAGTGCTGAGTACGGGCTGTGGTACGGGTGCGTGCCGCATAAACTGTTTCGCGGGTCACGTGAACAAGTGACCCACTCCTGACAAAATCAGACCGTATATCAATTTGAACATGCCATAATTATAATTACAACATACTAAGTTTATGAGTAAAATATATAAACAGGAAAATAGTTTCTTAAAATATTTAATCTGGTCTGAGGCATAGAAAATAGTAAGCCTCTTTTGTTTCCAAATGTTTTTTCCCAACTAAGACAAATACTAAAAAACATTTAGATAGGTACCTACATATTATGTGTAACACATAACTTGTTATTTACAAAATTCCTACAGCACAACAACACAACGTAATTCCCGATCTGTCAGAGAGATACATAGTTTTCCTTCTTATCTCAATTTCGTACTTATTTTCTCTAAGTGGCTAAACGTACCTAAAAATTAAGCCCAAATAAGTTATCTCACTTCAGTGTTAAAGGAAAACCTACTTTTTGTTATTTCCCCATTCTTTATCTCAAAAAACCGTAATAGGAATCTATTCATTCTTGCATGGGCGTTGGTGTGGTGATTGATTACCTGCAGATGACGCGCTAGCTCGTTTGCCCTTGCGGTCTTGCATTTTCGCGAGACCAATGCAAGACCGCAAGATTGCAGGACTTTGACTTTGGGCAACACTACTAGCCATCTATGCCTGTGATTCAAAAAAGAGCCAAGGAGGCGATAGACCATGTTGTGCGGTCGCCAACCACTTTTCTGTAATGACTAGGGGTAGTGTTGCCCAAATCGTTGCAGTCTTGCAGTCTTGTGGTCTTACATTGGTCTTGGGAAAATGCAAGACCGCAAGACTGCAAGAGCAAGACTTTTGGCAACACTATTCTTGATAAGAATCGTTATAAAACATGTCGCTGAAGCCAAACATGCACATATTATGCAGGCCTTGCATCCTCGCAGCGAGCAGAGTCAGTGTCGAATATTGATGGAATGAAGCCAAAACAAGTACCTACATGTACTAGAACAGCATAATGCACCACTAAAGTATTAAAATATCAGTAACACTTCAACAAAAAGGAAAAGATAAGATATTTATTCGCCAGGATATGGTATGGACTCAAAACAATTTATGTTTTACACATTAGATGCCCAACAAATCCGCCTTGCAGGCATGCGCATTTTTGTGCACATATCTAGTTAGTAAAATTCTTTAAGCTGACTGACAGACAAAGACCAGTAAGCCTCTAGACGTCGATTAGCCGGACACCCCCGGTCACCACGCATATGCAGTGAGTAGCACTGCATATCATACGCCCCGCCGCCAATCAGGACGTCATCGCGTCAGTCCGTCAGCGAGTGGGACCAATCATCCCACCGAACTTTTGAGCCGTCCAATCATAACGCGCCGTCCACCCCTCGGTCCCCGCCAACATTTAAAAAATGTGTTTTACTGCAAAACTTTGTTTATGCGGCGTCTTGAGGCTTACTAGTCTGTGCTGACAGACATCGCACAGTCTAAACCGGTGGGTCTAAAGCATGACATTTTCACAGGAGTTCCTAAGTTTTTTTTAAATCATTTTATTTGGTTTTTAATATCTGTCATCGTGATTTTATACAAAAATAAAAGGGGTACTGCTATTTGATATGGTGCCCCTGATGTGTTGCACTTTGGTCTACTGGTGGTGATGTTCTGTTGTGTCTTGTTTTTGGGTGTGCTACTGTTGTCCGTAGTCAATTCTATTGTTTATTTTGAGTAGCATGGACTTTACTCTCGGGCATTTGTCGGATGTGGCTTTGCGTTTGGTGTCGTATTCGCTCTTAAATTTTTTGTTATGATCCGCGCAATTGACACACTTGGGCTCGCCGTTTTTTGCTTTGATCGGGCAACTGTCCTGCTTGTGACTTGTGACCTTCCGCCGCACAGTGAACACAGGGATGTTCTTTGGTCTGGCACTTGTTCTTGGTGTGGCCGAATTTCAGACATTGCATACACTGTATGAATGTTCCTAAGTTTATTTTAATCATTTTATTTGGTTTTCAAAATCTGTCATCGTGATTTTATACAAAAATAAAAGGGGTACTGCTATGTTCCTAAGTTAGGAGAGCACTAAGAAATGATTTTTGAAAATGCATCTGCTAAAGGGTTTAAATAGAGGGATAAAAGTTGGATGGTGAAGGGAAAAGATGCTGTTACCAGTGGGAAATCCCATCAGGCACACGGCTAGTTGTTATTCAATAATTAGCTTAAATCTGTGAAAATAACTGTAGCTCTATACATTACAAAACCTTGCATACCTACTTAATTTAGAAAAGCATTCATCATCATCCTCCGAGCCATTTCCCAATTATATTGGGGTCGGCTTCCAGTCTAGCCAGATGCGGCTGAACATCAGTATTTTACACGGAGCGACTGCCATCAGACCCCCGCAACCCAATTACTGGGTAATACTGACATTCGGAGGTTAGACCAGTTGTCAGACTTTCAGGCTTCTGACTACCCGTAACGACTGCCATAGATATTCGTATGACAACCGGGACCGACAGCTTAACGTGCTCTCCGAGGCACGGAAAAAATAGAAAAATAAAATAATAATAATAATAATTTAGAAAAGCATTATTTGAATAAAATTATATGGTTTTTTATTTACATTTGTGGAATCCATAAATTTAATTTATTTAGGTATAAAACCATTTTTCAGCCGACCATGTTATATGCATTGTAGAATAAATAACCACAATCTGTTTGAGCGTTTCCGAAGCACGGAGACCTTGTCAGATCTAATTTAGTTAATAATATTTTACTTTCATTAGACACCCAGTGCTGACCTTCCGAGTCGTACTTTTACCTCAACGTGTAAATGAATTCCTGTCTCCGGTGCAACGCAGAAGACGAATCGGACGCGATTGTGTCCTTGATGGCATAAATAAGTTGAACTATGTACTTTGTAGAAAAACATACACAGAAGGAACGAAAACAATTTAATTAATTAATGAGCAGCCCATCTTTACGCATGGGCTCGCTGGGCCCAGGGTCCCGCGATCCATGGAGCCCCCAAGCCCCCACGACAGCAGACCAATCGAAGAATAATTTTTAACCACTAGAAGATCCTTTTACAAGCCTATTTTATTTAGTCTAACTTTAAAGAACTTTGTAACTTTTCAATAATAAAAATAAAAATTATAAGTTCATTCCGGTTGATAAACCAATAAATAAATTAAATAAATTCTCCAGGCCCACTTGACTAAAAACGGCCGTGCTAGTGAGGAAATAGGGAAAAAGTCACACCGGAGTTTCTCACTTTCGAGACTCGACTTCGAGACAGATAGATACTCTACTTTTTTTAATTTTTAATGGGCTTGCGTTTGACCGCTACCTCACCTGAGGCCAATTCTCATAATTAAAATCGTTCAAAATATAGTTCCAAACCACTCTCAATTCTTTAAATCTCAATCTCCTGACAGTAGATGTTCTTGTTCGTTTATTTGTGACACTTAGGACATTAATGTCACCAATAAACGGCAATCAGAAACATCTACTGTGAGGATATTGAGAATTAAAGCATTGATATTAACATAACAACAACATAACATCACGCCTGTATTTCCCCGAAGGGGTAGGCAGATGTGTATAGTATACCCACAATTCGCCAGTTATGTTAAAGTCCCATGTAATAGGGGGCGAGCCTATTGCCATTGACCGGGCACACATCCAGACTCTGGGCTGCTACTGAGAATTTCCTACTGAAAAAACCCAAAAACACTTTGCCCGACCCGGGAATCGAACCCAGGACCTCACGCTCAGCAGTCGCGCGTGCAACCATTAGACCAACGAGGCAGCATTGATATTAGGTAGTTTAAAATTATATTTTGAACGTTGTTAATTAGGTACGAGAATTTGCCTTCGATTTTAAGATAACAACAACAAACAACAACAACACAACAACAACAACTCTACTTGAATGAACTAAGAGACCTGGGTCTAGTTTCGTCTTTGTCTTTTGTAGACCAAGTGGAAAACAAACAAACAACAGATGCGGAGATGTATTTTGATTTTTCGATGCTGAAAATTTCGAGATTCAAAATAATAATTTGTATTACTGACCAAAATAGAGCCTATTCTGAAGATTACAGACACAGATCAAAGATTTACAACCAAATGTATAACTTCGAAAGCCTTTTTTATTTAAAAATTAAATGAGAATATCACGAATATAATACAAAAGATTAATTGTAATAAATGTAGAGAATGACGAAACGTGAAATCATCATCTGTGACTTTAGATTGCCTTGTTATTTTATTTAAGTTTAATGATTGTTATGGTAATTTTTCAGGAAAATAATGATCATAACAAAGTATCGTTTCAATATTATTTTGAGAAACTACTAGTACCTATATCAAGTGTTCCGAAAACAAGCAGTCGAGTCATGTAGAGTCACATTAGGCGATAACACGTCAGCAACGTTGATACTTACATTTCTACTGATTCTCTGATATTGATTTTCTTAATCCTGCTTAGAAAATACAAAAATAATTGATTAACATCATTAATTATTTCAGTTTCAATTAATGTTTCATTCATTTCACAAGTTTCCGTGTTAATAAAGTAGGTACAAGTACAACAGAAAGAGCAGTGGAGCGGAAATTAAAATGATTATAGATTAGGAATGACCTATTAGGTATTTGAAAACGAATTACTTTTCCATTTTTACTTATTATCGCTGGACTTGTGTCATATAAACCTATTCCTTTGAAACCGGTCTCGTGCACCGCACGGGACTAACGTTTGTCAGTTCTATTTTTATACTATAAAATCTATAAATAAATTAGTCTTAAGAAAATATTGTGTGTGTCGGGAGTGTACGGCGGTGTCCTGGTCCGCGGCGTGGTTGCAGGCCTCGGACGCGGCGTCATCGTCACCCGCGTGTCTCGCCGCCGTTATCGACCTTCTTCTTATCTCAACAAGAACTACTCGACCGCCAGATAAACAAGGAGCAAAAGCATGCGCCCGCGCCGTTTTGCCTCATTCCATCCCACTCGGTGCCTTGCGATTAGTTCGTTCGTTCGCCTCTTTATCGTGTCGTTTCGTTTCATTCAGTTACTCACTCGTTGCCGTCGCGCTACCACGACACCGCACGCGTCCTTCCCGCGCAATGAACCAGCAAGCCAACAACACATAAACCATCAAAATGAAGCCTAATCGGTTATAACGTTTCGTTAACAAACCCAATTTTTAATTTAGATCGAATATATATAATTATTGTGATATTTAGTTAGTTCTCTCGTATTTTTAATATTTATAATCGTTACGATGACTTCAATTTACTTTATATAATATTTTATTTTTAATAATAACAATAAATTCAGTGCTCAAGATAATCTCATTCCAAAATCGCGCAGTAATTAACTAGAAGTCTTGCTACAAGAATTGCGATGACAGCAAAAACTCGTTCACATTGGAAGGAATATGGAACAGCACTATGTGGTGAGTTGAGTTCGTTTTCTAACCTATCATTATAGCATGCGTCGCCATTCTTGCCATGTGTCCATGTGTGGCCGGTGGCCGCAGTAATCCAGCCGCGCCGATGACGTAAACACTCATTTATTATACTTAATTACCCGTAAATACTAAATAATCGCTGTCATTTTCATTTTGAATCATCCGAGCCGACCCGAGGCTTACGCTGTTTTATTCCACGTCCATAAAATTATGTTGTGAAAGCTACCGATGCATGATTTCACCTAGAACCATATAATATTCAAGTTACTGCAGTAAGCTATTTTTAATGTAGCTATCGTGTGCAAAAAGTAACACCCTATCCTGTTCCGTAATGACAACAATGACTCTACCAAATGTCATATCGCTGTCAGACTTGTCATTATCAGCCTTCAGCAAACAGTAGTAAAGTTACAAAACATTCCCATTACTGTGAGCATTGTTAGTTGTTAGTAAGTATAACTATATTCAACGTTCCACGTATGCTTATTTTTTAATATGTATTTCAAACCAGAATTTGTCATATGCCTCTAATTTTTCTCGAGGTCAATTTCGTACAAAATAGCAATCTAGCCGCACGTGCTACTCTCAATATTCTTTGAATATAGCGTAAATCTTTTGGCCCTTAAAGCTTTTAAATTGCAAAATGGCATGTGAAGGTCAATTGTAATAAAAAATGTTTAAAATATAGTTTCGATCTAATCTCAGTGTTGTAAATGACAATCTCATGACAGTACATGTTCCTTTTTGAGGTTTATTTGTGAAATCTAGGACATTGAGACTAGATTGGAACTGGAAATATATTTAAAATTACAAGAATTGGCCCTGTTTATGCAGCCTCTGATCTTTGATACTAAATGTGCGATGAATCATCATCCAGCAGTGTTGATTATGCTAAAATAATAATTAAGTTATGCAATAATCATGACATGTTATAGGATAGATAAGCATCTAATCAGGCGCGGTTCCAGACCAAGATTTTGGGGGGGGTCAACTTGGCTTACGTATAGTTTCAAGGTCCAAATTTACCAATTTTTTATTTATGCTAAGACAAGGTAAAGTTTGGAGTTAGTTTGTTATGTAACAGAATAGTTACTTACAAAATGAACGTCAAAAAAGAGGAAACGCATGCTGGGTACAATCGCGAGCGAAGCGAGCGCGAATTTTTTATATTTATGCGAGAAGTAGACTTCAATTTAAGTGTATCTTTAGGAGGTGTAGGCTATGTATGCTATTAAAGAAGCGCGAGCGAAGCGAGCTTGAATTTTTTTTTCACCTCCAAAGCTTCAATCGCTTGCGCCTTTGATATAGTGTCCGATCGCAACGGCAGGCTCATGTAAAGTAGCGCAAACCGTTCAACAAAATGAACTACCGCCGTCGTATGTGATATTATTTGTCAATAAACTGGAAATATCATTCATATTTTATTTTGAGCTAAATAATACCTATGCTGTAAATTGAACTTCAGTAAATAAACAAAGCTCTAAAGTAATGTTAGGTATCTTTTTACGTACTAGATGTCGTGTTTGAGTAAGTAGGTAGTACCATAAGAAAAGAGAAGATATTATTACCTATTCTATGGTAGTACTTACGTATTTTTGATTTCGTTGTTTACTTTTGAACGTTTAAGCAGGAAGTTAATAATTTATTTTTGTTAATTGTCCATTTTTAGGAGATTTGTCAATTTGACGTATACGATTTTGGGGGGGGTCATGACCCCTATGACCCCCCCCCCCCTAGAACCGCCACTGCATCTAATAACATGCCAGCATTGCATGATACGCTATACTTATTAGACATCTCTACCTAGTGATGTTTCTTTACATTCTGTATCAACTATAATTGTTATTTTTATACCTGGCGTCTACTTGCTCACTTTGTAAGGGAAAACATGAAACAAACATATCAGAGGGCCAATTCTAATAATTCAAAATATAGTTCGAATCTAGTCTTAATGTCCTAAATGACACAAAACAACATCAAACGGTGGTGCCGAACACAAAGAATAGCACCACCCCATTGCTTCTCTTGGGTGTTGTAGGCGACTAAGGGGTTCACCAGAAGATGGGCAGCAGTGTTCTCTGAGTATTTATTCATTCAACTGTGATTGCCAAGCGTGGCGATTATGGAATATCCCCCCTTTTGAGGGAGGCCTATGTCCAACAGTGGACGTCTTTCGGCTGAAATGACGATGATGAAAGTCAAACGGGAAAATCTACTGTCATGATTAACATTTCCAACATTGAGATTAGATAGGAATATATATTTTGAACATTTTAATTACGAGAATTGACCTTCAGCTCCTCATATTTATTTATTTATTCGCAATCCTCTATAGCACCATAACAGAAACTTCCAAAGAGATGTTACAAAACCAAACTTAAGACTTACATAAATTAAAGTAACCATAGTATGCACGAATCATTTATAAAATGCTGAAGTGTGACTGAATGCATAGTAAATTATCCTTGTTTGTTATATAATTAGTATTGTTAATTATTATCAACAAATAATATCTATGTCGCTACCCTAACTACCCTTAATAAGTTTAATTGCTGCCATGGCACTTGAACTTATTCGCCACAACAAAACCATAGGTTAAACGGTTAACATTCTACTCTTACGACGTGTGACAACAAGTTAATACTAAATAACAAAAATAATAATTTCATCAATATTTTTTCATCGTTTTCCTAAAATTACATGAGCTATCATTCCTTAATTTTCCGTGCTAAAATATGGTCCAATGAAATATTCGCATCATTCATCGCTTCTAATAAAGTTTCAAACATATTGAAGTATAGTCATACGTTCCTGAAAAATATTCGTCTGAAATAACATTTTCATGAACGAATGTTTTTCTCTGCAGGGTTAATGGCCTGGACAATGTTTATTCAAATTCAAAGACAAAATAATGTTTTGATCATATTTGATTCCACTCTTATGTCCGTCGTAAGTTTCTCACTAGTACGTCGCGAAATCGTGAAAGCGGTGCCAAACGCGCTGTCACTTCTTGCTAACGAATGATTTATTACTCATTCAAATTTAAATGTACTATCAACTGCAGACCTATACCGTTATAAAATTAGTAACCATCCTTCTGTCATCAATAAAACATCACTCTATATTAGGATTATACTCACTCATAATGGCTCATAACAATTTTAACATTTTGTTCCAAGGGAATATAATTACTAACGGCAGCTACGTAGTTATTTCTACTATAGGGTGAATTCCATTAATTCCAAGAATGTCATGGTATCAGGTATAAAATAAAAAAGGGCGAAGCGATTGTTGCGGACTCTGCCGCTAGTAGGGACAAGGAATGTTAAAAAAACTATTACAAGGAAAATATTTAGAGAAAAGATAGGGGCGATATTTTTTGTGTCAAAATTAAAGACCGACCGAAAATGCATTTTTATTTTCGGCCAAAAACGATACCGATATTCGGCATAAACTTTATTTTTGGCCGAAAACCAAAACCAAAAATTTCCAAAAAAAATAAAACATTTACTACTTATTTTATCTCGACAGATTTTTATTTGATAAAAGTTCTGTAACAAGATGTTATTAAATATCAATATTTTAATCATTAAAGCACTTATTTATTGATCAAATGGTTGTACATATGTTAAAACAGATTTTAAACGAGGAAAGGCAATTTTCTTCCTATACATTACTCACCGTGCTGCATAAAGATGACCTGTTGAATTAAATAGTAGAATTCACGACCGCGTAGATCGTTTTTGGTACAGGCCGAAAGAATTTTTTTTGGCCGATAACGAAGCAGCCGAAAACAAAAACGAAATTCGGTCGGACTCTAGTTAAAATGTCTATGCAAAGCGATAATGGTGATAATATAATTTGAATCTAATTCGAATACAAACCTAATCAGAAGTCTACATTGTTTTATCTGTTACTTTAATATACTACACTTATAGATAATACAATACCAAGTAATCAATCTACTGCAATCCAACCCTTGGACCGCAATTAGAAACAAACAAACAGGTAAATAAATATTATAAACAATTCTCACAACTCAGTTCAAAAGATATGCCGCTAATAACATACAGGTATTAATAGTTTCCACATAAAACTGTTATTGCAAGTATCTGTCGACGGGAATATCCACCGCAACAAATTAGAATAAAAAAGGGATTTTCCTAGTAGACATTCTTAAACTATCAGCCTTATTTACATAATACTGACGTGACTAGCATTGTTAGCCTAGTTTAAGCAACCGAAAGCAGTGATGCGCTTGCCTTCTTTGCAGGAGGGTATGAGTTCGAACCCGACCCACACCACTTACTTTTCGAATTCATGTGTGGATCGGAATTACATTATCACCCGCTCTATAGTTGAAGGAAAACATGGTAAGGAAATCTGCACACTAGAAAGTACTCCACACAATTCTCAATGGTGGAGACCTTAGCCTTCTCGTACTGAAGCTGGTTATGTTATGTTAGGCAACAGATCCACAAACTCACACTAAAAACATCATTATCATCATCATCATCATTTCAGCCAAAAGACGTCCACTGCTGGACATAGGCCTAAAACATACAAAACTAAAATACACAAAAAGTATTTTGTACCTAGTTATAAACTACCATAATTTGTAGTACGGTATTTGTTTAAAATGAAGTGCTGGCTTCAATAGTACATATTAGAAATTTAGTTTTACATGCTAACGTAGAAATTAGGTAAGTATATAATATTCTTAATTTTTCATATGATTCATAAATCCCTGGTGATTAATTGAGCAATTTCAAATGTTAAACCCGATTTTGTCACATGGTGGTTGTAATTGTGACCAATCGTTAAATTAACTGTGGTATTTGATTCACGGGATACTTAATATAATACATTGACTTAAAACGAAATGTATGAAACCACAGTCTAATTCATTCTGGAATACGAATCTGACCCCCAGTTTCCGAAAGGCTGATCAACGCAAAAATTAACTAATCAGCTGTCAAATCTAAGGTCAAGCGATGTGATTGGTTGTGAACATCTTTGCCGGCCAATCACAGAAGCTGACATTAGATTTGACAATAAATCAAATTGATCAGCCTTCCAGAAACTGGGGGTTAGTGTTCTAAAGATACATAAAATCAATCAAGATAAAAGTGATCCGATTTATGTAAACAATTCAGTGTAATTACATACTACATAACATAATCATAATTATTCATATCGCTACTACAGGCTGATTTGCGTCAGTAGATAAAGGAAGTAATAAGTTCATCTCTACATGCTGTATCCACAATATTTTTGTTTATGTTCCTTAATTGCCCACAACATATTTGAGAAATCAAAACTCATTAATTTGATGGTCTTTATGTTTTTTAAACAATGATGTTTTTGGCATAATCTTGACACCATTTTAAATATTCCAATTATCACGGAAAACCTTAAAGCAAGTAGGCATTTCAATTTAAAAAAGCTATTCGAGACCATAGAATGCAGCTAAGTATCGACTTTAGCAATAATCTATAGATATGTGTAAAACTGTAGCTAACACCATAAATACTGAAGTAGATGTAGATAGTTGTCAATCTAAAGATAATGTACAGTAGACACAAATAGGGAAAAACAGCGAACCTAGATAAAGATATGGAAGTTATCGCCAATGCTAAAATTAACGCTAGTAAAATGTTGAATCACTTCCTCTTTCGTTTACATTCACCACGTGCCAATAATTTAATAACTATATTCAATTGTCACATAACTGTTTAGTAACGACTCAATGCTTTTTCACCGTATTATCCTAAAAGCAAAGAAAATATTTATATTTTTGTTTTAGTTTTACAAGTAAGTCCATAACTTCAGTAAGAGAGTTTCTAAAACTTTGTAAGGAACTTCGCACATGGATGTTTAACGTACCAACATCAGTTTGATTGCTACTTAAATCTTCCTGTGGTTAGTTCATTTTACCGTCAATACAATGCACGGTTGGTAGATTGGGGGTTTTTTTCGCACTTTTGGGGAAAAAAAAAGTTCTTGGGGAAATTTTGGGGAAATTAAATCCTTGGGGAAATGTTTGGGGAAAGGAAAATACAGATACAATACAGATATTGTGCTAGTTTATATAATGTCTGTGGGAAAATAATTGAGGACCCGAATGAAGACGAACTATCGAAAGTTTTAAATGTCATCCACGATACACTATAAAATATTCTCCGTGCCATTTTTTGAGTAAAAATTGTCTTATATTTTCCAATTTGTAACATTTTCTGTTTGGAAAAAAAATAGGGAAAAAGTTGCAAAACATAATTTTCGCGAAAAAAAATATGAATATGGGGAAAATTCATACATACAATGTCTGTGCTCTATAAGAGCAGATTTCACTATCGCATTAGTAAACCCGACGCAAGATATTCAAGTTACGGGTCATCGTCATATCTATTCAACATTTTGTCATGTGACTGTCCCTGATAATGATGGCCTTCAATTGTTACATTGCTACGTAATACCGAAAACTATTTCAAATCACTATAGTCAGCTAACAAATAAATGAATGAATGGTTAGTTTTCAAAGAATCATTCATGGCACATTGTACCTACAAATAAAAAGATTTTTAGAGAATATTGAAAGCAGAATTTGAACCGGTCTGTTTCTTTATAAAATGTAGCTGACGTCATCATAAGACGGATACAAAAGTGGAAGCTAAATTCGATACCACGAGCAGAGTTGACAGTAGCTTAGTGCATAAGGCACTGGTATACCGAACCAGGAGTCGCTGGTTCGAATCCTGCTAGTTTGCGAATATTTCTTTCCATAATTTATATCCTTAGACTTCGCACCGCATGCGTTAATGCGTTACAATAATAAATACTTATATATTAATCAAAATGGCGTTCAAATTGATCCTTGGATTCAAATATTTTTCAAACCCCGAAATAATAAATAATAATAATAAATATCTTTGGGACATTTTTACACAGCACCATCTAGTCCCAAACTAAGCAGAGCTTGTTGCTATGGGTACTAGACAATGGATATAATACTTATATACTTTTTTTTTTGTAAATACATACTTATAATACATAAGCCACACCCAGACCAACACAAACACTTATGTTTATCACACAAATATTTGTGTCCTGTGGGAATCGAACCCATGACCTCGTTATCAGCAGTCCGACACTCGAACCACTAGACCACAGAGGTTGTCAAATAAAATAATAATATTTCTAAGTAAATAATTTTGAATTGAGCTGAAATATAATATTTCTTAGTAAATTACTTGGAACGAGTCTTACTACAGCCAGCTGTCAATTTAGTCACGATCAGAAATTATCTCAATGATAACAATGGAAGCAATGGAATCATAAATTACAATAATTATAGTTTTATTACGGGATTAAAAAAAAAAAAAAATTAAATGGCTAAAGCTGATCTTACACTAACGATAATTTTAAACGCCATTCCGAATTCTCTAATTTCTTTTTGTTTTTTGTACAAAGCAATTTATGAATCTTGCCATGATTCTTTACCGCATTAATTTATGAACCGTTAATAACTTCACTCTCGTGCATGTTTTCCACTTATTTTTTTATTACTAAGTGGAAATTCCTAATCACTATTTCTATATATTTATAGTATTTTTATCTTATCCTCATAACAGAGAATTTAAATATTGGTATAGTCGTTTAGATCAATCAGTCATGGTTCCCTAACGAGACAAGCGCTTAACTAGAGAATTCAAAATTGATCGATCAAATTGAAATTGGTATGGTGGTGGTGGTTATAATGGTACTTACATATGGGTGAATCATCACAATTATGCTTATATGTTAACGACGTCCTTCCCTTTCCCTAAAACAAAATTATATTATAATCCTATTTGTACCCCTAGTGCATTTGTTATGACTTTTGAGCACGCAAAACCGGTCATGAACGCAAATAGATCAGTGCGATACATGCTTATAGAAAATAGCGGGCTGTTGCCATAAAACCAGGTATTCGGTTCCACATACCCAGTTAAACGCGAATGTCATTGACATCCGATAGTTTACAGTTGTCATGCGATTTTCTGCGATTCGCACTCGTGGTGAGAGTGCGGTGGAAACGACGCCGCGACCACGACGGTCCATGTTTATAAACAATAGCCCGACATCGTTTGTTCCACTTCAAAGACAGCTTCTTGGAAATGACGATACATAATAAAGAATAGCGATAAATGCTCTGCTTCCTTTTTTTAAAAAGACATATCAGAAGACAAGAAATGTTCAAAATAAAGTTTCGATCTAATCTCAATCTAAATTAAAAATTATGACAGTAGATGTTCCTGTTTGACGTTTATTTGTGACATTTAGGACATCGAGACTAGATTGGAACCAATTTTGAACATTTTTAATTACGATAATTGGCCTTCACACACATCTCGTGATGACGTCGTAACTAATTTTGAATGATGATTCAGAAATGATGAAAGTTGTAGTTTGTATCTACAATTTTCAAAATGTCGAATGAATACATTGTTGCATGATTTGCGTATTATAACATGTTACTTGTTTATATTTAGAAGTACATTTGGCACAGTTTAATCTAAAAGTTTCCATATCGTGTATCAATTCCAGTAATGTATAGATAAATAAAATTGCGCATAAATAATAGTAGTTTATGAAACTGTTGCATAATAGGGGTTATTAAAACACGAGTGTGAGTTTAAAAACCGAGCCGTAGGCGAGGTTTTTAATAGTATCACACGAGTGTTTTAATACCTAATTATGTCAGTTTCATACACTATTTCATCTAAACTCATACAATTTTAAATAAAATACAAAAGTTAAAATCTTGGTAACATTGTCGTTGTTTTTCTTGATTTCTCTGGTAAAAGATTGTTCGTCATTTACGTTGCTGCATCCAGAAAATCAGGCGGGGTCATATTCTCCTCAGTTCAGTATCACTGCTGTAGTCAGATATTTTTGCCCAGAATAAAACTTTCGACATACAAAACCATAATAATAACGTAAACAATAACAATAAATTTACAAGTAACGATGACCAAATCCAGTAGGCCAGGCGCGCGGCCGGGCACGCACGCTGGCGCGCGCCTGCACAGATAATAAAATATAGTCTGGCGAAAACATTATAATCGGAACTAATTTTCTATCCTTGTCAAGATTCCGTCAATCTCTGTTTTATCATACAAAAAATATGCCTGTAAACACTTAAATATAATTAAAAGCAATATGGTAATCAAAAGTTCTACCAAAAACGCCATTTTAAACGATACAAATTTTCAATGTATGACAAGTGGCGCCACCCTGAATTTTGTGTACTCATTGGTGCCAAACTGTACGATCACTGCTAAAAAAAGGTTTGAAAACTCCTTGGTTGGGTCGAAGTGTGCGGTTATGGAAAAAAAATTAAATTACCGCATTGTTTTGTTCAGCAAACTGTATCGTAATGAAACTTTTTAAATTCATTACAGGTGCATGTGCGTAAAGTATGTCATTATGACATTACTTTCGAGTTCATAATTCTAATTTTACGATACGAGTGTAGATAAAATTACATAAACAACGTACTGTACAATTGTACATACAAAACTTTTCCGGTTACGTAATTGTGTAACGCACTCACAATGGCAATAGATTTCATTATGACACCATAGCAATATTCATTGCGTGGTGCATAGTTGCCGACAAAACGAATGGTCCAAACATACAGATTAATGAACAGTGAAATCATGATTGCGAATTTACGATCATGAGTGAGTTACACAGTTCAGCAGCAGGGGCCTTACTCCCGATTAGTTCGAGTTCTGAACCAAATCGAGCTAGTGTCAATTCCTAGAGGAACTGACAGTAAAACCTCTAATCATTATTATAACATTACATTTAAAAGAGGTGTGTCAGGATCGTAGCAGGTGGAAATCCATAGTCTCTGCCTACCCCAATGGGAAACAGGCGTGATAATATGTATGTATGTATGTATTACATTTACTATAACATTAGCTCGATTTGGTTCAGAACTCGAACCAGTCGTCGGGAGTAAGGCCCCAGGTTTATACTTACTTAGAAGACTTTAATAATACTTCTTTTTAGGGGCTACCATGAAACAATGATAAGGATAACGTGATTATAGAAACAGAAACAGAAATCATAAGTATAAAATCATTTTGACATGGATTTTCCTTAGAAATAGATCATCAACTCAGCCTATCGCAGTCCACTGCTGGACATAGGTCTCTCCCAAATTGCGCCACAACACTCGGTCCTTTGCCTTCCGCCATCCAGTCCCCCCCAGCCACGTTCTTCAGGTCGTCGGTCCACCTGGCGGGGGGGCGCCCTACACTGAGTTTACCTATTCGTGTTCTCCACTCGAGGACTCCTCTGCTCCAACGGCCACCGGTCCTTCGACACACATGGCCAGCCCACTGCACTTCAGCTTACTAATCCTACAAGATATGTCGGTCACTCCAATTACTCTCCGGATAATCTCGTTACAGATTTTATCCTTCAAAAAAACTACAAGCATAGCTAACATAGAAATAGATGCATTAGTAGATTAGTTCCATAAAGAATTTGATTTATTTGGTTATTTATTATATTACGTCGAAACGATTTTTATGCCATTTGATATACCTCTAGTTATAATACATTCAAAATTACTTATATTTATGTAATTTTACGTAAACAATATGAATCTAATGCACCGTAATCGAAATCTGAGAACGTACAAAAACAAAACTGAAATGTGACATTATCGACAAAATGCGATAAAGCAAACATCTAAAGAACTTTTCAAAGAATTTGGTCAAACAAAAACAAATAGATACGATTAAAATGCCTAGAGACGTTGCTATCCATCCACTGCCACTTACCATAGAGAGATTAGAGACATTCTGTCGCCCGTGTCGCCACTTTCCATTGATAAAACTATGATACAATGATATGATATAATTAATGTGAAAGTGATTTTGTGAGTCTATGTGCTTGTTACTCACGAAGTCACGGCTAAACTACTAAATAATAAATAAATAAAAATAATACTAAACCTATTGTATGAAACTTGGCAAAGAGAGAAACAGGAGAAAGGACCTAACACTCATCATCATCAAATGACAATGCAAGTGAAGCCGCGACCTTCAGCTAGTTTAATATACCTACTTTATTATTTGACTGATCTGACGTCCGCGGTTTCGCAACCGTGATATTATGATAAAAAGTATCCACTACTTATGTGTTAATCCAGGGCACGGTTTATCTGGGGTGCTGGGCCAGGAAACCTCCACGTGTGCCTGACGGCTGCTAGTCCCTCTGGACATGTCTGAAGGGAACAGCAGTTGTTAGGCCGGTGCACCCTGGGCGCGGGTAATAACTATCCTTTCGAGGGACCTTATTATCCTTCGGGGGATCTTATTACCCGTGGCGAATATTCTGGCGTGGGAGGGGGCCTTTATAGGCCAGTGGAGCGTTGTTCCGCGTGTCCC
This sequence comes from Asteroscopus sphinx, assembly GCA_949699075.1. Lineage (NCBI taxonomy): Eukaryota > Metazoa > Arthropoda > Insecta > Lepidoptera > Noctuidae > Asteroscopus > Asteroscopus sphinx. The sequence goes on from OX453001.1 coordinate 13,083,158, forward strand.
TCTGATGTTAGCAGAGGGCACAGTGGAGGAGCAAGGACGGGCTCGGTGTGCACTCACTCTGCCGCTGGGCAGGCAGTGGGGGGACTGTGTCCTTCCCTGCCCCCGTCGATCTCGTAACCCCAGTAGGAGTGCTGTGGTTACGTCTCGCGGCTCCTATTGGGGCCGAGGGTCTTGGCTTAACCGCCCGGACCGTGAGGAAGAAAACCTCTATAAAAAATTACCCCGAATCCCAAGCGGCGGCGCACCGTGAGGGGATGCATGGCTGACGGGTGTTCCGTAGGAACGTTCAGTCTCTAGTGCGACCTCCGCCAGGATACCAGCCGACCCCCTGGTGGGTTACGTTAGGCTTATCCGGGTACAGGGGGCACTGCCCGGATGGACCGTTTATATCCCCCATACTCGTGGGAACAATTATGGATCCAAAAAATACCAATATTGAAACGATGACGGTGGATGTGGTGTCAGATTCTGATGGTGCATCGAGTGTGAAGGGAGCGGCGGCGGGTAAAGTGCCCGTCGTAATGCTCACAAAATTAGGTGTGTCGCTGGAGTCTGCCGACGCATCTGAAGTGAGCGAATCGAGCGTCGAGAGTCATGGCAGCGCCAAGAGATCTAAGCTCTGGCGCAAACGCTTACGCTCGGAGGCGGTAAACCTGGGATCGGACCAGGCCTCGAGTGGTGATGAGGAGGCTTCGGCCCCCAAGATCACCAATGCCAGCCGAGGTAAAGGTCGGTCCGGTACCATGGGCAGTGGCCGTGGAGCCAGTGGGGTGGGCCTGTCAAAAGCTCGAAAAGAGTTAGAGGCTGCCCAAAAGGAGAGCAGACTCGCAAACGACGAGCAAGAAGTCGCTGAGCTCACCCGGAAGGTGAGGGCCGGAAGGGTGACTCGGCCTTCAGTGTCGTCTGCGGACGCCGTGGGCGTTGAGCCGGAGGACATGTCCGCCCAGGCGCTCGGCCGGCAGCTGCAGTACGCCGTGGAGGCTATACAGAGGGTCAGCAGGGTGTCCAAGGGCCTGAGCGGCTGTAACCAAAAGGCCCTTAAAGCGGCGACGACCTCTATTGTAGAGGCTGCGGAGGTAATGCTGCAGCGCACCTCCTCTGTGGAAACGGCCAAATTACAGGCAGAGAACACCCGCCTTGCGGCTGAAGTGGCCCAGCTCCGTATGGAGCATGACGAGTTCAGAGCAGAGCTCAAGAAGAACAGCCGCCGGCGCGAAGTCACAGACCATACTGTGCGGCTCACGCAAGCGGTCGAGCCCGACCAGATCCGCAGCATGATCCGGGAGGAGATGGCGAGGTGGCACGACGTCTTCGAGGGGAGGACGTTGCGCCCACCATTGGCTGCGGATCGCAGAAATGCGGAGCAAGCGCGTGCGCCATCATACGCGGCGAAAGCCGCAGCGCTGCGCTCGCCATTGGCGTCGAATCCGCCGGCGTCGTCAGCCTCAGCTACCCAGGCCTTGGCAACCTCAGCCTTGAAGGCCTCGGCAGCCCCGAACCAGGTCCTGGAGCCCCAACAGGGGTAGAAGGGAAAGGGGAAGGGAAAAGGAAAGGGCAAGGGTGGAGCAGCCGCTCAGACTGCTGCCACTAACGCTGCTACTGAGGGGTGTCCGACGACTTCCGAAACCCGCGAGGGTGGTTGGGAGACCGCCGGTGCCAAAAAGAGGAAGAAGAAGGCGAGGCGCTCCGCCAAAAAGAAGGCCGAAAAAATGAGTAGGGATGCCAAAAAGGAGGCTAACAGGCTCCGAGCACCCAGATCCTCGGCTGTGGTGCTCACTTTGCAGCCTGGAGCAGCGGAGAGGGGCTTGACCTACGCCGGGATCCTGGCGAAAGCTAAGGCCGAGGTTCAGTTTGACGACCTCGGCATTCCGGGCCTACGGTTGAAACACACCGTGACCGGGGCCCGTTTGCTAGAGGTTCCCGGCGCCACCAGCGGCCCAAAAGCTGACGCACTCGCCGAGCGGTTGAGGGCGTCACTTGAGGCAGAGGAGGTCCGGGTGTCCAGGCCCATTAAGTGCGTAGATCTGCGCATTTCGGGTCTGGATGACTCGGTCACGACTAAGGAGGTCGTAACAGCCGTCGCGAGAGTAGGCGGCTGTACTCCAGAACAGGTGAAGTCAGGCGAGATCCGCACTGGCTTCACCGGCTTAGGAACAGCTCTCGTGAGCTGTCCTGTTGCGGCGGCCCAGAAAGTTATGGAGGGCCGTCGGCTGCTGGTGGGTTGGGTCTCGGCACGGGTGAAGCTTCTGCCAGCCAGGCCTTTAAGGTGTTACCGGTGCCTGGCGGGTGGTCACGCGGGAGCGCTGTGTACCGCGGGGGTCGACCGCAGTGGAGTTTGTTTCCGCTGCGGTCAGCACGGGCACAAAGCCATCTCTTGTGAGGCCACGCCGCACTGCGTTATCTGTGTGGCGGCAGGCAAGCCGGCGGAGCACCGGGCGGGCAGTGATGCCTGCGCCGAGCCCATTAAGAAGGGTAAACGGGAGCGCATGAAAGCTGTACCCAAAGACGGCAAAAAGCCGACACAAGGAGGCGGGGGGGAGGCGTTAATGGATACCCAGTAATGGCTCCAAATCTGCGCCTCCTCCAAGCCAACATCAACCACTCCGCCAGGGCTCAGGACCTTTTGCTCCAAAGCATGGCGGAGTGGCTGATCAACGTCGCCGTGGTCGCCGAGCCGTACTAGATCCCGCCCAGGGACGACTGGGTTAGTGATAGTGACGGCTTGGTGGCCTTAATCTCGCGGGCCGCTGCTGGTTCCCCATCCTTCGAGAACATCACGAGGGGTCGGGGTCACGTAGCGGCTCTATTCGGGGAGGTTGTGGTCGTGGGGGTATATTTTTCCCCCAACCGATCTCTCGCCGACTTCGAGGATTTCCTCGTGGGGTTGGGCAACGTCGTCAGTCGCAGCCACCCACACCCAGTGCTCGTCTTCGGGGACTTCAATGCCAAATCCACGGCTTGGGGTTCCCCGGCCACAGATGCACGGGGTGAGGTGCTGGAGGAGTGGGCTGTGGAGTCTGGCTTACTGCTCCTTAACCGGGGTTCCGTCCAGACATGTGTGCGGCAGCGGGGTGGGTCTATAGTGGACATCTCATTTGCTAGTCCCACTCTGGAGCGCCATGTCCGGGGCTGGCGTGTGATGGAGGAGGTGGAGACGTTGTCGGATCACCGTTACATTCGATTCGATGTCTCCGCCCAGACCTCTGTCATCCCAGCCCAGGCGGCCTCGGTCGGGGTCGGTCCGCGTTGGGCTCTTGCCAAATTGAACCGGGAGGCCCTCCTGGAAGCCTCGATCGTACAGACCTGGGTGACAGCACCAGACAGGCCTGTCGACATCGATGTGGAGGCCGGGTGGTTCCAGGAGGCGATGACGCAAGTTTGCGATGTGGGGATGCCTAGAGCTAAGCCCGGTCCTGTGAGGCGCCAGATGTACTGGTGGTCTTCGGACATAGCACAACTGCGAGTTGCGTGTGTGGCCGAGCGACGCCGGTACACGAGGTTCAGGAGGCGGTTCAGGAGGCGTCCCCGCACTCCGGAGGAGGCAGCCATAGAGGAGGAGCTGTACGAGGGGTACAGAGCAGCGAAGGTGGCCCTTCAGGCAGCCATCAAGGAAGCCAAGGTGGCAGGCTTTGACGCTATGAGGGCGACTCTGGACGCAAATCCGTGGGGGCGTCCATACCGTATGGTACGGGGCAAACTTCGCCCGTGGGCCCCCCCACTATCCCAGAGTCTCCGGCCTGAGCTGCTGGAGGGTGTGGTGAGCGCTCTGTTCCCTTCAAGGGCGGAGCACACCCCTCCGCTGATGGTTCCTCCTCACATGGCGCCTAACGCGGACGACGACGACGACGTGCCCGAAGTGACCCGGGAAGAATTGATGGCGGCGGTGAAACGGCTTCAAGCCAAAAACACCGCCCCAGGGCCCGATGGCATACCTGGCCGAGCATGGGTCCTGGCCCTGAAGGCCCTTGGGCCCCGATTGGGAGGGCTCTTGAGCGCATGCTTCGAGCGGGGCCAGTTTCCACGGAGGTGGAAGACTGGCAAACTGGTCCTGCTGAAGAAGGAGGGGCGCCCTGCAGACACACCATCTGCATACCGCCCTATCGTGTTGCTGGACGAGGTGGGCAAGCTCTTTGAGAGAGTAATTGCAGACCGCCTTGTCCAGCACTTGACTAGGATGGGGCCGGATCTGGCGGACAACCAGTTTGGTTTCCGCCGGGGGCGCTCCACTGTGGACGCTATCATGCGCGTGAGAGCTCTGGCGGAGAGAGCAGTGGCCCGGGGGGAGGTGGTTTTGGCGGTGTCCCTTGACATCGCCAATGCTTTTAACACCTTACCCTGGAGTTGCATTAGGGCGGCACTTGAATTCCATCGGGTGCCGACCTACCTCCGCCACATCATAGGGGCCTATCTGACGGACAGGGCTGTCATCTACCCGGGTCGGGAAGGATGGGGTCGGCGAGAGATGTCGTGCGGTGTTCCACAGGGATCGGTTTTGGGGCCGCTTCTGTGGAACATCGGTTACGACTGGGTTCTGCGTGGTGTTCTCCTCCAAGGCGTTGGCGTGACATGCTACGCCGACGACACGCTGGTCACGGCGAGGGGGAAGACGCTCCGGCAGGCGACCATGCTGGCGACAGCGGGGGTTGCGCAGGTCGTTGGAAGGATCCGGCGGTTGGGTCTCGAGGTGGCTCTACACAAGTCTGAGGCTCTGTGTTTCCACGGGCCTCGGAAGGGGCCGCCTCCGGGATCCCACATAGTGGTAGGAGGCGTCCGCATCGGCATCGGGTCGACGATGAAGTATCTGGGACTCGTCCTCGATAGCCGGTGGGGCTTTGGGCCCCATTTTCAGCGGTTGGCACCCAAGTTGATGGGGGCCGTGGCTGCGTTATCGCGGCTGCTCCCAAACCTGCGGGGGCCAAACGCCTCCTGCCGGAAGCTCTACGTGGGGATCGTACGGTCCATGGCCCTTTATGGGGCCCCAGTGTGGGCGGACACCCTGACACGCTGCAACGTCACGCTGCTGCGTAGGCCGCAGCGTGCGATGGCTATCAGGGTGATACGGGGATATCGTACGATCTCCTTTGAGGCGGCGAGCCTTCTAGCCGGATCAATGCCCTGGGATCTGGAGGCGAGAGACCTTGCGCTGAGGTACCACCAGCGTGAGGACCCGCCTGATCGGACCGAGGTCCGCCAGATCCTAGTAGCTGCATGGGAGGAGCGACTTGCGCAACCCAGCGCAGGGCACGCCGCAATAGCGGCGGTAAGGCCCGTCATGGAGGAGTGGCTGGAGAGGGGCCATGGTGCCCACACCTACCGGCTGACGCAGATACTCTCGGGGCACGGTTGCTTCGGGAAGTATCTGTGTCGCATAGGCCGGGAGCCGACGCCCGAGTGTCATCACTGCGGAAGCTGCCCAGAGGACACGGCGCAGCACACACTGGCGGAGTGCCCAGCTTGGGCCGCGCAGCGCCGTGACCTCATTACTGCAGTAGGCGGCAGCGATCTCTCGCTTCCGGCCGTGGTTCTGTCTATGGTCAGGAGCGAGAGCGCTTGGGAAGGCGTCGTCTCCTTCTGCGAGGATTTAATGCTCGCTAAGGAGGCGGCGGAGAGGGTTCGAGAGGCGATTACCTCTCTTCCCATCCGCAGGAGACGACCTGGGCGTCGTAGGAGGGCGTATGCCGACCTCCAGCCACCCTAGGTGTGGGCCTGCGGGCGGCGGACTCAGGGTGGCCCGCCGCCCGACCAGTCAAGGCCCGTGACGGTGGAGCGTCGTGTTCCGCGCGCGCCTGTCTAGAGGAGGGTGCGGCCGTTGTGGTTGCCGCACGGGGAGAAGGGGCTCGCCTGCCAAGGGCGAGCCAGGACCTGCCGGGGATGGTTGGGCGAATACGGAAGTATTTCTCACGCCCCCGGCCAAGGTCGGTAGAGGAACACCGTGGTGGTTTTTAGTCGGTAAGAGTCTGACACTGGCTCCGCCTTCCCCGGGCGGAGTGCGTCCATGAGGATTTTCCCCACGAAAAAAAAAAAAAAAAAAAAAAAAAAAAAAAAAAAAAAAAAAAAAAAAAAAAAAGGGCACGGTTTATCTGTGTGCTCAATTTCATTCATATACGTTAAGCCGTATCAGTGTGATTAAACAAACAAATATCCAAACTTTCGCATTTATAATATTAGTCGATTTAACCCACTGCTTCGCTCCCATAGTTCTTTATCCCTTAGGAACCGTGCCTATGTCACTTTCCGGCCCATGAACTATCTCTATGCAAATAATTACCTCCATTCTTTATCGGTTGCAGCGTGAAAGAAGGACAAACCAACAAACAGACTTTCGCATTTATAATGTTAAGTGTAGGATACAATAAATCCATGTTCATCGTCATACTAATAATATTAAGGCCATTGCTGAAAGCCGCAACAGGTTGGCTGGGTGGGAGAGTGCCAAGATCACAACCGAATGACAACCGGAATGCAATCGTTATGATGTTACTTGTTATTGTACAGGTGAATTTGAACATCAGCTTTGAATTCCAGAGGAAGTTGTCTATTTTTAACTTGAACTAGTGTCACCGCCTATTCTCAATTTAGACTATCACAGTCCACTGCTGGACATAGACCTCTCCCAAGTTACGCCATCTATTCCTCCTCGTATAATACGGTTTATTACAGTAAGACGTTATCGCAATCCTTCGGAAACTGTTCATTTTCCCGGGATAAAAAGTAGAGCCCTGTTTATCTGTGTGCTAAATTTCATGCAAATTGTTTCAGTGTGATTAAAGGATAAACAAACAAACATCCATACTTGCGCATTTATAATATTAATAAGATAAATGAAAGATTGGAATGTTTGCCGTCCCGCTGTAACTGGTCGTTGTGCAGAAGCCAATCTGTAGAGTTACTCTTAAAAATACAAATAATTCAAATATTTCCAATCAATCTGCTATGGAATTATGTCATGTCAATTCGTACTTTTGAATGCAAAATTGGTTTGATTTTATGGAATAAATAAATCAAAATTGAAACAAAAAATTGCGTATTGTGCTTCTGCTCTTCAATCATTCTTTTTTTTTCTTGGAATTATTTGAAATCGATATTAGGTTGAGATTGGAAGTATTTTCAGAGTAACTCCTAATTGGTTGAACAGCACCAGTTTGTGCTGGACAGATGCGTGGTGTCTTTTCAGGCGCTCCCGATGCCGGATGCACCCAAACCACTACTACCGGCTTAATTTCACCAACAATAATTCTCTAGTTATGCGACCGTTTACCCAAAATTCCAGGATATTTTTCGAATAATCGGCCATTTAATCAGAGAATAAATATGGATGAACACCGACCTAAGCCGAATTTGCCAAACATAGTACAGTTTTATCCGGCCAAACTGAAAGATAAACGGAATCCTCCTGATAGCCTCGACGACTGAACTGATTTAGATAATATTCGATACTGAATTAGAACGTAACTATTCTGAATTACCAGTTTTTTCGCAATCTATTACAGTCATTCTTAACAACTGGATTAGTAACAAGCTGGTTACTACTTAGTACTAATAAAGACTTATCTTCACTTACTTTTTATCGTGGATCGTTATTTTTTATCTTACAACGTTGAATTCTTCGCCGAACCGTCTCTAACGAAGCTAATGTAAAATGAATGCTGTCTGTAAAAACGACTCGGCATGATCTTTAAATATAAATTATCAATTAAACATTTTTAGAAATCTCATGCATTTTTAATTAACATCTTAAAAGAATTAAGGAGGCTTAATAGGTTTAATGAGCAGTCGTCCGCAAAACTAATCGGTTTCTATCATTTATTAAGTGAGCTCATGTTTATTGATGCATTCGATAGAACAGAGGGCCAATTCTCGTAATAAAAATGTGCAGAATATAGTTGCGATTTAGTCTCAATGTCCTAAATGTCACAAATAAATATCAAACAGGAACATGTACTGTCACGAGATTGACATTGATAATAAAAGGGAAATAAATTAAAAAATAAAAATAGAATTGGCCTTTTGGACGATAGCTTTACTATGTGCATAATTTTGCAGCAAAACTAAGCAAAGCTTTGCATGGAAATAAAGCTTATTCCTTTTGATATTTAGCTATTGATACAATGTTTTAATGGAACGATATTTGGTTGGAAAAGTGGTCAGACAAAGATAGAAGAGATAGAAATATTTATTTTATCTACCAGCGAATAAGATACAAAGAGTTTTGTTTGCGTAGCCTAACCATGGAAGATAATTTAGTAGTTTTTATCTTAACCCAGTAGAAAATCCAATAGGTACAATTAAAAAAAACAATACTATCATCGAAATAAAGGGTTGTTGCCCGATAATAAGCTTCTAAAACAATCCTGACCCATTCCTCTGAATAAGTTGTTGCAATAAATACGGAAGGTAAACAGACGATACGCCTTTGTTTTTCTTTAATTTACAAATCGTCGGGAAACAGATGTTTAAAGAAGGAATCTGAGTTTGAGAAAAAATACAGATTTCTCCAAATTCAAATGTTTTTATTTGGGTTAAGCATTTACAGGCACTTTCAAAACGTTAAAATGGTTATTTATGAATCTAGTTGCACGGTTCGAAAAAGTTGGTTCTAAAGCTTCTGAAACTCCATGGATATAATAACTTCTTAGGTTTTCGCGATCACTACAAAAACACACACACACAACACTGAACACACACAACACACACAAAACACTGTAAAAGATAATGATATTGCGTGCATCGAAACGATTTTAATTAATAATATTGTACGGTAGATTAAAATGTATTTTTTAGAAATATTTGTAAAGACGCTTGTCATCTTAGTCTACCTGCGACCACGAAATGCTGCAAAGCTTTCGAAAAGTCAGGGAAACCAATTTAAATAATATACGCGATTTAATCCGGTTAAACTTTGTTCCATGGATATACTTATTCAAATAATAAATAGTACAATGTTTGTTTGTTTGTAACAAGGACGTTTAAATAAGAAGTTGCATATTTGGAAAGATTTGTGTGAGAACGATGTAGGAACAAGTGAGACCAATTGGTCAGTGAAGTAAAATAATTAATGATTAATAATAATGTTATGTTTAGGCTCGACCATAATAGGAGGGAACCCTACGTTCCGACACTGCCACAGTGATCAATATACTGAACTGTCTTGAACTCCCAGAAGAATGAACTAAGAAAACAAGTATTGTATATTCATAATAGTTTTATTTAGTAGGGTAACTGTTTAAATCACAGTGCCTAAGTCCTAAGAGAAGCACAGGTTATAATAATATGAGGAAAAGCAATATTATTTACTATACTATAACGAAAATAACTGCAAAAGAAAAACAAAAGCTATTATTAAGCAACTTACTCTGTTATTAGTTACATTTATAGCTCGTTTCCTGTGTTCTGTGTTGTAAAAAAACTTACTGCAATCACCGATCCGTTCGTGAAAATTCACTCCCGCACTTTAATTTTAGGGATCTACATATAATTAGGGAATCCCTATAATTTCAGAAGACACTGGAATAAAAGTACCCATGAATAAAATAGCTTGTTTTATTCATATTCTCAGTAACGATAGTAATTTGCGGTAAATCTTAAATATGTAATGTGGTTTACAGAATAGGATCGTTATACTGATACATTGACGTCACGAGGTCTTGAACCTAGTGCTATAATTGTGGCAGTGTTCGGCACCACGTGCTTTTGACACGTGCGCAATAGTTATTATATACTGATACCAATGTATACTATGATGAATATGAGGATGTTGTTCTATTCTACTGCAGAAAATGTTATGATGATGTTCCAACAATAGAGCGTTTACATAATAACCTTCCACTCGATAATAACAAGCTACTATGATCATCTATTCAATAAGGTCTTATTTCACAATGTCCAGTTACAATTAGGCTCTATCTTTTTTTAAATTAAACAGCAAAACAAGCTAATGACCCACCTGCCCACCTGATGTTGGGCGATTACATATGCCAATAACAACCGTTGTTGCCTAAATGGTACCTCAAGTCGTGTTCGACAAACTGGGACATGAAGATGGAAAGACCCATGTGACTATGTGACTGTAATTTCAACGGCATCCGTACCCACAGAAAAAATAACTAAAGGTATTCCGTGCCCGTACCTTTCACTCTGGAATACAGACAAGCATTACTGTTTGGTGTCAGAAATAAGTACGGTGGTAGTACTTCCCCAGACGGACTCTTTCACAAGGAGCTCTGCTACTACTATTCTAGCTAGTCCAGTTCTATTTATTTTTCTGAATTTATCTGCCAAATAAATTCAAAAATAGAACAAGATTTGTATGAAAATATTATATGCCAGATAATGATAACTGGGACTTATCAGGAGGTGGTGATATATGTTAAGCGTGATGAATTTGGGAATAGCTTGTGCACTATTAGCTCTGATGAAGGATTATTAAACTTACCTTATTCCATTATACACAAACACTTTCCTGTATCTAAGCATTTACAATACAATCGACTTTCCAGCTATAGCATTAAGCTATCAATTCAGTGTATCAGATCAGGCATTTAATTGACCTAATATAACTACAGTCCGGGTGGAGTCGGAAATTGAAATTCTCAGTCTTTGTGAACTGAATAATGGCCACTTTCAGGCTGGCCCGATTCCTTTTGTCTAATACTTATGATAATGTATTTATTGTTCTATGAAAATACAATTATGTTTACGGGCTCTTGATCGTTTAGGTGTACTGCAGCGTTTTCCCTTATCGATATTGTCGACCAATGACGAAGTCTTACTTATTGGCTACAATATACTCCTACATACAGTCGGAAATCTTTCCGGTGACCCACCACTAAGGCTAAAATCGCTTGCACTTATTGTTCGATGGCAGCGGTAGGTACATGTAATGTAGCAGGATTCGTTCAAGGGATTTTGTCGACAAAATGTACCACCGCGAAGTATTGCGACCGTACCTACCGTACTATGTATAGTATACAATGATTCGCTTTGTCGATATCGATCGTTACATTCAATACGGAGGTAAGTACATAATATTGGCATACAAACGATAAAGATTCTCATAAGACGTCTTCATAATGGCCTTATTTGAAGTTAACGTTTTATTCGGCTGCCACTCCAATAATGACAGAGCATTAAATATGTCAACAAACAATCATTTATTCGGTACTAGCCTATGCCCGCGGCTTCGCCCGCGTTGATCTCGTTTATCACGTATCCCTCGGGAACTATTCATCTTCCCGGGATAAAAAGTAGCCTATATGTTAATAACGAGTTGTTCTATCTGTATGTCAAATTTCATTAAATTCCATAAGTAGTTTTTACGTGAAAGAGTAACAATTATCAATACGACATTTTGACGACGTCTGTGGTCTAGTGGTTCGAGTGTCGGACTGCTGTTCACGAGGTCGAGGATTTGATTCCCACAGGACACAAATATTTATATTTCCAAAAAAAAAATATATAAGTATTCTATCCATCGTCTAGTACCCATAGAACAAGCTCTGCTTAGTTTGGGACTAGATAGTGCTGTGTTAAATGTCCCAAAAATATTTATTTATGTATTTATACATCCATAGATCCTCACAAACTTTCACGTTTATAATATTAGTAGGATTTCGTTTATAAATAGAAGGTTTGGTCTCTATGACAGGATTGTATGGTCCTATTAACGGCGTCAACATAAGTGACGGGTTAAATTGGCGAGTGGAACTTTTTAAAGGTCAATCTAAATCGGGAGCAATTTTATTTTAGGCCGGTATTCAGCTTGTATTTAGGCGTACAACATATAAAAGCATTACAATTCACGATATAAATAGCTTCTTATATTATATCCTCAACTAATGCTTGTTTACCTGCCATTTATCTGGTTAAACAACCGTGTGCAAGTGTGAGATGTACAAGTGTTTTAGGTAATAGCTTGTATAACAAGAGTATTTTATTATTGGTAAACATCCGCCTAAAATTCTTATAGGTACCTAGTACTGCTTCAAGTGCTAGAGAAAATCATGCAGTGTATCAACATTCAACTCCTTATCATCATCAAGATGCGAATATCAACTTAGTTGAAGAGTTTACTTTGAAGTTGTAGTGATTGACTTCATCTTGTCAACACACCACTACTATAAATCAAACACACGGCTTTTACCGCCACTGACACACCTCACTTTGATATAAAGCACTTAACATCGCGACATTCGCGACAACAAACATTCAAGAACATAGGTACTGAGATTATTAATAAAAAACTCAGTAATCATAGCTATAATTTATATCATAATCTATTTTTCTTCAACATTGAACGTAATTGCCACAAGCTATATAATACCCTCTTTCAAATGACACTTATAATTCCTTTCATTGATTCGCTCAATGAAAATATTTTTTTCCATCAAATAAAGCAGCCAAATACCCATTGTTCTATAGTTGCGGTCACGCAGACATTAAGCTATTTGTACAACTTCAGTAACGGACACATTGTCGCGCGATACAACAATATCACAATCACATTTTATTGTTATTCTGAGATGGATGTTGTTATTAGGACGCGTTTACACTTTGTAACGAAGTCAAAAAAAGAAATGAGTCATCTTAGAGAGAGGGGAAACAGTCATCTTTGGCAGAAATATAAATCTGGGTCATTTACATTTCGCACAAAAAATAAATGCCAACTTTTTGTTCTCCCAAAAACGATTTATGCATAGCTTTGCAAGATAATCTACCTGAAATACAATTTCTGGAATGTTTAATTTTCTTTTCAAACTTGTTTACTCGAAAAGCTCAGATTGAAGCAAAACAAAAGATAAGGTTTTGCGATCAAGGCCTCTACGTATCCGCTATCGGTTATGTAAACAGATGGTATATTGTATCTGTAGTTTATCACAGAAGTGGATGTTTGAGTAATTAGCGATATAAAAAAAGGTGGATGCGAGTGTGGTTTGAACACACCTTTTGTGTGACGCTGTCTTGCGTCAGCAGAGCGGGCGCGCCAACAACGGGTGGGCTCGCGGGCTGAGCGGAGCGGGCGGCGGCGCCGGGCGCCCCACAACGCACGCTTCGGCGCCGCCGCGACCTCGTGGCCATCTCACACGAGAGCACTTGTACTTATACCATCATAAAATTATACCTTAAGTATAGTTTTTTTTAGGTTCATTATCTGTATCTCGGCTCGGCGTAGAGATGGCCGATGGAGTAAAACGTTGACCGAGTGGTGGCCAACGTCAGGTCGGAGAAACCCGGGCCGCCTGAAAGCGCGCTGGGTTGATGATATTGCCAAAACCACAGGAAACACCTGGATGAGGGACGCACAAGATCGAAGAGGCTGGCAAAAACGAAAGGAGGCCTATACCGTGATACCGGGCTAGAATGATGAATGATGATGATCTGTATCTAACGTAAATATGAGTAACATGATTGTCTGGTGACACACGAATGAAATGGCAGCTCTAGGTATTGTTAACTGAATACTAATAAATGTATTTATACTACCTACCCGTGAATTACATTCATTTCGGAGTTTATCCAGCAGTCCACCCCAGCTGCCTCCTAAGGTTCATCTGGCTTTTCGTAATTAAATTGCAGTAAAACTTGTACCTAAAAAATTATGATCGCCCTCTAATTCACAAGTTAATAATCAAAGCAATTGTCATTCCAAACGATAAACAATTAGGTATAATTAATTATCAATAATCCCTATCCTTTGATTGTAAAACATGAAGAACAGTATGTTGTCTCCCCTTGAAATAAAATTTCCTATTTTATATTGCTATAATAATAATTACCTATTTCATTTTATTTTTTCATTAAATCTATCAATTTTATTTAAAATTTTATTCAACGCGACGCGCAAGTCGCAACTCAAACTGATTTTTCATATTCCCAAACCAATTTTTCAATGTCAACGATACGCAATCTTCATGAAGCTATTGCCTGATTGATCATGAGATTTAAATAGGTTTACTATACCTAGACATTAATAAGGTAGGTGTGTTTACAGTCTTATCTAGGGTAATGAGGATCTTGGTTAGTTAAATAATTATTGTGCAACAATTTAAGTAATGATTTCTTGAACAAAAAAAAACTGTGTTTTATGTTAGAAGCTTGTCGTCCGAGGTTAGGTTAGTAACGTACCATCTTACGGCTGAAATTAATATCCAATCTATCCACGATTTGCCCTACTAGAGATAGAAATTTGACATATTTTGTATGTAACTTATGTCAAATTCCTATCTCTAGTAGGGCAATAATGGATAGATTGGATATTAATTTTGGCCGTTAAACAGTAAAACCATCGGTTACGAGTATATGTAGCTTGCCAATACCAGGATAAACAATCACTCACGAGTTTACGACAGATATATTAAATGTTTCAAATAATCATCTTCATTGACCGATTTTTATTTATTAAAAATATTGTCGTGTGCACGTGATTTGAATACTGTAGGTCTACTCGCGTTTTACGAACGACAATCGAAGTACGAACTTTCGTTCCGACTGATACTTACATAATAAAGATAGGCACATAAAAAAGGCACAATTAAGATAGACTACGGTTCATAGTCGTATACAATTTACCGGAGGTGAGAAAAACAAACGTCAAAATACGATCATCGCATGCGATAAGGGAACGATGGTTGACCGGAGTAGCAAATTGTGCGATGAATCGTACGATTTATCGAATATCGTCGAACGGAGTAGACCCCCTGCCGACACCGGCACGATCGAACATACGAGTAGGTACATTGACAACTCGTTGATTGTGCCAACTGGCATTCGGCATTCGTTCCCTGTATCTGTTTCTACATAAATTATATTATACAGCTTCTCCGTGTTTACATTAATGACGTAGAAAAATTTCGTACGCGTTCAGACACAACTGTCTCCGCCTTCAGCAACAAAAATTATAACGTCTCACGAAATATTTGGAAGAAAAACGTTTGTTTCCAAATGTTGCAATCATGACTGTCTCACCATATTAAACGAGTTCATCGTGTCATAAAAACGTTTTTTTTTGTATGTATTCAATATTAACTTCCACGAGTTACCCTATCTGACTCACGTGTTTGTTGTCTATTTCTTGCAAAGCTTCAGTTGCGAATACGAGGTATTTACGTACATGTGGGCGTGCCGGTCCTCTATCTCGTAATGAACAACACGGGCCACCATGTAAACTTTAGCTTTCAGTTTGATTCTGTTCAACACTAACTATGTAGGTACATGTTTGTGATTAAACTTAGGTAGCTCGCAGACGCTTCTGCATTCGGAATTCCGCACGTAGATACCTAGGTATTGTAGGTACACCAGATATACTGAAATATTAAGTAGTTTCAACAACCTGCTCGGTACAATGCCCGCTCGAGTACGTGTTATGAGAGCTGTGTATATATCTTATAAGTAGGTAACCGTTTAAAATCGAAAAAACAAAAACAAATGCTACATAAAAATAATCTTGCACTGTCCCACTTTTCACTAAGTCGACACTCTGAAACCATTATACGAAGCATTTTACAGCTTCGGTAAATCTTATACAAATAAAATATTGATAATAATGGAAACAGGGTCAATATGTTTTTAGTACCTACGTCTTTAAAATATGACTCGAAGAGATAAAAACGAACATCGCTACGCCAATTTGTTCTACGTGATGTTACATGAAAAAGTATTACCTATTTGTCGAGAAGCGAATAGGCGTAACTTTCTAATCTCATATTGTCATGAAACGGTGGCATCTGTCATATTAATTATCAGACACAGGGTCGAGGAACGTGTCGAGTGTATTGGAGTGGTCAGAAGTTTCCACGAGCGAGCGATAAGACATAATATTATCGCCACTCCCAAACTTGTTTTTACTACACTGACAGGAAGTTTGTTACAGTAACTGTATCGAGTACTCGTGTTAGTGTCAATCCCGGTTTGTTACTTAATTTTGTTTCACTCGATCTATCATGATTTTAAAACCCAAAAGTTTTCGGATTCTACGCCAGCGTCTAAAGCAAAAAGCAAGCAGAACCTGAAAAATTTAGAGATTTATGTATAGCGAGGTAAAAGAATGGTTCGATCCATAAATCTTCTTTCTCCTAGCCTTTTTCCGACTATGTTGGGGTCGGCTTTCTGTCTAACCTGCTACGCGATTCAGAATCACACGATAACCAGTTGTCGACCGGTTCGGTTTGTTATCTCGTTTCGTCTTATGATTCACGCAAGGAGAGAAAAAGTGATAACAAACCGAATCGATCGACAACTGGCTATCGTATGGTTCTGAATCGGGGAGCAGATGCGGCTGAATTACAGTATTTTACACTTAGCGACTGCTATCAGACCCCCAGTCACTGGGATCCATAAATATGGACTGGTAACGAAAGACAAGTATTGTTTCAGCCACCTGCAATACGAAATGCCTTATTAACTTTAAATCCACCATGCTTTTGCCAAACGTGGTTTCCAACCGTTTTTTGGCACTAATTAAAACTATAAACCCGTCAGCCATTTTTATGTACCTATGTTTAAATATAGAATGTCAGATGGTCGATAAAATCAATATAGGTATTATTAGCAATTCCGAAAGACATGTAATTTACATGGCTTATTAATTACAATTCCTCCTTGACTAATGTATCTAAAACCACATTCATTTCCCTTATTAAATAATTTTTTATTTACATTTAGGTAACCAAAAGAAGGAAATATCACAAGAATATCATCAGCGCAATACTGATGTATAGAGATAGTTATCTCAGCTAATTAGATTTATGATGTGTATAATCGTAACGTATTACAAATATGAATTAAGATAACGATCTTAAAGCTAACACAGTTGATACAGGAAACTTGATAATCCTCCTTTTATGTGACTCTTCGTTTAAAATCTATTATAATCTTAAATTGATTTCTATTTAACGTACCTTTCGAGCAAATTTAAATGTGAAATGTGAGAAAATGCACTTTTGCAGACCAATCTCGTCCTATTTTAACTTGTACGTGTTTACAGACAGAATCTTTGAAGCATTTAATGTATCTTTTGCAAGTTTCTCGTATAGTTTTTGCAATTGTAGTTTTATAGTTAAAGGTAGAAGTGTGTGCATATTCTTCTTCTTCATTCGGACGTTGTTCTGGCCTAGTGCCAGGTTCCGCTTTGCTCAGAGGAAGGTCGTGCGCTCATTAGTTAGCATCCCAGTTCCTTCATTCGTATTATTATTTTACTAGTTGTAAGGAGAGCGAATGTCTGTCAACGTCTGGGGAATACCAGATTCTAGTATAACTAAATTTAAAGCTGAGCACCACATAGGTACGTATAAGTGCATCAGTCAAAGTTATCCGGACAAAACTTTTCATGTTTAGCGCTTGGTTGAAATCAGTTCCACTGTTTACAACAGTTTACAACAGCACAGCTTGTGTTTTAATTAAAACATATTATCGATGTCCGGAAATTTTGTAGCGCGATAATGAAACGTCAAGGCCTCAGCACGTCGTAGACATTATTGTAACCCGCACAAACACATGTACTCACTTCTTTAAGAATATAGCTGTACTATATTCTTAAAAAGTTTACTCGGGTTACTCCAGGTTTACTCCGACATTATCTACACATGTAAACATTTTCACACTTATATTTCTCAACGTAAATACATAGGTAAACACCTACACCATCTACTTCTAACACCTTGTTGAGGGCAATGTACTTTTTATAAGCAATGTTATCATCAATTTATTCTCTTACCTAATCTAATTGCTTCAGCACACAATGCTTTTGCCAAAAGAAGTTATTTTCTATTCGCACAATTGGCAATGTATATTCGATTTAATTAACATGTACCTTAAAATAATGTTTGTTTTTCTTCTATTTCAGCAACGCTTATCACCGCTACAGCGGGTACCTGCTACGGGTGGCCCTCACCTACATTACCGTACCTACAGTCACCTGAGAGTACGATACCAACTTCACCCGACGAGGGATCATGGATAGTCTCGATAATGATCCTGTGCTCCGCCTTAACGCCTATTCCCTCCGCCTACTTCGCCGACCGGTTCGGCAGGAAGACGACGCTGCTCCTCGGGGCGGTGCCGTTCATCCTCGGTTGGGTGCTGGTCATCGTGGCCAAGTCTGTTGCTCTTCTGTACGTGGCGCGTATGTTCTCCGGTCTGGGCTACGGAATTGTCTACACAGTTGCTCCAATGTACACTGGAGAGATCGCTACCAATCAAGTTCGAGGCGCTCTCTCTACACTCATCACGTTAATGAATAAAGTAAGTATATGACGCACATTCTAAACATTCTCCATTTCTGATGCAATGCGAGCAGAATGTCCCGTTTATACCTTGTTTGTTGAAATCATCACATTATCTTGCTACTGAATCGAATCGTATTCAACTTAGAGACACATTAAAAAACATGAGCCAATGCCAGTCAGGTGTTAATAAATAATTCATCGCTTTAATGGATTAGTTTAGTTTCATTTGGAAAGGCTCAAATTTTATCAACACTTAATTAAGTTATCATCATCATCAGCCCATTATTATCCTCGGCGTTGGCCTCTTTTCAGAATGAGAAGGTTAAGGCCTTAGTCCACCACGCTGGCCTAGTGCGGGTTGGCGGACTTCACACACCATCGAGAACTGTATGGAGCACTTTCAGGTGTGCAGGTTTCCTCACGATGTTTTCCTTCACCGTTTAACGGTGCAAGCAATAGGTACTCAAATTCTGATCCACACATGAATTTGAAAACTCAGTGGTGCGGGCCGGATTCGAACTCAAACCCTCCTGCATGGAAGGCAAGCGCTCAACCGCTAGGTTATCACAGCTAATTAAGTTATAAAAGGAATAATAAATTTATACATTGATAGAGGAACACTCATAATGTCATGTTGTGAAAAGCCTCGTGTGTGAGTAATAGATCATTGTCTGCTATAATGACACAGCAATTGATCAAGTTCAATGAAATAATTGAGTAATTCCATCTCATTGCAATTATTCACTCTGGATAAGTCCAACTAATGGACGATATCCTTCGCAACGTAACAAGCAATTCCAATTATAATTTGTTTCTCGTGGTGCCTGTTCTGCCTTATCACCTTGTATTTATTTACATAATCCATGCTCTGCTGGCTGTTCCATAAACTCGCTTTCTGCTTTGATAGAGTTAGATATGCGATTTCTAAATAACATTCGTAGAATCGCACGGTGTGTTCATACTTGTACAACCAACAGGTGTACGGTTTCCTTTGTCAGAGTCCATTGCACTATGTAATCTTCATCTTGTTATATCGACTATGTCATTCCAGATATTTAGCTGCATTATAATATTAAATAGTAGTTTTAGTCGTAGTAGAGCTCCTTTGTGAAAGAGCTCGTCCGGGGAAGTACTAGCACCGTTCTTACTTCTCCGCCAAATAGTGATGCTTGGCATTGCTGTGTTTCGGCCTGAAGGGTATGGGTGCCGGTGAAATTACAATCACTTTCCATCTTCATGTCTCGGTTTGGTGAACCGACTTGCGGTACCATCTAGGCAACAGACTACGTGGTATTGAAGTTGTTATGGGCAAAAGTAACCGCTTAACATGAGGTGGGCCTTTAGCTCGTTTCGCCATCCTAAACTACAAAAAAAATTTATGTAGGTACACGGAAAAAAATGCTCGCGGAATTAGTTTTCCTCCAAGAATATTTTTATTCTCAGGAATATTGTTTAATGTTAAATAAATATTTACTTGAACTAAAATTAATATCTTAGTCCAAACGAAATGATATTCTACAAGAAAAATAATATTATTCTTCTTATATTTGCTAGAATCAAAACAATGATTTTCTTTTTAAGAAGTTTTGAGTGTTGTCTGAAAAATATGTTACTTTTTTGAGCTAAGATTTTTTATGTGTCTCAGTTTAAAAGAACATATTCTAAGTTCAAGAGCTATTAATATTTGAATCAAAAGTTGTACCATTTACTTAAACTAAAAATAAAACATCAAAACATGTTAACTACAAATTATAAAAACAAAACCCTCAATTTCTTCCTGTTAGTAATTGATGATTCTCATAATCAGAAAGTAGGAAAGTTTTCGATGAAGAAAAATCTTTTTCGGTCTAAGAAGAATGCATTTAAATGTGAGAAAATAACAGATTTGGAAGAAGAATCTAAAATTGTTCGAAATAAGATAGACTTACATTCAGTATAATAAAATACGTGTTTGGTTTAAGAAGAGTTTGTTTTTAGGTAATTAATAGTAGCACTGATGTAAGAATCTAAAGTATTCAATTAAAGTTCGTCCAATGTTTTCAAATGAGACTTTTTTTGTTTTGTGGGAATAAGTTATGGTGTTGAACTAGGAATCCAAATTATTTCAAAATAAGATATACTAACGTTTTGTTGTAAGAAAATACGTGTTTGGTTTAAGAAAGTTTGTTTTTGGATATGTAAATACCAGCATTCACGTAAGAATCTGAATTATTCAAGTAAAGTTCGTCGAATGTTTTCAAACAAGACTTTTTTTTGTTTTGTGGGAATAAGTTATGGTGTTGAACTAGGAATCCAAATTATTTCAAAATAAGATATACTAACGTTTTGTTGTAAGAAAATACGTGTTTGGTTTAAGAAAGTTTGTTTTTGGATATGTAAATACCAGCATTCACGTAAGAATCTGAATTATTCAAGTAAAGTTCGTCGAATGTTTTCAAACAAGACTTTTTTGTTATGTGGAAATAAGTTATGGTGTTGAACTAGGAATCTAAATTGTTTGAAAATAAGATATACTAACGTTTTTTTTAATAAGAAAATACGTGTTTAGTTTGAGAAGAGTTTGTTATTGGGTAAGCAAGTAGTAGCATTGACGTAAGAATCTAAATTATTCAAGTAAAGGTAGTCCAATGTTGTTAAATAAGACTTTTTTGTTTTGGGGGAATAAGTTACGGTGTTGAAATAGCAATTTAAATGTTTCAAAATATGATACGACTTAACATTTTTAAACAAGAATCCTGTTAAATCCAAGCAATATCAACCGACACGTCGTGTGACCTAGCTATGGGAATAAGCAATAAATTACTGCAAACTTCAAAGTCTTAATAGAAAAACCTACTATTCCATAATAATTACCTATGTTGTGAGAATGGCACATGGTATTAAAATATGCTAATTATATATATATGGTTAAGTCGTATAAAATTATACAATAAAAGAATTAAAGAATATTAGAGGTAAATGTAGGTATAGTCTGATAATAATCTATAAACATCTAAATTAGGTACATGCTCTAAAGAATAAAATTATTTAACACTATTAGGTATATTAAGTTGCTCAACTAACTAAATCTAATACGGAGGGATTAATAATATGTAGGTACCTACCTATGTATTCCGTTCCCTATTCCTAAAAGAATTACGTAGGTGCTACATAAATATCTGAAATTATTTATAATGAATATAAGTTTCTACGTATACCTATATGTATAACCGACTTATTATTTATCGCTATGGCAATGGTATGTAATGTAAGTGAATACATACCTACCTATTTATTTTTTAACACAAATTATTTATCAAATGTTAAGGCTGATTGCTGACCTAAACTTTATGTAGGTGTGTATTATATACGGAGATTTAAAACACTTAAAAAGGAAATTAATAAACCCTCATTTTACTCCCTGCAATATCGTCAAAATTTTATACAAGTCGTAGGTATCTGTAGTAATAGGTATATATATATATAATGTATAAAAGGTCAGAAACCCAATAAATCTATACTACACTCGAGAGTAATGAATTAGGGTCACATATAGATACCTGAAAATCTCGGAAACTAAGAATGGTAGCTTAATTACATAAATTGTGTTTAATAGACAAATAAATTCTCCTTAAATGAAAGTAATAAAACTTTTTAGTTACTGTAAAGTTACACTATCAGAACGTGACAAAATAAAAAAGGGACTTGTAAATGGAACTACGAATTTTCTTTATCTGTTTTTGCTTTTCTTTCTATTCTGTCATATAAAAAGGCATGTAAACAGCTTTTCTGATGTTCAATATTCATAATTGAAGCTGTTATAATGTTGCTTACACCTGAAGAATGCACCAGAATTCTCACAATGCTGGAAATTGGCCGTAATCAGCGTGATACAGCAAGGACGTTGGTGTGTCATCGTCAACTGTACAACGAGTTCTCCGACGTTACGAGGAAACCGGCTCTAACCTACGTAGACCAGGAACAGGCAGGGCCAGGTGTACCTACCACAGCACGCGAAGATCGATACTTGGTCAACACAATGCTTCGAAACCGCTTTCTCACAGGAACTGCACTTACATATCAGTTCCGACGCCTCGGAGGAAATAACCCAAGTGCATGGACTGTAGCGACAATATGCTGAAGCAAATTTAAAACCATTAATTAAGACCTACAAATGGCCCTAAATTGGGCATCGTATTTCGAGATTAGCATATGCCCGGAATCACTTAAATTGGAGTATTAAAAATTGGTCAAGAGTTATGTTCTCAGATGAATCAAAATTTATACTCTATAAAAACGACGGAAAAACAAGAGTATGTAGAAGACCAAGGGAGCGATTCAAGCAAGCATGCATCGAAGAGAAAGTGGCCTATAGCGGTGGATCCGTACTTGTATGGGCCGGAAATTCTGCAGAGAGTCGCAAAGAGCTGATGGTTACAGAAAACGGCACTATAACTACCGAAAGATATATTGAAGAAATCCTAAACGAATACGTTAGGCCATTTATGGTCAATTTGGGAGAGGATGCTATCTTTATGCAGGACAATGCCGGGCCTCATACTGGTGAAATTGTGAACCTTCAAAACGTTAACATTAACTGTATGTAGTGGCCAGCACGCAGCCCGGACCTCAACCCAATCGAGCATGCTTGGGACGAGCTCGAACGGTGTGTGAGACACCGACCCTTCCCCGAGTCATCGGGGAAGGGTCGGTGTCTCACACACCGTTCGAGCTCGTCGTTAAAAAGCGTCAGCTTCAAGAGCTCAAAGTTGCGCTCGTAGAGGAATGGGAGAATATTCCCCAACATCGTATGAGAAACTTAGGGTACAGCATGCAAAACCGCATAACCGCAGTGATGACAGTTTTAGTACTTTTTATTTATTAATCCCACGTGGAGTAATAAATAAAAAGTACTAAAACTCAAGAAAGTTTAAACATAAATGCTTTTCTGTATTTTTTTAAGACAAAGAGACACATACATTTTATTACTTGCATTTAAGGAACATTTGATTATCTATTAAACACAATTTATTTCATTGAGCTAGCATTCCTACTTACCGAACGAAACTTTTAGGTATCTTTATGTGACCTTAATTCTTTGCTCTCGAGTGTATATAGAACACTCTTACAGTAATATATATATATACCTACTAGTATATACCTACTACGTTATCTTTCAATGAACACGATTTCTAATGATGATAATGATAAGATGGAAATCATGTTTCTTGAAAGATAACGACTCTTGAAGGCTATTATTAATAGTCATCCAAGAAACGTTATTCTTAAATCAAAATCACGTTTCTTGAAAAATAACGACTCATACATTGCTCATATTATTAATAGTCTCCCAAGAAACGTTATTCTTAAATCAAAATCATGTTTCTTGAAAGATAACGACTCATAGAAGACTTAATATTATTAATATTCATCTAAGAAACATTTTTCTTAAATCAAAATCATATTTCTTGAAAGATAACGACTTATAGGAGACATATTATTATTAATAGTCATCCAAGAAAAACGTTATTATTAAATCAACATCCTGTTTCTTGAAAGATGTGCTACGTCACAACCAACCACCGGGTAATGGAAAGAAAAAGGAACGAGTGTTGCAATTTCAAAAATTGATTCCCCAATTTTTGGGAGTATGTTTTAAGTGGGATTTATTAGTGTATGAAATACAGTAGGTACAAAAGCCATTCGTTTTGCTTGATTGTACTGAAACTTAGTGGAAAATACTAAGACCAATACAAAAATAAATTATTACAAACTGATTTCTAGTTTTCAAGTAATTCCCATGTGGAAAAAGAAACATGAATACATCCACAAAGTTTAATACATTTGTTTAAATGCTCAGACAAATCACATAAAGCACGTAAACATTGGCCATTTACGCCAGCGACATATACACTACTGAGTAATGGCTTATACCCCTTAAATTATGGCAATAAAATAATGCCGGTAGGTGCTATATTTCCAAAGTAATAAGCGATCTTTCCATAACATATTTCGTTACATATGGTTTTTGAAAATGACCCTAATGACTTTTTATTAACCAAAAAGAAAGACATTACAAATTATTACCCTTCCAATCTTTTATCCATTGGTACGCATCCACTTAAGAATCTTATGTTTTATCTTTTTCTGTTCCGCAATATAATTGTATAGAACTTTCATGTTTGAAAGCATAAATATTTTATATTTCTAGTCAGTTTCTGAATCAGTTCAATTCTCCAAAGTCGTGCCTTCATCTCATGCGCTGGCGAGAACTTGTTAAAATGGTCGAGGAAAAACAAGAAAATTGACAAATTTCTTATAAATATGGCAAAAAAATACGTTTGAAAATCCTATTTGAATCTTGTTAAACTAATCTTAACAATAAATAAAATCATATTTTGGTTTTATTGTTGACCATGAGTGAAAAATTAAGGTGATAGGTAGCTACATGTATTTGTTTGAATCGTGTAGGTAGGTACAATTAAAAAATGGCTTTAATTTTAAACCAAGTTTATTACAATATTGTGTTATGCAAATTTAACTCTGAAAAATGTACATAATGTTGGGGGAAAACGCGAGGGGGCTATCTGGCAGCACTGTCTCGATGCGCTCGCGTCTCGCCTACATTCGGCAGCCACAGAGCAGAGTGGGGTGAAGTCGGCGTTTAGGATTAAATGTTCTGTGAGTCAGCAGCCGATTTTCCGCCCCACTTTTCTCTGTTGCCGTGCGATGTTGTGATGACGGGTTTTGGTGAATTGTGTTTTTCAAGATATACGGACTCGGAAAGGAATTTGATCAAAGTGAGTATTGAAGAACAAAGTTGTTAGTAGCAAATCGTTAAGTTTGTTCTAATTTACAGTGTTTCAAATATTAGATGGATGACGAAAACAACGTTGCTGATGGAAAGTGTAACCCGGAGACGGACATAGATACGTTACCACGAACATGGGGTATTCCAGAACTAGTTATTGACCGATTTAAAGGTAAATACACTCTCATCACTACCTACTTAACCTTTACTAGGTATTTACTGAGGGTGTCTCATGGTACGCACGTGGCTTCATTTAGTAAAACTGGATGGTTCTACATTTTCAAGGGTCATATGGTTGGGGCCATAGCAAGTATGAGCATGTGATCCCCGTGTTTGTTAATTAGTTAGTTACGAGTGCTTCTCCTTTGAAATAGATAACAAGGCGTGCACCCGTGCGAATTTTAGCGTAGGTACTTACCTACAGGCCTTACGCGAAAACTCGCGCCCACAGGTGGGTCTATTTCTATAAATAGTATGATTAGCCAGGGAGCCGGGAGCTTCGCCTTTGAAATGGGGGTCTCCCCAGGCGCGCACCCACGCGTGTTTTAAAAGACTAGGTACTTAATAAGTACTAAACATTTTTTTGAGTAATGCAAATGATATTCTAGAACATACAGACCTTAAAATAATAGTATTATTATTCTAAAACAGACATTATTCAGCAAAGATCATTATGGTTTTAGGTTGAAACCTCCAGATACTCAAACTAAAAATATGAATTACTTACCTTAAAAAGCTGCATTCTCAATAGTGAACCTATTAAGTATTACAGATATTTTTATTTTCCAGAAAATGAAATTAAACCCAATCAATTAAATGCCTTAAGTGAAGAAATTCTTAAGGAGCTGTGCCCACTAATAGGCCACAGAATATTTATTCAATCGAAATTAAAGGAATATCTCACAGCACATGTAAGTTCCATCTTAATAAGTATTATAATTACTAATCTTTATTCAGTCTACCTATAGAATGTTATTTAAATAGGTCAACAAAAACTTTATTTCAGATCAACCTGGATTTTGACCAAAAGTACAAGGAGAATTCTACAAATTTTTATACAAAGTGGCATCCATTCATCAATAAAATTATTAGTATAAAATTTGATAGTTCCAGAGATGACACACTGGCAACTTTGTACGAAAAGACAAGACAACAGCCTGATGATGGTAAGAAAATATTTTTATTTTAAACAAACAAATAATTAAAATAAGAACAATTACCTACTATAAAGTAATCTGTATGTAAAAACAAAACTAAAACATGTTCCCAAAATGCAGGTAGCATTGCCATGTTGTATGGCAATTCTTAGGACAAAATAAAAACCTTCATTTTGGTCACATGTTGATGGTAAGTATCCGCATTTTAGTTATCGATAAGTATAGTGTGTTTGTTAATTTATTTCAACAGTGTCCATATTATTGTTTCAGATCAAAAAGTTCCAGATCAAATTAAGCTGCTCTGTTGCCTAATTCCTCCAAAAGGGAGATTAAACAAAAGGACAAAATTTTCAACACTAGAATGCATTGAAAATTTCATCTTTGATGTAGATGTAAGTTCACATATTTACCTGACTGCTCAGAAGGTGATAGGATTCGTCTAGTCTAGAGAGTAGCAAAAAATATCATTAAATCCAAAATGCCCATATTTGATTTTCAGGGATATAAAAAAACTATTAAAACCTACTTACTGCTGGGTACTCGGTGACATAGTACCTATCAAAACCTAGCACAGCTGAAAATATTACAATAAAATCTAATTATTGAAAAAAACAAACTGCAAAATAACTGAAAAGAAGTAACACGCTTTAGAATTTTGACTATCACAGGCTACAGGAAAATTTGCTCTGGAGGTGACCTAGGTAGAGTTGAGAGTGGCGGTACGTAGGCTAAATGCCAAAAATACCGCCCCAGGACCCGACGGCTTGCCTGGAAAAGCCTGGGTTCTGGCCTTAGAGGCTCTCGGGCCCCGACTAAAACACCCTGCCCTGGAGTTGCATCAGGGAGGCACTCCGATATCACTGGATGCCGACCTACCTCTGTCGTGTGGTCGAGGCTTATTTGACGGACAGGGCCGTCATCTACCCCGGCACCAGGGAGAATGGAACCGGCGAGAGATGTCGTGCGGTGTCCCACAGGGATCGGTCCTGGGGCCGAATCTGTGGGACACCGGGTACGACTGGGTGCTGCGCGCAGACTTCCCCAGCGGGGTCAGTGTAGTTTGCTACGCTGACGACACACTAGTCCTGGCTCAGGGGAGGTCGTACCAGGCGGCGGCCGAACGGGGTGCTGGCTAGAAAACCTCCACGTGTGCCTGACGGCTGCTTGTCCTTCTGGACACGTCTGGAGGGAACGGCAGTTGTTAGGCCGGTGCATCCTGGGCACGGGCAATAAAATCCTTTCGAGGAATTAACCTTCGGGGGATTTTATTGCCTGCGGCGAATATTCTGGCGCGGGAGGGGCCCGTTCTGGGCCAGTGGGGAGTTGCTCCACGTGTCCCTCTGTTGCCAACAGAGGGCACAGTGGAGGAGCAGGGGCGGGCCCGGTGTGCACTCACCCTGCCACTGGACAGGCAACGGGGGGACTGTCCTTCCCTGCCCCCGTCGATCTCGTAACCCCAGGAGTGCCCGCTGAGTAGTGTTCTCGCGCCGCTTGGGACCGAGGGTCTTGGCTTCACCGCCCGGACCGAGGAAGAAAACCTCTATAAAAATTACGGGAGGTAGGGCCTGCGAGCAGCATACTCGGCGTAGTATGCTGCCCGACCAGCGGCTGGCGTAGCTGGCACAGCCGGCGTAGTTGGCGCAGCTGGTAAAGGCCCATGAGGTGAGGTGGCGTGCAGTGTTCCGTGTGCGCCACCTAGAAGGGTGCGGCCAACGTTAGGCCGCACGGGGAGAAGGGGCTCGCCTGCTTGTGGCGGGCCAGGACCTGTCGGGGGTGGTTGTGTGAATACTCACGGGTTCCCACGCCCCCAGCTAAGGTAGTTGAAGGAACACCATGGTGGTTTTAGTCGGTAAGAGTCCGACACTGGCTCCGCCTACCCCAGGCGGAGTGCGTCCATGAGGATTTCCACACGACAAAAAAAAAAAAAAAATAAGTCGGCGGCCGAACTCGCGACACGTGGGGTTGCGACAATCGTCGAGAGGATCCGGCAATTGGGACTTGACCCTGCACAAGTCCGAGGTCGTGTGTTTTCACACTTTTCACGGTCCTCGGAACGCGCCACAACATCGGCGTCGAGTCGACGATGAAGTACCTGGGACTCGTCTTCGTCAGCCGGTGGAACTTCATTGAGCATTTCTGAAGTTTGGCTCCCAGACTGGAGCAGGCCAGGCTGCCTCGAATTGGCTCCTGCCCAATCTAGGGAGTCCAAACAAAAGTTACTCCTTTTTAATAATTGTCTAAAAATAAATTCTTAAGCTTGTCTTATCAGTTTTTTGCAGTTGGGGTTTTTTAATTATTTTATTTATATTTAAGATTATAAAATTGTTAAACACTAAGAGTGGTAGCGGGTGCTTTCTTATTACTTTCGTGAACAAATAAGCGTACAATATAATTTAGTGCCTATAGCCAACAGTGATCACGAATTACTCAGTAGCATTATCTGTTTGTAAATTCACTTTATATAATAAAAAATAATTACAACAATGCAATTTGTTTCAGAGATTCGGAGACATGGAAAAGAAAATTGAAGATCTACAAGTTTACACGATTGTTGTTGTTTGACGGCAAATATAATTCATAAAGTGAATCAAAATATGTATGTTGATTTAAGATGTTAATATTACTCATTATTACCTAGTTCTGCCACAATTAGAGTTTTAAGAAATTACTGAATTAATGTTACTTCATTTGATATAGAATTAAGGTAGTACATTTGCCTTCAATTGTAGAACTTGCGATTTAAAATATTGTTTTAGTACCTACCTAGTCAATGGTTATAATTAACAACCATTTTAAAATATGTATGTTGATTTAAGATATTAATATAAATCACTGTCTCAGAAGGGGGGTAGTTTTTTGAAAAAGTTTGTTGTTTTAATAAAAGGTATAATAAAGTAATTTTAGTTTAATTTTAAAGATATTTGACCTACCAATACTAGATTTAGTAAGAGATGGAAACATGGTACTGGCTCAAGTTTCAACAGATTGTTTTGAGAATTATTGTATTGTATAACTTAATCTATTAATTTTACTAATCCTGGAAGTTTTATAGCAATGTCAGAATAAACGCACGGATCCCTGTGCATTGCGGCCTTTTACATGTGTTACACCAAAGCGAATGATTAGTAGCCCGCCATACCTATTTATTTAAAGTGTTTTTACTGTTTTTCTGTGTCTTAGTGTTACAAGAGTTTATTATTGTTATTAGCAGTTTGAGCTTAAAACTTTCGGATTTTCAGTCTGAGTTACGATAGTAATTCGGTTTTGGTGGTGTAATATAATATAACAAAGGCTGCATTGAGCAGGGGTTCATAAATGTTTAAATAATGGTCTTGCTTTGATACTTGCGGATTTTCAAATTGAGAAAATTAATAGTTTAATCTACAAAAAGTAATTCTCAACTCGAATCTCTTATTTTCTTATATTAAATAAGAAAAAAATTGACCTAAGTAAATGATATTCTTTAGAGAATATACAGAAATTATTCACCGAAGGTAAATCTGATTTTAGTATGAAACATCCGGATATTCAAACTAAGAATATCAACATATTCATCTTGAAAAACTTAAATTCTTAGTTCAAATTTCACACTTTCTTCTTTTAAATAAATAAAGAACTTGAGGTAAGAAAATGATATTCTTTAGAGAATACAAAGAAATTATTCATCGAAGATAAATCTGATTTTAGTATGAAACATCGGATATTCAAACTAAGAATATCAACATATTCACCTTAAAAAATTTAAATTCTTAGTTCAAATTTCACACTTTCTTCTTTTAAATAACTAAAAAACTTGAGCTAAGCAAATGATATTCTTTAGAGAACGCACATAAATGATTAACCTAAAATCGACCTGGTTTTAGTATAAAATATCCGGATATTCAAATTAAGAATATCAACATACTCACCTTAAAAAACTAAAATTCTTAGTTCAAATTGCACTCTTTCTTCCTTTAATTATGATAAAGTTTGAGCTAAGCAAATTATATTCTTCAGAGAATGCACAGAAATCATTAACCTAAGATCAATCTGGTTTTAGTATGAAACATCCGGATATTTAATTTAAGAACATTAATGTACTCACCATTAGAAGAGGAATTCTCAATTGAAATTTATACTTTTGCATATACTTTATAATTAAGAAAATTTATAAAATCAACTGAAAAATGTGCATTCTTTGATTGAAATTACATTATTTTGAACTGACAATAAAAGTACTAAATTTAAATACTTAATTTGATTCTGTTCGAGAAAATCAATGTCTCAAAGTTCAAGAAATCTGCTCGTCTTCTTAAAAGACTTTGTTTTTTTCTTCAACCGAGAATATTTCTTCTTTATTTGAGATAATAAATAGTTGTTTTGAGCATTCAAAACAAAACAATAAAATGCTGGATTTAAGAATATAAAGTGTTCCCTATATATGAAACTATATTATTCTTGACCAATAAATATATACTTGTTTTAAGACTATTTTTCTTTCCGTGTATGTAGCTAGCTGCTATTAATTTTTTGGAAGAGGTCTGTGTCTCAAAGTTTATTGAAGTCTTCAATCAATTTTGACACATGAGAGAATGTAGGATACCTACTCATCTCATCATCTCATCTCATGCCACGAAAAGTTGGAATAAATTTATTTTTTACAACGTTACTTTTTGTTTACGCAATTTGAGACACTAGTTTGGTCAGAATCACGAGGAGAATCGATTGGGACCGTTTTTATACCATGTTATATTTTAACCAAAAAAAATCTTTGCAACTCAATTTAGTTATTTTGGTTAATTTCAGTGGATCAGTGGATCGTAAATAGGTCCCTAAGGTCCAGCAAGTTCAGCTCGATTAGTTTCCGTGCATCAGGTACCCAGGCCCTATACGACATTTTTCTCTTTATCCGCTACCAACTTGGGAACTTAAAAGCAAGTAATTTTGATATTTAGAAAAAAAAAAACTATCCCAGTCGATTCTCCTCGTGATTCAGAACAAACAAGTTACTCAAATTGCGTAAACAAAAAATAACGTTGCATAAATATACATACATATATTTGATATGCTTAATGCTTATACACGCTGAAATTTTAATGGTTGTTTTCTTGAAAAGGGGTCATTGTACTCATCATTATGAACAACTTTTACTACTTATTCAATACATTGTCATTGTACTTATTTAATATCCTACCTTGTTAACTATATTTTTGTTTACCTGTTTGTATAGTCGACGATACTGATGTACGGTAAAACTCTAATGAGTTTATGTTTACATCTTTAGAATGTTTTTGTTATGTATACCACTGAACAAATAAATAAATAAATAATAAATAAATAAATAATAATGGGATCTACCCTGAAATCGCGAAAAAAATCAGCTGGTCCCTACATTTTATTGGTAAATTTCCGCGTGTATAATAATATTTTAACAGTTGGTAAAACAATCCTTGTAGATGCCACAAAAGTACCTAAATAAAGTTAATCTTTCTCCTAATTCATATCTATCCTAGCTTACGTATCAATAAAATGGTTCTCGTGTACAAACCAGTATAACATAAAAAAACAACGCAATAATAATATTTTATCAAGAGTAATAAAATGTTCACGTGATAAGCCTGTGATATTACCATAAAACACAGCATACCTACAAGTACTATCGCTATTAGTTATAGAAAATTAAATTACCCTCAGTAATTCCACACAACAAAATCCAGGGAAATTATATTGGAGAGTCATTTCAGAGCGCTTGCATCGTCAGCGTAATTCAGTGTACATGGCTTTAATCAAAAGCTATTCACCGTGTTCTTAAATGACAACAATTTATTTCACATTGTGTGTTGTATTTGCACGTAATTAAGGCAGTGTGCACACAAACCGACGCATGACGCGATGTGGAACGTGACTCATTACCTCAATTACAAAGTGCGCATGGGTTCCCGCAATTCATATAAAACTTGAAACGTAAACAATGTTTAGAAAATATTACATTCATTTGCGTCTGAATAAGCTGACGTCCGTGGTTAATCTTTTGAACTACGATCATATACCTAAAGCCTAATTTAAAACAGCTTTACTTATAATAAAATTGATTGCGGTATTCATGATAGTCACGTGTACCTATTGTATATCATTTAATCGCTATAATGATTTTTATCTTCATATAAACTCATACAAAGCTGCCTTATCTTGACAAATAATGATGTAAAACCATTGTTTATGGATGCAGTCTACAATCCCGTTACGACTATTAACTATTTAATCACTGAAAAGTAGGTACAATTGGATGTATCAAGTTATTTATAACTACATGTACCGATTTTATGATCTGAATTCTGATGGAATTTATGATACACTACCTATGACTACACTATTTATGATGACCTACGTGATAGCGTGCAAGGAAAAATTGCAATAAAACTCATTAATTTGTTTCTTTCATTTACTTCCAGGTCGGAATTCTTGCCCAGTACTGCATCGGTCCGTTCGTCACGATGCAAACCCTCGCCGCCATCAACTTGATCCTGCCCATCACATTCGTAATCACCTTCATCTTTCTACCTGAATCTCCTTATTACTACTTAAAGTTTGAGCGAAGTGAGAGGGCCGAACGGTCCCTCAGAAATCTACGTAGTGGTGACATTAGAACTGAACTCAAAAGTATAGAACTGAACGTCCAAGAGGACATGAAGAACCGTGGAACCTGGGGGGACTTGATCTCTGAAGCTACCAATAGAAAAGCAATGTGGATCACGCTGGGCGTGTTCACAATACAGCAACTATGTGGCAGCGCTGCTGTGGTGGCGTACGCGCAGGTCATATTCAACTGTACCACCACTCCCGTCAGCCCAAACGCAACAATGCTAGAGAATGTAACTGTTGCCACTCCCATACAACCCTACCAAGAATCTATTATTCTTGGATGCGTACAAGTTGCCACCTGCGTCCTGTCAGTAATACTCGTCGACCGTGTTGGAAGGAAGCCTCTTTTGTTGCTATCAGCTCTTGGAGTTGGACTTATGAATGGCACAATTGGAACATATTTCTACTTTGATCACTTCAACAAAGAGGCAGTTGCAAATCTCCACTGGCTGCCCTTGGCTGCTCTCCTCGTTTACATCGTGTGCTACGCCATCGGGTTGTCGACGGTACCCTACGTCATCATAGGAGAGATGTTCCCAACCAACGTCAAGCTGTACGCTTCTTGTGTCGCTCATATCTACACTGGAATCTCTATGTTCGCGGTCCAAAAACTATTCCAGGTGAGAGTGCTTTTCGCATTATTTTTGTACATATATTAAAGCTATTTCGGATAAAAGCAAACGAAGCACTGTAACAAAGTCCCATTTATTTTTATAAATATTTTTTTTATTTACACATTTTTGTTTATTGTCATTGGAATTAACACAGAATAAAATACTTTATAGTTTTAGCGGAAGTGCAATTACCTCTTACAACATAATAAATCATAAAATAGATACACAACTGGATATTATGGATAATACCATATCGACCTGATTAGATCGTGCTGACAAACATGACTTAAAAATTAACGTTTTCATTACAGGTGGTCAAAGACGCATACGAAATATACACAGTATTCTGGGGATTCTCCTTTTTCTCCCTTATGGGTCTGGTGTTCTTGATGGTCGTGCTGCCGGAGACGAAGGGCAAGTCGTTCGCGTGCATCCAGGCGCAGCTCAAGCGGGAGGTGGCGCGCGACAACGCTAAGAAACTGGCCACCGTCGAGTACTGAGCACCGGAGACCATCGTCTACCGGATAACTTCTCACTAGTTTAGCATAAGCTTTACTTTAATGTGTTTTAAGGGATCAAGCAAGTTTGAATGACAGTTAAGATATTGATACTTAAAGTTTAATAAACATAGCATAGCATAGTGTAACAACGTACAGTTTTCTATAAAGTATTGTAGACACTATTACAAAAGTAGCCTGTGAATGCACAGTAGAGGGAGAATTGAGGGGGCCAGAAGGCTTGTGCCAGAGAAGGCGGTGAAATCCTCGGGGTCGTAGTCTGCGGGCAGGGCGCGCGAGCGGACCACGCTCGCGTAGAGCTTGGCCGAATCCTTCGCCGTTCTCGTCTTGTTCGGACTCTTGAAATCAACCAGATACAGACCGAAGCGGGACCTGCAAATGCATTTACAACTGTGAAATGAGTGAAATTAGACATTTCTGACTGATGTATGAGTTTTATTCCTCACCAAAAAACAGCTATGGTCAACATTAGTATCCAATCTATCCACGATTTGCCCTACTAGAGATAGGATTTTGACATAAGCTCCATACAAACTATGCCAAATTTCTATCTCTAGTAGGGCAAATTGTGGATATATAGGATATTAATCTTGGCCGTTAGATATGCATATTTAGTTATCTTGGATTATGCTAAGGGGATATTACGTAGAACGTAGTTAGATTTATATATTAGTACATTATCTTAATATTTTACTAAATTATTAAGTTAATAGTATAGTAATAAGTCTAATAAAGTTCCATTAACTTTAACTAAATTGATTTGCATTGTAGACAAACCCAAATGCTACGATATTTTCAAACTCTGTATATCGCTAGACTTGTTTATTACTAACCAGTCTAAACTAGAAAGACCCAAATCCAGAGAAATATGTTATCAAAATATTTTATTGCCTCTAAATCTTTTACGTTCTGCTCTAAAATATTTATCCTCCAATCTCCAATATTTTATCAAAATAATATGTCTAATAAATCTATCTCAGAATGATTAGGAAGATTACTCCTTTGAACTCCATGTAATTGATGATATTCAACTAGATATCTACGAATAAGATAGAAATAAAAAAATTGATAATAGTCATCAATGATTGATATCTGCTGATGATTCAGACCGCGCCTCCAAACGGAATTTATATAATAATTATGAACTTGATTAGATTAAAGAGAAATTGTATGTTCACGTTTGAGATATAGGTTGATAAAAATAGATTTGGAATTAGGTGACTTCTGACGCAAACAGTGGCTAAGCTGGGCTATTTTGCTGCCGAAATTGCTGACATTGTTATTTTAACGTTTTTATGTGGAGAAAATTATGTGATGTATACCGGCTAAAACGGGGTGAATAGGGACATAAGTGGGCAAGAATTTTAACATTGAAATAAGATAGTTTGTTGCCCACAAAGACTTAAGAATGTTTACCAAATTATGGTACAACATTTTTGTAGTCTTTGTGGAGTTTGTGGGCAACAAACTATCTTATTTTAATGTTAAAATCCTTGCCCACTTTGTCCCTATTTACCCCTGCATTCCTATTCACCCCGTTTTGCTGTACTACGAGTCTGATTTATAGCTGATCTCTAATCTTTCCATGCCCGACCTAGCGTAAAGATCATGCACTATCATTATCTGTGAAGCCTATTGGCTTAAAAAAAGTAGTGGTGCATTCATGCGCGAACGTAATTTCTCAATCCATTGTACGACGACTTTCTGGGTTTATGTGAACCTACGAGGGTAAATAATAAAAGTATAATCCTGGTTCCCTTTCAGGAAGCTTTTCACAATGAAATCTTAAATAAATAAACTATGAGTCACGACGGAAATTCATATTTACAGACTACTAGAAACCACAAGTCACCATTATCTGGAGATATTTATGAATTATTGAATGTCATGGCTAATCTACATACTTATAAGTCTATCTGCTAAAATATCAGAGCTTTATAATGATGCTTGTTTTTCGCAACGATAAAGGTGACATTTAAAAATATCATAACGATATTTTGAAGTGTCACGCAGCAGATGAGTGTCGCGAAATGAAGATGTCCCATTTGGTTTGGTTTGGGCCTATAGGACATCCAAATTGGGACAAAAAGAACCTTTAAAGTAACTTCAAAATTGAACCTATCCTTGTTCAATTTCAAAAGCTGGTTTAGATTTATTCTATATTTATGACACATTTACGCATGCGAAGCGAAATCTAAAGATATAAATTGTGGAAATAAATTCGCTCTCGAGCAGAATTCGAACCTGCAGCTCCTGGTTCAGCAAACCAATGCTTTAGCCGCTAAGCTACCGTGCTCGTGGTATCAAATTTAACTCCCACTTACCGAAAGACGTAAGTGGAAGTTAAATTCGATTCGAGCACGGTAACTTAGCGGCTAAAGCATTGGTTGAATATACATACATACATAAGCAGCCCATTACTGTCCCACTGCTGGGCATGGGCGTCTTGTCAGAATGAGAAGGTTAATACCTTAGTTCACCACACTGGCCTACGGCGGATTGGCGAACAAAGCACGGGTTGAGAGCTAAAACTTTAGTCAACATTTTCAAATAAATAAATATTAATTTATTATTATTTATTATTTATTTATTAAATATTCATTTGACGACGTCTGTGGTCTAGTGGTAGTGGTTTGAGGGCCGGACGGCTGATCATGAGGTCGTGGGTTCGACTCCCACAGAACACAAATATTTGTGTGATGAACAATAAGTGTTTGTGTTGGTCTGGGTGTTTCTTATGTATTATAAGTATGTATTTACAAAAAAAATATATAAGTATTATATCCATTGTCTAGTACCCATAGCACAAGCTCTGCTTAGTTTGGGACTAGATGGTGCTGTGAAAAATGTCCCAAAGATATTTATTATTATTATTATTATATAGCGATGGAAATTAATAAGACCAGAGCTCCATTGATCTCCTAAAATCTACATACTACTCGGTTGCACGTAACCGGTTACAATCCTGTGTTGTTCAGAGACTACATCTAGGGGATACAAAGGACTGCAATTCCTTGAAGCGGTAAGCAGCCTACGATTCAGTGGTAATCCAGCCAACAATAGTATTAAGTCTTGACTAAAAGTGGCTGGATAAGCCCATTGACATAGACGAATTTTTTTTTGCAGTTACCTATTCAACCTATACAAATGATACATTTAGAATCAGCCTATGATGCAGTGGCTTAATCCTGTTAGGATTATGCTGATACTCTTATAACTTTAAGTAGGCATCGACGAGATAATAACAATCAAATACAATAAATAAATGATATTAGGTATATCATAAGTTGTCGTAGAGGTCCTTGTGAATGAGCTTGCCCGGGAAACTACCTACCACCACCATTTCTGCCGCCAAACAGTGGTATTGCAGTTGTTATGGGCAAAGGTAACCACTTAACGTCAGGTGGACTTTTAGATCGTTTCGCCAACCTATACCATTAAAAAAAATCCTCAACAATGCCATCTAGTGTTAGCTTGTATGATCACAAATCTACACAGTTGCCTTATGCGCACTACTGAGGACAAACAATAGGAACATGTTTTTAATCTTAGAAGTTCTGTTCTCGACAGATGTCGCCCTAAGACTACCAATGGACCCTGCACCATAACTATTTAGTGTAATTTGTGATAATTATAAAACCATCTTCAATCAGTTTTGGATACAGGTACTATTATTTACCGCATGGTTTATAACCCGAGGCTTTTAAGCCACAACTTTGCAAATAAAGAAAAACAAATTACCATAACACTCGATAATGCCCTATACCTATTATAAACATACCAACTATACCTACATAGTTAGGACTAGTTGACAACGTCTGTGGTCTAGTGTTTCAAGTGTCGGACTGCTGATCACGAGGTCGTGGGTTCGATTCCCACAGGTCACAAATATTTGTGTGATGAACATAAGTGTTTGTGTTGGTCTGGATGTTTCTTGTGTATTACAAGTATGTATTTACAAAAAAAAATGTATATAAGTATTATATCCATTGTCTTGTACCCATAGTACAAGCTCTAAGCTGCTTAGTTTGGGACTAGATGGTGCTGTGTAAAAATGTCCCAAAAATATTTATTATTTTATTTTATTATTACTAGGGACACTACATTTACCAAGATCTTGAAGCTTCTTCTTTGTTCGACAGTACCATTAAAATCATTATGTAATCCGTTAAAAATATAATACACAGCAAAGTATGAAACGTTATAACATTACAATATAAATTACTTGTCAGAAGAGCTACTGTAACTAATTACATTTTTATCTTTTCGAGTTAATTATCTCGATGAAACCTTAGTTTAGTTCTACTTCTCACATAATTGGTTAGACGTTTACTTCCTAAACCTTTGTTTCCACAAATTACCCATTAGCAATGAGCAATCTTGGAGTTTCTTTGAAGGATAAAATCCGTAACGAGATTAATCGGAGAAGGACCGGAGTGACTGACATAGCTTGTAAGATCAGTAAGCTGAAGTGGCAGTGGGCTGGTCATTTCTGTCAAAGAACCGACGACCGCTGGAGCAGACGAGTCCTTGAGTGGAGACCGCGAATTGGCAAACGCAGCGTAGGGTGCCCCTCAGGTGGACCGACAATCTGAAGAAGGTGGCTGGGGGGGACTGGATGCGGAAGACAGAGGACCGAGTGTTGTGGCGCAACTTGGGAGAGGCCTATGTCCAGCAATGGTCTGCGATAAGCTGAGTTGATGAATAAGCAATCCCTCAACACAAAATAATATTTAACAGACTTATAGCTATTCGTAGCTGATAGCTATAGTCTACAGTGTGGATAGTCCGCCAGTGGTAACAGTTTGACCTTGACAGCGTCTTAATTTCGTAGGCAGTAACGGGTTTCACCACTAACGTGCGGTTGACCGTACCTATCCGCGAAAAGCGCCAAATCCCGAATTTTCACCTCAGATTTTCGTAATAGCTATTTATTTATTTATTTATTTACTAAAAGGCACACCAACAACCTATTCACAATTCTTTTTATAGAAGGGTAGCATACATAATACAAAACGTATTCATACAGTGGTCCTGTGCAAATAGGTCACTTACAGGCATGCACGACTTTCACAGTGGAACGAGGAGCTAGCTGATAACCTACTAAAATAATATTATCATTAATTAATTCACATCAAGTTGTAACTATACTTGTTATTCGAAACTTATTATTAATAATTAATTTATCAAAACTCATACAGATATTATTGAATACTTATTTTGATTTTTATGATACAATATTTTATACAATTACAATAGTACTTTGGTACATACATTTATGGAGACTAAGTTTAATTTATTTATTACAATAATTATGGATTAAATTTTTATAATAATAAAAAAAATTGCAAAAATATTTTTTATAAACATAAAATTATTCAAGAGAATTATATTGTAAGTTTAATACAGATTGAATTTAATTGAGTGGTAGAAAAAGCGACATTAAACAAAAGGACAATAATTGAAACTAGAAACTAGCGGCGGAAAAAAAAAGAAACTAGCGGCCGACTACTGATCGATACAGATGTTAGTGACATTGGACTTAAATTTTGGTAAAGAATTCGAGAATATGTCAATGTCTTTGCTGTTAGAGAACTCCGAGTTATAGGAAATCATCAGTCTATTTAGGGGTGTGGAGAGACCTAAGTTAGTACGACAACTTCTGGCCACAAAAGTTGTTATCTTTCTAGCCGATCTTACTAGACTCCGACGGGGTACTTCTAGGCCGATCTGTTCCAGCAATTCAGGAGTAGATGTCACGCCGTTCACAATTTTGTACAACAGTGTCATGTCAGCTAACGTTCTTCTTTGTTTTAGGGAAGGCATTTTGAAATGTTTTAATCGCTGTGGGTAGCTGGCTCTGTACGGACAGCCATGGTCTTTGAACCTTAAATAACGAGTGAAGGTTTTTTGGATTCGTTCTATTCTTTTTATGTGAACCTTATACATTGGATTCCATACTTGGGATGCATATTCAAGTATGCTACTTACTAGAGTGTTATATAGTGTCAGATTTTCGTAATAGCTATGGTATTATTCCATTGTGTGCTTGTTCAAATTACCGCTGATCATGGAACACGCCATTCGATACTGTAATAATTTTATTCGCTAATTGATTTACCCTCAAAAAGCCAATCTGGTTTTGGTACAGTCGACTGCACGTCAGTGGTAACACTTTAATTACGAAAACCACCCTTACTACTTACGGAATAAAGACGCTGACAAGGTCAAACTGTTACCACTGACATGCGGTCCACTGTACAAACTACAAGCATTATCGAGATAGCAGAATAGGATTTTTTAAACGCAGCTCTATCAAAATGTGATTGAATAGTTATTTACACACTGAGACCCCGGGCCTCGTAGAACGTCCGAGATGGTATACGAATAACTTGATGGCCGCCACAGGCAGCCAGAAGTCTAGTTTATCCCGAAAAGCGACCCGCCCCTGCTTCGCACGGGTAGCAATTATAGCATATAACCTTCTTACATAATCCCTCTTTCTATAAGTGAAAACCGTCTCAAAACCCGTTCAATTGTTTCTGAGATTAGTCCGAACAACACGAACTCAGCGTGGCGAGGGACTTTAATTAATAATGCTGTCTTCTAAACTACTCCTGCCAGACCTCTGCATTTCAATACAATATTAAGCTAGTCAGGATCACTACATTGTATATCATATTGGTGTCGATTCGATTCTCTTTTTCACGAACTAAACTTATTTTAAACTATCGCTCTCTTTTACTAATAGTAGATACAAGAAAGGGATGGCAACAATATTAGTGCTGTCAAATTAGTTTACGTGTTATATTTCTTTGTATTTTAGATGGCACATTCCGTGATCATGACTAAACTTGTATGGAAATTTTAATTCCGGCTAATTTGACAGCACTAAAATTATTGCCATCCCTTTCTTGTACCTACTATTAATAAAAGAGAGCGATAGTTTAAAGTAAATTTAGTTCGTGAAAAAGAGAATAAATAAAAAATAAATAATAATTTTATTGGAACAGAAAACTCGTTTACATAAAATATGTGTACGAAAATGACTGCACCAATCGACACCAATATGCTTTGTAGTGATCCTGACTAGCTTAATATTGTATTGAAATGCAGTAGTCTGGCAGTTGGTCCGAGTACAGTATACGGCTGAATGTAGTTGGCCAGAATGCCAGCAACATACATACATCCTCATTGGTAAAGGGCTGGTTAATGATACCACAAAAGTAATAAAGAGTACTTACACATAACCATCATCCCATTCGAAGTTGTCCATCAAACTCCACGCGAAGTATCCTTCGACTGAGCTCTTGTCTTCGTGAATGGCGTGAAGCAATGCGTTCAGGTAATGACTGTAGTACGACACTCTAGCTTTGTCCTCCAACCCGCTAAAGTCAGCGTAGCCATTTTCCGTGACAATTATAGGAACATGGTTATAAGTCTTCGTTATCCACTTAAGGAGTCGTCTGAAGCCGAAAGGCACCACCTAAACAATAGGTGTAAATGTATTGTAAAGTTTATGAATAGAATTTAATTTGTGGTTGTGTGAAACAGACATGCAGAAGTTAATAATATAATAGTAAATAACACAATGCTTGTTAATGCAAAATAAAATCTGACTGTGTGAAAACTTTATTTAAGTATTACTATACTAGTATAACGTCAGTTTTGTATTTTTTTTGGATTCGGAAGATTTCTAGCATTATCACCTTCTAGCTGACACCCGCGGTACTTAAGTATTATTATACTAGTATAACGTCAGTTTGGATGGCCGATGGGGCAGTAAAGTTCTGGAGTGGCGACCGCGTACTGGAGTACTGGAAGGCGCAGCGTGGGTAGGCCCCCCACAAGGTGGACCGACGACCTGGTGAAGGTCGCGGGAATTCACTGGATGCGGAAGGCACAGGACCGGTCGTTGTGGCGATGCTTGGGGGAGGCCTATGTCCAGCAGTGGACGTCTATCGGCTGAAATGATGAACGTCAGTTTTGTTTTTTTTTGGATTCTGAAGATTTCTAGCATTATCACCTTCTAGCTGACACCCGCGGCTTCACTTCCGTGGTATGTCGATGAAAAATAAGTATCCTATGTGTTAACCCAGAAGGCCAATTCTCGAAATTAAAAACGTCCAAAATATAGTTCCAAACTAATCTCAATGCTTTAGATCTCGATCTCCTGACAGTAGATGTTGTTGTTGTTTGCCATATTATTTGTGAAATTTAGGTCATTAATGTCACCAAAATACGACAGTCAAAAACATCTACTATCAGGAGATTGAGATTTAAGTAAATAGTTTGGAACTATATTTTGTACGTTTTTGATTACGAGAATTGACCTTCCATGATCTACTTTGTACCAAATTTGATCCAAATCCTTCAGCGTGATTGAAGGACAAACATACAAACATCTACACCATTAATAATATTATGGATGTCAAAATAAAAAAGTAAGGTAAGGTAGATAAGTCCCATCAATTTACATAAGTATTATATGGTTCAACAGCTCTCAAGCACGAATGTCGTCTCAAAGGATTAACTGTATTTGCGTCTTTTATCAGTTTCCTATTATTATCAAACGTACATTGTTTTGAAACAGATAAATGTAACTCTCGAAAACTACCGTTGTAACGTGAAAGGAATGTCACGTCTTGAATCCATAAAAAAGGCAATCATACACAATCCTCAGTAGAGAAAATGAGGGATATACGGTATAAGAAAGTTCTGAGTGACCAAATAATAAAATGTGTATGGATTATATAATAGCAGAAATAGGTAGTCAAAACTCAGGTAACGTATTATTTTAGACAAGAATACAAGCCTTACTTTAAGCCAAGAAGAAGAAGAATCAGAAGGCCACTTCGGATCCTGGACTCTGACGATGCCGATGTCGTTTTCGTGCGAAGGTATAGCACCCACTTCCTTATTGGCCATAGAGAGAAGGTACGTAGTATAGTGGTTCAACCCAAAGAAGTCTGCTGTTCCTCTAATGTAGTTCACCTCTTCAGGAGTGAACTTCGGCAACCGAGACCTAGTGTAG
The DNA here is from genome assembly GCA_949699075.1 of Asteroscopus sphinx. NCBI lineage: Eukaryota > Metazoa > Arthropoda > Insecta > Lepidoptera > Noctuidae > Asteroscopus > Asteroscopus sphinx. Next base: position 13,126,110 of record OX453001.1, read on the forward strand.
TTTTGTTGTAAACTTTTCTCGTCAACTAACTTTATGAGTTCGGCTGGATAGTTGCCCTCTTTTGAGTATACAGGATGTGCATACCAACCCAACTGGAATTTAAAGAAAATTAGATAGAATAATGTCCACCTGGCAAAATTTCGTTCACGCGGCCAATCTAAACGAAGACTAGCCATCTGCGTGGGACATTCGGTTCACAAGTATGTGCGCAAACACAGTTACACTCTCTATTCCTTCACTATCATAAAGAAAAGAGCCTCCACGTGTGGCGATATTTAAATGATCGTCCGGCGCACCCTGGGCAGTCAGCCCCGCTACAAACCTGCTGACTGACTAATCTTTTTCCCACGGCATGAGCTATTATCATTATGTTGCTCATGTCGACACGACAGAAGAAGACTCTCATAATCCAATGGGACGTCAATCCGAAACGACCGAAGAGATCAGGCGCAGGACCGACGGCTTTACGTGCTATCCGTGGAACGAATAATGATTTATTGTACACCATAACAAAGCAATAATCATATCACTAAAAGCGATATCTTAACCTTTATACGAAAAACGCAAACGCATGTCGTCTTGTTGTGGCAATAAATAATTTATCTTTCTTTCTTTCAAAAAAGAAGACGTGTAAATTTTATCATCGGAGGGTAGTCCATGATTCTGATTCTGCATTAAATTTACTTTAAAACGCATTGCACCTTTTTCTGGTTTTCCGCAATGTAGCTGCAAGGCCAAGGCAATTGACCTCCGCAACCTTAAGGGAAACCAGGTTTTTAGCGCACTTTGTTATGTATGCAGGTACGCATCTAACTGATATGATTTTATGGTTGCATTACGAAGTAAAAGGAAAGAAAAGGCCGTGCATCAGAATTCATTCGCAGTAGAAGTATTTCGTAATTGCAATACTAATATAACTATTTCGATTTCAAGAGCAACGGATAAGTAGGTTTCCTGGCTGGCATAAGGACATTAGGGAATCACATTGAGAAAATAATATGGAAAGTCAAAATTACATAGTAGTTTTCACGACATTATTTCAATTGTAGTCTGGAAAAAAATGAATGCTACCTCTACATACGTAATTGTATCTTAAAATACTTTGCTCACCAAACATTACGTAGTCAATGTCATACAACGGTAATATTTTATCTTATTCACGAGTGCAATGACATTTCTGTAAAAACCCAACCTTGGAAGGTCCTTCTGAATTACAATATTAGCTGACTTTTGTAACATAGAGTAGTTATAGTCTTAGTGGTTATACGAAATGAATTTATACTTACATGTGTTTTTAAGTACAATTCCGCTGCTTCTCTGTCTTGAGGAGTGTCGTCTTTTGGTTCAGCCCAGTTGGAATCCAAGGACAAGCCAATTTTACCTGGAAACATAAAAATTATATTCATACAGCATGAATTTTTAATCAACATCCAAATTTTAATATTTACATCTTTGCTGAAAATAATAAAATAGGTAAGTACGTGTTTTTCCTTTTATTATCACTCAGTACTAAAATATTAAGATATTGCATCTCAAAAATGACGTTTGACTTAGCAACCACACAGAAATTGATAATTTTTCGGGAAAATTATTTTACTGCGAAAAAAATTCCTATCATTGAATTTAAAAAAAATTGAGTCTTTAAATAAATGATAAAATTTGGATGGTGATTAAAAATTCATCCAGTATGTTCTTCTTATTTAAATTTCCAGCCAGCACAAATAAAATGTTTTCAGTTAAAAAATAATTCCATACCTTTATTGACATGACGGTAATTCTCGTTAAAGAGATGGTAGACGCTCGCGTGTGCTTTCAAAAGGTTGTGTGCGCAAAGGTACTCAGCGATTCCATGCCGATTCAATGCTGGCGCTCTGTACGTGCCCCCGTAGCCCTCCAAACACGTCTGCATCGGCTCATTGAAAGTCACCCAAAACTTTACCCTGCTCGCGTAATTGTCGAACAAAACCTTCGCATAATCAGTATAATAATCAACAATGTGTGCGTTCGTCCATCCACCTATATTCTGCAACTTCTGCGGCAAGTCCCAATGGTAAATTGTGACCATAGGTGTAATGTTGTACTTCAAAAGTTCGTCAATGAGATTACTGTAATACTGAATGCCTAAAGCATTAATCTGGTTTGTGAGACCGGTTGGCAAGATTCGTGGCCATGATATGGAAAATCTGTAGACGTCAACACCAAGTTCGTGAACCATCTCGGCATCCCTTTTGTATTGATGGTAAGAGTCAGCTGCTACATCACCATTAGATCCATCTTTTACAAAAGTCTTGTTCGTATGTACTAGGTGATCCCATATGCTTTCCGATTTTCCTGAAATTTAGATAAGGATCATTTTATTTATTAAATCTATATTCCTCACATCTAACCTTTTCTCAACTATGCTGAGGTTGGTTCCCAGTCTAAACAGATGTGGCTGAATATTAGCATTTTCAATATTTTCAACCGTATTATATATATTTTATATTATAAAAAAAATAGGGCGTACCATCTTCGTTCCATGCTCCTTCAATTTGGAAAGCTGCCGTAGAGACTCCAAATATGAAGTTTTGTGGGAATGTGTAATTGGATTTCGATCCACCAGAGAAGTTTAATATTTCGGCATTTCTGTGAACAAAACAAACGAAATCTTAGGACTCAGGACTTTTAGCTTTTTAAGCAGTTTTTAACGATTCATATGTGAAAATTGTTGAAAGCAACCTTTTAATCCGATAAACTGGAAATTACACACAACAGACACCGGTTCTGTCACACGTAAACTATGTATCAAGTAGGAAGCGGAAACAAATTTAAGACAAGCCATGATAAAATAATATCCATAGTTATACGCACTATACCTATAGTAGATGGGGTCATGGCACAAATCTCATGCATATTGGATCGATTCCGTCAATAGAAACACAATAATACTGAAGTACGTTTATTAAGGTATTGGAAATCTAATAGAAGTTACCGATGCAATCGAAGATTTTCTTTAAAATGACCTTAAGTAAATTGTGTAGAGCAGCCGGTATTTTGGAAAACTTCATAAACTTATTAATCACGCAAATCATAATAAGAACAAACATAACATAACATCACGCCTGTATTTCCCCGAAGGGGTAGGCAGAGGTGTATAGTACACCCGCATTTCGCCAGTTATGTTGTAAGTCCCATGTAATAGGGGGCGAGCCTATTGCCATTAACCGGGCACAAATCCAGACTCCGGGCTGCTACTGAGAATTTCCTAATGAAAAAACCCAATAACACTTTGCCCGACCCAGGAATTGAACCCAGGACCCCACGCTCAGCAGTCGCGCTTGCGACCACTAGACCAACGAGGCAGTCAATAATAATAATAAGAACAAAGCCTTCTAATAAACAGTTGTTACATGTTCAAGCGTGGAAAACAAAACATTCTTTGAATTTCGAAATTAACAAAGATCACGATACTACGGTACAAAAGGGAGTGATAAATTTATCTGTATGTATTACATACACTAATCTCAAAAACCAATCTTAAGATTTTACTGAGATGTATCGTATTTACAATCAGATAACTGCTGTACATACAATATATCGCAACTGCTAATAATAGTAGATATATTGGCCAAGAGATACAATGTATAACAGAATGAACGCAAGAACTCAGACATGCCAATGAGAATATTATTAATATGCAGATTCATGTGCGGATCAGAATTTGATTATCACTTGCTTTAACGGTGAAGGAAAAACATCGTGAGGAAACCTGCACACCTGAGAGTGCTCCATACAGTACTCAATGATGTGTGTAGTCCGCCAACCGCACTAGGCCAGCCTGGTGGACTAAGGCCTTAACGTTCTCGTACTGAGAAGAGACCCCTGCCCAGCAGTGGGACAGTAATAGGCTGATTATATATCTGGTACTTATGTTAATTTTCTTCAAAATCACATAATTCCTTGTCTTTAAGGCATCAGTACCCGAATTGGGTGCTGGATAGCTACAGGATCTTCCTGGATCTCAAGGACTTGGATACTCGGAATCCGCTGATATACTTAAACTTGAACTTTTGAAAATAGTAATCAGGTAAAATGCAACATGGTATAAAAACCATAGCAATCGATAATCTTAGTGATTCTGAACAGACTACTTTCAGAACTTGCGTTTATTCTGTTACACGTGGAGTGGATCTTCTGATGGCTGGTGACGTAATGATGATATTTTACGTAGGTATCATTATGGAATAATCATTCCACCAATGACCACCCGGAACAAATTTTTCTTAAATATTATTAATAATCCTGTCGAAATCTTACAATAAATACATTTTTTATCAATGATTTGTCGCCGACATTAATTGTATTATTAATACCATGACAATGTTTGACTACTCTCGAGATTTTATATTTCTGTTTTTGTTATAAATGACGGTTACAAGCAGGTATTTTTAGGGTTCCGTACCCAAAGGGTGCCAAATGGGACCCTATTACTCTCGCTACGCCGCTGTCCGTGCAGCCGTCCATCCGTCCGTCCGACCAGCCGTCCGCCCGTCCGTCCATCCGTATGTCTGTCACAGGGCTGTATCTTTTGAACGGTCATAGGTACCCGGTTGAAATTTTCTCAGCATATGTGTTGCTATGACCCATATCACGACACATACTAAAAATAAAAAACTAGAAACCTCGAAAAACGCATTTTTTTAACGTTTTTGTTCCTGCTCTATCTTCAAAACCGTAATACATATCAGCGTCAAACTTGGTTTAATTATATAGTTTATACTATGCAGTTCAGCAACAAATACTAAAAACATAGACATATTTGTTCGTACCTACGTAAGAAAGAGATGCAAAAACTCATATTTCGCGCACGGTGCGTTGATGTCTTTTGATGAACTATCCTGAATTAAATCTATTTCTATGGGGTAGGTATCAGGTCAATGGGTGGTACAGAACCCTTACTGCGTGAGTCCGACTCGCACATGGCCGGTTTTTTATTTTTGCTAGAAGCATCGTCCAATACCTATTCACGTTGTACAGTTCTTTGTGATCCGGAGCACCTCGGAAAATGTAAATTAATCCCAATGAATTGACGTTGTAGTAGAAAAAACATGTATGTAATAGCTATAATTTTTCTAAGATTTATTTCTCATTGTTCTTTCATACACATTCATTGTTAGTGATTATTATCGTTATTATTTATTCAATTCAACCAAGTTCGTACTTTTTTATAAAGACTATTAGTTATATAAAACTGTCAAAATGTTGAATTTTTTTAGCATTTCTTTCTGTAATTAGAATATAACAACTTTTTTTTTTCGTTCGATCAAAGTAAAATATATCATGTTTTGAACTTTTGATATCAATAAAACTAAAATGAACCAGTGAAAAAAAAAAAGAAAATTAAAAAGATCGGTCTAACTTACCAAGTGACGTCCGATCCTCAATTATGTGTAGCAATCTCGTTCTCATTGTGCATCGTAAGCAAATTAGTGCCAACTACTAGTACTATGAGAACTGGTGTAGCGAACGTCCCACCAGCGCCATCTAGCTAGTCTATGGGTCAACTTGGGGGTGACGTTTTTAGCAACACTGCTCGCAGGCATTTTATATAGTCGCTAACTGATCGCGCACACCGCCGCGTTCGCAAATTACTGCTGCGTCGAAATCCTTGGTCTACTACTATTGTGAACCATCTCCACTCTGGAGCGCAATATTCCCGCATATACACAACTACAAATCTAGCTTAGATACGTCAGTGCATTGTGATCGAATACTGGTGGCCACCACGAAGAAGGAATCAACGGAACCTGCTGAAGATCTCAAGCTGCAGCCAGAAGCAATCCGGTAAGCGAATTACAGATTTGCCAGTTGGCTTTGTTGTTGGATGACCCCCCAAATTCTTTCACATAGGCTAGATAGAATAGACGAAATTGGACTGACACGCATCCTCGTGTTGGTCGTATAAGTTCTCATCCCCGCCACTGGAGTACGACTATTTACACGCCTGCTCCAACATTTGGTCCTTACGAGCCTAGGATAGGTATCAGCTTCATATTTTCTAAAAATATTCATCCCGCTTTAATACTTTGGCGCCGTTACATACTTACGTAGGTATTGGTAAGGTAACCGCCATCTCCTACCCTACACATATTTTATTAAATTTCATTTCGTTAACTTTTATTTCTCAATCCATTAAAATGGCTCCCAATAAGCTCGAAATAGAACTTATTCAGCTTACTGCCAAAAAAGAAGCTATTTTCGAAAGAATGAATCGCTTATATAATTCATCGAAAAATATTTCTAATTACGATTCACACTCAAATGAGTCATTCTTAGCGCAATCTGAGTCTATTACGGAATTGTATAGTAAGTTTGAAACAATTATTGATCAGATTAACGAGTTACAGTTCAAAATTGATAGCACTCCTCCAGACTACTCGTGTTTAAATTCAACTGAGAATTTATACTCGAGTATTAAATATAAACGTAACCTCATACTTGCAAATAGCAAAACATTCACATCGGATCAGAAAAAAGGTATTGTTAAATTGCCACCAATCCAGTTACCCTCATTCGACGGAAAAACGGACAATTGGCCAATATTTTACGAAATATTTCGTAGTAATGTGCATTTGAATACCAATCTGACGGATGCGCAGCGTGTTCAGTATTTAATTACAAAATTAACTGATGATGCTTTAAAATTAACCGCGGGTATTGTTCCCTCAGGAGATACCTATAACATTATCTGGGACAGTCTTGTCAAAAAGTACCAAGATAAACGTAGTTTAGGTGTTCATTATCTGAATAACATTCTGGACATTAAAAGTTGCCCCGGTACTGCCAGTAGTTTAAATAGTTATATAGAAAAATATTCCGCGTCTGTCGCTGCATTAAAACTATTAGACATTCCCGACCTATTAGATTTTGTCATGTTGCATTGTGGTTTGCGGAAACTTGATTCCCAAACACTACAGCAATTTGAGAATAGTGTTAGTGGGAAAGAATTACCTTCTTATAAGGAATTTATTTTATTTATTCAGGGTTATGTCAAAGTACTCGAAAGGTCGCATAATAATAATTCTCAGGCCGAGCCGCGCGCAAAGCCTAGTATAGCGAATAGTCGTAACACACAAGACACTCGTACTTCTAAGACGTTTGTGTCAAATAATGAACCGATTTCCGTAACACGCTGCCCGCTGTGCGATAGCAATGAAAATGACCATCAGCTGTTTCATTGTTTACAATTTAAAAATATGGATTCACCGCAAGCTCGTTTCGAGTTTATTAAATCGAAACGCGGCTGTGTAAATTGTTTAAGTATATCCCACTCGTTATCTAAATGCAAATCGCGTAACGTTTGTAACATTTGTAAAAAACCACATCATTCTTTGTTGCATTTTTCTAATGAGAAAAATGATTTACCGTGTGAGCAGTCGCCGCCGGCGCCGCCGGTTCAAACCGCGGCTGCACCTATGTTGCCGCAGGATGCTACTCGCTCTGTTTCGCTTAGTGCTGGCGCTCGCTCAACGAATATGACAACAATACTGTTATCAACCGCACAAATTTATGCGCATTGCAATAACCGAGATAAGCTCGTTGTCAGATGTTTGATAGACAACGGGTCTCAAAATAATTTGATTACAATGGATTGTTGTAAACGTTTGAACATACCCGTAATTAAATTACGTAATTCGTCATTGCAGGGTGTTGGTATGACCTCACGACCAGTACATGGTTTTATAAATTTTACAGTAGAATCTCGCATTAATCCGATTAATAAATATTGTATTCACGCGTTGGTTGTGGATTGCATTACAGATAAACTACCCGCCAATTTTATTAAAGTAAACGACGACATGTCATACTTGAATAATTTACCGCTTGCCGATTTAACCTGGAATATACCGGGAGAAATCGACGTGGTTCTCGGTGTTCAACTGTTTCCATATATTTATTTGGGAGATAGGGTCGATTCAGGTAATCGCGCACCGCCCGCCATATTAACTAGCTTTGGTTACGTACTTATGGGAGATATTGCAAGTCAATGTGACGCGTCTCCTACTAATTCTTCATTCACCGCGCTTGCTAACATTGACATAGAATCCAGTTTGCAGAAATTTTTCGAGTTGGAAGAAATTCCATCTCAACGTTTTATTAGTCCGGACGAATTAGATTGCGAAAATAATTTTAATTCTTCAGTTTTATTTAAAGACAGTAGATATTTTGTCGATTTACCTTTCTCGCGAAATCCCTCTGAGTTAGGCAATTCTCGCGGAGTGGCTCATCGTCGACTGCTTGCGCTCGAGCGCAAATTCGCGCACGTGCCAGCCCTACGCGAAAATTATAATAAAACCATCGCCGATTACATAACTCAGGGGTATTTATCAGAGGTACCCGATTCTGAATTGACAGAAGAGGGCTACTATATAGCGCATCAAGCCGTTATTAGACCGGACAAGGACTCCATTCGGGTAGTTTTAGACGCTAGTGCCAAGACTCACTCAGGGTTGTCACTTAATGACATTTTGCATGTCGGACCTAATTTACAGGCCGACTTGTTTTTATTACTGCTTGATTTTCGTACGTTTCCTATAGCTATGACCGCAGATATTAAACAGATGTTTTTACGTATCGGTGTAAATGAGCACCACCGCAAATACTTAAGAATTTTGTTTCGTTTTAATAAAAATGAACCAATACGCACTTTTAATTTTAACCGCGTTCCTTTCGGACTAAAGCCTAGTCCTTACTTAGCTATGCGCACATTACGTGAACTTGCGTGTGAGCATAGTGACCGCTTTGCTGAGGCTTCTAAATTGGTAGAAACTCAATTTTATATGGACGATTATGTCTATTCTGTTCCCGATGAACAGGTCGCAATGAAATTATCTCACGAATTAATTGAATTGTTTAAAGTAGGTTCCTTTGACCTTATCAAATGGGCCAGTAATTCATCCGCTTTATTGGAAACTCTCCCCGAGTCTCACCGCTTACCAGTAACTTTTTCTGCCATGGATAGTAATACAAATAATTGTAAAATCCTTGGTTTAACCTGGGAACCCGCAGAAGATTACTTTTCTTTGACGACGGTTACGGTGGATACGAAATGCACGAAGCGCACGATTCTATCGCTAGTTGCCCGCTTGTTCGACGTACTTGGCCTTGTGGCTCCCGTCGTGCTGTACGCTAAAATCCTTATCAAGGAACTTTGGCTAGCTAAAATAGATTGGGATGAAGTTCCTCCGGAATCCATCATCAGTCGCTTTTCCGCCTTCGCACGTGACTTCCCCGCGCTCTCTTCTCTGAACATTCCGAGACATATCGGCGTTTTCAGAGAATCTGTAGTGAATATTGTAGCCTTTTGCGACGCCAGCTTCAGTGGTTATGGTTGCTGTATTTATTTACACATCACCGACCCTGAAGGTAATATCACTGTCCGGCTTTTATGTGCAAAGTCCAAAGTTTCCCCCGCTAAAATAACTACACTAGCTCGATTAGAACTTGTCGCTGCTTTACTGCTGTCTAAGCTTGTCCGCGTGGTCAAAGAGAAGCTGTCCGCTCGCGTACCTATTGCAGGTGTTTTCGCTTTCTCGGATTCCACTATAGCTCTCTCATGGATCCACTCATCTCCTCATAGATGGTCTATTTTCGTGAGCAATCGTATTGCTAAAATTCAGGAAAATTTACCTGCCGCTTGTTTTAACCATGTGTCTGGAAAAGAGAATCCCAGTGATTGTCTTTCACGTGGCATGCTGCCTTCTGACTTAATCACCCATTCGTTATGGTGGGATGGTCCTACTTGGCTTCAGCAGCCTTTGAATGAATGGCCTTTAAAATTCACTGCGACTGATTGTGAAACATTGCCGGAGTTGAAATCAAAGGCCTTCGTTGCTGAAGCTACAAATACTGAACCGCATATTTTAGACATTATAGTCAACCGCGCTTGTTCATGGAATAAGCTATTGCACATATTCGTGTACATTCTTAAATTTACGAAGAGATTACATAGTCAAGACTCTGTTAAATGTATTCAAACCGCTGAAAATTTTGTTATTCGAAATGTTCAAAGTATTCATTTTTCTACCGATTTAAAATTAATTAAAGCCGGCGAACTTCCATCTAAGAAGTTACGCAGTTTGTCAGTTTTCCTTGATGAAAACGGAATTTTACGCATCGGAGGTAGACTCTCTAAGTCTGACCTGCCCTACGAAGCAAAGCATCCTGCACTTTTACCTAAACGCGACCGCATAGTTGATTTAATCATTGATCACTATCATAATACTTATTGCCACACTGGTCCCGGGTTATTGATGTCCATAATAAGGCAACGGTTTTGGATATTGGATGGTAGAACAGTTATTCGTTCACGCTGCCGCAAATGCAATACTTGCTTTCATTCAAATCCCACGCACCCAACACCTAAAATGGCTGATCTACCTGGATACCGTGTCCGCGATGCTAAAGCCTTTGTACACACTGGAGTAGACTTTGCTGGTCCTATTGCTTATATACCTACTCGCCGCAGAGGTCAACATTCGCAGAAAGTTTATATATGTTTATTCATATGCTTGGTCACTAAGGCCATACATATCGAACTTGTCTCAGATCTCACCTCCGAGGCTTTTATTTCCGCCTTCAAAAGATTTATTTCTCGCCGCGGTCCAGTGTCTGTTATGTACTCAGACAATGGTACCAATTTTGTTGGTGCTAAGGCACAGCTTAATGAAATTTATTCCTTCTTATTAAATTCGACTGTCCAATCCGACATTAAACAGGAGCTTCTTAAAACCCGCATTGAGTGGACTATGATCCCGCCTCGCGCCGCGCATTTCGGAGGTCTTTGGGAGTCAAATATTAAAAGCGTTAAGACTCACTTGTATAGAGTCATAGGGAAACAGCTTCTCACGTATGAGGAACTGTTGACCGTACTTGTACAAATAGAATGTCTGCTAAACTCTCGACCGCTTAGTGTTCTATCATCGGATCCACATCCGGACGTGCTCACGCCAGCGCATTTTTTAATGTCCAGTCCACTCACGTACTTGCCTTCTTCTGAACTGACAGAAGAAAGCAGAAATTTGACAAATCGCAAAAAACTTTTAGACCAGCTCGTATTATCATACTGGAAAAAGTGGCGAATTGAGTACTTGCACACGTTGCAAGTTCGTCAGAAGTGGTGCACACCCGATCGCCCTATAGAGATCGGTACTGTCGTTCTCTTGGGTCAAGATAACGTACCGCCTTTAACTTGGCCATTAGGCATTATAACAGAGGTGTTCCCTGGATCGGATGGCATAGTTCGAGTGGCTTCAGTCAGAACCGTGTCAGGCACATATAAACGTCCTGTCACTAAGCTGTATCCTTTGCCAACACAATAAAATAATTTATGGATTGTTACTAGTTGATAATCTCATATTAGTTTAACTTAGATTTATATTTATTTCATAATCAAACCGCATTTAACTATCTGGAATATAAATTCAGAGTGCTATTAATTTCCTGATAAATTGTTTCAAGCTGCTATTAGTTCTCTGATATTTTCAGACCGCTGTATTTATTTAACTTCACCGCTTAGAGCATCTCTACCCCAACAGGTCCTTAATTGAGTTTCATTTAACTTCATCATTATTTTCTTTTCGAAAGCTCTGGACCTTTCAAGGCGGGGTGTATGGTGTAGCGAACGTCCCACCAGCGCCATCTAGCTAGTCTATGGGTCAACTTGGGGGTGACGTTTTTAGCAACACTGCTCGCAGGCATTTTATATAGTCGCTAACTGATCGCGCACACCGCCGCGTTCGCAAATTACTGCTGCGTCGAAATCCTTGGTCTACTACTATTGTGAACCATCTCCACTCTGGAGCGCAATATTCCCGCATATACACAACTACAAATCTAGCTTAGATACGTCAGTGCATTGTGATCGAATACTGGTGGCCACCACGAAGAAGGAATCAACGGAACCTGCTGAAGATCTCAAGCTGCAGCCAGAAGCAATCCGGTAAGCGAATTACAGATTTGCCAGTTGGCTTTGTTGTTGGATGACCCCCCAAATTCTTTCACATAGGCTAGATAGAATAGACGAAATTGGACTGACACGCATCCTCGTGTTGGTCGTATAAGTTCTCATCCCCGCCACTGGAGTACGACTATTTACACGCCTGCTCCAACAAGAACGATATTGCTACACATAATTTAACATATGTGAAAAGATGTGTATGAATTATAATGAGACAAAGTTATGTGAATTATTTAACAATTATAATTTTTGTTCTATCATTGACTGTTTTACTTAGTGTCCTGAATATCGTCGTTGCGACTTTAAATAAGTGTCATTTTTGGCAAAATCACTTTTTACTCCAATCGATTCTACATTTTGAAGCTCTATCGAATGCAAAAACTCTCATGTGTATATGACGTTTCAATCAGAAAATCATGTGGCTCCTATAGCTTTAGTTGTAACTAGTTGGTTTCATTATATTATATTTATTTTTTATTTTATTTTTTTCAGTAATCGATTTTCTCGTAAAAGTGATTTTACACTTAAGAGGTCTTAAAGTTGCTACGACGATATTCTAATAATCAATATCCTTAGTGCCTTTTCAAGAAAAACTCAATCCACCTTATTACAAAATCGGGTTTAGCAATAGGTTTAGCCTAAGCTTGACTAAAAAGCCTTTTTACGTATAGAGTTTGACGTTAGTCCTGGTTTAAAGAAGGGTCTAAAATTGTCTAAACTTTTGTAATAAGGGGGAATGTGTACCATAACGTTCTGCATTATCGGATGCAATGGATATTATAATGAGATAAAGTATGGCGAGTTACACAAGGTGTTTATTATTATTGTTATTATAACTTAACTAGGTGCTTATTATGACATTGAATCACAGATTATCTTCCATGAGGAAGTAGTCCGGTCCGGAAGCTTTAGGAGGCTTTCCAGAAGACACAGGTTCAGCTCACATTCGCCCCTTTGACAACTTTACTCTAGGGTGGGATGGGGCACGAACCGGGGACAGGAGACTCTTATAGGAGAATAGTCATGAATCATCTCAAGACGGTGAAAAACTATTGCGAAACATGATAACTAACGTTATTGAGGCTTTGGGTGTTTTGTGGGCTGGTTCAACTTCTTTATTGCCGGAAGAAAACGGCGTCTGCCTTTCAACATTAAATGTTGAATTCATTATACGTCGTGCCTGTTTACTGCTATTTTCATGGTGTTTAATAAAGCATATTCTATCTACCTATCTGTTGGCAGACGGTGAATCACCAACTCACTGGCTGGGCCCCCTAAAAAGCCGCCATTACAGGCAACAGGAAGCAACAACGGTATGAGCAGCTAAGGGTATAGAGAGCTGTGGCCCCGGTTTTGCCATCATGAGTGTAAATGACCCGAAATGGATTTCCCCGCTATTACCCCATCAGACACTTCCACCCCAAAGCGAATAGCTCTATCGGCCTTCCTATGGTGGGCTAGCCAAGGCAAGCCAGAGTTGAAAGTCCTACGAGCACTCTTGAAGTTCCACTCCAGCTACCCAATATAGGAAAACTGGAGACATGGCCCTGACCAACTCTTCGAGGCAATAAGGTACGTAGTGTCGTATAATTAACTAGGTGTGTATTATTTATTGTGATAATGGACATCATCTAATAAAATTTAAATTATCGTATTAATAATGCTGTTTACAATTATAATACACTTTAGCAGGTGCATAAAAACGTGACTTCAGAGTCAAACGATATTATTTTTCTGTAACGACTTTAGTATGACGCTGGGCATGCTTTAATTAGAAAAAGAAGATGTAGAGTGAACCAAACCCACATGACCTACCTTAATGTATTCATGGTAACAAGAATTAACACCTTTTTAGGGTTCCGTAGTTTCTATAAGGAACCCTTATAGTTTCGTCATATCCGTCCGTCTGACCGTCTGGCCGTCTGTCCGTCTGTCCTAATCCTTTACAGCTTAATAAGTTCTACAGTTATAAACATAAGTAAATGAAATTTTGTTAAAAAATGGTTTGGATGTAGATCTCAATTTTAAAAGAAAAAAAAATCTTGATTACGTATTTTAGGGGTGGCGCCCATACATGTTAAATGGGGATGAAATTATTTTTTTCGCTCTACCCCCTCGTGTGGGGTATCATTGAATAGGTCTACTAAAATGAAGGTAATGTTTCATACACAACTTTTTTATCAGGTATACCATCTGCGAAATACAGCCCGCCAAAGTGGCTTGCAATGTGTCCCCCCCTGCCATTTCTAAGCTATGCAACGTAGAAACTTATAATCTTCCACATTGATAGACCTTTATAAAAACTCTCTTTTAATATTATTTCGAGTATAATGTGATTATAATTTTTTGAGTTATAGTGAGAAAACTGCTAAATACTTAAGACGTCCTAGTTCATAGTTCATTGACCTTAAAGAAAAATGATCTTAGCAAATAATGCTCCTTTAGTTACTACCTATTTTAAAAAAATCACAAAAAGTAACTTTGTGTTATATTGATATGACACACTTCTTAAATTTAGCTTCTTAAATTCAGCGCTAGGTAGCGCTGTTTGCAAAAACTAAAATAGCAATGATTAATATTCGATTTGATTCGTTTGTAATTAGGAACCCTATAATAATTAGCATGGCCCGACATGCTCTTGGCCGGTTTTTTTTATTCGTAACGGGCTTGCGTTTGACCGCCACCTCACCTGCTTAAGCAATGATGCGGTCGACCATGGTTCACGCTTGCCCAGCAAAAACCTATTCACTAAAGCCTTGAAGACTACCAGATTATTTTTCTCGGGAAAAAAAAACAAAAAGTTAATTGAAATCATAAATGAGAAGGAATATATAAAACGAGAACTATGACCCACTCTGTATAACAAGTTTTAGCTAAAATTTTATTATCAGAAACCGGTCTTGTAAAAAATATTACTTGGGTAAAATTAACACATTCGTAGGTTTTATAGCGCATAGAGAATAATTTCATCGTCATTATCCTCAGAGAAATCATCTGAGTCATTATATTCGTTGTCGTAGGTACCTACGTCTCCACCTCAAAACATGGGCAATCGGACATCCTACTAAACTAGAAAAGTCACGGGGCAATTCTACAAATAATATTATTGATTATTTTGTAAAAAGAGGTAAGGTCTATGGAAGTCCCTTATGTCACTGCGACCTAAAAGATCTATTGTAACGCCTCTATTAGTAGACTACAGCACCTCTCCAAGCCGCAGGCCAACCATAAAGTCGACTATAGCCTTGGGGTTTGAGGATCTGATCTCATCAGCTGAGATTGTGTGGCCTCCAAGATGCTGACTTCTAATGTGGTGCACTGCATCACATTCGCATAGGATATGAATGGGCGTTTCGTCCTTTTCGCGACAAAATCTGCAAACTGTGATATCTGTGAGGCCCATCCTGTGTAGATGTTTGTTCAGTTTACAGTGCCCTGTTATGGTTCTAATCAGGATCCTTATATGGTTCCTGCTAAGCGAAAGCGCTTCTTTTGTAAATCTCTTCCTGAAGCCTACTAGAAGCGCTTTCGACTGCTCTTGGCCTGGGGTTTTTTCCCAAAGTCTAATGCTTTGATGAGTTCCCCATTCCTTAAGAATAGCCGAGGTGATGCATTTCGGAACCCCATAGATTGGCTCCAGTGTTGCTCCGCTGTAGGGCCACAGTGGGGCATTCCGCACCAGCTCTAGCGATTTCATCAGCGGCTTCGTTACCCCTAATTCCGCAGTGCCCAGGTACCCATCCTAGTATCACAGAATTTGTTTTTCCTAGCGGATTTAGTAGCTGGACACACTCCTTGATAAGCTTGGAGTCGATTTCCTCTGATTTTAACGCCATTAGGACTGCCTGGCTATCAGAGAACATAAATATTTGCCTTTTTATGTAGGCCCTTTTAGTTAATAATATTATAGGTAGATTCTTAAATGTCAAAGTTTGTGAAGATGTTTGGATGTTTGGATATTTGTTGCTCAGTCACGCAGAACGGATCTGGATGAAATTTGGCACACAGATATACCTTAACCCGGATTAAAGCTTTATATCACGGGAAAATAAACAGTTAGATAGATAGAATATGCTTTACCATGAAAATAGTAGTAAATAGGAACAATGTACGTGGGACACTCAGAAAGTTTTGCGAAACTAAAAAAAATTGTTCTATACGTACATATATTTTTATCAAATCTTTTCAAAGTACTTTCCACCAGCCTCTATACAAAGATTCATGCGCCTAAACCAGTTTTCAAAACACTTTTTCCAGTCCGCCGCAGACACCTCGTTTACAGCCTGTTCGAACGCAGCCAGCGCATCTTCCGGCGACGAAAATTGTATCCCTTTGAGCTGATTTTTTATTTTTGGGAATAAAAAGAAGTCACACGGTGCTAGATCAGGGCTGTAAGGAGGGTGACCCAGGAGTTTGACTGGCGTGCTGTCCAGGAAGTCCCTCGTTTTGAGTGCGGTGTGCGCAGGTGCATTGTCGTGGTGGAGCAGTAGCCCGCGGAGCCCTGTGTTTGGTCGCTTGTTGCTTATAACAGAGAAAACTTCTGGCAAACATTTGGTAGTATACCATTCGGCATTAATGCTTCTTTGATCCCGTAAGGGAATTGATACCAAGTGGCCAGTCAAATTAAAAAAGCTAGCGATCAAAATCTTACCCCCGCTTCTAGATCGCTTCACTTTGGTAGGCGTTGGCTCATTTTGAAACACCCAAACAGTCGACTGGCGCTTGGTTTCTGGGTCGTATTGATAAATCCAGGACTCATCACCTGTAACGATGTCGTAAACACGCCGAGACGAGCCTGCTTCAAATTTGTTAAGCATATCACGGCACCATTCCACCCGGGCCTGCTTCTGAGCATCGGTGAGGTTGTGCGGCACCCAGCGTGATACTATCCTCCTCACGCGAAGATGGCTGTGTAGAATCTCGTGAACGCTTCCCGATCCAATCTTCAATATGTGTTGAATCTCCTGATATGTAATTCGCCTATTGTCTTGGATTAAATTTTTCACTGCTAGCACGTTTTCTTCGGTAACAGCCGTCAAAGGGCGACCGCTTCTTTCGTCATCCCCCAAAGTTGGTCGACCGCGCTTGAATTCGTTATACCAACGATACACGGTTGCCTTGGAAGGGCCTTCATCCATGAATGCCATTTGAAGTCTATCGTACGATTCATCCGGTTTCAGGCGACACTTGAAATCGTATAAAATCATAGCTCTAAAATGTTCCCGGCGCAGATCCATATTTCAGTGAGACACAATACTTTGAATTAACTCGCAAAAAATGTGGAGGGAAATTTTGAAATTGGAACTTACTTATTTTTACTTATAAATAATCATATTTTCGAAAAACATTATAACTGGCCAGTCTCCCATATATAAAAACATTTTTTCGCAATACTTTCTGAGGGGCCTGGTATAAATTATGGGTACATTGGTGACAGTTCCCGAGGGATGCGCGATTAGTAGTTCTGTGATAAGCCGAATCATACGCGGGCGAAGTCTAGTATTCTAATAAAATCAACACACTTGGCAAACAGATTACCTAGGGTGCGTTCAGTTATGTCGCTCGACGATGGCGGTGGATGACGCGCGCACGTAGTGTTCTTTGGGGGTTCGTTTGGACGATTATTCTGAGCAACGGAACGACCAAAGTACGTTTCGAACGTCCGTCGTCAAGCGACATAATTAGACGCACAAAAAAGTTGATTCCCATCCTATGACATAAACAACGTCAATGTACTGATGATGTACTGACACAAGCATTAGTGACCAATACCACAAAGGTACGACCATAAAGGTATTATACTGACGTAGTATAGAAATGTCTTTGGGTACGACTAAAGAATTGAATTATGTGGCGCAACCCTGGTTTTTCCCAAGAGGTGTGGCGATCCGACGGAGAATCCATTCGAGTAAAACCAGAAAATTTATATATACTGTAATTCAAACAGGCTTGCAAGTTGCACACCTGACTATTCAGAGATTATCCCGAAGAATTAGATAAGGAAGCACTTATATCACAATGATTAGTAATAGTTATAGACAGCAATCCGCACTAGGCTGTCGTGCAGCAGCATGGTAAGGCCTTCTCATTCTGAGAAGAGGCCCGTACCAAACAGTGGGACAGAAATGGGCTGAATATGTAATAGTACACAACCATATTATACGAGAGATAAGTAATTCTAATTAGGAAAGCATATTAAATACATATAAGAATTAAGTACCTACTGAATGTATAAAATGTATAAAAACCCAATATTTTTAATCCTACTTCCTGCTAATATTATAAATGCGAAAGTATGGTTGTTTCTTCATTTGTTTGTTTGTTTATCCTTTATTCGCGCTGAAACGGCTGATTGGATTTAAATGAAATATAGCATAAAGACCATGTCCTGGATTAACACAGCGCCGGTGTCAGCTGGTGTTACATAAAAATGTATGTGCAGAAAGTATTTTCTTATGTGATCATCGTATTATTATGTTGGTATAGAATATAATGTTAGCCACATATCACATACTGAACGTTATAAACTAAATAATACACGATTTATACATGCTGAAATATGAGTCGCTTAAATCCCGAAAAGGGTCATTGTATTCATAATTAACAATGACCCTTTTCGGGATTTAAGCGACTCATATTTCAGCATGTATAAATCGTGTATCGTGTAATCGTGTGTGTACCGCAGTGTCTCAAGACGAAAGTCTTTGACCAGTGTGTGTTGCCAGTAATTACTTACGGTACTGAAACGTGGTCGCTCACAATGGGCCTGATAAGAAGGCTCAAAGTCACTCAAAGGGCAATGGAGAGGGCTATGCTCGGAGTGTCCCTGCGTGATCGAATCAGAAATGAGGAGATTCGCAGGAGAACGAAAGTAACCGACATAGCCCGAAGAATTGCCAAACTTAAGTGGCAGTGGGCGGGGCACATTGCTCGCAGAACGGATGGCCGATGGGGCAGTAAGGTTCTGGAGTGGCGACCGCGTACTGGAAGGTGCAGCGTGGGTAGGCCCCCCACAAGGTGGACCGACGACCTGGTGAAGGTCGCAGGAATCCGCTGGATGCGGAAGGCACAGGACCGGTCGTTGTGGCGATGTTTGGGGGAGGCCTATGTCCAGCAGTGGACGTCTTTCGGCTGAAATGATGATGATGATGATGATTCATAATTATGAACAACTTTTACTATGGGACCAACCCAGAAATCGCGAAAAAATAATCAGCTGATCCTTACATTTTGTCGAGCGACATAGATGATTTAGTAGGGAACAGCTGATTTTTTTTTCGCGATTTCAGGGTTGGTCCCATAGTAAAAGTTGTTCATAATGATGAGTACACACGGCTACACATCAAGCTGTACAAAACCAGTAAAGGCTGAATTCGCGTTGTAAGGAAAACCTATACAATGCGAGGTCAGCTTATACTGGAAATTTACAGTTTGATGTGTAGCCGTGTGTACAATGACCCTTTTCAGGAAATAAGCGATTCAAATTACAGCGTGTATAACTATTATGACCTTCAAAAGAGATTAAAATCAGGAATCAAGATTCATCCCTATCCTACGACTACGATAAGTACTTAAGTACCATGATTTCGTAAAGAGTTTGACGCAGCACCTCATCTGCGCGATAGTACAATCATTACATTTCTTACTACTTTCCGGAATAAATGTAGTAACGGATTGTCAGGTAGAGCTTCAAAAACTCGGCCAATCGCAGTCCACTGTTGGATATAGGCCTCTCCCAAGCTACGCTACAACACTCTGTCCACCGCCATCCGCATCCAGTCCCCCCCAGCTACCTTCTTCAGTTCGTCGGTCCACCTGGCTGGGGGACGCCCTATGCTGCGTTTGCCGATTCGCGGTCTCCACTCTAGGACTCGACTGCTCCAACGGCCATCGGTCCTTCGACAGACATGGCCAGCCCACTGCCACTTCAGCTTACTGATCCTTAGGTAGAGCTTATAAGTTAAGAATATCCTTAGTTCAATACCTCTAGGTAATATCTTTAGTGAAGATAGATACTACTTAAATACTAAAATTACTACTTAAATTTATACGTACCTAGTGTTTTTTTTTCTCAACACCTTTAGTTTATAAACACGTAATTAAGAAAAAACGCGAGGCAATTAAGACACTAATTGATAACTCTATTATGATGAAAGATACAAAATCTAAACAGAATAATTAAAGCAACAACCTAATTCATAAGAATATTTTCTCTGTAACTACCTATTCCTTAATAATTTCTTAGGTGTTCGCAATCACTACACATTATAATCACAGACATAGTAAAAATATAGACGAAGTGCTGCGAACAATCTAGTGAAGCCAAAAAACTATGCCCCTTCGAGTACAACCAGCGCTCACGCATACACCTGCACCTGCAGGATATATGCTTTCGCGATGCTTACTGAACGATGCCGCGACATATCTTCTGAAAGGGTTGAGCACGATTTTAGGTGCATGTCTGTGCGTGAATGCTGGTTGTACACGAAAGAGCATAGTTTTTTTTGCTTCACTAGATTTTTCGCAGCACTTCGTCTATATTTTTTATTATGTCTGTGTTTATAATAAAACAAGTTTAACCGGATTACATCGCGTATGTTATTTAAATTGGTTTTCCTGATGTTTCGAAAGCTTTGAAGCGTTCGTGGTCGCAGGAAGACTAAAGCTTGATTTCACCAACGATAATTCTTTGGTTAACCGACCGCTTACCCATAATTCCAGTACATTTTAGAGTAATCGGCCGTTTAATCAGAGAATTAACGTTGATGAACACCGGCCTAAGATGACAAGCGTCTTTACAGATATTTCAAAAAATAATATACGCGATGTAATTCGGTTAAACTTATTTCATTATAACTATTGTTTTTTTCGTGTAGAAAACCTTCAAAAGGTACCATCCTCGTGAGGAAGAGGCTGAAGTGTGTGGGATTTTTACCGCATTAAAACCTGCCCGGTGGCCATCTTCACCACAATAATAGTAAAATGGGTTTTTGCTGGGCAAGCGTGTACAATCGTCGACCGCACATAAGGTGAGGTGGCGGTCAAACGCAAACCCATTAGACATACAAAATAAAAATAAAAAGCTGTTTTAAATTTTAATCAATCGATATTAAGAAACTTTTATGATCTTCAACCATTATCAGTAGGTTCTAAACGCAGTAGCAAGAGATTCTATAGGAAAATGTGACGCGTGTTATTTTGTGACGCCAAAGATTTACAAGTTCTGCATACGAAAGCACACGACATACATACATATTTTACCCATATTTCTAGCAATTCTATTTAATAGTCTTTCATAGCAACAACAACAACATAACATCACGCCTGTATTTCCCCGAAGGGGTAGGCAGGGGTGTATAGTACACTTACTTACATCCACATTTCGCCAGTTATGTTATAGTCCCATGTAATAGGGGGCGAGCCTATTGCCATTAACCGGGCACAAATCCATACTCCGGGCTGCTACTGAGAATTTCCTAATGAAAAAACCCAATAACACTTTGCCCGACCCGGGAATCGAACCATAGCCCACTACACCAATGAGGCAGTCATAGCAAGTATTTGTAAACATGAGAACATTGACTACACAGAACCATTTCGTAAACACACGAGACTAACTTAACTCGTGCCTTAATAGATAGCTCGATAGGTATCTAAAGTTACTCGTCCCACATGACTTGTCTGATTACTCCTAAATCAATGTTTATTGAAAAAGCACGCATTTCCGGTTGGCAGCGGTCATTTTTCCCAGAAGCTATTGCACTGTGTCGGTTCAAATAAAAGCAATTTCATAATGTCTTTAATATAATATTATATTATGTAAGTACCTATAGGTTATACAATTGATATTGGTTTTCTTACAAAGCGTAAAAAAATCTCATTTCAATATCTAATTGATTTTTAAATATGTTTAAAAAAAAGGTTATTTTGGTAGTTTAATTTGCTGCGCCAAAACTGAACCATTACAGCATTTGTATCAACGAACAAGGTGCAAGATCTTGTCGTAACGCATTCAAAGATGCGTGACGACAAGATATTTTTAGGGTTCCGTACCCAAAGGGTGCAAAATGGGACCCTATTACTCTCGCTACGCTGTCCGTCCGTCCGTCCGTCCGTCTGTCTGTCACAGGGCTGTATCTTTGTAACGGTAATAGATAACCAATTGAAATTTTCACAGAATATATGTTACTATAGTGCTTATCACGACAAATACTAAAAATAAAAAAGTCTAAAACCAAAGGGGTCCCCATACAAGAAACCTCGAAAAACATGATTTATTTTCAACGTTTTTGTTCATGTTCTATCTTCAAAACGGTAATACATACCAGCGTCAAACTTGGTCTGATTATAGTGCATACTATGTAGTATAGCAACAAATACTAAAAACAGGACAAACATAGACATATGTGGTGGTAACTGGTACCTACGTAAGAAAGAGATACAAAAATTCACATTTCGCGTACGATCGTTGATGTCTTTTGATAAACTCTCGTAAATTAAATCAGTTTCTATGGGGTATCAGGTCGATGGGTGGTATGGAACTCTTACTGCGTGAGTCCGACTCACACACTTGGCTGGTTTTTTTTTTTAGGGTTCCGAAGTCCTACAAGGAACCCTTATAGTTTCGTCATGTCCGTCCGTCTGTCCGTCTGTCCGTCTGTCCGTCTGTCCGTCTGTCCGTCTGTCCGTCTGTCCGTCTGTCCGTCTGTCCTAATCCTTTACAGCTTAATAACTTCTACAGTTATAAACATAAGTAAATGAAATTTTGTTAAAAAATAGTCTACATATAGATCTCAATTTTAAAAGAATAAAAGAATCGTTTTTCCGTATTTTAGGGGTGGCGTCCATACATGTGAAATGGAGAAAAAAAAATTTTTTTCGCTGCACCCCCTCGTGTGGGATATCATTGTATAGGTCTACTAAAATGAAGGTAATGTTTCATACACCACTTTTTTATCAGGTGTACCATCTGCGAAATATAGCCCGCCAAAGTGGCTTGCAATGTGTCCCCCCCCCTGCCATTTCTAAACTATGCAATGTAGAAACTTATAATCTTCCACATTGATAGACCATTGTGAAAACTCTCTTTTAAAATTATTTCGAGTATAATGTGATTATAATTTTTTGAGTTATAGAGAGAAAACTGAAAAATACTTAAAACGTCCTAGTTCAAAGGTCATTGACCTTAGAGAAAAATTATCATAGCAAATAATGCTCCTTTAGCTACTTTCTATTTGAAAAAATCACAAAAAGTAACTTTGAAATGACAAACGTCTTAAATTTGGCTTCTTGAATTTATCGCTAGATGGCGCTACTAACAACACGCTCTGAGTCGCGAATGCTGCCAATTATTGCAAAAACTAAAATAGCCATGATTAATATTCGATTTGATTCGTTTGTAATTACACCTACTTAAGGAACCCTATAATACTGAGCATGGCCCGACATGCTCTTGGCCGGTTTAGTACCTATAGGATGACAAAACGAGCTAAAGGCCCACCTGGTGTTAAGCGGTTACTTTTGTCCAAAACAAGTGCAATACCACCTTTTAGGGTTCCGTAGTCCTACAAGGAACCCTTATAGTTTCGTCATGTCCGTCCGTCTGTCCGTCTGTCCGTCTGTCCTAATCCTTTACCGCTTAATAACTTCTACAGTTATAAACATAAGTAAATGAAATTTTGACAAAAAATGGAATAGATATAGATCTCAATTTTAAATAAATAAAAAAGTCTTGATTACGTATTTTAGGGGTGGCGCCCATACATGTGAAATGGCGATGAAAATATTTTTTTCACTGCACCCCCTCGTGTGGGGTATCGTTGAATAGGTCTACTAAAATGATGGTAATGTTTCATACACCACTTTTTTATCAGGTGTACCATCTGCGAAATATAGCCTGCCAAAGTGGCTTGCAATGTGTCCCCCCTCCTGCCATTTCTAAACTATGCAACGCAGAAACTTATAGTCTTCAACATTGATAGACCTTTATAAAAACTCTCTTTTAAAATTATTTTGAGTATAATGTGATTATAAATTTTTGAGTTATAGTGAGAAAACTGAAAAATACTTAAGACGTCCTAGTTCATAGGTCATTGACCTTAGAGAAAAATGATCGTAGCAAATAATGCTCCTATAGTTACTTTATATTTTAAAAAATCACAAAAAGAAACACACTTCCAAATTTAGCTTCATAAATTTAGCGCTAGGTGGCGCTGTTTGCAAAAACTAAAATAGCAATGATTAATATTCGATTTGATTCGTTTGTAATTAGACCTACTTAAGGAACCCTATAATACTGAGCATGGCCCGACATGCTCTTGGCCGGTTTTTTTTTGCCTTGGGGAAATCCTCATGGACGCACTCCGCCCGGGGTAGGCGGAGCCAGTGTCGGACTCTTACCGACTAAAACCACCACGGTGTTCCTTCAACTACCTTAGCCGGGGGCGTGGGAACCCGTGAGTATTCACACAACCACCCCCGACAGGTCCTGGCCCGCCACAAGCAGGCGAGCCCCTTCTCCCCGTGCGGCCTAACGTCGGCCGCACCCTCCTAGGTGGCGCACACGGAACACTGCACGCCACCTCACCTCATGGGCCTTTACCAGCTGCGCCAACTACGCCAGCTGTGCCAGCTACGCCAGCTGCTGGTCGGGCAGCAGACTACCCTGAGTCTGCTGCTCGCAGGCCTTACCTCCCGTAATTTTTTATAGAAGTTTTCTTCCTCGCGGTCCGGGCGGTGAAGCCAAGACCCTCGGTCCCAAGAGGCGCGAGAACACTACTCAGCGGGCACTCCTGGGATTATGAGATCGACGGGGGCAGGAAAAGACAGTCCCCCCGCTGCCTGCCCAGTGGCAGGGTGAGTGCACACCAGGCCCGCCCCTGCTCCTCCACTGTGCCCTCTGCTGATATCAGAGGGACACGTGGAGCAACTCCATACTGGCCCAGAACGGGCCCCTCCCGCGCCAGAATATTCGCCACAGGCAATAAAATCCCCCGAAGGTTAATCCCTCGGCAGGATTTTATTGCCCGTGCCCAGGATGCACCGGCCAAACAACTGCCTATCCCTCCAGACGTGTCCAGAAGGACAAGCAGCCGTCAGACACACGTGGAGGTTTTCTGGCCAGCACCCCAAGTGCAATACCACCTAGGCTGTTGCCTAAATGGTACCGCAAGTCGGTTCGCCAAACTGAGACATGAAGATGGAAAGCCTCATGTGTTTGTAATTTTACCGGCTCCCGTGCCCTTCACGCCGCTACTGCCCGCTACATAACAGTACAAGCATCACTGTTTGGCGGCAGAAATTGGTATAGATCGATATTTGCCCTTGACTATACGAGATTTTGAATGAACCATAATGCTTACATATTAAATCTCTAAATTCATCTTCCAATTTCTAAAGGCAACTGATCATAATTATACCACTGTCGGATTCATCTGTACCTATACGATATCAGCTATTGAATACTAGTCCATCAGCGACTGCGGAAAAAATGTTTGTGATCAATAAATAACCAATGTTGCACCAATAGCATAACTGGTTTTACAGGTACATATAAATAGTATTACTAATAGTATTATTAATAGTAGGTACTACCAACTGCCTGTCGAAATCGTCAAAGAATACGTCTACCTCGGACATAAGATCACACTCGGCAGCCAAAACCAAACCTCAGAGGTCGAGAGACGCATTACCCAAGCATGGGCAGCTTTCGGTGCAAATAGCCACATCTTGCGCGGTAATCTGTCCATTGCGCTAAAAGCAAAAGTTTTCGAGCAATCTGTGTCGCCGGTATTTACATACGGAGGAGAGACTATGACTCTTACGGAACTATGTCTGCAGAAAAGGTACGAGAAGCGCAAAGAGGAATGGAGCGAGCAATGCTCGGAATCACCTTACGTGACCGTAAGAGGAATAAGTGGATACGCACCAAGACAAAAGTCAAAGACGTAGTGTCCATAATAGCTAAGCGTAAATGGAGATAGCCGGGACACATTGCTCGTATGGACAAGGAACGATGGACGCGGAGACTGTTGGAGTGGCGACCACGACAGCACACTAGATCGCGGGGACGGCCACCCAAACGTTGGGTGGATAACATCCGACAACACACAGGCCTGGATTGGATGTCAAGGGCTCAAGACCGCCAGGAGTGGAGGAATTTGGATGAGGCCTACACTCAAAAATGGGTATTATAAGGCTGCAATGATGATGATGATGATAAATAGTATTAGTTTATAGTTTATACTTATAATGACAGATGTCCTGACTGACTGATTCATCAACGCAGAACAAAACCGAAACCACTCAGGCTAGAAACATGAAATTTGGACAGTAGGTTCCTTTTGTAACGTAAGCACCCACTAAAAATGTATCTTGGAAATGTTAACCCTAAAGGGCAGAAATAGGAAGTAAGAGTTTGTATGTAAAATCTTTTCTCCTGGATCAATTCACTCAAAACTTGGGAAAAATAATCATTAAAATATATACCTTAAATAGTAGTTTATGAAACTGTTGCATAATAGGGGTTATTAAAACACGAGTGTGAGTTTAAAAACCGAGCCGTAGGCGAGGTTTTTAATAGTATCACACGAGTGTTTTAATACCTAATTATGTCAGTTTCATACACTATTTTATCTACACTCATACAATTTTAAATAAAATAGCAAAGTCAAAATCTTGGTAACATTGTCGTTGTTTTTCTAAAAGAATGTTCGTCATTTACGTTGCTGCATCCAGAAATTCAGGCGGGGTCATATTCTCCTCAGTTCAGTATCACTGCTGTAGTCAGATATTTTTGCCCAGAATAAAACTTTCGACACACAAAACCATAATAATAACGTAAACAATAACAATAAATTTACAAGTAACGATGTCCAAATCCAGTAGGCCGTGGCGCGCGGCCGCTCACGCGCGCTGGTGCGCGCCTACACAGATAATAAAATATAGTCTGGCGAAAACATTATAATCGGAACTAATTTTCTATCTTTGTCAGGATTCCGTCAATCTCTGTTTTATCATACAAAAAATATGCCTGTTAACACTTAAATATAATTAAAAGCAATATGACAATCAAAAGTTCTGCCAAAAACGCGATTTTAAACGATAAAATTTTTCAATTAATGACAAGTGGCGCCACCCTGAATTTTGTGTACTCATTGGTGCCAAACTGTACGACTGCTAAAAAAAAGGTTTGAAAACTCCTTGGTTAGGTCGAAGTGGCATTAAAAACTCCTTAGTTGGGCTGAAGAGTGCGGTTATGGAAAAAAAATTAAATTACCGCATTGTTTTGTTCAGCAAACTGTATCGTAATGAAACTTTTTAAATTCGTTACAGGTGCATGTGCGTAAAGTATGTCATTATGACATTACTTTCGAGTTCATAATTCGAATTTTACGATACGAGTGTAGATAAAATAAATAATGAAACATTTTATCTTTTCTTTTTCCAAAATTATTCCTAAAGCAGGATGCAACAGGGTTATAAATTTTGTAGCTGGAGCTGGAGGATAATATTGTGTAGCTGGATTGAGTCGAAACTCCGTATAAATAATCTTTAAACCAATTAATGAATTATGTTTTTGTGGTGGTGATGAAAAAAAATGGTTTCTATGAAAAATCTTCCTGAGGTCGCACTTGACACAATAACATAACATAATATAAAATCACGCCTGTATTTCCCCGAAGGGGTAGGCAGAGGTGATACTACACCCACATTTCGCCAGTTATGTTATTAGTCCCATGTAATAGGGGGCGAGCCTATTGCCATTAACAGGGCACACATCCAGACTCTGGGCTGCTACTGTGAATTTCCTAATGAAAAAACCCAATAACACTGCCCGACCCCACGCTCAGCAGTCACGCTTGCGACCACTAGACCAAAGAGGCAGTCACAAATACTTTTCAAATCAAATAATAATAAAGAAATACGTATTTTTCTTTTCCCAAAACCACGACGGGAAACATTTACGGAGCATGTTAAAACTTTTTACGCCGGCAATGCCGCAAGAACACTGCTAGTTTAGTAGATACGGTCGACCGCACGTCAGTGGTGACACTTTGACATTGACAGCATCTTCATTTCGTAAGCAGTAAGGGGGTGGTTTTCGAATTGATGTGTTACCACTGTCATCCTGTCGACTGTAACCACCTATATTCTTACAAAATATATTTTTCTCATTTTTTAAATTAAAACTAAACATTAACCACAAGCATTACGCAAACCGACGAGCATGCATGACGAGGTTAATGGACGTGATGAAGCAAAACAGGTGTGTCAGGATCGTAGCAGGTGGAAATCCATAGTCTCTGCCTACCCCAATGGGAAACAGGCGTGAT
Source organism: Asteroscopus sphinx (assembly GCA_949699075.1). NCBI lineage: Eukaryota > Metazoa > Arthropoda > Insecta > Lepidoptera > Noctuidae > Asteroscopus > Asteroscopus sphinx. The sequence goes on from OX453001.1 coordinate 13,154,442, forward strand.
AATATATATATATATACGTGGGACACTCAGAAAGTTTTGCGAAACTAAAAAAAATTGTTCTATACGTACATATATTTTTATCAAATCTTTTCAAAGTACTTTCCACCAGCCTCTATACAAAGATTCATGCGCCTAAACCAGTTTTCAAAACACTTTTTCCAGTCCGCCGCAGACACCTCGTTTACAGCCTGCTCGAACGCAGCCAGCGCATCTTCCGGCGACGAAAATTGTATCCCTTTGAGCTGATTTTTTATTTTTGGGAATAAAAAGAAGTCACACGGTGCTAGATCAGGGCTGTAAGGAGGGTGACCCAGGAGTTTGACTGGCGTGCTGTCCAGGAAGTCCCTCGTTTTGAGTGCGGTGTGCGCAGGTGCATTGTCGTGGTGGAGCAGTAGCCCGCGGAGCCCTGTGTTTGGTCGCTTGTTGCTTATAACAGAGAAAACTTCTGGCAAACATTTGGTAGTATACCATTCGGCATTAATGCTTCTTTGATCCCGTAAGGGAATTGATACCAAGTGGCCAGTCAAATTAAAAAAGCTAGCGATCAAAATCTTACCCCCGCTTCTAGATCGCTTCACTTTGGTAGGCGTTGGCTCATTTTGAAACACCCAAACAGTCGACTGGCGCTTGGTTTCTGGGTCGTATTGATAAATCCAGGACTCATCACCTGTAACGATGTCGTAAACACGCCGAGACGAGCCTGCTTCAAATTTGTTAAGCATATCACGGCACCATTCCACCCGGGCCTGCTTCTGAGCATCGGTGAGGTTGTGCGGCACCCAGCGTGATACTATCCTCCTCACGCGAAGATGGCTGTGTAGAATCTCGTGAACGCTTCCCGATCCAATCTTCAATATGTGTTGAATCTCCTGATATGTAATTCGCCTATTGTCTTGGATTAAATTTTTCACTGCTAGCACGTTTTCTTCGGTAACAGCCGTCAAAGGGCGACCGCTTCTTTCGTCATCCCCCAAAGTTGGTCGACCGCGCTTGAATTCGTTATACCAACGATACACGGTTGCCTTGGAAGGGCCTTCATCCATGAATGCCATTTGAAGTCTATCGTACGATTCATCCGGTTTCAGGCGACACTTGAAATCGTATAAAATCATAGCTCTAAAATGTTCCCGGCGCAGATCCATATTTCAGTGAGACACAATACTTTGAATTAACTCGCAAAAAATGTGGAGGGAAATTTTGAAATTGGAACTTACTTATTTTTACTTATAAATAATCATATTTTCGAAAAACATTATAACTGGCCAGTCTCCCATATATAAAAACTTTTTTTCGCAATACTTTCTGAGGGGCCTGGTATATATATTACGCAAATAGTTAGTATTAGGTAGTTAGTATTAGGTAGTTAGTGTTTAATATGAAAGTGGGATAAATAAATGAATATAAACGATAGTACTACTGTTGATCGAAGACGATAGAATAATATAAATATAGTTATTGAAACATTGGTGAATCAAAGTCATTGCTTGCATTAAAATAATTATAGGTAATTGATTTTGAATTATATAAATACTTTACTTTCCCTTTTGTTCAATGCCTTTTTATAATTTAGTTGCGTAAGACCTTAAAAGGCCCTTTCTTGAATTATTAAATTATCGTAGAACTATGTCATTGTCAATGTGAAGTTGTTACAGAATGTTTCCGCGAGGAAAACCTTCGTGCCCTCCGTATCGAGAATTTTACGGAACACAAAGTACATTTATAACTTCCAAGTAACCTACTGTAACAAATACTTGACAGTCACTCAATATCAATTTAATGATAAAAAGAGCAAGGTTTCGAAAGGTAATTACACTATTAAACACAGCAAGTCTGGTTTTATGCAATAAAATTTAATATTTGTCTTCGGTTAAATAATTACTATACAAAATTCTCTGTCAGCCCTATTTATACGATATTAAGTGGTAAGGACACATAGCGTCGCAGTTAATTCAAGGTGACATGATAAACTGATCCATTTACCCAAACTTGCTTAGTTCCATTTAAGCAAATGGATTCAATGGAGTCCGTGTGGTGCCGGACTTAAAGAATAGCACCACCCTTATCTCTTCTCATGGGTGTCGTAAAAGGCGACTAAGGGATTCACCAAAGGATGGGCAGCAGCGTTCTCTGAGTATTTAACCAACCAACTGCGATCGCCAACCCGCCTGCCAAGGGAGGCCTATGTCCAGTAGTGGACGTCTTTCGGCTGAAATGATGAAATGGATTCAAAGTAGGTTACAGAACATATTATTGTTCTGTGCGTTCTGTAGTGTGGATAATGAATCTTTGTATGAAGCCCTTAAAGCCCAACTCAATCTGAGGAACTTGTTAACAGAAATAAGACACCCTTGAGATTTTAAGGAACAGACTCTGTCTGAAAAGATTGGAAACATTTGAAAACAATCACCAAACATTCAAAATCTCAAAGAACTTAGTTTAGAAGAATTTTTACTAATCATTCTAAGCCATGTGCCTGAAGTTTTGTACCCAGATTTTGTTATAGTTATTATGGAAAAACGTATTGTAATATTTTTTTTAAGAAAATGCCTTAACCCTATTGACAGGGATGAGTTCTTAGGAACTTAAAACCTAGCCTTACAGCATTAGCTACCATGCATAATATAACAATATATGTACCAGTATACGAAGCTCGTCTTCATAACATCAATTGAAATAAAGATTTGCCTGTATGCTTGAAACCACTTGGCATTATTTACAAGAAACAACTTTTCCTGAGTCTAGAGAAACGAGTTTATAAACCAAACAGAATGTCAGTTGATGAATCCGTTTTATGTATCCTCATTTGCTTTGGTTTTTCCCCTCGCAGTATCGAATTGGAAACGTACTATAACCTGTTGTAAGAACCTAGTTGTTATGGTACTAAATTATTTATAGGATCCTAGCCTATGCTCGCAACTTCGCCCGCGAGGAAGTTGTTTATCGAGCATCCCTCGGGAACTGTTCATTATCCCGGGATAAAAAGTAACAAACATTCAAATATCTTCACAAACTTTCAAATTTATATTATTAAGTAGGATTATCGATCCTGCAAACAATAAAAATAGATCATAGACATCTTCTAGCTAAGTTTCAAAATTTGTCGGAACGAAATGATTTTTTTTAAAGAGTTTTCCTGATCCTCATAACTGAATATAAATAAAATGTCTAGCAGAAGGAGTAACTAGTACTATATGATCGACGACCACAAATGATCTTAAGCTATAAAATGTAAACCACACCACAGATAATATAATACTATACTAGTACACATACCTAGGCACAATAAAATTATTTCTATGCTACTTATTAGTTTGTCTACAATTCGGTAAGAATCTAATAGCAGGTGTACAACTGTACAATTAATAAAAGCCACAGATTGTGAATACAAACAAATTAGTTTTTTTTTCATAGAGTTCATAAACATGGGAAATTGCGATGGAAAGAGTCACAAAGAAACAAATGAACGAGAAACTAGTTTACCTGTCGCGTAGCCATAGTCAGGTACCTATCAATAATAATAATAATAATAATTTATTTATTCACATAAAATCAGTTCTTGTTGTACAGTAATAGCAATAACAAAAAAGGTGCTTATAAGGTTAGAACACTAATCCCTTTTTTTTTTTTTTTTTTTTTTTTCGTGGGGAAAATCCTCATGGACGCACTCCGCCCGGGGAAGGCGGAGCCAGTGTCGGACTCTTACCGACTAAAAACCACCACGGTGTTCCTCTACCGACCCTTGGCCGGGGGCGTGAGAAATACTCCCGTATTCGCCCAACCATCCCCGGCAGGTCCCGGCTCGCCGCTAACAGACGAGCCCCTTCACCCCGTGCGGCACCCACATCGGCCGCACCCTCCTCTTAACTGGCGCGCGCGGAACACAACGCGCCACCGTCACGGGCCTTGACTGGTCGGGCGGCGGGCCACCCCGAGTCCGCCGCCCGCAGGCCCACACCTAGGGTGGCTGGAGGTCGGCATACGCCCTCCTACGACGCCCAGGTCGTCTCCTGCGGATGGGAAGAGAGGTTATCGCCTCTCGAACCCTCTCCGCCGCCTCCTTAGCGAGCATTACATCCTCGCAGAAGGAGACGACGCCTTCCCAAGCGCTCTCGCTCCTGACCATAGACAGAACCACGGCCGGAAGCGAGAGGTCGCTGCCGCCTACTGCAGTAATGAGGTCACGGCGCTGCGTGGCCCAAGCTGGGCACTCCGCCAGTGTGTGCTGCGCCGTGTCCTCTGGGCAGCTCCCGCAGTGATGACACTCGGGCGTCGGCTCCCGGCCTATGCGACACAGATACTTCCCAAAGCAACCGTGCCCTGAGAGTATCTGCGTCAGGCGGTAGGTGTGGGCACCATGGCCCCTCTCCAGCCACTCCTCTATGACGGGCCTTACCGCCGCTATTGTGGCGTGCCCTGCGCTGGGTTGCGCAAGTCGCTCCTCCCATTCAGCCACTAGGATCTGGCGGACCTCAGTCCGATCAGGCGGGTCCTCACGCTGGTGGTACCTCAGCGCAAGGTCTCTCGCCTCCAGATCCCAGGGCATTGATCCGGCTAGAAGGCTCGCCGCCTCAAAGGAGATCGTACGATATCCCCGTATCACCCTGATGGCCATCGCACGCTGCGGCCTACGCAGCAGCGCGACGTTGCAGCGTGTCAGGGTGTCCGCCCACACAGAACACTAATCCCTACACTAGGATTCCCTGTCACATAGGGATTAGTTACTCCCATTAGGTATTCAAGAAAAAAAATACAATAAAGCATAAGTGATGAATGACACAATATATAAAAAGTTCCAGCAAATGTGAATAAATTGTGAGCAAAGCTATTCTTAATGACAATAGGTAAAGCAAATTTGAGGAAAATTAAAGAAAAATAAAAGGGTTATTTATGTGCTAGAGTATTTAGTGAGTGTGGTGTGTATGGTGTAAGTGTGGTGTGTATGGTGTAAGTGTGGTGTGTATGGTGTAAGTGTGGTGTGGAGTATGTGAGTGTGGGTAACTGTATGTGAATGAGAAAGTGTGATCAGTGTCATGTAGGAATCTTTAGAAATTTTTCTGTATCTATGTAGCTTTTGGTCACGAGCCACATATGAAGCGCTTTTTTGCACCCATGGCGCGTTAGATGGATGACTTTGAGATGCTTATGAATTTTATTATAAATGTAGGGGCCCATGAATGAGAAAGCTCTTTGGGCAAACTTTGTTCGTACTAACGGAGTACGCCATGCAAGACGTCTAGCGTTGGTATCAGATACAGTGGCTAGAGCTGTTTTGTGGTATCTTAGTGTTGCTGATACAATAAATAGTTGGCGAACAGTTAGCAAGTTGCATTCTTTGTACAAAAGTATGGTAGGGTAGTGGAATGGCTTTTGAAAGGCAACTTTAAGAAGCGCACGTTGTGCTCGCTCTAAGGAGATTAAAAAACAAGAATTAGCTGCACCCCAGATAACAACCCCATATAGTAGGACAGATTGTGCTAAGGCAGTGTACACAAAACATTTTATTCGCGCGTCCGCCACACGTTGCAGCTTTTTAAAGACATGCATTATTTTTCTAACTCTTCCGCACAATGCTTTTACCTGTCGCTCCCACGATAGTTTTTCATCAATAATAATGCCAAGATATCTTAAGTGGGTAACTGGTTCGAGTGTGCGACAGTCACATGTCATGTCTGTTGTTTTACATGAATGCAATTTGACGAGTGGAGTGACTTGCGGGGCAGTTTTTTTTGTAATTCGAAAGTAAATCAGTTTCGTTTTGTCAACATTTAAAGTAAGCAAATTATTATTGAGCCAGTTGTTTACCAGACGTAGGCCTTTCTCGGTGACATCACTCACAGTTTGCCAGTCTTTACCGTGAAAGACAATGGCTGTATCGTCGGCAAAAGCAACAAGCTCGGCCTGTGCCAGTTCGATGTTCAGTAAGTCGTTGACATAAGCTAAAAATAGCGTTGGACCCAAAACACTACCCTGAGGCACGCCAAAACTGATTTCATTGAAATAACTGTAAATTGAGTTGACTCTAACCCTTTGTTTGCGCGTCGACAAATATGAGCTAAATCAGGATAGTGCTAGCCCACGTATTCCTAAATGTTCAAGTTTTTTTAGCAGTATCGGTCGCGAAACTGTGTTGAACGCCTTGGCAAGATCAAGGAATGCACCAATACACTTTTGACCCTTATCAAGTTTTTCGGCTATGGTCTCAGTTAGAAAAGTGATGGCGTCCTCGGTAGATCTGCCAGAACGGAAACCAAACTGATGGGCAGCAAGTAGGTCGCTCTTTTCAAGATAATTCAAAAGTCTTTTGTTGACAACTTTCTCGAGAATTTTAGAGACGCTGCTAAGGAGAGAAATTGGTCTATAATTAGAGGGTTGTGTGGGATCATTTGCTTTAAAAATAGGACAGACTACAGCTTCTTTAAATGGTTCTGGTAAGACCCCCGTACTAATGCTAAGATTACACAGAAATGTGATTGGAGCTATAAATGCCAATCTACATCTACTGAGAATCCCATTAGTAAGGTTGTCAATGCCAGGCGCTGATTGTAATTTGAGACTTCCGATGATATTAGATATTTCTGCTTCATCAGTAGGAGTTATGAAGAATGAGTCTAGTGGTTGATGTGTCTTGGGACAAAAATTCTTTGTGAGTTCTCTTTCTGATGTTGAAAGATCAAGAAGTATGCGATTAGCGTATTGCTCTCCCACAGAGGAGAAGTAATTGTTGACTTTGTTAAGAGACACCATGGGGTCAGAATCATTTTTCAATAGCGGTACGGCGTCGGTGCATTGCGAGCCTTTAAGGTTACAGATATCACTGACAGCTTTCCAGGTTTGCTTACTTCCTTTGCTGTCTAATAACTTTTGCCTGTCATAGTCGTCTTTTATGTTTTGAAGAATATTGTTACAGTTGTTTCTATATAGGATGTATTTTTTATATAGTGGGTCATCTTTTGGCATTTTTCGGACACTTGCATGAAGTTTATCTCGACGCTCAATACATTTTACTAAACCAGGCGTTATCCAGGGCTTTATAATTTTGTCAGCGCATCGGACTATGCGATTCGATTGGTTTTTCTTTAATAAGGGATTCAGGATTGAGTAGAAAACGTCAGTGGCAATGTTTACATCAGTTTGGCAATAAAGAGTAGACCAATCAGCCTGTTTTAAATCTGCTGCTAGTTGTTCGAAATTCATTATTGTTTTTTCTTTTTTGCACTGGTTTTTGTCTATTCTTTTGTGTGAAGTATTTATTCCTAGAATTACTGTGTCATGGTCAGTAATATCAGAGTAGCATACTATTGCATGCGTTGAAAAGTTAGACTTTATTAGACAATGATCCAAATTTCAACAAATTATTTGTTGAAATTCATGAAACATAAATATTTATATCATGACATACTTACATATTCCTTATTGATGAAGAAAAACTAATAGAAGTTACTGAATTATGTACTAAGAACTTGTTGTTTTAATTTTATAATAATAATATACATCGTACACTAATAATGTATATTTCATTATTTATAATTTACATCTACACTGATAATGTCTGTTTCTTTATTTATAACTAGACATTTACCGCGGCTTTGCCCGCGTACTGGGGTCTACTCGCAAAAGCGATAATCGATATATGAAAGAAAAGAAAGAAAGAAAGAAAAAATATTTATTTGCTTCAAAAGTGACGCACAAAATTACCAAAAAATTCAAGAACACAGAACAAATATAGGTACAGAGCCAAGAAATGTGGTAAGATATGCGTCACATCCGCGCAAAACGGCCAACTATATCGTGATATTTGTCGTGTCGAAACGTAATCTAAAGTAACTTCGATTTAACTATCGTTCATACGAAGCAACGAACGATACTAATCGTCAATTTTCGGTCGTAAACCTACCTACTCTTAGTTATAAATGTCATTGGCAGTATTTCTTCTGTTTTTGACACATTCACTCCGAACATTGTAGGTATATGACATCATAAAAAATCACACTATTTTGTCTGTGAATTCGATAAATGACATAGAATCCGAACATTTATTACAGTAGGGTACGACCGATATATTCGGAGCACTATCTGTCGTTTCGACTAGTTATGTTGTTGTCGATTTTGCATTAACATTAGTATAGATTTACATCTACACTGATAATGTCTGTTTCTTTATATGGGTTTCACTGTTTCTCCAAAATTTGCGCATTTGGTTGATCACTCTAGTGCTTTATAACTATTGTTATTAAAATTAATAAAAGCCACACTATTGTTTATCATAAAAATCATATTTTCAGAATGGCTTCGATTTCTTGCAAGTAGTTTATAAAATATTTGAGTTAGAAAACTTTCTGGACCGTAGGTACGATCAAAATTGATGCTAGATAAATAAATAAATAAAACAGTAACTTTTTATTTAAAAAAATAAGTTACCTTTTGTTTCAGAGATTTCTCTATACACAAGTTTAAAATAGAGCGCTGACTTATCTTAATAGAAATTTAAATATCCCGTTAATTATTTATTTTAGGTTGTAGTTTTTTTTTTACAATCTTTAAATTTATGATGGCATCATATTTGACAAGTCATCAATAACTGATTGGTTATACTATCCCAAGGAGATAATTAGTTTATGAAAAAAATTACATTTTTAAGAGGATCTCTTCAGCTTCTTTTGGAGGTTTTCCCATTTATTGTACCTACGCATGTTTTTTTTATGCATGGTAAAGAGCACCAATGAGTTATTTATAGTTTAACAGTACCTACATACTATGGAAAATTAAGTGTTCTATAATGAGGATATGAACCCCACAATATTCTATAATGTACAACAAAATACCTTAAGTCTGTTTTTTCTCTCTTGACTTAAGTAGTAAACAATCTTGGAATGTATCTTTATTCAAAAAACCACAGATAAAACATAATTACTAGTTCTGCACACGTAATTAGGTAAAAAAAAAATTGTGTATTAAATTGTTAACATAATGTCTATTAATAATTATTATTGACGAATTGCATTAAAAAGACATGCAAAAATTGTTTACTATAAAGACAAGTAAAAAGACAAGAAGAGAAGAAGACAAGAAAAGGAAAAACAGAGTGTACAATGGCTGGGGTGCTGGCCAGAAAACCACCACGTGTGTCTGACGGCTGCTTGTACCTCTGGACACGTCTGGAGGGAACGGCAGTTGTTAGGCCGGTGCATCCTGGGTACGGGCAATAGAATCCTTTCGAGCAGGCCCGGTGTGCACTCACCCTGCCACTGGGCAGGCAGCGGGGGGACTGTCCTTCCCTGCCCACGTCGATCTCGTAACCCCAAGAGTGCCCGCTGAGTAGTGTTCTCGCGCCTCTTGGGACCGAGGGCCTTAGCTTCACCGCAAGGACCGCGAGGAAAAAAACCTCTATAAAAAATTACGGGAGAATGGGGCTTGCGAGCAGCATTACGACTCGGGGTAGTCTGTTGCCCGACCAGCAGCTGGCGTAGCTAGTGTAGTTAGCGCAGCTGGTAAATGCTCTTGAGGTGAGGTGGCATGCAGTGTTCCGTGTGCGCCGCCTAGGCGAGTGCGGCCAACGTTAGGCCGCACGGGGAGAAGGGGCTGTCGGGGGTGGTTGTGTGAATACTCACGGGTTCCCACGCCCCGGCTAAGGTAGTTGAAGGAACACCGTGGTTGTTTTAGTCGGTAAGAGTCCGACACTGGCTCTGACTACCCCGGGCGGAGTGCGTCCATGAGGATTGCCCCACGACAAAAAAAAAAAGTCTACAATGTCTACAAAATATAATGAAAATCTTATCTGTATAAGATAGCTAGCTTAGCTAGCTTTTTATGATAGATAGATAGCTTTAATAGTCTAATGATGTTTCATATATATATAGATATCATCTTTTCTCCAGATAAACGAGACTACACAATGTGCAGAACTCGTTCGCGATCCTGAGTTCTTCTACGTTTTTACTTAATCTCTGTTTTTTCTTACTTGTCTTATTTAGTAAACAATCTTGGCATGTCTTTTTAATGCAATTCGTCAATAATATTTATTAAAAGACATAATGTCAACAATTTCACACGCTATTTTATTACCTAATTACCTGTGAACTAGTAATTATATTTTATCAGTAGTTATTTGAATAGAGACGTGCCAAGATTGTTTACTAAATAAGACAAGAGAGAGAAAACAGAATATACGAATTAAGATTACTTTTAGCTTCAAACAGTGAAGTATTAAAAGTATTTCGGTGGCGAAGGGAAGAAGACTTCATACCTACTTGTAAATTGTGTGAATTTATTGGTAGCATCTGTGGCATCACGTCAATCGTCACTTTACCGCAATGGACATTACGTAGGTAGGTTCTACTTATGTACTAAACGGTCTAAGGTTGCCTACAAAACTTGGTTGATGACGTTACTGAACAGAGAAAATTTCCATTTCATCTAATTTTTATGAAATTAATACGAATAATCTTACCTCTCTTTACACGGATAATAGACTGATAAAATAAATCTATGTTTAAACATACCTCTATTCTATAAATAAAGTACCTTTCTGATTTGTTTATTACTTACATACATTGTAAATGTTAGATTATGTCATAAATTAATTATAGTAGTTAGGTACCTACTTGCATAACAAGCCTTTATGACATAATTACTTTTATCTAAATTCGAGTGCACACGCATTTTGATAATCTTTATTATACGTGGAACAACTGGGTTGTAGTTTTTTTACACTTAGGAGGTGTGTCAACCGAGGACACTGCTAACCAATGGGAGAGGTCGACTAGGCACAAAGAAAAAAAAAAACAATTATTATTAAGCGATTATTTCTTTCCACAATTTAAATCTTTAGAATTCGCTTCGCATGCGTAAATGCGTTAAAAATAATAAAATAATTACATTTTTTTTTTATTGTATGTATGGCATATTATTATTATTTTTTGTTGTATGACATATTATATATTTAATTTTTTATTGTATGGGTTGTTAAATAATTGCATGACATTATATTATTGTGTTAACTAATGTAGTACCTATGGATGATTTATAATTTTATTGTAATTTATCTGAAATAAATGAATTGAATTGAATTGAATTGAATTAATAAAATTTAACGATATCACAAAGATTGATCCTCTGGTCACACGACTGAATTCTAAAGGTGTCATTTTTAGGATTCCTTACCTTTAAAGTAAAAAAAAAGACGGAACCCTTATAGGATCACTTTGTTGTCTATCTATCTGTCTGTCTTTCCGTCTGTCTGTCTGTCAGCCCGTCCGACTTTCAATTGCCAATTTTATCAAAAATGGCTTAAGATATCGAACTGAAATTAATAACTATTGTCCCATAGTGGTGTAAAAAATCAAGTTTCTAACTTAAAGCAATAAAAAATTACGGCCTTTCAAAGATCACTGACTCATCAAAACCTATGGGGTACTTCCCGATGACCTAACAAAATTTGGCATGAAGGAAGGTCTTGTAACACAAATACTACATTTCAGGAATTACAGTGATACATAGTTGTATCACTGTAATTCCGAAAATGTATTATGTATCTAATGGAGTTATGTTTTATGTTTACCTACCGCATGTCGTCTTGTTGTGGCTATAAATAAATTTTCTTTCTTTTTTTCTTAAATAAAGGAAAAAAAACAAAAAAATTGATAATTTTTAATTAAATAGACATTTGTAAATGTAGTATAAATATTATATTCATTGTATAGTACCCATAGTACGCACGGCTACACATCAAGCTGTACATTTCCAGTATAATAAGCTGATCTCGCATTGTACGGAAAGCCTATGCAATGCGAGGTCAGCATAAACTGGAAATGTACAGCTTGATGTGTAGCCGTGTGTACAAGCTCTGCTTAGTTTGTGACTAGATGGTGATGTGTAAAATGTCCCAAAAATATTTATTTATTTAATAATGTCAGGCTTTATTATGACGGTCCACGACTGTTGTGAATCTGCAATATTAAAGATGGAATTCACGCAATAAACCTGAATTTTAACAATGCTTTTAGCTTTTACTATAGAAATATGTTTTACTTGTTGCTGTCGTGAAAACAAATCGAGAATGCGAAGCTTAAGCTTACTTATAACAAGTATACATATTAGGTGTGTATAATAAAACTGGTTATTGAGAGTAACTTTTTTATCCAAAAAGAACTCAACGTTTTGTTTTTCCTTAAGAAACCGGAATTTCCTATTCAATAGATAGATACCTACCATAATAACTGTAATACATAATATACATACACACACATACAAAACTGTTCGCACACACCTAATGATCAGTTTGGTTACTTACTAGGGGGCGCCCGTGACCTCGCCCGCGTGAATGTATTTTATCACGCATCCCTCGGGAACAGTTTATCTTCCGGGGATCAAACTTAGCCTATATGGTTATGTTCTATCTGTATACCTACCAAATTTCATCTAAATCCGTTCAGCCCTTACAGCGTGATGGAGTAACAAACATCCAAACATCTTCACAAACTTTCACATTTATAATATTAAGTAGTATTAGTAGGTTTTTTTTGTATCTGGAGGTTTCAATAGTAATAAAATTCATACCTACCGTTATTTTAAATAGGTATGTCATGTAATCCTAGGTAATAGATCTGTGTGTAATCCCCACCAAACATACATACTAAATACACACCCCACCCTACACACATACCACACACTCAGACTACACACACACCCACACCCCACACACAGTTATTTATTATTATTGTATTGTACGCAACTAATTGTGTTAAAACCAATGTCATTACCGACGTGTCGGAAGAGACTGGATCCTGCAACACAGGGTATCCTAGTGTGGAATCCAGTGTCACATTTATGCTGAGTAACCATATTTTCTTGAAAATAAATAAATACTTAAATAAAAAATACTTAATGGACTAGAACAATCTAACTATTGACAATATGACTCCCTTCCCTACTAAGTTCCTACCTATTACATTTTTGAAGTTATACTAAACTAAAAATAAAATAAAACCACTGTCAATTAAAGAACAATTTTCTCATCGTAAATAACTAAAATATGTACCTATGTACCTATCTATAGGTAATCATATAATCTGCAGGCATAAAACAATAGAAGATTATAAATTATACTCGTAATTATAATCTTACGAGAAACAATCAGTTGGGTGGTATGCTTGCCTTTTTTGCCATTGATTGAGGTAAAGTCTGTTTTTTCTCTCTTGTCTTATTTAGTAAACAATTTTGGCATGTCTCTTTATACAAATAACTACTGTAGGCCAATTCACGTAACTGAAGAAGTGCATTTGCAGTTAAGTTTCGATCAAAACCAGAGACAACACGGCTGTGTTGTCGCTGATCAAAACAATGATTTTCTCTTATCTACGGCGCTCGCTCTCAGAAACAAACTACAGCGTCACTGCAACTTGATCGGCGCGTCATGAAATTACGAGAATTTAGGCTCTAATCTTCTTTATATACGTAAAAAGAAAATTTGGAAATATTTGCAGAAAATGTTGTTTTATAATGATATTATAGACATTATAGATTGGGAATAATGAAATACAGACGTAATTGCGTTTCTCTGTTAAAACAATAGAAACAACATTTAATGCCTTTACTTCAGGTCTTTTATATTTTAACACACAGAGAGAATATTCAATATTGAAAATATTAACGAAAAATTCTTGTACACTCATTGGAATATTGGAATCAATAATATCATAATATCTTTTCAAAATGTCACCACGTCATATTTGACATCTCGTAAGCTTCGTCTATAACCAAAGAGAATACAATCACTACGTTTATCTATAAAAGACAAACTTAAGAAAGCGCTCGTATTTATGAGTGGAGTGGCTTTCTTTAACATAACATAACATAACATCACGCCTGTATTTCCCCGAAGGGGTAGGCAGAGGTGTATAGTACACCCACATTCCGCCAGTTATGTTGTGACTCCCATGTAATAGGGGGCGAGCCTATTGCCATTAACCGGGCACAAATCCAGACTCCGGGCTGCTACTGAGAATTTCCTAATCAAAAAACCCAATAACACTTTGTCCGACCCGGGAATTGAACCCAGGACCTCACGCTCAGCAGTCGCGCTTGCAACTATTAGACCAACAAGGTAGTCAAGGTGGCTTTCTTTACATATGTATATAATTCTTTTGTGCGTGTGTATGTGACTGAACTCCTCCTAAACGGCTGGATCGATTTGGATCCGTTTTTTTGTGTGTGAACCAGTGGATTCGAGAATGGTTTAGATTTACAATTGAAACCGGTAGGTGGCACTGCTTTTCCGGATAGGACGACGTCTGTCAGGTCCACTAGTACATTAAAATAATTAAGTCCTGCCCATGTACCTAATTAGGTAAAAAAATGGTATTGAGGGTGTGACATTGTTATCAGAATGTCTTTTAATAATTATTATTGACGAATTAAGTATGTCTAATCAAACGAACAAAAACACAAACAAACAACAAACAAACACGAACAAACGAATCAAATCGAATATTAATCATTGCTATTTTAGTTTTTGCAAACAGCGCCACCTAGCGCTAAATTTAAGAATATAAATTTAAGAAGTATGTCATATAAATATAACACAAAGATTCTTTTTGTGATTTTTTTAAATAGAAAGTAACTAAAGGAGCATTATTTGCTAACATCATTTTTCTCTAAGGTCAATGACCTATGAACTAGGACGTCTTAAGTATTTTTCAGTTTTCTCACTATAACTCAAAAATTTATAATCACAAACATTACCTTCATTTTAGTAGACCTATTCAATGATACCCCACACGAGGGGGTGCAGCGAAAAAAAGATGTCATCCCCATTTCACATGTATGGGCGTCACCCCTAAAATATGATATCAAGATTTTTTTATTCTTTTAAAATTGAGATCTATACCTAAACCATTTTTTAACAAATTTTCATTTACTTATGTTTATAACTGTAGAAGTTATTAAGCTGTAAAGGATTAGGACAGACGGACGGACACGACGAAACTATAAGGGTTCCTTGTAGGACTACGGAACCCTAAAAAGACAAGTAAGAAAAAACAGAGTGTACATTATCCAGTTTAAAACAAAAAAATAATACTGTGAGCTGAAGTCCGATTTCAAAGCTTCATCTAACTGCATTATAGTAGCAGGTAGCTGATGATATAATTTGGGGTCCCTGACAATAATTCGGTAATGGCATGTCATTAAAGAAGGCTTAGCTCAGCCAGCAGTAAAAGTTATTATCTTTCCTTCCTTCGCTAATTCTGTAAACGTGGCTGTACGTTATCTATGCGCGTTTTCTTAACATGGAAGAAGAAAAAATGTATTTAAAAAATGCTATACTTGAACAAATATACCAAAATTTTCATAATAACATTAACAGTTGCTTACCCTAAACACAATACTGCAAATATCACCGTAAGTTTGTATAACTCCATTATTGTAGAATATCACAAAATTAATTTAATCAAAATTAATTTAAAAAATATCACTTTGTCGTCACTGCGAGGATAAATTAATTTAGTAAATAGTCCTTATCATTGCTAATAAAAATATTGCTATGTAAATAAGTTATTTATAAATATTACTTGAGTCGATACATGTAATGCGCGCCAAAAACCAACGCGCACTGAAGCACTGAATGCGCGGGCGCAATTTGTAGCGCTACGAACGCTAACCGGCTCCACTTAAAGTGGTGGCTGTGATAAATAATCTCGTAGTGATGTCGTCATCACGTCTGTAGAGCTCGTATACTGATAGAACATGTCAGAAATTGTCTGATAGTTTATTGCATTTTTAAATAATTATTTATTACTAACCTATGCCCGTGACATCACCCGCGTGAATGTCGTTTATCGCACATCCCTCGGCAACTGTTCAATAAAAAGTAGCCTTATGTTAATCCGGGTTATATACATGGCATTCGAGACCCATCCAGCAGAGCGGCCCACTTCCGGGCCTTCTTCTTCCTTCCTTGATTACCTCCTTAGGCGATTTCCGGGCACACCTGGGACATCACTGCAACTCGAGGGCCGTGCTATGTGGACAACAGATTCCTATACTAGGCCCGGCGGCATCAGTCAGGCGTAAAGCCTTTTTTTTTTTTTTTTTTGTGGTGATATCCTCATGGATGCACTCCGTCCGGGGAAGGCGGACCCAGTTTCGGACTCTTACCGACTTAAACCGCCACGGTGTTCCTTCAACTACCTTAGCCGGGGGCGTGGGAACCCGTTAGTATTTACACAACCACCCCCGACAGGTCCCGGCTCGCCACAAGCAGACGAGCCCCTTCTCCCCGTGCGGCCTAACGACGGCCGCACCCGCCTCTTTGGCGCACACGGAACACTGCACGCCACCTCACCTCACAGGCCTTTACCAGCTACGTCACTTGCGCCAACATGCCAGCTGCTGGTCGGGCAGCAGACTACCCCGAGTCTGCTGCTCGCAGGCCCATCCTCCTGTAATTTTTATAGAGGTGTTCTTCCTCGCGGTCCGGGTGATAAAGTCAAGACCCTCGGTCCCAAGAGGCGCGAGAACACTACTCAGCAGGCACTCCTGGGATTACGAGACCGATGGGGGCAGGGAAGGACAGTCCCCCCGCTGCCTGCCCAGTGGCAGGGTGAGTTCACACCGGGCCCGTCCCTGCTCCTCCTCAGTGCCCTCTGCTTTCTCAGAGGGGCATGCGGAGCAACTTCCCATTGGCCCACATCGGGCCCCTCCCGTGCCAGAATATTCGCCACAGGCAATAAAGTCCAAAGGAGACTTATTGCCCGTGCCCAGGGTGCACCGGCCCAACAACTGCCGTTCCCTCTAGACGTGTCCAGAAGGACAAGCAGCCGTCAGACACACGTGGAGGTTTTCTGGCCAGCACCCCGTCCGGCGTAAAGCCTTAATGAACCCACTACAACATAATACAACCTTCCTCTAACACATACCTTGCTAAACAGGGCCTGCATCACCTTCTGGCAATGCAGGAAAATGATAGGTAAGAAGTGGGGCCTATCCCCTAAAATTATACTATGGCTATACAGCGCGGTAATCCGCCCCATGATTTGGCCATGACCATGGGGCCGTAGTTTGGTGGCCTAGAACCAAGCTGATTACAGCTTCAAACAAACTACAGCGCATGCAAAGACTTGCCTGTGTGGCGATTACAGGCTGCATGAGGACTACCCCGACTGCAGCACTCGAAGCCATGCTGGGAATTCCACCGCTCCACCTTTTTATACAACAGGAGGCGGCGATGGCGGCAGTACGTCTAAAAACACTAAATCTATGGAGTAAGAGTAGTACACATCACACCGCGTTGATAGAGGAACTCAGCAATGAATTCCCTCTGTTGAAATCCATTAACGACCTGATTCCCAAGCAATTTATTTTCGACAAGAAGTACAAAATCCAGCTGTATGAGGATCACCGATGCGAAGGGCTGTGCCCTGCAGAGGTGCGAATCTTCACGGATGGATCCAAAACAGGCACAGGGACGGGTGCCGGAATCTTCTCGGAAGACCTCAATATACACATAGCCACACCATTGGGGGTCCATAACACGGTGTTCCAGGCCGAGTGCATGGGCATTTCCCTGGCAGCTTCGGCGATTTTAGCCAGGAAGGTTAAAGACCACTCAATTCGTATACTCTCGGACAGCATGTCCGTACTACAAGCACTAAGCAGCCATACGGTAAACTCGGGGCTGATACACGAGTGCCAGCAAAACCTCAACCAGGTAGGTAATCTCAATAACATAACCATTCAATGGATCAAAGGACACAGCAGTTCCCGAGGCAATGACGCAGCGGATGAACTGGCCAGAAGGGGATCGAGTATGGTAGTCGTGGGACCTGAACCCATAGTGCCACTCCCCTTTGGATACCTACGCAACTTGGTAAGGAAACGCACCAAGGACAAACACTACAAACTATGGAAAGACCATGGTGAGTGCAGGCAGGCCAAGGAGGCACTTCCCACAATCGACGGCCGGTTTACGAAACAGGCCCTCCGATTGTCAAAACAACAGCTGCGTACAGTCACAGCTGCTATTACTGGCCACGGGTCCTTTAACAAACATCTTTTTGTCATAGGTGTCACGGACAGCCCACTGTGCAGAGCCTGCATGGTGGAAGACGAGACAGCAGCCCATGTGCTTCTAGACTGCCCTGAGGTCGCCACATACAGGGCCAAGTACTTCGGTAACCCAGGTACCCTCAGAGAGATCACCAGCAACACCAAGGAGTTGCTGGCCTTTTTCGAGGAGTTAGGGTGGATCGAGTAAGTTCCCACCCGTACGCAAAATACACGCTTGATCGTGGAGTTGCGGAAACCAGCCCGTTATACTATACTATACTATACTAACACATACCTTTGTACATCTAGAATATAATAAAATATAATAAAAAAACTTTTTAAAAACAAGCTTTTAATTAATCAAAAAGTATTAAATAAAACTTACAATACACATTAACAAAGAACTTTATTTCCTTAAAAGCTTGAGGCTTATTTTAAGAAGTTTATGAAGGATATGCAACGATATGTAACTACAGCGGAGACCCTGTAAACACCTTCCGGCTCCATGAGCAGACCCTGATAACCATCTCTCAGACAACTACTTATTGAGACAAATCTAACGAGCCCAAACTCGATGTGTCTACGTTAACTTCAGCGGAGATCCTGTGACCACCTTTCAGCTCCATCATCAGAGCAGCTCCTAAGCACCATAATGTTGCATTGTTTGACGACCCCTGTGGTCTAGTGGTTCGAGTGTCGGACTGCTGATAACGAGGTCGTGGGTTCGATTCCCACATGACACAAATATTTGTGTGATGAACGTAAGTGTTTGTGTTGGTCTGGGTGTTGCTTATGTATTATAAGTAAGAATTAAAAAAAAAAAATGGTATAAGTATTATATCCTCTTTCTAGTACCACCCATAGCACAAGCTCTGCTTAGTTTGGGACTAGATGGTGCTGTGTAAAAATGTCCCGAAGATATTGATTTATATTTATTGTCATCGGGTTTAAATATGTCTACCAAATTTCAACCAATTCTGATAACGTGAGCTGGTTCAACTTACGGCCAAAATTAATATCCAATCTATCCACGATTTGCTCTACTAGAGATAGGAATTTGACATAAGCTCCATACAAAATATGTCAAATTTCTATCTCCAGTGTAGGGTAAATCGTGGATAGATTGGATATTAATTTTGGCCGTTAGGCTTGCAAGATTTGATCTAAACCAACTAGCAAACATTGCAAGCTAAATAAAAGCTTGTAATAAAAATTAAGTGTAGTACCTAACCACACCATGACATCTGAATACGTACCTGGGGCCTCACTCCCGACTGGATCGAGTTCTGTTTCAATAGAATTTGAATTAGAGTTAGTGTCAATTCGTACTGCATTCCTCTAGGAATTGACATTAGCTCGATTTGGTTCAGAGCTCAAACCAGTCGGGAGTAAGGCCCCTGATCTAATGCCGCTACTTTGGATATATCCCTCAGTTGCCTCTCATCCCATATATTAGATAACCTCGGACGAATAAAAAAGGCGGACGGAATCTCGCTAAACAAAGACGGAAGCACTTCATTTTTTTCCTAAACCCACTATAATTTCGAAAGCATTTTAACACACCAGATTTATACTGTTATTTTATTTGTGACACTAGAACAATGACTACCGGTTTTGCGTATTCGCGGTTTTTTAGCATAGTATGGATGTGGATGTGCCCGTACTTTTAAGCGAGCATACTATGGATGCTTCACTTATTGTTTAGCGAGATTCCGTCCGCCTTTTTCATTCGTCCGACCGAGTAGATAACATTAGATGTCACTGTTTTATCTCTAGTGTAGAACAAATAATGGATAGATAGGTTATAAATGACCATAAGTCTATTCATCATCAGCAGCAGCGGCCTAAGCAGTCCACTGCTGAGCATATACTTCCCCAAGTATTTTTGTTGTTGTTTGTATTTTTAAAATAATCTACACCAATACATAATTGCTATTCCATTCAAAGAAAAATATAAAATAGAATAAAGGCGAAATCATTAAACCAACTAGTCAAAGAGGTTATTGTGCCAATAACCTTTGGACTAAAACAAATTTAATTTTACACAAAAAGATACTATTATATACTTATGGTCTAATTTAGATATCAATTATACCCATTATTATCATTTACACGTTGCAGAAAAAAAACATTTAAATATAACAAACACAGTTGAAAAAAGTTTTTGTCCTCTACCAATCTTATTTCATTATGTTGCAGGTAAACAAAACAGATAAACCGGTTTGTTTAGTTATTAATTAAATAATGACGTAGGTATGTACCTATATGGCACTGAAATTTTCCTTTAGCTGAGGAAGTCTCATTCTGTGTATAATGAATGACACTTATTCTAAATACCAATAAATTTTAGTTATTAGCATTTAAATGACGAATAATGAACTTTGTTCTTTTCAGGCCGCTCACATTTTTAATGCCTGCATAAATTTATGCTTACTACGTTATAACGTAGTGTCCTATAGGACATTAATCTACAAGTGATTCTATTCAATTGTATATTACACACAACTTGTTAACCATTCACGATCCTCGTCCTGCGCATGGCATGGCATTTATACTAAACTATAGTCTATGCCAGCGGCCAGTGGCGTAGCTATGTAACCAAGGGGCCCGGAGCAAAAAGTTAAAAGTAGAACATTCTTTATTCAACTAGGATAATATGTAACTTTTTCGAACGTCGTCCATGGGGCCGACGCGCCCCTTGAGCTTGGGGGCACTGCCTCGCCTAGCCCTACGGTAGCTACGCCACTGCCAGCGGCTTAACTCGCGTATAACTCGGTTTATCACGGTGATTTTCGGTTTATTCGGGTTATCGCGCATCCCTCGGGAACTGTTTGTCTTCCCTGGATAAAAAGGAGCCTACATATGTCAATCCGGGTTATTGTCTACCTGTGTGCTTAATTTCATCCAAATCTGTGGCCTGATTCACAAACGTTCGAAACGTTTCCGTTTCCGAAGTGAAATTTAACCGGCAAACGAAACAAAACGACCACTTCCTGCGACTACTAATAATGCAAAGCATGCGAAACATCAGGAAAAACAATGTTAATAATAATACGCGATGTAATCCGGTCAAACTTGTTATATTACAAAAAAAAATGATTTGAGAATCGAACGCATTCGGAAACGCTATTCAGTTCTTTAAATTTACATCGAGTGCTTTCCGACAGCAAATGGCTCACGGGAGAGTTTCCATGAATTTCACGTTGCGTTTCCGAATCCGTTCGGTTCTCAAATCGCTTTGTTTCTTAATAAAACAAGTTTAACCGGATTACATCGTGTATTATTATTAAAATTGGTTTTCCTGACGTTTCGAATGCATTGCAGCGTTCATGGTCGCAGGAAGTGGTCGTTTTGTTTTATTTGCCGGTCAAATTTTACTTCGGAAACGGAAACTTTTCGAACGTTTGTGTATCAGGCCACTGCTCAGCGTGCGGACAAACAAACTAAATAAATACCCATACTTTTGCATTTATAATATTGGTAGGGTAGTAGTATTAAATTAACTCACCATCATCATCATCAATCATGCATTAATTAAGTACTAAGATAATATTGCGTATAATTTTCTAGCATCGTATAAATGTTGAGTAGACCGAATGCCGAAGTTGAGTATCTCTGTGGTATAAACGAAATTCACTGAAATAGAGTCCCTATTTCACTACATACCATTTTCATTAACATTTCAAGGGGAATTACCTGCATGTACATCAAAAATGACTAAGTAGCTTTGTTGATTAACATGCGTAATTTTATTAGGAGTAGTACACACGGCTATACATCAAGCTTTAAATTTCCAGTATAAGTTGATCTCGCATTGTACGGAAACCCTATAAAATGCGAGGTCAGCTTATACTGGAAATGTACAGCTTGATGTGTAGCCGTGTGTACTACTCCTAATAAAATTACGCATGTTAATCAACAAAGCTACTTAGTCATTTCGAAATCCGTTCCACTCAGTATTGTCCTTATTTAATGTAATTTGAATAGGTAAATAAATAAGTACAGAGAGTAATCTAGTCCCAATGTTCGAGGTTTTTGAATCGTAATTTTAAACAATTTCATTGCAAAATTTAAAAATATGTTAATCAAATCAAATAATTTATTTCAGGCAGGCAACCCATATAAAATAATACAGCAATACAAAAAATTCAAATAATAACACAAATGTAAACCGTGTATGTATTCGAATAATCCTGTCAATAGTTATAATCCAAAAAATAAAACTTACAATTAGTACCTTTATTATCTAAATTAAGGTATTCTATTCCTATAAATATACAGAAAAACAAGAGGTAGAACGAAAATATACGTTATTTTAGATAGGTACCTACCTGTTGAAAGAAAAGGCTAAAGTTAACATATTTAAAGTTTAACATATCCACAGAAAAGTAAGAGAAAGAAGTTTGCATTGAACAGAGAAAAATCTAAATTATTACACCCTTATCTCTTCTCATGGGTGTCGTAAAAGGTGACTAAGGAATTCACCAAAGCATCCTTACTCTGTGACCAAAGGATGGGCAGCAGCGTTCTCTGAGTATTTAACCAACCAACTGCGATCACCAACCCGCCTGCCAAGCGTGGCGATTATGGCATATCCCCCCCTTAATTGGGGGAGGCCTATGTCTGAGCAGTGGGCGTCTTTCGGCTGAAATGATGATGATTACACACTGATCAGTGTCCAACACTTATATTATGAATTTATGATGGATACCTATATCTTCTCTCATTGAAATCGTAAAGTCGTAATAAAAAAATCTATAAGTTGAAAATGATGCAACATTCCAATAGATTACCTAAGTTTAGCTTAATTATCACGCGATTTAGATGTAGACAAATGGATAGAGAATGTGACTACAGAAATAATTTTAACACAAATTAAGATCTGTTTATGGATAATTACACATTTCGTGTTACATCTAATATTATAATGATCGAAACACAATCATTATAATATTGGTAAATATGATAGCTATGCATATAAAGTTATATTGGACCTAGATGTTATTTAAGCTTGTTTTTATAAAAATATTTTTTTTTCGTAGTAACTGCGTACATGGTTGGGTCGTTCAGTTCCCTTCAATATGGTTGAGTTAAGCAATGGCTGATGCTCGCGTCATGCTCGTGAAAGGTGCGTCAGTCGGGACAGGTCAGCTGCTATGAATGAACGTACCAACTACAATGTACCTTTTCCTTGCAAATAAAGACATTCTATTCTATTCTATTCCTACATACTATGGCAACTATTTTTACGTTTATTTCTAGAGGCAATATTCTCACTTTTAAACTCTTGTTTATTTCTGGCATTAACCTACATTATACTCACATTATTTGAATAAATTTGATGTAATAAACAATAACCTATTTTAAAAAGAGTATATCCATGGAGTTTCTTGCCAGTTCTTCTCCATAGGACCCACAATTTGGAACCGTGCAACTAGAGCCTGACAGGACGTTTCAAAAGTGCCTGTAAATAGGTTTATTTGAAATAACAAATATTTGATTTTGATTTTGATTTCATGCAACAATTTCAGAAACACCCAGCCTCACAAAAAAACATTATCTGACCCACAGAAATAATTATTGATGGACTTAGCCGAATCTTAGGACTAACTGGGATATCTGCATGTCTCAGTTTGGCGAACCGACTTGCGGTACCATTAAGGCAACAGCCTAGGTGGTATTGCAGTTGTTATGGGCAAAGGTAACGGCTTAACATCAGGTGGGCCTTTAGTTCGTTTCGCCATCCTATACTATAAAAAATAAAAAAAGGTTGTAATTTTCCATCAAACGAACTTTTTTCAGTATCATTCAAGTTGTATGTTCATATATGTATTTTATGTTCATCTTCATACTAAGTTACCCTAGGTCACATGATGACCAAGCTATTTCAATGGTTTGAAGCGAATGACGTCTGGACTAGAGTCACCTCCTACTACGCAGTGATATGCTACCTATTTCCTACAATACATAGGAAAATTATCGGGTTTCCCTAAGTCTTGCAACTTAGGTACATCACAATTGCGCAATGTGGAGTCATAATAGCGCAAAAGATGATGCTGCTAATGAACAATGGTCTATACAAATAATTTAGATGGCAATTAAATGGGTAAAGTGAGGATCATTCGCAGATATTATTAGTTCCAAGGTGTAGGTATATCAGAATTATCAGCCTGTAAACCTCCACAGTAACAACTGAGTGACGGTTTTAACGTGGACGAGCAGACCACAATGTTTTAAAATCTCTCAGCTAAACAACTTTGGCAACAATCTAAATTAGGGGTCCCCAAAGGGGTAAAAATCCCCCCTTTACAATTTAAAATGAAAATGCTGTTGCCCACTTCTCATTACCGCAACTTTATAGTAGGTACTTACGATTATTATCTTCTGTCCGTCTTTTAATGTCTCCTCTGTGCCCCCTTTACATGTCATCACGCTTCCCCAGGGGGGAATGCCCCCCGTCTTGGGAACCCCTGATCTAAACTAATTCATCTAATCAACAGCAACATTTATAATCTAAGAAGCTGTGACTGAAAACCAAATGAACCAACACGTAGTGAAGGAAAACTTACTGAAAAGAATATGTAAGTCCCTACCATCGTCGACCGCACCATATCGCTTAACATCAGGTGAGGTTGCAGGCAAACGCAAGCCCGTTAAGAATAAAAAAAGTCTATATATCTTATAATAATATTGAGTTACTTAAAATTACTAAATACACGAAATTAATAAAGTATTAAAGTCAGATAGTTTTACCAATAGAAACACGTCGATGCCCATCGATCTCCCGAAACAATTGATTTATCTAACTAGGTATAGTTTAATGCAAAATTTCAGACATCTCGTTAAAAGGCCGCAATGGTTAAAATGGTTTAACGATATTAGTTGAACTGGTATTGAGGTAGAATGTGTCCTGATTTGTCTGAAATTACAGAATATCATGAATGTAATAATAGGAATACTCACACAAGATCGAGGCCAAGAAAGTTATTGCTTTTACATTTCCTTAAAATATTACTGTATTTAAATTCAACACGAAACAGCTTACAACCAGAAATAACCTCTAAAACATAAGTTACAAACTGCGTAAACGCAATATAAATAAAACAATACTGGCTGCCTACCAGCTTGGACTAATAGCTGAATTACTGGTACCTGCGTAACTGGTCGACCTTAACGATTAACAAGACTGGATTAGGAAGTGTTTAGGTTGTTTACATCAATATTAAAATTTCCGTTAACCTAATAAAATATAGCAGTTAAAAGATAAGCTAGGTCATTGATGACTTGAATAAAGCAAATGGAACCCAGCCCCACGGACAGCATACAGACAGAGTAGATGGTTTTGTAAAACGAGTAAACTTAATTCGTACCATATCTTGATCTCTGTTAGACTGGAAGCCGACCCCAATGTTATTGGGAAAAAGGCTCGGAGGATGATGATGTTAGTCCCTGTTAGAGAAGTCTGGGCTACCAGCAAAAACCTCGGCCGTATAAAAGCACCTAGCTTTGACCTTATTACCAAGGAAGTACTACTTCAGCTAACTAAAAAAGACATAGTAACAAACATAGTAGACATTTTAACGACCCTCTACAACGGTGTACTAAGAGTGCTGTACTTTCCACAGGAATGGAAGGTAACGCAAATACTGATGGTGCATAAACCGGGTAAAGCAACGAATAAGGTGACTTTGTGTACAGGCCAGGCAAGCTTACTTCCAGTACTATCTAAGGTATTTGAAAAACTCCTGTTCCGCAGAATACAACCAATCCTTAATGAAAACAACATACCTTATCACCAATTTGAATTCAGGCCTGGGCACTCCACGGTTGCACGACATAGCTTATAGGATCAGTAAGCTGAAGTGGCAGTGGGCTGGCCATGTCTGTCGAAGGACCGATGGCCACTGGAGCAGACGAGTCCTTGAGCCAGCAGTAAAAAATGTGACTACAACTACATTTGCGGATGATACTGCTATTCTGGCTAGCAACAATGACCCCATCATTGCATCACAAATGGTATAAAATGGTCTAGACAAAATATCAAAGTGGCTTCAGAAGTGGCGCTCGGTCAGCTCCTCTAAATCAGTGCAAGTCACTTTCTCGTTACGCAGAGGCAATTGTCATCCAGTGTAGCTTAACAATACTACACTACCACACAAAGACTGTGTGAGATACTTGGGCCTACATCTAGACCGCCGTATAACGTGGAGACAGCATATAAAATCGAAAAGAAAATAACTTAAACCTGCGATAAAAACCTGCCCTGGCTATTAAGTAGGGCGAAACAGTAGACTAACAAACAACAAACAACAACAACAAACAACTCACAAACAAACAACAAACTGCTAACAAACTGCTCATATACAAAATCATATTGAAGCCTGTCTGGATATACGGCGTTCAACTATGGGGAAGCTCCAGCAACTCTAATATCTCCATCATACAGCGAATGCAAAATGTAATTTTGAGAACCGTATACAATGGGCCTTGGTTCATTACAAATGCTGAAATTCACAATGAACTTCAGATGAACTCTGTGAAAAAAGAAATTTCGAATTTAACCAAAACATACAAGGACAGGCTGCAGAAGAATCCAAATGAACGAGCCGCTGGTTTGACAAAGCACACTTACCGAAAACGTCTAAAAAGTAAAGACATTTTGTCCTCTTGAGAAGCATATTAAACCACTCTACACCTATGAGTAGATACTCTCATTGGAGAACAAACAGAACAACCAACCAAACAAACAACCAACAACCTGCCAAATATCTTTCACCACATCTGCTTAAAGTATCGAAGACTGATTGCAGATACTACCAAAAAACAATTTTGGTGAGACCACGTTGTGCCACGACGCCACGAGGGAAGCCTTTGCGAACAAAAGATATAAAGGCGCCGTCTGGCACTCCACTGGCAGTACTGGCTAAGTCCGGCTGGGAGGCCATAGTTTGATGTACAAAAATATACTAAATCTGCTACTTATTTGACCAATAACCATGTAGTCTTTAGCAAAACGGAAAAAATAACAATATTAACTAACTAGCCTATGCCCGTGGCTTCACCCACGTACAATTTGGTTATTACACAAAAATATGTCATCGATCGCGCATTTCTCGGGAACTGTTTATCTTCCCGGGATAAAAAGTAGCCTATATCTATATTAATCCGGGTTATGATCTATCTGTATGCTCAATTAATTTCATACAAATTCGTTAAGCCGTTTCAGCGTAAAACAAATAAACAAACATCCACACTTTCGCATTTATAATATTAGTAGGACAGTTGGATTTGAAAAGAAACGGGAGCTGACCACTGTAGCGATAAGACCGCCAATGTACCCATAATTTATACGTTGTTCCTGTTTACTACTATTTTCATGGTGTACAATAAAGCATATATCTATCTATCTATCTGTAACGATCATTGAGAGGACCATATTCCGCAGTGGATATTAAAGGTCTCATATGATGAACCCTGAATTGACACCCAGGGTTGATAGCTATTACATAAACAGCATGAAGTGCCTTTTTTTTATATATTTTCGAGTGGAAATCTTCATGGATACCCTCCGTCTGGGGAGGGCGAAGGGGTATGTTGGACTCTTACCGACTTAAACCACAAGGTGGCCATCCTCTGCACAAAATAGATGAGCTCCGGGAACTCCGGTGAACCGCGCCGGCGCTGGTGCCCCTCCAGTGCTACGCCTTTGGCACGTCCCGGGGAAACAACAAGGTTTCCCCAACAGCAGCACGCGACCACCACGTGCTGCTGTCCTCCCCAGGGTTGCTTAATAGATGCCTCGAGTCCCCCTACTCTTGGCACCCACGATCCCGAAGGTCCCCCACCATCATTTGGTGGTGGGGATGCGGCGATTCGCCCTATCTGGGCCTTGCACCGGGGTGGTTGCCTCTCCGGCGCCTTCGTCTCCGAGTGGGATAAGCCCTCTCCCGATCCCGCTCTGCGGCCTCCTTCTGGATCATGACAGCCTCGCAGAAGGAAGCCACGGCCCTTCAAGCCGTCGGCTCTGCCAACATAGCCGACACTACTGCTGGCAGAGAAAGATCTTGCCCGATCTCGCTGATCAGGACACGCCGCTCTGGGCTCCTCGCAGGGCACTCCTCAAGCGTGTGCTGTGCCGTATCCTGGTCACTCCCACAATGGTGCCGTTTGCCGTGACTTCGCGTCCGATCTTATTCAGATATTCACCAAAGCAACCGCGTCCGGTGAATATCTGAGTAAGCCGGTAGGTGACACAGCATGAAGTGCCTAGTAGATCCGTAATAAATTACTTTTACTCAAAAATGCATGTAATGTGGTCATTATTTTGACAACCTTGTTTGAGCATAGTCGACCTCGCCGTTCTGTTTCAAGGAGCGGCCGGCCAAAGATTTGCTGGTCGCTCTAACAGGCCGGCAAAACATTGCCGGCCGCTATTTTGACGTTTCAACGTTTAAAAAAATCAAATGCACAAAGATTTTATTTAAAACACAGCTGTTTGTATTTATAGAGATTGGCACAAAAGATTTTATTCCATATTTGGCTGTATAGTTCCAACTACCATTGCTTAAAAAAAAACAAAGAAGTAACAAAAGCGCGGTTCAGCGAAAATTTTATTTTTATTTAGTGACTTTTTTGCTAAAAATGAGCTCTCAAAGCGAAAGTTCTTCCGATTCAATGTGTTTAAAACCGCCAGACATTAAAGATGAAGCTAAATTAGTGGTTTAAAATTGAATACCGCGAAGCTCAAAGGAAAAATATGAGCATGCATATGAAAAATTTGTGCAGTGGAAAATGAAGTAATAAATGAGAAATAATACAGCAGTCAAACACCGCATTAAAATTATCGCAAACTATTAGTAATATCAAACCGGGAAAGTCGGTGTTGAATTTTAGTAACTGTACTTTTCATAATTGTCATTTTATTTAAATTTCTAGTCAATTAATATATATTTTATTTAAATTACTTGCTGGTTTTATTTAGATGAGGTACTTGCATTTTTGAGTAAAGCACTATACAAGCCTTGGCCCACTATGACTGCTTCGCTGGTCACGCTATGATTGCCTCGAGCTAGCCTAGCTACGCTCTAGGCCTTCCAGCTTGGCCATCATTGCAGCCCTTGCTGTCCTCGCTGTAAAGGCCTCGGCCTTTATCTCAGCTCGTCCATCAAGTGCTGTACGCTGACCGCGCTGTGTCGGCCTGGAGCTGCGCTACGCTGCGCTGTCGACCATCATCAGCGCGACCAGCAAAGTAGTCATTATAGACCGCGGCAGTAATATATAATAAAATAAAATTAGTACAATTATTACTAATTAGCAACACAACCATGTTATATGCCTACACAGAATCCTATTTAATAATATAAATGTGAAGTTTGTGAAGATGTTTGGATATTTGGATTTTTGTTGCTCAATCACGCTATAATGGGTGAATTGATTTAGATGAAATTTGGCACACAGATAGAACATAACCCGGATTAATATAAAGGCTACTTTTTTATTCCGGAAAAAAAAAACGGTTCCCGCAAAAATACTTATCACACATCCCGCGATAATAAGTATAGTAATAAGTATTTTTGTGATAAGCCGAATTATACGCGGGCGAAGCCGAATGCATTCACTAGTAATTTATAAATAACGATCTGCGTTTTTTTAACGGTTTTTATAATGTTTTGATACTAAGTATAATGTTATCATACTATAATAATAATAATAGGTACCTACCCAGTACGATAATTTACATACTAAACGCAATTCAATCTTGAACGCGTCACAAAGGAATCGAGAAAAAAGTTAATCAACTGCAGTTACAAACACACATTAGCATTATGCAAAAATTACTAAAGGATTTAAGTACCTATAATATTATTATAATAATACATTATGATTAGGTGGTAGGTATCATTATGGGTAGGTGAATGGGTAGGGGGCACCTCTGACACCTTTCGGATTCACGTGCGGATCAGAATTTGATTATCACTTGCTTTAACAGTGAAGGAAAATATCGAGAGGAAACCTGCACACCTGGGAGTGCACCATACAGTTCTTAATTTATTTATTTATTTGAATAGCTGCCTACTGTACTTACAGTTGCCCAACACGTACCGTAGGCCAAGTTATAATTTAGCGCATAAATAGGTAAGTACATATAATTCTTATAAATCTAATCACTTGAAAATTTATGACAAAATCTGACTAATTGGTTTATTATGTTGTAAAATATATCAACTTCTGGATGCTGAGCAATCAGAGCGTTGAGCAGTGAAACAGCATTATTAGTGGGAGCATACTGGGAAGTACATGTGCGTGACAGTGGCGCCACCAGTAGATAGCGCGCGCGCAGTCGTGTGTATAGGTACTTGTCGGGTGCGGATATTGATCGGTTACGTATTTAAGCCAACCATACCGGATACAAACAGAGATGGATATAAAAACTGGCCAAGTGCGAGTCGGACTCACGCAGTAAGGGTTCCGTACCACCCATCGATCTGATACCCCATAGAGCCCCATAGAAACTGATTTAATTTACGAGACTTCATCAAAAGACTTCAACGCCTTGTGCGAAATGTGAATTTTTGCATCTCTTTCTTACACAGGAACAACCTCAAATGCCTATGTTTGCCCTATTTTTAGTATTTGTTGCTAAACTACATTGCATGAATCAGACCAAGTTTGCGCCAAAAGTAAGATTTAAAGGTGCTTAAAAGCGATTGGCTATCTTTAACAGTGGTGCCAAAATAAAAATAATTAAATTATTATTATATCGTGATTATATTACGTATTTGTATAAACATGCATAATAATTTCCAATCCGACTCAAGCTATCGGCTATCGTCCTCTAATGTGCCGTACGTCGATTGCATTGCCTGCCGTTTTGCTAGTTTCGACGTAGTTTTCTTTGGGGTGGCGTAGATCAATGTTCTGGCAGTCAGTGGTAGCAATGAGGTGCATTAAAAGAGAGCCTCCACGAGTTCGAATATTTAATTGATAGTTCGGCGCACCCTGGGCAGTCAGCCGTCCTATCAACTTGCTGACTGGCTAATAGTTATTTTTCCCACAGCATGATATTATAATTATGTAGCTCATTTCGACACGATAGAAGAAGAAGTGGTAGCAGTGCAAAGTGGTAGATAGATAATTTTGATACGAAAACGCACCGAATTTTCACCAATAGTGTTTTCTCGTATATTGAATGTTGGAGTAGTGCTTGCTCTTATAACTAAATGACCAATAAGTGTTGTACAAAATATTTACAACAAAATATCTACTTATCTATATAACCATAACAAAGAAACCATGTTGGAAACACGCTTGTAGTATTTTATGGATTATGTGATAATTTAAATATGTCGAAATAAGTTCGGCCTTTAGCAAAGCGATTAAAACAAGAACAGCCATGAATACGTATTCCGTGTGGAGTTAGGTCGTACTTGACGTCATCAGAATAATTTTTAATAATAACAGGAAATCTAGGACCATGTGTAAATTTAACGTTACCTACCGTTACGTTACCGTTTGGCAGTACCTTTGTACTTGTTTTTTCCTAAAACATTTTTCTCTGTAACTTTCTGTGTTGATAACTTGTGAAATAAATAAATAAACGCAACTAGTCTTTACTAGAGTACAACGCATTAGTGGATGCGAGCCCCACATAGCCACGCTGCCTCCCTAGGTGGTGTGGCATGCGGTAGGCATTTTCTCAGTCTCAAAAAAAAAGGGTACCACTCATTGCAATGTTAAAAGGCTCGATTTAATTGTACAGTTATTATCATTTATTCATAAAATAACATATAAATTTACATTTTAAAATATTTTTGTAGAAAAAGGAAAAAACATTTAAAAATATAAAAAAATAGTAAGCCACCGGCATCGGGAACAAGTTCCAAGCTACCGGCGGTCAGGGCCCCAAAGAAAGGAACCATTATTATCATTATTATTTGTCTTTATAATCACGGCTCTTCAGTGAGGAAGAAGTTCAGACCTTGCCAGAGGCATAAAATAGATAATTGTTGTCTATTCTTATGCCAGAGGACACAGGTTAAGCTTGCAGTTTGTCAGTCCCTTTGACAACTTTAATCAAAGATGGGATGGGGCACCAACCAGAGACAGTCCACAACTGTACTATAGCAGAACATAGTCATATTATATTCTGTCACGAAAGGGGGTGTAAAACGATTACGAAATATGGGAACTGAAAACATTTGGGCTATGGATATGCAGGGTGTTTTGTTTGACCTGCTAACACAACATAGCACGTAGTATGCTCAACCTTCGATCAAATAGTTGATTTGATCGAAGTGCTCAACATTAAAATAAAAACAAGATACGACTTACGGTACACTAAGTGGGATGGTTCGTTGCATATTGATGTGGGTGTTTTTGTTATGATTGTCAGGAAAAACATGCATGTGCAATGCATGTGTCAATTACATCGATATATAGACGCGCTGTTTAGAAGAACTACATGGATACACGAGTTATAGTTCCGGAACCACACTGTCATCTGTCATTAGTTCACTTGACAGCTGTCTCGCGAACACACGTAAATTTTATCAACGGTTGCGTCAACTGAATTTGGAACATGCTGCTTATATGAGATCGCGTGTCTATTTATTGATGTCGTTGGTCAATGATAACTGATTTTTATAGTGATATGTATTTTAGAAAGACGAAACCAATCCAACTGCGCAGAGGGGTAAGGGATTACAAGGGGATGTAATATGTATCCCCGCAATTGTTCAATAACACGTTCGAGGACGCCTTCAAGACGCTGGACTGGAATGGACGGATGATGGGGGCGCCACTTGGCTGCTAGTAGCGCCTTAATATCTTTTTATATACCTTACCTACCTAAACTACAGGCAGCTTGTTATGATCCTAATTATATTGCAAAAATAATGAATAAGTCTTAAATACACATTAAATACTACTTCGTCTTAGTAGGTACTTAAATATACAGGATGTCCCTCTGCCTGTGTACCAAGGAAAAACCCTTGCTAGAGGACAAATCTAGCTATCATTCTGTAGCATTAGTGTGAGCACATGTGGGGAATTTCTATACCGTTTAGAAATTATCTTTTTCTTTTGTTTTTCAAGAATATTGCGACCTTTTACACAGTTCTAATCACCGTGGCCAAACCGCTTCATGAATCGAGCTCAAAACGTACTCAGTTACTCATTACATAGTGTGGCTACATGACTTTTTTTTTTTTAAACATATGCCAATTGTTATTTATTTAAACTGTGATTCACAAATTTGAAAATCATCATAGGTAATTTAGCCCAACTTTCGTAGACTAAGACATGTCCTTTAGCAAGGGTTTTCCCTTGCCTTTCTAGAGGCAGAGGCATATGCTGTATATTATTTAATTTATTTCTATTAATATTTGTATCTCTTTAATATCTCTCGGATATCTTCCGTGAGGAAGAAATCCGGACCTTTGGAAGGTTTGCCAGAGGACACAGGTCCAGCTAGCAGTCGCCCCTTTGAGAAATTTAATCTAAGATGGGATAGGGCACCAACTGGGGACTGTCCACAGCTGCACTATAGAAGTACAGTCATATTCCATCCCGGGGAGGTGCAGAACTATTGCGAAATATGGGAACTAAAATTGTTTGAGCTATGGGAAGGGGTGTTGATTGGTGTATTGATGGTCTGGGTTTAACTTCTTTGGCCGGAAGAAAACGGCGTCTGCCTCTCAACTTCATAAAATTGTTATGTGTTAGCAGACGGTGACTGCCGCCGATTGATAAATAGCCGCCAGTACAGGCAACAGGGGGCAACACCATTGCGAGTGGCTAAGGGTGTAGAGAGGTGTGGCCCCGGTTTCACGATCCTGGTTCTAATAGGGTCTAAACCCGGGTGTTTCCCCGCTATTACGCCAATAGACAGCATATAGCTCTGGCGGTCCCCCTCTGGCCGGCCGGCCAAGGCAAGCCAGAATTGGAAGTCTTGCCGGTACTCTTGGAGTTCCACGCCAGCTACCCAATAAAGGCAAACTGGAGAAGAGGCCCTGACCGACTCTCTGAGGCGATAAGGTACGCAGTGTCGCCACTCACCAACAGCTCGCCACAAGCTGCCCTGCGGTTTGTATGCTTTTCAATAGACCTCCTGATACATGTTTTTGTTTATATCATAAGGTTTGTATAAAGCTGGTGTAATCTTCCCTCCGGTTTTACGTTAATCTCATAACGAGGTAACACTACTCGTACCTATTATTATCTATTCTATGGTAACGCCTTTCCCAGAGGGAATGCAATATTATTATCGACGTCTGTGGTCTAGTGGTTCGAGGGTCGGACTGCTGATCAAGAGGTCGTGGCTTCGATTCCCACAGGACACAAATATTTGTGTGATGAACATAAGTGTTTGTGTTGGTCTGGGTGTTTCTTATATATTTAAAGTATGTATTTACAAAAAAAAAGTATGTAAGTATTATATCCATTGTCTAGTCACCCATAGCACAAGCTCTGCTTAGTTTGGGACTAGATGGTGCTGTGTAAAAATTACACAAAAATATTTAACATAACATAACATCACGCCTGTATTTCCCCGAAAGGGTAGGCAGAGGTGTATAGTACACCCACATTTCGGCAGTTATGTTATAGTCCCATGTAATAGGGGGTGAGCCTATTGCCATTAACCGGGCAAATCCATACTCCGGGCTGCTACTGAGAATTTCCTAATGAAAAAACCCAATAACACATTGCCCAACCCTGGAATCGAACCCAGGACCCCACGCTCAGCAGTCGCGCTTGCGACCACTAGACCAACGAGGCAGTCCAAAAAAATTTTTTTTCTTTTTGTTTTTTTTTTTTTATAGTATAGGATGGCGAAACGAGCTAAAGGCCCACCTGATGTTAAGCGGTTACCTTTGCTTCAATGCTTAACTTCAATACCACCTATACAACGTGTATCAGAAATGCGTGGTCATATTTGAAGAGCTTATTCAGGGGATGCTGTCGAACAACTTTTACTATGGGACCAACCATGAAATCGTGAAAAAAAAATCAGCTGATCCTTACATTTTGTCGAGCGACATCGATGATTTAGTAGGGAACAGCTGATATTTTTTTCGCGATTTCAGGGTTAGTCCCATAGTAAAAGTTGTTCTATACTATGCCCTGAATGAGCTCTTAAAATATGACCACGCATTTCTGATACACGTTGTATATATATATATTTATTTATTATTATTTATTATTTGTTTCTAAGGCCCAAAGAAATCACAATGTGTAAAGACAAAACATAAGTACCTATTACCTACCTAATATAAAAAAGTTACTCAAGGTTGCAATAAGTGCTATGTTTTTAATAATAACTTGCATTGGACTTGATATTGTTTCACACCAACAAATATACTTAATCGATAGGTACTAGACAAACATTACCAAACCAACCATTTGCAACAAAGTTCTGAGTTACGTAGTAGGTAACTAAGCGTAGTAATAATCCGGATAGGTAAGTAGTAAATGATTGGCCCTCGCGTCTACGCTATAGGTAGGTGGCAATAGCCTCTACAAAACTATACTGGTCCGGACAGACCGGGC
The DNA here is from genome assembly GCA_949699075.1 of Asteroscopus sphinx. Classification (NCBI taxonomy): domain Eukaryota; kingdom Metazoa; phylum Arthropoda; class Insecta; order Lepidoptera; family Noctuidae; genus Asteroscopus; species Asteroscopus sphinx. Next base: position 13,190,031 of record OX453001.1, read on the forward strand.
ATTCCATTCTTTACCTCGATACCTACTGCAGGAATGTAGGAATATAATACAAAATATAATATATATGTAAACTAGGTAGGAGGTATCTAAAGTTTGTTTTTTCTCTCTTGTCAATTTAGTAAACAATCTTAGAATGTAGGATCTTTATTCTAATAACTACTGAAATAAAAAGCAAAATTAAAAAATTCGAAAAACCCACGACGTATGTGAACGTAATAAAAAAACCGGCCAAGTGCGAGTCGGACTCGCGCAGTAAGGGTTCCGTACCTCTCAACGACCTGATACCCCATAAAAACTAATTTAATTTACGAGAGTTTACCAAAAGACATCAACGCACAATGTACGAAATATGCATTTTTGCATGTCAGTGTGTGAATATTTTGAAGTTTTATGCTTTATATTGTGAGTATTTCTTCCGATTCGTCGTACGAGAGACTGAGCAACCACTTTTTGACAGCCTTTTTGCATGATGAAGAATTGAGATCTTTTGTATTAGAAGATATGATGCTGCTGACCTTGTTATAGACAAATATGTGAAGGTAGGATGGGCAACGTCTGGCTAGGAGAGAGGTGGTTCGGGATTGAGGAATTTTGAACACACGTTTTGATCTTATTGTATTATAGTCAATGATTTTACATAATATCATTGATTATAGTCAGATCTTTTTAGGGTTCCGAAGTCCTACAAGGAACCCTTATAGTTTCGTCATGTCCGTCCGTCTGTCCGTCTGTCCGTCTGTCCGTCTGTCCGTCTGTCCTAATCCTTTACAGCTTAATAACTTCTACAGTTATAAACATAAGTAAATGAAATTTTGTTAAAAAATAGTCTACATATAGATCTCAATTTTAAAAGAATAAAAAAATAGTTTTTTCGTATTTTAGGGGTGGCGTCCATACATGTGAAATGGGGGAAAAAAAAAAAAATTCGCTGCACCCCCTCGTGTGGGATATCATTGAATAGGTCTACTAAAATGAAGGTAATGTTTGATACACCACTTTTTTATCAGGTGTACCATCTGCAAAAATATAGCCCGCCAAAGTGGCTTGCAATGTGTCCCCCCCCCCTGCCATTTCTAAACTATGCAATGTAGAAACTTATAATCTTCCACATTGATAGACCTTTGTGAAAACTCTCTTTTAAAATTATTTCGAGTATAATATGATTATAATTTTTTGAGTTATAGAGAGAAAACTGAAAAATACTTAAAACGTCCTAGTTCAAAGATCATTGACCTTAGAGAAAAATGATCATAGCAAATAATGCTCCTTTAGCTACTTTCTATTTGAAAAAATCAGAAAAAGTTACTTTGAATGACACGCTTCTTCAATTTAGCTTCTTGAATTTATCGCTAGATGACGCTACTAACAACACGCTCTGAGTCGCCAAAGCTGCCGATTATTGCAAAAACTAAAATAGCCATGATTAATATTCGATTTGATTCGTTTGTAATTACACCTACTTAAGGAACCCTATAATACTGAGCATGGCCCGACATGCTCTTGGCCGGTTTTTTAAACTATTTTGAGTATGTGAGTGTGTAGACAGGGCACGGAGAACAGCAAATTCTTTGTATAATAGATCTGTAGGGTAGAAAAATGGTTTTTTTAGAAGAACTTTAATTAAAGACAGCCCTCTGAGCTCGTTCGAGCTCAATCAGGGTCGTTTTGCCAGCTCCACCCCAAATTGATATGCCATGGTTATGGATTGGCATATTGCGAAATACACCGTGCGCAATGTGTCGTTTGGAGTACATTCTCTCAGCTTCTTCATAACGTAAATAAGCTTTCTCACTCGGCGCAACTTGGGAGAGGCCTATGTCCAGCAGTGGACTGCGATAGGCTGAGTTGACTCGGCCAGAAAGAAGTTTAATGTGTTCTTTAAACGATAAATTTTCATCTATAAGTAAGCCTATATATCTAATAGATTTTGTACGGCATATACTTTAGCATGGACAGTCTCCAAGTAAGTTAGGTATTGAAATGGTTCTGGCAGGTGTGAAATCTTAATCTAAGGTCATTAGGAGGACGAGATGTGCGTGTTTTGGAAAATGTTATGAGTTTGGTTTTCTTGATGTTAAGTGTCAGTAAGTTCCTGTCGAGTGTCTGTGCTACAGTTGCTAGGCCATCTTCCGCAAGGCAGTAGACCTACTCCCAGGTTTTAGCATGAAAAGTGATAACAGTATCGTCTGCATAAGAGATAAGTTCCGCATTAGGAAGGGTGAGGTTTAGGATGTCAATAACACGTTATCTAATATGGTAATAAAAATAAGCAATATGGTCTATTCATAAAACTAAATAACAGACATAAAATGGAAAAACGTTCTTAAGAATTAAAACACTTCGTTTCGCATGTCTCGGTGAGTGATTGGCCAAAGAGAATATGTGATTGGCGAGTGAATCGATTCAGAATGAACCTGAGTCGATATTTTTTTCAATCGGGTACGGTTTTTTCGATGTCTCTCGACTCTCTCGAGTCACTAGAGTAAAAATGGACTTGAGTCGCACCACTACCCTTGTTTTTTTTTTTTTTTTTTTTAAATTTATTCATGACCATGGATACATGTCCTTCAGTCGAAATCATTGAACATATTAACATTGTACTTATATCCTAGTAAAGTGATGGAAACTTTACTAGGTTTATGAGGGGATGATGAGATAATACGAAAGTCATGTTTTTCAACTTTGTACCATTTATCCACACTTGTACACGTTAACGAGCACTTAATATTTAATAATCCACCATTATTACACATTAACACTCGAAGAAACACAAATTTAGGAAAATAATACAAAATCCACAACACGATCTTTCCGAATTTTCCCGCCAACCTCCCACTACCCTTGGTTGAAGCAGTGATGCCAGACGTATGATAATTATCGTACATGTACAATAATTTCGCCTCTGGTACGATGTACGAATATACGATACAAAATGTAGTATCGTACGTAAAAGTACGATAATTTTGACGTCTGGAAATCACTGCCCGAATCTATAGAAATACTACAAATTTAAAAAAAAAATGAGAAAGGTATGTTAAGGTGGTTTGGACATAAAGAGAGGATGGACAAGAGGAGATTGACGAAACAAGTATACAAAGCGAGTGTGGATGGAAGAGTTGGAAGGGGACGACCTCGGCGAACGTATCACGATCAAATCGAGGACGTTCTAAAAAAATACCAGGTTAAGAGTACCTACTCTAAGCCGACGAGCATGCCTGACGAGGTTAATGAACGTAGATGAAGCGAAAGAGGTGTGTCAGGGTCGTAGCAGGTGCTCTGCCTACCCCAATGGGAAACAGACGTGATTATAAGTATGTATGTATGTACTACAAATGCTACACGATAGACACTATAAAAATTAGCAGATAGGCTACTTTTTATCCCGGAAAGATAAACAGTTTCCGAGGGTTGAGTGACAACATTTTACAATGAAAAATCGAATCATACGCGGGCGAAGCCGCGGTAGTAAGCAAATATTCCATAATTTTAAAATGTCAGTACGATATTAGACTTGCACAGTCAATAGCACGTCAGTGGTAACAGTTTGACACTGACAGCGTCTCTTTTTCGTAAGCAGAAAGGGTGGTTTTTTAAATTCAAGTATTACCACTAAAGTGAGGTCGACTGTACTCATCTGAAAACCTTGAAAAAACTAAGTACTTCATACTTGTACGATAATTTTTTGTCTGGTAAGATAATTTTTAAACGTACGATAATTCACTTCGACGTCTTGCTGCTTGCAACCCTGGTTTGAAGTTAAGTTTGACAGTGGACTCTGTTGACTTGACACAGTTGACAGTTGTGCGAGTTGTGCTATTTGATATTTCTATTCTAAATCTCACTCACGGTTGTCTGTACGTTTTGTTCTGTGTAGAAATGTATTGACTATTTTTCTAGAACGTAAAGGCATTTGGTTTTATTACGATTTTGAATCCACCGATTGCCCGGTCTAGTAAATGATCTTATATCGCTTAACTAGGTGTTTCGTGTGAAATTAGTGTGCATATTTTGTGATATGACGACGTTATTTTAATTGCAAACACCACCAAATAATCATGAATATCTTCCTAAGTTTCGTGTCTTTTTTGTTATATTTGGTGGCACTATGTCAGGCTTCTGGAACAGATATTGCGCTGGACGCAAAAGCTACACTCCTTCATCGAATTGACAGCTTGAATCTTTTGATATACACCTGTCTATTAACGCTGACTGTGCTTACTATATGGGTATTTAAACATCGCCGCGTAAGCTGGCTTCACGAAACGGGTCTTGCTGTAATATATGGTAAAATATTTTTTCCTTTCAAAACATAATTAGTTTATAATAGTCTTTATAGTCATGTGACCAACAATATGATGCTCAAGACCTTGACGGAAATTATTTACCTCTAAATCATGTACCCACCACTAAATTACTGTATGAAAACAGTTTCTATTTCTTTTTCTAAATAGAAAATTTAGGGAAAACCTTGACCCTAAAATAATTTCAGTATGCCTATAAGATTGTATCAAGAAATTAAATTAACAAAATATCTCCTACTTTTAATTTTGAATCGAAATTCTAATTTCAAGAAGATTTCCTTGATTTTAAATGTTACATAGAAAAACCATGTTTTGCATACAAAATACTGCAAATCAAAACAATATAGGTGCTTAACATTTCAAACAACCAGTGTGAAGTTTAGTGGATTGCAGTTTCTAGTGTTGTTTACATATCATTTTTTTTGTGCATTCATCTATAATAAGTTTAATTAATGTACCTATGGGTAAAAAATTACAAAAAAAATCTTAATTTGTTCACCAGGTCTAATAGTAGGGGCAATAATTCGTTATGCAGCTAGTACAAACCAAGTTACCTACATCAATGTGGGCCCAGCACCAGAAACAAAGTACAATCTATCAGTCCCACCAGACATGCTACGTCTGCACTTCCCTGATAAAATGCAGGTCTCTTCTGGAGGTAAGTTTAAACCATAAGCTATTCTTTAAAACAATTGAAAAGAGTCATAGTAGCATTTTATCTATTTAACTACCACTTTACTAACCTACTGCCTCATTGGTCTAGTGGTTGCAGACTGCCTCATTGGTCTAGTGGTTGCAGACTGCCTCATTGGTCTAGTGGTTGCAGACTGCCTCATTGGTCTAGTGGTTGCAGACTGCCTCATTGGTCTAGTGGTTGCAGACTGCCTCATTGGTCTAGTGGTTGCAGACTGCCTCATTGGTCTAGTGGTTGCAGACTGCCTCATTGGTCTAGTGGTTGCAGACTGTCTCATTAGTCTAGTGGTTGCATGCGCGACCATTGAGCGTGAGGTCCTGGGTTCCATTCCCGGGTTGGGCAAAGTGTTATTGGGTTTTTTTTATTAGAAAATTCTCAGTAGCAGCCTGGAGTCTAGATTTGTGCCCGGTCAATGGCAATAGGCTCGCCCCCTATTACATAGGACTATAACATAACTGGCGAAATGTGGGTGTACTATTACACCTCTGCATACCCCTTCGGGGAAATACAGGTGTCATGTTATGTTATGTTAATAACCCAAAAAGAAGTGTGTATGTTCTCAACATGTTTATTTCTTATTAACATTAATATGGTTATCTCCAAAGGTCAAGGTTTTAAAATGAGTTTGTAATCAACAGAGCTCTAATATGGCTTCTATCTTTGATGTTAAATCAGATTTGTATCAAAATACTATTGAATAATGCACAACATAATTTTATAAGATCTCCAATTCAAATAATTATTTATTTGAATTGGAGATCTTATATAAGAAACACAAATAAGGAAATATGTATATTTAATTAGTCCTATTAATAACTATAATGTTTCATAATAACAAATAATATGTGTGTTATATAATTAAAATATAGGTAATGTTATTTATTTAATGAGTGTCAGAAGAAATTGATCTTTTTTATATTTGACTGCCTTTTAAAGTTATTTATGTGTACTGCTATTTATTTATCTCTTATTTGTATATTAACATAATGAACAGTAAGCCTCTGAGAGTTTTTTTGTTCATATTGTTTTTATCACATAAGATATTGAAACAAACTTGTAGATGAAATAGTATGGCCTTGTTCATTTTTTGTATCCATTGAGTTCCTTATGCTTCACTATGAATAGTGTTTCTATTCTTATTAATGGCTGAATAGTTCATGAGTTTTGAAAGTTAAATATTTAATTTCAACTCCCTATTAAAACATAGATAAAAAAACTAAACCATTTCCAGAAGTGAGGTCTAAACAAGAGTGACAACAATAGGCCAAAAAACCAGCTGTCTATAATGTTCTTTCTTAATTTTTTTAATAATTTATAAACATTGCCCTTCACTAGGATTTCTGCTGTATTGTGGGTTGCAAACATAAATCCTTCATGCACAAATACCCAGACCTGAAACAACTATCTGTGCATCACACAAATATTTATTCCTTCCGGGCATCAAACCCACAACCCTTTGGACAGAAGCCAATCACTCAACCACTGTTCCAATCCGGTAGTTGACTACTGTTAAAAAATACCAAAACTGTGATATTATTATGAAGAAGGTACAGAAACGCCAACATTGTTGAAAAAAAAAAAAAAAAACATGGAAGAGATACAGGCTTTTACAGTTTTTGGAGGGGACATTTTCTGTCCTTGTCGTGCTAAACGGACATTGTATAGAGAGATGTCAAGATCCTACGAGGGTTTTGAACAATGATGTTATACTTTGATAGTGCTGTCTCTGTCTAGTGAACAAATTTAAATTGCTTATAACTTGGACATTTTATTAAAATATATTTTATTGGTTTTTGCACTGTCACTTATTTTTACCCGACTGCGCCAGAAGGAGGGTTATGTTTTTCGAGTGTATGTATGTATATTTCTTTGGCACGCTCTGTAGCCTAAACGGCTTGATGGATCTTAGCTTGAGAGGTGTCGTTGGATTCATCTTAATTATAAGAGTGACACTGGGTATATCAAAATTATAAAAATCAAAATGGCCGCTTTTTGGAGCCATTTTATGTGACTTCAAAAATTTTTTTTTGCTCAAAACCTATCGAGTGGGGTATCAAAATAAAGGGTTTTATAAATGGTTTACGAAAATATATACAACTTATATGTTTAAATGTAATTAGGAATGAGAAATGCTAAAAAACAACAAAATATTCAACGTTAAATATGAATTTGACTTTTCAAAAAAAAACATTAATAGTATGATAAATAAAACATGACATAACTAAAAAAAATCAAATAAAAAAATTAATTAACAGAAACAAAAAACGCAGTCGGGTTTTTTGTTTTTGTTAATTAATTTTTTTTTAATGAAAAGGTTACGAGATTTCAAATAAAAACGAATGAAAAAAAATAGTCACCTACCTTATTGTGTCGCCCACAATCATGTTGTCAATATTGATGAGAAAATTTAATTGAATGTTTTCATTTGTTGTACAGATGCTCCAGTACCTAACAAGACTTATGCTTATAGCTTTAGAGGAGAAATAGTGAATGTGGAGCAAAACGAGATAGATCTGAAAGCAACCTTTGATCCTGAGATATTTTTTAACATAATTTTACCACCTATTATATTCCACGCTGGATATTGCCTTAAAAGGGTAAGTAAAGGTATTAGGAAATAAATATTATTGCCATGAAATTTATAAAAACAATTTACATAATATGCTAAAAACAATGACAGAAGGAAATGATCATCATTGTAATTTGTATAATAGGTAATTTACAAAGTGTAATTTACATTATCAAATATTATTAATAGATTGATAATTAATTATAGATAAGTCAGAAGAAAATTTGTAACAGCTTTTTCCTTAATGTGATTATTTTTATACATTTTATTCCAGAAGTATGTAGGTATGTATTTATGTTACATGATAATAGTTTGCCATTATGCCATACAAGGTAAATACATATCTGGTTTTGTGCTTCATATAAAATAACAGGAAAGTTTAAACCTTAAACATCCTATACACTCTTTTATGATAAGCACTAACCATGCTCCATGTTGCAAATATGAACTGCACAAATGTGCATGCAACCGTGTGAAACAAATGATACACAATTTTTGCAGAAATATTTCTTCCGTAATCTGGGTGCGATCTTGACGTTTGCGATGGTCGGCACGGCGCTGTCGGCCCTAGTCATCGGGTCTCTGATGTACGGCTGCGTACAACTGATGCCGGCGTCCCTCGCTACCAGCTTCACCTTCCTGGACACCCTGTACTTCGGTGCTCTGATCTCGCCCACCGATCCGCTGACCGTGCTCGCAATTTTCTCACAATTAAAGGTAATATAAATATTTTGGGACATTTTACACAGCACCGTCTAGTCTCAAACTAATCAGAGCTTGTAATATGGGTACTAGACAATGGATATAATACTTACATACTTTTCTTTTGTAAATACATACTTAAAATACATAAGAAACACACAAATATTTGTGTTCTGTGGGAATCGAACCCACAACCTCGTGATCAGCAGTCCGATACACGAACCACAGACCACAGACGTCGTAAATAGTGCTATATTTAGAATCAGTCATCAGTAAATGTAATTCCTTCATCAAGAATATCGACAATGCTTAAGTTAATGAATAAACTAGTTAACCAAACAAGTTTACATATCTATGTAGATACACTAAAAGGTTACAAACAGCAGTGGATAGCTAACTGTTAACTACAACTATTGATTAACTCGTGTACTGCTAGCTAGACAATTCTATTTCATAAGATATAATAAAACATAGGTGTACACTCTGTTTTTTCTTTTTTACACACTAAATAACATTTTGAGCCTAATTACGTGTGTAGTAATTATATTTTATCAGTAGTTATTTCAATAAAAAGACATGCCAAGATTGTTTACTAAATAAGACAAGTAAGAATACAGACTAGTACAATACAATACAAATCCTCTTTATTGCAGAACAAGATTACATAAATTTCTTAAATAACTACTTATGGCGCTAGTGTACAACTGGCGGTCTTATCGCTCCACGGCGATCTCTTCCAGACAACCATTGAATGGACTGGAATGTCATGGAAGAGACAAAGGGTAGTTACCGGTGCACTTAAATATCGGAAACTTAACTAATTAAACTAACTTAGCTAGTAAAATAAAATAAATATAACAAAATATAAATACATGTATTATCCTCTATAACATCATAAACTTACACACGATTACAATAAATAAATATAGCTATGTATATATATATACCAAATGAATATAGGACAACAACATACTCATGTCATTACTGGGACAGATAATGCTCCTTAACTAATCGCTTAAAAATAGGTAGTGATTGTGCACGTCTAATCCCTACAGGTAACTCATTCCACAAACGAATAGCCTGCACAGTAAAGGACTTATCGAGGAAGTTTGTGGAATGAGTTGGCATTTTCAACCTTAAGTTCTCTGATGACCTAAGGGACCTCGTATGCGTATCACTTAGGAACTCGAATCGTTCTTTGAGGTAAAAGGGATTAGAGGGATTGAACAGCACATTATACAGAAGAGATAGTAAATGAGCATTCCGGCGAAGGCGGATTGGTAACCACTTGAGTTTGATTCGAAATTGCGATATATGGTCATACTTGCGCAAGCCAAATATGAAACGTATACAGAAATTTTGGAGACGCTGAAGTTTATTAAGTTGGTCTTCGGTGAGATCAGGATAGCTGACATCGCCATAATCGAGAATTGGAAGAAGAAGAGACTGAGCAAGTGCAGTTTTCGTAACAATCGGGAGAAAGTTTCGAAGCCTTCGCAGGGAACCCGCTGATGCAAACATTTTGCGCCCCACTTCCTGTAACTAGTACCTATGTTTTTACTTTTTCTTATCTACATTGGACATTCTTTTTAAATATACATTGTCAGTTAATTAGTAAAATACCTTAGTAAACATTCAAAAAACCAAACAAAAGTCTAAACTTCATTTTTTTTTTCGACTGCCTCTTTGGTCTACTGGTCGCAAGCGCGACTCGTGAGCGTGAGGTCCTGGGTTCGATTCCCGGGTCGGGCAGTGTTATTGGGTTTTTTTATTAGGATTACCGTGCCTACACTTCTCCGCCAAATAGTGATGCTTGCATTGCTGTGTTTCGGTTTGAAGGGTACGGGTGCCGGTGAAATTACAATCACATGAGACTTTCCATCTTCATGTCTCAGTTTGGCGAACCGACTTGCGGTACCATTTAGGCAACAGCCTAGTTTGTATTGCAGTTGTAATGGGCAAAGGTAACCACTTAACATCAGGTGGGCCTTTAGCTCGTTTCGCCATCCTATACTATAAAAAAAAAAAAAAAATGCAGCCCGGAGTATGGATTTGTGCCCGGTCAATAGCAATAGGCTCGCCCCCTATTACATGGGACTATAACATAACAGGCGAAATGTGGGTGTACTATTACACCTCTGCCTACCCCTTCGGGGAAATACAGGCGTGATGTTATGTTATGTTGTTGTTAAACTTCATTTTAATACATAATTTAATACCTATAATTATTGCTACCTAGCTTACATTACATTAATTTAATAATACGATTGGGGCACAATGCAATTTTTTTTTAAAAGCCACTGTTCACTTACGACACACAACAAAAGAAAATTAATTCAATCAATGATTCAAGGGAATGAAAGAAAAATTATAATAATTATGATTCATTGTAATGTCTGTTAATTAAATATGGATTTTTGGATCTGAAATAAATTATTTTAATTAAAAAAGGAAAAGAAGAGAGAACTCAATACACGCCAACTGACAAGAACTTTATTCCATTGTGATAAAGGATAATTTTCTTATCCAGTTTCTGAGTTTCTAACCAGCAATCAAATCTCAAGTTAAGCAATGTGATTAGTCATCAATATTTCGGTCGACCAATCACATCAACGAATCGAGAGAATCATAGCGCTATCGAATGGATAAACCGCGTTTAACAGTACCTCAGAAACCAGGCATTAGTTGTTCAGATCATTTTGAACAGTCTAGTCTGTTTGAACCGATATTTTTGACGCGGACTGAACAACAATTTACCTACCTATATCATGAAAGAAATACTGAAGCATTACATGTATTTTACTTCAATGTTGATTGAAATATGGGGGAAAAGGCTTCATAAAACGAGTAATGCTTCATATAAATACAAATTACATTTTCAATTAACCATGTTATCAATGTCAAATACCGCGATCTCATCGATGTCACACATAAATAACTCCATATTTATCGGGTCTGCTAAGTTACGTGTGTTTAACTTTTTTACCAAGGTTTTTCTGTCTGCCATTGTCACGCAATCATCTGAAATATGTCAATATTGTTACAGGTGGACGTTAATCTGTACGCAATGATATTCGGCGAAAGCGTCCTCAATGACGCTGTGGCTCTAGTACTTAGCGGGTAATTATGTCAACAATATCTTTTCATCATCATCATCTCAGCCGAAAGACGTCCACTGCTGGACATAGGCCTCCCCCAAGTAACGCCACAACGACCGGTCCTGCGCCTTCCGCATCCAGCGGATTCCCGCGACCTTCACCAGGTCGTCGGTCCACCTTGTGGGGGGCCTACATACGCTTTGCCTTCCAGTACGCGGTCGCCACTCCAGAACTTTACTGCCCCATCGGCCATCCGTTCTGCGAGCAATGTGCCCCGCCCAATGCCACTTAAGTTTGGCAATTCTTCGGGCTATGTCGGTTACTTTCGTTCTCCTGCGAATCTCCTCATTTCTGATTCGATCACGCAGGGACACTCCGAGCATAGCCCTCTCCATTGCCCTTTGAGTGACTTTGAGCCTTCTTATCAGGCCGATTGTGAGCGACCACGTTTCAGTACCGTAAGTAATTACTGGCAACACACACTGGTCAAAGACTTTCGTCTTGAGACACTGCAGTATTTTGGACGAGAAGATATTCCGTAGCTTATATAATTAAAATGCAGCAATATCTTTTTAAATGTGATTTTCAACAATCAACCCTTTAAGAACAGTAATTAAGCGCTATTCCCACATGTCCGGGTCAAGCTATTTAGGGCATACGAGCCGTGGTCCAGTGCATACAAAATTGGGCCAGTCCGATGGCGGTAGTGTCGGAGCCGACACAAAACACCAAAGAACCACGGCCCCGATGCCCAGACCCCTTGACCCAGACAAGTGTGGATAGCGCTTTAAGTTTCAGTTGCTAAAATACTTCATTTGCAATACAATCCTACCTCTCCTACCAAACCTACCTACCTACTTCTCCGCCAAATAGTGATGCTTGCATTGCTGTGTTTCGGTCTGAAGGGTACGGGTGCCGGTGAAATTACAATCACATGAGACTTTCCATCTTCATGTCTCAGTTTGGCGAACCGACTTGCGGTACCATTTAGGCAACAGCCTAGGTGGTATTGAAGTTGTCATGGGCAAAGGTAACCGCTTAACATCAGGTGGGCCTTTAGCTCGTTTCGCCATCCTATACTATAAAAATAAAAATAAAAATTTTAACTACCATGATTTTCCACACATCATCATCATCCTCCTGCCCTTATCCCAATTTATTTGGGGTCGGCGCAGCATGTTTTTTTTCTTCCATACATCTCTATCAGCCGTCATCTCCGTGTTCACTTTCTTTCTATTCATATCATCTTTCACACAATCCATCCATATTTTCTTCGGTCTCCCTCTTTTCTTATAGCCATCAACATTCATACTTAAAACTTTCCTCGTAACATGCTCCTCATTCCTCCTCATCACATGTCCATACCATGACAGTCTATTGCTACTTAACTTAACTTCAACTTAACTTCTCTGTCACTGGCGCTACTTTCAGATCACTGGCGCTACTTTCATGATTTTCCACACATGATTAATAATTGTATGTAATGTCGTAACGCCCAGTTTGCGAGCATACAATTTTTTTTTGGAGATTTATCACTATTAGTATCTCAGAAACGACAAATTAAAACTATTCACCTTAATTCGACCTTTCGTAAGTGCTTGTGTTTTTGATGAAATAAAAATATTCTGCCTTTTAATTTGAATTGCTTTACTTATTTATTACGTTATTATAATGTTACGGTTAATTAAACAACAAATCAAACGAGACGAGAATGCTGTTTTATTTGCGGTAGATCAATATTAGATAATGGTGTCGACGTGTCGATTCTCTTGTTCACAAATTAAACTTATTTTAAATTATCGGTCCCTTTTACTAATAGTAGATGCAAGAAAGGGATGACAACAATTTTAGCGCTGTCAAATTAGTTTACGTGTTCCATTTCTTCGTACTTTTAGTGGGCATGTTCGGAACATCTCAGAGATCAGATGTCGGAGATCACGATTAAACTTGTATGGAAATTTTTATTCAGAGTAATTTGACAGCACTAAACTTGTTGCCATTTCTTTCTTGTATCTACTATTGGTAAAAGAGAGCGATAGTTTAAAATAAGTTTAGTTTTTGAACACCAGAATCGACATTAATAGCATACCAATCAAACTTGCTCCACATATAAAATTATATCGTGGAAATATTATAACACGCAAGGCGCCATTCATTCGGACTGTTGGCAATCAGATAGAATGCTTCTTTATTATTGCTAGACATACTTTTAAAACACTCATCAAAATTAAATTCAAACTAAATTCTCCCAGAAAGCCAGAATGGTCTGTTTTTTCTCTCTTGTCTTATTTAGTAAACAATCTTGGCATGTCTCTTTATTCAAATAAATACTGATTAAATTGAATTACTAGTTCTGCACATGTATATAAATAGGTAAAAAATATATGTAATGTGTGAAATTGTTAACATAATGTATTTGAATAATTATTATTGATGAGTTGTATTAAAAAGACATGCCAAGATTGTTTACTAAAAAAGACAAATAACAAAAAACAGAGTGTAATTTATGGTGTAATCTAATTGCGTTCTGTCATTAGCTAAATTAGATAGTTCCACATTAGTTAATGACATACCTGTGTATACTATTATCGATAAGCATATGCTTATCTACTGTTATACTTTTTCATTGCTTTGTTACAGAGCTATTCAAAACTATGAGTTGAGGTACTCGAATGATGGCGGATTTGAAATCACTGCGTTTTTGGGAGCCATTGGAGATTTTATAGGGATCTTCAGTCTTTCTCTACTGGTTGGCGCCTTCCTGGGCTGCTTGACGGCATTTATATCCTTTTTTTATGAATACCAAAATGTATTCTAAATACATCTGATTAGTTTATGCAACCAAGTTATCGTGTCCATTTCTTCCATGACGTATTTTTACGACAGAAAACCTTTTTTGTAACTTGATGTCTGTCTGAAAAATCCTACTGCAACGGTCAAAAGGCTTTTAACTTGTTTAATTTCCCGTACATAGATTGGAAGAAAATACATAGTAATAATAATAGTCTCTTGCTAACCCGAGATTAACCCAACATGACCCAGTACAACAACAAAGCTTGGGGGAGGCCTATGTCCAGCAGTGGACGTCTTTCGGCTGAAATGATGATGAAGATGATGAACCCGAGATCATATGCATGCATGAAATAACTGAAAACCTCTTATGGGATTATTGTACTCATCAGTATGAACAACTTTTACTATGGGACCTACCTTAAAATCGCGAAAATAAATAAATAATGATGAGTACAATGACCCCTTAAGAGGTTTAGTATAAACTAAGAATAAGTTTGTATACTTTGGGACAAATGCAATCTCTACGCCCTCCACAGTTTGTGATACTAATACTACTAATATCACAATATCACACTAACATTATGCATGTGAAAGTTTGTGAGTGTGTATACATGCTGATATTTTAGTGGTTTTTTCCCGAAAAGGGGTCATTGTACTCATCATTATGAACAACTTTTACTATGGGACCAATACTTAAATCGCGAAAAAAATCAGTTGGTCCCTAAATTTGTGTTCACTTAAATCGATAAAATGCAGGGACCAGCTGTTTTTTTTTTGTTGCGATTTTAGGGTTGTTCCCGCTGACACAATGACCCCTTTTCGGGAAAAAAGCCATTCAAATTTCAGCATGTATGTATATACACACTCACAAAATTTCATAAAAATATATCACATGAGACACAACATTACACGTGTGTTGAGTACAATCAACATTATAGAGTCAATAACTTAAGAAGATCAACAGTACAATAAATCCTTAACCGATGTGTACATGACTAAGTTCACTCACGTGCGCGAGTGGCCGCTGCTCGAGTCGGCACTCTTCGTGCTCATGTCGTATGCGGCGTTCCTTATCGCTGAAGTCTGCGAGTTGACAGGTAAGGGGTCGTCATACGTGAGCAAATTCGTACGAACTCACGCGGACACGATTTCAGCGCAAAATGTCGCGAAAATGACAATTAGTCGCACCCGCTTGTAGTGTCCTACATGAGCAAATTCGCGCAAACTCACGCGAACGCAGTTCGGCGCGGCAGTACGCATTGGATCGCTTCAGTATTCGCGCCGCAGCCGCTTTCGCGTGATTACGCGCGGATTCGCTCACGGAGGACCGGTAATAAAAATCCTATTTAAAGAAAATACCAGGATTGTGGTTCTATTCTATTCTGGCTCAAGATCGAATGTCCCGAGTTCTAATGATTTGTCCCCCGTGGCGCTTTCTGTGTTGTATTCTGTTCTGAAGATGTGTGTTTTTTCTTTAGATCTTTTAATTAGATCAAAAATTCTCAATCATAGCAACATAAGAAAGTGTTTAGTGCTAAGGTTATAACATTCACTGTCGTTCCCGATATAAGTAAAAGAATCCGTGTCATCCAAATTGTAGTGACATTGATTGCTAAGTAGCACTTCCGTTCGCTATTGATCGAACCTACAAAATAGCTGATACACAGAACTAGGCCCTATTTATAATTGAAGACTACCTAGATACTGTTTCAACAAATGAAAAATGTCAGTTGGACAGGCTATCTCGCAATTATTGAATCGATCTGCGAAAAAAGCCTCGCTTGCCGTAATGTTTCAGATTGGTGATAATAAAAACTTAAATATCAAAGCGATTAGCCGCGTCGATGGACACAAATGTCAAATGCTCAGTTAGCATATCATGATAATAATGCTGCCATCATTACTCAAATATTCTTTTCTGCGGTTGAGTTCACAAACGCTGCGGTCGCTGTAATTAGCTAACGCAGATTTTATCGTATGCTTAGGAAGTCAATAATATAGTTAAGTATAGAATGGTTTTAAATTTAGAAGTTTTTTTTTTCCTTGTGACTACATGTGAAGCGACTGCGACATATCAAAGAATTTTGTGGGAACGAAACAAAAAAAACATTGATTGAGAGAGTCGAAGAGAGATACAGACAGTTAAAAAACCTCACCGCTGCGACCGACGAGGAACCGACTGGCGATCGACTATTTTCTAGCTCAAAAAACGTACAATTGATTTATGATTCCGTAGAAATAAAAGAGATACAATATATTGATAGTACATCGCTGACTGTTCACATTTCCGGCGAGAACTATCTCTTTACTAGTTTGTCACTGCCGCAAGAGCTATCGAGCTATCAAAAAGCAACTCGCTCAGAGACGCTCCCTTGGCGAAGAAAACTCGCTCCTCGCTAACAGTCGGCGGTGGCGGTGGGTCAATCAAATCATCAAATCAAAACCTTGCAATCTTGAACTCTACTTTGATGCTATTTAAGTCTATTGTAAATAATCCTTTCTTCAGGTGTGGTGGCGGTCCTATTCTGCGGCATATGCCAGGCTCACTACACGTACAACAATCTGTCGTCGGACTCCCGCAACCGCACCAAGCAACTGTTCGAGCTACTCAACTTTTTGGCAGAAAACTTTATCTTCACCTACATCGGCGTCTCAATGTTCACCTTCCCGAAACACCACTTCGACCCGTGGTTTATCATCGCTGGCTTTGTATCCTTTTGTAATATACCTAAGATTGCCAACTTCTGAAAAATGTAATGTACGGTCAACCGCAGGTCGGTGGTAACACTTTGTCATTAGCAGCATCTTTATTTCGTAAGCAGTATGGGCGGTTTTCGAATTGAAGTGTTACCACTGTAATGCAGTCGACTGTAGATACATTTGGAATTGGATTTGGAATTTATCATATTACCAGAAGACATCCGTGGCATCGCTCGCGTGGTATGTCGATAAACCGTATCACGGGTCCTTTACCAGGTTTCAGGCTATCTCTGTGCCAAGATTAATTAAAATTGATTTTGTGGGTATTTGCATAATCAAACCTGTAATCGGTAACAGGAAAAAATTGTTGATATGGTACCAATTCTATTGTATACCCATGGAATATACAACCCAATCGACGCCTATCGTTAAATATAATCATGAAAAAATGTGTCAACTAGCTGATGTAGGAAAAAGCGGGGTACTGCAATCCGATTGGCTATTAGCTGATCACTAACGCAGAAGTATTGACGGCTCGCATAAGTGGTCGAAACTGGTTTGAAGTTTTAAAGTGCCGAATACTTGCGACCTACATCAGATCTATTAGACTGATGTGTTGAAAGACATCGGTTGCCTGTTATGAGACGTCTATTAGGTGTATAGTCGAAGAGTATACTGTACTAAACTAATTTTTAATCAAATTGTATCTCTTTCTTACAAACATCATTCAAAAAATGTTAGAAAATATTTAGTATATCTGTCAAATTAGTCTATGCCCTCGTAATTTATGGGAAAATAGTCGCGACCTATAGAGATAGCGACTAAACTCACGTAGAAAACAAGCAAGTGAACTAATTTGACAGGACTAAAATTTTCTATCTTTTTCTTTCTCAAATCGCGGATGTTCTCAAAAAATGCCAGGTTAAGAGTTCTCTAAACCGACGAGCATGCATGACGAGGTTAATGGACGTAGATGAAGCGAAAGAGGTGTGTCAGGATCGTAGCCGGTGGAAATCCATAGTCTCTGCCTACCCCAATGGGAAACAGGCGTGATAATATGTATGTATGTATGTTTCTAACGTGAATCAGCACCATTACCTAATTTTAATAATATCGGCTCTGTAGATCGGAAAAGATTGCAAAGGAAAAGAACAGTGGTGACATGTTACAATAAAGGTTATATGGGTCAAATAGAGACCAGTTACCCGTGCAAAACCACAAACAATATGTATGTTTGGCTTATATCACGTACAAAACGTCTGTCGCCAATTTAAATGGTAATAGGTGCTTGACTCTATGGCCCGCCAATTCGATAATACGGGGCAATATCATAACTAACGGCAGCTGGATCTATTTTTATCTTTTTAAAGTATCGAATGTAAGTGGGGTTATCAAACTTGTCGCTAGGCTACCAGCTTAAACTTCTAGCTTCTAGTTATTTATTGTTCACTAGAGTTATTTACAATCACTGTATAGCATGTTTTTCTTTAAAAGACAAAGACATTTATTGCTCAAGCTGTGTACATAAATGTAGGTATTTATCAAAGTTTGGTATCAACAGCCTACCCAATCGGGTGTAGCAATAGTAGGTACAAACTATGAAGTCTGACACTACAATAACTTATTTAAATATTTAACTTAATACTATCAGTTTATACCAAAATATTCATTTATAGTATAAAATACTTTTTGAATTAACCATTTTTTTAAAGCTCTCTTAAATGACTTACTATCTAGTTTTTTTATGTCTAGTTTTTTTAAATATAACATGTTAACTCAATCTACGTTTATAAAAATTTCTCATTTAAATATTCGAATAAAATGTGGCCACTTCTATGGCGTCATAAGTGGCGGCGCACAGTGTGATAAGATCCCGGTTTTTGTCTCATCGTGTTTTTATTGAATTAATCGATAGAGTTTACAATTCCGAAGATTAGACTAAAACTCCGGGTTCGCTCAGACTTGAGGTTTTTTTTTAAAAAAATGTCAAAGTTTCGCAATATCCGACTCTTGAAAAATGAAAAAAAAATCATTATAATTTAATGGAAGTACTTATTACAGAATTTATTTATTCTATCGAAAAATGGAATAATAGCCGACCGTTCTACCAATTCCTGTTGCATTAGTATGAATGGGTCGAGAGATATGATTTTTTTTCTCATTTTTCGTTTTCATTTTTTTATTCATCTAAACCACCGTAGTAGGTGGTCATTCCTACATCAAAAAATTGCTGATACTTTCTATTATGTGTAGTATTAATTCCAAAACCTAATTCGTTGGTTTCCAGGAGTTATTGGAGATTCAAAATTTTCCTTAGGGGTGACACTTTCATGTATCCGAAAAAAAAACAATAAGAATATATTTTAGCTGAAAAAAAAAGAAGGTGTTTTAAATACTTTTTAATAATTAATATGGAGTTGGCTATTTGAAAGAAAGAAAATGAAAGAAAGAAAAAAAATTTATTTTTATTTTTAATTTTTTTGTGGCTAAAATCTAACTCCAGGTCTCCATTATAAACCCGACCCTAAACATATTGCCGACGTTTTTAAACATCATTTTAAAGTGGAGTCACCTTTAAAAACGTGTGTCTTACCTAGCACTGTTACCAGTGATGTCTGTTGCGTTACACATCCAATTCGAATTACTAGTGGGGAGGTACGTCAGGCTATTGGCAATATGAAAAGAGGAAAATCGCCGGGGCATGACGGGCTCAGTGTGGAGCATCTTAAGTATGCGGGTGTTCACATACATAGGTTGCTGTCTATGTTGTATACTCTGTGTATAAGGCATTCATATTTGCCACCAGACTTAATGAAAACTATTGTTGTACCACTTGTTAAGAATCGTACGGGAGATATATCGGACAAAAATAATTATAGACCAATCTCACTTGCAACTGTGATTGCAAAAGTACTAGATAGGATAATGGACGAGCGCCTTAGTGGATGCATACAACTTCAGGACGCTCAGTTTGGTTTTCAATCAGGTTTGTCAACGGAAACGGCGATTTTGTCACTTAAGCATACTGTGAACTACTATGTTGAAAGAAAAACACCAATTTATGCATGTTTCCTAGATCTATCTAAGGCGTTCGATCTCGTGTCCTATAACTTACTTTGGGCTAAGTTGAAACAGGTGGGTGTTTCTCTGGAGGTCATAGAAATGTTCTCATATTGGTACGGTCATCAGAAAAATATTATAAAATGGGCAAATGTTTATTCAGATGAATACTCATTAAATTGTGGTGTGCGACAAGGAGGGTTAACCTCTCCTAGACTTTTTAATTTGTATGTAAATCAGCTGATTGAGGGGCTGAGCAGCATGCATGTCGGCTGCCGAATGGATAATGTTAGTGTTAATAACATTAGCTACGCAGACGATATGGTGCTGCTGAGCCCGTCAATCGGCGGTTTGAGGAAACTTCTCAGCGTATGTGAAGTTTATGCTGAGGAACACGGTTTAAAGTATAATGAGAAAAAGAGTGAGTTTATGGTTCTGGTTGGAAAGAATAAGAGACCTAACAGTGTTCCACCTTTGACTCTGAATGGAGTTCAGCTGAACCGTGTTCCTCAGTTTAAGTATCTCGGGCACATTATTACTGAAACTTTACGCGATGACCCGGATATAGAGAGGGAAAGGAGGGCATTGTCGGTGCGTGGCAATATGTTGGCTCATCGATTCACTCGTTGTACGGTAGAAGTCAAGCTTACATTATGCAAGGCTTACTGTCAAAGTTTTTACACGAGTGGTCTATGGGTTAACTTTACGCAAAAATCCTACAATGCCCTCAGAGTTCAGTATAATAACATCTTCAGGGCTCTGTTGCGCCTCCCTCGGTATTGTAGTGCTTCAGGCATGTTTGCGGATGCACATGTGGATGATTTTCATGCCATCATACGCAAGAAAATTGCGTCTGTTGTGCAGAGGATGCGGGGGAGTAGCAATGGAATCCTGAAGATGTTAGCGGGAAGGATGGACACCGCCGTCCTCAGTCGTTTCATTGATTTACATGTGAGAGGTGCGAATCAATGACTCGACATTTGTTAATATTTATTAATGATTGTTATCTGTGTTTACTAACATAGTTGTTTAAGTTTTTCATTGTTACTAACAAAAATGATTATGGAATGTTGTTTTCTGAAGATAAAATATTTTATTATTATTATTATTATGTTGTAGTGTCTAGAACATTTATGTATGCCAAGTTTCAACGGAATCGGTTAACAGGTAAGAATTCAGTGGGTGAACAAGCACTCATCCCCTGTTTTCCTACCCTTAGGGGTGGATTTTGATTTTCAAATTTAAATGGGAGCAACTTCGAGATATACCCTATCTATTAAAAGAAGAATCATCAAAATCGGACTACTCTGTAAAAAGTCGAATTGAGAACCTCCTCGTTTTTTTCGTCGGTTAAAAAGTAAAACAAAATTGATTTAAAAGATTTGTAAAATTAATAACAAAGAACTAAATTGACTAAGAATATTTAATAAATTGTCAAAAATGTTGATATAGGTATATTACTCATGTTTAATGTTGATTTATATACTTATGAGACATCGGAAAGGATTTTCTTTTATTTACTATTAGTTGAGTCTTTTGGGTTAGAATTTATAGACGGTTTACAAAAAACGTGTAACAGTCAACATGATACCAATTTCTCCATTAGTTTTTTAATTTCCTTTATAAAATTACTCAATCTTTGCCATTTAAGCCACAAAATAATGATATCTTGTTATGGTCGTGATAAGGAAGCTAAAACTTAATAAAAATAAACAAATTATGTTTTGGTTGAAGTGGCAGCCCTAAGTACGGATATTTCGGATATTACTAAAATTTCCAATAACTCCTGGAAACCAACGAGTTAGGTTTTGGAATTAATACTACACATAATAGAAAGTATCAGCAATTTTTTGATATAGGAATGACCACCTACTACGGCGGTTTAGATGAATAAAAAAATGAAAACGAAAAATGAGAAAAAAAATCATATCTCTCGACCCATTCATACTAATGCAACAGGAATTGGTAGAACGGTCGGCTATTATTCCATTTTTCGATAGAATAAATAAATTCTGTAATAAGTACTTCCATTAAATTATAATGATTTTTTTTTCATTTTTCAAGAGTCGGATATTGCGAAACTTTGACATTTTTTTAAAAAAAAACCTCAAGTCTTAGCGAACCCGGAGTTTTAGTCTAATCTTCGGAATTGTAAACTCTATCGATTAACTCAATAAAAACACGATGAGACAAAAACCGGGATCTTATCACACTGTGCGGCGTAGAGATCGTCTCTTTTGCAGGTGTTCGTACAAATGACACACCAGCAAATGTGACAGAAAACTTATTATTGTTTTTTATTTCATTATAATCATCATCATTTCAGCCGAAAGTCGTCCACTGCTGGACATAGGCCTCCCCCAAGCATCGCCACAACGACCGGCCCTGCGCTTCCCGCATCCAGCGGATTCCAATGACCTTCACCAGGTCGTCGGTCTATCTTGGGCCTACCGACGTTGCGCCTTCCAGCATGCGATCGCCACTCCCGAACTATCCGACATAGTCCGAAGAATTGCCAAACTTAATTGACAGTGGTCGTGGCACATTACTCGTAGAACGGATGGCCGATGGGACCGAAAAGTTCTGGAGCTTTTTATTTAATAAAATAAAATATGATATTCTTCCTTAACCACAAACTAACAGGTAACGTCAGTCCTCGGGCGTGCTGTCAATATATACCCACTATCGTTCCTACTCAATCTAGGACGCAAACCACAGATACCTATAAACTTCCAACACATGCTGTTCTTCTCAGGTAATCTGTCATTTAATTATTTATTGCTAAGTGACGCCCGCGGCTCCGCTCCTGTGGAATGTCGATGAAAAGTATCCTATGTAAATAATGGAATCAGGCGTTACTTTGCGGAAATCCATGTCACACAAAATAACATAACATAACATCACGCCGGTATTTCCCCGAAGGGGTAGGCAGAGGTGTAATAGTACACCCACATTTCGCCAGTTACGTTGTAGTCCCATGTAATAGGGGGCGAGCCTATTCCCATTGACCGGGCACAAATCCAGACTCCGGGGGACCTAGTACGAGTTTGACACTTACGAATACTTTCATAGTTTTCGTCGACTTTCATTCATAAATCAGTAGCGCTCCTGGCGGAAACTAGGAGGAACTACTGATTTATGAATGAAAATCGACGAAAACAATGAAAGTATTCGTAATTGTCAAACTCGTACTAGGCCCCCGGATTGCTACTGAGAATTTCCTAATGAAAAAACCCAATAACACTACCCGACACGGGAATCGAACCCAGGACCCCATGCTCAGCAGTCGCGCTTGCAACCACAAAAACATCATACAAAATATTAAGTGTTTATTCCGCGAAGTAAGTAGGTCATCAAACTTGAATTCAACATGCAGCACCGCCCCCCTCCCGCCCACAATACAAATTAATGCACATACAGAAGGAGCGATTAATGTATTGTGCAATATGCAAACCAAACCGATACTCGACACGTGTTTCGCCCCTCCACGGAGCATCCTCAGAAGATGTTGACTCTTCAATCGCTCGGACCCGAATGACCTACTTGCATAATCATAATCAGCCTCCATCTGTTCCACTGCTGGGCACGGGCCTCTTCTCAGCATAATGACCTTATTAGTACATATTTCGCGGAATTAACACTTAATATTTTAACTTCATATTTTGAAGTATCCTATGTGTTAATTCAGGACCTCCTCCCCGATTCAGAACATTTTCGATAAGCAGTTGTCGATCGATTTGGTTTGTTATCTCGTTTCCTCTACGATTTACGTAACTAGAGAAAAAGAGATAACAAACCGAATCAGTCGACAACTGCTTATGGAAAATGTTCCGAAACGGGGAGCTGGTCTATCTGTGTGCCAAATTTCATCGTTTATTCAGCTTTTTCAGCGTGATTAAAAGACAAACAAACATCCATGCTTTCGCATTTATAATATTAATAGGATTTCATCACAGCATGATGGATAGATGTTTATTCGTTGGTAAAATTACATTAAGCTAGATGTTGTTATGTATTTTCAAACACCACCAGCAAGCTGTCACGAATCACGAATTTTAACAAATCCTGATTCTTGAAGGGCATGCCTTGGTCACTTTGTCAACTGCAGTGCATTACCAGCGAATCGAACTATAATCTTGTTATTTCAAAATCCATATCATAATAACCATGGTGTAATGTTACACCAGGTATTCTCTTCCCGTGACAGCTAGGTCACGTGGTTGGCCCAAGACTACGTCATCGGCTGTGGAGCCAATAGCGGGCTGTTAGCGTGACACTTGTCAGTTTGATGTGCTGCCACAAATAAAATAAAAATAAATAAATAAATATTACCCGAGCAAAATGCATTCTTTTCACTTGTTTCTATAAAGAAGCACTTTTGAACTAGTAATTTTATACAGTTTCCTTTAATAACTAATTTCTAATTCATTATGAATAAAAATCTCCTTAATTGTATTGAAGATGTCTTGATTGTATTGCCAGGTCTTCTCCATAGGACCAACCTGCGCCTGAAATTTCAAAAGTGCCTGTAATTAGGTTTATTTGAAATAAAAACCATTTGAATTTGATGTCAATCAATGGCAACACTGATCGTGACGTAGCCTTGGGCCTTCGCAGGAAGAGAATATCTGGTGAAGCATATTATCATACCATGATAATAACTATCCATCTATCTATTCTATGATGTTATGTTATGTTAAATTATCTGATAATTGTAGTATAATGAAATTTTTGTATTCTAAAATTATTCCAATACCATTAAAAAATTTAAATATTTGTACGCCGGAAACGGCAGAATATGTTGGATCCAATTTTTTTTTTATAACAACTGTATTGTACCATATTCTAACAAATAAATGATCTATCTATCTATCAAACATTTTATTTTTAGGTCTTCGAGGTGCTATGTCGTTCGCCTTAGCCATTCGTAACACGGTGTCGGAAGCTCGCCAGGCTATGTTGACGACTACATCGTTGATAGTGATCGCGACTGTTGTACTGCAAGGCGGCGCCGCCACGCATGCGCTCGCTTATCTTCGTATACCTACTGGGTATGTATTGAAATATTAATTAATTTAAACTAAAACAACCATTCACAAGGTACGTCAGTGCGAGCGAAGAAGTAGTCTCGAATTACTACTGGCGACACCGTGACATGATCTTACTATAGTAAAAAGAAGACTTCTACCTATTTAAAGCTAAGTTTCCAGTAGCTTAGTACTTGTCATTAAATAAATAAATAAATTACAATCACATGAGACTTTCCATCTTCATGTCTCAGTTTGGCGAACCGACATGCGGTACCATTTAGGCAACAGCCTAGGTGGTATTACAGTTGTTATGGGCAAAGGTAACCGCTTAACATCAGGTGGGCCTTTAGCTCGTTTCGCCATCCTATACTATAAAAAAAAAAAAACAATAAAAAAAACTTTATATCCATAAATCTGGTACATTTGGTACATTCTATCTTTGCCAGTTTCGCTAATACTTAGCACTAATTCAGACGTTTACACGCTCGTTGTAAGTGACAAATACTGAGCATTCGTTACTAATCTCGTGTAAACTCGGCATTAAGTATCGAATCCTAAATTAAGTTTAAAGGTCAAATAAGTTCTTTACAGGCACTGCATGATGCAAAAAATTTTGAAACTTTCCTTAAAAAATAACAAGGAAAATAAAAAGTCTTGTAGAAAGAGGTTTTGTAAAAAGTCTACATGGGTTTTCTAATAAACCGCGTCAATGAGGGGCCGCGTAGTAATGTTGCCATAATCAAGATGATTACGATGGCGCTTGGCAGTGGGTATTTTCATAGAAGGAAGAAAAAAACACGAAGCCACAAAAAGATTGATCTATATCCACCAGCATAGTTTACAAGCTTAACCTTTCCTTAAACTGTTACGCCCTTATTACAAAACTTTAGACCAGTTTTAGACCCTTGTTTAAACCAGGTCTAACGTCAAACTCCACACATAAGGCTTTTTAGTCCGGCTTAGGCCAAACCTATTACTAAACCCGATTTTGTAATAAGGTGGCTAATATTCGAATGGAACATTTTTATATTGATTTTCATTGATTGAATAACAATAATAACCTGTTAATAAATCAATAAGTTTTAAAAAAGTTTACCTAAATTTGCAGGGAATCATCGGGCAACGACGAAAATGACGCTCTACCATATCGAGATGTTAGAAGTGTAAGTTTTTTACCATGCTGTAAATACTACTTACTTAAAATATTACTTTAGGTTGCATAAGAAATTTTTATCGAAACACTTTGTAGTGCTGAAACACGTATAGTAGACCAAATCATTCACCTTCTCGATTCGCAAAACAGTAACACTTAGTAAGCATTTCGTTCATATACATTCATTTGTATTCGTTAACCCTTTAACGTCCTGCTAGAATTTTCTTCACTTATATTTATTGAACAAGTTTTTTTTCAAAAATGTCATGCAGCAGGCAAAGGGTTAAAATTAAAATTCAGATATCTCTTACTGAAATAAGTACCTACGTTAACTGCCTATTAAAATTCGTAGTGTACAATAATGTATGTGTTGCTTTCCTGTGTATTTCCTTTATTTTCTACCGCTGCTTTCTGTGTGCCTTATTTTTCTGTTTTAACTACCTATCTTTAATTTCGCAACTATCCTTTTGAACTTATCTGAGCAGATTATTCTAAATTCAAAAAGCGTGCGTATGCCTTGATTATATTTAAAAAAAAACGCTTTAATAAGCGATCGCAAAATACACTCAATGACCCGATCGTAATTTTGTTTTGCTTTTGTTGACCATTTTTGTAGGCATAAACGTTACGTTTATACAAAATATTACAAAGGACATTTTGATCCATACTTTAATATTCTAAATTAAATACAAAGCTCAAAACTTGACCGCACAGTCCTATGAAACAACCAGTAGGCGTAGCATGACTCATGACCACAGTAGACAAAGGGTTCGTCTACGAAAGAATAGACAAAATGACAGTTATAGTTCTATACAATGTCGTTTTGTCTATTCCTCTGTAGACAAATATCTTTTCTATAGTGGTCATGCTACGCCTGCTGCCCAAATCAAAGACATGTAAATTACGCACTTCTGCACGAAATAGGAAGGTTTCTCAAAGATAATAATTGTAAGTAATATTTTGTATAAGACACTTCAGACTAAACGCAATCAAAGCACTGTAGGAGAGATGCGGGCGCGCACGTATCATTGGTTCGTACATAAGGCACGTTAGGAGCGTGTGGTACGGGCAAGCATGTGATTAATAAGACATTATTGTGGCAGCTGTACCAGGCCACGGACGTTGCTGGACCGGTACGTACTCATAGCGCTACGTTTGCACTTTACACGAGCTTTGGATGTTCATAAATCGCGCTTACCATCATCATACGATTCGTTTCTCAATCTTCTTGTGTTGCGACCCGCTGAGAAGGGTTTCAATAAAATAACATCGTGAACAGCACATTTGTATACTGATCTCATTGTATTTTACTATGTATCAACATTTCTTTTAACTAACGTGACAAAATATAACTTATTTTCTTTAATTGTGAGATGAAATGTTTGTTCTTTTTCTAGCTGTGACCTTCAGGTTGAGAATCGGTGATTTAACCTTCTTCAAAATCTGTGTCATGCTTACTAACTTATACCTATTCCTGTACTCTTGTTACAGTTTACTCGGTCAATGAGACCGGCAATTCAGCTGAGATTTTTTTGGAGAAGGTTATAGTTGTTGTTTTCATTCATATCATTAGATACATGTTACATGAATTATTAATGTTATCTACCCTTGTTTGAATGGATATTTACTATGAAATTACGGAACAAAATTCCACATTACTTTCGTTTCCAAAAGTATCACTTATTCCTTTATTAAATAAATGGGGTATTTGACTATTACTCGATTTTTTATTTCATATTTTTATTTTGATAATTATGCGGACCGGAATAACACGATTGGTTAAAAAGTAAATAAAATCAATGACAAAATGGAAGAGTATGCAGTAAGTTTTTGGAGGGAGAATCTCTTTCCTTGGCGTTAATGTGTTATGACGTCAGTGGCCAGTAGTGCTGTCTCTATCTTATAAACGATTTTATAACGCTTACAACTTGGGCATTCTTTATATATTTAAAAAAATATCATTGTTACTCACTTTTTTCGTAAACATTTCAAGATTTTTAATAAAAATAATTGCTCAAATACCCTATTGTTTTACTTCAACAACAATCAATGGAAAACTTCATAGAGTTGCGTACTTTCATAGAATATCCTCCCTACACGAGTCCTCCCTCCTAAAAAGGCTCTATTGTTCTGGCCGTTTCATTAGCTCTTCACTAAAACTGTTTTGTTGTTCAGCCCGCTGACATAGGTCTCGGCCTACGTAACATGGACTCAACGCAACCGGCCAGTTGCGACAGGGCAACAGTAAGACTAATAAATACATGCACGCATTACCAATTCTGCACGAGTCTTACTAAAAGCAACATTACAAACTAACCAACTGGACGTTCTTTGTTATCACTATGTTTTTGACACCTAATTTTAAAGACTAAGGATGCCAGCACATTTTGTAATTTTTATTAGTAACATATGTTCGAACTATTTCGTTTTACACAGGGTTTCTGGGACATTTTGAACTGATGCACCATGGCGGAAAAT
The DNA here is from genome assembly GCA_949699075.1 of Asteroscopus sphinx. NCBI lineage: Eukaryota > Metazoa > Arthropoda > Insecta > Lepidoptera > Noctuidae > Asteroscopus > Asteroscopus sphinx. The sequence continues at coordinate 13,218,609 of OX453001.1, forward strand.
ATTTTTCGCAATAATTTTCAAGTAACTTTTCTATAACTATCCTCACTTCTATTTTAAAAGCTTTACGCCACTCAATGAGGACAAAACAAGAACAAATGCAGACGGAAAATAAATGTAGTGTTGTGCCGTGCATGAAAACTTTTACTTTATTGCTTTGTTTGGTTTCTTTTAAAATCTAGAGAGGCCGCATGGTAGTTAAGTGGGCTAATGGAGCGAAGGAAGTGATTATGCCTTGGGAACTAAACGGTATCGAAGTATGTAAATAATTTTTAATTATATTATTATTTAAGTATATAGAATTATTTGCCACTCACATGCATGAAATACATGAGCATTTTGCAAATAACAACACATCCATGCATGTATTTGGTGAATGTTACTAATTAGTACGAATGGAATAATCCTTTTAGTGCTTCTTGGATAAATGAGAAAATAATTTTTAACTATAGCACCTCAATTGAAACATTTTTCTTAAATGTGGACACTTATTGTAATGTAAATTTTATCATCTGTCTGATGTGAATATTTTAATATGAAAATAAAATAATGGAATCTAAAATGAAATAAGCCAATGTACTTAATTCAAAAATATTGATAAACTGCAAGCAATCAACAAACTGCTCACCTAATTTGTTAAAAATTAATTTATCCAAGACACACTTTATTTTTAATAATCAATATTTACACAGTGTGTCCAAAATAAAGCGGCTAGTATCAAACTAAATTTCGTTCTATTACTTTTGTCAGTCCCTGCAATTTGCTACCTCTTAAAATAGTATTTCAATATCGACAAAACGTTTGTTAACTTTGATTGTTTGGTAAAAATTTTGATACTAGCTGTAAAATTCCGTTATTTTTTTATTTTCATAAAAGATTAAAAATTGTCTGAGTGAAGCTTAACTAATTGGTTGAATCTTCTCTAACCTTGTTTTTAGTGAATTTGGAAATCTAATTCTATAAAATAATAAACATAATGTTTATCTACTTATTTTTACTTTTGCGTTACAATTAAGCGCGCTGTAAATATTTCATCTGAGTTCTTATGTAAGTACAAAGCACGCGTTCGTGTGTGCAAAGTGTGTTTTGTTTGTGTAAAGCAAAATATATCGATATAAGACTTATCACCAAGCCAGAAGACTCGTAATCTACCTATTATTACGACTTTTTTTTGTACCAGGTCATACCTGGAGATTATGGTGTTGATTCTCTTGTTCACAAACTAAACATATTTTAAGCTGTAGCTCTCTTTTACCAATAATAGATAATACAAGAAAGGGTTGTCTGGTAGAGAACGCCTAGGACGTTAAGACCGCCTTTGTACCCTGTTGTGCATAAATAATTAAATAAATAAATAAAGGGATGGCAACAATTTTAGTGCTGTCAAATTAGTCGGAATTAAAACTTCCATATAAGTTTAGTCGTAATCTCGGAACGAACCGACTAAAAATACGAAAAAGTGTAACACTAAAAATAATTTGACAGCACTAATATTGTTGCCATCCCTTTCTTGTATCTACTATTAGTAAAAGAGAACGATTGCTTAAGTTTAGTTCGTGACCAAGATAATCGACACCAGTATACCTAGAATTCGGCTTGGTGATGTGTCTTTTTACACCATGTATATTTATATTATTTGTCTTATGATATCGTAATCAAGTCCACTAATATTTGTTTATGCTGCATCAGGACACGCCCCGCGACCACGGCGATACCGCTACTGGCCAGAAGGCCCGCCTCGCGCGGCTGTGGGGCGCAGTTGACTCGAAACTACTGAAGCCACTGCTAACCCACGCTCGGCCGCCACTCACGGAGACCCTGCCAGGCTTCATGAGGCCCCTGGCCAGAGTACTCACTACAACTCACCAGTACACGCAAGGGGTTAGTGTAGTTTTTAGTTCATCATACAACGTAATGAGACACGATCGATTTTCTATTGTTTCGCGGCCACCGGCAGCTTTGCGCCGCTTTGGTCGCCCCCATAACATGTTTGGGGGAGGCCTATGTCCAGCAGTGGACGTCTTTCGTCTGAAATGATGAATGAAATGATGATTCGCCACTTGAAATCATCAAATCAGTTTCGACCACTTACATGAGCCGTCAAATTTGCCGCGTTAGTGATTAGCCAATAGCCACCTTGGTAGGGCCAATTGGATTGCAGTACCCCGCCGCAGCCAGTGATAGAATTTATTGTACGCATTATAGTCAACATTCAGAAGTTTGGAAAAGTTAAATCTAAACAGTATTCTCTATATTCGCAGGACAACTCGCTCCGTAGGACCGACTCTGATTCAGATCTGTGCATCGATGAGCATCAAACAGTTCCTACGAGTATTGACCCGCAGGTAAACCTCCTATTGTGAATTATACGTCATATTAATGCCAGCTAAGATATTTTCGGGCTTCACGCCTTAGCTTGAAATTTTTATTGGCATGTTAAGTTTTTACGTGAAATCTAATAAAATGTTCCTAAACAAAAATGATATTTTTATTCTTTTTAGGGTTCCGTTTATGATTTAATTCGTATTAAATAGGAATCTAAAGAATACCATAATAATAATTATATAATAAAACAAGTTTAACCGGATTAACAGCTTCTCTATTAAAATTAGGATGTTTTTTAATTTCAATAGCGTCACGGAGCATTCTAGTTACATATCGGTTTTATGGTATTGAAACTAAAAAAAACATCCTAATTTTAATAGAGATGATGGTTGGCAGCTACCACCTGTTTGAAACCAGTTCTAAAAATAATCAAGTCCCAAACAGCACGCAACACTGTAAAAGATAATGACATTGTGAGTGATTACTGCGTGTGCATCGAAACGATTTTTATTCATAAAAAGTGTACGGTGGATTAAAATTTTTTTTTTTTGAAATATATGTAAAGATGCTTGTGATCTTAGTCTTCTTGCGACCATGAACGCTGCAAAGCTTTCGAAACGACAGGAAAACCAATTTAAATAATATACGCGATGTAATCCGGTTAAACTTGTTTTATTATAATATGTAGTGATCGCGAAAACCTAAGAAATTATTAAATAATTATATATTTCAAAAGTGAATTGTGCTCTTCAATCATATTTTGTAGTTATATATTTATACGTAGAGTCAACCACACATCAGTGGTAACAATTGAATTACGAAAACCGCCCTTACTGCTGACGAGATAAAGACGCTGTCGAGGTCAACGTGTTACAACTGACGTGTTGTCGACATACTACATATTACATTATGTACTTCTCTTCATATTTTACATAATAATGTCATGTATACATGTATATTTGTTTAATATTTCATATATTTCCTTTTTTTGGTTGCAGCTATCGATTAACGTTCGGAATGGATATGGGCATGTTTGAGCTTTGTAGCGTTAGAGACCCACGGCTGTGATATGACATTTGCTCTAATAGCATATAGATAAATTTGTAATTAATAGGAAATTCCTTTTTAATTATTGCACGCAGCAATTATGGCCAGGACTGGTGGACACAAGGATTTCTGTGGAAGGTATCACTGGAAGTAACATCTAAATATTTGTATATTAATACTTTTGATTGTAACGAAATTGGAAATATCAGTGCCACAATTTTGTATGAAAAATATGATTATTATTTTACTATCATTAGACATTGAATGACTTTTTCTGCGCAAAATACTGGGTGTCAGGGAAACGCTCCCGAAACTGTATTATACTACCTAAACACAATCGAATACCAATATCCATTAGCCTTATACTCATGGTTTTAGTGATTTTGTATTTTGCAAACCCGCAATGTAAAGCGTACAAAACTCTGGATCAATGCCGGGCGTACCTAACCTACCTACGCTCGCTACGACACGGACTGCGTATGCGAGCGGATGTCGTTCACCCCTAGCGCCAGCCGATATTTTATTTGAATTACATTGGGAACTATAAAAAATTAAGTAAATAAATGGGTTTTTTTGCAAATCAGTTTTATTTAATTGCCCAAAGCTGGTTAAGTATGAAAAAATCTAAAAAAAGAATCGCATTTTTTTGTGGTTTCGTACCAGCACTATCACCTATCTTCGTTTTCGGAAGAGTTTCCCTGACACCCAGTATAACGATTTAACTGTTTGTAATACTCAAATATCCTATACGTACCTACATTAAAATGAATACGTGATTCTATGCCTTATCCTATTAAAACATAAACAGTTAAAACGTTATGTTGGTATGGCTAGTGTGTGCTTAAACTGTAATGTATACACAAATTCATTTACTGAATTTAAAATGAATTTGTATGAATGTTATATGAGACAGGAATGTAAGATCTGATCATAATGACACTAATTACGAATCAATGGCTGCAATGCAAATAATAATAATAAAGATGTAAGTCCGAGAGTCGTATAATAAGCACTCTCGTTAGGTAGTGCAAATTTTCTTTCTGCAGTTGTAGCAATGTTATCTCATTCATACTTCCGAATTATCACCTATAGGTGGAAAGAAAAAGCTCTGTTTGTAGTTATTGCTTCGTATGCGTCGTAAGCTAAATAAACATTTGATTTTATTAGCACTTCGTTTCTTAAACGTAGCAATAGCTTTATCTTTCTTAATGAAATTTTTGTAATTAATTCGTGAAAGCGTGATAACCCTCACTTGCGTTTACGTGATATAAAATGTCAACTTTTTTATGAACTCATCTATTAAAACACTTTCATGTTAAATTATAAAATCTAGTCTACTATTATGTACCTTACCTACTTATCGAGTATTATCGTCGTACTCGATTTAGAACAATACCATTCTTATATCTTTTTGTTGACCATCAAATGGGTTGTTTTAGGTTGCTGGGAGGGGTAATTAGTCTTATTCTTTAATGTTTCGTTTAACTTGTTGATTTTATGCATCGACCATACAGCCCAATAGACGCCTAATGTTTAATATAATGCGTACAATAAATTGTGCCACTAGCTGAGGTGGGGCTACTGCAATCCGATTGGCCCTACCAAGGCGGCTATTGGCTAATTACTAACGCGACAGTTTTGATGGCTCACATAAGTGGTCGGAACTGATTTGAAGATTACAAGTGGCGACCTACAGTAGTGAAATTCATATATGTGTGACAGACATCGGTCGCCTGTTTGAGGCGTCTATGTGGTGTATGGTCGTTGTTTTTATGCAATGATATTTAAAAGTTCAGATATGTTACTTGCGCTCACAATCTGACGACTCTAAAAAGTCCTAATTAGGACGTTTTTCTATTAATCCGCGTCAAGTAAGGCGCCGATCGTGAACGGTGACAAAAAAAAACCTAAAATGCCGTCGTGTGTATACAGAAAGTGTTCCAATTATGATGCGAAAGTAACTTGAAGTAACCAACTTACTTACTTTGTACTAGTTTATGTGTATTGTGCTGCCGCTGCGTACGGAACATTTTTTTTCGTTTGTTTATTTAGGATATATCTATACTTTGAAATATCATTGATTTTATGTATACGTCCATGTTTTTTTTATATTGACGAAATGAAAGTATTAGGTACACGTAAAAACGAGTAAAAAGGTTTATGAAACCTCGTGATTATTTTCTAATATAACATTTTCAAGTAGAATGAAGTCAACTGCACAAAGGTGTATACTTACACTTCGCGAAATAAAAACTTTTTTTTTTTTTATGACTAAATCTTTATATTTCACAAACTAGGTATTCGTATGTATTAGCAGATGCTAAGTGTACAATACAAGTAAAGGTCGCGAGAATCCGCTGGATGCGGAAAGCGCAGGACCGGTCGTTGTGGCGATGCTTGGGGGAAGCCTATGTCCAGCAGTGGACGTCTTTCGGCTGAAATGATAATGAAGTGTACAATATTGAAAGAATCATTACTATTCCTTAAATTAACGTTTTAATTTCGCCAAGTGCGACAACAACATCATCAACAACAACATCTTTTTGCAGCTGACTGTACAGCTATGGTGTCTTGGGTAACCCAAGTTGGGTTATTGTGGACAGGAGGTAACTCCATTTAGCCGTCAAATCAGTCAAAATAGGTAGTTGAACAATCGCCGTGATTAATTTACGGTACAGGGAAAGGGTTAAAATTGAATTTTGTCGGATATCGTAACAATATTACGACGCGTACTAAAGTAAGGGGGGTAGAATAAAATGACACTTCTCACACTATTGTTGTCAGCGATTAAAAGTTTCGCCACACTGCATTAAATCCATTTTAAAGGTGGACTTACGGTGATCGATGCAACAGAAGTGCGTTACCGACGCGCCCCGGCTGACGCGATTATGCCAAACACTGAAAATATACAACATGTTGATTTGTATTCGTGCCATATTTAAGGAGGTGACTATACCGCTGATACTGAACACGAATCAGTAAAAAAATCAATACCATTTTTTTGTTTGTTTGTTAAATACCAATTTGTAAACAAAAAATTTCCCCCCGTGTGTCACGTGTGAGAAAAACGATGCATGCGAAACCACCAAAATTTTTTAAGTATTTCCAGCCTTTGACAATGCCACCGATGACTTATTTTCAGAGTCGTTCGGGATATATTATCAAAACCTCGCTATGTTTCTAAGTGAAAATTTGGGTACCTATTAAATAATCGTAGAATTTTTTAAGTATATTTAGATGACTAAGCACATTATTTAACATTTGCTCTAGAAATATAGCACGGTTATAGATCAACATCTTGTATAATGCCGCTTGCCAGTCCCGCAACAGACATGCGGCATGTAGCCGATGCCATACATGTTCATACTGTTGTAGTGTCGCGTCAGCCGCAGTGCGTCGGAAGTCTACCTTAACGGAATGACCCCAAGGCACCATATAGTTTTCATAATTCACATGTTAACACTTCTTTTACATTTCATGTTTCAAATAAGTAATATCCTAACATATTGCTTTTAGTAACTTGATATTAAGGAACTAGAATAGTATTAAACTTATTAAATTAATTTGATCTCAGATTGTCAGGATTAAAATGTGTCTCAGAATTTCATATTTTCAAAATAAAATATACTTAATGTTAAAATTTCCTCATCAGTTGTTTTGTGTAAATTAAATCTGCTTGGTTTTAAAAACTTAGCAAATTGAAATTCTTTATGTGTATTAAAATACGAACTTCAAACTTGAATTTCATTTGATATTCCTACACCAACTAACTGCCAACCATAGAATTATTAATTCTATGCTGCCAACAATACAATGCTGAGAATAAGACTCCCCAAATTGTGTCACAATAGTTGCTCCTCTGCCTATCACATCCATTTCTACATGCAACCTTAATTTTAGATCAATTTTTTGGATAACAGCCCAGTAGCAGACACTGACCAGAAGTGGTTTCGAAAAAGGTAAAATATTCAAACAAGTTTTGGTAGGTGCCTATAATGTGGCCTGCAGTAGTATATTGTATAATTATGGAGTATATCCATGAAGTTTCTTGCTGGCTCTTCTCCATGGGACCATTCTCTTGGAACCATGCAACAGATTAATAATTAACGTTAGAAAGTGAATGTAAATGCATGTTCGAAAAAAAAAATTGACTTTGAATTTGATAATAAAATTGAAATAAATATATAATCAAAATAAATATACTTTATTTAGAGCTTATATTTAATATCTAGATACAAATATATTAATGTTACATTAGTCTTGAGGTTTGATCTGTTCATGAAGGTGTTTCAGGACTGACCTGTTTCTTGAGTGTTTGTCGAATTTCTTCAGTAACTTGAAACTTGGGTCCATGTCCTGGAACAATCCAGTCTGCTATATCAGCAACTTTAGACCTATTCTTTATTTGCTGTACAGGATCCTCACTCCCTGCCTCCAACCATATGCTTGGATTATTTATATCTTCAAATCTTTCAAATAGATCTCCTGGAAATATTTATTTTTCTTTATAATATTTTGCTTTATGTACTTAAAACTAACTACAGGTTTGATTTTGAGATGTTTTTTCCATACTTACCAGCAATAGCTACTGTTACAGCATCTGTAGTAGTCACAATTACAGTAACATCAGAGAGTGTGTGCCCAGGTGTAGGAATTACTTTCACACTATCATCTATTCTGAGTTCTTCACCTGAAAATACCATGGATAAATATTCCTGTAAAGGTGGTCATACATAAAAGGGTGTACCAGACAGGTTTACCTGTGCAGGAATAACTGTACAGTTTTATCACATACACGCTACTGTCACACCTTAGAAACTCAATACAATATGAATGCTAGCACCACCTACATACACAAGATTACATCTGTATATGAATGCACACACAAATATAGATTAGGGATGCTCGCTGTTCGTAGTGCTGACTGGGTTCCAAGTGCTACTCAGAAGTTTTCATAGATGGCATGCCTGTATAGCGACTGGTGAGTGACATCCATTGCACGATTGCAGTCCAAGTGCCGTCAAACTGCAAGCACAGGCAGGGGGTGGTGAGTGGCCGTTCTGTATGTTAGTACTATAAGATATTATGTGCTACTGTTTATCTACACGGTTCAACTGTACAGGCAAACCCTTGTATGTAAGGCCACCTTGAGGAAAGACTTCTTAACCATCAGATAACTTTCAACAACTTTTGCTGGGTAATTTAGACTTGACATTCAACAGATTTTCCAAAGAAAAACAGTGAAATCTTCAAAATTATTCTTATAATAAGAATTATCTGAAAAATAAAAACTGGCTTTTGAACATGATCACCTTTATCAAAAGGATGCATATAATATTCATCTTGAAATGATACACTGAAGCCAACTATGTGTTTTGCCACCAAGAAAAGATTATTATTTCCTATGTGATCTGAATGTCCATGAGTTGAAATAACATAATTTACATTTTCTGGTTTTAAATTATTTTTATCCAATGCTGAAACAAAAGAAATTTAAGATTAGGAATTTTAAAAATGCAGTACAGTCAGTGCTGCCAGATGGCAAGTTTGAAACTATCGCAGATCTAGGAAAAAAAATATCGTATAATTATCACATATGCTTTCTTATACAAAATTGTAATCATATTGATATTTTAAGGTTTATGTCCAAAGCTTCTAACGATTAGTGTGTTCTTTTTAACACCAGCTGTGCCCGGCATGTGTTGCAAAGCTATTTTTGTTTTACAAAACCCTTTGCGGGCTCTCGCAAAACAACTCACCAAGATTGTCATTGCAATTGGATGAATGTTATAAGAACACGTCCTGGACAAACAGTGACAAACAAAGAAGCATTAATTTTTATTTATAGATAAGTTATAAATAAAATCAGAAAATTATTAGAAAAATAAAATAAATATTTATTAAACGAAACAATGCAAGACAGGCATAAAAAACAGATAACTAATCCAATTATCTGTTTTGTATGCCTGCTTTGCATAAAAAATCCAATCCAAAGACTGAGTGCCAGTCTGACTGTCTGACACTAGGTCTGGCTGAACTAGGAATGAACTGACACAGACCGACCGATGAACAAAGACCAAATAAAATAAATGAGTAGAACAGGACGCAGGTATGCAGTTGAAAGCAAAACATAGTTTTTTCGGCCGTTTTTGTGCATCTTGTTCAGTCTGTCGTATACGTCACTCATTTAATGAGTGATGATGAAACGAGAATTTATGCCTGCCTTAGCTTATCGCAGTGCTACTTAAATTATCGTATGAATTGGTAAAACTATCGTGCTCAATCAATCAATCAACTCAGCCTATCGCAGTCCACTGCTGGACATAGGCCTCTCCCAAGTTGCGCCACAACGCTCAATCCTCTGCCTTCCGCATCCAGTCCCCCCCGGCCACTCTCTTTAGGTCGTCGGTCCACCTGGCAGGGGGGCGCCCTACGCTGCGTTTGCCGATTCGCGGTCTCCACTCAAGGACTTGTCTGCTCCAGCGGCCATCGGTCCTTCGACAGACATGGCCAGCCCAACTATCGTGCAATACCTTGCTATTATTTTTTATCGCAAAGGACTTGAAATTATCGTAAATTTACGATAATTATCGCACGTGTGGCAATGCTGAGTACAGTTAGCATTTAAAATATTGAGCCGAACTACTAGTATATTATCTGTAGCGGAAGAGACTTCAAATTTATCTGAACAAAGAAAATAAAACTTTATATCAATGATACAAGGGATGTTTCAGAATGAACACAGTAAACACCAACTGTACTTTTTCTTTGTTGTTCAGAGATCATTTTGAACAGTCTGTTTGTCCCAGATACTTTTGACGCTGACTGTACCTATAAATTTACTGCAACGGGAGTGGGTCCTTACCAGTAATTATTTTCTGTGAATCCCAAGCAGTCATTGTATCTACAATTACATTGTGGGTCCCTTTTATTAGCGTACAGCTGCAATTTGCTGACATCTGATCTTTTCCAGTCATTACTGAATATCCATCATACAAAACTATAACTTCACTCATTTTGGCCAATAATTCCAATAAACAAAGTTAACGTAAACTAGCACTACTCGCTTAATAGGTAATACACAGAATACACTCAGCAAAGAGTATATAATCACTACGTTCTAACACTCAGTGAGTTTTTTCTATTTGGTCCGTCTAAGCGTGTCACACAAAATGTTGGATAGTTTGGATACTGAGATACGATTTTCATATAGAATGTGTTAAAGTGTTATTACAATTTACAATGCACAAAAGCCCAAAAAGCCTCTGCAAAACCGAGTGCCGGAAACATCCCTACATGAAATTGACAGTAATATGATTCACACAACAGCTGATAATGACACATTTGCTATCGTTCTGAAACACTGAAATTAGACATGTATGATGTTTTTCCTTTTCATGCCGGGCGGCGCGGCGCCAGACTTAGCTTATTTGCGCAAATATTCGTATCATGCGATACAAAATGAACTTTATTTCAACAGGATAACAGCCAAACAACGCAAATATTTGGACAAATACGCTAAGTCTAGTGCCGGTGTCAGACAGAACAGAACTATTATTACTCTTGATAACCACAGCATATATTTACATTTTACAACAAATCGGCATTATTATGTGGATATAGGAATTATTTAAAACTTACAAGATGACACAGAATTTTCAAGCAATGATTCTTGTAAGAATAAAATATTTTATACTATTTCGAAATTCGAAATTCCTTGAGTAATTTTATAGAATTTCTGAACTGATAGAGTGTACTTCTCCATCCATCTATCCCTGTCTCCCTCCTCAGCTGTCTTTGCCGGTTATTTTTAGGTTAAATCTAAAATAAATTGAAGAAAGCTGCGGTGGTACATACTTTTCTACGTAGGTTATTTTAAAATTTCATCGTGAGCCAAACATTTTCTTTATTCATTAAAATTGCGCATTTGGATAATTGTTTAACGTGTGTCATACTATAATAAAGCAACTTCATTTACAAGTTCATTGTTTACTCAGGGTTATGAAACAATAAAGTGGATCTCTGACGCCTCGGGAGCGCCAGTCTTTGTGAACCATGTCAGGCGACGTGCAGCCAAGGAAACGTAAGGATAAGAAAAGGAAGAAAGGTAAGAAATAACTAAAATATGGAGTAAATTGATGGGATGTGTTATGCATACCAATGAGATTTCCATCCAATATAATGTGCGTTACAGATGAGTTAGGCGTGGAAGAAACGGGTCCTCGTGGCACGGCGGCGGCGCTTGGTGAAGGCGATGTGTTTATGCATTCTCAGAGTGAACATGGCACTGGTGGACATTGGTGTGCCAAGATCATATTCTTTTCATTACTCGCTGTACTTGTAACTCTTGTTGGACTGATCATACTGGAAAACAGAGGGCTTTCGGAACGTTAGTATTCTCTGTATTTTTTTTTTTAATATTTGTCCAAAATATTTAATCAAAACTGTTTTATTGAAATTTGATATTAAATGGCTATGAATATTATTCTTATGGATTTCATACACTATTCTAGTAAACTAAATATTCAAATAATTCTACAGTAGAAGCAAATTCAGTAGAGACGCGCTACTCTGGGGTTCTAGAAGGATGGCTGGAAGATGCACCGGATGATGACCATCATGATAAACATACTCTAGAACTGAAGCACCATGTAAGTATTACAGGGACAAAGAAACGATTGACAAGCTCAAAAAATATTTGGCATTCTTACAGTGGATGAGTGTGGAGGTACCGCAAAGAACCTTTAATTTATAATTATATTCTCTTCACCACGGTCAAAAAAGAACTCCACGGCACATGTTACGAAAGTTTAGTACCCAAACGAACTATGTGTGCGTAAGGCACATTTACAAACGAGCCAGGTTGGCTTACTTAGGGTGCTTCATTTTTGTTATATGAGTTGCGGAGTCCTTCTTTTTTTCCTCGTCCGTGCACTTCACTAAGAGTTTCTGTAACATAATATGTACACAATGTGTTATTATGGTAATCTGGTAAATCAGACGTTGACACTGGTATTTTGAATGAAATATTCATAAACTCAAACCAAAACTAAAAATAACAAACAGGTAATACAATGTTCTGTAATTATACTACAGCTTAGCTTTATAAAATTGAAAGACAGAGGAATGCAAAAAAAACAAAAAAAAAACATTGTTTTACTAAAACCACTTCACTAGGATGATGAAGAAGATGATCATAATCCAGAAATTGATCAAGATGATAATGAACATGGAGAAATGGATGACCATGATGAAGACGGTGATGATGATGAACACGAGGTAGATAACCATGATAATGAAGATGATGATGAATCTGAAAATAATGATGAAGATGATGAAGATGACGAACATGATCAACAAGATGATGAAAACAGTGTAAAACAGAACCTAGAAGAAACAGATGAGGTGTGATTTTAATTTTAACTCATTACTTCTTATAGCAAAATTGAATAGGATTGTAGAGGTGAATGGATAAAAAGTAGTCAACAATTTTAATGTTGTATTAACATATTTGGTTGCTAATAAAGACTAGAATGTTTACACCAAATTATAGTACAGCATTTTTGAAGTCATTGTTAGCAAAAAATTATGCAATGTCAATGTTAAATCCTTGCCCACTTTTGTACACATTCTACCCTGCAATCATATTCATCCCATTTTGTTGGTAATGTGATAGTTTTATTAAATTACATCACTATTCTTGTATTTATTAAAACTTTCGACAGGATGATGATAATGAAGAACACAATTATGGAAAGTATTATGAAAGTGGTGAAGATGAAAAAGAAGATGGTAATGACAACGATGATGAGAATGATGAAGACGATAATGACGACCTACAGAGGGTAGACGAAAACAACTCCGCAGAAGATGATGATGATGAAGATGAACAAAACGAAGAACCAAATAATCAGAGTGTAGAAAATGATGACGATTTTGAAGGTGATGATGACCATAGTGACGAAAATGATCAAGATGATAACGAATCGCGTGAAAACGAGGTGCAAAGTGTGACGCTTGACAACAATAAACATTTTTGATTTGATTGGCACTAACACTATAAAGCTTATTTTTCTAAATTTTACTCTAAAGCACCAATGTTTCAGTGCATTAGAATTAATTATAATATATTGTTATTAACTTAACAATAAACTTTTATCATCCGAAACTCTTACACTTACAGTAATCGAAATGTAGGTACTGCGAAACTACAGTATGGCTTATTACTGTTTTTTAATCTTAACATTTTTTGTATCAAAAACATGAAATGTTTTTCGATTTACTTTTGTGTGCTATTTTAAGTTGCGTTTTGTTGTGAGGCTCATTGTACTAATTTTAGAAGGATGTTGGCGATTGATCGGCATTGGTAAGCAATTTACCTACAGGTTCTAGTAAAATATTTAGGTGGGCCTAATTTCGACTTAAACCCGATCCTTGGGTAGTGAGAACAAAATTGAAAAGCTAAGGCGCAATGCACACGGAAGAGATATGGCATGGAATAGACGTAGACGTAATACGAAGTTCGTATTACGAACATCACTGTAAGTAACATGTCCCTCCCACGTCCACACCCCATCCGCGCACAGTCACCACTGTGTGTATTGCACCATTTAATAACATGGACGATGGACGAGTAAAGAACGAGCGTCCTTGTCCGTTGTCCGCGTCCTGTCAACCTTCGTGTGCATTGTGCTTAAGAATTTAAACTGCTTTAAAAAAAAAAACTTACTTCTGAATAAAATAACCTGTGTTTGAAATTAAAGGTTTAGAACTGAAACAATGAATCAAAAACAATTTGTTGACCATTTTTACCAACAACATAACATAACATCACGCCTGTATTTCCCCGAAGGGGTGAGAGGCAAGGCAGAGGTGTAATAGTACACCCACATTTCGCCAGTTATGTTATAGTCCCATGTAATAGGGGGTGAGCCTATTGCCATTGACCGGGCACAAATCCAGACTCCGGGCTGCTAATGAGAATTTCCTAATGAAAAAACCCAATAGCACTTTGCCCGACCCGGGAATCGAACCCAGAACCCCACGCTCAGCAGTCGCGCTTGCAACCACTAGACCAACGAGGCAGTTACCATTTTTAATTATTCTTTAACAACAATGCATATAATCACATAAGCAGTCTTACCATATTTGTCTGATAATTTACATATCCAATTCAGTACTTTGATTTGTAACGATCTTGTATAGTCTTGTTACCTTTGTACTTGGTGATTCATTAGTAACAATCATGATAAAAGTATGGTTTGCAATCAAGTAAATTTGCAGGAAGAAGAACACGAAGAAGAAGCTGAAGACTTAGGAGTTGAAGTAGAGAGGCTTGAAAAAGAGGTATCTGATGAAGATGCACTATCCGAAGAACTGCCTACTACCGAAGCCGAGGAAGACGATGATAGCGAAGGTTTGTTAAACGAATCAGACTTTTTGTGTTAAATTTATACTATAGCCCCACTGCTGGGTCTCTCCCAAGCTCTTATCAAATCTAAAATCTTCTTTTTTCTCATAACTTCTCGTTATACAAAGTGGATATGACAATACGACATTAAATAAAACCACATACAGAGTATTACGTCCTCAGACCAAAAACACACAAAAAGTAAAAAGCTTAGCCACAGGAAATTATTTTAATTTAATTAATTTTGAATATAGAACCATTTTTCCAGGCAAAGATCATTGTCAAAGACCTGTGCGAACCCATATGATTTTAAAATCTTTCTCAATGATTACAGAAGATTACAAATGGTGTTACTTACTATTTCGATGTTTTAATATTTATTTTGTTCATATTTTCGTTTCTTTAATTATTTTCGATAAAAAAACTTATTTATGTGTTTAAAATGCTTCTATAGACTAGTAATAACCATGTTTTCATTTACTGTCGTATTGTCATATCCACGTTTTACATGTTTTTATTAATGATCAAACTAATGAAGACTGAAGCGCATTTAATATATTCCCGCCTCTTATTGCAGCTCGTAGTCGAATATTTTTGCTTTAATTCTCGTGTTATTTCATAACATTTCACAACCATATTTTTACTCTAATACACATACTTCTAAAAGAACCATTTTCTTTACAGAAGTCTCAGGTGAATTAGCGTCCGAAGACGATGGAGATGCTGATGACGTTGGAGATGGAGTTGCTGAGGACGAAGAGTTCTTGGAGCCAGACGACATTGAGGAGGCGCTGCCTATTATCGAAAACATCGTTGCGCCTAAAGGAAAACCTTTAGTTGAGGTAATGTATACCATAGAACCACACCTCGGACACTTAATACATTATGAATGCTAGCACTACCTACATACGCAAGCTAACGTCTGTATACGAACATTACGAACGCACACACACGTGTAGGTTAGGGATGCTCGCCGCTCGTAATGTCAACTGAGTTCCAAGCGCTTCTCAGTAGTTCTCAGAAATGGCATGCTTGTATAGCGACTAGCGATTGACGACCATTGCAATTGTGCAGTCCAAGTGCTGTCAAACCGAGGGCGCGTAAGGGGCGCGGGCGAGGTTTCTTAAATTAGCGGGGGGCGCTGAGTGGCCGTTCTGTACGTTAGTACTATTAGGTATTCTGTGATAGAACCTAGGTTTAAGGGTACTTGAAATTTAAAGTATTATATGGAGTGAAAATTTGATGCTGTCTAAATAAGAGCGACTTCAAATGACGCGCCTCAGAATCACTACAATCTGCCTTTTTTTAAAGTGCCTATACTTGCCCAACCTTGTGCCTATACTTATACATGTTTTAATGACATGATGTGCCTTTTCGTTTTCTAGTCTTTCGTCTTCTGACGATTTTAACTTCTAGTTTTGTTTTTGTAATAATACTGTTGCGATCTGCATAATTCCTCAGACCGATGTTGTAAACTTTATTATTTTCTCATCAGGTGGAAGAAGAAGCTTCTACTGTGAAGCCCACAGATACGCTCGCCGACGAAGAAGAATATGAGAAACAGCAAGAAGAATTGAGACGCGAGCAGGAACAAGCTTCTCACCGTAAGTTATTTCATAAATGCCCTGCATGCCTTTAATTAACCCAACCCATTGCTTTTTATTGCTGCAACATCTGGACGGTTTTAGTTTAATCCTTACAAAATTCTCATTATCACTGAATAATCAATTTCCACCCTTATTAACACCTAATAGGGTTTTGGTTTTAATTAATAATAATATTAACGAATTAACATAAGATCTAACTAACATCTGATATAAGTATTTTATTTCATAAAACGAATGTAAAAATAAATGTTGTTGAAATAAATTTCTTTTATTTCGGCCCATTTGCTTTAATTGTGCTTAGTTTAAGATTGTTTTTGTTATTATGACACGAGACTCACATACACACAAACCGTTTTTCATTAATGTTTTTCTTCTCTCTGTTTTTTTTTATTTGTTTTGTATTGCTTTTATTGTAATTTAAAATATATAAAAAATCATACAGGGTGTCAGGGAAACGCTTCCGAAAACGAAGACAGGTGATAGTGCTGGTGATTACTGATACGAAACCACGAAAAAAAATCGATTCTTTTTATAGATTTTTTCATTTTTTTTTTGCATTTTTCATTTTATATGAGTTTTATTTAACTGCCCAAAGCTGGTTATGTATGAAAAATGCAAAAAAATATATATGAAAAAATCAATAAAACTTTTTAACAAAAAATTGAACCGACGAAAACAGAAACTGAAAAGCGAACTAATTATGAGTCGGCGCCAAACGAACTTTTAACAAGCATAGTGCGTGTAAGTTGGAAGTGGCCGAGCGGAGAACGCATTTTTGGAAAGTTATTGTTTATCGTTGAAAATCTCACGTTGTATTTGATGTGACGTTGTTTTTATTATTTATTTAAAGTAATTTAATGATCTTCGTTGATTGTTTGTTTGGCGCCGACTCATAATTAGTTATTTTTCGCTTTTCAGTTTCTGTTTTCGTCGGTTCAATTTTTTGTTAAAAAGTTTTATTTTTCATTTTTTTGTGGTTAAACTCTAAATCCAGGTCTCCATTATGTCGTAGTGTCTAGAACTATATTTATGTATGTCAAGTTTCAACAGAATCGGTTAACAGGTAAGAATTCAGTGGGTGAACAAACACTCATCCCCTGTTTTACTACCCTTAGGGGTGGATTTTGATTTTGAAATTTAAATGGGACCAACTTCAAGATATACCCTATCCAATAAAAAAAGAATCATCAAAATCGGACCACTCTGTAAAAAGTTATGCGTGGTCATACATAAAAAAAAAAATAAAAAAAAAAAAAATATATATACGCGTCGAATTGAGAACCTCCTCCTTTTTTTCGTCGGTTAAAAAAAAGGATCTCATCTTTTTTTCGTGGTTTCGTATCAGTAATCACCAGCACCTATCTTCGTTTTCGGAAGCGTTCCCCTTACACCCAGTATAAGATGCGACGACGCTTGAGATATTTAAATAGGTACATAACAAAATATGTTCTCATCTGTAGCCTTTTATGGATCTAAAAAGTACATTTATATTCATAGATCATTTCATCTTAGCTTATAAAACTTATACGACACCTTTGTGTTTCGCTCTATTATTATTTATTACACACAACACTCATTATTTTGGCTACATTAATTTGGATTATAATTTGACTCCTCTATAACTTGTATAATTTCTTGCAAAACCTAATTTTATATACCTACTAGCCTATGCCTGCGACTTCGCCCGCGTGGATGTCGTTTATCGCGCATCCCTCGGGAACTGTTCATCTTCTCGGGATAAAAAGTAGCATATATGTTAATCTGGGTTATGTTCTATCTGTATGCCAAATTTCATTAAAATTCATACAGTAGTTATGTGTGAAAGAGTAACAAACATCCATTCATCCTCACAAACTTTCACGTTTATAATATTAGTAGGATTAGAGAAAATAATAACAGAAAAATCCGGAACTCCCAAATTTATCATCAGTAGTTATTCGTTTAGGTGGAAGGGCTTTGTAATTAGCTCACATCGAAAATAGAATGCGGACTCATTACTTACATCCGCGCTATTTTCGTTTACTAAAAATATCTTTTAAAAATAAAACACCCTTTGTTATGTTGAACTTCAAAAATATGAGAGAAATTAATTTATATCTTGAGGTCTCTGACCATACGCGTATTGTTTGCTGTTTACCTAATGGCTGATCTAATCTGAAGCGTGGGAATTGAAGGGTGCAACGAAAATGTGTGTTATCGCAATAAACTGAATTGTGGGATACACCCCCGGTTCTTATAACCTATCATAACAAATAACAAGCTATTTTGCATTAGAATTACCTTCCAAAGATTTGAATAGGCTTTCATGCTGGCACTTCACTTTGCGTTTTAAACCAAATATTCGCGTTATTTCGTCAATAAAAAACATTCCCTGTTTCTATTTGTATAAAGTTCATTTTGTGAAGTGCGAAATACAAAATCAGGGGGTCTACTCGCAAAATCGACAACGACATAATCCAATATATATCGGACATACCTCACTATAATAAATGTTCGGATGCTTTGTTTTTTTACGAAGTAATAGAACATGTTCGACGAAAATAAGGCGTTGACGTATAAAAAAAGAGAAACAGTTTCAATTTAATTTACAATTTATTAGGAGTAAGGTTACGTCCGAGAAATTGTTGATTAGTATCGTTCGTTGCTTCGTATATAAACTATAGTGAAATCTACGTTACTTAGAGTAGGTTTCGACACGAAAAATGTCACGATTTATCGATATCGATTTTGCGAGTAGACCTGGGGTTATGGCTTCTACATCTCCTGGGGTTATGGCGACTACACAAATTTGCGTCGATAACCAGAGAGTTTAGCGTCGGGGTAACGCGTGTGCCGCGTGTGTTGCAGTGTGGCTGAAGCTGCTGGTGGGCGGCGCGCTGCTCGCGGCCACGCACGCGGTCTTGCACCGCGCCACTGCCCCGCGCGGTGCGTACACTACATACACTATAGTCGGGCCGTTTTAACTGAGTCGTAGGGCCATCAATCTTTTTCTCCCACTTGCTCGGAAATTGTTTCATTAATTTAAAAAAAGAATACATCAATCAGCTCTTTTCCATACGCAACGACACACCAGCAATTTCCAACACTACAATAATAGAAATAGCTGGCTAGCGAGGTTTTTAAGTGCACACATAAATTAGGTGTTTTTAGGTATACGATATTTATTATTTTAAAGGCTGAATGCGCATTTTTTTTTTAATCTTTGAAAATAGAACAAGAACCGCGCGAGGGCAAATTGGCGCGAATGAAAATTAGATACTGTTTAATTAGTTTGTGTATTGTTTCCTCGCAAATGAGAGAAAAGTACTATACAAGTCTCGGCCGAAATACCAATTAACAGCCTCGTTTAGTTAAAAAGGACTCTGCTGGCGCCTCGTCCTTTTAAAATCACTTCGAATGTGATGGCTTCGCCTCGTACTTCCAATATTACTTGGCCGTCAGTTGCTTTATTTCAGGCCTCGACAGTAATGTAGTATTTTGTCTAACGTCCCGCTCGCACTCGTTAGGCTTATGGAGCGCACTAATCATGTTGGTAATAGTAGCGAATGGATATCGATAAGTTGTGACGTTGTGTACCAATCAGTGATAAGCGTGCGTAATGAGGGTTACTATGACTATAGACCGGGCGTAAGCAGGTAGCATGATATCGATATTTCGCAGGTAGCTGGCTAGCACATTCCTATTGTTACTGACGTTTATGATCCGACGACTCAGTTTAAAACGGCCCGACTATAACCAAAAACCACTTTATTACCTGTCTTTCAACACAATACATAATGACGAGTAATTAATTAAACTACCAAGTTAATACCCTGCGATTATGCTGTAATTCAGGTGACCAGACCTTATCGTCCTAAGCTTCAGGAAATTTTAATGCTCTTTTCAATACAATTTAGTATGCGTGCCTAATATTTGGGTGCCAACAAGATTTTTAGAATTTTCCTATTTTTAAACAAATTAAAAGTGATTTATGTAAAATGTTTCGTGTCTATTAAAATTCAATCGTTATTACTTGGAACCTCTCCAACAATGTTAACTTATAGTTTTGTGGCGGAGTGTCCCTACAGTTTTATTTAAAAAATGTAATAAATTAACAGCAATTACAAACTAGATTAGTTTACATTCAACTTACACAGTATTATATCCATTCCATTTAAATAGCAAGTTTGGCCTTACTTCCTTTTAACAATGTCATTGTGTCCTTTTCTTATGTTCCAATTGAATTGATGGAGCTACTCAGTCTAACACACAGGCAATTAGGTATTATAATGTGTAGTCGGACCTTCATAAATGTAGTCCGAATCCTGAAATATAATTTTCATGACAGATGGTACACCAGCAAGTGACGAGCACGCTAGTAGGGAGGAAACACCAGTGATTGACCGCCGTATGACACTCATATCCGATGAAACTGCCGCAGCTGGTAGGAGTTATTTCTTTATGACGTACTAAATCAACTTACACCTCGAACCTTTTTATAATTAGTTATTTTACGTGCTTCAGCAGCGTCAAAGCAAGTTATAGAAGAAATTGTGCAACCAATAGTGGAAGAAAAAATATTTGGAAAGGTTTCCTCTTTTATTAAATCTGCTCCACCTCACATGGATGAAAGCGAAGAGGAGGAAGAAGAAGAGATTGAGGATGAAATTGAAATTAACACCAAGGTAAGACTGTTACCGTTATTTTTTTAAATCTTATGATTACGATTGTTCGTAATGTAAGGAAATAACCCACAGAGTATAACCGCGGCACAGCCTACAAAAGAAGAAGACACCGAAAACAAAGAATTGTACAGTGATGAAGAAGAACCAGAAGATGAAAAGGAAGAAGAAGAAATTGTAAAAGAATTAGTGAAGGAAGCTCCAAAACAATACGCGCCCGCTGCTCAAAAGGTGGTCGAACCTGAACCAGAGGTAGACGAAGATGATGATGACGTGGAAATAATTGACGACGAACAGCTTGAGGAAGAATTGGAGGAAGAAGAAGATATATCTGATGTGGATGACGCAGAGCTCCTGAGTCGCCTCGAAGCTAAATACGGACGTCTGCCCGAACCGGATCGACCTGGACAAAAACACAGTAAACACGACTGTATGCGTGTGATCGCTTGCTCGACTAGATTCGCTGTTGGCTTCATAATTCTAACCAATTAACACTCCCTGGCATGACTAACAGTAACGTGAGTGGATGAATTATTAATTTTTAATGTTTTATTTGCTGTCCACATTTTTATGTTTATTTTTAGAATAGATTCGATATTAGTATTTGTTTCCATAGATGTTCAAATCATTATATAAAGTTATCACGAATCATGTGAGAATGTTCCTGAATATAACAATGACCACATTAGGGTCGATAAATCCAATTTGTTATATCAGATCTAATCTAGAACCATTGACCATACATCCCATAGACGCCTCATTACAGGCGACCGATGTTGGTCATCATATCAATGATATAGCACAATGTCGGTCGCCACCAGTCGCCACTTGAAAACTTCAAATCAGTTTCGACCACTTATGAGCCGTCAAAACTTCCGCGTTTGTGATTAGCCAATAGCCGCCGTGATAGGGTCAACCGGAATGCAGTACCCCGCCTCAGCTAGTTGACAGAATTTATTGTACGCATCATATTCAACATTAGGTGTCTATTGGGCTGTATGGTCG
Source organism: Asteroscopus sphinx (assembly GCA_949699075.1). Taxonomy (NCBI): domain Eukaryota; kingdom Metazoa; phylum Arthropoda; class Insecta; order Lepidoptera; family Noctuidae; genus Asteroscopus; species Asteroscopus sphinx. Next base: position 13,240,661 of record OX453001.1, read on the forward strand.
ATGAATACAACTTACATAGATACATAACTGTCATCCCAAATGGCAATTAGATAAAGAAAGGAATTCCCTGATTGGTATTGAAACCAATGTTTTTTTTTCAATTTCAGAGGATGCTGGGAATAGTATAGAGGACGACTGGCCGGGAGAGCCGAGCGACCAGTACTGGCGCGAGCAGCTCGACCAAGCCGGACACGAGCTACGCCAGGTAAGTCACCAATAAAGATTTTCTGAGAAATCGATACAAATGATTTTTTAAAGATTTTTTAGTCTTGAGCGCAAATAGATAGATAAAGTCCAAGATAAAAGAAAATTATAAAAATATATGCAAACAATACAGTCCGATTGACTTGCCGTAGTCCCAGGGAATGAGCAATTAAATAGAAAATATTTTTAAAATAATAATTGTGACCAAATGTTGTAGATAATTGTTGGTGTATTCTTACGGCCAAAATTAATATCCAATCTATCCACCATTTGCCATACTAGAGACAGAAATTTGACATAAGCTCTATACAAAATATGTCAAATTTCTATCTCTAGTAGGGCAAATCGTGGATAGATTGGATATTAATTTTGGCCGTAAGATACCTATATAGTACATACATATTTTGAATGGTTTGATTTCTATAAAATTTCACAAGAAACGTTTTTTTTTTATTGCACGTAGATAACTGTTTATTTTTATTTTTAAATGGCATGCTACTCGATTTTGTTGATTTCTGAAAGCTTATGGCTTTGCTTGCATCTCATATGAATTTTTTCCAAACCATAGCGAATGCACCAACAATATTTTGAATCGATAAATAGGTATATTATGTAAATTATATTTCTATTATACAATTCTCACGAAATTATCAAATCGAATTCCAGGAGTGGCTCGACTAACTTTTTTAACTTTTGCATCCAAAATTCGCATCCATCATACTTTGCTCGTTGTGCTATTTTACTATCGACTCGTCGGCGGACATGTCGGGCTGCGTCCCGCGCCCGCACCCCGCGCGGGGCGCCCCCGACTTCCCCCGACGACATCGACTCCCCCCTAGAGTAGGAGCGGTCGCTCGCCTGCTTCTGTTGTAATCACGAAGTAAAAAACGAATGAAGTCATAGTGTGTGTCATATATGTCACCGTGAGAGTTACAGTCAGAGATCGGCAAATACATACATACTGACCTCAGAACATTAACTAAAGCGGACGTATCTTTTCTCCCGTTTATATATGTAAAAATATGGGTACAGTAGTACACATTTTATATGGCCCACCGATGTACCTGGCGCAGATGAACAATTTAAATATCCGGGAAATTGGTTAACCAATCAGAAAGCACCATCGCTGCGTGCCAAAAGTCTTAGCCGCTGCCGCTACAATGACTTGCAGTGTACGGAAGCGCGTGAGCGAAGTAGAAAAGACGGCACGGCAATCAATTTTAATACCGTCGTCGACCGCATCGCTCAACATCAGCTGAGGTGGCGGTCAAACGCAAGCCCATATGATATAAAAAAAATCCTTATTGTATAAGGTTGTTTTATTTTTTTAATGTTTCGGGGGTTTTCGTCGATCGTCTTTTCTGTGATTGACGACGCGCCTTATCTTTTGTGTCATACTGTTAACTGTACTAGACTTGTATTTGTTTGCTACTTCATCGATGATGCCGTATGCGGGCGAGTGGCTCTGTGTGTGCTGCGTGTGTGTGAGTGTATCGTGTACTAACGTGCGGAGGGCGAGTGGAGTGCGGCGAGTGTGCGCGCGGCCGCGGAGCAGTTGAAGGGCAGTGCGCGTGCGCGCTGGCTGCTGGCGCGCGCGCTGGACGCGGCGGCCGAGGCGCGGCGCGACAACCGCCTGCTGACGCGGGCCATCACCGCCTACCTCGACGTCCTCAAAATGAATGAACGTCTCGCCGACAACAAGCTGCTTGAGGTCGCTCAACGAACACTCGACAGAATACGATTTAGAGGTGAGAAATCCCCTTTGTTGGCAATAGGCTCACCCCCTATTACATGGGACTATAACAGAACTAGCGAAATGTGCGTGTACTATTACACCTCTGCCTACCCCTTCGGGGAAATACAGGCGTGATGTTAAATCTCCTTTCATTGCATCAGTTTGTTGTCTACTTGTTCGAGTATCGGAATGCTGATCACGAGGTCGTGGGTTCGATTCCCACAGTACACAAATATTTTTGTGATGAGAACATATGTGTTTGTGTTGGTCTGGGTGTTTATTATGTATATTATAAGTATGTATTTACAAAAAAAAGTATTTAATTATTATGTCCATTGTCTAGTACCCATAGTACGGTCTAACAAAGCAATTAGTATACAGGGTCACCAGATATAGATGAAAATTTCTCAGGAAGTTATTATAGGATGGTTTGATTAGGGTTTTGTATAAATACAGTTTAACTTTGTCCGTTATTAAAATGATATTTCACTCGAAAACAGCCATAATCTTCTGAGAAAACTTCATTTATATCTCTCTACCCTGTATACCAATTGCTTTGTTAGCCTGCACGCCTGTACTCACGGCTACACATCAAGCTATACATTTCCAGTATAATAAGCTGATCTCGCATTGTACGGAAAGCCTATACAATGCGAGGTCAGCTCATACTGAAAATGTACACCTTGATATGTAGCCGTGTGTACAAGCTCTGATTAGAAATATTTATTATTTATTTATTATCATTGTTTTGGAGAGAATTATAATACATGTGTGTTTTACAGGTAATTATCTGAGTGCGGAACCCGTCTACAGATTGCTAATTCGCCGATTTCCTGACGTTCCTGACTATTATAACAACTTAACAGTTTCCTTCCTTATGGCTAACAGGTAACCTATCCAAACTTAAATGAAATAAATAAAATAAAACTACGATTTTTAATGATAAAAATCTGTTTTTCTTTTAGGGCCGACCTCGCAGAGCAGGTCATAAAAGACACTCTACAGAAATGGCCTGATGATCGTATCGCCCTAGCCCACCACGGCTTCATTCTGAAAACTCAACATAACCGCCATGAAGAGGCAGTTGATGCCTTCCAAAAAGCTTTGAAAGGAGATATCGGGCCAGCAACCGAGCCTAGGTTCTACTACCACCTGGGCGACTCTCTTCTCTTACTGGGTCGATATGCAGAAGCCCATGAAATCCACAAGCGTGGGGCGGCACTGGGACATTTTTTGTCACCTGCACAACGTTCCCTCTATAATGTAGACCGACTTAAAAGTCAACCGTGGTGGAATATAGAGCAGACGCCATATTCAAAGCTGGCTCGTGCCCTAGAAAAATCTTGGAAGGAAATCTTGAAGGAAGGAGAAGCTGCTAAAGCTTTATATGAGAAAGAAAAAGAAGGATTGAAGGAGCGAGGAGAGTGGTCTCAACTGGACTTGTTCGTTCGGGGTCAAGAAATCCCTAATAGTTGTAAAAGCGCGCCAGTAACGTGTTCGATCGTCCGTTCGGAAGTCGCCGCCGCCGGCTGTCGTCGCGGTCAGATCAAGTTTAGCGCTATGGAGGCGGGTACTCATGTACGGCCACACGTCGGGCCCACTAACTGCCGGCTACGAATGCATTTAGGTCTCAGCAATACCAAAGATACTTTTATAAGAGTGGATCAAGAAACCAGGTGATTATTTTTACATACATACATTTTGTAAAATAATGGTCATTACTGTCGAGGCCTGAAATGAAGCAATTTACAACCGAGCAATATTGGAAGAACGAGGCGAAGCCGAGTGCTTCCCAAGTGATTTTAAAAGGACTCGGCTGTCGCCTCGTCATTTTTAACTAAACGAGGCCGTTAATTGCTATTTCGGCCGAGACTTGTATACTTATGCTTGACAATACACAAATTAATTACGCGCGGTTCTTGTTCTATTTTCAAAGTTCCCAATTTCCGAACAAGTGGGAGAAAAATTATATTTATTGAAACTAGATTTATACTTGAGCTCTATGGGCCTTTAAAAAAATGTTTCGTTATTTTCAGACAGTGGAAAGTCGGGAAGACGTTGATGTTCGACGACAGTTTCGAGCACGAGGTGTGGCACAACGGCACCGGTACACGGCTCGTGCTCATTGTGGACGTGTGGCACCCCGCGCTCACGCCCCACGAGCGCCGCGACCTGCCTTCCATCTGACGCCCGCCACCCTGTGCTACCGCCTATCTGACACCCGCCACCCTGTGCTACCGCATATCTGACGCCCGCCACCCTGTGGTACCGCCCATCTGACGCCCGCCACCCTGTGCTGCCGCTCATCTGACGCCCGCCAGCCCATACTCACACACACGGAGCCCCGCGCGCTTCGGCCCGTCTGACGCCCGCCACCCCGCGCTGCCACCCATCAGACGCCCTCCACCCTTCGCAACCATACCCAGGATGTCTAATACAAGTGTTGAGCGTTAATCTTTGTAATGTAAGAATGTACACCACTAATACTTTGAAAGTCGTTGATAAACTAGTCAATTTTACATAAGTGATATCACGATAAATACGTTAACGTTGTGCATTTATGGCATATCAGTTCCACTTATGTAACGTTAAATTTCTTTTAAGAATCTCTTCGAGTCATTTGCTTATATTCGCTTGGTTATTATTTGCCGTATTTAATATCTGCAGTTTCATAACTATAATCTAGAAGTAATTAGACGATTTTGCATGTTGAATGTATTTGTATCAAATGTTATTAACAATCTCAGTATCAGAATCAATAGGTAGGTAATTTTAAACGTAATATTATAATCAATTAATGTTTCAAATGTCACTTTTCTGTATATAATTGCCAATTTTAAGGTAAGTATTATAAAAGTGACATAAAAAAAAAATATCAGTATATTTTAGTAATACTACCTTGTGATATATTTTCGTGTCCATGTTACGATTTATGTTAAGAATAAAATTCCAATGCTCGATACAAACTGCCTTCTTAATTTCCTCTTTCCAAGTTCAATGGATAAAATAAAATGCAATATACGCTTAGTAGGTGTATATTTGGTATAAAAAATGCCAGACAGTCTGGCTCCAATATAACCTATGTATAACTTACAAACTTAACCTAATAAAGCTCGTTGTAATCTAATTAATCGCTAGGTACAAAATTGGTCCACAGTTTATCATCGCAACTGAAATAAACATAAATCCTATCTAGACAAATTCGAGGCCCGTATTTTAAAGACACGAGATTCTAGTTTATTACTAAATTGGACGGAAGAGTAACACTTAATAATTTCTATAACAGAAACATATATAGTCTGTTCTCCCTTGTCTTATTTAGTAAACAATCTTGGCATGTCTCTTTATTCAAATAACTACTCATAAAATATAATTACTAGTTCTGCACACAATTCTATTTTTTTTTTAAATTGTGGGTGAAATTGTTAACATAATGACTTTTAAATAATTGTTAATAACGAATTGCATTAAAAAGTCATGCTAAGATTGTTTACTAAATAAGACAGTAAGAAAAAAACTGGCCAAGTGCGAGTCGGACTCGCGCAGTAAGGGTTCCGTACCACCCATCGACCTGATACCCCATAGAAACTAATTTAATTTACGAAGGTTCATCAAACACATCAACGTACAGTGCGCGAAATGTGAATTTTTGCATCTCACGCAGGTACCACCACATGTGTCTATGTCTTATTTTTAGTATTTGTTGATAAACTACATCATCATCCTCCTGCCCTTATCCCAATTTATTTGGGGTCGGCGCAGCATGTTTTTTTCTTCCATACATCTCTATCAGCCGTCATCTCTGTGTTTACTTTCTTTCTATTCATATCATCTTTCACACAATCCATCCATATTTTCTTCGGTCTCCCTCTTTTCTTATAGCCATCAACATTCATACTTAAAACTTTCCTCGTAACATGCTCCCCATTCCTCCTCATCACATGTCCATACCATGATAGTCTGTTGCTACTTAACTTCTCTGTCACTGGCGCTACTTTCAGACTCCCTCTTACATATTCATTCCTTATCCTATCCATTCTCGTTACACCACACATTCCTCTTAACATTCTCATCTCAGCTGCATGCACTTGCCTTTCATTAATTCCTTTCGTAGCCCAACATTCCGATCCATACAGGACAGCAGGTCTTATCATGGTCTTATAGATTTTCCCCTTCAGTTTAAGAGGAATTCGGGAGTCACATGTAGTTCCCGTGACCTGCCGCCATTTCAACCATCCTGTGTTAATTCGGTGCTTGACTGTCCGGTCAATTTCGCCATCGCTTTGCACAAGTGAACCGAGGTACCGAAAGTCGGAGCAGACTGGCAAGGGCACGCCATCTAGCGCAATAGCAACAAAACCGGAAAGACCGCCGAAATCGCAGAACATGTATTCCGTTTTAGTTCTGCTGATTTTCAAGCCAACGTTCTCCAGATTTTGTTGCCATTTTGCCAATCTACTCTGGACCTCAAGTCCATCTTCACCAACAAGGACAATGTCGTCAGCAAACAGCATGCACCAGGGTGCCTCTTCCTGGATTTCTGATGTCAAAGCATCCATTATCAGCAAGAAGAGGTAAGGACTTAGAGCCGACCCTTGGTGCAAGCCTACAGCCACACTGAACTCGTCGGTGTTGCCAGCGGCCGACCGAACGTGGGTACTAGATTGGCTGTACATAGCACGAATTAACTCCACATACTTTGCAGGCACACCTTTCTCTTTCAGCGCCCACCACAAGACCTCGCGGGGTACTCTGTCGTACGCCTTCTCTAGGTCAACGAACACCATGTGCAAGTTCTTATGCGCACGTCTATACTTTTCGCATATTTGGCGGAGTGCAAATATGGCATCCGTTGTCCCACGACCTGGCATAAATCCCATCTGGTTTTGGGTGATCTCACTCTCCTCTCGCAATCTTTTCTCTATCACCTTCTCCCATACTTTCATACTGTGTGACATGAGCTTTATTCCTCGATAGTTGTTGCAGTCTTGTACATCACCCTTATTTTTGAAGATGGGCACTAGCGTACTATTACACCATTCTTGTGGGATCGTTTCTTCATGCAACAACTTATTGAAGAATAAAGTCAGCCAGTAACATCCATCTTCTCCTAATAATTTCCATACTTCTACTGGTATACCATCTGGTCCCACTGCTTTCCCATTTTTCATACTTCGAATCGCCCTTCTGACTTCATCCATACTAATTTCATTCACTAAACCCCTATTTACATACACCTCTTTAAGTAGGCCAGACCATACATTCTCTTCATTCATCAACCTTTCAAAGTATACCTTCCAACGCTCTTTTATTTCATCATCTTTTGCTAAGACCATACCTGCATCATCTTTTATACATTTTATATGAATTATATCTCTTGCTCTCTTTTCTCTAGACTTTGTTATGCGATAGAGCTCTTTCTGGCCTCTAGGGAATTCTAACGAGTTATACAAGTCATCCTGAGCCCGAGTTCTCGCCACAGCTACTGTTCTTTTTGCCTTTCCCTTCCATTCTTTGTAGATATTCTTCTTTATCTCTTTTAAATCTACATTTATGTTTTCAACATCCTGCCATTCTTTAAACGCACTCTTTTTTTCCTTAAGTATCTTTTGCACTTCTTCATTCCACCACCATGTATCCTTATCAATTATACCCTTTCCTTTCGATTCTCCACACACATCTTTTGCTATTCTTCTTACACCATCCGCTATTTCATTCCAACATTCATTCACAGACTTCCCTTCCATTTCCTTCATTTCTATCATTTTATCTACCACCTTTTCCCTGAAAACACTCGCAAACTCCTTCTTTTCCAGCATGCGCCATCTTGTTCTAGGTGGGGGCCGTTCTTTGTTCCTGTTAAGCGGGACACTGATAAACTACATAATATGCACTATAATCTGACCAAGTTTGACGCTGGTATGTATTACCGTTTTGAAGATAGATCAGGAACAAAAACGTTGAAAAAATGCAATGAGGTTTCTTGTATGGGGATCTTTGGTTTTAGACTTTTATTTGTTTTTAGTATTTGTCGTGATGCCCCTCATAGCAACACATATTCTGTGAAAATTTCAACCGGTTACCTATTACCGTTCAAAAGATACGGCCCTGTGACAGACAGACGGACGGACAGCGTAGCGAGAGTAAGAGATTCCCGTTTGGCAACCTTCGAGTACGGAACCCTGAAAACAAATAGTAGTGTCTCATCAACAATAAAAGAACTTTTATTAATACCTTCTTATCTCGATGTACCTACTTGACTCGTTCTTAATGTAATTAACTAGCTTAATGTCTACAAAAAATGCTTAACAGCTTTCGTCAGGTATTAATATTGGAATGTTAATTTATCTAGACAGAGTATACAAATATTTTTACATAATAATGCATAATATTGTGATATCAACCACTAAAAAGTGCAAAATATTACCTAGATCCAGTCTAACATTTTTATGGTAGTATAAATTGTAAACTAACCTATTTCTGGCAGAACTTAAACACTAACATTTCCATTAAAGCTAATGTCTTGATAAAATACAATAACAATGACTTAAAATATCCTCGCTTAAGAACCCAATTTAAAAATAATTATTTTGAAAACATTTCAAAATAAGAGTAATTCGTATAAAATCACATTCGCATTTCAATACATTCATTCATAAACTCACCACTTGATGGCAATTATACTTTCGATGATCTTAAAACTATAAATCAGAACTTAGTAACTACTTATAGCAAAAGGCTCTATGTTCCAACTAGAAAACAACATCACTGGAATAAGGCACTAAGTACTCTGCATGTGTTATACGGGCTACACATGAGGACCGGCCGGACGGATCTGGCCTGAAGACGCAGCTAGATTTGGCCCGAGGTCTGTAGGCGCGTCGGCCGCGCCTCTCAGTCCCTACGGCCTCAACAGGCCATCCAGTCGTCAAATTTAATTTCATTCGATGACAGACTGCCTCCAACCGCGCCTCAAATTCGCGGAATTTCTTGCTACACACAACGGATTTGACCTATCGAGATGTAAACCCATGGAGGCGCCCTATTCTTCTATTTACACCTCGTTTATACAAATATCTATTAAATCGTTATAGAAATATGAATCTATACTTTCTCTTGTTCACCAAGGTATAATGTTGTCTGGTGAAAGACATGGCATGCTATTTGTATGTTAGAGAACACGGAGCGGAAACAGAGGTTTGGAACATTTTTACGTAACTCCGCGTGGCGAAAATCCGCCATTTTAAGGCCAGGGTTTTAGATGTGTGCTCTAGAGTAAACAAACATTTTGGATTTGGATTGCGATTTTGTCTTTAAAAACGTTCCCAAAATTATTGTTTGTGCTGTGGACAACAAGTAATGCAAATGAATGTGGATTATAATAAGTTTTGATTACTTACATCCCTTGCAATGGCCGCCATTTTACGGGCCCGGAGAGTGTAAGTATAGCACACAGACGTCTGTTTTATGCCACGGGTATTTCGTAGGTATTTCAAGTCCATAGGTATAGGTCAATAATTTGACGGGACAGATGTGTCCGGTCGGCTGACCGTGTGCAGCCCGCATTAAGGATGTTAGGGTGCCGCATTGATGTTGTAGTGGTCATGGGCCGGCTGGTAGGCGGGCGGGCCGGGCGCCTGCGGCGTGGCGCGCGCGCTGTACGGCGGCGCGGGTGGCGGCGGCGCCGGCCACGCGGCCTCGCTGTACGCGCCGCCGTACACGTACGACGGAGACTCGCAAGGACTTATGTTGTCCACTCTATTATCGTAACTCGGCGCGGTCTCATAAGCGCGTTCAATGTTATCATAGGATGGAATGTTCGGTTCGTATTTTCTCGGTGGGTTCGGTTCGTTGTACGGCCCGACGACGTCGTAGCCAGATTTCATACTGCTGCGCCCTATGGTATTATACCTATTATTAGTTACTATAGGAACAGATTCGGCAGTAGGTGGTGGGTCGTAAGCGTCTTCTAAACAGGGGAAGTTTTCTCTTTCTGTTGTGTGATGATAAGAAGCAGGGCGGGCTGCGTGGAAATTGGAATACGAAGAGTGCGCTGAAGTCGGACGAGACACTCTAGAGTTAGACTCGCGCGGCAACGAAGCATTGGACGACAAGTATCCCGCATTTCGGTATGAACGACGTGATCTGCGGACTGAGGAGTTGTTTCCTCGAGAACCTGAACGACGTTTGACTCGGCGAGGTGTCATTGGTTTCATTGAAGTTTCACATATGTTGGTTTCTGTAGGACTCAATTCAATCGTATACACGGGGCGGCGCGACATTGTTCCTTTATCTGTGAAGATATTATGTGTATGAGCTTGTCTGTACTACACTAAAATGGCATTAAATTAAAATTAACAATAATTCCATGACATGATTACCTGCCGATGGTTTTTGCTTGAATGATCTATAGGCTAAAACTACAGCGAGTGGTAATGCAATGGCGGCAAGAGTAGCGGCAACAGCCGACTGTCCCAGCTCAACGTGGTCCCACTGCATGAAGCAGCCCTCGACGCGCGTGGGCCTCCACGTGCCCGGCCCATCCACTTCATCCCAGACTGGCTGACATCCCCAACCATTGCTTTCCCACCAGCTTACGCTTCCTGTACCCAGGGATAACAAGCCACTGTCCTACAAATAGAAACATCTCGAAAATTACCTTGGTTGAATAGAACATACATTACGTATATTCCAGTATAAGTTACAAGACAAGAGATACTTTAGCAACCATTTCGGCGGGAAGCGCTAACGTCCAGTCTGTCAAATGTCAATCTCCGTCCGCCGCGCCCAGTGTTGTCCGTAGCCGCTAGGGATGGGGCACTCCGGTGTCCTTGCAGGAGCACTCAGGAAGGCCGAACTATTGAGCGATTTCCTACGACGCACCCCATCCCTCACAGCTACGGACAACACTGGGCGCAGCGGACGGAGATTTACATTAGCGCTTCTCGCCGAAATGGTTGCTAAAGCAACTGCACGAACAAATGCAGTTATAGGTCTACTACAAAACATTAATAGGCATTCTTTTTTGCTATTAGACATGAAAAACAGAGAAAGACCGTCCTGACGGGTGTTTTAAGTCTCCACACGCACTCATTAAAGAAGAGAATTAAAAAGATATCATAAACTTTAAATCAAAAGACTATTATTATATTTCCTACGTGGGCTCAGTATCTTGCGATCTGGAATCAGGGTCCCGAATCCCGGTCGACGATATTCGATAAATCGTAAGATTCATCGCACAATTTGCTACTCTGGTCAACCATCGTTCCCTTATCGCATGCGATGATCGTGTTTTGACGTTTGTTTTTCTCATTTCCGGTAAATTGTATACGACTATGAACCGTAGTCTATCTTAATTGTGCCTTTTTTATGTGCCTATCTTTATTATGTAAGTATCAGTCGGAACGAAAGTTCGTACTTCGTTTGTCGTTCGTAAAACGCGAGTAGACCTACAGTATCGGGATCTAAGTCAGTAATGGAAATTTCTATAGATCTTTCTATGGAATAGAAAAAGAAAACCGAAAATCTACTTCTCGTTGCTTTTTTCGTCAAAAAAGTGTAATACGGCTCTTAAGTGTAGATAAAACAATGTAAGTCATAGGTAATTATATCATACCCTGTTCAATGTGCCCAAATTCAGGTAGTAGCAAATCAAAAATGTATTCCATACCAGCCACATGAAACTCCATATTGCATACTGCAACAAAAGTAAAAACAATCATCAATTAGATTAACATAAACATACAGTGTGACAATAAAATTATTTAGCTGTGAGACTTGCATTTTATTATGCCGAACGGAATGTTAAATTTTAATAGTGGTCTTGCCATATATATACATAGCATCATCATCCTCCTGCCTTTATCCCAATTTATTTAGGGTCGCCGTAGCATGTATTTTTCTTCCATACATCTCTATATGGCGTCATCTCCGTGTTCACTTTCTTTCTATTCATATCACTTTTCACACAATCCACATTTTCTTCGGTCTGCCTCAGTATATACAATACAAAGTCTTTGGTCTGCCTCTTTTCTTATAGCCATCCACATTCATAGTTAAAACTTTCCTCGTAACATGCTCCTCATTCCTCCTCATCATATGTCTATACCATGATAGTCTGTTGCTACTTAACTTCTCTGTCACTGGTGCGACTTTCAGACTCCCTCTTACATACTCATTCCTTATCCTATCCATTCTCGTTACACCACACATTCCTCTTAACATTCTCGTCTCAGCTGCATGCACTTGCCTTTCATTAATTCTTTTCGTAGCCCAACATTCCAATCCATACAGGACAGCAGGTCTTATTATGGTCTTATAGATTTTTCCCTTCAGTTTAAGGGGAATTCGGGAATCACATGTAGTTCGTTGGCGTGATAGCCTAGTGGTTGAACGCTTGCCTTCCATGCAGGAGGGTATGAGTTCGATCCCGGCCTGCACCTCTGACTTTTCGAATTCATGTGCGGATTTATATTCGATTATCACTTGCTTTAACGGTGAAGGAAAACATCATGAGGAAACCTTCACACCTGAGAGTGCTCCATACAGTTCTTAATGGTGTGTGTAGTCCGCCAACCCGCACTAGGCCAGCGTGGTGGACTAAGGCCTTAGCCTTCTCGTACTGAGAAGAGGCCCATGCCCAGCAGTGGGACAGTCATGGGCTGGTTATGTTATGTAGTTCCCGTGACCTGACGCCATTTCAACCATCCTGCATTGCCTACAGCATTTGGCATATTAATGAGAGCAAATTATGAGTAGGTATGTATTAAGTAATAGATAAATTACACCCATATTTTTTTAGATTTAGAAAACTTATTTCATACATTAACATCTACTGAAATGACAAAGATATATGGAATCATCATACTCAGCCCAGTACTGTCCCACTGCTGGGCACAGGCCTTTTCTCCGAATGAGAAGTATGGCCTTAGTCCACCATGCTGGCCCAGTGCAGGTTGGTGCACTATACACACACCACTGAGAATTGTATAATGCACTCTCTGGTGTGCAGATTTCCACACAATGTCTGATCTGCACATGAATACGAAAATTCAGAAGTGTGGAATTTATGGAATGACGGTTGTTAATATATTCATGCTTGAGCATCATTCTGGAATATAGGCCTTTTAAACTCAGCCGTATATTACTCAATCAACTCAGCCTATCGCAGTCCACTGCTGGACATAGGCCTCTCCCAAATTGCGCCACAACGCTCGGTCCTCTGCCTTCCGCATCCAGTCCCCCCCAGCCACGTTCTTTAGGTCGTCGATCCACCTGGCAGGGGGGCGCCCTACGCTGCGTTTGCCGATACGCGGTCTCCACTCAAGGACTCGTCTGCTCCAACGGCCATCGGTCCTTCGACAGACATGGCCAGCCCACTGCCACTTCAGCTTACTGAGCTTAGCGTATATTCCTACTAATATTTAAAAAGTACCATATGGATTTATAAATTTGGCATTCAGATAGAACATAACTCGGATTAACATATAGGCTACATTTTATCCTGAGAAGATGAACAGTTCCTGAGGGATGGGTGATAAACAACATTCACTTGGGCAAAATCGCAGGCATAGGCTAGTAGTATAATATACCTGCCTTGCTATAGCTAAACATACTGTAGTAGCTACAGATGACCATCATTGATGTAATTAACAGGACTTGAAAAAAAAAAAAAAAAAAATCATTACAAAATTAATGATTTTTTGAACGAAAAAGACTTTTTAAACTACTAAAATGAAATTATAAATTTATTTATTTGACTTCTGATTTATTGATTTTAATTTAATTTACTGACTTGGCATTTTTTGTTTTGCTTTTTATTACACCATAATGTCTTTTAATAATGATTTATATAGTATACCTAATAATATTTGAAATGAATGTTCATGTCGTGCTCACATATAACTTGTTTTTTTTTTTTTTTTTTTTGCATTCCAACTGGTAAAATATGGTTGAACTTTGTTTATTATGTTTACCACCATGTTATGTACCATGTACCCATATTTGCAAAATAAAATATCTTTATCTTTATCTTTATCTTGAATAAGCAATAACTGAAATCAATGCTAAAGCTGTTTTGGGATATTTTTATTTCTTAGATAAATATGTGCACAGCTCCTATACCCCTTTGCTTCTATACAGAAGTTGGATTCGCTTTGTGTGTGTTTGTGTCTTTAAGTGTTATTGTTTTGATCCAAAAAATTGTTATAAAAAAACCGGCCAAGAGCATGTCGGGCCATGCTCAGTATTATAGGGTTCCTTAAGTAGGTCTAATTACAAACGAATCAAATCGAATATTAATCATTGCTATTTTAGTTTTTGCAAACAGCGCCACCTAGCGCTAAATTTATGAAGCTAAATTGAAGAAGTGTGTTTCTTTTTGTGATTTTTTTAAATAGAAAGTAACTAAAGGAGCATTATTTGCTACGATCATTTTTCTCTAAGGTCAATGACCTATGAACTAGGACGTCTTAAGTATTTTTCAGATTTCTCACTATAACTCAAACATTTATAATCACATTATACTCGAAATAATTTTAAAAGAGAGTTTTTATAAAGGTCTATCAATGTTGAAGACTATAAGTTTCTATGTTGCATAGTTTAGAAATGGCAGGGGGGGTGACACATTGCAAGCCACTTTGGCGAACTGTATTTCGCAGATGGTATACCTGATAAAAAAGTTGTGTATGAAACATTACCTTCATTTTAGTAGACCTATTCAGCGATACCTCACACGAAGGGGTGCAGCGAAAAAAATATTTGCATACGTAATCAAGATTTTTTTTATTCTTTTAAAATTGAGATCTATATCTATTCCATTTTTTGTCAAAATTTCATTTACTTATGTTTATAACTGTAGAAGTTATTAAGTGGTAAAGGATTAGGACAGACGGACAGACGGACGGACATGACGAAACTATAAGGGTTCCTTGTAGGACTATGGAACCCTAAAAACATAACCACAGGAAGGGGTGCAGCGAAAAAAATATTTTCATACGTAATCAAGATTTTTTTTATTCTTTTAAAATAGAGATCTATATCTAATCCATTTTTTGTCAAAATTTCATTTACTTATGTTTATAACTGTAGAAGTTATTAAGTGGTAAAGGATTAGGACAGACGGACAGACGGACGGACATGACGAAACTATAAGGGTTCTTTGTAGGACTATGGAACCCTAAAAACATAACCACAGGAAGGGGTGCAGCGAAAAAAATATTTTCATACGTAATCAAGGTTTTTTTTATTCTTTTAAAATTGAGATCTATACACACCGGCACAATTAGCGGAACACAAAAGAAGCAGGATTTTAAAATCTTTTACTTGAGGAACTGGCCAGTTATGATATTTTTTTAATTTATTGTCAAATTTGAAAATAGAAAATTAGATGACATACACTTTTTTCATTCATTTGTTTTATTTTCCCGAACAATACGTTTTGTCAACTTGTTCGAGTAATAACTACGTAATTGTAATTTTTTTGAAAAATTGCATTTAATGGTTTTTTATACATTTGTTATTCTATAGGCAATTTTGTTTATTAAAAGCTCTTTATTATGCCTGACTTAACATCACTGGAAATCATTAGGGCTGATGAAATGAGAAGAAATGGCCATACCTACAGATCGATTGCCTCAAGGCTTCGTCAACCAGTATCAACGATTCATCGCAGCATCCAGCGGTACAGATCGTCCAATTCTCTTGTGAGGAGGAGGGGTCAAGGTAGAAAAAGATGTAAATCGAGGCGAGATGACAGTTTTTTACAACTTGGAGTTCGTAGGAATACGCGATTAACGGCTGTACAAGCTCGAAATGAACTGGAAGACGTTCGAGGAGTACGAGTAAGTGAGCGTACAGTTCGCAGGAGATTTGAAGAAGTTGGTTTAGGGTCGTATATACCTGCCAAAGGCCCAAAACTTGAGAGACGTCACCGCATAAACCGATTAAGCTATGCGCGAGAACATCGTCATTGGGATTTGAACGAATGGCAGCAGGTTCTCTTTACTGATGAGTGCAGAGTTCTTTTAAAACAGATCGATGGGAGACAGCGAATATGGAGACGCAAAGGAGAACGCCACATACAGTCTAATTTTGAACACACAGTGGCTTATGGTGGCGGCTCGATTATGGTTTGGGGAGGGATATGTTTGGGAGCTCGCACGGAGTTAGTGATAGTCACAGGAGGGACCATGACAGCAGATCGATACATCAGAGACATTTTAGAAGAACATGTTGTACCATTTGCCCCATTTATTGGTGACGACTTTATTCTAATGCAAGATAATGCTCGTGCTCATAGTGCACAATCGGTACAGGCATATCTGAGCCACGTAGGTATACCGGTGATGCAGTGGCCAGCAAATTCCCCCGATATGAATCCGATAGAGCATGTCTGGGACTTGCTAAAAAGAAGGGTTAAATCCAGAATGCCACCCCCCAACAATCTGAATGAACTTGGAAACGCATTACTTGAGTGGGAGCGGTTGCCTCAAGAAATCATCGATAACATAATCTGTAGCATGCCCAGACGAATGGAAACCGTAATCAGAGCAAGAGGGGGAAACACTCGTTATTAATTTTGCTTTAATTTTATTGTTAAATCATTTAATGCTTACTTTTTTTATTTTATGTGATGGTTCATAATCATCTAAAAATTTCACTTATTTCAAATTTCTTTATTTTTCAATAAAAAATAACGAAGACTTTTCAACTTTTCAAAGTCATTGTTAAAAGATGTTAATCAATTTGTTATTTTGTGTCTAATTACATTTTCGTCAAATATATGCGTTATTATCTCATAGTCTCACTTTTTTTTCTATTCCGCTAATTGTGTGTGCCGGTGTGTATATATCTATTCCATTTTTTGTCAAAATTTCATTTACTTATGTTTATAACTGTAGAAGTTATTAAGTGGTAAAGGATTAGGACAGACGGACAGACGGACGGACATGACGAAACTATAAGGGTTCCTTGTAGGACTACGGAACCCTAAAAACATAAGAGAGTGCTTTAAAGATTCTAAAGCCTGTATAAATTCTCTGTTAGGTACTTGCATTTGTTTACAACTTTGTATCACTGAAACTATGTTTTTTTTTTACAAATTTAATATAGTGCAAAATAAGTAATTTAAAAGTGATTGATGTAAAAAAGTGGATTTGAAATTGGATCCATTACTTCTTGAAATAAGAGTTCATAATTTATAATATAAGTAAACTAATCCATGTGCCCAATGGGATAGCCCATTGGTAACATATCAGGAACCATCTGACCATCCTATCCCTAAAAAAACCAAATACAAATTTTCATAGATCTAACTTCTAAAATGACAGATTTTCATACAAACTTTCAACCCCTATTTAACTCCCTTAAGGGATGAATTTTCGAAAATCCTTTGTTAGTGCTCACCTATGTTATCTAAGGAACTCTTGTGAAAATGTCATCCTCCTAGACACATTGGTTTAGGCTGTGCATTGTCTGTCAGTCAGATTATGAATTATTAATAATTTTATTAAGTGGATAGATTGAATTTTCATCTTTGTAAATAGGTTCTGTGTACCTAAAAGAAAAACCCTGTAATCTGCAAAATTTTATGCTATTTCAAACTCATTGATAAGGAATGTGATAGTATGTGTGTTGTGTTCCACAAGATTTATTACATAAGACTGTTTATACACATGGTGAAAGCAAAAGAACTAAGTAGGTCACTTCTACAGCATAAGCTACCATGTTGTTTACTGATGAACTTACCGCTAAAAGATACTTTGTAATATACTGAACTGCTCCAAATGATCCAAATATTATCAAAAGTATGTTAGTGAAGTTTGCAATGATTGGCAGCCACATAAAACCAAGGAAATCGAATACTTGTCGCTGTATAGTGATGATCTGAAAAAAAAGGAATTAGTGATGGTGATTTATGTATCATCAAGATTGAATCTAATGCTTCATAACTCATTTTCATCTATAAGTACATTGCCGAGGTCATCAATCCCTAGGTCTAAGCTAGATCTAACCATCTTCTGTTTTCCAAAAGATTACGAAAAACAAAGTATTTGTGGGAAGTTATAAGAACAAAAGTGTTAAGATTACTGCAGTTAATTCTCCTAAATTTCACTACATTTATTTATAAAAACATACCAGTTCTAAAATACAGACGATCAACAATAGCGTTCTAAGACCACAAACAGCCATTTCGATGAAATATATAACTGAATAGTATTAATTTTTTGTAGCTGTTTAAAACATCTATGTGCACATTTTGAATATTCACCACTCAGTTAGGTCATCTTTAAATAAAACAAAATTTAGATTTAAAGTAATAAACAATAAAAGTTTGTTAACGTACATGTCAAAGATAGTGATGTAATCCAGTTCTTAAAAAACCGGATAATCACCGGTTAGAGCACAGAGTACATTGTAATATACTGGGTTAGAGTACTCACTCTCCGGTACTCCCCGGAGACTAATAACGGCCAAAATTAAATCCAATCTATCCACGATTTGCCCTACTAGAGACAGGAATTTGACATAAGCTCCATACAAAATATGTCAAATTTCTATCTCTAGTAGGATAAATCGTAGATAGATTGGATATTAATTTTGGCCGTAAGGTGATTTCACTAAACTACCGGTTATTTGATTTGTTGCAGATCGCACCCAAATGTGGACATCTTACGGCTGAAATGATGATGATGATGCACCCAAATGTGCCAAAATTTATTGCATAATTAAATAATTTTGTTCTAAGACAAATGTAAAATATTCAATCACACATTTAACCACAGATAATATAATACTATAGTATTATATATTATATAATATAGTATTATATAATACTATAGCATTTAACTAAAGTAAAAAATTTGTGTTCAGTAGTATTAGTATGTCTGTCAGTAACTGGAAGTTATTTTTTATAATAGTTAATTCATAAAGCGTGTTTTTTTTTCCTCATTTGTATTAGATTTACGGCCAAATTAATATCCAATCTATCAACGATTTGTCCTACTAGAGATAGGAATTTGACATTAAGTCCATACAAAATATGTCAAATTTCTATTGTCGTGTAGCGACAAGTTATTGAAGAAAAGAAAAAGAACTGAATATAAGAAGAACAAGATATTTATTTATTTTCTAAACAGCACATAAAAGAATGATATGATGAGTGAAAATGAATTATAATGAATATATAAGCTTCGGAGGACAGCAGGAGGGCGACGCTAGTGGCCGCGTAGGTAAGTGGTGAGTAGAGGCGCCAGCGGGCGCTCAGAGGCACGGGCGGCGTATTCGGAGGACCGCAGGAGGGCGTCGCCAGTAGCCACGTAGGTAGTGGTGCATAGAGGCGTCAGCGGGCGCTCAGAGTCACGGGCGGCGTAGGCGGCCGCGCAGGTAAGTAGTGTGTGGAGGCACCAGCGCGCGCTCAGTGGCACGGGCGGTGCAGGCAGCGCTAAGAAGCCCAGCCAGCAGCAGCAGTAGTAGCGCCGGTAGGCGCTAAGTGGCGCGAGTGGCGACAGCACCAGGAGCGCCGGGAGGCGCCTAGTGACGCAAGCAGCGCTAGCACAAGAGGCGCCTGCAGCGTCAGAAGCAGAGACGCCGGCAGGCGCTTGGAGGTGCCTGCAGCGGTAGCAGCAGAGGTGCCAGCCGTGACAGCGGGCTCAGGCGGCGTCAGGAGGCTCAGGCAGCGGCAGGAAGCACAGGCGGCGGCCAGCAGCAGGAGGCACAGGCGGCGGCCAGCGACAGGAGGCACAGATGGCGGCCAGCGACGGGAGGCACTGGCGGCGGCAGGAGGCACAGGCAGCAGCAGGAGGCCCAGAGGAGGCTCGGAGGTCTTTCTTGAAGAGTCCCGGGGCAGGCAGCCCCGGGACAAGACCTTTAGTTGTAACTTGGCAGACTGTAGCCAAAAGAATCCAGAGACAGGCGAACTTCCCGTTTTTATAACGGACTGACAGATTGAAATTGGAGCACAAAATAATTTTGAATATTTATAAAAGGAACAGTGCAGAGGCAGGTTGCCTGGACTTTATTTGATAGTTAGGTGAAGGTTTGATAATAAAAGAAGGGCATTGGACTGGCCGTCGAGAAAAGAATAAAATGTTGTCATAGCGACGAAGTAACAAAATATGAAAAATATGATAAAATTCACAAAAAATTGATGATAACAATATAAATACCAAACGAAATGCAGTAAACTATTTTGAAAAAAAGATTAGAGGATGTCTAGAACCTATTGGAATGCACCAAGGTTTACCATAGTATCTGTAATGACAATGATAGTGTGTAAAAGATGACCAATGATGATGATGTAAAGCGATATTTAGGAGTAATAAAACGTATGTAACGCGTTAGTAGACGTATTATATTAATACGCTACACGCTATACTATAAGTAGGGTAAATCGTGGAAAGATTGGATATTAATTATGGCCGTTAGAGTATTTTGACTTTCCGGAGATTATCCGGAGAATCTCCAGTGATTCGATAAAAACTACACATAATCAATAAAAAATTGACTCCAGTTCACTGGGCGTTCGTTTGTATGATCGCTCTGAGTAACTGAACGACCAAAGTACGCTCCGGGCTAGGGATGGCGATCTGCGATCGATTAATCGTAGAAACGATTTTTCACACCCAAAAGATCGCTTATTAGGTTTCCGTACCCAAAGGCTGCTAACGGGACCCTATTACTCTCGCTACGCTGTCCGTCCGTCCATCTGTCTGTCACAGGGCTGTATCTTTGTAACGGCATTAGATAACCAGTTGAAATTTTCAGAGAATATGTGTTACTATAAGAGGTATCACGAAAAATACTAAAAACAAAAAAAAAACAAAAACCAAAGCGGGTCCCCAAACAAGAAACCTCAAAAAACATGCATGTTTTTTTATCGTTTTTGTTCCTGCTCTATCTTGAAAACGGTAATACATACGAACGTCAAACTTGGTCTGATTATAGTGCATACTATGTAGTTTAGCAAAAAATACTAAAAATAGGGCAAACATAGACAAATGTGATGGTGCCTACGTAAGAATGAGATGCAAAAATTTACATTTTGCGTACAATCGTTGATGTCTTTTGATAAACTCACTAAATTAAATCAGTGTCTATGGAGTATCAGGTCGATGGGTGGTGAGGTACCCTTATTGCGTGAGTCCGACTCACACTTGTTATACTTATTTAAATCGATATGCAGTACTGAATCGATATTTCACCCTTGAAAATCGCCATTCGATTTTTTTACTGTTAGAAATGCAGTTTTTCCCAGAATATTGTCATTGTAATAAAATACGAAATATAAATTACTTAAGAGGATTAAGCCATAAATATTGTGAGAATTTACGATCTAGTTGTTACATATTTAAGTAGTTATAGAAATGTAGAAAATAGAAATGTATTTTTGAAACCTAATGAATACAAAATATTATAATAAAAAATCGTCTAGATTTGATATGGTGAATTCGATAGTTACAATTATTTATATTAAATAATTGTAATTATCCATATCCCTGAACTAAACAAAAACTGATTTTACTGATAAGAGATCATTTATTACGGTATCTTTATTGTTTTTCATAAAACTGATTTATAGTTATATATGCAAACTTGAAAAAAATAGTTTTTTTATAAATTAATCTTTTAAACCTCGATTTTTTTGTGAAACGATATATCAGCTTTCAATTCGAATCGATTTAAAAATCGATTTTTATCGGAAAGAATCGCCATCCCTACTCCGGACGTGAACGCGTCCCTGTCCCTGTTTTTTTTATTTATTCATGACAATCATGACACAAATTCATGACCATGGATACATGTCCTTCAGTCGTAATCATTGAACATATTATACTTGTATCCTAGTAAGGTGATGGAAACTTTACTAGGTTTCTGAGGGGATGATGAGATAATACGAAAGTCATGATTTTCAACTTTGTACCATTTATCCACACTTGTACACGTTAACGAGCACTTATTATTTAATAATCCACCATTATTACACATTAACACTCGAAGAAACACAAGTTTTGGAAAATAATAAAAAATCCACAACATGATCTTTACGAATTTTCCCGCCAACCTCCCCTGGTAATGTATTTTTTTTTTATTTTTTATTTATTCATGACCATGGATACATGTCCTTCAGTCGTAATCATTGAATATATTATACTTGTATCCTAGTGAAGTGATGGAAACTTTACTAGGTTTCTGAGGGGATGATGAGATAATACGAAAGTCATGTTTTTCAACTTTGTACCATTTATCCACACTTGTACACGTTAACGAGAACTTAACATTTAATAATCCACCATTATTACACATTAACACTCGAAGAAACACAAATTTTGGAAAATGATAAAAAATCCACAACATGATCTTTACGAATTTTCCCGCCCCCTGGTAATGTATTTTTTTTTTTTTTTAAATTTATTCATGACCATGGATACATGTCCTTCAGTCGTAATCATTGAACATATTATACTTGTACTTGTATCCTAGTAAAGTGATGGAATCTTTACTAGGTTTCTGAGGAGATGATGAGATAATACGAAAGTCATGTTTTTCAACTTTGTATCATTTATCCACACTTGTACACGTTAACGAGCACTTAACATTTAATAATCCACCATTATTATACATTAACACTCGAAGATACACAAATTTTGGAAAATAATAAAAAATCCACAACATGATATTTACGAATTTTCCCGCCAACCTCCCTGGTAATGTATGTACTCCAGTGTTGCCAGGGCGCTTTTGTTAAAATTACCTGAGAGTGATCAAAAAGTAACCTTTTCGACGACGTCTGTGGTCTAGTGCACAGATCACTATATAGTAGCTACGCTAGTCTAGTGGTTCGAGTGTCTGACTGCCAATCACGAGGTCGTGGGTTCGATTCCCACAGGACACAAATATTTGTGTGATGAACATAAGTGTTTGTGTTTATCTGGGTGTTTCTTATGTATTATAAGTATGTATTTACAAAAAAAAAAAAAAAAGTATTTAAGTATTATATCCATTGTCTAGTACCCATAGTACAAGCTCTGCTTAGTTTAGGACTAGATGGTGCTGTGTAAAATAATGTCCCAAAAATATTATAAATCCCTTTATTAGCTTAACAAACTTATTATTTACATTTTTAAATATTAAATAAATAAAAAACATTTAAAAATATAAATTCAGTAGCCCACCGGCATCGGGAGCAGTGTCCAAGCTACCGGTGGTCAGGGCCCCAGAGACAGGAACCTCCTCACTATGCGTGCCGTTTCAAGGAGTACTGCCTTCTGCATCTGGCCCTTGATCCAGCCGCCCAACGAGAGCCTCCTTAGGTGTTGGTCGAGGCTCTTGGCTATTAAGCCATTGGCCGTGATGACTATCGGTACAATGACTGCTGAGTCCACATCCCACAAGTCGACAATCTCGTGAGCTAAGTCAATATACTTGATTTGTTTATCTTTCTCAGCTTTCACGAGGTTGTCGTCAAGAGGGACCGTGATATCAACAATCACTGCGCGGCGCTCTGAACGATCTATCACCACAATGTCAGGTTTATTGAAAACAACAGTCCTGTCAGTGATGATGGATCGGTCCCAGTACAGTGTGGCATGACTATTTTCAAGAACTGGGTCGGCCACATACTGGTAGTACGGTACTTCCGATTCCACAAGATTATATTTCAGAGCAAGTTGCTGGTGGATAATCCTGGCTACCAGGTTATGCCTGTGCAAGTACTCGCCGTTAGCAAGACGAGAACACCCGGAGATAATGTGTCGGATAGATTCACCCGGACGGTGGCATGCCCGACAGATGTCAACCGTGCCATCCTTCACAATATATTTCCGGTAGTTGTTCGTCATCATTACTTCGTCCATAATTGCACACACAAAGCCTTCGGTCTCTCCAAAGAGGTCACCGAAACGCAGCCAGGATACGGACGCTAGAAAATCTACATCGGGCCCATGAAGAGCCCGGTAGAAGCGTCCGTGAAGCTCCTTGCTCTGCCATACCTCCCTGCGGTCATTGGTATCCAGTACCACAGGTTTGCGCCAGTTCTCTTTAGCCAAAGAGAGCGGGGTCAGTCCCTTGTCCACTGTAACAACATCTCGGTGCATACCCACGTCCAAGTGAAATATTAATGAATATTATTATAATTATTATATATTCAGAAAAGTTACTTTTTTTTTTTTTTGTATTTTATGTTGGCAGTGTGTGTTGAGTATTGAAAATTTTAAGTTAGTAAATTATGAAGAACATAACATTTAGGTACCTTCCCAAAATATGGGACAAAGTCACAAATTATTTATTTATTTATTAAATTTATGCACACACAGAGAAATAATAATAAAATACATAGAAATGAATAGTACAAAGGCACTGCTTATTTCTATAAGAAATTTCTTCCAGCAGACCTGCGAGAGGAAAATTACCTATAGCGCGAGCGAAGCGGCTGTTTTTTTTTGGCATTTGCACAAACATCACACCTACCATTTTAGGCGCATTTGAAAAGTAATTTTCAACTTTTTTTTCATGTATTTACCATTATTGAGCTTACTTGAACTGTGCTTGAACAAAGTTATTATGAGATAATCCAAAAATCGAAATATATTTTATGTAAGTAGGTTGCTTTCGACGTTTTTCCAAGTCACAATATTTTAAGGCTTTGGCGTTTCCTAGCTGTAGGTGCACTTAAGAAGAAACGCTGAAACAATCTGTTTTGTTATTTAAATATATAATATACGTTTATTAGCTAAACTCAGCTGAACTGTGATCAATAAATCTCTGCTTGTCTTGAGGAACGTTCTAAAATCAAAGTTCAACTTAAAACAAGTTTTAAACGGTGATCAATGCTTGAGGATCGTTCTGTTATACGGGCCTAAAATATTTACTCTACCTTCATGGTCACATAAGTCTTAGGCTCGTATTACAGAAGCTTCCTCATGTACAGTTTAAACTCCAATCACCTGTTCACTACTTAAGGATAAAATCGTTACTTGAGTATCGGTCTTATTCCAGAACGGTAATTATAAACTTTAATTCAACAACAAAACACACGAATTTGACCTGAAATATAATAGAAATCTCTACTCAAGCGTAGTCTGGACCACGCTTGAGTGATTACAGATCAAATATCTGCCCAAATACTGAAACAGGTGACAATATAAAACGAAACTAAACTCAGCTGAACTGTGATCAACAAATCTCTGCTTGAGGGACGTTCTAAAATCAAAGCTCAACTTAAAACTAGTTTTAAACAGAGATCAACGCTTGAGTATCCTTCTGGAATACGGGCCTTAGTAGCAGCATGCTGTGCCAAGGGCTGCGTTCTGTCTTAGGCCCGTATTACAGAAGCTTCCTCAAGTACAGTTTAAACTCCAATCACCTGATCACTACTTAAGGATAGAATCTTTACTTGAGTATCGGTCTTATTCCAGAACGGTAATTATAAACTTTAATTCAACAACAAAACACACGAATTTGACCTGAAATCTCTACTCAAGCGTAGTCTGGACCACGCTTGAGTGATTACAGATCAAATATCTGCCCAAATACCGAAGCAGGTGACAATATAAAACTAAACTCAGCTGAACTGTGATCAACAAATCTCTGCTTGAGGGACGTTCTAAAATCAAAGCTCAACTTAAAACTAGTTTTAAACAGAGATCAACGCTTGAGTATCCTTCTGGAATACGGGCCTTAGAGTTTAGTCGCTTGAATCGATTCAATACTTGATGCAAAATATTCAAATTTAGAATGAAAGTAGGTATCGATATTTTAAGTATCAAATCAAAAGTATCGATATTTTAAGTATTAAATTAAAGTATCAATACTTTTGGACTCAAAAATAATATAACCACTACGTTTATTTGGACTAGTGTTGACAACACTGCTCCGGATTGTTTTTATTGATCGGGTTGAATCGGGCTTACTCATCTTAATTTGAATTTCTCGAATACCTCATCTCACTTTTCATTTTCATATATTGTGGTAAGCTGCAGTTGGTATGTATGAATTATTATTTTTAATCTCAAATTATTTGAAAGCACAAAGTTTCACTGAAATACCGGTAACCTCACTTGTTCATATTTCAGAAAAAAATCGAAATGGCGACTGAAACTTTAATCCCATTAGAATCAAACCCTGAAGTTATGAACAAATTTCTGCAGAAATTAGGTGTACCTAGTGAATGGGGTATTGTCGATGTTGTGGGTTTAGAGCCAGAAATACTTTCGTGGGTACCTCGTCCCGTGCTCTCTGTTATGCTTCTCTTTCCTTCCTCTGATGCCTATGAAGAGCACAAACAAAAAGAAGAGAGCGAAATCTTATCTAAAGGTCAAGAAGTTTCTAGCAATATTTTCTACATGAAACAGTACATAAGTAATGCTTGTGGCACTGTTGCTCTTGTGCACAGTGTTGCTAACAATACTGATAAAATACGCCTAGCTGATGGACACATGAAGACATTCCTAGATGAAGCCAAAGATATGGATGCTCCATCTCGAGGAAAGCTTTTGGAAAAGTCTGAAGGCATTATTAAAGCTCACAAAGAATTAGCACTGGAAGGTCAAACTAATACTCCCAGTGCTGAAGAGCCTGTGAATCATCATTTTATCACATTTGTACACAAGGATGGTGCTTTGTATGAATTGGATGGACGTAAAGCTTTTCCTGTCAATCACGGTCCTACTACACCTGATTCTTTATTAGAAGATGCTGCTAAGGTGTGCAAGGAGTTTATGGCTCGTGATCCTAATGAAGTTCGTTTTACAGTGATTGCACTGGCTACTTCCGACTAATGTGTCAATATTTAGATTTCAGCACACTACAGCAATTTGCAGACTGTAGCTTGTATTGGGCTGTGCTTTATTTTCAAGCTTAAAAATATTCTCGTTTGATGAAAAAAGGTGCAATGCAAGCTTTTGTGATACTTAATATAAAGTATTTATTTTGAATAAATTTGTCAATAAAGTGGCCGTTTTTTTTAAATTTCATGCTCCTTTTAGCAATAATGACAACCATTACTTTAACAATAGTGTTCACTGTTCATTTTATTAAACCCATAGAAATCTAAATAATAAGGTAATGATTTCTATGATTAAACGATTAAACCCAAGGAAAATAATACCTACTATCTAAACATGAGTCTGTTCACACACAATTTACTTCCTCTCAACTTATTATTTTTTGTTTTATAGATGGTTTTTTACTGTAACCATGTTAGTTTTCTAATTAGTCGAGAAATTCAGCTGTGTTTAATAATACAATAGTACATTAAGATACAAGTGAGCTAAATTGGCTATTATACTCGAGGCCTTAATGCAGCCGAAGGCGAGGGCGTAATGGAGCGGAGAGTATAATGGTCAATGCTCACGCGTGTCATACGACGCTTTTCAATACTTGCGAGGACACGTGGAAAAAAACTTAACATATTTTAGACAAATATTGAATTTGTGAAAATGGCCCACGGACACAGCCTCCTGGTCTGTGCCCAAGGATTACTGTAATCGGGTATGTGTCGCATGGTGACGAGGGCATGCATTCCGGAATCTCGGACATATTTTTACGATTTTTCAGTTCCGGAATTGAGAAACTCACCATCGTAATTCCGATATTCATAATTACTTAACAAAGTTACTTTTCGGCTATGTGTTTATAGCACATATCCATTAAAGGGCATGCAGTTTCATATATTTTCAGTTTCGAAATTAGCTTTAGCAAGGTTATTTAACCTTTCTTGAAGAACAGAACCACCGAACACCCGATCCATGCCTTCTGTGTAGTGCCTTGTTGAATGGCGGAATAAAACAAACTAGCTCTTTCAAAACCAGAGCCACCGTTGCACCTCTAAAAGGAGTTCAGTGGTAATATCGTCGTCATCATCACCCTAAGGTTTTTTGTTCTTTATCGCCCAGGGGCCGCACTGGTCAACCTTTCAGAGATTCTTGAAATGGCGCGTGAATGTTGCTAAAAACCGCTGGGCTTGCTGTTCTCACCGGAAACTTACAACTTCATCAAGCATCTCAATCTTAGAAGGACCGATATTTTTATACGCGGCTATAAGCAAAGAGAATATAACCACTACGTTTAGCTATAAGTTTGATTAGATGGGTACTTTTTCACTTATGTAAATCACATAGATACAAAAAAAAAGTACGATATCAAGTTTGGTAAAAATCTATATAATATTTTGGGATTTTGTTTCTTGTTGAAAATGGGTTCTTGGGATCGTTAGGTTTCCAGTATGCTGCTGCTGAGAGACAGATTCTCAGTCAGTTGCAAATGTACCCTGCCGCTGAGAAAACTCTTTCTAGAGCTGATTTGGGTTCGGTGATTTAACATGAAACGGCCATGTTTCTTTAAATAAAGTCGAATCGAAAATTTGAACTTTCTAAAACAATAAAGTTTCGAAATAAACTAATTGTAAAAAATATACCAATTCTGGAACCAGTTCCGGAATTCCGGAGTTCAGTACCCAATATCGAAAATCAGTTCCGGAATTGGAAACCTTATATTGCATGCCCTAATGGTGACGTATAGCATATATAATAATCTATGCGTATCCGGTATCACAGAGTAAATAATCAATGCGTATAGCTATGCGCGTGGTGGAAGGAAACAACCGCCAAACAGCCTAATATTAAAAATGTAAAAAATAGATTTATTTATTTATATTATACTACAAATTAATGTTAATTTGTTGACAAAAATAAATAATTTGATGTAATGAAATGATTATTTATCATATTTACATAGAATTTAGAAGAACCAGAAACATTTTAATTAACACAGTTGATTTATTCACAAAAAATATTAATATTGTTGCAGCAGAGTTCTAGGACTACTTAGGTATGTCCTACCTAAGTAGTCCTAGAACTCTGCTTAGAATTAAAAATAAACTGTAAGCACTAGTGCGATAATGCAAAAAATAAAAAGCACGCGTGCGTTATAAGTTGCATTATGAACCTAAAAGCGGTGCAATACGATCCACTTTACGGGGGGAAATTGCACCCATTGCCCCCCCTGGATCCGCGCCATCACGCTGTAGGTATGCACCATCGTCTCGACAAAACAAACATTGTGTGAATCGTATAACAATCAACAGAATAACTCCATCTAAGCGGTCAAGATCAAATCGTTGAGAAGGCTAACTGTCTCACACATCGATTAATATTAGGATATGAAAACTGGGATCATTCTCGTTAGATACATAGTCTAGATCCATAACGGATCTATGGAGAATTTTTTTCCCTTTAGATCCAATTTTTAAAAAGTGGATCTATTGAGAACTTGCTTTCTCGTTAGATCCATTGTGTAAATCCATGAAATCCATAATGGATCTATTGGGAAATATTTTTCTCATTGGAACCAATTTTGAAGAAGTGGATCTACCAAGAACTTTCTTTCTCTGTAAATACATTGCTTGATTGGACCTATTCCATTTAGTTCAACTTTCTATGTAATGGTTAAAAATTACCTGAATGTTGAAATAAATGGAATATTGTTGTCCAATAAGTTAAACTAAAATTAACGTTAAACAAAACGGGGTTTTCATAGTTACAACTAATGAATGTCGCGAAAAACAAATGAATGTTGTGGAAACAAATGAATGTTGTGGAAACAAATGAATGTCGTAAAAAAACAAATGAATGTTGTGGAAACAAATGAATGTCGTGTAAAACGAATGAATGTCGTAAAAAAACAAATGAATGTCGCGAAAAACAAATGAATGTCGTGGGAAACAAATGAATGTCGTGTAAAACAAATGAATGTCGTAAATAACAAATGAATGTTAGAAGAGTCTTTTTCGGCATTTTAATTGGTACAGTGGTTCCATGGTGCATTGGGACAATGGTACAGTGGTTCAATGGTGCATTGGGACAATGGTACAGTGGTTCAATGGTGCATTGGGACAATGGAGCATTGGGAGGTTCAATGGTGCATTGGTACAGTGGTACAATGGTGCATTGGTACAATGGTGTATTGGGACAATGGCGCATTGGGACAGTGGTACAATGGTGCATTGGGACAATGGTACAGTGGTGCATTGGGACAATGGTGCATTGGGTCAATGGTGCATTGGTTCAATGGTGCATTGGGACTGTGGTACAATGGTGCATTGGGACAATGGTACAGTGGTTCAATGGTGCATTGGTACAGTGGTTCAATCGTGCATTGGGACAATGGTACAGTGGTTCAATGGTGCATTGGGAGGTTCAATGGTGCATTGGGACAATGGCGCATTGGGAGGTTCAATGGTGCATTGGGACAATGGCGCATTTGGCGCGTGGATCCAGCTGCATACCTAGAAGCCATCACGAGGTTTCTTGATATGGTGGTACTGATCACTTAATTAAGTACCTATGAGGATTCACAAAGCCGTTAAACGATTCAAAAATATATTTTTTTCCCTCTTAAATCCAAACTATTATAAAAGTGCTCAAACTAAGTCAATAAAATTGACATGAGACCACCGCGCGGGCTTCCTCTACCAAATAAAAAAATAACCACATAAATCGGCCAACAAATCTCGGAGTAATCGGTGTACATACATGAGAAAGAAAAAAACCCGCCGAATACATAACCTCCTTTTTTTGAAGTCGGTTAAAAATGCCGAAAAAGTTTCGTCTAACATTCATTTGTTTTTCACAACATTCATTTGTTTTTCGCGACATTCATTTGTTTTCACAACATTCATTTGTTTTTCGCGACATTCATTTGTTTAACACGACATTCATTTGTTTTCCACGACATTCATTTGCTTTTCGGGACATTCATTTGTTTTCACTACATTCATTTGTTTTTCGCGACAATCATTAATT
Source organism: Asteroscopus sphinx (assembly GCA_949699075.1). Taxonomy (NCBI): domain Eukaryota; kingdom Metazoa; phylum Arthropoda; class Insecta; order Lepidoptera; family Noctuidae; genus Asteroscopus; species Asteroscopus sphinx. The sequence goes on from OX453001.1 coordinate 13,271,399, forward strand.
TTAACTATGAAAACCCTGTTTTGTTAAAGTAATTTTTAGTTGAACTTATTGGACAAAAATATTCCATTTATTTCAGCTTGCAGGTAACTTTTAACCATTACTTAGAAAGTTGAACTACTAGTTGGAATATTTTTGTCCAACTACTAGTTATAGTTTAACTAAATGAAATAGGTCGTAAACAGTTACTCGTGGTTTACTTGCTAGGCGCGAACCACGGGTAATGCTTTTTACATCATTAGCCATGGTTTACCTGCTAGGTGAACTATGGGTACAAAAAGTTAACCATGGAACATCTAGGTGAACTACGTAGGTAGACCATGGGTACGAAACCGATTTACAGAGAAAGAAAGTTCGTGGTAGATCCACTTCTTAAACAATTTTATTATAATTAATTAATTTATTAATTTTATATATATTTTTTTTTTATATATATATAATAATTCCCGATAGATCCATTATGGATCTAATAGATTTACATAATGGATCTAACGAGAAAGAAAGTTCTCAATGGATCTACTTTTTAAAAATTGGATCTAGAGGGAAAAAAAATTATCTATAGATCATTATGGATCTAACGAGAATGATCCGAAAACTGTCATAGAATAAAAACACAATTTTGAGGGATATGTATCGATGGAAAATAGTTTTATTTGCGATTTAAGTACCGACATACTATTTTAATTTTAGAATTATTTGATTAGAGCATATTATTTAAATTCGTATTGCTATAAATTCACAAAATAGATACAGTTGTTTTAAATATACTTACGGCCAAAATTAATCCAATCTATCCACGAATTGCCCTACTAGAGATAGGAATTTGACATAAGCTCCATACAAAATATGTCAAATTTCTATCTCTAGTAGGGTAAATCGTGGATAGGTTGGATGTAGCAAATACTTGGAACTTAAAGAAATAAAATATGTAGTTTATTTACATGTAATGTACAGATAACAAAAAAATTACAGATCTACGAGAAATTGGGGCGCCATATTATTTATGAAACCACTTCTCTTGCAGTATTTAAGTTAATCTTATATTACTTTTTTGTTCTTAACTATCGCTCTCTTTTACTTATATAATAGTAGATACAAGAAAGGGATGGCAACAATTTTAGTGCTGTCAAATTAGTTTACGTGCTACATTTCTTTGTATTTTAGTCGACACGTTCCGAGATCACGACTAAACTTGTATGGAAATTTTAATTCCGACTAATTTGACAGCACTAAAATTGTTGCCATCCCTTTCTTGTATCTAATATTAATAAAAGAGAGCGATAGTTATTATTGATTCGAGGCCCGTAATGAATGATTTCTTTTTTCTCCTCTCGCAGGTCTGCTGGTAGAAATTTCTTTGAAATAAGCAGTACCTTTGTCCTAAATAATTTTAATGCTGTCTCCTTTCATATGTTATTGTGTGTACATAAATTATAAATAAATAAAATAATATTTATAATATACACCTATGTGTATATAGTTTCTTATACTTTAAAATATATACTTCTTTTGTTAATTGCGAGTATTTGTTTTTAAAACATAACCCTTCTCTTCGCCGCAGTCGGGTAAAAAGGCCCCCAATAAATTTTGACACAGGGCTCATTTAGGACTAGCTACGACACTGATATCAATAATACATATGCAGACGTTATAAACTCTTTAAAATATAGAAAATATTCTTTATACACTGTACCCTTTTACTTATTAACAAATTATATTTAAATCTTATTCTTACAACAATTACTGGAATGTAAAGTATCTCCATTGTCATTTGTGCTATATAAATCACCAACATAACCACAGCATTGACTTGAGATCTATTTATTTGATTGTCATGCCCTCAGATAAATAGGCCATGCAGCGCCGGCTCTTGCCCATGTAGCCCCCGGGTGCAATCTATTGATTCACACAAAACTACTACTACTAAAGGGCGCCAGGGTATTCCCTGGCGCCCTTTAGTAGGTAGACGCACCATCAAAATGGAATACTTATCTAGTTTCTTTTCCACATTAATCGAAAATTTTGTGCAAATGGTGCACCCAACTGCCGCCGGCGTCGGCCTTAACACGGGCACATGGTCTTTGAGAGTGCTGCGAGTGACGTAGGCTCTTTGGAGGAGTCACGAGCGCCAGCGTTCGGCGCCCCCTAAGACCCTGCGCCCGAGAGCCCACACACCCTGCACCATAGCTAAAGCCGGCCCTGACTGACCAATGACCATGCATGATAACTATTAAACTGTGGCCATGCTGTCAATGGTTTTACCATACCATATTTATTGAAGCTAGAGACACAATGTATTAAAAGAAAAGCAGTCGTTCTAGTACAGTCTAACAAAGCAATTAGTATCCAGGGTCGCTAGATATAAATGAAGTTTTCTCAGAAGATTATGGGTGTTTTCAAGTGAAATATCATTTTAATAACGACAAAGTTAAACTGTATTTATACAAAACCCTAATCAAACCGTTCTATAATACTGAGAAATCTTCATCATTATCTGGCGACCCTGTATACTAATTGCTTAGTGAGACTGTACCTACACACTTTTTCAGAGCTCATAACATTGCTAATATTTTATAAACTTCATGAATAAAATCGAAAGGCTAGCTCTGTTTCGAATAAAAAAAATATAAAACTACATATGTACCTTTTCTATACAAAGTGTTATTGAAATAACTGAAAACCTTAAGGGGTCATTGTACTCATCAGTATGAATAACTTTTACAATGGGACTAACCCTGAATTCCCTACGTTTGTGTTCACACAAATCCACAAAATGTAGGGAACACTTTTTTTTTTCGTGATTTCAGGGTTCAGGGTTTGTCCCATAATAAAAGTGATTTATACTGATGAGTAAGGTTTTCAGTAATTTCAATAACACATTGTACAATTAATTTAGTTTCTTCTTTGTCTCATGCTTTAGTGAATATGGCATCGTTGGGAATAGATATATAAATATATGTCTAAAATGCACTTCATGTACTGCCTATTGACGCTGTTACTTGTTCTTCAGAATTCGTATCAGAGTTGTTTATTGACGAGTCCTCTGAAACAATGTAAATTAAACTGATAAGTCAAAAGATGGTTGTGTGTAATCTCCTTAATACGCAAGACCGAGCTTGATTGAAACTAGAGGCTAAATAGAAGGAAGCCTAGGGGCGTGAGTTCCTGAAGAGCGCGAGCTGGGCGAAGCTCGCGCCTTGAGGATTTTCCACAATGTCGTCAAACGTCACCAGCCAAAAAAGGGCGTGAAGTCTTTGCCTGGCAGATACCGTCATCACTAGCCAAAAAGGCCGTGAAATTTAGCTTAGCTCAAATCTAAAATGGGGCCTTGGTCAAGACTACTCCCTTTTGCAAAAATTTGAAATGTGTCACAAACTCACAACACTATTAGAAAATGACAAAAACGCCATCATAGCGTGCCACAGGTATAATCAGAAAATTCGTTGATGAACACCGGCCTTAGTAATACAAACTCCACTTTTTCGTTAGGGTGCATTATGACCTTAATGATTATAAATAGGAGAAGCCCTATATCCTTACAAGCCTTCGCTTATAAAAGGCCATTCATAAGAACTGCCGACATTTTTACCTAATCATATCGATCGCTCGATTTGATTGATTAGTGTATAAATACCCACCATTGATAGCTTGAGCATCAAATCTGAATTTCGGCAACAGCAACGTCAGTATTAGTCCTATAATTGCTGCAGTGCCACACACCCACACAAGTGCGTTTCTGTAGTAGGCCGGAACAGAGCCGTCTGCGCTAAAAATTAAAAACAACAACTAGTTAGAACGGGATTCAAAGGCGAGGAGTTTTTCCTGTATGATAGGTGCGTTTACAAACACAAAGTAGGTCATACTAATATTTGTACTATGCGCTCATTGAACCCGCGCGTTCCGCGACCCGTAGCGCACTAAAAGTTTCCTCTAATCGGGACATCCCCAAAAAGCGAGGTTTGCACGCGGCATTGTGTATGTGAAATTAGGTTTGACGGTCTTGGTTTGTTTCGATCTTGTCTACATAAGGGGCCATCCATAAATTACGTCACACGTTAAGGGAGAGGGAGGGAGTTAAGGTGAATGCTACAGGGTACCCCGCGAAATTCAAATTTTTTGGCGTTTTTTGCTAATTGTAGCTTTATTTCGCGTTGTATATCGGTCAAAATATAATTGGCGGAAATAATAACAATATATCTACTGAAAAACACTCATAAAAAATATTAACCCAGCTCTATTAGCTGTACTAGCTCGATAATATTAATTTACGATCAAATTATCGATTTTCGAGCTTATACAGCTTATAGAGCTAGGTTAATATTTTTTATGAGTATAATTCCTTAGATATATTGTTACTATTTCCGCCAATCATATTTTGACCGATATACAACGCGAAATAAAGATACAATATGAAAAAAAATGTTACTTTACCAGTATTATTATAAGGTTTAAAGTTTGTGTCACTTTAGGAGTGCAGTTTTAATTTAATAATTTCTAAATTTTAAATTGCAAAATACAGTATGTAACAAAAACCCTGTTGTTCCTGTCAGCTACGTTATCAGAATCGATATTCATACGTAAGGACACAACACATTCGGAAAAACTCTGAAAAAAAAATTCCGTGTGGGAATCAAAATTGTGACCCCACACTGTGGGGCCCACAGTAGAGCAGCAGCCCTGGATCTACATTTGTAAAAGGGGGGTGCAGAGAGCCGATTTGCCGCCTTCTAGGCAAATTTTTTGTCCAGAAACCGGGTCCAGCATAGCGAAGACAGCGAGAATGGCTGGTGGCTGGCCGCCCCCATATGTCAAAGTTGCACAAGTGCCATAAATGGACGTTTTCACAAAGAATCTACTAGCAGGCCTACAACACTTATACTAGCGAACAGATTTATTTACCACCTTCAATCACTACTACAGAAGCATTAGGCTATCTATACACATGTGTGCGTTAATGCGATAACTCAGTAAGTAAATCCCACTCCTAGCCATACCCTTGGTTTGCGGAGACGCTATTTTAAACTCGGTGGGAGGCGAGTGTCGCTTCTTTACTATCAGTATGAATTATTATGAATCATCGATGAACTCACTATGCCTGTATAAGTGCAATTGCAATGCCGCACGCAAGTTTATCAGTGAAACTCATGAGGCCGTAGACAAAGGCAGAAGCTTCAGTCCTAGCGCCAACTAGGTCAGCCGTCAGAGCGAGGCTCGTCACCAACATCACCGCGCCTCCAAAACCTGATAATAGAAATTACAATAACAAAATTATAATATTCCATCAAAATTACACAGAATAGGAAACAGTTGAATGACTAATAATAAATGAACAAAGACCATTATTACATTGTCAAAGGCGTGCGTAAACAAACAGCTTATTCAAAAAGTTTGCTATCTTAAGTATATTTTTAAAACAAAATTATCAGACAGAAGTTCAAAACAAAGACATGATTGAAGTGTTTGAATTGGCCCCTCTTGAATAACACCCAAAAAGCTGATAAAAATCGCAACATTGTAGTAGGCAATATAACTAATTTGGTGCATGTTAATGTTACTAACCTATTAATATAGCAACCAAATAAATCAAATATACTTTGTAATCATCATCAGATCCGAGGTAAATCCACACAAAACCAGCTATTGCACATGCGGAACCAGTTAAATAATTAAGTTTTCGTGTGAAGGACCTTGGGGCCCATCTCTGGACTTCAACAGCTACCAGGCTGCCGAAGTATAGGGCAAGCGGGACAACCGCAAGGGCACGTGCATTGAGGCCTAGCGTGCGATGTAGGTACAGAGGTATCAGTACCTGGGATATGTTTACAACCAGTCTTGTACACATGTACACTCCTGCAACCTAGAAAAAAAAAGATTATAATTAATTAGAGCTGTTATCAACTTAAATGAGTACTAAAGTGGCTGATAGCGACATAAATATACATATTATTTAATGTTAATGTTCATTATCTATATCTAATATTACGTAATTAAAATTTGTTGTATTTGGTTTACACATCGACCATACAGCCCAATAGACGCCTAATGTTGAATATAATGTGTACAATAAATTCTGCCACTACCTGAGGCAGGGTACTGCAATCCGGGGTGGTGCGCTCGATGGCACTCTACGGGGCGCCGGTGTGGGCGGAGTCCCTGAATGCCCACAATAAGGCTCTGCTGCGGAGACCGCAGAGAGTCATGGCAGTCAGGATCATACGCGGATACCGCACAATATCTGCAGAAGCGGCGTGTGCACTTGCGGGCACCCCCCCTTGGGACTTGGAGGCCCAGGTGCTCGCCGAAGTTTATAGACAAGGAGCGGACCATCAGGCGGAAAGTGGCCACTAACGCGGCAGATTTGACTCATGTAATTGGTCAAAACAGATTTGGAGATTTCAAGTGGCAAATAGTGGCAACCTAGTGAAATTTCACAGATGTGTGACAAGACAAGACATCAGTTGCCTGTTATGAAGCGTATATGAGGTGTATGGTCGATGGGTTTACAACAGTTTACTATACAAGTATACAATTTACCTGATACATGACAGGTTTACGTAAGAAATCATAGTGGGCCCCACTTTCACCTTCTGCCACTAGTTGCTCCGGATGCCGATAGTTGTTCTTCTCAGTAACAGACATATGGAACAATATTGATGTTAATGTTCCTAAAACCAATGCTATGAATACAATATGTTTAAACTTCCAAGCATCAGCAGGACCAATTTGCTGTAAAAGAAAAAACAATAATAGCACACCAAACATTCACTTGAAAATATAATTGCATATTCATTCATTCAAAGAAAAGATGAATGAATTGTGTGAAAGATGATATGGATAAAAAGAAAGTGAACACGGAGATGACGGCTGATAGAGATGTATGGAAGAAAAACACATGCTGCTCCGACCCCTAATAAATTGGGATAAGGGCAGGAGGATGATGATGATTTATTCATTCAAAATAAACAGAATTAACATACATGACTATCATTTTCGTCAGTTGCATGTAATACAATCCATGTGACAACATAGACAAATAGATTTGAGAACACTGTGAATCCATATCTGTAATACAAATAATATTAACAACACACAGACATAGTAAAAAATATAGACTAAGTGCTGCGAACAACCATAGTGAAGCCAACAAAAACCGTTCTCCTGCATGTACAACCAGTGCTCACATACACACCATGCACCTGAAGGATATTTGTTTTCGCGATGCTTATTGGAAGATGCCGCGACATGTGAACTGAGAGAGATGAGCATGGTTTAAGGTGCATGTTTGTGCGTGAGCACTGGTTGTACATGAAGGAGCATGGTTTTTGTTGGCTTCACTATGGTTGTTTGCAGCACTTAGTCTATATTTTTTACTATGTCTGTGTAACAACATTACTAAGTTGTAATTAATTTCAGTAACAAATACAAAGCCTATCCTACTAAAATTATAAATGTGAAAGTTTGTGAAGATGTTTGGATGTTTGTTACTCAATCACACTGTAAGGGCTGAATGGATTTGGATGTAATTTGGCATACAGATAGAACATAACCCAGATTAACATATAGGCTACTTTTTATCCCGGGAAGATGAAAGTTCCCAAGGAATGCACGATAAACAACATCCATGCTGTGGGCTTATGCCCACAGTTACGTCCAAATAAATACACAAAATCATTGTAATGGAGGTGTTAAGGGTGAAATCAGTTTTCAAACATAGATTTATTTTGGATTTAAATTAAATTTAGCACAGAGATCCTACTAATATTATAAGAAAGTATGGATGTTTGTTTATTTGTTAGTCCTTTAATCACACTGAAAAGCTGAAATGCGTATATGTGTGTTAAAAAGCTGTCGAAATTATAGTGGGTTTAGGAATAAATTAAGGGCTTCAATCTTTTCATAGCGAGATCCTGTCCGCCTTTTTTTCGTCCTTGGCAGGGTGCATGTTTGCTATATTGCAATACATACTTAAATTAATGACAGGTAACTCAAACATATACATATAAACATTTTAATATGAACCTGATTGCAGTAAGATGTGTCCTTGTGTGGTCATCTTCAGAAAGTTCTGGTATTAAACTTAAGTGGGATATCTGCACAGCAGCCCATCCAATTTGGAATATTACGATAAATGAAGCATAATAATACATTTGCGCCCATTTGTGTGTCAGTGAACAACCAGCACATTCAGAGAATATGAATGGGAATGATGCTAGAACACAAACAGAACCTGAAAATGAAATAAGTTTATTAAAAAAAAATAGTTTAGTTAAAACCGGAATGATAAAACCAGTACGCCAATTCACATAACTAAAGGAGTGCAGTTGCAGTTATGTTTCAATAAAAACAATGCTTTTCATATTCCCTTACCTACAGTGATTGCTGTCAAAAACGAACTGCAGCATCACTGCAACTTGATTGGTTCATCATGAAATTATGTGAATTAGGGTCCAGTACAGTTGGATTATTTACATAATTACCTGAATGTTAAGAAACAAAATCCTACTTACCACAAAAATGCCATAGTTTCCGCCTACCATACTTTGCACTGATATGATTGTCTGTATGATCTGAATAATACCCAACAAAAGGTGTAGATAAAGCATCCACTACTTGACCTATCAACATCAAGGTGCCCGACTGTGAAGCACTAAATTCAAGTGCTAAATGAAAAAATACTAAGAAATATGTAAACCATAAACTTGCACAAACATCATTTAGTACATGGCCAACCCCATAGCCAAGCTGCAATCTTACGCTGGTTGATATGTGCACAAATTCGGTATCCATTTTGATGTATGAAATACAATTAATACACTATTAAAATATTGTTATTATCCTTTCTTCCTTTAAATGTAATACGGCAGCATCAATATTTTGGAAATGAACTAAGTACCTATTTTACTTGTAAAAAATCAAGAGGAACATTGATCTTGATATATTTAAAATCTGATATTTAAAAAATATCAACAGCCCTAGTTTGTTTACTTGACAGCTCATGTACTACCACCCACAGACCAAGTAGAGATGCTACGCATCAGACGACAATCTCCGAACAAGAAATTTGGTCAATAGGGAACCAAAGAGTAACCTCAATAATAGAAAATGACAAGCACAGATAATACATTTTTTTCAACTTCCAACCAAGCAAAAGGTTTTTAAATTTTGGCCTTGGATACAAGGCTTTTGCCTCTTATTCATGCGTAGGTAGGTACCTATACATTGTATACATGCATTGCTAATATTTTATTTTTTATAGTGAAAGTGAAATAAAAACCATTACTTTTACATAAATCTGTTTATTTTTCAATTTTCTCCTATAAACATTATGTTTTTTTTCAGTTATTTCTAATCAGAATAAAATTCTACATTTTCTTGTTTGATTTGCATCCTCAGGATCTTCCTAGCCACAGGAGTCATCGTCTTCAGTGTTGAAGGGACTGTTATTTGATTGTACATTACCTGCAAGGAAAATTAAGGCTTTTTAACTACTTGGTTTTACATTAATATCTACAATGTTATCATTGCATTTACATAAATCAAACACAATGAAAGAAAGAAATAAAATAATTATTTTAATCTTGTTACAGGCGAGAGAAAAAATAACACATCAACAATAAAATTAAAAATAATTTGCCTGTAAAAGACTAAAAAGGCCCCCATCTCAGCATATGCTACAACACCGAAATGTTGCAGCACTGGTTTTCAGATGGGTCCCGGAATGAACATTATAACCTAGTAATTTAAAGTATAGCCTAGTGGTTGAATGCTTGCCATCCTTGCAGGGGGATCTGAGTTCGTACCCGGCCCACACCTCTGGCTTTTCGAATTCAAGTGTGAATCAGAATTTGATTGTCACTTTTTACTTTAACGGTGAACGAAAACATCGTGAGGAAACCTACCCACTTGAGAGTGCTTCATATAGTTCTTGATGGTGTTTAGTCCACCAACACGCAGTAGGCCAGCGTGGTGGACTCAGGCCTGAATCCTTCTGAGAAGAGGCCCGTGCCCAGAAGTGGAACAATAACGGGCTGATAATGATGAACCATTTTTTAATAGAAATGTCTTTAGAACTTTACCCTGCCTACCGTCATGCTCAAACATTTCTCAGTTGATTGTGACATTCACACACAGCTTACTTTGTTGAGGCCAACTTATAATATTATTATTCATATTATTTTGTTTTTAAATATAAATGCCATTAAAGAAAATGAAAAAACCTGTTGCTTACCTCATGTAACAAATGATTTCCAACAAAACTATGTAGGCGGTGGCATCTCAGTATCTGAAATAATAAAAATTAGTTTTACAACAGCATTAATATTATTAAGATTCCACACCCGAAGGGTCCAAATGGAATCCTATTGCTGTAGCCAAGGGCAGATCCAGGATTTGTTTCTGGGAGGGGCACAAGGGCCAGATAGGCAAGGAGTACTTAGAAGTGTCCCCTATAGTATTGCATTATGTGTGATATTTTATGATTTCCAACTTGCGGTAGCATGTAGTATACTTATGTTTGCAAAAAGAAACAAATAATATTCAAGCGGTATTGTATTAATCTCCCAACTCCTAGTTTTATTTGAACCATCTGGTGGGAAGGGCATGTTTCCCTGTGTATCAATTCATTAAGCTTCGTTTGGCCCCCAGAAGCCTGAAATAATCGTTTTCTGTAGTGTGTACTGCATGCAGATTGAAAAGTTCATTGTCAAATATTACACTTTAACATTGAAATGAAATATATTATTATTTGCTTACCTGATGTGATCATATAACAGTGGCTTGATGTGCTAGTGGCTAGTAGTAGGCTTGTTTGTTGGGCAGACGATAACAAACATTTCGTAACCGTAATTCGTAATGTACGTTTTTATTTAGTTATATTAAACTTTGTAGAAAACTGAATAGTATATTTCAACTTTTAAATGGGATAGGTACATAGTTTAGACTGCCCATTTTACAAAGAGTTAATTACAAAGAGAATTACTTCAATAATTGAGATTATACATGTATACTACACATAGGTATATAACAACAATATAATATATACCAGAAGGGGAAGGCCGAGGGGGACGAAGTAACTGTCAAAATCTACTATTGAACCCATCTAGAATCATAGACATAACGTTGAAAATTTTTGTTCTAAGATTACTACCCGTGCTACCACCTTGAGTATAATGTTCTGTGACTACCACAGTGTACTACGGGCGGCGGGCGGGCCACATTTTTTTTTTTTTTTTTAAATTATTATGGCCTGGTTGCTAAGACCTTTAAGCCAAGTCTTTTATTTGTTATATGTGAGTAGTTTTATGGCCTGGTTGCTTAGACCCTCCAGCCAAGTCTTTAGTTTACTCACCCTAGTAAAGTGATGGAAACTTTACCAGGTTTTTGAGCGGATGATGAGAAAATACGAAAGTCACGTTTTTCAACTTTGTACCATTTACCCACACTTGTACACGTTAACGAGCACTTAACATTTAATAATCCACCATTATTACACATTAACACTCGAAGAAACACAAATTTAGGAAAATAATACAAAATCCACAACACGATCTTTCCGAATTTTCCCGCCAACCGCGGGCCACATTGCGGGGTAAGCGGGGTTGCCACGCGGCGTAGGTATTTTGACATCCCGTAAAGATGTTGCCAAGCAGAGAATATACAAATAGCATGCGATCTGCGATCTCTTTCACCAGACGACATAACTCGTTGGTTAACAAGAGACAAAGAATAGTTTCATAATTCAATAACGATTTAATAGATATTTGTATAAACTAGGTGGATATAGAAGAATATGCCGCTTCCATAGGTTTCTTAATTCAATGCTGTCTTCAGCACCGCCGGTTCACTTCCATAGAAAATATTTTTGCTGTAGAGCGAAGGGGGAAAATAGAACCGCGTCCTCCGCGCACCGCATTCCTCCCCCGCGGTGGCCTGGGTCGCCGCCATCTTTGACTGGTTGTAGTTAGCTGTCAGTAGTAGCGTCAGTTAGTTATTTTTTCTCCTGTGAGTAAATAAATTCCGTAAATTCTGTTGTTTTCGTCGAGTTTTTGTAATTGATTTTCCGAGGATTTAATTAAAGTCGTTTATTTTTGGTGCAAAACTATAAACGGAGAGCAACAATTATGCGGACACCAAAGTGCTGTGTTGTTGGTTGTAGTAATAAGCGAGAGGACGCATTTTTACATTATTTCCCCGTGAGTGATGATATTAGACTTAATAAGTGGTTGGACTGTATAAACTCTGAAAATCTCAAAAATGTACCGAAAGTAAAACTTGCTAAACTCTCGGTTTGTCACATACATTTTGAGAAAAGGTTTACCAGGCCGAATTCCCGACTGAGGTATGGTGCCTACCCATCATTGTTTACACCTGAGGAAATTACCAATGGGGTTCCCGCACTACACATTGATGATATTTGTAAGTAGCCTAAAACGATATTAACTGTTTTTTTTTAAATATTGTTCATGCTAATTCAATATAAAATGTATAAGTCAATTGTCTTTAATCCCATTTCAGCCAACAAATGTGAAGAAATAACCAAGAAAAGACATTCAGACCATTCCTATTTCAAAGATGAAGAACCAATTCCAAAGGTTGCGAGATTCAGTGGTAAGCCACCAAGAAATACAGATTAAATATAAAAAAAACACTAATACTTATGACTTATACTAGTATAATAATTATGGCAATGATGTATGTATATGTTGTTACAGCTTCAGCCTCCACATGCAAGGACTCTGGTCATCACTTTGTAGAAGAATCACCTTACATTACTCATCCATTGACCAGCTCTCAAGCAAAAGGTTGGTTACTTGTAAATGTCAATTTTGCCATGTGTCATTTTTTGCACAGAAGTATGTAGTAAATGTGGTCTTAATGTATGGTATTTATATGTTTTTACAGCTTCAGCCTCCATATACAAGGACTCTGGTCATCACTCTGCAGAAGAATCACCTTATAGTGCTCATCCATCTACCAGCTCTCAAGCAAAAGGTTGGTTACTTGTAAATGTCAATTTGCCATGTGTCATTTTTTGCACAGGAGTATGTAGTAAATGTGGTCTTAATGTATGGTATTTATGTTTTTACAGATTCAGCCTCCATATACAAGGACTCTGGTCATCACTCGGCAGAAGAATCACCTTATATTGCTCATCCATCTACCAGCTCTCAAGCAAAAGGTTGGTTACTTGTAAATTTCAATTTTTGCCATGTGTAATTTTTTTGCACTTGAGTACATAGTAAATGTGGTCTTAATGTATGGTATGTATATATTGTTACAGCTGTAGCTTCCATATGCAAGGACTCTGGTCATTATTCACCAACAGAATCAATTTTAATTGCTCATCCATCAACCAGTTCTCAAGCAAAAGGTTGGTTTCTTGAAATAAGTTTTTATTATTATTGTACTAAGTTTTCGACATTTTATATTGTATAAAAGTGTGTTAGTGTGTGTTTGTTAGTGTTATTGGGTTTTTTCATTAGGAAATTCTCAGTAGCAGCCCGGAGTATGGATTTGTGCCCGGTTAACGGCAATAGGCTCGCCTCCTATTACATGGGACTATAACATAACTGGCGAAATGTGGATGTACTATACACCTCTGCCTACCCCCTCGGGGAAATACAGGCGTGATGTTATGTTATGTTATATTGTATAATTGTTATACTGGATAAAGTAGCTTTCTAATAGTGAAAGAATTATTAAAATCAGTAGTTTTAGAGTTTATCGATTACAAACAAACAAACAAATCTTTCTTCTTAATAATATTAGTATAAATAGGCTTGTGTTGGACCACTATCTCACAAAGTATTAAGCAATGAAATGGTTGACAATAGTGCATGCTTACCTAGCTATTGAATGCTACTTTAACCTAATCAATTGAAACTTGAAGACTCCTTGGTTTATGAAACACACACACATAACACATAATATCACGCCTGTATTTCCCCGAAGGGGTAGGCAGAGGTGTAATAGTACACCCACATTTCGCCAGTTATGTTATAGTCCCAAGTAATAGGGGGCGAGCCTATTGCCATTGACCGGGCACAAATCCAGACTCCGGGCTGCTACTGAGAATTTCCTAATGAAAAAACCCAATAACACTGCCCAACCCGGGAATCGAACCCAGGACCCCACGCTCGTCAGTTGGGCTTGCGACCACTAGACCAACAAGGCAGTCAGCAACTGGTAGCTGTTTATGAAACACTGACTCCAAATTATAATCTCAAATGAATATTGATAATGAGATGAAGTTTTTTTGCAGGCCCAGGTTTGATTCTCCTAAAAACACCAAAGGCATCAAGAAAAAGACTAATAAGTAAAATAAACCAATTAACACCCAATTGTGCAAAGCTGTATAAGATATACAATAAATCTAAGCACCAAATTGATTATCTGAAGAGGGCAAAAAGGGCACTGAAATTTTCTAAGGAGAACTCTTTTGAAGAGCTTACTTGTAAGATGAACCCATATGCTAAGCAAATAATGCAGATGCAAATAAACCTTTGTATGAAAAAGAAACAGGCCCACAGATTTACAGACTCTGAAAAACTAATTGCACTATCTATTATGAAACAGAGCCCAAAGTGTTACAGATTTCTACGGAAAATATTCATCTTACCTTCAAAATCCACATTGAATAAGCTAATATCACAGCTGAATATTGAAGTTGGGATAAATTCTGTGCTTATTGAAGTAATGAAGAAAGAGGTATGTCATTTTCAAACTTATGTGTATAGTGTGATATATCCCACATGTGTCTAGTGCACAATGAAAAAGTAACATTTATTTTGTTTTCAGGTTGCCACATGGAACACTAACAAAAAATTTTGCTCCATAATTTTTGATGAGATGCACCTTGATGAACGGCTAAGTTTCAATCAAAACAAAGATAATATTAATGGATTTGTGCACTTCGATCAAAAACATAAAGAGTTTGCAGACCAAGCTCTTGTCTTTATGTTAAGAGGAGCTGTATATAAATGGCAGCAACCATTTGCCTTTTACTTTTGTAAAGGTGCAACTAATCCAGCTGAGCTGAAACGCATAATAAAAAAAGTTGTCACTGCATCCATAGAGATTGGGCTTAGGCCCATTGCTACAATCTGCGATCAGGGATCGACATTTCGCAGAGCTCTTGGGGAGCTTCAACAAGAGACAAGGCGAGCACAACTCATTGCAGATCTGCCAACAGGTTGGTAAAGAATACACATACTACTCATGCAAATAAAGAATGGGATTGGAAATGGCGGCACTTTTACTGTTCTATGTGCCTCTCACTCTCACAATACTATATGTGTGAGCGAGAGGGGAATACAAATGCTACTATTTTCAGTCCCATTCTTTATCTGTGCCAATAGCACATACATAGACCATACATCAGGATATCATAACATTAAACATTTTTTGTTGAATTTTAAATTCCAATCTAATTTATAATTATTGTCTTTCAGATGACACTGTGGAGTTATGCGGACTAAAATTAAACATTATCTACGACCCCTCACACATAATTAAGGGTTTCAGAAATAACTTCCTTAACAAATGTATTAAATTGGATGGAAAAATTTCCAAATGGCAGGATATTGTAGACGTGTATTTGACAGACTGTAACCATGCTGACTCAAGACTTCTTCACAAACTTAATGATCATCATGTCATTCCTGAGAAAATGAGCAATAGAAATAAAATGAAGGTTTGTATTTTCTTTGCATTCCAAAACAACTTTAATACTATTTATAAATGAACTTCTCACTTGACCTAACTGTCTCATTTTGGAATGGTAGTATGTTCCTGTGATGCTACTGTTGATTTGGAAACCTAGTTGCTTGGTCAATAATTAAGTATATGCCATGCTAATAAAAACGGCCAATTTATACTGCACAGTAAAATGATGTAGTGCACGGTATTACTAATAAACACCCAGTTTATTGTTTACTGCATTGCTTTTCAGATTTGTAAGCATTAATTGAAATGAAAAATTTGCAGGTCAAAACTGCCGCGCGTGTGTTCAGTTCCACCGTATCTGCTGCCCTTTCGTATACTTCACAGTTTTGTAAGTTTTTTTTTCTATACTATTAAAAAACTATCTGAGCCATATCTTGTTAAAGATATATTTGAAAAACTGATAAGATGTAACATAAGCTGGGGCCTGGGGACCTTTGAAGGGGTGAATGTACTTATCATAAAGAACAACTTTTTCTATGGTTTGTGCTAGGGCTACTGTTTCCTACAACAGTCATCAATGTTGCTCGACAACATGTCAAAACAGCAGATTTTTTGTTTTCACTTTATTTTTTTCATAAATCTATTATTACATGACAGACCCTGTTTTTTTTTTCAGATGGTAAAAAGTCATATTAATTTTGTAATTGGTTAGGTGGGCTCCTATTCTTCTTTTCTTTATTTTGACTATGATTCTATGATATACTACAAACCTTAAATATAATCATTTTCTATTTCCAGCTCACTATGCCGATGGAAGACCAGTGAGTGACACCATGCCAAACACAGCAAAAACAGTGAAGTTTTTCGACAACCTATTTGACAGCATCAATGGTGCTGCCCTCCACCATAAGCATACAAAAGGAAAGGACCTGCGGAGGGCAGTTACTTCCACAACTAAGCACCATTCATTCTGGAAGGACGCCATTAACATTTTAGAAAAAATTCAATTTCTGGATGAAAAAGGCAACACAATATCAGTGCCCACATTAAAAAGCTGTGTTACTACCTTGAAAAGTTTAATGAGGCTGTGGCAGTTCTTTCAAGAGCAGGGTCTAAAAGTTATGCGTCCTCGCTATTTCAACTCTGATCCAGTTGAAAACTTTTTTGGGCAAGTGAGGGCGTATAACTTCAGACACAATGACCCAGACTGCTACAGCTTCATTTGCACATTCAGATCACTTCTGATAACACGGATGATCAAATTTCACAATGATACATTTAACTGTGAGGATGATCGGGCAGACCAACTTTTGAGCATGTCTCAAATTTTAAAACTGAAAACAAGTTCCACTTTTGAAGCCGAATGTGAGACTGAAACAACCTCACCAACTTCACCAACTCGGTCAAAGTCAAATTTGCCTGATCATCCTGACAATGTGAATGAAGTTGTCAATCGGGCAAGACAACAACGCCTGGAAGTCCATTCTCGGGCGTACACTGCCGGATGGGTAGTGAGAAAAGTGTTAGAAAGAACTCCCTGTGACGAATGTAAAAATTTATTGACATCTGAATCACCTCTTCAAATTCATGAATGGGTGAGTCACAGGGAGTACAACCAATGTAAAAAGCGACTAAGCTACCCATCTGAGAAAGCAGTTCGGTGTTTCGGCACAGTTATGGAAACGACAAATAATTTTCTGGAAAATAGCCCTCACATAAATTATATCTCCAAAACTATTTTAAAAGAAATTAAATCAAAAATGACGTACGAAATAAACTGCCCGAAACACCGAAACAATCAATTTGCATTAATTGTTGTGAAATTTGCCATCCATAACTGGTGTAACACAATTAATAAAATTTTAGGGGGAACCGATATTGTGCGGCTCGAAAAACGAGTGGGGGTACTGCCGCAAATTCAAAAAATGGCGTATGAAAAATATATAAAAAAACTGAAAAATAAATCAACTAAAAAATGTTCTGTTGTTTAAATTTTAATATCCCAGACACAGTCCAGTACTGTACGTACCTAACAGTATGGGTATAAAGGTGAAATTCATTAGGTGACATTTTTGGCAAAAATCAGTTTTTTTTTCCATCCAATTCCCTATCAGCCGAAAGTGATGTATATTTTGCTAAAAATGTCACTTAGTGAATTTTACCTATAAGCCCACGTAAATATAATAAAACATTTAGTACCTACCTATCTATACACTAGTATCATTTATACCTATCTACCTATAGATATATAGATACTGAAAACCTACCTACTTGCAAATGTCAAATTCTATTTTCCCCCTGCTACAGATTACTTAATCGATGAAAAAATTTCAAGGCAGTCGTCCGTCTGATACGTAGTATCTTCTAAGTAGTCTGTGGTCTTCAGAACGAGTGTTTCCAGCGGCAGGGACTATTCTTCCACAAAAAAGAAATAAATATTATTATTTTCAAACCGTAGAAAATCATTGTTTGATTAATTTACAAAATAAACCGAGCAACGATCTGTTTTGGTGAAAACTATGTATATTTTTCTTCATTATTTGATCTGACGATTAGCAAGAATTGGTTAGGTTTCTTGATTACGTTTATCAAGAGACCTTACCAATTCTTTATCGATTATCGATGATACGATTATCTGCAACGTGTATTGAGATGCTTACAATTTTTTAATAGGTGATTAACATGTAAAATGTAAGCATGATGTGGCCATTAATGTTTTTACAGTAATTCTATATATTCCTGTCTATCCTTTGAGTATGGTATACTCATAGTGTCTATCTGTTGTCTAGAAGTATGAGTCTGTCATGCTCACGTAAATGTCATGCTGATGGTGGCGTTAGTGTCGGGTCGTTAAGTTCCCGTCATGCTCGTGAACGGGTGCCGTCTGTCGGGACAGGTCAGCCCTTACATACTATGGCAACTCTTTTTACGTTTATTTCTAAAGGCAATATTCTCACCTTTTTCGTATTATCTCATCATCCCCTCAGAAACCTAGTAAAGTTTCCATCACTACTACTACTAGAATACAAGTATAATATGTTCAATCATTACGACTGAAGGACAAGTATCCATGGTCATGAATAAATTAAAAAAAAAAAAAAAAAAAATTAACTCTTGTTTATTTTTGGCATTAACCTACATTATACTCACATTATTTGAATAAATTTGATGTAATAAACAATAACCTATTTTAAAAAGAGTTTATCCATGGAGTTTCTTGCCGGTTCTTCTCCATAGGACCCACAATTTGGAACCGTGCAACTAGAGCCTGACGTTTCAAAAGTGCCGGTAATTGGGTTTATTTGAAATAAAAAACATTTGATTTTGATTTCAAGTATTTTTATTTCAACGTTGTTTTTTTATCAAAATTTCTATATTATATAACTCTATCTTGTTCTTTTACATGTTATTTTTTTCGATAGTACTATCGATAGCATCGATAGTTTTAAGAAAACTATCTCTTTGTTTCTATTTTTGTTTACAATTCTTTGTTTTGTTAGTAGTTTTATGACTTGCGTTGCTTAATGCTTAGACCTTCTAGCCAAGATGGAAACTTTGCTAGGTTTCTGAGGGGATGATGAGAAAATACGAAAGTAACTTTTTACAATTTTGGACCATTTACCCATACTTGTATACGTTAACGATATTATATTATAGAGAGGATGGACGAGAGGAGATTGACGAAACAAGTATACGAAGCGAGTGTGGATGAAAGAGTTGGAAGGGAACGACCTCGGCGAACGTATCGCGATCAAATCTCAAATCAAATCAAATCACGTACGAGAGATACAAGAAAGGGATGGCAATAATTTTAGAACTGTCAAAACTAGGGCGCCACTCATTGAAATATGCCACTGGTCAAATTTCTTTGTGTAGCACACATTCTTGGCCCAATCCAATTTATTTGATGATCAGTGTTTTTTTACATACAACATTTGATGAAAATCATCCAATTTCTTTGATCGAAGTCACATTGCACAAAGAAGATTTGACGAGTGGCATACCACCCTTACATTTCTTTGTATTTTAGTGGGCACGGCACGTTGCGAGATCACGACTAAACTTGTATGTAAATCTAAATTCCAACTAATTTGACAGATCTAAAATTATCCCTTTCTTATATCTTCTATTCGTAAAAGAGAACGATAGTTTAAAATAAGTTTAGTCCGTGAACAAGAGCATCGACACCAATTTTGTGTTTACCCGTAATTGGCGTACATATAAGGACAATACTGTACTATATTATTTGGTAATAGTGATAATTATCACTGCTGCTGTGGGCGAACCTTAGGCAATAATAAATAAAAAAACCGGCCAAGAGCATGTTGGGTCATGCTCAGTATTATAGGGTTCCTTAAGTAGGTGTTACAAACAAATCAAATCGAATATTAATCATGGCTATTTTAGTTTTTGCAATAGACGGCAGCATTGGCGACTCAGAGAGTGTTGTCAATAGCCATACGTTAGTACTATTCGATATTCTGTGGCCATACAGTGCCAAATGCAATAGACGTCACTTGACGGCAGCATTGGCGACTTAGAGAGTGTTGTTAGACGCCGCTAGATGGCGCTAAATTTAAGAATTTTGTAATGTCATAATAACACAAAGTTACTTTTTGTGATTTTTTCAAATAGAAAGTAGCTAAAGGAGCATTATTTGCTATGATAATTTTTCTCTAAGGTCAATGACCTTTGAACTTGGACGTTTTAAG
The DNA here is from genome assembly GCA_949699075.1 of Asteroscopus sphinx. NCBI lineage: Eukaryota > Metazoa > Arthropoda > Insecta > Lepidoptera > Noctuidae > Asteroscopus > Asteroscopus sphinx. The sequence continues at coordinate 13,291,771 of OX453001.1, forward strand.
TATTTTTCAGGTTTCTCTCTTTAACTCAAAAATTTATGATCACATTATGCTCAAAATAATTTTAAAAGGGAGTTTTTACAAAGGTCTATCAATGTGAAAGATTATAAGTTTCTACGTTGCATAGTTTAGAAATGGCAGGGGGGGGGACTCATTGCAAGCCACTTTGGCAGGCTATATTTCGCAGATGGTAAACCTAATAAAAAAGTGGTGTATGAAACATTACCATCATTTTAGTAGACCAATTCAAAGATACCCCACAAGAGGGGGTGGAGCGAAAAAAAAACTTTCATACCCATTTCACATGTATGGGCACCAGCCCTAAAATAAGTAATCAAGATGTTTTTATTCTTTTAAAATTGAGATCTATATCTATACTATTTTTTATACCCCACACGAGGGGGTGCAGCGAAAAAAAAATTTTCATCCCCATTTCACATGTATGGGCACCACCCCTAAAATACGTAATCAATATGTTTTTATTCTTTTAAAATTGAGATCTATATCTATACTATTTTTTAACAAAATTTCATTTACTTGTGTTTATAACTAGAAGTTATTAAGCTGTAAAGGATTAGGACAGACGGACAGACGGACAGACGGACGGACATGACGAAATTATAAGGGTTCCTTGTAGGACTACGGAACCCTAAAAAGTAACTTAGCACGTTCAACATCATCATCATTTCAGCCGATAGGCGTCCACTGCTGCACATAGAACTCCTCGAAAAGAGGGGTATATGACAAGTAAAATCTCCTATTTTCAATATTTAAAGTACTTTTCCTCCATGTAGCATAGCGATGGAACAACCTGGGGCCTTACTCGCAACTGGATCGATTTCTGTATCAATCGAATTTGAATTAGAGTTAGTGTCAATTCGTACTGCATTCCTCTAGGAATTGACATTAGCTCGATTTGGTTCAGAGCTCAAACCAGTCGGGAGTAAGGCCCCTATAAATTAAAATAACAAAACTAAGATTGTTTCGGCGTTTCTTCATAGGTGATAAATAACATACAGCTAGAAAACGCTGGAATCCAGCCGGAGCCGCAGTTGCTTGTAAACAACCTAGTTACTTACAGAATAAATATTTTAATTTCTCGATTTTCTTAAATCAACTTTGTTCAACACATTCTAAAGAGGCTAGAATATCAAATATATGCGAAGACAAAGCTGAAAACTACTTTTAAAAAATGTCTAAAATGGGCTGAAGTTTTTGCAAACGCCAAAAAAATTTTGGACTTCCTGCGCTCGCGCTACTGTGCTAGGTAAGTACTTCGTGCCTTTGTCTCGTATTTCCGAAGTATCTAAACGTGCTTTTCTTTAAAATTTACTAAATAATACTCAACCAACACACATCTGGCAACTTATAATAGGTACCTCACTACTGCAGAAAAAATATAAAAGATTATGTTCAAAGACATTTCTATATTACGTCAGTACAGTGATGGGCAGTGGATAAATATCAAAATGATAAAAACTCGGATATTTATCAGAAATGGATAAATACTCGTTTTTACCCGTATTTATCGGATATTTATCCAAAATGGTGGATAAATATATTTTATGCGTCTCTGATAGATATTTTTCTGGTTTTGCTTACTTAGCTTTTCCACCCCCCGCGCCCCGTAATATCTAGAACATAGCTTTGCGTCGCAAAGTGGTTTGAAACTAGAATTTCATACTATTACCTAGGAATTTCAAGTTCTCTTTGATTTATATATTTTATTTTGTTGAGGGATGGAAATCATTGGAAAATAGACACGCATGATCCGCTTGGCAGTCAAAATAAACATTTTTTTTTTAATGCAAGGAAATGCTCCGTGTGCCATATTTCAGAACTGTATGGAACTTAAACCTTGTGTGATTGATATAGTGTACTGTCCTAACGTAGTTGTACACCATGAACTTTCCAATCTTCTGATAAAGAATGGAATCAGGCGTTACTCGGCGGAAATCCATGACATACAAAATATGAAGTTACAATATTTAGTGTCAAAACTAGGTCGTCAAGCTTTGATGCAATACGCAGCACCGCCCTGCCAGTCCTGCCTCCCACTAATATATGCATTTGCAGCAGGTGCCAGAAGGCAAGGCAAGGAAGATGAAGTAGGTGGTTTTTCTTTGTGTTAGACTGAGTCAGGCTGGCTACAATCTTCCATTATGAGGCCCCAGTACATTCACAGAGTATGTTAGTAGGTAGTTCCATAATATCCCGATAAAATAAAAGCAAAAGATCTGATAAACATGTATACAAACTATATAGAGTTGCTATCGCACATGTCTTACGATTTGAACGAACTTGTCTGTCCAACTACTGCAAAAGGCAATGAACGCTTAAATCAAGATATTGTGAATATCATCGAATACCTCAAGACACCCGGAAGATGCAGTGAAATTATTCGAAAGGTTGTATTGAAAAAAGAAAGCTACAAATTCAGTTGAAACGGCATTGGGGATGTTAATATCACCAAATTAACCAAGCCTGGATTGGAATGCTGCTGGAATAATGTGAACCGGCCATAAAATTCAGATTCTGACTCCAATGGGTTACTTTGACTGATCAATCTGTGATTTTGATGAGTATTTTAGATGAATGATACCTAAGTACTCCTTTTTAGCGTACGTAATCTTTAAGCATGAAGGAGGTCTCAGCTAAATTCTCTTTTGCTCACTATATCAAAATTACGACCATTATTTTTATGCGACTGCCCACAATAGAAGGTTCAAGACTTATCTCAGGGTCTACTCAACTAATTGAAATAAAACACCTCCAAAAATTGATGGTTTTTGTTATTTTTCTCATTTTTATCCCCCATAGCCGGGTTTCACGAAAATAAAACTCAATAACAACATCTAGTTCAACTAGATAACTAGACTAGCTGTATTTTTAGGAAACCGCAACCAACCAACAATCATACCCTCTACTTCGTATGCAACTTCATACAATAGATGGGTCAAGCTGTATTCCAGGATTTACCTAACAGATTGAGATAAATCTGTAAGTTAAGCTATTACATGTAAGTACAACGTTTCTTTGTGATCTGTTCAGCCATTGTTACGTGATGAGGTACGAACACACAGGAATACATAAATTATAAAAAAATTGATTTGTGTTATATTTCTCATTTTTCATCCCTCTAGCTGATTTTAATGAAAACAAAACTCGATAACAATAGGTATCTAGTTCAACTAAATAACTGGACTAGTTGTATATTTAGGAAACCGTAACCAAACAACAATCCGCGCGTGCGCCGTTAACTGAGACAATAAACCATTTTTCTTTCTTTCTTTTCTTTCAATCATGCCCTTTACTTAATATGTTACTTCATACAATAGAGGGGTCAAGCTGTATTTCAGGATCTACCACATACCTCAATTTTTCCACACAACAAAGTGGAATATACCGTAAGTTAGGCTAATACCAATACAACTATAAAGTTTCATCACGATCCTTTCAGCCGTTCTCACGTGCTGAGATAAACAGATTGACCGACATGATTTAAAATAAAGGTTGATTCGTGTTCTATGGACCCGTAGCTAGGTTTCGCGAAAAAAACCTAATAAACAGACTTTTCGACATTTACGACTTAAGTAATAGTGTAAAGAATTGATTATAATAAGGCACAATTCTATAATTTCAGATTTTCATTTAATAACCAATTATTTTGTGTGTAAAATAAGCAAATTTACGTTACATATCATACAAGAAACAAAAATTGTACGCATAAAATATTTATCCGCTGTTTTGGATAAATACTCGAGTAAAAATGGATATTTATGAGTATTTATCCATTTTTAGTATTTATCCGGATAAATGCCCATCAATACGTCAGTATAATACCTTTATGATTATGTTACTTTTCTTTCAATTTCAGGTTACTTTTGACAAGAGTGCGCTGGCAGCACTGAAGTTTTGAGAAGAGCGCGCTGGCAACACTGCTACTACGTATTGTCAAAAAAAAATGAAAATAAAATCATAACCTCTTCTCTTCTCTAAAAGATTTCTAAATGGAGTATCTCCGTAAATTGTTAAGTTATAGTATTTTTCTCACTGTTTTCCTGCGTGCGCGTTGTGATGACTTTAAAGAGGAATTATTTATTAAACCCCTTCCACCGGCACACCTATATAGCTACTTTCAATTTGTCACATTAGTGAATAACGAATTGTCTTCCTGTAAGTAAATGTATAACATTTATAATTTATTGTAACGAGTTCTATAAAAATCTTTTTAAGTTTAAAAGTAATCCTATGTTCGTCTTTCCAGTTCATTCCCACTTGGCACCTCGTTCATTGACTGAAGTTGTATCTCGTTTTAAAGTAGAGGAGCTTCATCTAACTTTGACTGAAGGACAGTGGAGGCATGACCAATGGGGATACCCAGTATTAGATGCAGCGCCTGGAGCAGAATTATATGCCTGGTTCTCACCGGATGTTGTAGATGTAGATACACAATGGAAAAAATTAAGTGCTACACTTTCTGGACTTTTTTGCGCTTCTCTAAACTTTATTGATAACTTTAACACAGTGACCCCTCAGATGGCTTTATGGCCTATGGGAGCAGTGAAGTCTAGTCAAAATGTTACCTCACAACTGAGATATGCATCATTACCAAGAGAGATTGTATGCACAGAGAATTTGACGCCATGGAAGAAACTTCTACCTTGTGAATCAAGTCGCGGTTTTTCAGCACTGTTAAATTCTAGAATGATACACAATACAAACTATCATTCAGTTGGAGTGCATGTCAGAAAAATATGTAAATCTAGTGATTGTTCTGAGACTCAACTGGAAATAAAACAGACAGTGGCTCTTGTTTATGATTATGATATAATAAACAGCAATGACTGGTCATTCAGAAAACTGTTTGGACAAGGTCTGCCTGGAGCTTGTCCACTGTCTTCAGACAGTAAGATTTATGTTGATATTACATCAAACAACACACAAACCTTTAAGTTGAATCCGCCTCCTGACAATATTATACTATCACAAAGAGGTGGGAGTGACACTAAATTAGCAGTCTACAATATAAAACCTGATGGGCAAATGATAAATATAGGTGTGAAGCATAATTCTAAATTAGATTTACCTGTTTCTATAGCCCCACCTGTACACTTCACCCGTTACATCCTTGGTTATGGTAAAGAATTTGGAGGAATTGTGACAGAGATAACAAACAACTGTTGGACTGCTATCAATGTTGTTGTGTTAGAGAATGCACCTTGGTGGTTACCTATACAATTGAGTTCACTAAGAATCAATGGTGAAGCTGAGAGTAGTTTGGTTATGTCTCAATATTATTCACCTGGCCGTAGCAGACAGAAGCCTTACCACTTAGAACTGCTAATAAAATTGCCTCCAAAATCAACTACTACTATAACAATTGACTTTGAATTTGTATTCTTGAAATGGCAAGAATATCCACCTGATGCTAATCATGGATTCTATGTTGGCTCAGCATTAATTTCAGCAAATTTACCTACAGCCAGAAACTATACGAGTTTGCCCATAACAGGCACTTCATTTGAATCTATTGTAAATGCATCAAAGATGTGTAAGTATGGGGTACTATACTAATAAGCTTATTCTTAATACCATTACATTTTGGATAAAAATTGCCTGATAATTGTCAAATAAGTTCTTTGTTATCTAAGTAATTAAAAAGTAAATTGATCAAATTGACCACAGAAACTAGATATAAATATGCAAAGAAAAATCAGTGCAGTACCATTTTCTCCTGTTTGTCAACCGATTTTTTTGTTTAGTAGCTATTGATGAGCTTTAACATAACATAACATAACATCATACCTGTATTTCCCCGAAGGGGTAGGCAGAGGTTGTACACCTCTGCCTACCCCTTCGGGGAAATACACCCACATTTCGCCAGTTATAAGTCCCATGTAATAGGGGGCGAGCCTATTGCCATTAACCGGGCATAAATCCAGACTCCGGGCTGCTACTGAGAATTTCCTAATGAAAAAACCCAATAACACTGCCCGACCCGGGAATCGAACCCAGGACCCCACGCTCAGCAGTTGCGCTTGCGACCACTAGACCAACGAGGCAGTTGGTTGGTAGTTGATGAGCTTTAGAGTTTAAAAAATAAATGGAAATGGTTTTTTTTTTCGGCATAGTTCAATCATAAAATTTTTATGAATTACGGTCGAATTTTGACCATTAGGCGACCTCTTGATGTATTAAAAAGCTCTTAAATGCTTTTTTTTCAGGGTATCCAATTGTATTCAGAACAAATGGTGCTATGGTATCACTACCTACTCCAGACTTCAGTATGCCATACAATGTCATTTGCTTGGCCTGTACAGTTGTGGCACTGGCATTTGGACCACTACATAACATTTGCACCAAAGAGCTGGTTCTTAAGCCCCTGGGAACACCTGTGTCACTAACTCAAAAACTATTAAATTTATTTAAGAAAAAGAAAGATTAGTCATAATGTCATTATTTTGTTGTTAATTAAATATTGGACTGAATAAATTAATAGCAGTTTACTATGTGATGTTATTATGTAAGATTTGTCATTCGCAAGCATCATGCTAAGCATAATTTTGTTATGCTGTCTGTGGTATGTAAAGGCAAGTGAACATGGGAAGTGTGTTTGGATAAGTACCTACATGCGACCATGTTTTGTTGTACACAACATGTTTTTCTAACAAAAGTTGGGCATGGCCTCGCTGTTTGGCCACATTTGATTGGCCCAAACAAAATATTAACATATTTTGTTAGAATTTTTTGTTTGTGGGGTGTAAGCCAGGTAAGGGGAGAATGGTACATAACATCTCAGCCGACCTATTCGTCAACCTCACCTGCACGCACCGTATGGTGACGTCGGCCAATGTGGCTGGCGTGGTGTCCTCTGCTAGATAACGAACGAGGCTCTGACGTCCGATCAGTGGCGGCATGGCCATTCAATACACCTAAGCGAAGAGTAGTCCTAGAAGGGGTCATTTGGGTACCAAATACACCCTAAAAGAGTGGCCTTTCCCCTCTTCAATCCTATACTATATATCTCTGCTCCTACTCCTCTAAAATGCCACACCACTACCACCACCCCCCTCACGAATGCTCCTCTCCTATATCAAATCTCACCATCCTTCCTTAACCTACATCCTTCCCAAATCTCTTCTCCCCACCCCCCGAAAAAATCCCAAATCGTATTCCTAACTGCGATATTGTGACTGCGGGTGGTCGCAGGCTCGCACATCACAGTAACGGCTGATGACAAGTACGGGTAAATAGTCACCTGCGCAGTTGAGCGCCGTAAGCGAGAATGAAGGAGTCCTGGGGGGTTGAGCCGATCGGCGCTGGCGATAATGCGTCCGTAAGGCAACACGTCCCCTTTGGTCCGGATTTCAAGCGACACGGTAGCCCTACCCGATAGCCAGGGGTAGTGAAATGGTCTCAGCGTCCCTTCAGAGGGTCACAGGCAATGTGCGTGAAGTCCGCAGAGATAGTCCTCGAACGACCGAAGCGGTACGCAAAGGTCATGCTGACGGTGTAAGGGTCGATCAGTTCCTCTGGGACCTTTTCGACCCCGTACGCCAACCCGATCGAGCACCCGATGTCGCAGTGTAAAACAGTCTTGCACCCCTATAATAAATAAATAAATATTTTGGGACATTTTTACACAGCACCATCTAGTCCCAAACTAATATGGATATAATACTTATATACTTTTCTTTTGTAAAGACATACTTATAATACATAAGAAACACCCAGACCAACACAAACACTTATGCTCATCACACAAATATTTGTGTGCTGTGGAAATCGAACCCACGACCTCGTGATCAGCAGTCCGACACTCGAACCCACCTCGAACCACTACACCACAGACGTCGTCAAATCTATATCTCCCTGGTAGTCCTAATGTTCCAACTTTTTATTTAGCTAGACTTTCCCAGGTGTGAGCTCCATGGCGGGTGGGAGCTAGGGAGATGATAATACAATAAAATCTTTAGGTACTATGGACAAAACAAGGCCGTGGCCTTACTACTAAATACTTGTATTACCTTCACAGTGGGAGTGCGATGGCACGATGTTTGTCCGCCCGGCACCCCACACCAGCTCGACTCGTCCGGCACACGTAAACGTAGTGGTTATATACTCTTTGGGCACACGGACTCAACTGTACAATATGACCCGTAGAGTTGGAATTTTTAAATTTTTGAGCGTGTAAGACACTTCAAGACCAAGACAGAAGCTTTTAACACAAAGCGTGAAAACTTCTTCGTTCGAAAACGCTTCGTTCAGACGAACCTGGGCCATAGCCTAGCAGCAACCAAAGAGAGCCTTAAAGAGGCTATCGCCATGAATACATCGAACTAGCAAGAGCCGTATGTCGGCTCGAAAGGGTACCTGACCGCGGGACATTGGTTTATGCAGTCGGCAACTTTCACGAGTGACGATCCGGTCAAGGCTGTGGTGGTGGTGGTCGATAAGGGGCCATCTTGTCATCAATAATGTAGTGGGCGTGGTGATAAAGTCAGGCAACTTTATGCTTGGGCTATTATAACATTTACTTCAAACCTGGTAAAATTGAAGCCTACCTGGACAGAGTGAGGAAAACAGCGGAAGATCTCAATGTGGCTAACATCATCCTAGCTGGAGACGTCAATGCCGACAGTCCCTGGTGAGGCTGCGAGACGGAGGACAAAAGAGGAACAGCGGTTATGGTGGCTCTGGCATGGCTGGACGCCCACATCCTCATTGAGGGAACTGAGCCCACTTTATATCGGTTCCGAAATGGGAACCCCTGCACGAGTATAGTGGACATCACAGCCTGCACCGCGGGGAATCTGCACAGGTCGAAGGAGTGGCGAGTTGACCTGACTTCATAACGCTCTCGGACCACAGGGCAATAAGGCTCCGGCTGGAGATCCGAGCTGGAACTACCGCCGCACCACGTAAGACCACCAGGATATATAACACCAGGAAGGCCCGCTGTAGAGTTGGCACGTATGGGGATCACATAGCCGACCTGGAGAATTGCAAGGATGTAGATGCGGCGGTTAATTTTTGTGAGGAGTCTGTAACCTGGTCATGCAGGGAAGCCATTCCACTCATGAGAGATGCGCAGCTTAAGACAAACTGCTGGTGGACCCCGGAGTTGACTTCTAAAAGAGAGGGTGTCATTCTGTTACGCAGGTAAATCCATAAGGCCAACCCCAGGCGTAGGCCTTTTGTAGTCGAGGACTATTTAAAAGCGAAGTCGGATTACAAAGAGGAGGCAATTACTAACAGCTAGAAGGAGTTCTGCACGAGCCAGATAGTTGAGGACATCTGATTCTAAACCTTCACAATTAACGTTTGACTTGAAAAAAGCTTAGATTAGTTTTATTTATTAAAAAAATCTTTTTTTCTACAAGAAACATTTAATGTAGAGGATTTTTTCTGCCCAGCCATTGGACATTTATTTGGGCGTAAATTCGTTTTTGTCCTATTTGCCCAGTTTATTTATGCCTTTTGGGTTTAAACCTTAAACCCTCGAGCCACACGCCTGCTGTGTGTGTAACGTAGCACAGACTAAGAAGTGTACTACTAACGTAGTGATTATTTTCTCTGTGGCTGTGTGTTTGATCCTAGGCTGCGGGCATAGAGCAACATGCGTAGCATCTCTACTTGGTCTGTGAGAGCAACTAGAGGATAAGCTTCTAAAGAGCGTGCAAAATGTATACCTATTTTGGTAGGGTTGACACACGTGGATACAATTAAATTAACAAATCGTTTATTATGTACGGTCACGTCACGATCCTTCGCGGTGGTACATTTTGTCGACACAATCCCTTTAATAAATCCTGCTACATTACACGTAGCTACTGCTGCCAGCGAACATTGAGTGCATGAACATAATAGGTACATATAATTATTCAATCACTAATACGTAGGTACCTAGGTATTACCTACGTAATTCAAATCATAAACACCAATCATCTGGTCATCAGTAGAAAAATACTCGAATAGTCGTTAGTTTTGGTCTTGATCGCACCATTTACGAGATAGGTAGGTATCCATAGCATGTGAAACTTACTAAAAAATTACACTAAACCATTTACGTTCAATACCAAAACGTTTTTTTCACCACTATGTTAAGTTTTCTTTCGATGTTGAGGTAGGTATATGTATGTAAGAGGTATCTATCTACAACATTAAAAATAATAAATTATAATCAAGTGGAGTCTTTGGGATAGTAAAAAAAATATATGTTTTTACCCGACTGCGCCAGAAGGAGGGTAATGTTTTTCGAGTGTATGTATGTATGTATGTATATTTCTTTGGCACGCCCTGCAGCCTAAACGGCTTGATGGATTTTAACTTGTGAGGTGTCGTTAGATTCGTCTTAATTGTGAGAGTGACACTGGGTATATCACAATTATAAAAATTAAAATGGCCGCATTTTGGCGCCATATTACGGCTTCAAAAAATTTTTTTTTCCCTCGAAACCTATCGAGTGGGGTATCAAAATAAAGGGTTTTATAAATGCTTTTCAAATATATATACAACTTATATGTTTAAATGTAATTTATGATGAGAAATGCTAAAAAACAACAAAATATTCAAAGTTAAAAATGAATTTGGCTTTTCAAAAAAAACATTAATAGTATGATAAATAAAACATGATGACAAAACTAAAAAATTTCAAATAAAAAATTAATTAACAAAAACAAAAAACCCGACTGCGTGTAAAAATAACAGAAAAGATATAAACAAGACTTATCAACACGCAGGCGGAGGCTACATAGGAACTATTATGTAATTCGTGACCAAAAACATACGTAGCCTCCGACTGCGTGTTGACAAGTCTTGTTTATATCTTTTCTGTTATTTTTACACGTAGTCGGGTTTTTTGTTTTTGTTAATTATTTTTTTATTATTCGTACTATTATTGTTCATACACACAGTACAGTAAACCATTTTTACACTTTTATATATTATAACACTATTATTATTTACGCATGAAATCAAAACGTGAAACGAAAACAAAGACGACGCGCTAGATACAAGCCCTTAGCTTGAGCACTGGCTGAGCCGGTATAAACCGGTTTCTCTGCGTACGCGACGAGGCCGCCAGTGCTCATGCACACACGTGTCTCATGCTTGTAGGCCCGTATTACAGGACGATACTCAAGCATTGATCTCTGTTTAAAACTAGTTTTGAGTTGAGCTTTGATTTTAGAACGTTCCTCAAGCAGAGATTTATTGATCACAGTTCAGCTGAGTTTAGTTTTATTTTATACTGTCACCTGTTTCGGAATTTCAGCTGAGATTTGATCTGTAATCACTCTCGTGTGGTCCAGATTCTTTTCTATTTCAGGTCAAATTCGTGTGTTATGTTGTTGAATTAAAGTTTATAATTACCGTTCTGGAATAAGACCGATACTCAAGTAACTTTCAATTCTATCCTTAAGTAGTGATCAGGTGATTGGCGAATTCTACACGCTCGATTATTATCGTGATATGTGGACCGTAATCCAGGATCACGATATTTATCGAGTCTGTAGTATAGCGTATCACCTATCGTGATACGGATCGCTGGATTTCTAGAAATCCAAAAATCCACGACTTGTATCAGTATCATTGATAAATATCGAGCGTCTAGTCTTTAATCGATATTTATCGCGTAAGTATTAATTCTGTCAGCGATGGAAGAAGACGCGCATATTGAGGCGGCGGCGCCCGCCGTACCTCAAACAAACGACCAAAAGCACTTGAAAGAATTCATACAAGTGTTAGAAACACTACCAGAGGTATGTGACAGCTCAAGTGCCAACAGTTTTCAGATTCAGATTCAGATGTGTATATTTTTCTATCTTGAAACCAATATTTCGTCCATTTTTTTCGCTTTGTACGTCTTTTCAATGCTATCGCTAATATAATAGCAACGGAAGCTTTATTTATATTATCACTCATAGCTATATATATATTGTAATACGAAACGTACGAGTGTACTCAATGAAATTTAGCGTCGTACTGACGCGATTCGTATCATATGTGTAGTACCTATACGAAAATATGACTAGATAAATATCACGTTAAATATCGCGATACATATCGAGCGTGTAGCATTCGCCATTGGAGTTTAAACTGTACTTGAGGAAGCTTCTGTATAACGGGCCGTAGTAGTGTAAGTAGTAGTAGTAGTGTAGTGTAAAGCTTACTCTCTGGTTCCTCTGTGCTGCGGGCATGAAACGAGCGGAAATTCCCATAGTGCGACACCCGTCGCGCCGCCGCCGCCGCGCCACCGCGCCGCTCGCTATCGCTGGTCGCCGCTCGTTTCGTGCCCGCAGCCTTTGGCTCTGCACGCATTGCGGTTTTTTCCCGCCGTGGTTGTGGCGGCAGAAATGTAGCCAATGGGGTTTCGCAATTCAGCCGCAATTTTTGTCTCGCAGCTGAATTGAGAAACCCCATTGGTTTTTTTTTGAAGTTTAGAAAGCCGCAACCGCAGTGTGTGCTGGGCCTTTTGTGATTTTTATTAAAGTCAGTTATTATCACAGATTAACAGATGTCTCTGCAGATTAATGATATATGTACTAGTAGTTATTATAATTATCGCAGTCGTACATATATCATTAATCTGTGTCGCAGTCCTTCTGCGATAATTATATTATCTTTGGTGTCAATTGACAAATAAGAACATTTTTGTATTTGTTGCGTTTTTTCGATTCAAGATTTTATTTTACCCTTTAAATTTAATATACCATGGGAGAAGTAGGAGCGTAAGTACATAAAAGTTTTTTTTGAGATAATGTATGGTTGTGCTACACTTTCTTGTTTTAATACGATTTTTTATTATGTACAGAGAACAGCCGTTATGTGCATGCTACACGGAGTGCCAAGAGTTTAAAAAAATCGTAGAAATTAAAGACACCGGCTTGGTGGTCTACTGTCATACCAAACGCACAGAAGATGTAAGTTTTGATAAATTCACATAATCATCGTTGTTTGTTGTAGCGAGATAGATGTCGAGTAGTTGGGAACTAACACTGACGTAGTCGATTACCTTATAGCTTTGACATGAGCCTTATAGGTACGACGCGGACGGAACGCATGTCCCTCCCTTGTCCCTCCAAAGCTTGCGCACTCGCCCATAATTTTTCTCTATGCACTCGCCTACCTTAAATATCGCTTCATTTTCATGTTCTCCTTTCTTAGTGCTTCAAACATTCTATTCATGTGACTTATCAATGTGCTTTAAATCTGTGCATCTACCTCTACTCTGTTTGGTGCAATAAACACTTTTATTTTGTGCATCAAAGAACTGGCTTTTATTCATCTCTCGCACACTGCTTACGCCGCAATTACAGTGAGTTACAAGGATATTGTAATTTTTATTTATTTATTAATTTCACAACATACATATATATAGTCATTACAGGTTTTTACCCAATTCGACAATGTAGTTACACAGAAGACAATTTATAACCATAGCATAGAACAACCGCAACCCGGGGAGTTAATAACTAACACGCACTAAATTCGTTGCGTTTCTAGCAATCAGCTAAAATCGGGTGGGGCTGTGTCGGGGTGGGGCACACACCGCACACAGTCGTTTGTTTAGCATGAAACTTATGTAGTAACTAATCTGTCGTGAAACGTCTATGTCAGCGAGTCGCTTTTAGCACAGAATATCTAATAGTACTAACGTACGTAATGTAGTTAATGTTCATATCACAGAAATAGGAGAATAGTTAGAATGATCATAACGATTACTTAGTACGAGAACCAGTGTCGCCAAACTCACACATTTACAACTGAAATTGTACATTACAATACACAAAAAACCGCGACGTGATTGGGTCCCAATTTTAAATTCAAATCGGGCCTTAAACTCGTACAGTGTTTATTTAATTCAATCTTAAGGTGAATGCTACAGGCTAGCCCGCGAAATTCAAAAATTTTGGCGTTTTTTGCAAATTGTAGCTTTATTTCGCGTTGTATATTGGTCTAAATGTGATTAGCGGAAATCATAATAATAGATCTACTGAATAATACTCATAAAAAATATTAACCTAGCTCTCTAAACTGTACAAGCTCAAAAATCGATAATTTGATCGTAAATTAATATTATCGAGCTTGAACAGCTTATGGAGCTAGGTTAATATTTTTTATGAGTATTATTCAGTAGATCTATTATTATGATTTCCGCTAATCACATTTAGACCAATATACAACGCGAAATAAAGCTACAATTTGCAAAAAACGCAAAATAATTTGAATTTCGCGGGCTAGCCTGTAGCATTCACCTTAATGCGAGTTTTTAAAATTTGTTTTTAACGATCATGTCAAAATCCCTTAAGACGTTTTTCAATTCTAATCAAATCGTACGCAACTACTAGTGAGTTCAACTACTCGAAGCCAGGGGGCGCTTCATTTAAATGACGCTATTTTGGCCTCAACGGCATTAGAAATAGATATTTTATTCGCATGCATGCTGGGTAGCATAGCAGATAACTATTCCTGGCAATAACCAACGAATTCAACTACTCGACGCTAGAGGGCGCTTAAATTAAAGTACGGTATATGCACTCAATTACATTAGAAATAGATGTTATATTCGCATGCATGCTGAGTAGCCTGTCTACTACGGGAATGTCATTCAGCGAACCAACGACAGTCATTCGCGTAACAATACATTGCTTCCTTAAAATTATCGCAGCTTCGACCGCAAGGAACATCGTAATGAATATTTTTTAAATTGTATTTTGCTATGGAATCGTTTTCAACGACTATTACATATTTTTTTCAAAATTTTGCAATATTTCTTAATTATTAAGGTATTTAATACTCATTGGTGAAAATAAATCCTCTTTTTTGATGTACTGAGTACTTGGATTCTTGCTTTACAACTTATAACAGCACAGGACGGCATTTTAAACTAATAAAAGCCCCAGCTTTTTACAGCGATACGTTCCGCGAGTAACTAAATGCGTCGTTTGATCATATCATATTACCTAAGTTATGAGCTGTAGGCTATGAGCTTCATGTTCATAGTTAAGGCGCGCCCACCCCGCCCACATGGTTGTTCTAACTATTCTCCTATTTCTGTGGTTCATATCATATCCCTAAGTTTGGAAACTAGTTATTCTTCGAGATCGCGTTCTTCGTGTGATTCCTCTGTCGTGTTTTACCCGACTGCCTCAGAAAGAGGGTAATATTTTTCGGGTGTATATAGTTATGTAGGTATGTTTGTATGTAGGTAGGTATATATGTTCGTCTGTTTCGTTGTGACCTCCTGTATCCTAAACGGCTTGTCGGATTTTGAAGTGCGAGGTGTCGCTAGATTCGTCTTTATCCCTGGAGTGTCTTAAGCTACAATTTTTGATAATAATACTAATACAACGCTTGCAATTTTCAAATATATCTAAAATAAAAAAACGATAAAGTCATCTTAGTACGCAAATCTGGAAACAGATAACCTATGACTCGAAATGGTTTCAGTAAAAAGCTTGGCTGTCACAGTGATTTATTATATAGAGAATAGAGATGTCAGCTACCCAAGTGCACTGCTATTGTAATTCCACAGCGGCTTTTTAAGAGACACCCACCTTGTATCGTAATTTGCTAAAACGTTTATCTTGAAACATATTATCACCTGTACTTTAACGTCGTTATGGTTTAGAGCTTGACTGCTGAAGTAGTTAACAGCTCTGGGGAAGGGGTCCATACATTTTGCCCATTATCCTTTTCCCCACTTTTTGTGCACACAAATGCAAATTTTTAAGTTGTTTATAAGTGAATTTTAATAATGTGGTTGTGAATGTCGTGATACGGAAGTAGGAACAGATACTGAACAAATATGCTAATTTTCCTCCTGTATGTACACACGGCTACACATCAAGCTGTACAAAACCAGTAAAGGCTGACCTCGCGTTGCAAGGAAAACCTATACAATGCGAGGTCAGCTTATACTGGAAATGTACAGCTTGATGTGTAGCCGTGTGTACCTACTAAAAGTTTTTTAAACCTTTATTTGGTTATGTTAAAAATAATCCACACTAATATCAGAAAATTAAATAAGAAACAGTTTGTAAGAATGTTTTAGTTTGTTTCTTTATACCGGCTTCTTAAGCTACTTTTCAAGACTCAATTAGGTAATTCAAGTTTTACCACTGACGTGCGATTGACTGTACGTATACCTAGCCTAAAACCTGGACACTTAAATCATCAAAAAACTCAACTATCTTATTTTTTTCACAGGTAGTACAAGGTGAAGTTATCGAAAGCGCTATAAATACATCCCAAGATGTGTTTATCTTGCACAATACGAAAGACGTCAAAATCACACCTTCTGATTTAATACCAGATTTAGGTAAACTCTCAATGTAAAATATGTATTTATTCCAATTAGGTAGCATCCTCACTACTGTGCTCACTACTCAGTCTACACATGTATCTGTTGGATATAACACTTCCCAAAAACGGGGTGACACTGAGATCATTCCTGTTGGTTAATGGTTGTTTCTGTTTACTAACACCTAGGTTTAAGATAATAAAATTGTTACTAACCCTATTTGAGTTGTTTTTCTCGAAATAAAGTTTTTCTATTCTATTCTATTCTAATGCACGTTAGGCATCGCCAAAGGTCAGAAGGCCAATTCTCGTAATGTAAAATGTTCAAATTCGGCTCAAACTCCTTCTAATAGCATAAATGTCACTAATGACACACTTTTACTATCATACATTTGGAAAACGGTGATGCCGCCACCCGTGTTGCATATTATGCAAGGGTTGTCACGAAAATGGGAATAAAATTTCACATTAGTTACCTACATGGTTTCCTTAAATATGTATATTTTGTGTTTAGTGGAAAATGAGTGGCTTCGGACGGCGCGGCGGTGGCAATATTTACAACATGCAACATGCAGACAACTAGGCAGGAACCTAAAGACTTTGAGATCGTCGTCGTACTATTTATTTAATTAAACTTTTGGTGGGCACTGACGATGCATCCATTCGGACGCCGTTTTAAGACTACATCCAAAAAAGCTTGACTTGTTCTAAAAATAACATACGTTTTCAATATTCAGGGCAAAAATTTGGAATGCGGTTACGCCATTCGCACTGTTAGATACATCGTCAGTGGACTCAGTGGCACCCTTTATCAGACTGATGTACGTGGGACACTCAGAAAGTTTTGCGAAACTAAAAAATATTGTTCTATACGTACATATATTTTTATCAAATCTTTTCAAAGTACTTTCCACCAGCCTCTATACAAAGATTCATGCGCCTAAACCAGTTTTCAAAACACTTTTTCCAGTCCGCCGCAGACACCTCGTTTACAGCCTGCTCGAACGCAGCCAGCGCATCTTCCGGCGACGAAAATTGTATCCCTTTGAGCTGATTTTTTATTTTTGGGAATAAAAAGAAGTCACACGGTGTTAGATCAGGGCTGTAAGGAGGGTGACCCAGGAGTTTGACTGGCGTGCTGTCCAGGAAGTCCCTCGTTTTGAGTGCGGTGTGCGCAGGTGCATTGTCGTGGTGGAGCAGTAGCCCGCGGAGCCCTGTGTTTGGTCGCTTGTTGCTTATAACAGAGAAAACTTCTGGCAAACATTTGGTAGTATACCATTCGGCATTAATGCTTCTTTGATCCCGTAAGGGAATTGATACCAAGTGGCCAGTCAAATTAAAAAAGCTAGCGATCAAAATCTTACCCCCGCTTCTAGATCGCTTCACTTTGGTAGGCGTTGGCTCATTTTGAAACACCCAAACAGTCGACTGGCGCTTGGTTTCTGGGTCGTATTGATAAATCCAGGACTCATCACCTGTAACGATGTCGTAAACACGCCGAGACGAGCCTGCTTCAAATTTGTTAAGCATATCACGGCACCATTCCACCCGGGCCTGCTTCTGAGCATCGGTGAGGTTGTGCGGCACCCAGCGTGATACTATCCTCCTCACGCGAAGATGGCTGTGTAGAATCTCGTGAACGCTTCCCGATCCAATCTTCAATATGTGTTGAATCTCCTGATATGTAATTCGCCTATTGTCTTGGATTAAATTTTTCACTGCTAGCACGTTTTCTTCGGTAACAGCCGTCAAAGGGCGACCGCTTCTTTCGTCATCCCCCAAAGTTGGTCGACCGCGCTTGAATTCGTTATACCAACGATACACGGTTGCCTTGGAAGGGCCTTCATCCATGAATGCCATTTGAAGTCTATCGTACGATTCATCCGGTTTCAGGCGACACTTGAAATCGTATAAAATCATAGCTCTAAAATGTTCCCGGCGCAGATCCATATTTCAGTATACTTTGAATTAACTCGCAAAAAATGTGGAGGGAAATTTTGAAATTGGAACTTACTTATTTTTACTTATAAATAATCATATTTTCGAAAAACATTATAACTGGCCAGTCTCCCATATATAAAAACTTTTTTTCGCAATACTTTCTGAGGGGCCTGGTATGATGTGATGACTGAAGTCAGCGCCATTTAGTAAAAACAAAAACAATTGGAACAGTTCACATAGTTTTTACTAGAAGCGCAGTAGTTTAGAATGACAATATTGTATTGAAACTTTGCGGAATAATTGATTTACGAATAATGTTTACTGAAATTAAAACAAACATTAATAAACAATAGGAGGATTTAAATAAAGTTCCATGTAGTGATGAATAGAAGAACTGCTTCGTTGGCAGTAGATTGTTCTGACCTTAGTTCAAGAATATTTTGCGATCATATTGGTACCTACAAGACGAATTTATAAGAGGAGCAGAATACCAAATTTCGTTTTTTTATTATTTTTTATCTTACATTTATCAACTTTGAATCAATGTGTCAAATAATTACGGGAATTTGCCTTCAGGATCTAGCGAAAAGCCACAAACTATACATAAATCTTGCTTCGTAATCAGGTGGTAGGTATCTCGCTGCATTATCATGATGATCAGAAAGTAGTAAAAGCCTATGACGATAAAACAGACTTTGTAGTCGCTTTTTACGATACCCACGGGAAAATATTGGGTGGGTTGTTCTTTCTCAATCACGAATTCTAAAGTCGATTAAGTAAAAATTGATTTACCTGTTTATTGTTGTTTTCAGATAAAAACGATATAAGCTGCCCGCGATGTCGAAAAATATTTGAACGTGCTCAAGAACTTTTGCACAAAGTAACTTCAATAGATGAGAAGAATGTACTGGGAGTATGTGACCATTGCCGTAAAAAAGCACAATCTATTAAAAAACCATGTAATGAATGCGCAGAAGTTGTGAAGAAATTTATATCAACCAGAGGCGAGCAAAAAGAAGACACGAAAAGGTATATTAAAATATGGCTCTCAAAAATGGGACATTTACTCAAAGATGCAATAACGCCAGACAAACTAAAAAAAGCGAGAACTCGTGCATATTCAGAATTACAAATTGATCGATTATATCAATACTCGCCTAAATCTAGACGTGAGCCTGAAGTCAAACAAATGTTTTCCTCAGAAACTCATAAATCAGACACAAACTTACACACAGAAATGAACGATGTACATTTAAAGGAAGGTCATACAGTAGAAAAATCTGTAGTTTTTTCCCAACCTGTCGAACCAATGGAGACAACTTTTGATGCTACACTATACGGAGAAGGAATAATAAATAGAATAATACCGGGTTTGGACTCGCTTGTTGAATCAGACGCAACTTTTGTAGGACCGTATGTCAAAGAACGCCCAAAATCAAAAGACAGCCGAGGAAAACCAGAGCAAAGTTTAGAATATTATGATGACTCTTCAAAGGACGTAAGAGAGGCAATGAAAAAAAAACATGATCTCAGTTTACGACGTATGATGAAAACTGAAAAAGAAAGTGGAACTCCATATTCTTTATCACATAGACCTAAAATATACGAAATCCCAAAAGTTGCACCTTGGGAACAACAGGAAACCCAGGAAAAGCACGAATACTATGAGTCCGAGATGGATGTAAAAGTTGCAACAAAAAAAAACCATGATCTTAGATCTTTAGATGCAAAGATAGCTACTAAAAGAAAACCTAAAATGGAATCCCGAGATTTACATCCTGTTTCATCACATAAAGCTATAAAATATGAAACATCTAGAAATCTTCGAGAATCGCGGAGAGGAAAAGATCGCATTCCGAAAAACCTTGATGAATCTGTAATGATTACAAAAGGGACAACTAAAAGAAAATTTGATCTAAAACATATGATGGGACTTGAAACAGAAACTCGAGATCCATCTTCGGAGAAATACAGAGCCGAAAAATATGACCATGGTAAAATAAAAAAAACAACGTATGACTCTGAAGAAATACCTAAAAAAGTTAAAAAACGAGAAGACCGTTATTTAGCGGATGACGAATTGAATCTACAACGCAGTGTTGCAAAGTTTAGTCATGAAATGAAGAAACCAGATCAGCGAATGATAAAATCAAAAACAATAAGTAAAAAACGTATCAAAGCCGATAAAATTACAAAAAACATTCCTAAACAGCAATTTAGTTTTTTCTTTCCAAAAGAAAAAGTATCCAAGCTCTACATACTCGGCGCAAGCTCTTCACACCTTATAAAAAATACCCAAGAAATGTTACATCAACGAGCTGAAGAAGAAAAAAAAAGACGTGAAGAAGATCGTGTAAAAAAACATGAAGAGGATGAAGAGAAGAAAACAAATGCTCGCGAAGAAAAAACGCAGATAGCTGATGAGACACAAAAATATGTTGACGAACAACCACGACATCCTGAAGACAGGACACATTCTGAAAATGAATTAGAAATTAAGCTAAGAGGTGGAAAAGAAAGTAAAATTCGCGTTGAGGAAATAAGGCAAGATAAATCAAATCAGGATGGATCCATAAAAGATAAAGAGAAGAGTGACTCAGTACCAGAATTAGAAGTAAAAGGTAAAAAGGATAAAGAATCCGAGGATGCAAAAAAAGACTTGAAGCAAAAAACTGAATCAAAAGATAAACTGAACAAAGAAACTAAGAGAGCTAAAATAGACTGGAAAGAAAAACATGAACTAAAAGGTAGAGGAGATGAAATAACAGAGAAAAGTAAAAAAGACCAGAAATCAAAACCTGAACTTGGAGATAAAATTTATGAGAAATCGGACAAAATCGAAAAATACTTAAAGTCAAAACCGGAGCCAAGAGTTGATGAATTATCAGGGAAAACAAGAAGAGACTTAAAATCTAAACCTGAACCGAAAGAAAAAGTTGATGAAGTATCAGAGAAAGCAAAAAAAGATTTTAAGTCAAAACCTGAACCAAGAGAAAAAGCTGATGAAGTTTCTGGAAAAACTCAAAAAGACCTTAAGTCAAAACCTGAACTAAAAGAGAAAATTGATGACGAGTTGGAGAGAGCCAAAAAGGATGTAAAGGCAAAACCTAAACCAAAAGATAAAATTGATGATTTATCAGAAGAAGCCAAAAAAGATACGAAAGCAAAATCTGAACCAAAACAAAAAATTGATGGAGTATTGGAGAAGGACAAAAAATATTTAAAGCCAAAATTTGAATCAAGGGATAAAGTCGATGAAGTATCGGAAAAAGAAAAAAAGCACATCAAGTCGAAACCTGAACCAAAGGAGAAAGTTGATGACGTGGTGGAAAAAAACAAAACAGATATTAAGTCAAAAAATGAACCAAAAGAAAAAAAAAATGAAGTTTCGGAAAAAGTTAAAAAAGATTTAAGGTCAAAATCTGAACCAAAAGATAAATTGGATAAGGAATCGGAGAAAGAAAAAAAGTCAAAAACCCAAGACACAGACAAGGATGAAGTAAAAGCGCAAAAAGAAAGGGAAAAACAAGAACGCCATGATCAACTTCAAAGAAATCAAGAAGATAAAGACAGAATTAAACAGCTGGAACAATTACGAAAAGAAAAAGAATCTGGCTCTCGTAAGCAACAGGATGCTCTTAAAGAAGCAGAAGAACCGTCAAAGAAAAAATTAGGTTCCATTAAAGATAAAGAAGCGCCCTCTAAAAAGACGGAGGAATCATTAAAAGAAAAAGGAATGCAGAGTAAGAAAGAAGAGTCAGGTAAAAAGAAACGAAAACTTTCTGCAGACATAGAAGAGCCTTTAACAAAAAAACAGCAGTCATCTAAAGAGGCAAAAGAGCTTTCGAAGGAACAACAAGAAATACCTAAAACAAAACAAGAACCTTCTAAAAAGGAACGAGAGTTATCTAAAGACTTAAAAGAGCTTTCTAAGAAGAAACGTGACTCTATTAAGGAAAAAGAAGGGCTAACTAAAGGCAAAGAAAAAATATCTTCGACAAAAGAAGAATCTAAAGATGAGAAATCCAAAGTTTTGGATGCATCTAAAACAGCGAAAGGTGATGGCATGGATGAAGCTCAATTTAGAAAATTACAAGCAGAACTTATAAAGCAAAAAGAAGAAAACTTAAAGAGGAAAAAACAACAAGAAGCGGAGGGACAAAAAGCAAGAGATTTAGCAGACAAAAGAGGAAAAGAAGAAGGTGATCGTAGAGCTGGAGTTAGAGAAGCGAAAGCTATAATTAAACCCGATCCAAACAGACCGTTGACAGACCAGTCTATTAAAAAAGAAGGCACAAAACCAACCAAATCTGACTTAAAAATGAATAAAATTAAAATACATAACACGTCCTCTGACGATCTTGTTTTAAGATTAGTTAGAATAAAACAAACTGCTACTGGACAATGGAAGACGCCTAGGCCTTGTGACATCGACCCTGAAGTTGTAAAAGATCATAAATGCCATCATATAAGCGGACTGACGTCATTCCAGTGTCCACTTTGTAATAATTCTGAACTAGAATTCGACGTAGAAAGCTATGACAAGAAACAAAATAAAAAGAGCGAGATGGCAGAGATTATCATTGGTGAAAAAATCTTTAAATATAAGCTTCCACGCCTTGAGAAAACCAAAGAACAGGAAGTTATACCTTTATTGTTTCAATCAGTATTACAAAAAGAGTCATCGCAAAAAGAAATCGTGGAAATTATTCCGCAGGAGACTGAACCGGTAATGAAACCGACAATGGCAATTCTTGTGCCAATAAAGGATACCAAAGGGGTAAGTATAATATAGTATAGTATAGTATAACGGGCTGGTTTCCGCAACTCCACGATCATGTATAATATTTATGTATTCCACTTGTAATTTAACGAAAGTTATTATAGTTTTGTAGCTATATGGTCTCTTCAGTTACACTAAATGGTAGCAGGACACTTGCGCGAAAGACCACTTCCACGAAGACACTTGCGCGGTTTTTTTTATTTATTTTTTCGAATGGGTGGCGGAGAATCCCGTTAGGGACTCCATCCGCCGAAAAAATTCCCTAAACCTAACTTATAAAAGCAATTGCAATCCCCCAAAGGAGGGCTTGGACCTCGGCTTTCTGGGTCATTGCGGGGGGACCTCGCCGCTATGTCCCCCTGGCAGCCGTTGCTTCATCGGGAATGGTTTTCTCGAAAGTGGCGGACTTTCGGTATATTGGGTGGGTGACGTGTTTCGCGAATCGCCGTTAAGCGCCGCAATCCTCGCAGGCGAGGGCGAAGACCTACCTAATCCTAACACACAATGGCGGTAAAGCCTACTCCTAGGAACTACTCTAGTGCATAGGGTCGGTCTCGCGTGACGAGATTATCTCCGGTTGCGACACCGTAAGGGCGTCCCCAGGGGGGAGATCGGGCCTCGAATCAGGTGCACCCTCCCCCCGCCACCGTTCCCCCCGGCAGCCGCTGCTGCATCGTATGGGGAATCCGGTTAAACTTGTTTTATTATAATGTGTAGTGATCGCGAATTTGTAAGAAATTATTAAAGTCTTCAATTCAAATGTAAAATCAGTTTTGCTGTACGGATGTGAGACCTGGAAGAGTACGAGAGATCTAACTTGTTTGCTCCAGGTCTTTATAAACCGTTGCTTGCGGCAAATCTTGAGGATCTTCTGGCCGGACACAATTACAAACGTAGAACCTCGGACGAATAAAAAATGGCGGACGGTATCTCGCGAAGTAAAGATTGAAGCACTTAGTTTTTTCCTAAACCCACTATAATTTCGACAGAATCTTAACATACCAGATATACGAGTATCTTGTTATTTTATTTTTGACAATGACTACCGTCACACGAGATTAGTTGTGTAATCGCGGCTTTTCGTCTTACTATGGATGCTTCACTTTTTGTTTAGCGAGATTCCGTCCGCCTTTTTTTATTCGTCGAAGCGTAGAACTGTGGAAACTGTGCCATGAAGATCCTATAGAACTGCAGATACGTCACCGTAATTAGAACAGGATTTTTTTTTTTTTTTTTTTATTTATTTATTTATCCCAATCACCACTACCATTACAGGACACTCCCAATGCGGTAGTGTGGTCCTTAATTATACATAACATAACACGTACAATGTAATTTTTGTGAATTCATTCAGAGTGCAGGAAAATAAATCTATTCTCTCAGCTACATCATTAAGTGTAGACAAGGCGCGCGTCATAGGCGCTTTGCCGAGCAAGTTAGTTCGTCCGCGCGGTACTGCGAATAATTGCGGCTTCCGCCGCCGCCCCACGTAATTGTCCGGCACATATAGGCACACCTCCTTCAATACACCCGGGTTACACGTCTGGCCCCTTAGCAAACTAAACATATACGTGACAAGAGCCAAGTCCCTCCTTGTTTTCAACTTATTGTACCCAACCATGCCTAGGACAAACAAGGTTGGGTACATCAGTGGATAAAAAGGATATACTCCATAAAGTTTTAAATACAAATATC
Organism: Asteroscopus sphinx; assembly: GCA_949699075.1. NCBI lineage: Eukaryota > Metazoa > Arthropoda > Insecta > Lepidoptera > Noctuidae > Asteroscopus > Asteroscopus sphinx. The sequence continues at coordinate 13,316,495 of OX453001.1, forward strand.
TTGTGAATTTATTTTGTATGCGCTCCAACATGAGACTGTACTTATCTTCATGTGGAGCCCATATAACCGCATTGAATTCAAGTTGACTTCTCACGAGAGCATTATACAGTGCTGTTATAGCTTTTATGCCTGTGAAACCCACTGCGCGACGAAGTATGAAACCTAAACTTCTGTACGACTTCTTACAAACATTTGTTATGTGCTCCCGAAATGTCAGCTCAGTGTTAAGGCGTACCCCAAGGTCACGCACTACTTCAGTCCGCTCCATTGCTGCACCGTCCAGCTCGTAAGTATAGCGAAGCGGATCCCTCATTCTACCAAAAGTTATGATTGAGCATTTATTGCCATTGAACTTGAGTTTATTTTTGTTACTCCACTCGACTACCCTGTTTATATCCTGCTGTAGCCGCATGCAATCCCGTTCATTTTCAACGGCCATCAGTAGCTTAAGGTCGTCTGCAAACAATAGACAGGTGGCATCTCTGACGACACCAGGCAGGTCATTTATCATGATGATAAACTGTAAAGGACCCAAATTACTGCCCTGACTGACTCCTGATTTAGTAAAATAAGGCTCAGATTTATAACCAGCATAATCTACAAACTGCTGTCGATCTCCCAAATAGCTAGCAAAAAACTCAAGTAATTTAGGAGTAGGATCGGACATACCTACTGTGCGCTGAGACCAAGGCCATAATAATATATCCCGACAAGCTCTGGATTGGAATCCACAGGGAAAGTGTAAGCGTGGACGACCAAAACAAACTTGGCGGCGTACAGTCGTACCGGAGGACCAGGAAATTGGACTGACCTGGAGTAAAGTCAAGTTTACTGCCAATGACAGAGCGCAATGGAGAGCCACTGTATCTGCGCTCTGCCCCAGATAGGGTTATAGGAACACAATATACAACGTGGATATGACAATACCACAGAGGTGACATTCCGTGTACGTGTGAGGTCGCTCGGCGGTGACCTTGAGCGAGCGCAATAAACTGTGGGGCAATTGTGTAATGCATTCACTTTGACATTAGCTTTCATTTTGAAATTAAGGCAATATTCATTGCGTGGTACGTAGTTGCCGATAAGATGGATGGTCAAAACACACGGAGCAATGAAATTGAAATCTAGATGATTGCGATCGCGAGTGAGTTACGCAATTCGGCAGCTGGTCCCAATCGCTAATAATTTGAAATGTGTCACAACACTATTGGAAAATGTTGAAAACGCCACCATAGCGTGCCGCGGGTATAATTTGATTTAACCTTATTATTTTTGCATGTAGGTACCTACTGGCCGAACATTAATTTGAATCAAGTTTCAAATATTGACGTAAAGAAAATTGACGTAATTCTTCTTAAAAACTTGTCAAGTTTTGATAATTAGGTACATTTATTTGCGAGTAATTTATTTTAATAATAATCATATAATATTTTATCCCTCTTAAAGAGGTTTTCATTATGTCTAAAAATAAAAAAAACACAACCAGTAAGTACGCAAAAAACAGACCAATAAATATTATTTCACATTTTATTGATTATTAAATTTTAAGTAAGTAACTATGCCACCAAATTCAGTACTCCATCCGTGGCTATAAAATGAAATGCAGAATAATGATCCTGAATTTCCTTACAAATAGGCATCGTTAATATCAGAGCCTTTATAGAAAAACGTTAATCAAGAGCTACCGAAGACAAAGCTCTTCTCATTTAAGAGCTCATTTCATGTCGTAGTGGGTTCAATGTATTTTGTTTTCTCTAGATTTTTACGAAGTTCATGTTACAGTTACATCCGGCTACAGAGTGGTTGTCTCATAATAGTAAGGGAGGCAGCGTTGTATTTCAATAAGTCATTTCATACTGGCTGAAAATCATAACGCTAATAGTTTTGAGATCATAGATCTGCGATCTGATGGTCAGCTACTCAAGTAGCGGTGGAGCTAAAAGTTACAGCATCTGAAAGTTGTAAAAAATTTTTTTGCATCGAGTGTTTTCATACCGCGCCAAAATTTCTTGGATGCATATTTAGATCATTTTGACCAAAAAAAAAAAAAAACTGTTGTATGGAAGAGGGGGGATTATACGTCAGTTTCGTATATGAACATGTAATTTTTTTTATAAAATAAAGTAATTTCATACTTCATGAAATTTATACAGATGAAAATTCATACCTTTAAAGTAATAAAAAAAATAGTCAGCTATTTGTATGCCGGGGGAAACAACTTCAGTTAGCGCCATAAACATGCTGTGCTCTCAGTACATCTGAGCGTTGCATAGTCACTTTGACAAATGAACTGACGATCTTCACACACAAACAATTAGCTGATGGTTATTTTCATTGTTGTTAACAGTAAAATTAATCTGTGTTTCAATTTAAATAAGTATTGTATTAATTTAACACTAGTTATGCCACTTTATGCTGTGAATGACCAGTTTTCAATAGATTATTCACATTAATCAAGTTCGATAAGAATTTCTATTAATTTATTTCAAATTATAGGCAATTACAATAAGTAACGGTCACATGATATATAGTACGAGAGCCAATTGTAAAAAAGTCTTCAAATAACGATTTTCGTGGGACCTAGTTCCGCCATACGGACAACTGGTATGTACGTATTCGGCATGTTTTTATGAACACAAAAAGTGCGGTAGTCTCTTCCTAGGGGTATGGGGGGGGTAGCTACGACGCAGCAAAGATGGCGGCCGGGCTATTCTGTTTATCGATATTTCTAGATAACTACTGGACCGATTCTCATAAATAAGGTGTCAAATGAAAGAACATACAATGCACATTATTTCATTTCATACATTTGTTCATGTGAAGCCAATACCAACAGAAATATAAACAAAAAATTACATTTTGAAAAATAAAACTCCTATTAATATGTAAATAGCTCGGTAACCGTCAGGATTATGGAAATTACGATAAAGTAAACCGTATTGCTATTTTTATCACCTTTCTAATGAGCCTTAAATAAATACAATCGAGTAATAAATAACGGAGCTACAGTCGTTTTAGTGAGTGTCGGTAGCGCCAAGCTGTCGACGGTAGCCGAGCCCTTGGTACGAATAATCTCGAATTGAGAACAGCTTCTTGAGTCGAAATGTGGTCCCATCCGGCAGAAAGCATGAAACTTGGCATGCATCTAGCTTTTATATTATGTGCTTAAATTTATAAGTAGAAACACGTCGAAAAAGTATCGTTTCCCCCCTCTCCCCTTCCTTTGTGTCCCCAATCGTAGTTTTTTTTTAATTTTCTATGAAAACGGTCAAAAATGTTTCGAGAAAACGGTCAAAGACCAATATATTTTTCATTAAATTATCTACAATATTGTCATTGGATGTATGTTGATAGGACTTAGGGTTTTCCAAATAAGCTAACATTCTTTGATGTAAATACAGGGTTTCAAGCAATTTAATGAAACTTCCCATCAAGTCTAATTAAATTTTTATGTATTTTTATTTATGACTTATGCATATGCATATGTTTGTGTAGCAATCTCTCCGGCCCTTATAACAGGTCAGTGTAGCGAAGCCAACGTAGATATCAAACTGTAATGCAGCTGTGATAGGAACATTTCCTCAACCCCTTTACGGAAGCTGAGGTTTCCTTTTCTGGACTCCATAATGGAGTCCAAACACCATCTTCTTTTTTTCGTCCCCAGACCTTGAAGTTAGGGTATTTAGGGGTTGCTAATTGCTATCAAGCTTTGACCCCAGATCGGTCCTGCCTGTAAACATGCTCCTTTCGAAAGCCGTAAAAGAGTAGCAAATGTTGTCGACAGCTTATCCATCCACACAGCCCGTCCCTTGATAAATAACGCCTTTCTTGCTTGGTCTTTCACGTCGCTTGTGTTGTCGGAAGTCACGATAACATATCTTGCTAAAAGATCACTTCTCCTCCACTGGCACCTTGGATACCTTGGACCGTGTTTAGGGGGCACTGGTCTACTTACATACATGATAAATAAGAGGGTGGTCACTGGCAAGGGGAGACCTAGTTCTTGAAAAATACCCGGTAGAGTTATTACTCTGTCACTGCCAGTGGTAACCAACAGTGACGAAGTAATAACTCTACCGAGTCAATAACGGAAGTCAAGTGAAGTAGTAGTTTCGACAAATTGCTTGAAACCCTGTATTTACACCAATGAATGTTAGCTTCTTTGGAAAACCGTAAGTCCTATCAACATACATCCAATGACAATATTGTAGATAATTGAATGAAAAATATATTGGTCTTTGATCGTTTTCTCGAAACATTAACCGTTTTTATAGAAAATTAAAAAAAACTACGATTGGGGACACAAAGGAAGGGGAGAGGGGGGAAACAATAATTTTTCGACGTGTTTCTACTTATAAATTGAAGCACATAATATAAAAGCTAGATGCATGCCAAGTTTCATGCTTTCTGCCGGATGGGACCACATTTCGACTCAAGAAGCTGTTCTCAATTCGAGATTATTCGTACCAAGGGCTCAGCTACCGTCGACAGCTCGGCGCTGCCGACGCTCACTAAAACGACTGTAGCTCCGTTATTTATTACTCGATTGTATTGATTTAAGGCTCATTAGAAAGATGATAAAAATAGAAATACGGTTTACTGTAATGTAATTTCCATAATTCTGACGGTTACCGAGCTATTTACATATTAATAGGAGTTTTATTTTTCAAAATGTAGTTTTTTGTTAATATTTCTGTTGGTATTGGCTTCACATGAACAAATGTATGAAATGAAATAATGTGCATTGTATGTTCTTTCATTTGACACCTTATTTATGAGAATCGGTCCAGTAGTTATCTAGAAATAACGCTAAACAGAATAGCCCGGCCGCCATTTTTGCTGCGTCATAGCTACCCCCCCCATACCCCTAGGAAGTGACTACCGCACTTTTTGTGTTCAGGAAAACATGCCGAATAAGTACATACCAGTTGTCCGTATGGCGGAACTAGGTCCCACGGAAGTGTCGAAAATCTCAATTGGCACCCGTACTAATAGGTGTAAATAAAATAATAGGAATTGTACAGATTGATACAACGTTATTATTAAGGAAGACAAAAATAAAATATAACAAGTTCAACATACGGACTACAGAAAATCGTTATAAAAATATACAGAATTTCAATTCAATAGAACATAACATAACACATAACATAACATCACACCTGTATTTCCCCGAAGGGGATATCATTATTTTGTGGCTTAGATGGCAAAGATTGAGTAATTCTATAAAGGAAATTAAAAAACTAATGGAGAAATTGGTATCATGTTGACTGATACACGTTTTTTGTAAACCGTCTATAAATTCTAACCCAAAAGACTCACACTCAACTAATCTTCTTCTTAATCTTAACTATTATAAAATTGTAAACGTCTGTTTGTTTGTTTGTTCCAGCATCACGCTAAAACTACTGGACCGATTTTGATGTTTTTTTTTTGTTTGAAAGCTGATGATCTGACTTAAAAACTGGTATGGGTTTTGAGAAAGAAAGAAAAAAAGAAAAAAATTTATTCGTGGGTTGCGTACTCACCCGACAGATCGCAGCTTCTATGCATTTGCACGAGCGGATAGTAATGTACGATGGAGTGGAGTGGAGTGGAGTGGACAGGGGATGGGACTGGGGATGGGACTGGGGACGGGACAGGGGACGGGACTGGGGACGGGACAGTGGACGGGACAGGGGACGGAACATGGGACGGGAAATGAGACGGGACATGAGACGGGACATGGGACAGGACAGTGGGACGGCACATGGGATGGGACATGGGACAGGACATGGGACGGGACGATAGTGATATAGTGAGATAGTGGGACAGTGGGCCGTGGGACAGTGGGATAGTCGGACAGTGGGACAGTAGGACAGTGGCAGTGGGACGGTGGGACAGTGGGGTAGTGGGGCAGCAGGGCAGCGGGCCTGTAGGGCAGTGGGGTAGCGGGGAAGTGGGGCAGTGGGGTTGTGGGGCAGCGAGGCAGCGATACAGTGGGGCAGCGGGGCGGGGTAGCGGGGCAGCGAGGCAGTGGGGAAGCGGGGCAGCGTGCCAGCGGGGCAGAGGAGCATTGGGGCAGCGGGGCAGTGGGAGAGTGGGGCAGCGGGGCAGTGGGGCAGGGGGGCAGTGGGGTAGCGGGTCTGTGTGGTAGTGGGGCAGTAGATGAGTGGGGCAGCGGGGCAGGCAGTGGGGCCGTGGGGTAGTGGGGCAGCGGGGCAGTGGTTTACCGGGGCAGCGAGGCAGTGGGGCAGTGGGATAGTGGGGCAGCGGGGCACTGGGGCAGCGGGGCAGTAGGGCAGCTGGGAAGAGGGGAAGAGGGGCAGCGGGACTGTGGGGTGGCGGGGCAGCGGGGCAGTGGGGAAGCGGGGCAGTGGGGCAGCGGTGCAGGCTGTGGGACAGTGGGATAGTGGTGCAGTGGGGCATTGGGGCAGTGGGATAGTGGGGCAGCGGGGCAGTAGGGCAGCGGGGCAGTGGTGTACCGGGGCAGCGGGGCAGTGGGAGATTGGCGCAACGGGGCAGCGGGTCAACGGGGCAGTGGGGCAGCGGGGTAGCGGGGCTGTGGGGTAGCGGGGCAGTAGGTGAGTGGGGCAGCGGGGCAGGCAGTGGGGCAGTGGGATAGCGGGGCAGTGGTGTAGTGGGGCAGCGGGGCAGTGGGTTACCGGGGCAGTGGGATAGTGGGGCAGCGGGGCAGTGGCGCAGCGGGACTGTGGGGTGGCGGGCAGCAGGGCAGAGGGGAAGCGGGGTTGTGGTGCAGCGGGGCAGTGGGGCAGTGGGATAGTGGGGCAGCGGGACTGTGGGGCAGCGGGGCAATGGGGCAGTGGGGCAGCGGGGCAGGCTGTGGGGCAGTGGGATAGTGGTGCAGCGGGGAAGTGGGGCAGCGGGGCAGTGGGATAGTGGGGCAGCGGGGCAGTGGGGCATTAGGGTAGTGGGGCAGTGGGGGGCAGCGGGGCACGCAGTGGGGCAGTGGGATAGTAGGGCAGCGGGGCTGCGGGGCAGCGTGGCAGTGGGGCAGCGGGGCAGCTGGGTAGCGGGGCAGTGGGGTAGCTGGGCAGTGGGCAGCGGGGTAGTGGGGCATCGGTGCAGTGGGGCAGCGGGGCAGCTGGGCACCGGGGCAGCGGGGCTTTGGGGCAGCGGGGCGGTGGAGCAGTGGGGCGGTGGAGCAGTGGGGCAGCAGGGCAGTGGGGTAGCGGGGTAGAGGGGCAGCGAGGCAGTGGGCCAGTTGGGCAGCGGGGCAGGGGGCACCGGGGCAGCGGGGCAGTGGGCAGTGGGATATTGGTGCAGCGGGGCAGTGGGGTAGGGGGCAGTGGGGTAGCGGGGCAGTGGGGCAGCGGAACAGCTGGGCAGCGGGGCAGTGGGGCAGCGGGCAGTGGGCAGTGGCATAGTGGGGCAGCGGGGCAGTGGGGTTGCGGGGCAGTGGGGCAGCGGGGCAGCGGGGCTGTGGGGCAGTGGGACAGTGGGACAGTGGACTGGACTGGAATGGACTGGACTGGACTGGACTGACGTGGGTAAGCAGAATTTAACGCGAGCGGAGCCGCGGGTAAAAGCTAGTAACTATTATAAAATTGTAAACGTCTGTTTGTTTGTTTGTTTGTTCCAGCATCACGCTAAAACTACTGGGCCGATTTTGATGATTTTTTTTTTGTTTGAAAGCTGATGATCTGACTTAAAAACTGGTATGGGTTTTGAGAAAGAAAGAAAGAAAGAAAAAAAGAAAAAATTAATTCGTGGGTTGCGTACTCACCCGACAGATCGAAGCTTCTATGCATTTGCACGAGCGGATAGTAATGTACGATGGAGTGGAGTGGAGTGGAGTGGACAGGGGATGGGACAGGGGATGGGACTGGGGATGGGACTGGGGACGGGACAGGGGACGGGACTGGGGACGGGACAGTGGACGGGACAGGGGACGGGAAATGGGACGGGACCTGAGACGGGACATGGGACAGGATAGTGGGACGGCACATTGGACTGGACATAGGATGGGACATGGGACAGGACATGGGACGGGACGATAGTGATATAGTGGGCCGTGGGACAGTGGGATAGTAGGACAGTGGCTGTGGGACAGTGGGGCAGTGGGGCAATGAGGTAGTGGGGCAGCGGGGCAGCGTGCCAGCGGGGCAGTGGGGTACCGGGGCTGCGGGGCAGCGGGGCAGGCAGTGGGGCAGTGGGATAGTAGGGCAGCGGGGCTCCGGGACAGTGGCGCAGTGGTGTAGCGGGGCAGTGGGGTGTAGCGGGGCAGGCAGTGGGGCAGCGGGGCAGTGGTGTAGCGGGGCAGTGGGGCAGTGGGGTAGCGAGGCAGCGGGGCAATGGGGCAGTGGGGTACTGGTGCAGCGGGGCAGTGGGGTAGTGGGGCAGTGGGATAGTTGGGTAGCGGGGCAGGCTGTGGGGCAGTGGGATAGTTGTGCAGCGGGGCAGTGGGGTAGCGGGGCAGTGGGATAGTGGGGCAGTGGGGTAGCGGGGCAGAGGGGCAGGCTGTGGGGCAGTGGGATAGTGGTGCAGCGGGGCAGTGGGGTAGCGGGGCAGTGGGATAGTGGGTTAGCGAGGCAGTGGGGCTGCGGGGCAGTGGTGTATCGGGACAGTGGGGCAGCGGGGCAGTGGGGTAGCGGGGATGCGGTGCTGTGGTGTAGTGGGGCAGAGGGGGAGGCTGTGGGGCAGCGGGGCAGTGGGGTAGCGGGGCAGGGGTGTAGGGGCCAGCGGGGCAGAGGGGCAGGCTGTGGGGCAGTGGGATAGTGGTGCAGCGGGGCAGTGGGATAGTGGGGCAGCGGGGCTGTAAGGTAGCGGGGCAGTGGTGCAGTGGGGTAGCGGGCAGCGGGGCAGTGGACTGGACTGGAATGGACTGGACTGGACTGACGTGGGTTAGCAGAATTTAACGCGAGCGGAGCCGCGGGTAAAAGCTAGTAGTAAGATTTACTACTAGTAAATAAAAGAAAATCCTTTCCGATGTCTCATAAGTATATCAATCAACATTAAACATGAGTAATATATCAACATCTTTGACAATTTATTAAATATTTTTTGTCAATTTAGTTCTTTTTTATTAATTTTACAATTATTTTAAATCAATTTTGTTTTACTTTTTAACCGACGAAAAAAACGAGGAGGTTCTCAATTCGTCTTTTTACAGAGTAGTATACAGAGTAAGGTAGTGATATCTTGTTATGGTCGTGATAAGAAAGCTAAAACTTAATAAAAATAAACAAATTATGTTTTGGTTGAAGTGGCAGCCCTAAGTGCGGATATTCCGGATATTACTACAATTTCCAATAACTCCTGGAAACCAATGAGTTAGGTTTTGGAATTAATACTACACATAATAGAAAGTATCAGCAATTTTTTGATGTAGGAATGACCACCTACTACGGCGGTTTAGATGAATAAAAAAATGAAAACGAAAAATGAGAAAAAATATCATAGCTCTCGACCCATTCATACTAATGCAACAGAAATTGGTAGAACGGTCGGCTATTATACCATTTTTCGATAGAATAAATACATTCTGTAATAAGTACTTCCATTAAATTATAATGATTATTTTTTCGTTTTTCAAGTGTCGGATATTGCGAAACTTTGACATTTTTTTTAAAAAAACCTCAAGTCTGAGCGAACCCGGAGTTTTAGTCTAATCGTTGGAATTGTAAACTCTATCGATTAACTCAATAAAAACACGATGAGACAAAAACCGGGATCTTATCACACTGTGCCCCGGTATACAAATAGCTGACTATTTTTTTTATTACTTTAAAGGTATGAATTTTCATCTGTATAAATTTCGTAAAATATAAAAAAGTATGAAATTACTTTATTTTATAAAAAAAAATTACATGTTCATATACGAAACTGACGTATAATCCCCCCTCTTCCATACAACTGATTAATTTTTTTTTGTTCAAAATGATCTGAATATTCATCCCAGAAATTTTGGCGCGGTATGAAAACAACCTTCTGATGCTGTAACTTTTATCTCCACCGCGAATGCGGCGACTGACGCTCATTTTGCTGATTAGTGACCATTAATCAACTACTAGGAATGAAATTTAATCGGTATGAAATTCCTTACAAAAATGTAACCCCTACTATAATATATAACCTTCAATCCTATATATTAGCTATGTGCAAGATGGCGATAGGGACAGTCAAATCGATCGCAGCGCACGCTGTGGCAGAAATGCGAAACATATCAGGCCTGTGTTTTGTATTTCCACGCTAAATTCACTGTCTTTTCGATGTTTTTGAGCTAAAGAAGCAAATGGGTCATAATACTTGTTGTGTTGTGAACTACACACATAATGAGAAGAATACATACATACATTGTTCCGTTTTATTTTGATTTGTTCAACACGCAGTCGGAGGCTACGTATGTTTTTGCCTTTTGGTCATGAATTACATAAGTTGTTCATAGGTAGCCTCCGCCTGCGTGTAGATTTGATACTTTCAAATATACCAACATGTACCTTTTTTTTTTGTTTTTTTTTTTTTTACGTGGGGAAATCCTCATGGTCGCACTCCGCCCGGGGATGGCAGAGCCAGTGTCGGACTCTTACCGACTAAAACCACCACGGTGTTCCTCTTCCAACCAACATGTACCTACACAAGTCTTGTTTACACCGTTTCAGTTATATGTACACGCAGTCGGGTTTTTTGGTTTGGTTAATTAACTTTTTTATTTAAAAAATTTTAGTTCTGTGATTTTTTTAATTTGTTTTAAAGTCACACAAATATATAATATTTTTTTTAATGTTGAATATTTTGTTGTTTTTTAGCATTTCTCATTCCAAATTACATTTAAACATATAAGTTATGTATATTTTTGAAAAGCATTTATAAAAAATTTAAAGTCATAATATGGCGCCAAAAAGCGGCAATTTTCGTTTTTATAATTTTGATATACCCAATGTCAGTCTCACAATTAAGACGAATCTAACGAAACCTCTCAAGCTAAAATCCATCAAGCCGTTTAGGCTACAGAGCGTGCCAAAGAAATATACATACATACATACACTCGAAAAACATAACCCTCCTTCTGGCGCAGTCGGGTAAAAATAATTCACGGTTCCCGAAAATTCGTTTCTTATTGCGGCCTCTAGGCAGCCGCGCCCCTGTCGTGCACATACCATACGAGTTCTATAATACAACCTTATTTTTAGTTTATGTAGGTACTGATCATTATGAACAACTTTTACAATGCGACCAACCCTGCGAAAAAAAAAACAGCTGATCCCTACATTTTGTCGATTGATGTGAACACAAATGTAGGGATCAGCTGTATTTTTTTTCGCATTTTCAGGTTTGGTCCCATAGTAAAAGTTGTTCATAATGATGAGTACAATGACCCCTTAAGAAGTTCAGTAGAAACTAAGAATAAGGTTGTATGTGTCCCTAATCCAAATAAGCATACAAGTTTCAAAGCGAGACGCGATTTTGAAAAAAAAAACAAACAACAGAATGGTGGATTAAGACTATTATGCGCCTACGTACAAAAAAAAACCATTTCGCATTGATCAAATGAATAGCCTTTGCAAGCACCACCACCATAACTTTTATATTTAGGGTAATTTTAAGACTTACTTACTTAAAAATTAAACAATTCCAGGTGGATCCAGTGGAACCTGGTAAAGGTATTATACGTTACGCTTTATCTGATCGCACCTTTATTGACAAGGGCTGGACCATGTTACCTACAGAAAAAGTTGTGCGGAAGGTAGGTAGGAAGTTATTTTAACAAGATTCTATAAGACCTACTTCAACAACGTACAGACGACCGCACGTCAGTGATAACAGTTTGACCTTGACAGCGTCTTTATTTCGTAAGCAGTAAGAACGGTTTTCATAGTTCAAGTCATAGAAATATAACACTGTCTATGGTTCAAGTGTTACCACAGACGTGCTGTCCACTGTACACGCCAGGCCCGATTGGACATAAACCTCTCCAAAAAATAAAGTAATTGTAGGTACAATATGTGGTCTCCATCATGGTGGACAACGGATTGATGAACCCAGACCCAGATATGATGAAGATGAAACCCAGTCAGATGGCGCTGCCTCCTACCTATACTAAATGAGCTGGCAAGATAGCTAAAGTATACAACGTGTCCCAGAAATCAACGTCAAGCCGAAAACGGGCAATAGGCCAAGTCGTGACAGTTATTAGAAAAATATTTAAAAAAATCTTGGTCATGTACTTTTCAAATTATAAGGATTCAAAAATAAATCTAAAAATGTGACACCCTGTGATGATCTTTCAAGTCCTGTGACAACAGATATTAACTTTTCGTCAGTTTTTTTTCTGTGATGTAACCATGAATAATTCTTCTGTAAATTACAGTTAAAAGTTAAAACATAATTGCATCAGTTTTAAATAATATGTTAGATTTTTGCCCAACATTGAATTCAAAATAATTACATGACCCAACTTTAACCGACTGTACTGTAAAAAAATGTAGTACACTATTTTGGCAAGTAACTTTAAAAGATGGCGTGTTTAGTCTGAATTCCAAAATGGTATGACACTTACTAATTGCTACTTCTTAATTGAGGAAAAAAGTAATTTGTTAGTTTTAGGTGCATTTGAAATAAAATTCAGTAATATTTCTTTCGTAATGATTTTATTAAATCAGATTTACCAAGTTTTATAACAAATGTTCTAAATATTTGCCTTCAGCTGCAATGCAAGCTCTACATCTCTTTAAAAGTGATCGCGTAATAAGACGAGTGTATCCTCTCGAGTTGATGTATTCAGCGGCTTCTGCAATTCTTTGGCGAAGCTCGTCTAAATCTTGAATTGGTTTAGAGTACACTTTATCCTTTATCGTGCGCCAGTAAAAGAAATCTATGGGGTTTAAATCTGGGTGAACGGGCAGGCCACGAAATTGTACCACCCCGCCCAGTCCATCTATCGGGGTATTCTCGATTAAGAAACTCGTACTGTGACAGCATAATGTGCTGGGCAGCCATCTTGCTGATACCACATGCTGCCGTAAATGTTCAGTGGCACTTCTTCTAATAATTCTGGTAATTTGTTCTGTAAGAAGTCCAAATAACCCTGGGCATTTAAGTTCTCCGGCAGCTCGATTGGACTAATAACTTTACCATTCAAAATTTGCGTCCACATGTTTACTTTAAACTGGTACTGCGATCTGTCTTCTCGCATCAAATCTGGATTTTCCACGTACCATTCGTGCAAATTTCGGCAAAATTGTGAAAAATTCGGGCAATCAGTTCGAACATTTGTTATAAAACTAGATAATTATGATTTAATAAAAATCACAACTAAAGAAATCCAACAACTGAATTTTATTTCAAATGCACCTAAAACTATACAAATTTTATTTTTCCTCAATTAAGAAGTAGCAATTAGTAAGTGTCATACCATTTTGGAATTCAGACTAAATGTGCCATCTTTTAAAGTTACTTGCCAATATAGTGTACTACTTTTTTTTGACTGTACAGTCGGTTTAAGTTGGGTGATGTTATTATTTTGAATTAAATGTTAGGCAAAAATCTAACATTTTATTTAAAACTGAGCCAATTATGTTTCAACTTTTAACTTTAATTTATAGAAGGGTTATTCATGGTTACATCACAGAAAAAAAAATGCCGAAAAGTTAATATTTGTAGTCACAGGACTTGAAAGATCATCACAGGGTGTCACTTTTTGAGATTTATTTTTGAATCCTTATATTTTGAAAAGTACATGACCAAGATTATTTTTTTAATTTTTCTAATAACTTTCATGACTTGGCCTATTGCCCGTTTGCAGCTTGACGTTGATTTCTGGGACACGTTGTATAGTAGTCCCATGTAATAAGATTATGATTGTAGTTCTTATCGGTCAGTGGACAGATGCAACACATATTATTACTTATACCTACGACTCCTACGAGTTACTTCGTATTGAGGTTGACCTTACGAGCCTGTAACATTGTACGCTGGATTGAATCTATTATTATCTAATTGGTTTTAGATGAATGTATATCGCATGCGTCCTGCACACCCCGAGTTCGACTGGTTCGAACACAACAAGAACAAACGATTGATGAACTACGACACCGGCGAGAAACTAGCCGAGTTCGATGATAACGGACGCGGCCGCTGGTATTACAGGAGCGGAAGACTGGCACTCGATTATTATGATGCGGAAGGTTGTATTTTGTTAGGTGTTCTGTTTATGGTACAGCCGACCGTTGCATGATGTTTCTCGTAGTGAGGGTAGGCGCGACGCGACCATGGGCGTAGCCACAGAAATAGATAGAATGGCCATGTGGGCAGGGCGCGCGTGGCAGCACCATGCACCATAGTGCAGGATATTTCAAAGCCTTTCTCAGCACGCCTTATGACTTGTTTCTATAATTACTGTAACAAAAACCCGCAAAAATGCCTTATTGTGCTGTTTTTAACTGTAGAAACAAAAGCTGTTGGTAAAATACATTTGATATTTTTTTTATTTTTTTTTAAATAATGACGTCAAAATGTAAGGCGTAGTTTGTTCGGAAAGTTGCCACGCATGAATCGCAAGTAAAATTGTGATTACAACCATTCTATTTCTGTGGGCGTAGCCTTCACATGGGGACCAACATTGCACATAGGTACCTAAAATAGTTTTTGCCCGTGGGTTTAGAATGGGGGCTTGAGTTTATTTAATAAACAATATTTTTACCCGCCTACAGCAAAGCCAAAAGGAGGGTTATGAGTTTTGACTTTAGCAGGCTATTATGTATGTTCATCTGTTCTTCCCTCAGATCGGACACACCAGACATACCAACACGTTTTGGACAAATAAATGCATCTTTATCTCCTAAACTAATCATTACATTTTGACAAATGAGTATCGTTGGAAGGGTCGTGCTTTTCCGTGGTTATTATTATTAAACCATGCTATATGGATGTCACATAAAATCCAGCATGGCGGCTCATAACGGACATAAAGTGCGCTAACTACCCAAAAAAATTAAAGATCGGGGCGATTCAATACTAATTGTTCAGTATTATTATTGCACAATTACATATTGTAGGTGTATGGGCCTTCTTACTATGACAATGTACAGCCACAGCCTTGCCTATGATCTAAAGCCGTGTCTCCTGCGACCAAAATCTAACAAAACATGTTAGCATTTTGCTTAGGCCAATCAAATGTAGCCAAACACCAGCCACGCCCCCATATTATATTGTTAGAAAAACATGTTAGATGTTAGAAATAACGAAAATATGGTCGCAGCTCGTAGGAGACGCGTATTACGCGTAAGGCTACATTTAGGCCGGTGTTCATCAACGTTAATTCGCTGATAATTAAACGAGCGATCACACGAAAAATGTACTGGAACTTTGACTAATAAATTAAAATTAATAATTAAATTAAATATACATAATATATGTTATTAAATTATTAATTAGAAAGAAAAAATATTTATTTGCTTCAAAGGGACGCACAAAATTACCAAAAAATTCAAGAATACAGTACAAATACAGGTACAGAGCCAAGAAGTGTGGTAAGATATGCGTCACATCCGCGCAAAAAAAAAAACAACAACAAAAAAAAATAATTAAATTTTGCATGCTATGTATATTCTTAGCAAAACATGTTTGCTCGTTATGAACTATAAGACCTTTGTATACCATGTTTTTAAGCAAATAAATATATTCTATTCTATTCTAATATCGCTGGGAAAGTAAAAATCGCTCACGAGCAGAATTCGAACCTGCGATTCCTGGCTCAGTACGCCACTTCAGCCACTAAGCTACCGGGAACACTGCTCGTTGTATCGAATTTAACTACGTCTTTGGGTGACGTCAGCGGTAATTAGTGTTCCTTAACCTTATACGGCCAAAATTAATATCCAATCTATCCACGATTTGCCCTACTAGAGATAGGAATTTGACATAAGCTCCATACAAAATATGTCAAATTTCTATCTCCAGTAGGGTAAATCGTGGATAGATTGCATATTAATTATGGCCGATAGTGTGTTAAAGTTAGTCGAGTCGGTTAAGGTGGCTAAAGCACTGGCGTACTGAGCCAGGAGTCGCAGGTTCGAATCCTGCTCGTGAGCGATTTTTTCTTTTTACAATTCATATCTTTAGACTTCGCTTTGCATGCGTAAATGCGTTAAAATTAATAAAATAAATTATCGTTGGTGAAATCATGCCTTAGAGGCTTAGAGTTGACCAGTCGCTACAGTCGGCAGGAAGCTCCCGTGCAAAGCAATTTTTGCTTTCCATATCATATGCTTGATGTGTGTATTCCACGTGAGTTTTTGGTCTAGAATAATGCCAAGATATTTGACCTCACCCGAAAAGTTTACCGTTTTACCGAAGAAGTTTGGTGGTTTCAAGGCGTCCAACTTCCTTTCCTTTGTGAAAGGTACAATTACAGTTTTGTCTGCATTAGCCGAGAGTTGGGTGTATACATCATCCTTCGTTTATTCTAAAGGCCGTTTGCAACAGATCAGAGATGGCTGATTGGCATTTGCCAACGGTAATCACTACCAATTCGTCCGCGTAGCCTTGGGTGTAAAAGCCTAGCTCTATTGAGCTCGCTTAGTATGCTGTTATCAACTAATGACCATTGCAGGGGAGACAGGACGCCCGCTCGATCAGGAGAGTTGGTGTTGCTACTGCAATCACCTTAATCGATGTCTCGAATGTCTCTGCCTTTCCAGTTGAACAATACCTACTTTCGTCGCTGTAGA
The DNA here is from genome assembly GCA_949699075.1 of Asteroscopus sphinx. Lineage (NCBI taxonomy): Eukaryota > Metazoa > Arthropoda > Insecta > Lepidoptera > Noctuidae > Asteroscopus > Asteroscopus sphinx. The sequence goes on from OX453001.1 coordinate 13,333,165, forward strand.
CCTTAGTTTAAGCCTACCACTTCTGAAAGTTTTATTGGATTTTACTTATGAAATAATCTGTCACTATATTGAGGTATCTATTTAAATCATTATTTTTATGGGTTTATTTATTTATTTCAGAGACCAACGCTCAGCAGCGGTTTGTAATCTACAGCAGCGGTGAACCAGATGAGCGTGGCCGCACACATCCTATAACGATACTTGCCACTTTTGATTATCTAGGCAATGGGATAGTTTTCGATCATGCTGGCAAAATACGGTAACTATCTACTTTACTATATTAATAAAATCCTTCAATAACTGCGCCCTTGCAAATACATAAAGATAATAGTAGATTATACAATAAGTGAAATAAAACCGCCCAAGAGCATGTCGGGCCATGCTCAGTATTATAGGGTTCCTTAAGTAGGTCTAATTACAAACGAATCAAATCGAATATTAATCATTGCTATTTTAGTTTTTGCAAACAGAGTAAATTTAGCGCTAGGTGGCGCTGTTACTTTGTGTTATCAATATAACACAAAGTTTCTTTTAGTGATTTTTTTATATAGAAAGTAACTAAATGAGCATTATTTGCTATAATCATTTTTATCTAAGGTCAATGACCTATGAACTAGGACGTCTCAAGTATTTTTCAGTTTTCTCACTATAACTCAAAAAATTATAATCACATTATACTCGAAATAATTTTAAAACAGAGTTTTTATAAAAGTCCATCAACGTGGAAGATTACAAGTTTCTGCGTTGCATAGTTTGGAAATGGCAAGGGGGGGGACACATTGTAAGCCACTTTGGTGGGCTATATTTCGCAGATGGTACACCTGATAAAAAAGTGATGTATGAAACATTACCTTCATTTTAGTAGACCTATTCAATGATACCCCACACGAGGGGGTGCAGCGAAAAAAAAATGTTTATCCCCATTTCACATGTATGGGCGCCACCCCTAAAAAACGTTACCAAGATTTTTTTATTCTTTTAAAATTGAGATCTATATCTAAACCATTGTTTAACAAAATTTAATTTACTTATGTTTATAACTGTAGAAGTTATTAAGCTGTAAAGGATTAGGACAGACGGACAGACGGACAGACGGATAGACGGACAGACGGACAGACGGACGGACATGACGAAACTATAAGGGTTCCTTGTAGGACTACGGAACCCTAAAAAGAGGGAATTTATTTCGAGGGACTAAGTTGAATCCTGAGCGGAGCGAGGGATAAGGCCCGAGATGATTTTTTTTTTCACGAGTTGCGTACTCTACTTTTTACCATTGACTGCGAGAAAATAAATAGTGGTATAAACAAAGAGATTTAATATAGGGCAATACTAGTAAATATTTAATGTCTTTGGGTATAAAGCATGACCGGGTAAATGTGAGAAATATTCAAGAATATGGTAGAATGTGCGTACATATAAAGAAAAAAATATTCTACGACAAATCACACGTAGAATTTTTTGAGGGGCCTAAAGCTCCTAAGAGAATGGGCAATGTCCTTTGATAGCTCCATTCAGCCAGCCAGTACGTACGTTCAGCACGTTTTATTCATTTCTTAGTACATAATTCGTGCTTGTTCCAAATTCAAAATGTTTCTACTCACTTGTGAGTAAAAGAGAGTTTTATCGCCATCTGTTGGTGTGTACGTACAATACGCTTTTATCGCCATCTTTTGGAGTGTACGTACAGTACTACGTAAGTAAGTTCACATAGAACAGCCCGAGGCACCAGGTGTCGCTTGCTAACGACCGCTAGGAGCGCCATCGAGCGCCTAAGCAGGTGAAACATATATAGCCCGCAGAATACCCCGAGTTACGATGGTCACGCTCCTTTGTTCTAGATGAGGTATCTGTACTAGTATAGTATTATATTATCTGTGACCAGGCCGAAAGTGGCAGACGCCCGCTGCCTGAAGTCGTGAAGTCGTAGTGCAGGGAGGCGCAAGCTACCCTACTGGAGGAGTAAAGGGAGAGGCTAGAGACGCCTAGTGACGGACACTGGACCGTGGGGGCTATTCCAGCCAATTCTCGAGGCGTGGGTGCGGAGGTGATATGGGTTTTGTCGGGTCATGAATGCTTCGGCAGATACCTGCACAACGTGGCGAGATGGGAGGCTACTACCGTGTGCCACCAGTGTGGCTATAGTGAGTAGTTCATACCCTGGCGCACTGCCCTGCTTGGGCAGTGCAGCGCCTTGCTCTCACTGCTACAATTGGGAGAAACTGCCGGCCGTAGTCAGGGCCATGGCTGACAGATGGGGGACCTGGAATGCAATCGCGTCCTGCAAGATGACAGCAGATCAGGGAGGAAGACTCCCTGAGAAAGAAAGTGCTAAGATTATTCCTAAAGCAGACTTTTTGTTTGGTCTTAAGGCAATGCTTTTGGAATTATATTGCAAACACATTGCAAATGAAAAAATCTAAAAATATTTTCTTTGCGAAAGAGTCGGAAATGGAGAGTCGTAATTTCAATGTGGGGCTAAGGGTAGGTACATATCATTTATAAAAGGGCTTCATTTGCACATTCCAAACAGGCTTCTATTTAATGATAAAAATTTATGGAAAGAAAATTTCGCTCACGAACGGGATTCGAACCTGCGACTCCTGGTTGATTTTTTCTTTCCACAATTTATATCTTGAGATTTCGCTCCGCATGCGTTAAAGCCATGGAGAAAAGAAGGGAGCGGAGGTGTTGCAAGGCAAAATCTCTTTAGAAAGAAGCGTCGCCTGAATGCGGGTGACAGGGGGACGAGGTACAGCAATGGCTCCACCTCACTATGGAAAATCCGCCCATTTTTTGTAAATCCATCTAGCGGTGAAATGAATTATTACAGCGTAACAGCACTAACAATTTTTCATTTTAGTTTGTCTACTCACCACTGTGGCGTACAAAGCACATTATTTTATTCCAGAACATTCTATGTGCGTTTTTGTGGTGAGAACATAACACTAATGAAATTGAATTTTACACAAATGACGTGGTCTTTAAAATGACTGATTAGAATTTAAAAAAAAAAAGTAACGAAGTTGAAAAAGGTTAAAAGGGTATAATGTAAGGGTACCATATGGCGGGGTGCTGGCCAGAAAACCTCCACGTGTTCCTGACGGCTGCTTGTCCTTCTGGACACGTCTGGAGGGATCGGCAGTTGTTTGGCCGGTGCATCCTGGGCACGGGCAATAAAATCCTGCCGAGGGATTAACCTTCGGGGGATTTTATTGCCTGTGGCGAATATTCTGGCGCGGGAGGGGCCCGTTCTGGGCCAGTAGGGAGTTGCTCCACGTGTCCCTCTGATATCAGCAGAGGGCACAGTGGAGGAGCAGGGGCGGGCCCGGTGTGCACTCACCCTGCCACTGGGCAGGCAGCGGGGGGACTGTCTTTCCCTGCCCCCGTCGATCTCGTAACCCCAGGAGTGCCCGCTGAGTAGTGTTCTCGCGCCTCTTGGGACCGAGGGTCTTGGCTTCACCGCCCGGACCGCGAGGAAGAAAACCTCTATAAAAAATTACGGGAGGTAGGGCCTGCGAGCAGCAGACTCGGGGTAGTCTGCTGCCCGACCAGCAGCTGGCGTAGCTGGCACAGCCGGCGTAGTTGGCGCAGCTGGTAAAGGCCCATGAGATGAGGTGGCGTGCAGTGTTCCGTGTGCGCCGCCTAGGAGGGTGCGGCTGACTTTAGGCCGCACGGGGAGAAGGGGCTCGCCTGCTTGTGGCGGGCCAGGACCTGTCGGGGGTGGTTGTGTGAATACTCACGGGTTCCCACGCCCCCGGCTAAGGTAGTTGAAGGAACACCGTGGTGGTTTTAGTCGGTAAGAGTCCGACACTGGCTCCGCCTACCCCGGGCGGAGTGCGTCCATGAGGATTTCCCCACGGAAAAAAAAAAAAAAAAAAAAAATGGTACCATATGGCACTTGCGGCTTGACCTTCAGATTACCAGTCCAGTATGAGTAGAAGTGGGCGTTTAAACAAAAAGCGCTTAAAAAAGTCTCATTTAAAAAAAAGCGTATAAGCACGCTTTGTGATTAAAGCAGATTTCGTTTAGACTTTTTCGTAAACGATTGAAATGTAACCTTATTTCTATTAACATAAGACTCAATTTCAAAGTTGACTGGTGGTGGTTTGAAACCGGCAGAATTAAATTTTATTCGTTTACGTAAAATTTGTTTAGAGAAAGCACTTTTTTATTTTGTTGATTATTTTTGTATCGTTTAAACATTTTAAACGTTTTTGACCTTGATTGATTTGCTTTTGCTTTGGCGCTTAGTTTATTTTTCGTCGTCAACGAGTGAATGCGTTTTTGAATGTTCTCCTTGGTAATTACGCGACGATTGTAGTTTGTTTGTATAGCTTTTAGTGAACTTTGTAAATAGTTTAAATGTAAATAGAATAGTGTAATGTAGACAAATAAAAGTAAATTTTTTTAGAAGTGAAAAACGAAAAGCGGCAAAAGCGTAAAAAAATTCGTTGGCAGAAAAAAGCACAACGTTTAAACACGCTTACGATTTTAAGTCGTTTTTCCCAACTTTAAGTATGAGTATTAAATAACGTCTAACTACACAACTTTTGTTTTACAACTTTACACAAAAGTACGTTAAAAACGTGCCATACATAGCGCCTAGCGCAATAAAGTATCCTCATGTAGATCACCTTGAAAATCACTCAAACCATCTTTTTAATTGTATAAACTGATTGCAAATACAACAAAAAAAAAATTGATTGACAAAATTATATATTTTATTATTTTTAACGCATTTATGCATGCGAAGCGAAATGTAACGATTTATTTAGTATTTATTTATTTATTCATACATGTATAAATTTTGCAATATCACTGTGCCCCACAAAACCGTGTTATCGGTATTTAAATAGTGGAAAAAAAAAGAAGAATCACTGTTTCTTAATAAGATATCGCTGACGTCACCCAAAGACTGGCGTACTGAGCCAGGAGTCTCAGGTTCGAATCCTGCTCGTGAGCGATTTTTTCTTTCCACTATTTAAATCATTAAAAATATATATTACTAGCTTTTACCCGCGGCTCCGCTCGCGTTAAATTCTGCTAACCCACGTCAGTCCAGTCCAGTCCAGTCCATTACAGTCCAGTCCACTGTCCCACTGTCCCGCTGTCCCGCTGCCCCACTGCCCCGCTGCCCCACTGCCCCACTGCCCCGCTACCCCACTGCCCCGCTGCCCTGCTGCCCCACTGCCCCGCTGCCCCACTATCCCACTGCCCCACTGCCCCGCAGCCCCACTGCCCCACAGCCCCGCTGCCCCGCTGCCCCACTGCCTCGCTGCCCAGCTGCCCCGCTTCCCCACAGCCCCGATGCCCCACTGCCCCGCTGCCCCACTGCCCCGCTGCCCCACTACCCCGCTGCCCCACGGTCCCGCTGCCCCACTGCCCCGCTACCCCACTGCCCCACTGCCCCGCTGCCCCGCTACCCCACTGCCCCACTGCCCCGCTACCCCACTGCCCCAATTCCCCGCTACCCCGCTGCCCCACTGCCCCGCTGCCCTTCTGCCCCGCTGCTCCGCTGCCCGACTGCCCCGCTGCCCCACTATCCCGCTGCCCCGCTACCCCGCTGCCCCGCTACCCCACTGCCCCGCTACCCCACTGCCCCGCTGCACCACTGCCCCGCTGCCCCACTGTTCCAATATCCCACGGCCCCAATATCCCACTGCCCCGCTGCCCCGGTATCCCACTGCCCCGCTGCCCCCACTGCCCCGCTGCCCCGCCGCCCCGCTGCCCCGGTAACCCACTGCCCCGCCGCCCCGCTGCCCCGGTAACCCACTGCCCCGCCGCCCCGCTGCCCCGGTAACCCACTGCCCCGCTGCCCCGCTGCCACACTGCCCCACTGCCCCGCTGCCCCACTGCCCCACTATCCCACTACCCCACTGGCCCACTGCCCCACTGTCCTGCTGCCCCGCTGCCCCACTACCCCACTGCCCCACTGCCCCACCGTCCCACCGTCCCACTGCCACTGTCCTACTGTCCCACTGTCCCACTATCTCACTCTATCACTATCGTCCCGTCGCATGTCACATGTCCCATCCTATGTCCAGTCCCATGTGCCGTCCCACTATCCTGTCCCATGTCCCGTCCCATTTCCCGTCCCATGTTCCGTTCCCTGTCCCGTCCACTGTCCCGTCCCCAGTCCCGTCCCCTGTCCCGTCCCCAGTCCCATCCCCAGTCCCATCCCCTGTCCACTCCACTCCACTCCACTCCATCGTACATTACTATCCGCTCGTGCAAATGCATAGAAGCTTCGATCTGTCGGGTGAGTACGCAACCCACGAATTAATTTTTTTTTCTTTCTTTCTTTCTTTCTCAAAACCCATACCAGTTTTTAAGTCAGATCATCAGCTTTCAAACAAAAAAAAAACATCAAAATCGGTCCAGTAGTTTTAGCGTGATGCTGGAACAAACAAACAAACAACCAGACGATAACAATTTTATAATAGTTAAGATTATAATAGTTAAGAAGATAAGATAATATACTTGAAGAAGAAGGTAATTAAAAATTGTAGACTGAAAATAGTATTTTTTTAGTTACACCAAGATAACTTTATGCTTATTCGTATATTAAGATGGATACAATATAACAACGTTTAGGTACTTCTAAATTTTATTGCTTTTCATACAAAAAATTAGAGAAATCTCAATTAAGAGGTAGCTTCCGGTCCTTGTCTGTAAGTCGAAAGATTCTGATTTTCGGTTGGCTCAAAAGACTGCATTTCCAAGATGGCACCACCCACATACGACAGGATTTTTTTTTCTACTCTGTACAATTCGGCCCGACCAAAAAGTTTTTAATGCAATATCTTTAGCAGCCGTATTTTCTCTATGGAGGCGCGCGCTAGAGCGCATGCGTGCGAATGACAGCTGGATATGAGCGCCTTATTCACCTTAATGTATGCAAAATGTTGTAGAAAAATATAATTAAAAATCACCAGTTCCCGTCATCCTAGCGAGGTAAAATACATACCAGTTTTTAAGTCAAATCATAAGTTTTTAGTCACAAACCCTTTCAACAAAATCGGTCTAGTAGTTTTATAGTGATGCTGGAACAAACAAACAAACAGACAACTGACATTTAACAATTTTATAATAGTAGTAGATAAGAAATTAGTAGAAATACCTACTTATACAAATATCCAATCTTATCCTTAGTTTATACTAAATCTCTGGGATCATTGTACTCATCATTATGAACACATTTTACAGTGGAATCAACCCTGAAATCTCGAAAAAATCTGCTGTTCCCTATAATTATGTCGATTTATGTGAACACAAATGTAGGGAACCGCTGATATTTTTTTCGGTTTCAGGGTTGTTCCCATAGTAAAAGTTGTTCATTATGATGAGTACAATGACCCCTTAAGAGGTTTAGTATAAGCTAAGAATTAGGTTGTAGGTTGTATATAGAAATATAATAAAAAGTATGTTACATTCTGTTCATAAAAAAATTTTACCTAATGTTATTTTTTTTTTATTAATTAAAGTATTCAATACATTTTTGCTGAAATAATGCTACGTAATATTTGGAATTTTTGGATTATGATATATCAAGATTGCAGTTAACTATTGTCATATAAACTTATTGGATACAAATTGAATAAAAAAAAACTAAATGTGTGCTGGGACACATAGTACAAGTGAAACTTCAACGGACAAGTGGAAAAACGAATCGCAACGGACAAGTGGAAAAACGAATGGCAACTGACAAGTGGAAAAACGAATCGCAACAAAATTTTAAGTTGAAGTTTTACGGGCAGGTTTTCAAATTGAATAAGTACATTAACAATCAGCCCGTAAAACTTCAAGTTAAAATTTTGTTGTGATTCGTTTTTCCATTTGTCAGTTGCCATTCGTTTTTCCACTTGTCCGTTGCGATTCGTTTTTCCACTTGTCCGTTGAAGTTTCACTTCTACTATGTGTCCCAGCACACATTTCGTTTTTTTTTCGCAGTTTTACTGCAAATTATGTTTTGGTTAGGTTAGGTACATTTTAAGTGATTTTAATGAATGCATTTTTTATTTAAACATATTTTATTTTATCAAACAAAAAAACTGAATTAAATCCGGAACCAAAAAAAACATCCATTTTTCTTTCTCTCCCTCCGCCGCTATATATCGTCTACCCCCTCCACGCGGCCGTAACGCTTTTTCGTGAGAGAAAAATCCTAATATATAGAAGAAGATATATATATCTATCTTCTATATATAGAATTTTCACCATCATCATCATCATCATCATCATCATCATCATCAGCCTTTCAATCCCTCCGCCGCTGCCGTCTCTCGCCAAGCGATATATTGTCTACCCCCTCCATGCGGCCGTAACGTTTTTTCGTGACTAAAAATTCCTAATACCCCCCGTCTATACAGAAGTTTCACTTCAAAAAACGTATCCAAGGTTCCTTGTTTTTATTTCTCACTTAGATACCTTAGAATCACCATCGCCCGCTTCATTCAAGACCTTGTTATGTATTTTTGTTTTATAAAATCATGGTTATGAATGTTGTCCAGCTAGCAAATCATTAGTGTCCTACACATTTCATTCGCGATTAAAGAATTTCATTTGTGTAAAAACTTATTCATTCGTGTTTCTATTTTTTTGGTTTTCTTCTATTTTTAACAAGATGCGCCCTGTATTTTTACATAGTATGTGTATAACTTCATTATAGCAAACGTTAAATACCATCAGATAACAATAAAACGGGGGTTTACAAAAATCGTCAAAAATGTGTCATTTTAATTCGAAACATGAAATCGACCCTATTACTGACTATTCACCGATAGATGGCCTGATGGCCTATTTTTCTTATTTTAAATTGCTCTTATTTCATGTAATTATGTAATTTATCTATGAAATAACTAACATTTTAGAATTTAAAATGAATTAAAACAATGTGTTTATTATTTTCGTCATAATATGCATTGATAATGTAAAAACATGTTATCGGTGAGAAGTGATTAGTATGCATCTTTTCGACGACAGATGTCCCGAGCAACAATTTGGCGAAGAAACGAGAAAATGCATGTTTTAAAATTGAAAATATAAATATATGTGACTTACACATAAAATGTTATACCATCAATATGTTTTAGTTTTGATCCTGAACAATTTTTACATCCAACAACAGCGCACTTCATTGTTAAAACTAGAAAAATATTCAAAATCCTCTCAAAATCTATTTAAATCGAAGAGAACCGAACGCAGTGATGATTCACTTGAAATTAAGCTTTGCGGCTCCGCCCACTGTGACGTCATGACCAAATTGAAGGCGCATGACCAAATTGCCTTTTTTTTTTTTTTTTTTTTACGTGGGGAAATCCTCATGGACGCACTCCGCCCGGGGAAGGCGGAGCCAGTGTCGGACTCTTACCGACTAAAACCACCACGGTGTTCCTCTTCCAACCATTGGCCGGGGGCGTGGGAAACTTATAGTCGTCCAACCATCCCCGGCAGGTCCCGGCTCGCCACTAGTAGGCGAGCCCCTTCTCCCCGTGCGGCATCATCGGCCGCACCCTTTTCTTGACTGGCGCGCGCGGAACACGACGCGCCACCATCACGGGCCTTGACTGATCGGGCGGCGGGCCACCCCGAGTCCGCCGCCCGCAGGCCCACTCCTAGGGTGGCTGGAGGTCGGCGTACGCCCTCCTACGACGCCCAGTCCGTCTCCTGCGGGTGGGGAGGGAGGTCGTTGCCTCTCGAACCCTCTCCGCCGCCTCCTTAGCGAGCATCACCTCCTCGCAAAAGGAGACGACGCCCTCCCAAGCGTTCTCGCTCCCGACCATAGCCAAAACAACAGCCGGAAGCGAGAGATCACTGCCGCCTACTGCAGTTGTAAGGTCACGGCGATGACCAAATTGCCTTGCAGCACCTCCGCTCCCTTCTTTTCTCCATGGTTAAAGCGTTAAAATAAGAAATGAAGTTATTTAAGTAGGTAATAAAAAATAATTTGACGTTTTAACATTATTTTTCAGCCTTAAATACAATCAAACTGAAGGAGTAGTGCTTGATCGTGGAATCGGTCCTGTTTCTCATTGGAAATGGCATACTTTAAACGATCCTCCAGTCCTGCAGCAAGTCATGATAGATACTCAAATGGCGCACAAGGACCCCGATATAATTAAGCTTGGAACACCAGCTGATACAAAAACTCGACCAGATAATGAAGAAATGCTAGCTATAGAATTTGATAACTTCATCAAAGAAAAGAGCAAGAAGTTATCCCAAAAATTTAAGCCATTCCAAATAAAAATGAAAGCTTTAAAGATCAACGAGCATTTCTCACTGAAAGTATTAGACCAAGCTACAATATATCTTATATTTAGAGATGGTTCCACTAATCTAAAGCTTAACATTGGTATGATATTAGATCATCAAGAAATCGTGGATACTGACACAGCTGAAGTGGGAGAAGTGTCAAACAATCTAGAGCGTTTCCCAGCTCGCACTGATAGCCTTGCGGGCTTACAGCGCAGTATAGCCTACGCGCAGCGCTATGAGAGGCAGCGCACGGAGCGCGAGCGCAGGCTGCGGCCTCCCGAGCCCTGCGCCAGTGCTGACAATCTAGCTGCCGCTGCCTCCCCGCCTTTGCGACCTCCTTTGAGAACTATGCCCACTGGATCTACGTCTAGTGCTGGTTATTGTAATTGTAGAAAACCTACAAAAAATGTATACTATAATACCCGTCTTCTTTGAGTTATGTACTTGGACTTGTTAGAAATTTTATTGTAACTTCTATTATTTAAATATTACTTAAATAAATTAGTCTTAATATAATTATTAGTATAATTACTACGTATTTCTATAGTTCGTAACTTATTTCTATGATAGATATTTTTAAATAAATTATTAATTAGATTAACAGACTTGATTGTTTTAACATATTTTGTAAGGGCCCTCCTCCCTACTAGTTCTAGCGTGTTTTGTCGTCTCTTGAACATGTAGTGTAGGTAGTGAACGTCAGAGGTAGCAGCGTGTTATCGCATGCCTTCTTCTTCAACTCGGCCTATCGCACTGCTGGACATAGACCTGACAAGTTTATTTGGCTTATTTGTCGTGTTTTATTTGTTTTACAACCGTAAGGCGTTGTCCTAATACGAAGCAACTACGCGACCATCGAGCTCACGTGAATTTTGTTCGTGACATCGTGTTGTCACGATAATGACCAGAGAATGCGATTACAAACACATACATACATGACATGTAAATGTTCGAGCATTTTGTTTGTGACATGACATTATCGCGCGAGTGCTAATTAGGACACCTACACGTTTTATCGCGAGCTTGCACGAACAAAATTCGCGTGAATTTGCGATTCCCGCGTAGTCGCGTTGTATTAGGACAGCGCCTAACAGTCGATTGACTTCATTAGCATGATGATGCAAATGATAAAATACCATGGGGATGTTGAATAAACTCCTTAAAGCAGGTGGAGCTCCGGTCCTGAAGGAGCTAGAAAGTCTGTTAACCGTATAGTTCGTAGCGGTCCCTAAAATGCCCCCGACATGAGAACCACCGTAAGCTCAGTTTGGTCCCATTTATGGGACCGAGTAATACGTCAAACGTCACCCTAATTAAATACGCTGTTTCCTTGTGGTCATACTAGTTTGTCATACCAGTATGACCACGAGGATATACATGTCCTCGTGGTCATACTGTACATAATATTTTCAGAAAAAAGATTTTGCTTCCTTCTGTATATATAAATACTTTTCCGCGTGTTGACTTAATAATATAACAGAGTTGGCAATTAAGAAATAGTAGTTTATGAAACTGTTGCATAACAGGGGTTATTAAAACACGTGTGAGTTTAAAAACCGAGCCGTAGGCGAGGTTTTTAATAGTATCACACGAGTGATTTAATACCTAGTTATGACAGTTTCATACACTATTTTATCTAAACTCATACAATTTTAAATAAAATACCAAAGTCAAAATCTTGGTAAAATTGTCATAGTTTTTCTTGATTTTTCTGTTAAAAGATTGATCGTCATTTACGTTGCTGCATCCAGAAATTCAGGCGGGGTCATATTCTCCTCAGTTCAGTATCACTGCTGTAGTCAGATATTTTTGCCCAGAATAAAACTTTAGACATACAAAACCATAATAATAATGTAAACAATAACAATAAATTTACAAGTAACGATGACCAAATCCAGTAGGCCGTGGCGCGCGGCCGCGCACGCGAAAGCACGGGTGATAAACACCACAGACCAAGTAGAGATGCTACGCATCAGACGACAATCTCCGAACAAGAAATTTGGTCGATAGGGAACCAAAGAGTAGCCTCAATAATAGAAAATGACAAGCACAGATAATACATTATTTTCAACTTCCAACCAAGCAAAAGGTTTTTAAATTTCGGCCTTGGATACAAGGCTTTTGCCTCTTATTCATGCGTAGGTAGGTACCTATACATGCATTGCTAATATTTTATTTTTTATAGTGAAAGTGAAATAAAAACCATTACTTTTACATAAATCTGTTTATTTTTCAATTTTCTCCTATAAACATTATGTTATTTTTCAGTTATTTCTAATCAGAATAAAATTCTACATTTTTTTGTTTGATTTGCATCCACAGGATCTTCCTAGCCACAGGAGTCATCGTCTTCAGTGTTGAAGGGACTGTTATTTGATTGTACATTACCTGCAAGGAAAATTAAGGCTTTTAACTACTTGGTTTTACATTAATATCTACAAAAACACAAATCACAAATACAAATCTAAATTTATTTAAATTATAATTAATTAACTGTTTTATATATATATAGAAAAATAATATACATAATGTAAAAAGTGTCTGACTCGATTGAAAGCGGGAAGATATATGTATTACCTACATATTGTTTTGTTTTTGTGTTTTTAGTTGAGTCCGATACTTTCACCTTAATTATAAGTTAGCTCAGTCATTAAATTTGTGCATGCTGTGGCCTCCTGTAAGTGAAGGAGTACACCAGATAGAATCTTGTATCTGCCACTTGTGATTTTTTGTGTACATCTTTTGTTGGAGGTCCTCAATAATATAAATAAATAAATAAATAAATTGCATTTACATAAATCAAAAAAAATGAAAGAAATAAATAAAATAATTATTTTAATCTTGTTACAGGCGAGAAAAAATAACACATCAACAATAAAATTTAAAATGATATGCCTGTAAAAGACTAAAAAGGCCCCCATCTCAGCATATGCTACAACACCGAAATGTTGCAGCACTGGTTTTCAGATGGGTCCCGGAATGAACATTATAACCTAGTAATTTAAAGTATAGCCTAGTGGTTGAATGCTTGCCATCCTTGCAGGGGGATCTGAGTTCGTACCCGGCCCACACCTCTGGCTTTTCGAATTCAAGTGCGAATCAGAATTTGATTGTCACTTTTTACTTTAACGGTGAACGAAAACATCGTGAGGAAACCTACCCACTTGAGAGTGCTTCATACAGTTCTTGATGGTGTTTAGTCCACCAACCCGCAGTAGGCCAGCGTGGTGGACTCAGGCCTGAATCCTTCTGAGAAGAGGCCCGTGCCCAGAAGTGGAACAGGAACGGGCTGATAATGATGAACCATTTTTAATAGAAATGTCTTTAGAACTTTACCCTACCTACCGTCATGCTCAAACATTTCTCAGTTGATTGTGACATTCAGACACAGCTTACTTTGTTGAGGCCAACTTATAATATTATTATTCATATTATTTTGTTTTTAAATATAAATGCCATTAAAGAAAATGAAAAAAGCAGTTGCTTACCTCATTTAACAAATGATTTCCAACAAAACTGTATGTAGGCGGTGGCATCTCAGTATCTGAAACAATAAAAATTAGTTTTACAACAGCATTAATATTATTAAGATTCCACACCCGAAGGGTCCAAATGGAATCCTATTGCTGTGGCCAAGGGCAGATCCAGGATTTGTTTCTGGGAGGGGCACAAGGGCCAGATAGGCAAGGAGTACTTAGAAGTTTCTCCTATAGTATTGCATTATGTGTGATATTTTATGATTTCCAACTTGCGGTAGCATGTAGTATACTTATGTTTGCAAAAAGAAACAAATAATATTCAAGCGGTATTGTATTAATGTCCTAACTCCTAGTTTTATTTGAACCCTGGTGGGAAGGGCTTGTTTCCCTGTGTATCAATTCATTAAGCTTCGTTTGGCCCCCAGAAGCCTGAAATAATCGTTTTCTGTAGTGTGTACTGCATGCAGATTGAAAAGTTCATTGTAAAATATTACACTTTAACATTGAAATGAAATATATTATTATTTGCTTACCTGATGTGATCATATAACAGTGGCTTGATGTGCTAGTGGCTAGTAGTAGACTTGTTTGTTGGGCAGACGTTAACAAACATTTCGTAACCGTAATTCGTAATGTACGTTTTTATTTAGTTATATTAAACTTTGTAGAAAACTGAATAGTATATTTCAACTTTTAAATGGGATAGGTACATAGTTTAGACTGCCCATTTTACAAAGAGTTAATTACAAAGAGAATTACTACAATAATTGAGATTATACATGTATACTACACATAGGTATATAACAACTAACAACAATATAATATATACAGACCAGAAGGGGAAGGCCGAGGGGGACGAAGTAACTGTCAAAATCTATTATTGAACCCATCTAGAATCATAGACATAACGTTGAAAATTTTTGTTCTAAGATTACTACCCGTGATAAACACAGACCAAGTAGAGATGCTACGCATCAGACGACAATCTCCGAACAAGAAATTTGGTCGATAGGGAACCAAAGAGTAGCCTCAATAATAGAAAATGACAAGCACAGATAATACATTTTTTTCAACATCCAACCAAGCAAAAGGTTTTTAAATTTCGGCCTTGGATACAAGGCTTTTGCCTCTTATTCATGCGTAGGTAGGTACCTATACATGCATTGCTAATATTTTATTTTTTATAGTGAAAGTGAAATAAAAACCATTACTTTTACATAAATCTGTTTATTTTTCAATTTTCTCCTATAAACATTGTCTTTTTTCAGTTATTTCTAATCAGAATAAAATTCTACATTTTCTTGTTTGATTTGCATCCACAGGATCTTCCTAGCCACAGGAGTCATCGTCTTCAGTGTTGAAGGGACTGTTATTTGATTGTACATTACCTGCAAGGAAAATGAAGGCTTTTAACTACATGGTTTTACATTAATATCTACAATGTTATCATTGCATTTACATAAATCAAACAAAATGAAAGAAAGAAATAAAATAATTATTTTAATCTTGTTACAGGCGAGAGATAATATTACACATCAACAATAAAATTAAAAATAATATGCCTGTAAAAGACTAAAAAGGCCCCCATCTCAGCATATGCTACAACACCGAAATGTTGCAGCACTGGTTTTCAGATGGGTCCCGGAATGAACATTATAACCTAGTAATTTAAAGTATAGCCTAGTGGTTGAATGCTTGCCATCCTTGCAGGGGGATCTGAGTTCGTACCCGGCCCACACCTCTGGCTTTTCGAATTCAAGTGCGAATCAGAATTTGATTGTCACTTTTTACTTTAACGGTGAACGAAAACATCGTGAGGAAACCTACCCACTTGAAAGTGCTTCATACAGTTCTTGATGGTGTTTAGTCCACCAACCCGCAGTAGGCCAGCGTGGTGGACTCAGGCCTGAATCCTTCTCAGAAGAGGCCCGTGCCCAGAAGTAGAACAGTAACGGGCTGATAATGATGAACCATTTTTTAATAGAAATGTCTTTAGAACTTTACCCTGCCTACCGTCATGCTCAAACATTTCTCAGTTGATTGTGACATTCACACACAGCTTACTTTGTTGAGGCCAACTTATAATATTATTATTCATATTATTTTGTTTTTAAATATAAATGCCATTAAAGAAAATGAAAAAAGCTGTTGCTTACCTCATTTAACAAATGATTTCCAACAAAACTGTATGTAGGCGGTGGCATCTCAGTATCTGAAATAATAAAAAATAGTTTTACAACAGCATTAATATTATTAAGATTCCACACCCGAAGGGTCCAAATAGAATCCTATTGCTGTGGCCAAGGGCAGATCCAGGATTTGTTTCTGGGAGGGGCACAAGGGCCAGATAGGCAAGGAGTACTTAGAAGTGTCCCCTATAGTATTGCATTATGAGTGATATTTTATGATTTCCAACTTGCGGTAGCATGTAGTATACTTAGTTTATGTTTGCAAAAAGAAACAAATAATATTCAAGCGGTATTGTATTAATCTCCCAACTCCTAGTTTTATTTGAACCATCTGGTGGGAAGGGCTTGTTTCCCTGTGTATCAATTCATTAAGCTTAGTTTGGCCCCCAGAAGCCTGAAATAATCGTTTTCTGTAGTGTGTACTGCATGCAGATTGAAAAGTTCATTGTCAAATATTACACTTTAACATTGAAATGAAATATATTATTATTTGCTCACCTGATGTGATCTTAAAACAGTGGCTTGATGTGATCTTAAAACAGTGGCTTGATGTGCTAGTGGCTAGTAGTAGGCTTGTTTGTTGGGCAGATGTTAACAAACATTTCGTAACCGTAATTCGTAATGTACGTTTTTATTTAGTTATATTAAACTTTGTAGAAAACTGAATAGTATATTTCAACTTTTAAATGGGATAGGTACATAGTTTAGACTGCCCATTTTACAAAGAGTTAATTACAAAGAGAATTACTTCAATAATTGAGATTATACATGTATACTACACATAGGTATATAACAACAATATAAAGACCAGAAGGGGAAGGCCGAGGGGGACGAAGTAACTGTCAAAATCTATTATTGAACCCATCTAGAATCATAGACATAACGTTGAAAATTTTTGTTCTAAGATTACTACCCGTGGTGATAAACTTGGAACAAATAATTTCAACCGTATACAGATGTACTCTATGGTTAGAAATTTCATACATGACAGGAGACCCTCGCCCCCTTGTGAC
This sequence comes from Asteroscopus sphinx, assembly GCA_949699075.1. Lineage (NCBI taxonomy): Eukaryota > Metazoa > Arthropoda > Insecta > Lepidoptera > Noctuidae > Asteroscopus > Asteroscopus sphinx. Next base: position 13,350,106 of record OX453001.1, read on the forward strand.
AGTCTTCACCCCGTTTAGGCCCTTTGCCAAGACCATAGATAATTTTCGACCGTCATACGTAGTATCTCTATGTAGTCTGAGGTCATTGTTAATTTTTTACGTTAATTTTGGTTGTTTTTGTAAGATTTCGATTTTTCCATATAATGTTGTTGATTAAAGTTTGCGTTGATTAATTTCTGTACTTATCCTCTTAATGATTTCTTAACTGTGATATTTTGCAGTGATAGTACAAGTAAGATGTACAACAAGTGTTGTATTGTTGTATCGAACATTGTGATAGCAAACGAAAGGACGCTAAGATGTATTCGCTTCCCGTTAGTGAGATAGGACTTAAAGTGGCTTATTTGCGCAGTTTAGCATGCAAGATCTTCACAAACTATGTTTGTGTCAGAAGCATTGAAAAAAGGTTCATCAATGAGAAGTATCGGCTTAAAGTTGGTGCTTATCCTACATTGTTTTTGGCCGATGAAATAACTACAGGAATACAAAAGTTTATGAAGGTTCGTACGTAATCAGTAATCTACTTATAAAATGTTAGGTGTACAGCTAATGTAGTAAAAAAATGAGTATACTCATATCCACTCCAACCCGCTCAAGTTTGGTAGCGAGTACCTATTGCTTTTTATTGGAATTTCTAACAGGCTGTGTCACTAGACCAGGTATCATGTACTATTGGCAAACTTACTGTAGTGAAATATATGCTGTTGACGCAGTAGACTGACTGAGACCTGCAAAGTTAATGCCAAACGGTATTGATCACTGATCCATCATCCCATATTGATGTAAAATGAGTGTTACAAGATAGTTTAAAATCTATCTCTATCACTCAAAGGTTTGCTGGTAGAAAACTAATTTTTGAGTTAAGCTCGCCCGCTCGTACATACATGTACCTAATTTCTATTTATAATTTAATAGGTACTGCATTTTTCTATTTTTCTGGTGTACAATAAAGAATAGAATAGTTTATAGAATACTAAAGTATTTATTTTTTCAGATGTATGTCAGAATCGTGATAATAATTATTCTTGTAAAAGGAAACATGATGACCATATCTACCCATCTGCCATTATAAATTGGTAAGATTAATTAACTATTTTAAATCTCTATTTATATGGTACCTGCTGATTCATCATCATGATTTCAGCCGAAAGACCGAAAGACGTCCACTGCTGGACATAGGCCTCCCCAAAAAGGGGATATGCCATAATCGCCACGCTTGGCAGGCGGGTTGGCGATCGCCGTTGATTGCTTGAAAACTCCGAGAATGATGGGCATTCTCTGGTGAATCCCTTAGTCGCCTTTTACAACACCCATGAGAAGAGACAGTACCTGCTAATTACTATTACGAAATAAAAGTAAACATTAGTGTTTTAATTTATTTAAACCAGTCTCATCATCATGAATGTTAATATAAAAATATAATATAATTATATTTTTCTAAATCTCGAACTTTAATTTACCATTTGTACCAAGTTTGATTCAAGTGTCATTTGTTCTAGCTCAATATGCTGATGGAAAAGAAGATAGTTTCATCCTAAAAAATACTGCTGAAACAGTATCTTTTTTGACAATCTTTTCAACTTGGAGAATTGTGCTAGCTTGAATAGTAAGACATCAAGAGCGAAACTTTCACGTAGCCTGTACATCGGGTTCACCATACCAAGCCAAACTTTGTCTAAGTACCTACTCATTTGACTTCCTTTCTTGTGAAACACACGAAAAACATAACCCTCCTTCTGGCGCAGTCGGGTAAAAAACTGAAGTGCTCTTCCTTGGCATGGTAATTTTTTTAATTTTCAACTGGTGTTCATATAAAATATTGAAAGGCACAGATTTATCTAGGCTGATTAGAAAATCTCTTCCGAGAATGCAAAATAAGACATATTGTATTAAAAACTATAATTTAATCAATAAAAATCTGAACAAAATATGTTGTTTCATTTACATATTCTCAGTTCTCGTTTCGAAAATGTATAGTTGGTAAAATATAGCTTCAGTCCTGTGACAGAAGTCAAATACGTAAATTTTAAATGTATTTTTACGTATTTGACATCTGTTACAGGGGGTCTACTCCGAAGTGATAAATCCGAAAGTATCGGCCGAATGTTCGGACGTTTCCTACTACGAACTTCATTGAACTCGGTCGGTCGTTTCGGATCCCGACCGAACTTCCATTTGACGTTTGTTGTATCGTAAACCCTACTCTAAACGAAAAAAGTCCGGCCGATAATTTGAGTTTGACAAGAGTTTCATCGTGGATTTATGTCAAAATTCACGACAGCAAAATAGCTCTCTTTTGGATATCGTAAAAATAGAATTGAATGTAATAATACAACTATCTTGAGTTTTATGTTTATCAAATGTGGTAAAGTGAATGTGCCATACTCAAAATTGTATCGAAATGGCAGTACGTATGCTTTTGGTGGAATGGGCCCTCGAGGAAGAGCGTTTGGAGCGCAGAAGGAATCGCAGACGCCTTCGCGACTCCTTCAATGCCAATTTAGTGCCCGACCTTGAGTTTGTAGCTAATTATAGAATCAGTCGGTCGCTTTATGAAGAACTCTGCCAGGAGATAGTACCCTTGTTACCGCGGAAGCGTAATCGCCGTGCAATTGACCCTGCTACAAAGGTATGTTTGACTCACTTCTGTCTTGTAAACTATACATAAATATTAAAAATATATATTTTAACTTTTGATGTATAAAAAGTAAACCACGTTTATGGACTATAACAATTTATCATTACAATTATCAGAATAAAAATGTATGCATTCAATTTTAGATACTTGTTGCCTTGAACTTTTACGCTCGGGGTAGCTATCAAGGCTCTTTAGGGCAGAATGATGATGCCCCAATGGCCCAGCAAACTATCTCCCGGTGTATACGAGAGGTCTCATTGGCAATTAATACACCCGAAATACTCCGAAAGTACATACAATTTCCACAAAATGGTACTGAAAGAAGTGTCATCAAGACGAAGTGAGTTTAAAAGTTTAGTAAAGGAACATACTGAAAGGAAAAGGATTTTTATCTAATAGGATATAGTGATCTCTTTCGGTTGCCTTTAATGATTATGTTGTTTCTTTTCAGATTTTATGCAAAATGTAATATACCGGGTGTGGTTGGGTGTATTGATTGCACTCACATTGCTATTGTGAGGCCCAGTCAACATGAAGAGCGTTTTTTCAACAGAAAACATTTTCACTCTATTAACACCCAAGTGGTAAGACTATTCTGTGAAAAAAATTACTAGATTTTGAAAAAAAAACATGGTGTTTAAAGACTCACAAGTATAATCTGATCTGATTGTTTTTCAGATATGTGACTCTGACTGTGTTATCCTAAATGTGGATGCTTCTTACGGTGGAGCAACGCATGATGCATTTATTTGGTCTCAATGTGAGATCAAGGGCCATCTGGAGAGTCTCACCGAGACAACATATCTATTAGGCAAGTATAAATTAGATGTTAATTCTTAAAGAAAATAGTAATTATATAATACACAATATTATTTACTCTGACTTTGACTTTGACAATATTAAACCAATAATATTTTACTTTTACAGGTGATTCTGGATACCCCTTAAGGGAATATCTGTTGACACCTATAGGAAGTGTTGTAGAAGACAGTCCAGAAGGCCGTTTTAATGCTGTGCACAAGCGTACACGCTCCACTATTGAACGCACATTTGGGATACTCAAGGGTCGATGGAGGTGTCTCTTGGCAGCAAGGGAGCTTCATTACCATCCAGAAACAGCGGGCAGAATAATCTTAGCCTGCTGTGTTTTGCATAATATGTGCATAAAGGCTGGAGTGAGTGCTCCGGAGTTAACCCAAGATGATTTTCAAGCAGAGAACTCCCGGCAGGTTATATATCAGCCTGCTACATCTGCCACAGATGCTTTGAGGAGGGGACAAAGACAGAGGGAACGAGTAATACAATTATTAGAAAGAAACTTTTAGTAAACTTTAACATTTAATGTATTACATGTAATTACTTAATTTATACGTTGTTCCTGTTTACTACTATATTCATGGTGTACAATAAAGTATATTCTATGGGGTCATGTAGCGACATCTATCGAATATTGAATAAACTATTACAAGATCTCGTTTCTTAAATTTGTAAAACCTGCCATCTATTACTTTTAGTCCGTAACAGTAACAAATATAATGCTACTAAATTAAAAACCACCATCTTACCTGTTATCTACAAGCATTCGAAGTACTACGTTTTTTTGCAGCGTTGTAAAAGCTGTTGTACCCGATTATTTGTTCTAAGTAGTGATGCAACGAATACGAATATTCGTATTCGCCGAATACCATCAAATTAACGAATATTCGTATTCGCCGAATACTTTCATGACATTCGTAAATAAATAAATTCCTAGAAATTCCATGCAGATATTGCGTTGCGACTTGCATCTATTGCGACCGTGACGGCAAAGACACAAGGATTCATTGATAAAATCATAAAACTTTCTCATCTTTTGTTTACATCTACAGATGGTCAGCAATTGTGGCGACCTTTTTTTAGTTTTTGTTTGTAGAGACTAAAATTGGTAGGTAGCGGTGAGAATGTAATAGTTACAAGGATCAGTCACCACAAAGCAATTTTCTGTGTGTTAACTGTGTTTCAATGATTTATAATAAAACGTAAGTTCACTGCTGTATTTCATCAACTTGTGTAACTAATATTGAGCAGAGCTGTCATTGCCTTCTTTTGCCTTTCGGGCCTGTCCACGTGGTTGCTCTTTTAGCCCATTTTGTGTTAACAGAACGTGCTACGTGCCCTGCCCATTTCCACTTCAATTCAATTCAATTCAAAACTTTATTGCTGAACAAAGTAGGTACATAAATATACATTGCAAGATGTTGAGTGAATGTGCAGTTCACTATGTTCTACCAATTAAGGCATGCAAAATTATGTTATAGTAGACAAATTATAATGATTATGGATGAATATAATATTATTATTATTGTAGGTATGTCAAAAATTATATCAACTCTTATAATAATTATAGAAACAAATCGGACCTCGAAAGCATTCACCTCAATGTCAAAAAAATTACAATATCATAATAGTATCATATATTTCTATCAGACAGGTACTACTACTACTTCAACTTCTGAGAGTCTTTTAAAGCGTCTATCACTTTTGTCTTCTTGCGAATGGTGGTGTTTTTTGTTTGTTTATAAGTTTTATATTCAGTATGCTTCTTTCCATTGCGCGCTAGCATGTTTATATTTTGTTTCTTTTTTTTTGTTGGCGGGCCAAAACTATGGCGAAAACTATAGCGTGGCGATTATGGCATATCCCCCCCTTAATTGGGGGAGGCCTTTGTCCAGTAGTGGACGTCTTTCGGCTGTAATGATGGGCCAAAACTGGCCTACAAGTCCTACAACAGCACAAGACTGGAAAGAGTGGCAAAAAAGGAGGGATTAATTCACCTACTAATTATAAAAATCTTATGTACTTTGTTATTAACGAATTAAATTGTGGAAAGAAATAATCGCTCACGAGCAGGATTCAAAACTGCGACTCCTGGCTCAGTGCGCCAGTGTTTTAGCCACTAAGCTACCGTGAACACTCAAGTGTTCGAATCCTGCTTGTGAGTGATTTTTTCTTTCCACAATTTAAATCGTTAGATTTCGCTTCGCATGCGTAAATGCGTTAAAAATTATAAAATAATTACTTTGTTATTGTTTAATTAAGGAATAAAGTGGCTTTATTATATATTATTGTAGTAGAATCAGCTATTCGTATTCGTATTCGTAAAAGTACTATTCGTTGCATCACTAGTTCTAAGATTGAGCACCCTGTGACAATCCAAAGTTCTGCCAAAAACGCGATTTAAACAACGATTTAAAAAGAACGATAAAAATTTTCAATGTATGACAAGTGGCGCCACCCTAAATTTTGTGTACTCATTGGTGCCAAACTGGGGGCCAATTCCACTAACGAAATTACGTTTAAAACGCAGCTGAACGACGGCTGTTAGCTATTTTCTTATTCTGCTAATGAACAACGATCCAGCTGCAGTTACGTTTCAGCTGAAGCTAACGATCGATCGAGTGTTCGTATTCCGCTAACTCGATCGAACATCAACGTTACGTTTCGTCCTATTCCACTAAAATTCTGACAGATGTTTGGGCTGACACGCAACTGAACTTTAGCCGTTCAGCTGTCAAAATTAACAGCTGAACATCAGTCGATAAACTTGTACTTTTACTGGATCGTTGAATGTTTTGACGAAGATTTAGACTTAATTTCGTTGATTTTGCAAAAGTTAAAGGGTGTATTTTGTTGTCCTTGCCACTAAGGTTAACATTGGAAGAGTTAAAAAAGAAATTAGTCGACAAGCCGACGAGTTCCAAACAATGCATTTAATTTTACTGACCGAGAGTATGTTAGTTAAAATATAATAAAGACTCACTGAAAACCTTGCAAAATCTCTGACTGAGGAGATTAGCCCTCGTATTATGCTGCATTCATACGGATACAAAGGTAAGATCGCCTGTAATATAAGTTAATATTGATGCAAGTAATTGCATATGTTGTACCTACCTAATAGGTAAAGTAAAATGTCTTTATTGTCTTTTTTAGATTTTGGTGACACTGGCATTTTATGCAAATAGCTCGTAGGTACCAAATGCTAGTCCCTAAGGCGAAACTCTGACCCTTGGCCAATAACCAAGTGAAAGATGAGCTGAATCTAATAAATACCTATGTGAAGCTCCGACTCCCTAGAAGATCATGATGAAGAAACGAAAAGGTATGTTATACTGAAAATTAATTAATTTCAGTTTGTGTGACTTATGACAAGCAAGTAATTTTAAAAAGTGTGATTATATTTTTTATTCGCCGAGTTGTATTGTGTAATTTTACGACTATATAGAAAGTTTTACATGCCTGTGTTATGGGGTTCATAGATGTCGCTATAGTTCTTCTAAATAATAATAAACTTGAAGAGAATATTGTTAATATAAAGGGATATCATTCCTTGAACATTCATATTTTGAGTAGGTACCTACCTACTTTATACCTACATGGGCGTTACAAGGGGGCAGCTGTCCCCCCCCATAGACCAGAACCTAGAATATTTGAATATTAATGTATACAAAAATTCACAAAAAACCCAAAAAGAGTGTTTTAATAAGATTTTTTTTCTTATAGTAAGGAATTACAACATTAAAAATTGTATTTATTTTGCTTAAATTATGTCCTCTATCTATCATCTTGCCCCCCTCCTCCTGGCCCATTGGTTTGCGACACCCTAGTATAGGTACCTATTCTACTATTGCAAATTAAATTGCATCTCATCGTCATCCTCCTGCCCTTATCCCAATTTATTTGGGGTTGGCGCAGCATGTTTGAATTAAATTGCATCTACTAATTTTATTTGTTGATACTATAGCCATACCTGCAGTAATAAATTTTAATAAAACAAAATTGTTCCAGAATTGTGATTTAAATGCCCGTGATGACTATTGGTTGTAGTACCTACTTATCAACAAGGTTTGGAGCAAAATCTGTGGAAGACTTAATAAATAAATAAAACTTTAACAACATTTTTATGGTTTTTTTCCCCTAACATTACTCTCTTTTTTTTACATCAGTCACATGTCTCCTGCCATAACACATACTATTTTTTATTAATCATGGTATCTCAAATGAAATCTCTCTCTCAATCTTATTATTTACTAGCGGTTGCCTGCGGCTTCGCCAACCTGGATGTCGTTGATCGCACCTCCCTCGGGAATTGGTCATCCTCCCGGGACAACAAGCCTAGCCTATCCAATATGTTAATCCAGGTTATGTTCTATCTGTACCTATGCCAAATTTCATCCAAATCTGTTCAGACAAACGAACATCCAAATATCTTCACAAACTTTCACATTTATAATATTAATTATAGTAGGATATGGAAATTAGGATGAGGAAAGCGTAAGACCGGTTGTTTTGGCGATGCCTGGGGGAGGCCTATGTCCAGCAGTAGACACCTTTCCGCTGAAATGATGATGACATGAAAATTGTGATGAATAAGTCCCATTTCAACGAAAACAAACATTAATTCAGTTTTTATTAAATCAAAACAATATTATGTTATTTTACTAGTTACTACAGTAACATTTTCAGTTATACAGATATAGGCATTAATAGAATTTCCTACTACAGAAATTATGTAGTATACAACGTGTTATTGAAATAACTGAAAACGTCTTAAGGGGTCATTGTACTCATTAGTATGAACAACTTTTACTATGGGACCAACCCTAAAGTCACGAATAAAAAGATCTAATTTTTGCAATTTCAGTGTTGGTCCAATAGTAAAAATTGTTTATACTAATTAGTAATGACCCCCTTAAGAAGTTTTTAGGGTTGTAGGTAAAGTCTGTTTTTACTCTCTTGTCTTATTTAGTAAACAATGTTGGCATGTCTCTTTATTAAAACAAACTACTAATAAAATATAACTACTCGTTCTGCACATGTAATTAGCATTAAAAATATATTTAGGGTGTGAAATTGTTAACACAATGTCATTTAATAATTATTATTGACGAATTGTTAAAGACATGCCAAGATTGTTTACTAAATAAGACAAGTAAGAAAAAACATAGTGTAGGTATACAAATTTTTATAAGGCATGCAATATTATTATCAATTTAATCTACAATTTGCATGACAAAAAAAGTTTCATACATGTCATAACATAATAGAAAGAAATTAATTTAATAATTTAAAAAAAATACAGAAATGTCATTGATTAATTGTCACCCAAAGTTATTTACTGAATATACACTTTGTCAATTAAGAATATTGTATTACTAGACAAAGTTCTACTTATAGTAACCTTACTATTGATTTGTTGTTATTTAATTACAGACAGGGAGAAATATTGCAGATATTTTTATATCAAACAATGTTGAAAGTTCAAAGTTCAATAAAATTATATTCAATAAAACTATTTAAACTTATTTAGTTTTACTAAAATGAGATAATATTCGAAGTGAGTAGTCTAGACAGTAAATATAACAAGCTTTTTTGTATATTTGAATATAAAAATAAAATTACATCAATTTAAGCGATAATTTGATACTACTTTTATCAGGATCCACCACATAAAATTAAAGTTTGTTTTCAAAGTTTTTTTAATAAACTTTGAATTTTATTTTTTAAGTTATTACTAAAACGTATTAGTGTACGTCTTCCTATCTCACCAAACTAATAGTGTCACCATCCGTCAGCCAACTACCCACTCATTGAGATAAATCTAACGAGCCCAAACTCGATGTGTCTGCGTTAACCACAGCGGAGATCCTGTGACCATCTTCCGGCTCCATTATCAGACCAACTCCTAACTCCAAAGCATCATAATATTGTTTAGTCATTGGGTTTACATATCAGCCAATTGAAATGTCATGTTAAACAAAAGCTTGTAAAAAGATTCTTGTTTGTCCAACAACAACATCAACGAGTAATCTGAAACACAAAAATTAATATTAAAATCCAAGCAACAAACTTTATACACACAAAAAAACACTTGTTTCAGGACAAAGTAGGGTAAATTTTACAATTGTAGTTGCTATACTAGATGCTTTCATGTGCCTCTACTTTCACAAACAAATCTTATTACCTACTTTTGAATATAAAAAACAATTATTCATGAAGTGTTATAGTACCTAAAACACAAGTGATCCATAACAAGAAAAAAATATGAATATTATAAGCATACCTCTAAATTTATAACCGGATCTCTGCGAACTCAAATTATAGGACCCATATGAGAGAAGCCACCTTGTCCTGCAGTTTGTTTAAAAATGGGGCCAAACTAGGTTCACCCCCCACTTTACTCCAATATTCTTTAAAAAGTTGGATCACTTTGGATTGTACCTGGCTTGTACTCATATTTAAAATAATTCCAAAACTGAAATGGAAATAAATTATAATATTATTTCTTTGTTAATGTAACATGAACTTCATACTACATGCATATTTTGTAAGTTTTATGTTGTAAAACTCATATTGTAACATTTACCTACTTGAACTCATATTATAAACTCTATTTACCATACATAACACAATATCTAATTCTGATGTAAACATAATGTTTGCATGTAATTTTTTTTATTAAAAGTACCTATATTGATTATTACTCTCAAATAAACAAATAGATGTACCTATGTTTCTATACTTGTATGAAAACTTACCTACCTTTAAACATTCCGAGGTATTATCGATTTCACTTTTCCCATAGGCACCTTTAAAGCACTCCATATATTGGTTGAAAAGCTTTGTTTGTCTCGCCGAAGTAGACTTTCTTCAGGGTAGGTACCATTTAGGTCTATAAAACATGAGACATAAAATAAGTTTCCTATTAAATTAAAAGTAAATACAAGCAGTTATGCATATAATACTCACAGTAATTTATTTCACAGATAGGAAATTTTGTATACTTTATTAGACTTTTTTTGTATTAAACTTATCGTCTGGGAAAGGGATGTCAACACTCAGTTTTACCACGAGAACACCTTTCACAAAAACTCAACACTGCTCCAGGGATGTGTCCAGTATAAATACGTAGTATTAAATCCACTTTAGTGTAAATAGATTATATTAAATGTAAGTCTTTGTTTGAGCAGAGGAGCTTGTTCTAATCTGCTTGATTTTACAATACAAGCAATGGCGTAATTGTTTATTTCACTCGCCTACATTTCTACTCGCTTGTATTTGCTTACATTGCATACCACATTACAATGGCATATTGTATTATTCAGACATAGATTTGATAATATTTAAATAATTTCGATTTCCTCCGCGGTTTGTTTACGTTATTTTGACAAGTAGAATGAACGAACATAGATTATAATTTTATGTATTGAATGAACGATAGCCTAGATTTTCTATTAAAATCTATTTTTAACTATTTTAAATTATTTAAACGTATTGAAAAGGCGTATTTTATTAATGTAAGTATTTTAATATAGTCAAAAGTAGTTTTTAATCATTGAACTATAATAGCTCAATGTTATTTTCATGATTAGTAGAGTTAGTAGTAATGAATACTTTTTATATGGTAACATTTCAAGACAACGGCTATGATGCGGTTACGTTCCAGCTGCGATCCATGTTCGTTTCAGCTCATGTTTTTAGTGGAATAACTTTTTATGTTATCATCGAACGACGAAGAACGCAGTCGAACCGTTGCTGAACCGTTGCCGCTAATCAAACGTTGTAAATTAGTGGAATTGGGGCCCTGTACGACTGCTAAAAAAAAAGGTTTGAAAACTCCTTGGTTGGGTCGAAGTGGCATTAAAAACTCCTTAGTTGGGCTGAAGTGTGCGGTTATGGAAAAAAAATTAAATTACCGCATTGTTTTGTTCAAACTGTATCGTAATGAAACTTTTTAAATTCATTACAGGTGCATGTGCATAAAGTATGTCATTATGACATTACTTTTGAGTTCATAATTCGAATTTTACGATACGAGTGTAGATAAAATATATAAATAAATTGTCGCGGGAAGCTGCAGGCCGGGATCTGTCGGGAGTGGCTGTGCGAATACCAACGGGTTCCCACGCCCCCGGCCATAGGTAGTTGAAGGAACACCGTGGTGGTTTTAGTCGGTATGAGTCCGACATTCGCTCCGCCGTCCCCAGGCGGAGTGCGTCTATGAGGATTTCCCCACGGCAAATTTTTTTTTATCACAAATCGACCTCGTGATCAGCAGTCCGACACTCGAACCACCAGACCACAGATGTCGTCAAATAGCTGGGTTTCGCGAAAAAAAAAAGTATGTACCGACATTTTGACCTTCTCAATTAAACTGTCATATACAAGGCGTCCCACGGATCAAAAAATCGACAGGGAGCGAAATAAGAAAGAAAGAAAAGGAAGAAAGATTTTATTTGGCACAGGACAGTGACAACACAACAAATAACATTAAATAAAGTATTAAAATAAATATAAGTAAAACATGAAGTTGCTGCCGGGCATGCCCATGCCGAAAGGGTCACCAACTCAGCATGTTCTGGCGTTGAACGTCCAGCGCTGATTTTCAGTTGAAATAATCAAAAGAGTGCGACTTTGTATTCAATAAGACAAGAAGGGACTCATTTTGAGCATTTGATAAATTGATTAATTTTGTATTAAAAAATTTAAAATTCATGGTCTTCCTTTTATTTGTGACACTATGTTAATTAGCAAAAAATAATCCTTATGATGAAGCCTTTTGATCGGTATGATAAAGCTACAGGGTGATTATTTTTCTCATGTAACGGGTTCGATTTCCGGTTCAACCATGTAATTATTTAAATATCTATGAATGCAGTTTAAATTGTTTTTAAATTCAAATAATGTCTTCCTTCAGTAAAATGTTCCATCTACAATATTCAAGGTACTTTCCCTCCATGTGGCATATCCGTGGGACGCCCTATATACAATACGCGATTTATACAATGTGTTATTGAAATAACTGAAAACCTCTTAAGCGGTTATTGTACTCATCAGTATCAACAATTTTTCAAAACAGCTGTTCCCCTATATTTGTTCACTACATTTTGTCGATTTATGTGTTCACATAAATCGACAAAATGTAGGTCAGCTGATTTTTTTTTCCTGATTTCAGTGTTGGTTAAGTAAGTACAATAGGCGGTCTTATCGCACAAGGCAATCTCTTCCAGACAACCTTTGGATGGACTGTTCTTTTTGTCATTTTAGCCTATTTTTGTAGCCTTATTTTGGTTTTATTTTTTTCTTCCTCATCCAAAATCATGGCTATCATTACCGTTACATCATCATCATCATTTCAGCCGAAAGACGTCCACTGCTGGACAAAGGCCTCCCCCAAGCATCGCCACAACGACCGGTCCTGTGCCTTCCGCATCCAGCGGATTCCCGCGACCTTCACCAGGTCGTCGGTCCACCTTGTGGGGGGCCTACCCACGCTGCGCCTTCCAGTACGCGGTTGCCACTCCAGAACTTTACTGCCCCATCGGCCATCCGTTCTGCGAGCAATGTGCCCCGCCCACTGCCACTTAAGTTTGGCAATTCTTCGGGCTATGTCGGTTACTTTCGTTCTCCTGCGAATCTCCTCATTTCTGATTCGATCACGCAGGGACACTCCGAGCATAGCCCTCTCCATTGCCCTTTGAGTGACTTTGAGCCTTCTTATGAGGCCCATTGTGAGCGACCACGTTTCAGTACCGTAAGTAATTACTGGCAACACACACTGGTCAAAGACTTTCGTCTTGAGACACTGCGGTATTTTGGACGAGAAGATATTGCGTAGCTTCCCGAACGCTGCCCAACCGAGTCGGATTCGACGATTGACCTCTTTCTCGAAGTTGGACTTACCTAGCTGGACAGTTTGTCCTAGGTATACATAATCGTCAACAACTTCGAGTGTAGATTCTCCGATGTTTACGGGAATGGGTACTATATGGGAATTCGACATAACCCCATATTCATTTTAAGACCCACTCTATCAGAAGCTCTACTGAGGTCATCGAGCATTGTACCGAGGTCCTCCATGGTCTCAGCCATGATTACTATGTCGTTGGCAAACCGAAGGTGAGTGATGTACTCGCCGTTTATGTTAATGCCTCGCCCCTTCCAGTCCAGAACCTTGAAGACATCCTCCAATGCAGCAGTGAACAGTTTTGGAGAGATCACATCTCCCTGTCTCACACCTCGCTGCAGAAGGATAGGTTTCGAGGCTTGTTCCTGTAAACGGACTGACATAGTGGCGTTTTCATACAAAGACTTTAACACTTCGATGTACCGATAGTCAATCTGGCACCGTTGAAGAGACTCTAGTACCGCCCAAGTCTCGATCGAATCGAAGGCTTTCTCGTAGTCCACAAACGCTAAACAAAGAGGCAAGTTATACTCTTCGGTCTTCTGTATAACCTGCCGCAGCGTATGTATGTGGTCTACGGTGCTAAAGCCTTTTCGGAAACCGGCTTGTTCGGGAGGCTGGAAGTCGTCAAACCTGCGCGATAGACGGTTCGTAATGACTCTCGAAAACAGCTTGTAGACATGGCTCAGAAGTGAGATGGGCCTAAAATTCTTCAGTAGAGCATTATCGCCCTTTTTGAAGAAGAGTACCACCACACCTCTGCTCCATGCCTGTGGCGTTCTTCCCTCGAGAATGACGGAATCAAACAGCTTCTGAAGGGCCTTAAGGATCGGTTTTCCACCCGCCTTCAGGAGTTCGGCCGTAATTCCGTCATCACCCGGTGCCTTGTTGTTTTTGAGCTGCTTCAGAGCCATCCTAATCTCGTACAGGCTGACGTCCGGGATATCTTCGGTATAGTGTCGGGTTACCGTTACATAGGTATATTAATTAATATCATGTAAAAATTTGTTTATTAACTGCGTTACTTATGGCACATTACATTCAAATCATATTCAAATTATTATAGACTAAAACAAACATACCTAAGTATATTAGAGATGCGCCATCAAATTCATCGAATGAGAACCTAAAAAAAAAAAAAAAAAAAATATCTATGTAGCAAAATATCATTTAGGCTCAGACCAAGTAAAAACTCCATTTAGGTACGTATTTTTTCAGAAAAAAGCCACTGGAAACTGTTTGAGATTTTCGGGAGAACGGAACTTACGGAACGGATAAAATATGATATAGATATCGATGTCTAATGTTGTTATTACATGCCGTAAAACCTTACAAGATTGCCCAAATAACCTGACTTTGCCTAGGAACTTCACAAACATTTAAAAAACTGTCAACATTTTGTAGTTGCGTTAATTTTCTAATCCATGGCAGAAATTTGAACATGTCTCTGGCAATACTACGTAACTGATTCTTCTTAATGTTACTTCAGTCGGCTGTCAAACTGTGTTGAAATTGGTGGTGTATGTCCGCGCGTAGCTCAAGGTTTCATCAGGATTCATCACGAAATAAATTTATCTTTACTACAAATTATGTATTTTCCGATTATTACATGAACTGACCAGAAGAAGAAGTTTTACAACAAGAATGACAGCCCGCGCAAAGCACAGTGTCTCCATCTTTATATTACTACAATCAAATAGACCCAACGGAGTCACTAAAAACATTTTAATTTATAAATGAACACTAAAATAATTAACCAGTCGTCGTGATAAAACTAATATTAATTTAGATAATCTCTAAACATTATATAAACCAACAAATCATGCCAGATATCAAAATATGAAACAATATAAAGCGGAATTATCAGAACCACAAAATTAAATTAACAACATTTAAATTAATCATTTCATTAATCTAATTAGAATATTCGAATTATAATTATCATAATATTAACATTATTCACAACATTAATTTAATTAATACGGATCATCAAATATTAAACTTTGCTAAACAAAAAGGTATCTTCTTTGATCTTTGATGATCTTTGCAAAGTACAACAAATACAACAGCAAACTACATAGCAAATTCTAGAAATAAAGGATATTTATTTCAAAATACTTCATAATCTAAAAGTATAAACGTTGTATAAACTAGTTACCTCAAAATGGCAATAGATTGCGTTGTAAGCATCGATATTCGATATAGCATAGACATTAATTGGTCTGAGTCCGAGTATAAATTAATATTTATAATAATTAATGTTATAAGCTATGGAAAGCTATATTACTCTCAAATTACACTAGAGGGCGCAATGTTCAACCAACGCCAGGAAGAAACATTCAATACTGACCAGTAATAAAGATTAATATATGAAGTTCTGTCAAAAAAGTGTAAACAAAATTGATGGCAACACTAGCGCGCCCATATATACATGTCCTTCAGTCGTAATCATTGAACATATTAAACTTGTATCCTAGTAAAGTGATGGAAGAAAGGTTTTCAGGGTGGGGGGGTGCCCCCCTGCCCCTACCTGGCTACGTGCATGTATGTGCGTCATCCGCCGTCTCGTCGAGCAGTATAATTGAACGCACCCCTTAATTTTTGACAGTTGACAATTTGACATTTAATTAGTGATGCGACTCGAATCCGGTTTAACCACTAGAGTCATTAATTCTTTTTACAAATTTACTCGAGTAGTCGAGTCACTCGAATACTCGCCTCATTCGAGTCACTTGCTACAATCCTTGAATTTATTATTTGTCTACTTATAAGTAATTTTTCATTTTGTCAATAAGTTGAGTTTAAAGCCAAAGAGTGGAATTCCTTGCCGGCGTCAGTGTTTCCCGAGAAATATAATCTGGTGGTCTTCAAGACTCGAGTGAATAGGTTTTTGCTGGGCAAGCGTGTACCATCGTCGACCGCACCATCGCTTAACATCAGGTGAGGTGGCGGTCAAACGCAAGCCCGTTAAGAATAAAAAATAAAATAAAAAAAAAGTTGAGGTTGTGGCTCAGCGAGCTATGGAGCGAGCTCTGCTTAGAGTTTCTTTGATGGATAAAATCCGTAACGAGATTATCCGGAGAAGAACCGGAGTGACCAACATAGCTTGTAGGATCAGCTGAAGTGGCTGTGGGCTGGCCGTGTCTGTTGAAGGACCGATGGCCACTGGAGCAGACGAGTCCTTGAGTGGAGACCACGTCTCGGCAAACGTAGCGTAGCCCACACCCCACCCCACCAGTTACACCGATGACCTGAAGAACGTGTGTCGGGAAGCTCAGGCAGGAGAACTCGCAGGGTCGAGGGTTCGGTGGCTTGGCACACGGTGACACACGGAAGTAGGAGGAGAACAGGAACTACAGGAACAGAACTCAGGAACAACAGGAACTAGTGGTACAGGAACTAGTGGTATGGAGTTATGGAACTCCTCTGAGGTATGGAGGGCAGAGAGGGTCAGTAGTACGGAGGGCCGGAGGAGTGGTAGGACAACTCCGACTATAAAACAATTGAGCTGCTGCTATGCCCATGCAGCTAGCTCGGGCTGGATTCAGGTAGGTAGGTTGGTAGGTCGGCACAAACAATAAAAACACAACAGGAACGATTTTGGTATACTGTATCTCACTAACTGGTAAATTGATACATTTACTATTTGTTAATAAAATAATATAATTATTATAAGACACAGTCACAGACACATGAGTGTCTTTCCGCGTACAATATAGAAACTGAGCTAAAACAGTGGAAAATAGCCATTTTTGAAAATAATTTTGAATTTTGAATTTGGATTGATTAAAGTATAATAAAGTGGCCAGGAAAACCAAATAGGGTGAGCAGCATAACGAGTTGGACCTCGTTACACTACCCGGGTGGGCCGGTGTAAAAAAATCTCTTAAAAGATTTTTTTACAAAACTTAAAATAAAAGTTACAAAAATTTAAAAAAAAATACAATTAGTTAAAAAAAAAAAAAAAATGGATATGGGTGATTAATTTTGAAATGTGGGTGATATTTACAATGTTTATTTACAATAGGTTAGCCTCAACAACATTAATAACATTCATACACTCTTTCATATCTTCCACAAATGTCTTATATTTAAAATTACATTAAATAAGACAAACAAAATAGAGAAATAGGTACTTAACAAAAACCTAAGTATTCTCAAGAGGCAAGCCTTTTTAATTAGTGTAGGCTTTCAGTTATGTCAGTCACTACCCGCTGGCATAATTGGTGATAAAGAAAAAACATGATTAAAAACTTAACTATATACCTATTATTAGTATATGTGCTTTAAACACAATTTAAATAAAACCATGTTTTAATGCCTTGATATTAAAATATTTATAAAACAAAGAGAGGTCTTTGTAATAGAGTGATTGTTATCACAGCAAGTTATAGAGTAAGTGATTGTTATCTCAGTAAGTAATAGAGTAAGTAATAGAATAAGTGATTGTTATCACAGTAAGTAAGTAATAGAATAATAAAGTATGAATATAATAATTATAATTGTAATTATAATCAATTATAATTTGTACTTGATTAAATAGTAATTTAATAGTACTATATTGTATTCGTGATTAAATAGTATGATAAAAATAATTAATAATATATGATGGATTTTCATCCACGATGATGATGATACCTAATATAATGTGTATGAATATAAAAAAAATAAGTATATAATAAATTGAATATTTTAATTAGATGTACGTTGTACTGGTTTTATATCTTTGATATGCCAGCGACCTAGGGACTTATTTGCGAAATCTGCAAGATCGTAAATGAGTGGTGATATTTTATTTGTTATAACGCATTTACTGAATTTAGGTGCTAATTTTGCCGAAAAATGTTTATCTGAAGAGCTGATGGGATGATTTCTTTTCCAAACGACATCACCATTGTTAAATTCAAAATTTTTATGATGTTTATTGTAGTGATGAGCATTAGTT
Source organism: Asteroscopus sphinx (assembly GCA_949699075.1). Taxonomy (NCBI): domain Eukaryota; kingdom Metazoa; phylum Arthropoda; class Insecta; order Lepidoptera; family Noctuidae; genus Asteroscopus; species Asteroscopus sphinx. The sequence goes on from OX453001.1 coordinate 13,368,412, forward strand.
TGATGAGCGTGAAATAAGCGAGCTTGAACTCTTGAAAATAATGAACTAAGTTGTCCCACATTTTCAGCATATTCATCTCTTGGTGAAAATATGAATTCTTCAGTATTATCTTTAGAATTATAAACTGAACCGCAAGGAACAAGTTCTCGACCAAAAACTAAAAATGCTGGTGTATATTTAGTAGTTTCATTTACTGCGGAATTTATTGCAAATTGAATTTTATTTAAATTTAGATCCCATGTTCTGTGGTCATTATTAACAAAAGTAGCGACCGCGGTAATAATTGTTTTGTTATAACGTTCTACTGTGTTGACTTGTGGACAGTATAATGGAGTGTAATGTATTTTTGGTATATTATAAGCAGTGAATAAGTCTTTAAGTTCATTGCTTATCATTTGAGGACCATTATCTAAGATGACGGTTTCTGGAATTCCATATGTCATGAAAACTAAATTTTCTAAAATATGTCTTAATATGTTAGAAGTAGCTCTTTTGATAGGAAACAAAAGACAGTATTTAGAAAAACAACACGTAACAACAAATATGAATCTATTAAGTTTTCGTGTCATAGGTAATGGACCTATTAAATCGATAGATATGCATTGAAATGGACGAGAAACATTTTTTGGTTTACCCATAAGGCCTAAAGTTTGCTGAGTTTTATGCTTATAAGCTAAACAAGTTTCACAATTTGAAACAAAAGCCGCAACATCTTTGTACATGCCTGGCCAAAAATAAAATTGCTTTATGCGATTGTATGTTTTAAAAATACCGAAATGTGCTGAGGTTGGTGTTGAATGATTTCGTAAAATAATTTCCTCCTTTGCCTCTAAAGGTATAACTTGTTTCCAATTAAACTCCGAATAAAATTGTGTATTTGAACGAGAGTATTTATAGAGTTTATTATTTTTAATTATATAATCCGGCGTGGAAGTAGGATTTGATTTACATTTGCGGTAGACTGAATTAAACCAATCGTCTTGTGAAGTTAAATGGTTAATGTTAATTATATTAACTGGTGGAAAACGAGACAAAGTGTCTGGAACTAAATGATCTTTGCCGTGTTTATGTTTGATTTCAAAATTGAACATTGATAGACGAATACTCCATCTAGCAAGTCTACCAGTAGGATTGTCTAAGTGTAAAAACCATTGTAAGGCAGAATGATCTGTATAAATAATGAATTTTTGACCATTATCAAGGTAACAACGCCAATATTCAAGGGCAGTAATGACGCTTAAAAGTTCCCGTTCGGTTATTGAATAATTTCGTTGAGGGCCTGTAAGAGATTTGCTCATATAAGCAATTGGTTTTTCGACACCATCAAAATCTTGGGTCAACATTGCACCTAATCCATAAGCGGAAGCATCGCAGTGTACTGCAAAAGGTTTAGAGAAGTCTGGACAAGCAAGGATAGGAGTAGATGTTAAAGCTTGTTTTATTTGAATAAAAGATTCATTTGCTTTATCGGTCCATTTGAAAGGTGGTGCTTTTTTACTAGTAGAAGTTAGTTTAGTCAATGGAGCTGCTAAAGTGCTTAAATTTGGGATAAAACGTCTGTACCAACTGGCAGTGCCTAGAAATTTTTTAACTTCACGAGCAGACTTTGGTGGTTTGATTTCTAAAATTGCCCTAACCTTATCAGGATCGGTGTTAAGACCTTTTTCATCGATAACGTATCCTAAATATTTAAGTTCTTTGCGGAAAAATGAACATTTTGGAAAATTTACGGTAATGTTAGCTTGTTGAAATTTTTCGTAAACTTTATTAAGCAAGATGACATGTTCATCATAGGTTTTTGTTGCTATGACTACGTCATCTAAATAACAGAATACTGAATTATCAAAATCATTAGAAAGTAAATTATCTATAAATCTTTGCTGAGTAGCTGGTGCATTTGTGAGCCCAAAAGGCATGACTTTAAATTGATAAGTTCCACGGCCTGGAACGTGAAAAGAAGTCTTAGGACGGTCTTCTTTACGTAATGGAATCTCCCAAAAAGCTTTTGCTATATCAATTGATGATAAGAATTTAGAATCTTTAAGTTGATCTATGATATCCGAAATAAAAGGTAATTTATACGCGTCTTTTCTAGTAATATCATTTAATTTACGGCTATCAACGCAGAAACGCCAGGTACCGTCTTTTTTAGGTGTAATAATTACTGGATTAAGCCACGGGCTTTCGCAAGGTTCAATAACATCGAGTTCTAACATTTTGTCAACTTCAGCACAAAGAGCTTTTTGTTTTTCCGGAGATAACCTATAACATCGCTGACGAATGGGAAGGTGATCGCCTGTATCTATCCTATGTTCTGCAAGATGAGTTTTACCTAATGGTAACTTTTCCGTTGAAATGTTTTTAAATTTTTCAATTAAAGCATCTGCAATGATACGTTGTGATTCAGAGAGATTATCGTATATATGTAAGTGTGTGTGATCAGTGTTAACTAAAAATAATGGTGGATTTTTAATGCTGTGAGTGGAAACGTTGGAAATTATATCTGGAGCTAAATTAAATATTTTCCAGAAATCAATTCCAAGAATAAATGGTTGTGTGATACTTGGTATAATATGTGCTGTTATAAAAGAAAAATGATTTTTATAAATAATTGGTAATGTAATAGTACCTATCGAGTGAATCGATTGTCCGTTAGCTACTGTACCATGAACAATATGGTTACGTTCAATACTGAAACCATGATTTAATAAAATTTCATGTGAATTATTCCCTAAAATAGTAATAGCACTACCACTATCGAGTAGTCCATTTAAAGTTAAATTATTTACTTTAATCTGTAAATATGTACGTTCAAAATCTGTAGAGTTATTAAAGAGGAGTGTAGAAACATTATATGATTTAAAAAATAACTTAATTTTATCAAGCCACTGTTGCCAATCTGTCGAGTCAAAATTTGAATTTTTAGCTAATGTTTTAACTCTACAATCCTCTGTAATTAGTTTTTTTGGTTGTATTTATTACATGATGTACAATTGGTAAATATGACGTCTTTTTTACCGCAACGAAAGCAAACTTTGTTAGTATTTGTGCAGTCTGCTAATGTATGACTATCTGTACGACAGCGCGGACATTGAAAAAATTTCGTTTGTGAAGGAGGTCGAGTAACGTTTACTGTGTGTACTGCTTGATGATGAGGAGAATAGGGATAAGTAGGTATATTATGAAATGAGTATTGTGTTATTGTATTTGGTTTTGAAGTGATATTATTTTGTGTACTAGTAGATGGCAAATCAGAATTTGATATTTGTAAACAACTTTCTATCCATTTGCATGATTCTATTAAATTATTAATTGATTCTAAGTCTTTTGGTTGAAGTCTATGTCCAAATTCTGGTCTTAAATTTCGTCGTAGTAATTCCAATTTTTGTTTTTCCGAATATGGTTCATTTAATTTTGAAAATAGTGATTCCATTGTAGCGAAATAAATAATAACACGTTCATTAAGTTTTTGCTTGCGTGAATCTATCTGTTTTTTCATGTTATAATCATAATCTGTAATTTCAAAGTATTTTATAAATGATTGCTTAAATGTTGGCCAATCTTTGTTTGAATCTTTATTGGCTCTGAACCAATCTAGAGCTGGTCCAGTAAGTATATCATAAATATGATTATATAATGAAATTTGGTTAATCGATCTAGCCGTTGCGAATTCTTCCACTTGTAAAATAAAATTTCGTGGACAAGTTTCGCCTTTGTAAGTAAATCTTTTTATTTCATTATTCGGTTTTTTGTCGGCTATGTTATTTAATTTGTTTGTTAGATTTTCCAAAAATGTTGGTAACGAATTTAAATTTGTTGATGACGATTGTGCGGAATGATATGCAGAATGTATTGGTGTTTCTAAATCTCTATAATTTGTTTCGTAAATTTTATATCTATCCCAAAGAGTTTTATAAGTTTCTAAATCCTGTACGGACTGTTCCGTAGTAATTTCTATATGATTTAATCTATTTTTGACGTGAGATAAATATGGATTAATTTTATTTTTACGTACCGGATATGCAGAGATTAGTGTTGAAATGAAATCTAAGCATTTTTGTAATTCTTGTACGTCTTGGTTATATTCATATGGGCTAATTTCTAACTGTGAGCAAGAGGTTGATTCTATCAATAAAGTACGTAAATTGTCTGAAGTGTCTGTTGAATTAAATAGAACACTTCGTAGTTTAAGTTCGTATATAATTTCTGGTTTGTTTAGCAGTGATAAATCCATTTTAATTAAATAAGATATACGTAGTAAATACTCTTTGTCGAATGAAGAAGAATAAAAGTGTAGAATAGGTCAAGTAAGGTTTCTATATTCAAAATTGCAAAATTCACGATTGATTGACAGTTTGCGATATGTCAATAAAATAAAATTATCAAATTAAACGGTTTCAAGAGTTGATTATTACCGGTTAATTAATATTGATGGTGTGAGTAGTGATTGTAATGTGTGCTCCGCAACAGTACACCAGAGTCGGTCTCGAAGACCTATGGATATACCGTTGGGAGTATGTGGCAGTACCAAGTGGAAGGATATTCTCCTTCGACGAGGATGTGTTATCTTCCAGCGACTTTTGGTAATCCAACCCAAGTTTTCTCAAGTTGGATTTAAACCTCAAGTGCCTTCAGTGGGTGTAGTTGCTGTTGAGCAACCGGTGCGGTATTTTTGTATGTAAATGCAGTATGTTTATTGCTTTGTATACTGTATAGTTTTGTATGGAGTTATGTTTGTATATTTGTATTAAATGTCTGATTAAAATGTGTGTAATTTTTTTGTAATGATGAATTTATAACAAACAGGTATAAAAAAGAAATCAAGAAATGTATGGGTTATAAAACAGGTGAAAATGATAAGTTAAATTATGGCCAAATAAGAATAATACAAACGATTATGTTGTCGCCCGGTGACTTTTGGAATTTTGAAAAAAATAAATGGTGGGTGATTATAAAAAAAAACAAAGAAAATAAATATATCACAATAAAATAATCAAAATACAGTTGGGCGCCAGTGTCGGGAAGCTCAGGCAGGAGAACTCGCAGGGTCGAGGGTTCGGTGGCTTGGCACACGGTGACACACGGAAGTAGGAGGAGAACAGGAACTACAGGAACAGAACTCAGGAACAACAGGAACTAGTGGTACAGGAACTAGTGGTATGGAGTTATGGAACTCCTCTGAGGTATGGAGGGCAGAGAGGGTCAGTAGTACGGAGGGCCGGAGGAGTGGTAGGACAACTCCGACTATAAAACAATTGAGCTGCTGCTATGCCCATGCAGCTAGCTCGGGCTGGATTCAGGTAGGTAGGTTGGTAGGTCGGCACAAACAATAAAAACACAACAGGAACGATTTTGGTATACTGTATCTCACTAACTGGTAAATTGATACATTTACTATTTGTTAATAAAATAATATAATTATTATAAGACACAGTCACAGACACATGAGTGTCTTTCCGCGTACAATATAGAAACTGAGCTAAAACAGTGGAAAATAGCCATTTTTGAAAATAATTTTGAATTTTGAATTTGGATTGATTAAAGTATAATAAAGTGGCCAGGAAAACCAAATAGGGTGAGCAGCATAACGAGTTGGACCTCGTTACACGTGGCTGGGGGGGACTAGATGCGGAAGGCAGAGGACCGAGTGTTGTGGCGTAACTTGGGAAAGGCCGGTCCAGCAGTGGACTGCGATAGACTGAGTTGATTAAGGCTTAGTAAAACGACAAGCTTAATTACTCAGAAGTTCTATTGCTAAACATCGTCATCGTCAGTCTTACAAAATCAACATTTATACCTATTAAATTAATGACATTAAAATCATCATCATCATTTCAGCTGAAAGTCGTCCTCTGCTGGACATAGGCTTCCCTGAAAGCATTGCCACAACTACTGGGCCTGCGCTTTTCGCAACCAGCGGAATTAAAATAATTATAATAAAAATGAGCAAATATGGTATATTCATAAAGCCAAATACTATGCAAATAACATACATAAAATGGAGAAGCTTGTTTAAGAAATGTTTAAATTGTTGGAAAATACCATCAAGGTTTTGATTAAAATTCAACCAACTCTTCAGTGTGTGGCTCAGTGAGTGATGGGCCAGTGACTCGATTTTTTTCCCTCTAATATTTTTTTTTCAATGTCACTCGAGTAGAACTGGACTCGAGTCGTAATCGCAACACTTCAAACGTCAATTCAATCAATTCACAAATCACAATTGTCATATTATTGGATTGGGCTACATGTTTTGTTCATTAAAAATACGCAGTTTTTTAATATAAAATGTTTAAAGTGTAACAAATAAAAATACTAGATTATATTTTTTATAAATAATTGTATATAATTCCCCTGTAATATAATTATTAAAATGGTAAGTTGTTATTTGCTTTCTACATTAATGCTTTGGATTATCAACGATACAAATTATTCTTTATCAACTTTATGATTCAGAGTTATCAAGACGATCCCAGTTGTTATGTTGGTTCCTTCCCCAAGGACTTCAGTTATGGACCTTTCGAACAAAATGGAGAGGGCGACAATATTTCATTACAAGAAGATCACAAGCCTCGAATTCTTCTGATGGGACTGAGAAGGTATGTTTATTCATAAGTCTTTCACAACCACGAATGTAAAATAATGGCCAGTAATGTAAAATACACTTATCCCATGGAACTTCTACAAACATTGGGTCATGGCTAATCATGAATTGAATTACTTATTTTATCTATTGTTTTATCATCATCTCATAGTCTACTATAATAAAATAAATAAATGAATATTTTTTGACATTTTACACAGCACCATCTAGTCCCAAACTAAGCAGAGCTCGTATTATGGGTACTAGACAATGGATATAATACTTATATCCTTTTTTTTGTAAATACATACTTATAATATAATACATAAGAAACACCCAGAACAAGACAAACACTATGTTTATCACATAAATATTTGTGTCCTGTGGGAACCACAACCTTGTGAACAGCAGTCTGACACTTGAACCGCTAGACCACAGATGTCGTCACAAAATAATAATTATGTATTTACTTGTTTTCTAATTCTAACAAGAATCTCATAAGAATACTAATCAGTATCATGAACTGATTGATGTAATTTATTCTACAATTAGTTTTACTGCATAACCAACAATCTAGCATAACTCTTAATTAACCACCTGTCACCTATTTCTGGCCCCTTTACCACCTATGTGCGGTCATAGTGACTGCTCAAAGATTATTGCGTGTGGTTTGGAATCTTCTGTTGTTTTAATTAAACATATGATTGAATTAAATATGTGTTTATACTTTAAAGCTTTATATTAAAATTTAAAATGACACACAACACAATTAAAGTGTTCATACAGTTATCAGTCTCACATGTCTCACCATAGAACTATTTTTGTCATGAAAAACCGCAACCTTAGTAAATGAGATCTATAGCATTGTAAACTAAATATTACAGCATCTTTGTATTATTTCTCAAAAAAAAAAAAACAGGCCTCAGTACACGATGTGTGACTATGCCAGCCTCATGGGGTCAATCATGCTTTATTATAATTCATAGCATGGAGGCTGAAGTTACAGTTAGCATGTAGCCAATCACAACAGACTAGCACCTACTCACATTATCACATTTACATTATAACTCATTAATACCATCACCATTCACTCTATCACACTCTTTCACTCCTTTCCCTCAAACATGGTTTCAAAAGTTGATGTATATAAATAGTTGATAAATAGTTTTGCTCTCTTCAGAGCAAGGCTGGCTCAATAGTATGTTAACCTCACCCTCACAATTATAGTTGCACATTTTATATATCCATGTGTTAAAAATTATGATACAATTTTAAACAACCTTAAATAAAATTTGATTTATGTTAGCGTAAGTCATAGGCCTTTCCCAAGTTGCGTCACAACACTCGGCCCTCTGCCTTCCGCATCCAGTCCCTATGTCCAGCAGTGGATTGCGATAAGCTGAGTTGATAGTGTAAATCAGCGTTTATGGCATGATATACTTTACAGTACTTATTATTTCAGATCTGGAAAGTCATCCATTCAGAAAGTGGTCTTTCACAAAATGTCACCGAATGAAACATTGTTTTTGGAATCAACAAATAAAATAGTAAAAGATGACATAAATAACAGTAGTTTTGTTCAGTTTCAAATCTGGGACTTTCCAGGCCAGATTGATTTCTTTGATGCAACCTTTGACTCGGACACAATATTTGGAGGCTGCGGTGCATTGGTGTTTGTAATTGATGCTCAGGTATGTGTTATCTTAATATATATAACTCTTCTGTACATGTGTTTGTTACCTAACTCCTCCTAAACGGCTGGACCGATTTGGATGAAATTTTGTGTGTATATTTCAATGGGTTCCTGGATGGTTTGAAATAGTGTCCGACCGAAACTGGTTTTTACGACCGAAACCGAATATCGGCAACAGTCTCAGTTTCGGCCGAAACCGAAACATAAACCGAAACTTCCTTACAAGGATCATGTTTTGAGGGAAAAATAAAGAAAACGTTATTATTCGTTATTATTTCGTTATTAGTCAGTCTTAGAAGTATTAATTTTATTGTACGGATATATAGGTAGGTACCTATGTAAGTACATACTCATTAAATTTATAAGTGTGTTAATTTTATTAAAAAATACAATTAGGGACGTAGGTAAGTATCTAACTATACTTGCCACTTGAATACCTTGGTAATAAGTATTAAAATGAATTTTGAAACTCTGAATCCATAATATTATCACCACTAATGAACTATAGTAAGTACCAAGTACCTAACTAATGTTTGTTTAGGTATAGCATTAGCGAGAGAGTTAAATCAACCAAAAAAATATTATTTAGATAGGTTAAACTTCTTGATTCTACAATAATTTATGTACTAGTTTGTTATAATGAATTATTTTTTGATATTTACTACCTACTCTTATGCTATATCACGTAATAAAACTTACCGAATTCAAAATAAATCATACAAAAACTCACAACAAACAAAACGAACTGCAAACAAAAACCAGTCACGACATGATTAGGCACGTGGATGCGGCAAAACGTCTTCGTCGCTCACTCGCTTGGATGGAATTTAACGCGCCGAACATGACCGATCACAGCGCGAGAACCCCCGAATGCATTTTCGGTTTCGGTCGTAGTTTCGGCAGTTTGCCGCCGAAACTCGTTTTTTGCCGAAACTCGACCGAAACCGAAACTCGACCGAAACCGAAACCCATATTTCGGTCGGACACTAGTTTGAAAACACAATTGGACCCGGTAGGTAGCGCTGCTGTCGGCAGGACGACTTCCGCTAGTTTATTACACATATTATTTAATAAGCAAAAACAAAAACCGAATACAGTTATTAAAATTTATCATCATCCTTCAAGTCTTTTCCCAACATAGACCAGTAAGCCTCTAGACGCCGCTTAGCTGGACACCCCCGGTCACAACGCATATGCTCTACCATTGCATATCATACGTCACTCCGCCAATCGGAACGTCACTCAGTCAGCGAGCGGCACCAATCATAAGGAATCATACCACCGAACTTTTGAGCCGGCCAAACATAACGCGCCGTCCGCCCCCCTGACCCCACCAACGTTTTACGACTGCGTTTGAATACAAAACTTTGTTTATGCGGAGTCTTGAAGCTTACTGGTCTGTGTTTCCCAACTACGTTGGGTTCGGTTTCCAGTCTAACCAGATGCGGCTGAATATCAATATTTTACACGGAGCGACTGCCATCAGATCCCCGCAACCCAGTACTGGGTAATACCGACATTCGGATGTTAGACCAGTTGTCAGACGTTCGGGATTCTGACTACCCGTTACGACTGCCATAGATATTCGTATGACAACCGGGATCGACAGCTTAACGTGCTTCCCGAAGCACGGAGTGATCTCGATGTGCAACGAAATGGTCACCCATCCACGGTAAGACTGCATCAAGTGTAGCTTAACCTCGCAGATCATACAATCCGCGCGGTTGCTACATAGCCACAAGTTCCTCAGTTATTATAATGTATAGTATGTTCTGAACACAAAATATTGTCAACAAAGAACATACAATGACAAATTCACTTGATTGTCTTTTTCAGGATGACTACCAGGACGCTTTGGATAAGTTACAGCTCACAGTTACTAAAGCATACAGAGTAAACAGTAACATAAAGTTTGAAGTGTTTATACATAAAGTAAGTACAGCTATTTAAGTTATGAACCATTTTTTTTAATACCATAGGAAGGCAAACGAGCAGGCAGGTCACCTGATGGTAAGCAATCTCCGACGCCCATGGACATCAGGTAACACCAGGGGAGTCGCCGATGCGTCGCCAATTAGATATATTGTAATTGTTTTTAATTAGTTTAACTTCTAAATATTGTGTCTGTATGTATTTATAATATCTTATCTAGGTCACATATTTAAATAAGTATGACTCATTACGCAACAACAAACATCTGTGTTTTTGATCATATGCAAAGTTTAGAAGAAACGAAATTTAGAAAAAGAATCTTGAAGTCCATTACACATAGTTCAGTTTCTATTGCAACTAAAATAATTGAAATCTGACCTTTGCGATAGATTGTCATTCTTTAATCAATTAAGTTTACATACCCTAAAGTTAATATTTGTGTTAGTTACAATAATTTATTTTTCTATTATTAAATTGGCTTTGTACACACTTAAAAATGCGCGGAGAATTAATTCTAGAACTAGACAATTTAACGATTTAAATTGTGGAATGAAAAAATCGCTCACAAGCAGGATTCGAACGTGCGACTCCTGGCTCAGTACGCCAGTGCTTTAGCCACTAAGCTACCGTGAACACTGCTCGTGGTATCGAATTTAACCTCCACTTGGCAACGTCTTTGGGTGACGTCAGCGATATCTTATTAAGAAACAGTGTTTCTTAACCGACTCGACTAACTTTGTAGTTAATTCAAAGTCGTATAGATATGCCTACCCTTACTAATTATTTTATAATTTTTAACTTATTTACGCATGCGAAGCGAACAGTTTCATGGCCATTACAAAGGATGATTATAATGGCTCTGTTAGCAACCTAGGCTCGCTGTTTTATAATATAACCATAACTTACATGTTTTTATATTTTTATTTATTTAACTTAGGTTGATGGTCTCAATGATGATTACAAGATGGAATCCCAAAGAGACATTCACCATCGAGCAACCGAGGACCTTGCTGAAGCAGGCTTGGAACATGTACACCTATCATTTCACCTGACCTCAATCTATGATCACTCCATATTTGAAGCATTCAGTAAAGTAGTACAAAAACTGATACCACAGTTACCAACATTAGAGAACCTTCTGAACATTCTCATATCAGTGAGTAAAATAAAGTATATTTTGCTAAGACTTTTTTACTTCGATCAAATATACTATAGATACACGCTCTTGTACAAAATCACACACAAAAAACGTCTCCGCGATAAAGTGTACTTGTAATTATGTTTACGACAACGACAAGTACAGCACTCCATCCTTTGCACATTTGGATTATAGTTTTTATGTTTTTTTTTCTACACATTTTAACATCGTGAAACGTCACACTGCTAGCGCGCCAGCGTGGTCGTGAAGTGGCTGAGAGCGAAACTGTGCACGCGACTGATTATTGCACAGTTTTGATGGCGCCGTTTTTCGAGCGGCGATCGTGCATTTGTAGTACATTTCATCGAAGGTTTTTTAACATGCAATTACAATGGTTATTTCCCCTACCTCAATAAACAGATGAAAATGTATTATACGTTTCTGCTGGGCTCCAACAAAACATCGCTTTATTACCACGTTTTTACAAGCTTTCATTTAACTTGCAATGCATGTATGTAACTATGTTTGTTCGTGTGGAATCTTGCAACTCAATTTTGAAGCAAATATCTTCAACCGATTGAGCCGAAATTCAGTCATGTCTGTCTGTTGTTACAAATTTTGCAATCGATTTTAAACTAGCTTCCCGACGAGCTAGAGACATGAAACTTTAAACATAGCTCAAGACTGGATGACAATGCAATATTAACTCGCTTTTAATAAACGTGGTTAAAAAAAACGTTTTCGTAAAATTATTTTGTTACCTTTTTCTTTTCAGAACTCTGGCATAGAGAAAGCCTTCCTTTTTGATGTGGTTTCAAAAATATACATAGCTACGGACAGCTCTCCAGTAGACATGCAGAGTTATGAATTGTGCTGTGATATGATTGATGTGGTTATTGATATTTCTTGTATATATGGGTAAGACATTTATTTAGTACAAATTATAATGTACAAAATGTTGTGGTCCAAGTTATATCTATGCTTTTAAACCTTTATTAATGCTGCAAAAACCATTTACATATTTATGTTATAGTAATAACTTTATAAGTGAAATAATCATTATCAAACATACTACCAAAATGTCTCATGCGCCAAGATCAAAATATTATAGTAATTATTTTCATATTTTTTACAAACTTTTGCGTTAGGGATTAGGTTTTCACCTACGGAATTTAATTTAAGATACAAAAGTTATTCCATATATTCATTTAAATTCAATGCATTATATTCCACAACATTGCATTCCATTACAATGCATAATTCTATTACTTATTTTATCTACACTCGTATCGTAAAATTCGAATTATGAACTCGAAAGTAATGTCATAATGACATACTTTACGCACATGCACCTGTAATGAATTTAAAAAGTTTCATTACGATACAGTTTGCTGAACAAAACAATGCGGTAATTTTTTTTTTTTTCCATAACCGCACACTTCAGCCCAACTAAGGAGTTTTTAATGCCACTTCGACCCATCCAAGGAGTTTTCAAACCTTTTTTTAGTAGTCGTACAGTTTGGCACCAATGAGTACACAAAATTCAGCGTGGCGCCACTAGTCATACATTGAAAAAATTTATCGTTTAAAATCGCGTTTTTGGCAGAAGTTTGGATTGTCATATTGCTTTTAATTATATTTAAGTGTTTACAGGCATATTTTTTGTATGATAAAACAGAGATTGACGGAATCCTGACAAGGATAGAAAATTAGTTCCGATTATAATGTTTTCGCCAGACTATATTTTATTATCTGTGTAGGAGCGCGCTAGCGCGCGTGCGCGGCCACGCGCCGTGGCCTACTGGATTTGGTCATCGTTACTTGTAAATTTATTGCAATTGTTTACGTTATTATTGTTACGAGCTGGGGGTTCGTATATGGATAGAAAGCCAATCAACTGCGTAGAGAACACTTTATTACTGAACAATTACACTGAATCGCTTATTAACACACAAAGTTACTAGTTAAATCGCTCCGAATATCGCTTCGATGTTATCGCTTGTATCGCTTGATCCAAACTGAACTTCAACTGAACTCCACTAGCGCTGAGCTGCGCCGTTTATATAGGCCGCGAGTCGTGGTACTAGAAAGTCCTCGAACGTCATCTATCCTTGTCATAAGATAACTCTTTCTCACTTGCACATTCTCGTAATAGAAAGTTCTCGAACCTTGGCGAACCTCATCTATCCTCTATCCCGCTCACTCACTTCTAGAATGGAATGTTCTCGAAGCTTGTCTAATCTTGTCTATCCTTGTCTTGTATTAGCTCTATCTCGCTCATTCTTCAACAATTTTACATGTGGGTGTCAAATGGCCATAAGGGGTCCTGAAAACGGGTTTTCAGGAAATGTTGGCAACGGATTTGTTGGCTCCTGAAACGGCCTGAAAACATGTTTCAGGCGCCTGAAAACAACGGCAACTTACTCAAAATTTCGATTCTTTGGTATGTGATAGAGCCTCCTCTGATACGGACTGAAAATGCATTCCAGCCTGCTGAAAACGTCTCTAAGTCCAGGAAAATCGAGGTTGAAGTATTTCAGTCCACTCTGCTTAACCCTCCGTCGTAACATTATTATGGTTTTGTATGTCTAAAGTTTTATTCTGGACAAAAATATCTGACTGCAGCAGTGATACTGAACTGAGGAGAATATGAACCCCCCTGATTTTCTGGATGCAGCAACGTAAATGACGAACAATCAAGAAAAACTACAACAATGTTACCAAGATTTTGACTTTGGTATTTTATTTAAAATTGTATGAGTTTAGATAAAATAGTGTATGAAACTGACATAACTAGGTATTAAAACACTCGTGCGATATAAACTCACACTCATGTTTTAATAACCCCTGTTATGCAACAGTTTCATAAACTACTATTTAGTGACACTATGACGTCTCATTCACGTGCTTTGTACATGTTGGTTATGATCGTGATCCTTTTACACAAAACCGAATGAAAAATAATAAAACTATATGTATAATAGTTGTATCACAATAATCTCACCTGTAATAAAACACCGTCACAACTCAAAATTCATAATTTATTATTGGGAAATCACTTTTAAAGCTAAGACTTAAACGTGACTTTCCAATTGTCATGATTTTTGAGTTGTGATGACGGTGTTTTATTACAGGTGCGAATTATAATTAATTATTTTTATATTTTAATCGCCCCCGATATCGTAAAATATTTCAGTTTGACTTAAATTAAGTTGGCAACACGGCCGCACCTGTCTGGTACCCTTAATGCCTTATTTTGTAGGAAGAATAAAAGGAAAAAAGCATGAACTCGTGTTTTTATTTTGGGTAAGTTCTTAATGTGCCCGTGCCCCAAGGGCCTACAGGCTGCGGGTCTGCGAGTGCACCCCTTTGAGGTTTGCGGCCAGCCTCTACTTACTACGCTGATTCTAAGTAACTGAAATTGAACTTATTAATTTGTAGGGAAAATTGTTCCAGTATGGTGGATGAAACCGAAGTGAATACATTTAACAGTCAAAGCTCAAGTTTAATAAAATTGAACAATGGCACTGTTCTCTACTTGCGCGAGGTCAATAAATTCCTTGCCCTCGTATGTATTCTCCGCGAAGAAAATTTCCAGAAACAAGGTAAAGAATATTCTAACCACAGAATAGAAAAAAAACCTATATGTCCTGTTAGTGACATCATCATCATCCTCCTGGCTCCTTGCCTTTACCCAACTATGTTGAGGTCGGCTTCCAGTATAACCAGATGCCGCTGAACATCAGTATTTTACACAGAGCGACTGCCATCAGACCCCCGCAACCCAGTTACTGGGTAATACCGACATTTGGAGGTTAGACCAGTTGTCAGACTTACGGGCTTCTGACTAGCCGTAAAGACTGCCATAGATATTCGTATGACAACCGGGACCGACAGCTTAACGGCTCCGTGCCTCGGAGAGCACGTTAAGCTGTATGTAACAAAATGGTCACTCATCCACGGACTGACCGCGGCAAGTGCAGCTTAACCTCAGATCGTACAATCCGTGCAGTTGCTACTTCGTCCTGTTAGTGACACTAGTAATAATATCTTGAGTCTCAAGGGTCAAATATTTTTCTTGTCCTACCCCCTCGGAATGTTCTCAGATCTCGAAAATGTCGTATTGAGTTACTCTTACTCCATACAACATGTAACAGAATTAACGCAACACTTCATATACCCCAATTAGAATATGATGAATACTATAAATAGTGGATAATCCTGTAGGTCAAACTTCGCCGAGTCTTGTTGTCGCCTATACCGCAAAGTTTGAAGACAGAGGTCTTCAACCAGTGCGTCCTGCCTGTCATGACTTACGGCGCCGAGACGTGGACCCCAGTGGCGTGCATTGCATATAGGCAAATAAGCAATGCCTACCTCGTTACAATTCAATATTAACTACTACTAAATAAATTAATCAGAGTATTAAATAAAAACAATTAACATAGGTATTCAATAATAATGTATGAATTCAATGCGAAACTTCATACTAGGTGTAGGCATTAGACAGGTCAGCCGCACGAATGCCTGTAACTTCACACACAATCAAACCATTTGGCGTAACTATATACACACGCACACTACTTTAGCGATGTAATACGACAAAAACATAAATCACGATACGGCCATGCGTAACACACTAAAATTTGACAATTCGCAATTTATCCGCAATATCAGCTCTACAGGTCTAGCCTTGTCGACTCGTCGCGTCATGGGTCGTTCGTAACGTTTTTCACACGTAACCGTTTCGTGTGTAACTAGTTATTTCCATACAAATTACAAAGTGATCGTTATTATAAAACTATACTCAACATTAGAAAAATAATGGCGAAGTAAAGATAGTAATTGTTTTATATTATTTACATTTAAGTGTAAATGGTAAATATATTAAAATTTTGCAAGACAGTGGTAACACTTACAAAACCATCCTTACTGCTCACGAAATAAAGACGCTGTCAATGACGAAACTGTTACCACTGACATGCGGTCGACCGTACATTGCTACACATTTATCGTAAAATAACGAAACTTAGTATTCGCTTATATCGATTTATCGATGGCGTTATAAAGTTATTTATCTAATGTTATAATGAATTGAATATAATAATTGTGTAAAATCTGTTGTTTTCGTGCTCCGTAAATCTATTTTGTAACTTTGTTCGTAAATTAATCGTTACATTACTACATCCACAAAACTACTATTTACACAAAACGATTATCATCACCCTCGTAAGCATTTTCTCTAACCGACGTTAAATAACGCCCAACTCTAATTTATTGGCAGTTGACAATGACATTGACACAAGACAGTATTTGACATTCTTGTTTCTATTTGTGCGGGTGAATTGCATAAATCGTGTATTAATTATGTAGTTCGTTTTATTGTGATTTGTAAAGGTTTTTATAAAGAAACTTATGTAAACATGGATGAATTACAGTGCTCGGTTTATGTGTTTAGAGCAATTACGAGAAACCCTTTCAGTCAGTTTTCGTTTGTTGACAAAACAAAAAAAGTGTATATCAGTAGACAAACACGAAATCTGTCTTTGACTCAAGAAAAGGTAAAATTTTATGACTATTACACGTTAATACAACTGTAACTGGACTAACTGGGTTCCGTCATTCAAATATAATAGTCTTCAGTGTTTCTTACTTTAAAACGTCGTTGTTAAAACGTCTCGTTTACGTGTTTGTTTTGTATGAAATATGTGTACGAGATTTTTTAATTTTATACTAGTCACTTGCTCTGTCTGTTTAGTATCTGCCTACCTAGGCCGAAAACCAATGCACGCCACTGGTGGACCCTGACAGTTGGGCTAGTCCACAAATTTAAAGTCGCTCAGCGAGCTATGGAGCGAGCTATGCTTGGAGTTTCTTTGAAGGATAAAATCCGAAACGGGATTATTCGGAGAAGAACCGGATTGACCGACATAGCTTGTAGGATCAGTAAGCTGAAGTGGCAGTGGGCTGGCCATGTCTGTCGAAGGACCGATGGCCGCTGGAGCAGATGAGTCCTTGAGTGGAGACCGCGAATCGGCAAACGCAGCGTAGGGCGCCCCCCCGCCATGTGGACCGACGACCTGAAAAACATGGCTGGGGGGGACTGGATGCGGAAGGCAGAGGACCTAGTGTTGAGGCGCAACTTGGGAGAGACCTATGTCCAGCAGTGGACTACGATAGGCTGAGTTGATGAATCCTGAAGGTCAATAGGTATAGGTTAGCTAAAGATCTATCAAATACCACAATTAGAACATCCTATGGAATTGACACTATTTTTTTTTTAAATATAAAAATCGTACTTTAATAATTAAATACTTAAATTAAATACTTTAGTAATTAAACTTCAATTTAAAATAAAATAAATAAATATTTGGGACATTTTACATGGCACCATCTAGTTCCAAACTAAGCAGAGCTTGTTCTATGGGTACTAGACAATGGATATAATACATAATAACACCACGCAAAGTCAAAGTTGCACGAATTTATGGAGAGGAAATTAAACTTTCCACCGTTTTCACGCGTTTTGATGGCGTGCGGGTTGAAAGCCGTGTTAAATACATGTTGTTTTGATAAAACTCTTCAACATTACCCACTACTACTACTGTCTTTAATTTTCAGGTGTAATAGACTACAATTTCCTGTGCTTCCGTGACGCGATAACCCAGGTGTTTGAGTTACGCAACAAATGTCAGAATGCTATTACGTCCAGGACAACATCGGGTACTCCAGAACCCATACCAAACGGCGCAGCTGACTCGACAGAGAGTGCTTCCGACCGTTCACAGACTCTTCTACCATAGCATATCAACACAACGCTTATTTTTGCAAATTTAAAATAATAATGTGTATCTATATTTTTTAAATAACATTATGTTAATAAAAGAGCATAATTTATGTTATTACATCCTTTTTTTATAATTTTCTCGCAATAGCCTGCGAAATTCCAAACTTGCGTTTTTTGCAAATTGTAGCTCTATTTCACGTTGTATTTTGATCGGAACATGATACGCGACAATAATCACAATACAGGGTTATTTTTAATTTATTAATGCAGGGAAGATACTCATCAATTTCAAAAACCAAAAAAATCGGCTGTTCCATACATTTTGGTTAAGTACATTTTCTATGGAACAGATGTTTTATTTTTTTCACTATTTCAGCGTTGTTCCCATAGTATGTTTGACATTTTGACAGTGGTAGAAAATCTATCAAATGTAGTGCGGTCTGGGGGAGCTTAATTCAATTCAATTTATATTGTGGTACATAGGTAAAATAAAGATAGGTATTAAAATTGTCGTGCTGCTATGACCCGCCGTAATTAAATGAAACAGGTTTCTTCCCAAAACGATAACACCATGTATTAGTCAGTTCGTTACAATAAATAGCTCATTGCTGACTGACGCAAGGCACCGATCGAATCCATAAGTACATAAACTTGATTCAATCAATCAATCATTTATTTATTAACTGATACACTAAGCATAAACGTTTAGTCATCTTATTACAAAAGCTTCACATGAAAAAAAACAAAGCGATAATAATAAAATGAAAATTATGAGATGATTGTAAAACTGGCCCTTAAGGTGGGCACTGACAATGTATTCATTCGGACGTCCTTTTAATGACTACTTCCAAAAAAGCTTGACTTGTTCTAAAAATAACATACGTTTTCAACATTCACAGACAGATTTTGGAATGCGGCCACGCCATTCATGTTTGGAAGCATCGTCAGTGGCTACCTTTAAAATAATTATAGGTAGGTACTCTATACATGTAGGTAGGTAGGTACTCTATACCAGGGGTGTTACGGATATTCGCATCCGCATCCGCAAAAGTGAAAAGTCGATTTTCATTTATTTGTGAACTTAAAATTGAAAAAACTTTATAAAATCTTGAAATCCGCATCCGCAGCTGTGAACCACTAATAATCCGCATCCGCGGATGTCGAAATGTTGGCATCCGTAACAACCCTGCTCTATACCGGTACCCCTATACTCTCTCAATCGCCTGGTCCCCCGGATTGAGAGCATACCTGGTGCACTGCACAGACTGCTGCTCAATCTTGGCGAACTTCCTCTCGAGGTCCGCCAAGATTGAGCAGGCGTTCATCGCGCAATGGCAAAATTCAACAGCCAACAGCGCAATGGGCGGCAACAGTCTTAGCACGCTTCCCGCCGTTGGACATCTTGGCGGTTATGGACGAGATGGTCTACGATCGGATTCGTGCCATCCGCTAGAACGATGGGAGATACTGAGGCGACAGGAGCGACGAGACGTGGCGCGAGCGGCTGCAAGAGCCGCAGTGTAAAGATAAAGATTTTTATTTGCAAGAAACATGGTTTTGTATGCGCATAAGTGAGTGTTTGAAGCTGTCCTGTCGTGCTTTGAGGCCTGGATGGAGTGGAGTGAGAACATCACGTACCAGCTTATTAGGTATTCACCGGACCGGGCGTGGTGAGTACCTGAATAGGATTGGACGTGAAGCCACGACTAATTGCCACCATTGTGAGTGTGACCAGGACACGCTGGAGGAGTATTCTTTGATCTTTCTACAATTTATATTAGAGGTCAGAGTTCCTAGTGCGAGTTTAAAACTTACGCTTGCGCGAGCGAATTTTCAATCGAGTTCTTCATCCTTTCCGCCAGAGACCTATACCACTAATCTGTGCCAGGGACGCTCTTCGCTAGAAGTATAGTGTTCTGTGGAGACACTACAGTGCTGAGTGCCTAGTACAAGTTTGAAGCATACGCGTTTGCGTCGGCTTTCATTCGTAAGTGATTCATAAATTAGTAGCGCCCCTGCCGAAAATAAGGAGGAACTACTGATTTGTTAATGAAAGTAGACGTATTCGGTAGCGATAATAGCGATATCGCTATCGAAAACGCTACCGAATGCGTCGACTTCCATTCAAAAATCAGTAGTTCCTCCTCGTTTACGCCAGGGGCGCTACTGGTTTATGAATGAAAGTCGACGCAATCGATCGCGTAGAAGTAAAGCCGTGTCTCCTTTTTTTTTTTTTTATAGATCTGCTCTTGACCGCAATCTACCAAAATCTAACAAAACATGTTAACATTTTGCTTAGGCCAATCACATTGTTAGAAAAACATGTTAGATGGGAATTTATGTAACTAATACATAGGTACATATATAATGTTCTTGGTTAGATGTTAGAAATAACAAAAATATGGTCCAGGATCTTTTTTTACAGCAGAAAACTGAACAATTCGGAGTTTTTCTTGAATCACAATCACACGCACAGGTCGTTTAGTCAGCAAAGCGTCCGACCGCAACTAGTTTTATAAAAGGTGCATGGCCGCGTGGACTTGTACTTTGCCCACCGGATATTGGCGGATATACCGAAAGTCCGCCACTTTCGAGAAAACCATTCCCGATGCCGCAACGGCTGCCGAATAGCGGCGGGGCCCTCGCAATGCCCCAGTAAGCCGAGGTCCGAGCCCTCCCCTCCCTAGGGACGCCCTTATGCGGTTTCGCGCGATTTTAGTTTATAAGTTAGGTTTAGGGAAGTTTTCGACGGTTGGAGTCCCTAACGGGATTCTCCGCCACCCGTCCGGTTAAGCAGTTAGGGCACCTATCTTGAGTGCCAATCTGCGAGACCCCATTCGAAAAAAAAGGAGTTGTACTTTGACAGAGGGGAATGCCTGCGCTTGGCGTCTCCTTTCCGTGTTGCTCGATGTGGAAAAATAATGAAAAACAGATACCTGTAAAAAGTTATCGTATGAGAATCATCGCATTTCTAAGAACTATGGCTTTTACAGCTATAAGCAATACACGCTATGGATTCTGCACTGAAAAGACTTGATTGTAACCAAAGACATTTGCACTTCTTTCAACAAACATTCTAATAATTAACAGTAAAATCTGTAATAGTAAGTCACCATGCTGGTAACTCGAGCAAAATAAAACAGTACACTTTTTCCACTTATAGACAGTACAGACATCCGTTTGTCTCTTTCTACCACATTTTGGGACATTTTTACACAGCACTATCTAGTCCCAAACTAAGCAGAGCTTGTAATATGGGTACTAGACAATGGATATGATACTTATATACATTGTGACGTTTATGCAAAAAAGAAGTCCCGCTCAAGTGATTATATACTCTTTGGTCCCGCTATCCCGCTAATGAGGGAACAGTTCAAAATATTAGTGTAAAATCGATTAATTGTTAATTAGGTTATCTTAACTATTATAAAATTGTAAACGTCTGTTTGTTTGTTTGTTCCAGCAACACGCTAAAACTACTGGACCGATTTTGATGATTTCTTTTTTGTTTGAAAGCTGATGATCTGACTTAAAAACTGGTATGGGTTTTGAGAAAGAAAGAAAAGAAGAAAAAATAAGATTCGTGGGTTGCGTACTCACCCGACAGATCGAAGCTTCTATGCATTTGCACGAGCGGATAGTAATGTACGATGGGGTGGAGTGGAGTGGAGTGGACAGGGGATGGGACTGGGGACGGGACAGGGGACGGGACAGTGGACGGAACATCGGACGGGAAATGGGACGGGACATGGGACAGGACAGTGGGATGGCACATGAGACTGGACATAGGATGGGACATGGGACGGGACTATAGTGAGATAGTGGGACAGTGGGACTGTAGGGCAGTGGGACGGTGGGACAGTGGGGTAGTGGGGCAGCGGGGGAGTGGGCCAGTGGGATAGTGGGTCAGTGGGGTAGCGGTGTAGCGGGGCAGTGGTGTTGTGGGGCAGCGTGGCAGCGGGGCAGTGGTGTACCGGGGCAGGCAGTGGGGCAGTGGGATAGCGGGGTAGCGTGGCAGTGGGGCAGGTGGTAGCGGGGCATTTGGGCAGCGGAGCAGCGGGGCTGCGGGTTAGCGGGGCAGTGGGGCAGTGTTGTTGTGGGGCAGCGGGGCAGTGGGGCCGCGGGTCAGTGTGGTAGCGGGGCAGTGGGGTGGGGGGCAGCGGGGCAGGCAGTGGGATAGTGGGGCAGCTGGGCAGCGGGGCAGTGAGGCAGCGGGGCAGTGGGGCATTGGGTTACCGGGGCAGTGGGTTACCGGAGCAGCGGGGCTGTAGTATAGTGGGGCAACGGGGCAGCGGTGCAGTGGGGCAGCGGGGTAGCAGGGCATTGGGGCAGCGGGACATTGGGGCAGCGGGGCAGTGGGAAGGCGGGGCAGTGGGGCAATAGGGCAGCGGGGCAGGATTTGGGGCAGTGGGATAGTGGGGCAGTGAGGCAGCGGGGAAGTGGGGTCGCGGGGCAGTGGGGCAGGCCGTGGGGCAGTGGGATAGTGGGGCAGCGCGATAGTGGGGCAGCTGGGCAGTGGGATAGTGGGGCTGTGGGGCAGTGGCGTAGCGGGGCAGTGGGGCGTCGGGGCAGTGGGGTAGCGGGGCAGTAGTGGAGTGGGGCAGAGGGCAGGCAGTGGGACAGCGGGGCAATGGGGTAGCGGGGCATCTGGCAGCGGGGCAGTGGGGCTGCGGGGCAGTGGTGTAGCGGGGCAGTGGGGCTGCGGGGCAGTGGTGTAGCGGGGCAGTGGGATAGTGGGGCAGCAGGGCAGCGGGACAGTGGACTGGACTGACGTGGGTTAGCAGAATTTAACGCGAGCGGAGCCGCGGGTAAAAGCTAGTTTTAAATAATCATGTTACATCCAAGAACATTATATACACTGACCACAGATTACTATATTAGTAGACACATATGTATGTATTACATGCATTCCTGGACAAAGTACTACATATTTTTATCAATACAAAATTATACCTTAATTCTATGATTTAAGGTTTATTTTCATGTAATAGTGATGTAAGCAGAAATCTAAAAGAAAGGGAGAGCCGAGAAGCGACTTGTGTGAAATTCGTAATAGTGATGTAAGCCATTAATAAAAGTAGAACGTACTATTTTGTTAAGTATTCTTATTGCATTTATAAAATAATATTGGTGTAAACAACACTGATTTTCATATTGACAACAATATTATGGCGGTTTATTGTAATTTTTATGTTTTTGATTTTTCAGTATACTTTATTATAAAATGGTGAATTTTTGTTGCGTACGTGGTTGTAAAAAATAATCATATCCTGGCTGTAGCTTATCTTTTCACAGGTAAAGTGTTTTAATATAGTTTTCATATTTACAAAGCACTGACACACTAGGGTGACCATGCGCTGTATGCACGAATGTATTCGGTTTGTTTATTGGATCCAAAAGATGAATATGAAAGACAGATCGGGAAAAAATTATTCCCAGGAATCCCACAAAGTCGTCTATCGTCTTTAGCGTGTATTTTGAAAAAAAAAACTCATTCATTCAAATCAAAGAAAAAGTAGATTATTCCTATTTACGTTGAATTATGATAGAATTCTGAATATGCCCATGGTTGTACCACAGTCTTAGGAACTCTAAAGCGCAAACCACACAGAGCCGGTGCGGGTCGGGCCCACATTGGGTGGAGCATGACGAATACAACATCTACTTCGACATCGAAGATGGCGGACGCGGCTATTTAAATAAAATTAATACAGATATCGTCCTCGAGGTTCTCGGGGGTCCTGATTACGAATACAAGATTTATTTTGAGATCCAAGAAGGCGGACGCGACTTTTTAAATGAAATCAATATGGGTATCGTTTTCGAGGTTTCCGGGGTGCTGATTATGAATATAGCATCTATTTTGAGATCCAAGATAGTGGACGTAATTTTTTAAATAAAATCAATATGGGTATCGTTTTCGAGGTTTCCCGGGGTGCTGATTATGCATCTATTTCGAGATCCAAGATGGCGGACGTCACTTTTTAAATAAAATCAATATGGGTGTCGTTTTCGAGGTTTCCCGGGATGCTAATTACGAATATAACATCCATTTTGAAATCCAAGATGGCAGACGCAACTTTTTGAATAAAATCAATATGTGTATCGATTTCGAGGTTTCCCGGGTGCTGATTATGAATATAACATCAATTTTGAAATCCAAGATGGTGGACGTGACTTTTTAAGTAAAATCAATATGGGTATCGTTTTCGAGGTTTCCCAGGGTATTGATTACGGATATAACATCTATTTCGAGATCCAAGATAGCGGACGTGACTTTTTAAATAAAATCAATATGGTATCGTTTTCGAGGTTTCCCCGGGTGTTGTTTACGAATATAACATGTATTTTGAGATCCCAGATGGCAGACGCGACTTTTTAAATAAAATAAATACGGGTATCGTTCTCGAGGTATTCGGTGGTCCTGATTACGAATATAACATCTATTTTAAAATGCAAGATTGGTAACGTGACTTTTTAAATAAAATCAATATGGGTGTCGTTTTCGAGGTTTCCTGGGATGATAATTAAATAATGGGACCAAACCCGAAATCGCGAAAAAAAACCAGCTATTCCTTACAATTTGTCGATTAATGTGAACACAAATGCAGGGAACAGCTAATTAATAGTCAATAGTCATTTATTGGTCATTTGAGTTACACGTCATTTTTGTATTATAACTGAATGTTATAAGTACCTACAGTATAAAAATAAAATGGTAATTTAATATCTCTAAAGTATAAAATTAAAAAATAAATGTCAATTTAAAATTACATAACAATCAGATGTCAATTTCTTAAAAAAGGAGATGATACTTTAAGGTGAATGCTACAGGGTAGCCCGCGAAATTCAAAATTTCTGACGTTTTTTTGCGAATTGTAGCTTTATTTCTTGTTGTATATCGGTCGAAATATGATTGGCGGAAATAATAACAATATATAAGCATTCACCTTAAACATATATATTACTGATGAGTACAATGAACCCTTAAGAGGTTTTGAGTTATTTCAATTACACGTATAAGATCTTTGCACACGTAGAATTAGCAAAGTTGATAATGGTGTCGATTCTCATGTTCATGAACTAAACTTATTTTAAACTATCGCTCTCTTTTACTGATAGGAGATAACAGAAAGGGATGTCAACAATTTAAGTGCTGTCAAATTAGTCGGAATTTATTCTTTCCAAACAAGTTTACTCGTGATTTCGGAACGTGCCCACTAAAATACAATGAAATGTAACACGTAAACTAATTTGACAGTTCTAAAATTGTTGCCATATTTTTCTTGTATCTACTATTAACAAAAGAGAGCGATAGTTGAGTTGTTGTTGTTGAAGTAGCGTGAACAAGAGAATCGACACCAATAACCCATGAAAGTAAAATTAATAAAACATCGACTTTACCTACCGTAAACTAGCAGGCCTTGTTGACAATGTCCATACCTACTTCCTACTAATATTATAAATGCGAAAGTATGGATGTTAGTTTGTTCTTCCATAACACTGAAACGGCTGAACGGATTTATTATACTGATTCCACTCGGGGTAAGAAAAATATAAAAATAAAGTCAAAGCATATAATATACTTCATTATGAGTACAATGACCCCTCTTGGTTTTCGAAACGATAACATTAAGTTTGAGAAAATCCACAAATAAATATTATTTGGACACCCTAGTAGAAAGAAATGCAATAGTTTTATGGACCCCTACAAACAGCGAACCCTCCGAGTCAGCGAGTGGCTTTCAAATCGGGCGAGTCATGTGATTGGTAAGGATCGATGGAATTGATTCGTTACATGAATTCGCACATGATTTCACACCGCCAGATGTTGTTTTCTCACTTTCAAAAAACAAGTGAGAAAAAGCGAGTCACCGAGCCGAGCTCCGCGAAAAGCAAAGTAAACGAATCTACTCGATTTTAAAGAAACACTATTTGAATAAGCGAGTTCAAAGGATAACTTGAGATATTCGAGGTAAATTATTCGAATCGAATTGCCCATTGCATCACTCTAGTAGGAAGTAGGTATCTTTTGTTTGTGCCAGTGTTGCCAGACGTGCGATAATTAGCGTAAATTTATGATAATTACAAGTCCTTTGTGATAAAAAATAATAGCAAGGTATCACACGATAGTTATACTAATTTATACGATAATTTAAATAAATATAAATAAATAAATATTTTAGGACATTTTTACACAGTACCATCTAGTCCCAAACTAAGCAGAGCTTGTACGTACGTACTATGGGTACTAGACAATGGATATAATAAATAGATACTTTTTTTTTGTAAATACATACTTATAATATACATAAGCAACACCCAAACCAACACAAACGCTTATGTTCATCACACAAATATTTGAATAACAACAATTTAAATAACACTGCGATAGTTTTGAGGCAGAGTGACAACAACCAACATTAACAATAAGCTTAGGCATAAATTCTCGTTTCTTTCACTCACTATGTGTGACGCATACCACAGACTGAACAAGATGCACAAAAAACACCGAAAACACTATGTTTTCTTTTCAACTGCATAGCTGCATCCTTTTCTACTCATTTATTTTCTTCGATCTTTGTTCTTCGGTCGGTCTGTTCAGACTTCTTAGTCTGTGGTTCATTCCTAGTTAAGTCATACGTAGTATCCCCTAGTAGTCTGTGTATCCCCTAGTAGTCTGTGGTTAAGTCAGACAGTCAGACCACAGAATATCTAATAGTACTACGTACAGAACGGCCACTCACCGCCCCCCGCCAATTTAAGTTCCTCACCCGCGCCCTGCACGTGCCCTCAGTTTAGCGGCAAGTTGGGCTGCAATATTCAATGGATATCAATCGCCAGTCGAGTGCGTTACGCAATATATTTTTTGGTGTTTGTAGTTATATTTTAATTGAAAATGGTAGTGTATTGTGCTTTATACGGATGTGTGTCTACATCTAGACAAGGAAACAGAAGATTTTATCGATTTCCGAAGGATGAAATAAGGTAAGCCACAATAAAACCTTTATAGGTAGAACTACAGAACAGCGAGCATTTAATTTTACAATTAAACGATTTTTTTGTACTTTGCCAGTTATGACAAAAAGGAAAAAATAATTTGCTTGTAATAATAATAATATAATCTTTATTTTGGATCAAATTAGGTATCCATATTTTGTTAGTAACATAAAAGCTGCTTGAAAGCAGATTCCTTTGGGTACCTATTTATTGTATTTTATTAAAGGTATCTACTTACCGCGAGAGTTTTATTTTACAACTATAGTGAAAGATTGTTTACTGTAAAATTACGTACTTATGATAAGAGAAATATAAATTATTATAAATTGTAATGCTTGCAGATTTAATTTTATTACCAAGCTTCGTTAATATATCATATTCATCATACAATACATCGATAATTCGATAGGTATCATTACCAACCGCTCGTGCTATCAAGTGCCTCGGCTCGGGTCCGGGACGTAGGGCCCAAATGTCAACGCCATCTCTGAAGACTACTGAGAAGCGTTTGGAACGCAGTCGGCATTTCGAGCGGCAAGCAACCCTATTCATTCACGTGTGTGCGTGTTTGTATAAGACGTAAGCTTGCGTATGTAGGCGGTGCTAGCATTCTTAATGTATTGAGTGGCCAGGGTGTGGTCAGACTGAGTGCTATTGGATTAGTTATCTGTTTTGTATGCCTGCTGCTGCTTTGCATTGTTTCGTTTTAATTGTTGCACGTTGCTAACTGTAACAATAATATTATTTTCATTTATTTTTCTAATAATTTTCTGATTTTATTTATCATGCTATCTATAAAAAAACCGGCCAAGGGCATGTCGGGCCATGCTCAGTATTATAGGGTTCCTTAAGTAGGTCTAATTACAAACGAATCAAATCGAATATTAATCATTGCTATTTTAGTTTTTGCAAACAGCGCCACCTAACGCTATATTTAAGAAGTGTGTCATATACACACTTCTTAAATTTAGCGCTAGGTGGCGCTGTTACTTTGTGTTATCAATATAACACAAAGTCTCTTTTTGTGATTTTTTTAAATAGAAAGTAACTAAAGGAGCATTATTTGCTAAGATCATTTTTATCTAAGGTCAATGACCTATGAACTAGGACGTCTTAAGTATTTTTCAGTTTTCTCACTATTACTCAAAAATTTATAATCATATTATACTCGAAATAATTTTAAAAGAGAGTTTTTATAAAAGTCTATCAAAGTGGAAGATTACAAGTTTCTACGTTGCATAGTTTGGAAATAGCGGGGGGGGACACATTGTAAGCCACTTTGGTGGGCTATATTTCGCAGATGATACACCTGATAAAAAAGTGATGTATGAAACATTACCTTCATTTTAGTAGACCTCATCATCATCATCATCATTTCAGCCGAAAGACGTCCACTGCTGGACATAGGCCTCCCCCAAGCATCGCCACAACGACCGGTCCTGTGCCTTAGTAGACCTATTCAATGATAACCCACAAAAGTGGGTGCAGTGAAAAAAAAATTTCATCCCCATTTCACATGTATGGGCGCCACCCCTAAAATACGTTATCAAGATTTTTTTATTCTTTTAAAATTGAGATCTATATCTAAACCATTTTTTAACAAAATTTTATTTACTTATGTTTATAACTGTAGAAATTATTAAGCTGTAAAGGATTAGGACAGACGGACAGACGGACAGATGGACGGACATGACCAAACTATAAGCGTTCCTTGTAGGACTACGGAACCCTAATAAAAATGAATGTTTCTTTGTTTGTCCCGTAATATAGGTACATGTTATTATAACATTCATCCAATGCAATTACAATCTTGGTGAGTTGTTGTGCCAGAGCCCGTGAAGGTTTTTGTAAAACAAAAATAGTTTTGCAACGCATCGGCGCGTGGCGGGCACAGCTAGTGTTAAAAAGAACAAACTAATAGTTAGAACCCTTGGACATAAACCTTTAAATATCAATATAATTACAATTTTGTTTATGAAATCGTATGCACGTATAATACGATTTTTTTTCCTAGATCTGCGATAGTTTCAAACTTGCCATCTGGCAACACTGCACTGGTTAGTGCTAGACATAGATTTAGAACACTATAGATAGAGTATCGACGTGCCCCTTTTAGGCTCGTATTACAGAAGCTTCCTCAAGTACAGTTTAAACTCCAATCACCTGATCACTACTTAAGGATAGAATCGTTACTTGAGTATCGGTCTTATTCCAGAACGGTAATTATAAACTTTAATTCAACAACAAAACACACGAATTTGCCCTGTAATATAATAGAAATCTCTACTCAAGCGTAGTCTGGACCACGCTTGAGTGATTACAGATCAAATATCTGCCCAAATACCGAAACAGGTGACAATATAAAACGAAACTAAACTCAGCTG
Source organism: Asteroscopus sphinx (assembly GCA_949699075.1). Taxonomy (NCBI): domain Eukaryota; kingdom Metazoa; phylum Arthropoda; class Insecta; order Lepidoptera; family Noctuidae; genus Asteroscopus; species Asteroscopus sphinx. Next base: position 13,397,926 of record OX453001.1, read on the forward strand.
AACTGTGATCAACAAATCTCTGCTTGAGGGACGTTCTAAAATCAAAGCTCAACTTGAAACTAGTTTTAAACAGAGATCAACGCTTGAGTATCCTTCTGGAATACGGGCCTTAGATAGCAATAGTTTTTACTTCAGTGATACCACACTAAGATTTTACCCCCATTTTTTGAGATTAAGTTAGGGGCTCTTAGTGTACGTAGAAAATAACTTGAAATGCGCAGTGATCAGTTTAAACGATTTTAACCTCTATGTCAGTATAGTAACAAGCGCAATCGTACCATCTTTGTTCAAGTTATTTGCCGGATTAACATTTAATGAAGGCCAGTGGCTCCTACACTCTCGTCTATGAATCACGTATGTACATACAAAGGTAATTTAGAAAAGGGAATAAAATAAAGTATTTTAGAGAAATAGGATTTATTGTAATTTTTTTTTGGATATATTTAATAATATTTATACATAGATATATTTTGGATATTGATTGGATGTATAGGATTTATTGTAATTTTAAGTGTAATTTAATGGCCTTTAAAAAAAATCAATTTCGTTTCAATATTAAAACAACCATATAAACCAATCTACTTCATCAATAAATAAGGATGAAAATTAAAAATACCCTAAATAATGGGTACATAATTACGTAAATCACAGCAGCACTAATCACGGAATTATTTAAAACATACGTCTCCTTCAACAATTTAATAAAAAGATAAAAAGCACCATATAACAGGTAGCACCCTAAATAATGGGAACGTAAACATGTCTATCATGGCAACACTAAACACGGAAATATTTTAGGTTATGTTATTTAGAAAACGCTGAAAACTGCGAATATTTCTATAAGAAATGGGTTCAAAATAGTTAACACTTACGTACTTGTAGAAACACATTGTATGTAGTTGAATAAACACAACAATCTTAACTATTATAAAATTGTAAACGTCTGTTTGTTTGTTTGTTCCAGCATCACGCTAAAACCACTGGACCGATTTTGATGTTTTTTATTTTGTTTGAAAGCTGATGATCTGACTTAAAAACTGGTATGGGTTTTGAGAAAGAAAGAAAGCAAGAAAACAAGAAAAAAATTAATTCGTGGGTTGCGTACTCACCCCAGATCGAAGCTTCTATGCATTTGCACGAGCGGATAGTAATGTACGATGGAGTGGAGTGGAGTGGACAGGGGATGGGACTAGGGATGGGACTGGGGACGGGACAGGGAACGGGACTGGGGACGGGACAGTGGACGGGATAGGGGACGGAACATGGGACGGGAAATGGGACGGGACATGAGACGGGACATGGGACAGGACAGTGGGACAGCACATGGGACTGGACATAGGATGGGACATGGGACGGGACGATAGTGATATAGTGAGATAGTGGGACAGTGGGACAGTGGGATAGTGGGACAGTGGGACAGTAGGACAGTGGCAGTGGGACGGTGGGACAGTGGGTCAGTGGGGCAGTGGGGCAGCGGGGCCGCGGGGCAGTGGGCCAGTGGGGCAGTGGGGCAGCGGGACAGTGGGGCAGCGGGGCGGCGGGGCGGGGAAGCGGGGCAGTAGGGGAGTGGGGTAGCGGCGCAGAGGGGCAGCTGGGCAGCGAGGCATCTGGGCAGCGGGGCATTGGGTTACTGGGGCAGCGGGGCAGTTGGGCAGTGGGATAGCGGGGCAGCGGGGCAGCTGTGCAGTGGGTTTCCGGGGCAGCTGGGCAGTGGTGCAGTGGGATATTGGGGCTGCGGGGTAGTGGGGCATCGGTGCAGTGGGGCAGCGAGGCAGTGGGGCAGTGGGGCAGCGGGGCAGTGGGTCAGTGGGGCAGCGGCGATGCGGGGCAGAGGGGCAGCGGTGCAGGTTGTGGGTCAGTGGAATAGTGTGGCAGCGGGGCAGTGGGGTAGCGGGGCCGCGGGGCAGCGTGATAGTGGGGCAGTGGGGCAGTGAGGTAGCGGGTCAGTGGGGCAGTGGGTTAGCGGGGCAGCGGGGCAGTGGCGGGCAGCGGGGCTGGCAGTGGGGCAGTGGGATAGTCGGGCAGCGGGGCAGCGGGGCAGTGGGGCAGTGGGGTAGCCAGGCAGCGGGGCAGCGTGGCAGCTGGGCAGCGGGGCAGTGGGGTAGCGGGGCAGCGGGGCAGTGGGGCAGTGGTTTAGCGGGGCAGCTGGGCAGCGGGGCACCTGGGCAGCGGGGCAGTGGGGCAGCAGGGCAGCGGGGTAGTGGGGCAGCGGGGCACAGGGGCAGTTGGGTAGCGGGGCAGAGGGGCAGCGGGGCAGCTGGGCAGCGGGGCAGTGGGGCAGCGGGGCTGTGGGGCAGCGGGGCAGCGGGGAAGTGGGGCAGCGGGGCACATGAGCACTGGGGTAGCGGGGCAGCTGGGCAGCGGGGCAGTGGGGCAGCGGGGCAGAAGGGCAGCGGGGCAGTGGGATAGTGGGGCAGCGGGGCAGTGAGGCAGTGGGGCAGTGGGGCAGTAGGGCAGCGGGGCAGTGGGGCAGTGGGGCAGCGGGGCAGCGGGACAGCGGGTCAGTGGGACAGTGGACTTGACTGGAATGGACTGGACTGGACTGGACTGACGTGGGTTAGCAGAATTTAACGCGAGCGGAGCCGCGGGTAAAAGCTAGTTTAGATATAAAATGCCACTTACCCGTGGAAAGTTAATCCTTCAATGTGTTGCTCGCTGCGGCTCTTGCAGCCTAACACACTACATCCGACCATATCGCGGAACTGTACGAGTGTTTTTCACGAAGTTTCATCATAAAATTATAGAAAACTACGAAGCACAATTAATAAAACTCTTTAGTTTGACAGACCGAACGCTTTGTTTGTCAAACTTTAAAAGTGTGACAGCTAAAATATGGGTAACATGTAAGAGATGGCGATATAATAGTTGTGTCTTGCTCTATCTTAGGAGCAGTGGCATAAGTCCATTTCTTTCCCACATACTCTGACGTAGTTAGGAATCTATCTGTAGTGTTCATAATCTAAGGTGCTAGACGTGTAACTTAGCTGTAAAAAAATCGATTTATTAATAATCGATTATTATAAGTTTCATTATAAGCGATTAATAAGAAATCGATTTATTTGAAAATAATAATTGATTATTGGAAAAATCTATTTTTTTTTCGTTTAAATAAATGAAAAATATAAAGAACAGATTTAATCATCTTTACAACAGTAATTTACTTTAGGGCTAAAGCTACTACTATACTAACAAACTATGGGCAGTAAAGTCTGAAATAAACATATTTTATTTTTATTTTATTGGTTAGGAATTAAGAAAAAAGCTTCGGCAACCTATTTGGTTCGGTGCTAGACATTTTGTGCAAAAAAAGAAGCGCCCAAACACGAATTTATTTTCGAAATAAAACAAAATGAACGAACCAATGAATGCGGAACGAGAACTATACTTAATTATACTGAAGATTGGAACAAAATGAATGAACTAGTTAATGTCAGTGTCAATAAAACAATGACTTTTGACCTTGACGAAGACATAGTAGAAAAAAATCGAAAGCACACGAAGCTTAAAATAAAAAATCGATTTCTGAATAATTGATTTTTCTAGCAATAATAATCGACCCAAAAAAATCGATTAAAAAATATAAATAATCGATTTTTTAATAATCTATTATTTTTTCACATCCCTATCCCTAGTTAGTTGCTTTGCTATTCGTGGTAGTATCCACAGACCAAGTAGAGATGCTACGCATCAGACGACAATCTCCGAACAAAAAATTTGGTCAATAGGGAACCAAAGAGTAACCTCAATAATAGAAAATGACAAGCACAGATAATACATTTTTTTCAACATCCAACCAAGCAAAAGGTTTTTAAATTTCGGCTTTTGCCTCTTATTCATGCGTAGGTAGGTACCTATACATGCATTGCTAATATTTTATTTTTTATAGTGAAAGTGAAATAAAAACCATTACTTTTACATAAATCTGTTTATTTTTCAATTTTTTCCTATAAACATTGTTTTTTTTCAGTTATTTCTAATCAGAATAAAATTCTACATTTTCTTGTTTGATTTGCATCCACAGGATCTTCCTAGCCACAGGAGTCATCGTCTTCAGTGTTGAAGGGACTGTTATTTGATTGTACATTACCTGCAAGGAAAATTAAGGCTTTTAACTACTTGGTTTTACATTAATATCTACAATGTTATCATTGCATTTACATAAATCAAACAAAATGAAAGAAAGAAATAAAATAATTATTTTAAACTTGTTACAGGCGAGAGAAAAAATAACACATCAACAATAAAATTAAAAATAATATGCCTGTAAAAGACTAAAAAGGCCCCCATATCAGCATATGCTACAACACCGAAATGTTGCAGCACTGGTTTTCAGATGGGTCCCGGAATGAATATTATAACCTAGTAATTTAAAGTATAGCCTAGTGGTTGAATGCTTGCCATCCTTGCAGGGGGATCTGATTTCGTACCCGGCGCACACCTCTGGCTTTTCGAATTCAAGTGCGAATCAGAATTTTATTGTCACTTTTTACTTTAACGGTGAACGAAAACATAGTGAGGAAACCTACCCACTTGAGAGTGCTTCATACAGTTCTTGATGGTGTTTAGTCCACCAACCCGCAGTAGGCCAGCATGGTGGACTCAGGCCTGAATCCTTCTGAGAAGAGGCCCGTGCCCAGAAGTGGAACAGTAACGGGCTGATAATGATGAACCATTTTTTAATAGAAATATCTTTAGAACTTTACCCTGCCTAACATCATGCTCAAACATTTCTCAGTTGATTGTGACATTCACACACAGCTTACTTTGTTGAGGCCAACTTATAATATTATTATTCATATTATTTTGTTTTTAAATATAAATACCATTAAAGAAAATGAAAAAAGCTGTTGCTTACCTCATTTAACAAATGATTTCCAACAACACTGTATGTAGGCGGTGGCATCTTAGTATCTGAAATAATAAAAATTAGTTTTACAACAGCATTAATATTATTAAGATTCCACACCCGAAGGGTCAAAATGGAATCCTATTACTGTGGCCAAGGGCAGATCCAGGATTTGTTTCGGGGAGGGGCACAAGGGCCAGATAGGCAAGGAGTACTTAGAAGTGTCCCCTATAGTATTAAATTATGTGTGATATTTTATGATTTCCAACTTGCGGTAGCATGTAGTATACTTATGTTTGCAAAAAGAAACAAATAATATTCAAGCGGTATTGTATTAATCTCCCAACTCCTAGTTTTATTTGAACCATCTGGTGGGAAGGGCTGTTTTCCCTGTGTGTCAATTCATTAAGCTTCGTTTGGCCCCCAGAAGCCTGAAATAATCGTTTTCTGTAGTGTGTACTGCATGCAGATTGAAAAGTTCATTGTCAAATATTACACTTTAACATTGAAATGAAATATATTATTATTTGCTTACCTGATGTGATCATATAACAGTGGCTAGTGGCTAGTAGTAGGCTTGTTTGTTGGGCAGACGTTAACAAACATTTCGTAACCGTAATTCGTAATGTACGTTTTTATTTAGTTATATTAAACTATGTAGAAAACTGAATAGTATATTTCAACTTTTAAATGGGATAGGTACATAGTTTAGACTACCCATTTTACAAAGAGTTAATTGGAGTTAATTACAAAGACAATTACTTCAATAATTGAGATTATACATGTACACTACACATAGGTATATAACAACATTTTTTTTTTTTTTTTTAATTTATTCATGACCATGGATACATGTCCTTCAGTCGTAATCATTGAACATATTATACTTGTAATTGTATCCTAGTAAAGTGATGGAATCTTTACTAGGTTTCTGAGGGGATGATGAGATAATACGAAAGTCATGTTTTTCAACTTTGTATCATTTATCCACACTTGTACACGTTAACGAGCACTTAACATTTAATAATCCACCATTATTACACATTAACACTCGAAGAAACACAAATTTTAGAAAATAATAAAAAATCCACAACATGATCTTTACGAATTTTCCCGCCAACCTCCTATATAACAACAATAATACCAGTGTTGCCGGCAATCAAACAAGAAAAAGTCCGAAACCACATTAGAAATTACCCGTTATGTCAAAAAAAAAAGTATTATGTTTTTTACCTCTTCGTTTATAGTTTTAAATCGGGTATCTAAGGGGCGTCGCGCCACACTGACGTTATAGAAATATTAGGGGGCCTGAGGTGGCGATTTTTTTTATATAATTTTCAAGAATGTCAACCTGTGTGGATTCAGGATTTTGCTTAACCAAGATTTTTTTGGACTATGCATGAACAAAGTGAGATAGCGCTTCACAAAGATTTATGCATTTCAAATATTATTATTATACGAGCAGCACATTAAAGAAGCAGAATGATGTAGAATGATAAAGAAAACTAAAGAACTGTCTTTGATCACTGGATCCATCAATAAAAAACTACAACAATTTGTTACTAATATTGCGTTCGCCAAACTGAGCCATAAAGATGGAAAATATGTGATTGTGATTTTGCCGGCACCCGTACCCTTCGTTTGCCGGCAGAAACAGGTGCGGTTGTAGCACTTCCCCGGAAGAGCGCGTTCACAAGGAATTCTCCTACTCCACTAACTTTTATTGAGTATCTTCTCTGTCCCGCGTGCAATTCCTACAATTACTGTAATGACCTACATATTACAGTTAGTGACAATTGGCAAAGGACACATGATAAAATGATGGGGGACACAGAATTACCCAGATCATAACACTGAGGGGGACTCGAGATGCTCTTTATTGTGATCGTCGCAAAAATACCCGAAATTACCCGGCAGTCATTGTTACCCGCCAAGAACCCGCTGAAGGCCTTAATTACCCGAAATCGGGTAAAAATACCCATGCCGGCAACGCTGAATAATACAGACCAGAAGGGGTAGGCCGAGGGGGACGAAGTAACTGTCAAAATCTATTATTGAACCCATCTAGAATCATAGACATAACGTTGAAAATTTTTGTTCTAAGATTACTACCCGTGGTAGTATCCACAGAGTACATTATATAGCTGAGAATAGAGTAATCAGTCAAAAAGACGATAGGAGCGCCTCCGGTGTTAACTTCAGGAACTACAACGTGCTATCTACATACCTATACCTATCTATAGTAGGTATATGTGACCTCGCATGACCCCTACAATAACCTTTAGAACATTTCAGCTCTAAATGAGATTTTGTGCAATAAAACTAACTAGGTGAGGTATTTAATTTAATTTACCTCACCTAGTTATTAGTTTTATTACACAAAATCTCATTTAGAGCTTTAACTTAGGTGTAATTTGGGATATAAAATAAAATGCAGTATTATGGTTTGCAAATTTAATGTAGTTTTACAAGCTTTTTTTATAATATTCAATAGCCAGTTATTTCACATATCTTCTTTCTGTCCTGATGCTAGTCAACAACGTTACACAAACATTACACACTAGTACATCACCGTTGTTATTTATAAAAAACTTATACAGAACTCAAACCAAAATTCTGTCATATCACTTCTGTGGTCTGGGCAAATCAATAAAATCGATTAGTATAATTCTTTATGCAAGGTAAATCACTTTTTCTTTTTAAAATAGCTGTTACCACATCTTGTATCGCAGAAAACATCTTTAACGTGTGTTCGGAAGGGTAGGTGAGTAATTTAAAGATAGAAAAACATAAAAATTCAGGTCGGTTTCGTCACTATTAAATAAAATGTCTTTAAATTGGTTTTTAAATAAAACTTAATGTTAAATCATTCTGAATGCGACACTTAAAGTAATAAATAATATTATTTAGATAATATAAGACTTATCACAATATAAACCAAAAAAAAAGTGTGAAAAAAAAGTGTTTCGATGAACTCTGGTACCCAAGGTATATATTGTGTTATGGTACCAGGGTTCTCGCTTTCAGGTTTTTATAATACTTAAAATAACAGTTACATTGTAAGATGTAATTGAATTTATTGTGATTGTAAGATGTGGACGAACACAGTATTGGAATTTAGAAATAACTTTTTGACTTGCCTGACAACAGAAGCGCTTTGACAGAATTTTTATTAGAGTTCTGTTAATGATTTTTTATAAATAGCTGGTGGCATGGTGTGAATGTGTTGAAGAATGGCATCGGATCTCAGATTAATTGCCAATCTGAGCATCAGATATAAAATGCAGACTATTGAAAACAAAATGCAAATCATAAAACTGCGTTTTATTTAATATCATAAATAAAATTTAAACTGTGTTCATCTACCCGCACACGCTGCACTGATATATTTCTCTGTACAGTCATAAACAAATGCAGTGTTATGATTTGCAAATACGTTTTTTTTTATAATATTCAATTGCTAGTTCTTTCACAGTATCTTCTTTGTCCGAATTTTATGTCCTGATGCCAGTCAACAACGTAATCACATCACGGCAACAGCCGAATGTTGTATGTAAAATCTCATACAGAACTAAAAAAAAACTGTCGAATCACTTTTGCGGTCTAGGCAAGTCAAAAAGTTGAAAATGATTACTGTTACAAAATTGTTTTAGTATAATTTTCATTTTTATTACATTTTAATACTTTTCTTGCCCTTGCCCATACCTTACTATGATCAGATTTAGGTGTGAGAAAGCTCTTAAGAGAAATAACTTTTCCGCTGCTTTTTTTCGAGTTATCATGACTGCCATTCATAGAATCGAAGAGTTCATCGAAAACCAGCAATACTTCGGCGGTATTTTTGCACTCCACTGAAAGTATTCTTTTATCTGAAAAAGTAGAAATAAAACTAAAAATATGACTTTTAAATACATTTCGAAGATGGTCAACAAACAGCAAATTACTGTTGCATATAACCAGTGATCAGATGATTGGTGTTCAAAATTTTGAAGGTAAGTTTGGTTTATTAATTACTAGCTTCTGCCCACTGCTTCGCACTCGTGTAATTCGGTTTATCACACAAAGACGTTATCGCCATTCAGCAGGTTTTTTTTTATCTTCGCAGTATAAAAAGTAGCTAGGTTGTTCTCCGGGTTCCAGACTATCTCTGTACCACGTTTCCTCAAAACGTAATAAAGAAACATAGAGAGTTACTTTTGATTTTATAATATTAGTTTGGATTTGAGTCAGGTAGATATTTGCCTGTTTGCTGGTGGATAAACAAAATAAATCATTGACTTTAGGTAATTAAGCTCACGAATCTGATTACTGTTTATAATAACTACTCACCAGCTAAGTATCCCATATTGGTAGCAACAGTTCGACTGAATATTTGGGTTTCCATCTTAACCTTCATTTTGGGGGTTAATGTGAGCTTCCGTAAGATTTTTCATTCATCTGATTCCTTTATGTTAGGGATGAAGATTAATTAAGTGGTCCCATTATGCAATTTTAACTTAATTGTCTATAGTGCACTGCAAATCCTTCGTAATAAAATTATTCCTAATCCCTTTGATTAAGTGTGGGGGATCAAAAAGGGGCATGAATACCTTTCCATTTATTACAAATACTTGATCCTTGAAATTTTGTATTCTTCTTTTATAAGAACTTGTGTTAATTATTTAATTAACACGAGTTTCTTCTATCAATTCGTTTATAGTACTAACATTGGAGTCCCCTGGTCACAGACAGTTGCAAGCACATTCAATCCACATTACTGCAATTCGGTTATAATATTTTGTTAATAAAAGTTTTAAATCTCCTCTTGTTGTTCCTCTGGAAAATGTATAAGCCGGTGGTGGTTGCTTGTAATTTTCATAACTCCCCTAACATAAATACAAGAGCATGGTCAGCTATGTTTCTCTTTGTTTGTCTTCCATTATTAACAAATCCAGTAATCTCATCTCTTTTTCTATTGAAATCATAATGAAACATTATTGATATTTCATTGAATAGAAGAAAGAATACACGACGTTATTGACCCTTTTCTTCAACTGTTCAAATATCTTTTTGTTTTATCCTGGTCTTAAACCGACACAGGAAGTAAGCAGAGTTAGAGATCTATATGCTTTTGAGCCCTGTTTGTATAAGCTGAGGAGCCATGATTTTTTCGTCTTTGGTGAATCTTCTTCCCATTTTTCCTTCCTTTTGATTGAATTTTGGAGGCTGCCAATGTCGTAAATTTCTGTAAACATTTCTGAAAAGTTGTATTTTCAGAAAGTTTCTTACTTTCTATGTGCTTCCTTTAGTCGTGTGGCATAACTGTCTTTTTTGTTGTTGTAATGTTTTGATAGTGTTTTGCGGGTTATTATGTTTGATGCTGAAAAAAGAAAACCTTGTTATGAGATAGTTCAGTTATCTTGCTGGTTCATTAGTTATGATGCTGGTTTATTAGAAACTTTACTTTGCCCGCAGCTTAGCCCGCATACTGAAATAAGATATAGCCTATGCTACTTCTGAATTAAGAAGCTTTCTAATGGTGAAAGAATTATTAAACTCAGTTCAGTAGTTTCAGAGTTTATCGATTACGAACAAACAAACAAATATTTCCTCTTTATAATATTAGTATAGATCATCATCATCATCATCATTTCAGCCAAAAGGCGTCCACTGCTGGACATAGGCCTCCCCCAAGCATCGCCACAATGACCGGTCCTGCGCCTTCCGCATCCAGCGGATTCCCGCGACCTTCACCAGGTCGTCGGTCCACCTTGTGGGGGGCCTCTACCCACGCTGCGCCTTCCAGTACGCGGTCGCCACTCCAGAACTACTGCCCCATCGGCCATCCGTTCTGCGAGCAATGTGCCCCGCCCACTGCCACTTAAGTTTGGCAATTCATCGGGCTATGTCGGTTACTTTCGTTCTCCTGCGAATCTCCTCATTTCTGATTCGATCACGCAGGGATACTCCCGAGCATAGCCCTCTTCATTGCCCTTTGTTTGACTTACTCCCGAGCATAGCCCTCTTCATTGCCCTTTGTTTGACTTTGAGCCTTCTTATCAGGCCTATTGTGAACGACCACGTTTTAGTGCCGTAAGCAAATACTGGTAACACACACTGGTCAAAGACTTACGTCTTGAGACACTGCGGCATTTTGGACGAGAGGATATTGCGTACTATAGATAGCAAATTTAATTAAAGTTTGACTTTGATCATCATCATTTTAGCCGAAAGACGTCCACTGCTGGTCTTAGGCTCCCACAAGCATCGCCACAACGACCGGTCCTGCACCTCCCGCATCCGGCGGATTCCCTCATAAAAATCTCAGCGCTCTGTAGGCAACCCAAAACATAACTAACTTGTTTACTACAAAATAACAAAACATCACGCCTGTATTCAGGTAGGCAGACACCCACATTGCTCCAGTTGTGTTGTGTAAGTCCCATGCAATAGTGGGCGAGCCTATTGCCATTAACCGGGCACAAATCCAGACTCCAGGCTGCTACTGAGAATTTCCTAATGAAAAAACCCAATAACACTTCGCCCGACCCGGGAACTGAACCCAGGACCCCACGCTCAGCAGTCGCGCTTGCAACCACTAGACCAACGAGGCTGTTTCACTACAATACATTGAAACATAATAAATGAAACAAATACGTACCTTTTTTGGTCATTGCAGCTGGATGCTTTAAGGAAGTAAGAATTACCCCTGAAGTGTTTGCAGGCGCAGCTAAATCTGGAAATACATAAGTCATTTGTTATTTTTGGTTATCTATTGAGTATAAGGTTATGATATGAGTACAATGACAATTATTAGAAAATGTGATCATAAACATGAGGAAAATAATCCTACTAATATTATAAACGTGAAACTTTGTGTGGATGTTTGTTACTCTTTCACGCAAAAACTACTGAATGGATTTTAGTGAAATTTGGCATATAGATAGAATATAGCCCGGATTAACATATAGGCTAATTTTTATCTCGGGAAGATGAACAGTTCCCGAGGGTTGCGCGATAAACGACATTCACGCGGGCATAGGCTAGTATAAAATAAACTTTATAAAAAAGTTAAAACCATCTTCAAAAATAATAAAATAAATTGTGTGAAACAGTTTAGGAAGTCGGTGCCTTTGATTCGGTTTGATTTAAGAAAAAATTGGCACCGACTTCCTAAACTGTTTCACACAAATTATTTTCAAACTTTTACCCGACTGCGCCAGAAGGAGGGTTATTGAAGTCAGTTTTTCTTTTTTAAAAGTTTATTTTATATTTTTGGCATCAACAATAGAAAGACAAGCGATTGCTACAATCCCCGATGATATGATATGCTGTCATACATTGAAGAGTTCCCTTCTTTATATCCGGAGATCAGATTTTCACCAAATGTTACCTTATAGATAGATAGATAGATAGATAAAACGTTTATTTAGTACAAAAACAAGACACAAGACATACAGGTAAAAATACAATAAGAAAGTGTGATATTTGTCTCAATATTGTACCAAATGGGTGTCCAGCTCAGCATGTGCCAGGTATTATACCTGACGCTGGTATTCTGCTGGATCCCTGCAGTGACATACGGACGTCGAGCAGACCAGATACATGAGAAAAATTAAGAATGATTGATTTGCGTTAGTGTGTTATTTTTAATGTGAGTATAATATCCACAAAATATATATACTTTCTGAATGCAAATGCTTGATTTGTTGATGAAAATACCAAAATCACTATGTGTATGTATGCCTATAATATTTGAGGAGTTCCCTCAGTTCCACATGGATCCCACTATCAAAACTGTATTTTGATAAAAATGGGATCAATCTGGAAGATACCTTAATTTTAGGGGCTCATGGCTAAGTAGCAACCGCGCAGATTGTATGATGGTAATAATATGGATAACCTCCCAGAGGTTTAGCTACACTTGCCGCGGTCAGTCCGTGGATGGGTGGGTGGCCATTTTGTTGCACATTGAGACCCCTTCATGCCTCGAAGAGCACGTTAAGCTGTCGGTCCCGGCTGACATACGCACATCTATGGCAGTTGCTATGGGTAATCAGAAAGAAGCCCGAAAGTCCGACAACTGGTCTAACCTGCGAATGTCGGTATTACCCAGAAACTGTGTTGCGGGGATCTGATGTCAGTCACTCCGTGTACAATACTGATAAGTATTCAGCCGCATCTGGTTACATTGGAAGCCAGCACCAACTTAATTGGGAATAAGCTAGGATAATGAAGTGTTAGCAATTTACCTGTTTCTGAAAGCTTTTAAGTTCACTGGTTTTGGTGGATATTGGTTTACTAAATCGAATCGGTAAACATAGGGTAGGACGCCCTCCGGCTCGATGGAGTGATGATACGGATGCGAGTGACCGAGGATTGATGTCAGTGGCGTGCCATGGGAGAGGCCTAAGTCCAGCAGTGGACTAATATAGGCTGATGATGATGATGAAATAGACCTGTTAAAATAAGATAACCAGTTATTACATAAATTCATACAAATAACGTACAAACAATATGCTTATACAAATGGTAAAGCCAAGTGCAAAATTATGTACCAAATAAACCTTTCAAATATACAGAGGGCTTACAACCAAAAAGCTAAGCTAACTTCAGCCTAAGGACCCTAAAAACCGCCGATCTGGCAGGCAGCACCTGGTGAGATCAGGAGTTATGCGGTGGAGAAAAAAAAATAGGTATTTAGTATTGTCGGTGGCTTTTTTCTACTAAGAGTTTATACATGCTGAAAATTTAGTCGATTCGAAAACGATGCCCCTCCTCATCGACGAACAACTTTTACTATGTGACCAATCCTGAAATCGTGAATAAAAAATCAGCTGTTCCTATTGTGTTCAGATAAATCGACAAAATGTAGGGATCGGCTTTATTTGTTTCGGGGTTTCAGGGTTGGTCCCATAGTAAAAGTTGTTCATACTGACGAGTACAATGACCCCTTAAAAGATTTTCAGTTATTTCAATAACACATCATTTATATGAACACAAATGTAGGGATCAGCTGATTTTTTTTCGCGATTTCCTTAAATGTATATGCACTTGGCTGGCAGGAAAATTCAGGAGAATGTTGTGGATTTTGTATTATTTTTCAAAATTTGTGTTTCTTCATGTGTTAATGTGTAATAATGGTGGATTATTAAAAGTTAAGTGCTTGTTAACATTTACAAGTGTGGGAAATGGTACACAGTTGTACAACACGACTTTTCTTATTTTCTCACAAATCCCTCAGAACCCTAGTTTCCATCACTGTATTAGGGTGTTTTACTTGGGATTGATAAAAATCATGATTTTTATGTTTATGAGTTTTTTTTTTTTTTTATCAATAAAATCATTGATTTATTTGATTTTTTTCACTTTTTATTTAACTTTGTAGGATTTAAACTTGTTATTATTTACATAATCATAACTGATAATATTCTAAATATTGTCTAAAAATCCCAATGGTTCCAAAGAAAAAACTAAATAAGTAAAAAATTTTTTTTTTTTCCAAAACCAGTTATCGTTTATTTTATTATTTTTAACGCATTTAAATTCCCATAACATTATGATTTAAATAAATCAATAAAATTATATGGAAAAAAATAAATTTGATTTAAATCACGGATTTTTATTAAAAAAATGATTTAAATCACGGATTTTTATTAAAAAAATGATTTAAATCAATGACTTAAATCATTTGATTTACCACCCTGGTTTTACTAGTCTTGGATAAAAGATCTTAGCAAACAGGTCATAAAACTACTAAAAAAAAATGCACTTGACAGTAAGATAGTTATAGTTATAGATAGTATAGATTACCTCATGGACAGAATTTCATTGCTTTACCCGTAGATATGGAAGGTTCGACAAGTGTAGGATTCTTCCTAGTCACATGGTAATATCTGACAGTGCATTCTTATGGGGTGAGCCTGTAAATTAAATACATGTATTTTTTTTAACTTTCAACAAAGCATGATTTGTTTAAGAAATAAGTAGTAAGTGTTGTGTCATCAATATTGTGTACAACAAATGTTATCAAGATTGACGAAAAGAAGAAACTTTTCAATGAGGAGACGCAGGTTGGATCCATGGACCAGCCATGTTAGCCATTTAACAATGAGGTTTTTCATTTTTAGTTTATTCAGCAAAAATAAACATTTTAAGGAAATCAGCATGTAACAGAGAAGAAAGTTAAATGGATGGATCACCTTGATAAGACCGCCCATTGTACATATCTTCTATATAAGTCATATTATATGTTGCTATTTTATTTTGTGTACAATAAAGAGTATTTGTATTGTATTGGATAGATGGAACGGTGAAATACTGGTCTGAAATGAATATGTGCAAAAGAGAAACTACCTATGAACGGTCAGGGTAAAAAATATTGGGACAAATTAATAATAACTAAGAAAAATAAACTATATCTCAATGACACAAGGTGAGTTACAGGAAAAAAAAAACAGTACAGTACTGCAGAATAAATATTGTGCATCGGCACAGATATATCGGCAAACATCAGTAACACTCATACTGTACATGACAAATATGATTGACTAAAGTAACTTGGTCCTAAAAAACATTCGCAATTTCGAGTGTCATGCCAATGTTCTCATTCTGATAAGAATTTTATTCCATTGAGATAAATTTTAATATGCAAGATTTTTTTAAAGATAATTTTGAACAGTCTATTCATCCTGATATTTTTGAAACTGACTGTACATTTAACTAAAAACTGTAGTAGTAGTGACCATAGAAATAATGGCAAATATTTTTAAAAATACCTTGGTCAGAGTGTCGCCTTAAGAGGCCCTTGCGTGCAAAGTAGGAACCACATTAGCACTTAATCTTCAGCTCCTTGTGTGAAATTTAGTTTTTAAAGTGTTTGAGACATACTTTTCTATCATTGAATACAAATTAGCCACCCAAAACAAGAATATCTCCACCAATTTCCAGGTTCTAAATCAGCCTTCTTCATTAACAGGGTTGGGAAACGAATGCAAAATTATACTGCAATCTTCACCTGCAAATGAAAATACATTATTATTATTGTTCAGCAGTCTTAGTAATAATACTGTACACCCTTTTAAGACAAACTCAAGTTAGATGACAAAGTTCATATTAAAGAATATTTTATACTTACTACGGTAGGTAATCCAACGGCGAACACAATATCTAAGTAAATATTCCATAGCATCAAGTCCGGTTCGGAAGCAAAATAGAATAAATGTCCAAAGTAGTATGCACGGATCAAAGTATAAATTTTCATCATTTACATTAAATTGAACTAAAGTTTACAAAGGAAACTGCAATTTTGCCGGCCCGGCGCCATGACACATGACAGAATGACAATCCATTATACTTTTACAAAAGTTTATAAACCAAACTTGAAAATCCTACAAAAAAATACTTTTTAAAGAGCAAATATAGATTTCAGATTTTTTTATTGATATTTGTGTTTTCAAAGTTTGCTTTTCCCATTATTCTGTAAAAAAAAAGGTTTAGCTCCAAGTAAAGAATAGTAGAAATTCTGCGTACAAAGAAATATATTGGTTTTGACAAACACACCGTTTTGAACAAAGAGCCAAGATAGGCTCATACTGTAAACCAGATACAACAATACAACACTTGTTGTACATCTTACTTGTACTATCACTGCAAAATATCACAGTTAAGAAATCATTAAGAGGATAAGTACAGAAATTAATCAACGCAAACTTTAATCAACAACATTATATGGATAAATCGAAATCTTACAAAAACAACCAAAATTTACGTAAAAAATTAACAATGACCTCAGACTACATAGAGATACTACGTATGACGGTCGAAAATTATCTATGGTCTTGGCAAAGGGCCTAAACGGGGTGAAGACTGTTACAAGGGGGCGAGGGTCTCCTGTCATGTATGAAATTTCTAACCATAGAGTACATCTGTATACGGTTGAAATTATTTGTTCCAAGTTTATCACCCGTGCACAGACTACTTAGAAGATACTACGTATCAGACGGACGACTGCCTTGAAATTTTTTCATCGATTAAGTAATCTGTAGCAGGGGGAAAATAGAATTTGACATTTGCAAGTAGGTAGGTTTTCAGTATCTATATATCTATAGGTAGATAGGTATAAATGATACTAGTGTATAGATAGGTAGGTACTAAATGTTTTATTATATTTACGTGGGCTTATAGGTAAAATTCACTAAGTGACATTTTTAGCAAAATATACATCACTTTCGGCTGATAGGGAATTGGATGGAAAAAAAAACTGATTTTTGCCAAAAATGTCACCTAATGAATTTCACCTTTATACCCATACTGTTAGGTACGTACAGTACTGGACTGTGTCTGGGATATTAAAATTTAAACAACAGAACATTTTTTAGTTGATTTATTTTTCAGTTTTTTTATATATTTTTCATACGCCATTTTTTGAATTTGCGGCAGTACCCCCACTCGTTTTTCGAGCCGCACAATATCGGTTCCCCCTAAAATTTTATTAATTGTGTTACACCAGTTATGGATGGCAAATTTCACAACAATTAATGCAAATTGATTGTTTCGGTGTTTCGGGCAGTTTATTTCGTACGTCATTTTTGATTTAATTTCTTTTAAAATAGTTTTGGAGATATAATTTATGTGAGGGCTATTTTCCAGAAAATTATTTGTCGTTTCCATAACTGTGCCGAAACACCGAACTGCTTTCTCAGATGGGTAGCTTAGTCGCTTTTTACATTGGTTGTACTCCCTGTGACTCACCCATTCATGAATTTGAAGAGGTGATTCAGATGTCAATAAATTTTTACATTCGTCACAGGGAGTTCTTTCTAACACTTTTCTCACTACCCATCCGGCAGTGTACGCCCGAGAATGGACTTCCAGGCGTTGTTGTCTTGCCCGATTGACAACTTCATTCACATTGTCAGGATGATCAGGCAAATTTGACTTTGACCGAGTTGGTGAAGTTGGTGAGGTTGTTTCAGTCTCACATTCGGCTTCAAAAGTGGAACTTGTTTTCAGTTTTAAAATTTGAGACATGCTCAAAAGTTGGTCTGCCCGATCATCCTCACAGTTAAATGTATCATTGTGAAATTTGATCATCCGTGTTATCAGAAGTGATCTGAATGTGCAAATGAAGCTGTAGCAGTCTGGGTCATTGTGTCTGAAGTTATACGCCCTCACTTGCCCAAAAAAGTTTTCAACTGGATCAGAGTTGAAATAGCGAGGACGCATAACTTTTAGACCCTGCTCTTGAAAGAACTGCCACAGCCTCATTAAACTTTTCAAGGTAGTAACACAGCTTTTTAATGTGGGCACTGATATTGTGTTGCCTTTTTCATCCAGAAATTGAATTTTTTCTAAAATGTTAATGGCGTCCTTCCAGAATGAATGGTGCTTAGTTGTGGAAGTAACTGCCCTCCGCAGGTCCTTTCCTTTTGTATGCTTATGGTGGAGGGCAGCACCATTGATGCTGTCAAATAGGTTGTCGAAAAACTTCACTGTTTTTGCTGTGTTTGGCATGGTGTCACTCACTGGTCTTCCATCGGCATAGTGAGCTGGAAATAGAAAATGATTATATTTAAGGTTTGTAGTATATCATAGAATCATAGTCAAAATAAAGAAAAGAAGAATAGGAGCCCACCTAACCAATTACAAAATTAATATGACTTTTTACCATCTGAAAAAAAAAACAGGGTCTGTCATGTAATAATAGATTTATGAAAAAAATAAAGTGAAAACAAAAAATCTGCTGTTTTGACATGTTGTCGAGCAACATTGATGACTGTTGTAGGAAACAGTAGCCCTAGCACAAACCATAGAAAAAGTTGTTCTTTATGATAAGTACATTCACCCCTTCAAAGGTCCCCAGGCCCCAGCTTATGTTACATCTTATCAGTTTTTCAAATATATCTTTAACAAGATATGGCTCAGATAGTTTTTTAATAGTATAGAAAAAAAAACTTACAAAACTGTGAAGTATACGAAAGGGCAGCAGATACGGTGGAACTGAACACACGCGCGGCAGTTTTGACCTGCAAATTTTTCATTTCAATTAATGCTTACAAATCTGAAAAGCAATGCAGTAAACAATAAACTGGGTGTTTATTAGTAATACCGTGCACTACATCATTTTACTGTGCAGTATAAATTGGCCGTTTTTATTAGCATGGCATATACTTAATTATTGACCAAGCAACTAGGTTTCCAAATCAACAGTAGCATCACAGGAACATACTACCATTCCAAAATGAGACAGTTAGGTCAAGTGAGAAGTTCATTTATAAATAGTATTAAAGTTGTTTTGGAATGCAAAGAAAATACAAACCTTCATTTTATTTCTATTGCTCATTTTCTCAGGAATGACATGATGATCATTGAGTTTGTGAAGAAGTCTTGAGTCAGCATGGTTACAGTCTGTCAAATACACGTCTACAATATCCTGCCATTTGGAAATTTTTCCATCCAATTTAATACATTTGTTAAGGAAGTTATTTCTGAAACCCTTAATTATGTGTGAGGGGTCGTAGATAATGTTTAATTTTAGTCCGCATAACTCCACAGTGTCATCTGAAAGACAATAATTATAAATTAGATTGGAATTTAAAATTCAACAAAAAATGTTTAATGTTATGATATCCTGATGTATGGTCTATGTATGTGCTATTGGCACAGATAAAGAATGGGACTGAAAATAGTAGCATTTGTATTCGCCTCTCGCTCACACATATAGTATTGTGAGAGTGAGAGGCACATAGAACAGTAAAAGTGCCGCCATTTCCAATCCCATTCTTTATTTGCATGAGTAGTATGTGTATTCTTTACCAACCTGTTGGCAGATCTGCAATGAGTTGTGCTCGCCTTGTCTCTTGTTGAAGCTCCCCAAGAGCTCTGCGAAATGTCGATCCCTGATCGCAGATTGTAGCAATGGGCCTAAGCCCAATCTCTATGGATGCAGTGACAACTTTTTTTATTATGCGTTTCAGCTCAGCTGGATTAGTTGCACCTTTACAAAAGTAAAAGGCAAATGGTTGCTGCCATTTATATACAGCTCCTCTTAACATAAAGACAAGAGCTTGGTCTGCAAACTCTTTATGTTTTTGATCGAAGTGCACAAATCCATTAATATTATCTTTGTTTTGATTGAAACTTAGCCGTTCATCAAGGTGCATCTCATCAAAAATTATGGAGCAAAATTTTTTGTTAGTGTTCCATGTGGCAACCTGAAAACAAAATAAATGTTACTTTTTCATTGTGCACTACACACATGTGGGATATATCACACTATACACATAAGTTTGAAAATGACATACCTCTTTCTTCATTACTTCAATAAGCACAGAATTTATCCCAACTTCAATATTCAGCTGTGATATTAGCTTATTCAATGTGGATTTTGAAGGTAAGATGAATATTTTCCGTAGAAATCTGTAACACTTTGGGCTCTGTTTCATAATAGATAGTGCAATTAGTTTTTCAGAGTCTGTAAATCTGTGGGCCTGTTTCTTTTTCATACAAAGGTTTATTTGCATCTGCATTATTTGCTTAGCATATGGGTTCATCTTACAAGTAAGCTCTTCAAAAGAGTTCTCCTTAGAAAATTTCAGTGCCCTTTTTGCCCTCTTCAGATAATCAATTTGGTGCTTAGATTTATTGTATATCTTATACAGCTTTGCACAATTGGGTGTTAATTGGTTTATTTTACTTATTAGTCTTTTTCTTGATGCCTTTGGTGTTTTTAGGAGAATCAAACCTGGGCCTGCAAAAAAACTTCATCTCATTATCAATATTCATTTGAGATTATAATTTGGAGTCAGTGTTTCATAAACAGCTACCAGTTGCTGACTGCCTTGTTGGTCTAGTGGTCGCAAGCCCAACTGACGAGCGTGGGGTCCTGGGTTCGATTCCCGGGTTGGGCAGTGTTATTGGGTTTTTTCATTAGGAAATTCTCAGTAGCAGCCCGGAGTCTGGATTTGTGCCCGGTCAATGGCAATAGGCTCGCCCCCTATTACTTGGGACTATAACATAACTGGCGAAATGTGGGTGTACTATTACACCTCTGCCTACCCCTTCGGGGAAATACAGGCGTGATATTATGTGTTATGTGTGTGTGTTTCATAAACCAAGGAGTCTTCAAGTTTCAATTGATTAGGTTAAAGTAGCATTCAATAGCTAGGTAAGCATGCACTATTGTCAACCATTTCATTGCTTAATACTTTGTGAGATAGTGGTCCAACACAAGCCTATTTATACTAATATTATTAAGAAGAAAGATTTGTTTGTTTGTTTGTAATCGATAAACTCTAAAACTACTGATTTTAATAATTCTTTCACTATTAGAAAGCTACTTTATCCAGTATAACAATTATACAATATAACATAACATAACATCACGCCTGTATTTCCCCGAGGGGGTAGGCAGAGGTGTATAGTACATCCACATTTCGCCAGTTATGTTATAGTCCCATGTAATAGGAGGCGAGCCTATTGCCGTTAACCGGGCACAAATCCATACTCCGGGCTGCTACTGAGAATTTCCTAATGAAAAAACCCAATAACACTAACAAACACACACTAACACACTTTTATACAATATAAAATGTCGAAAACTTAGTACAATAATAATAAAAACTTATTTCAAGAAACCAACCTTTTGCTTGAGAACTGGTTGATGGATGAGCAATTAAAATTGATTCTGTTGGTGAATAATGACCAGAGTCCTTGCATATGGAAGCTACAGCTGTAACAATATATACATACCATACATTAAGACCACATTTACTATGTACTCAAGTGCAAAAAAATTACACATGGCAAAAATTGAAATTTACAAGTAACCAACCTTTTGCTTGAGAGCTGGTAGATGGATGAGCAATATAAGGTGATTCTTCTGCCGAGTGATGACCAGAGTCCTTGTATATGGAGGCTGAATCTGTAAAAACATAAATACCATACATTAAGACCACATTTACTACATACTCCTGTGCAAAAAATGACACATGGCAAATTGACATTTACAAGTAACCAACCTTTTGCTTGAGAGCTGGTAGATGGATGAGCACTATAAGGTGATTCTTCTGCAGAGTGATGACCAGAGTCCTTGTATATGGAGGCTGAAGCTGTAAAAACATATAAATACCATACATTAAGACCACATTTACTACATACTTCTGTGCAAAAAATGACACATGGCAAAATTGACATTTACAAGTAACCAACCTTTTGCTTGAGAGCTGGTCAATGGATGAGTAATGTAAGGTGATTCTTCTACAAAGTGATGACCAGAGTCCTTGCATGTGGAGGCTGAAGCTGTAACAACATATACATACATCATTGCCATAATTATTATACTAGTATAAGTCATAAGTATTAGTGTTTTTTTTATATTTAATCTGTATTTCTTGGTGGCTTACCACTGAATCTCGCAACCTTTGGAATTGGTTCTTCATCTTTGAAATAGGAATGGTCTGAATGTCTTTTCTTGGTTATTTCTTCACATTTGTTGGCTGAAATGGGATTAAAGACAGTTGACTTATACATTTTATATTGAATTAGCATGAACAATATTTAAAAAAAAACAGTTAATATCGTTTTAGGCTACTTACAAATATCATCAATGTGTAGTGCGGGAACCCCATTGGTAATTTCCTCAGGTGTAAACAATGATGGGTAGGCACCATACCTCAGTCGGGAATTCGGCCTGGTAAACCTTTTCTCAAAATGTATGTGACAAACCGAGAGTTTAGCAAGTTTTACTTTCGGTACATTTTTGAGATTTTCAGAGTTTATACAGTCCAACCACTTATTAAGTCTAATATCATCACTCACGGGGAAATAATGTAAAAATGCGTCCTCTCGCTTATTACTACAACCAACAACACAGCACTTTGGTGTCCGCATAATTGTTGCTCTCCGTTTATAGTTTTGCACCAAAAATAAACGACTTTAATTAAATCCTCGGAAAATCAATTACAAAAACTCGACGAAAACAACAGAATTTACGGAATTTATTTACTCACAGGAGAAAAAATAACTAACTGACGCTACTACTGACAGCTAACTACAACCAGTCAAAGATGGCGGCGACCCAGGCCACCGCGGGGGAGGAATGCGGTGCGCGGAGGACGCGGTTCTATTTTCCCCCTTCGCTCTACAGCAAAAATATTTTCTATGGAAGTGAACCGGCGGTGCACCCGTGGTAGTCTGTGTATTCGTGCTTATTGTTGTTGGTTGTACTTTGAAAATAATTAATTTTCTCTGCATACACATAGTGTTATTCACAGATTAATGATATATGTAGTGTTATTGATCCCCGTATTGTGCGACGTAACGATATTATAAGATTTTGGTAAGTATTTTATAGTTTGTTTATAATACTTAATTGCATTTGGCCTATAGCAACATGTTCGGGTCTCATGTTCTTAGAGAAAACGAATTAAAATTGCAAAATGTTCTTCACTTAAATTGCCCGATGTTTAATCATTTAATCATACAATGACTGTATAGACTCAAAACATTGAGTTTAAAGTTTGTAATTTATATGGACTCTACGCAAATGAGGGTTTGTTCGATCGAACAAAGGATGAGTAAGAGTGCGGTTTACCCGCAATTTATATTCTCTTTAATAAATTGCAAATATTGAGTCCTGTTTACCCGCAATTTATATTCTCTTTAATAAATTGCAAATATAAACATAAATTGTACTTACTAATAGTTATAGTAGGAACAGTGCTGCTGAAATTATTCATTTAGAAGTATCTGAGGATTGTCTTCTCTGAAGATTGAGTGAAGTAAGTCTTTCCAGAAATGGCCATAGTATTTCTGGAATTTCCTAGAAACAGTCATAAGTAACTAGAATCTTTATTTACGGAAGAAACATTTGAACATTTATACTAAAATGATGTTGAATACTTTATTTTATGTAAACCAACTTTCACTTCCTAATTAACTGTTTGTTTTGTATGGTTCATGAACACGGCACCATAATTACTAGAACAATATTTTATTTCATTTTCTTCACAAACATTGTAATACCTATATTTTATTTAAAAGCTATGTATTGATTTCTACTTGAGCTTAATAGTGCCCTTAAAGGCTCAAAGTATGTCTAGGTAACTATGGATAATACAGTTAAAAGGGTTTACCAGGCACAGTAACAGTTTAGAAATCTTGAATTTTTAAATTCCTTTACATGAAGAATCACTCTCCTTGTATTGCAATAATTTACAACTACTATAGATAACTGTTGTACCATGTGTTTATTTGCAACTAATGTTAAAAACATTAAATTTACTTGCAACCTGCTACAATGTTTCTTTGTTCTTTCTGCTCTCTAAATAAAGGACTGTAATAATAAAATTACACATAGCTATATAAATTGAGTTATTTTTTGTATTATTTACTACATAACGGCATAGGTTCTTTCAGTGGCGTGCATTGGCCTACTTCACTTGAATTTAATTGTGGTATATGTTATTGATTTTTTTATGTATGAAGATTAATTTAGCATTAATAGGTCTATTTTAAGATAAATAATCATCGTACTCTGAAAAAAGGATAATAATTTACACCACTATTGAATTAGAATGAGGAAGGCACTAGGTATTGCCTAATTGCCTATATGCAATGCACGCGCCTGGGTTCTTTGCTTAATAAAATAATTACACAAAGAAGTTAATTTTGTATCAGTTTTTCATGATTTATATTTTTTTAAGCAACACCTTTTAGAATAACATGATAAACAACATTATAAACAAAGATAAGATATTTTGAAGTAAACTATGGTTTGTAATATAAGTCATTACTTGAAAATAATAATAATGCTGTTTAAGAGCGTATGTTCGATTTAGCGCAAGTCAAAATCTGCACGATCTATCGAACGGCACACTCACTACGGCACGATACAATAGTTCCTCTGTGTGCGTGAGTGCTGAACCGTTAGCACGAATAATTTTGATACTTTTATTTTTTTAGGATCTATTGTATGTTTTTTTTTTTATGAATGAAAATTTAAAAATTAAATATGTTTTTTTGTAAATATTATAACGGATTCGGATTCTACTTATCAATGCAAATATAAAATCCTGCCTCAGTGTTTTCATTTAACAAGTATTTTCAAAGATATATAAAAAGATATAGCGATTTGAAGTTTTTTTTGTATGGAGAGAAAATTAAAACCTTATACATTACCTTAAAGTTTCGTGTATAGATCCATATAGTGCTAGTGCCAAACTACACTAAATACATACTCTGTTGCTTCAAAAATCTTCGATTTGTTTTTAAAAATAATTTTTATTTTTAAAAAATCGTCAGTTAAAGATAAAATTAACATTGGAGTTTGATAGGTGCTCATCTTTAAAGCAGGAAGATTTAGACCTAGTGTGGTGCCTCCAGTTGTACTTGATGGGGTGGCGCTCAGAGTCGTGAATAAGTTTAAGTATTTGGGTCACATAGTCACAGATGATCTAAAGGATGACTTAGACATAGAAAGAGAACGTAGGGCGTTGGCGGTTAGGAGCAATATGCTGGCCCGCAGGTTTGCTAAATGTACTGCAAGAGTAAAAGTAACCCTCTTTAGGGCATATTGTCAATCTTTTTACTCTAGCAGCCTGTGGGTTCAGTACACGCAACGAGCCTACAACGTCCTACGTGTGCAATATAATAATGCTTTCAGAATGCTGTTGAGGTTGCCGCGATATTGCAGTGCGTCACATATGTTCGCGAGTGCGCAAGTCGACGGGTTTCACGCTATAATGCGTAAAAAAGCTGCATCACTAATAACACGATTGCGCGGCAGCTCCAACAGTATTCTGAAAATGATCGCAGCCCGTCACGACTGTCCAATCCAGAAACACTGGGTGGACAGAGTGATAGGTAAGATAAAGTGATTTATTATACCTATCTTCACTCACTTCTTCACTCACTGTAATACCTACTAACATAGTTTTAAGTTATTGTTGTTTGTTACTAACCTTCCTGTGTTGTTATATGGATGTCATGTCCGAAATAAATGATTATTTAATTTAATTAATTTATGCTAAAACCACACAATACCTCAAAGATTTATTTATAGATTCATATATTAGAGATGCCAAACTATAATAAATACATACTGTAATGCTGTAATGCTTCAAAAATGTTCAATATGGTTTTACAAGTATTTTTAGAGATACATTCATTTGAATTTTTTTATGTATGGAGAGAAAGATGTTTTACGCCAAAACCTTACGTTACATCAAAGTTTCGTGTATATATGCATATAGTGTTTGTGCCGAACTACAATAAATGTATACTCTGTTGCTTCCTAAATCTTTGATTATGCTTTTAAAAATCATTTTTATGAAGAAAAATTTATCGACAGTAGGAGATAAAGTGTTAATTAACATTTTTACGCCAAAATCTCACAATACCTCAAAGAGTAATTTATAGATCCGTATAGTAGAAGGCCAAACTACAATAAATAATAACTTTAATGCTTCCAAAATTTTACGTTTTACAAGTTTTTTCAGAGATCTAGTAATTTAAAGTTTTTTTATGTATGTAGAGAAAAGCGTGTTACGCCAAAACCTTACGTTACCACAAAGTTTCGTGTGTATATTTGCATAGTATTTGTGCCGAACTTCAATAAATGTATTCTGCTGCTTCGAAAATCTTCGATTAGGCTTTTAAAAAACATTTTTATGATAAAATAATAATATCGACACTAGGAGATAAAGTGATAATTGGCATTTTACGCTAAAACCTTACAATACCTCAAAGAGTCATTTATAGATTCGTATAGTAGAGGTGCCAACCTAAAATAATCCCACAGTGCGCCGCCGCCGCCGACGGTTTTTAGACGACGCCGCCGCTGATTTGCGTATAGGCGTAAAATCGGCGCGAGTTCTAAATGTTTTAGAACTTAGTTTTAGGAAACCCTACAACAGCCTTACACTCTTCTCTAATATATTTCTAACTTTCAAACATAGATACGTTTAAGTACCTAGACCTAGTACATAAGAATAATAAAACCGGCCAAGTGCGAGTCGGACTCGCGCAGTAAGGGTTCCGTACCTCCCAACGACCATCATCCAAACTAAACGTGTACCGTAAACTGCCCTAACTTGGCCCACAAGCCATACTTTGCCTAGTCATATTTTGAGTAAACTATAATAGCTATGATTTCCGTACTTGGGGAGCTTTGAAAAATATGACAACGCTAACATTTGGTTCAGTTATAAAGTCTCAGTGCGTGTAAAAATTAAGTTAATGCCTTAGGCAAAGTAGAGCTTGTTGACAAAGTTAAGGCATTTTACGGTATACAAAATTTCAGCTCAATCGGTTGAAGATATCTGCTTCAAAATTGAGTTGCAAGATTCGACCTTAACAAATTACATACATACATACATTATTGCATGTTAATAAAAAGCTTGTAAAAAGAAGGCAATTTCATAGAGCAAACTTTGAACAGAAATTTAAACTTTTTTCGTTCAACAGATTCGGCTATGACAGACGGACAGACAGACAAGAGAGTGAACCTATAAGAGTTTAGTTTTTTCCTTGTAGTTACGGAACCTTAAAAATACATTATTTATAAATAAAAAGCCAACGATTTTGTTTTTTTTTCTACTAAACCCGAATAACTTACGTTTGTTTTTATTAAGATAGATAGATAGATAGAATATTCTTTATTGTACACCAATAACATTATTAAACTTAGGATTTTTTTAATTTTTTGTCACTATAAAACAATGTCAGTCATAAAAAAATACTTACCAAGTACTTATGATAATACTTTAAAATTTTGTCGGTCATCAAAAATAAAATATTTTATTTACCAAAGTACTAAGATTTGACGATCGCCCTAAAACTTGCAGTATCCGTGTATAAACGCACGGCAAAGGTCGTCAACCCCCGACGGAGCGCCGAGCGACGTGACCACTCTCTGGAAGGGCTCGCGGCGAAGTGATTTGAATCGATTCGAACGCGAAGTATTATAGTAGTTTTAAAATATTTATAAAAAAATTATAGAGCTAATTTAGTTGAAATTTTCAAGTGTAAGTTTTTAAAGAATATGTTTTTCTATTATAGTAATTTATTGTTATATTAAATTATGTAAGATATAGTGGTGAAAATAATAATTGTATCGACTATAATTTCTGAATAATTTCACATTGTTTGGATTTTTATTTCTTATGTATTCAGCCTAAAATGAAAAATCCTTTCTAATAACTATTTTTACAAGGATCTTCCCAGTTGGTTAAAAAATTTCGTTTCTTAGGTCTGTCAGTGGTTTCAGATATTTGAAGCTTCGAAATTGACTCTGAAAGTGAAATTAAGAAAACCTCTGTTCAGTTATCTTGATAGATTTCACAAATACTCTAATAATCGAACAAAATAAACTATCTTCTATTTAGACAATAACATTTCCTAAAATTATTAGTAATTGATATGTTCGTAGGATAAGTGGTTGATGAATAATCAGATTTGAAAAATTACGTTTTTGAGCAAAACAGCCCACGGACCGAGCATACGCTCTTAAGCAAACAAAAAAGAGCAAGAAAGGAAGCAGAACAAAAATAGTTATGAAGTGAAAAGTAGATTAAAAGTTTTTGTTAACACTTGCAACAATAATATGTACTCAGTTTCATTTGTTGCATGAATAAAAAAGTTGACAATTATTGTTCTTGTTCAGGGTTGATTGATTTAAATCAAGTGTTTTTTTTTTAAATCAGTGATTTAAATCAAACCTGATTATTTTCCATAAAATTTCATTGACTTATTTAAATCATAATACACTAGAAAACTAAAACTACTATTTTAAACTAAACAATTAGAAAATAAAAATTCATATTAAAAATTATACAGTTTATATCTTTTACTGAATATTGAATAAAAATATGTCAATAACAAACTACAAATGAATGAATGAAAATATTCATAATAAGTGAATAAGTAAGAGTTTTAAGTAAATAAGGAGTAGTGGTTAGGTCTTCTTCAAGTTATGTTTTTAGGGTTCCGTACCCGAAGGGTGACAAACGGGACCCTATTACTCTCGCTACGCTGTCCATCCGTCTGTCTGTCACAGGGCTGTATCTTTTGAACGGTAATAGGTAACCGGTTGAAATTTTCTCAGAAATTGTGTTGCTATGAGTAGTATCACGGCAAATAATAAAAACAAAAAAAAGTCTAAAACCAAAGGGGGTCCCCATACAAGAAACCTCAAAAAACATGCATTTTTTTCAACGTTTTGTTCCTGCTCTATCTTCAAAACTGTAATATATACCAACGTCAAACTTAGTCAGATTATAGTGCATATTATGTAGTTTAGCAACAAATACTAAAAATAAGACAAACATAGACATATGTGGTGGTACCTGCGTAAGAAAGACATGCAAAAATTCATATTTCGCGCACTATGTGCTGATATATTTTGATAAACTCGTAAATTAAATCAGTTTTTATGGGATATCAGGTCGTTGAGAGGTACGGAACCCTTACTGTGCGAGTCCGACTCGCACTTGGCCGGTTTTTAAATTAATGACGTCAACATGGGAGGCGTAGTTTGTTCGAAAGTTGCCACGCATGAATCGCAAGTTAAATTGTGATTACAACCATTATATCTATCTATTTCTGTGGTATTTTATCTTGACATAGTAATTTTTGTCATAAATATGGAAGATTCTATGTCAGTAGATTAACATTTATGAAAACCATTTAAAAAATGATAACTAGTTTCAAATCAAATCAATTTATTTGCGAAATATGGGTAAAATTACATTTGATGTCAAAAATAAAAATTATATTTAGTATCACCATATTCAACCTTACGGCATGCAAATTTACACATCTTCTATCTATATCTATATACTATAATAAAACTGTAAAGGTCGAAAAGTCTGTACATTGAGTTTTTTTTCGCGAAAACCGGCTAGGGGGACTAGAAATAAGCTATAGAACACGAATCAATCGTTTAAAAAATTTATGTCTGTCTGTCTGTCTGTCTGTCTGTTTGTTACCTCATCACGTGAAAACTGCTGAACGGATCGTAATTAAACTTAGCATTTGTATTGGTATTAGTCTAACTTAAAATATAGGTTATGTTTTATCTGAATCGGTTGAGTACATCCAGCGATACAGCTTGACCCCTCTATTGTATTAAGTTGCATACAAAGTAGAGGTCATGATTGTTGGTTGGATGCAGGTTGCAGGTTCCTAAAAATACAACTGGATTCTATTAGTATTATAGAAAATATAGAATAACATAACATAGCCCATCACTGTCCCGCTGCTGGGCATGGCCCTCTTCTTGGAATGAGAAGAGTTAAGGAACTGGATATTGTTAGTGTGATTATCATAACATAATCGGCTCATTACCTACTGCCCCACTGCTGGGCACGGACCTCTTCTCGGAACGAGAAGAGTTAAGAAACTAGAAAATATAGAATAACATAACGTAGTCTTCCCATTACTGTCCCACTACTGGGTATGGCCCTCTTCTCAAAATGAGAAGCGTTAATGAACTGGATATTATTAGTATTCTAGAATAACATAACATTACCAGCCCATTACAGTGCCACTGCTGGACACGGGCCTCTTCTCAGCATAAGAAGAGATGTGGTTAGTGTTATAGAATAACATAATCAGCCCAATTACTTCCCTCTGCTGGGCACGAGCGTCTTCTCAGAATGATAGTTTAGGGCTAATTCCATGAAATTCCATCACCTTAGCCGGTTGGTTGTAAAAACAAAATATAGTATGGTCGGTAAATAGTGTAATCGTCTGTGTAGGCGCTTATATGTATATATTTGAAGATATTGTGTTCATAATTATGACACGACGTTATTTTCCGACATCCACGCGGACGGAGTCGCGGGCACAGCTAGTACTATAATAAAATTGTAATGGTCGAAAAGTCTGTACATTGAGTATTTTTTCGCGAAACCCGGCTAGGGGGACTAGAAATAAGCAATAGAACACGAATCAATCGTTTTTAAAATTTATGTCTGTCTGTCTGTCTGTTTGTTACCTCATCACGTGAAAACAGCTGAACGGATCGTAATGAAACTTTGCATTTGTAGAGGTATTATATTAGTCCAACTTAAAATATAGGGTATGTTTTGTAGATCCAGTGATACAACTTGACCCCTCTATTGTATTAAGTCACATACAAAGTAGAGGTCATGATTGTTGGTTGTTTGCTGGTTATGTTGTTAGTATATTTGTTCTATGGTATTATAGAAAATATGTAATAGCATAACATAAACAGCCCATTACTGTCCCACTGCTGGGCATGGGCCTCTTCTCGGAATGAGAAGAGTTAAGGAACTGGATATTGTTAGTGTAATAGATTATCATAACATAACCAGGCCATTACTGTCCCACTGCTGGGCACGGACCTCTTCTTAGAACGAGAAGAGTTAAGAAACTAGAAAATATTGAATAACATAACATAGTCAGCCCGTTACTGTCCCACTGCTGGGCATAGGCCTCTTCTCAAAATGAGAAGACTTAATGAACTGGATTTTGTTAGTGTAGTAGAATAACATTACATGATCAGCCCATTACTGTCCCACTGCTGGGCACGGGCCTCTTCTCAGAATGAGAAGAGTTTAGGAGATCATAAATTAAAACAAAACTTTCACGAGTTCAAATGGCCTATTCATAAGCATTATAAAAAACTTCAATTGTAAGCAAACTTCTTAGAAACAAAGTCATAAATAAAGTTTTTTTAACATAAGCGGGACGCGCGTTTTTACTCGGCTGATAACATATGTCGTTGTCACTCAACGGTTAAAAGACAGATGCGCCCGATCACTCCAGCGGATAACATAACACGATCAGCTCAATTACCGTTCCACTGCTGGGCACGAGCGTCTTCTCAGAATGAGAAGAGTTCAGGGCTAATTCCATAACCTTGGCCGGTTGGTTGTAAAAACAAAATATGGTATGCTTAAATTCTATCATAGTATGGTAGGTAAATAGTGTAATTATCTGTGTAGGCGCTTATGTATATTATAGGACAGTGTGATCAGTTCATAAACATGACGATGTTATTTTCCGACATCCACGCGGACGGAGTCGCGGGCACAGCTAGTACATTATAAAAGTCAAAAATTAGAAAATTCAATTATACAATATCACATTACTATGTCCAAGTTCAGTACCGAAAAATGACAATTATAGAATGTCACATAGTTAATAAATCCAAATCAAGTATATTTCTAACATTTCATATCATAATTTGTCATTTACATATTCGGTGATGCTGTTGGTTTTGGAGAAAAAAATATGTTTTTTACTTATTTAGTTTTTTCTTCGGAACCATTGGGATTATTTTGACAATATTTGGAATATTATCAGTTATGAGTATGTAAATAACAAGGTTAAATCCTTCAAAGTCAAATAAAAAGTGAAAAAAAATCATGATTTTTATCAACCCTGTTCTTGTTAACAAATAACAACAGAATTCAAGACTGTGTAGAACGGTATTATAATAAATTTACAGAAATAATAAACTTTCAAGATATATTTTTTTGAATCTCTAAAATTACAATTAAAAATGATAAAAAAAAACCTTTAATAAAAACAAGCTTTTATTTAGTTCTACTAAAATGAAATAGATGTAATTTATTATGTTGAATTAAATATCCAAAAAAGTTTTTCATGCTTAAGTGACTAGTTAGTCTATGCAGGAAATATTCATACAATAAGCTTTTTTGGATATTTGTAGAGTTAATCTGTCAAGTTGGTTAGAAGTTACACAATTACTAACAGAACAGACACACATAAAGATAAAGATTAGACAAATATGGCTAACAAAGGCAAGAATATCTTTTCAACCACTTCTCCATGCAGACTTTCAGCTTATTCAAATTGGTTTACGGTAGGTAAGACTTGGCCTTTTTCTTGCCTTTTAGGTTGAAAAGGTTGATAAAAAGTAATTTACGTATTGAAATATGGACATAATTATTATGATGCTTTGATTATAATAACTAAATGTACAATACTACTAACTACTGTCTTTGTTTTCGTTTGTTGTATGTAGAATAAAGAATATAATAAATAAATCATTAAAACATGCAAGTGATGAAACTAACCATACACCTAAATTAATATTGACAGTTTATATTGTATCACATTACTTCAGGTTAAAGCTCGTAAAAGCTATGATGATGATTAATAATACTAGGAATAGTAAGAGTAAACATTGCATCACATGTAAAATTCAAAGTAGACATTGCCCTTGATGTCTACTTTGAATTTTATACTTTATATCAATACTGATACAGGTACTTATTAACTGCCTTGGCTTGCCTTCATTTGGTTGGTCTGTACCACATTAGATTGTATCTTGCATCATATTGTGGGGATTTACCTCTTTACTCTGCAAGATGTGACTAAAACAAAAGTTTAACTAACATTGAAATATGTGCAAACACAGGTGCAATTTTTTTCTAGCAGTAGGTATTACTTCCCAAAAACAATAATGTTACCTTAATGACTAATAATATAACTAGGCGGCCCATACTCCTACAATATAATTGTGCAATATTTGCAATTGCGCAATGATATTGACCGTTTAGGGGTGAGATTGAAAGACAAATGAAGATCGGGAAGATACAATAATAATTGTGCAATATATTGCGCAATTATATTGTATGTGTATCGGCCGCCTAATATTAGTTAATCGTTAATGACTGTACTAAACATGCCCAGTGGCTTCAATATTGTGAAAAGTATTTTGTATCCGAGATCAAAAGTTTTATAAGATAGTACAAAGTACTGCAGCCTGTCCCATGTCATCATTTCAGCCGAAAGACGTCCACTGCTTGAAACAGACTTCCCCCAAAAGCCCCAAAAGGGGAGACGTGCCATAATCGCCACGCTTGGCTGGCAGGCAGGTTGGCGATCGCAGTTGGTTGAATAAATACTCAAAAAACGCTGCTGCCCATCCTCTGGTGAATCTTCTGGTTAATCCTCTGGTAAATCCTCTGGTTAATCGCCTTTTACGACACCCACGAAAAGAGATGGGGTGGTGTTATTCTTTGTGTCTGACACCACACTTTTTTTTTGTCTTTGGAAAATCCTCATGGACGCACTCCGTCCGGGGTAGGCGGAGCCAGTGTCGGACTCTTACCGACTAAAACCACCACGGTGTTCCTTCAACTACCTTAGCCGGGGGCGTGAGAACCCGTGAGTATTCACACAACCACCCCAGACAGGTCCCGGCCCGCCACAACCTGGCGAGCCCCTTCTCCCCGTCACCCTCCTAAGCGGCGCACACGAAACACTGCACGCCACCTCACCTCATGAGCCTTTACCAGCTACGCCAGCTGCGTCAACTACGGCAGCAGTGTCAGCTACACCAACTGTGCCAGCTACGTCAGCATGCTGCCAGGCCAGCATGCCAGCTGTGACAGCTATGCCAACTGCGCCAGCTACGCCAGCTGCTGGTCAGGCAGCAGACTACCCGGAGTCTGCTGCTCGCAGGCCCCATTCTCCCGTAATTTTTTATAGAGGTTTTCTTTTTCGAGGTCTGGGCGGTGAAGCCAAGACCCTCGGTCCCAAGAGGTGCGAGAACACTACTCAGCGGGCACTCCTACGGGACTTAGGAGATCGACGGGGGCAGGGAAGGACAGTCACCTCGCTGCCTGCCCAGTGGCAGGGTGAGTGCACACCGCGCCCGCCTCTGCTCCTCCACTGTGTCCTCTGCTGGCATCAGAGGGACACGTGGAGCAACTCCCCATTGGCCCACATGGGGCCCCTCCCGTACCAGAATATTCGCCACGAACTGTCCTATGTATTCAACTAATTACTACTCAATAGGTAGGAAGATTAAAAACCTAGAAAAAATAAAAAACAAGTCACCCTTTTAGAAGCATTAAAAAAGGTAGAAAGGAATAATCAACATGTAAAAAATACTTTATATAGAGCCTTGTGGAACACCTGTATTTTAGACTTTTCATAGATCCAAGGTATGCTTTTGACACTGTGAATCACTATTTATTTCTAATTAATGGAAGTCCAGAGTAACTAGTAAAGTAAATAACAACATCATTAAGGGCCACTTGCGTCAAACAGGGTTAGCGTGCTTAACTCAGAGTTATGCAGCAACTCTGGGTTAAATCGTTAACTTGTCTTGAACACTGGATTAAGACGGTAAAAAAATAACCCACCCATGATGGAGGGTTAAATCGTTAACTCTGGCTGTTATTGTTCCGTTTGAGGTTATTTGTATCATAAGGCGTGGTTAATTTACATTGAAGTTATGAAAATATGTATTTGATTATGTAATTATTCTTTGACGATGAGGAAGAAATTGTTAAATATTTAAGCATAGATTTTTTGATAGAAAATTCCAAATACGGACTTTCAAACACACGGCGAGAATAAAATGTATTTCGATGAACGGTAAAGTATTTGATTTTATTTGATACTATCCGTGCAGTGCGACTATGGAACTCCCTCCCACACTCACTACGTGACAGCCCCTCTCTGAACGTATTTAAGAAAAGAATTAAGGAGCATTTTCTTTCTCACTAATTGATAATACATATTTATTTATTATATACTAGCTTTTACCCGCGGCTTCGCTCGCGTTAAATTCTGCTAACCCACGTGAGGATCCTGTTAATTCAGTCCAGTTCAGTTCCATCCATCCTTTCATTCGGACCGTCCAGTCCAGTCTAGTCACTATCCCACTATCACACTATCCCACTATCTCACTATCTCGTCCCGTGTCCAGTACCGTCCCATGACCAGTCGCGTACCATATCCCGTCCCGTCCCATGTCCCGTCGCGACCCATGTCCCGTCCCGACCCATGTCCCGTCCCGTCCCATGTCCAATGTCCCATCCCGACCTATGTCCCGTCCCGTCCCCCATGTCACATGTCCAGTCCCGTCCATGTCCCGTCCCCCATGTCACATGTCCCGTCCCGTCCCATGTACCGTTCGTCCCATGTCCCGTCCCATGTTATCAATTGTTCAGCAAATCAATTTTGGTGACACAACGACTGCAGCGCCACCTACCGGGTCCATTTGTTAATTCAAACCTTGCAGGGACTCGGACTCGAACGTACCTACACAAAAAATATCATTAAAATCTATCATCAATCAGTTTAGGAGATCAGTGACATACATAGCAGCGTCACCTACCGGGTCCAATTGTGTTTCTAAACCATCCAGGAACCCATTGAAACATACACACAAAATTTCATCAAAATCTTATTTAATACGTTCTTTAAATTAGAGGGGACCCGATTTTACCATACCGAACGGGACGAACATCAAATGTTTGACAGGTAGGAACAGTTTGTATGGGAAAATAAAATTGTTGTTTTTTACCATTTTCCTTGCAAATTTTCCACATTTTCTCACCTTTTAAACCTTCCCTGGACTTCCACAAATATTTTAAAACCAAAATTAGCCAAATCGGTCTAGCCGTTCTCGAGTTTTAGCGAGACTAACGAACAGCAATTGATTTTTACCCGACTGCGCCAGAAGGAGGGTTATGTTTTTCGAGTGTATGTATGTATGTATGTATGTATATTTCTTTGGCACGCTCTGTGGCCTAAACGGCTTGATGGATTTGAGATTGAGAGGTGTCGTTCGATTCGTCTTAATTCTGAAAGTGACACTGGGTACATCAAAATTTAAAAAATTAAAATGGCCGCTTTTTGGCGCCATATTACCTCTTCAAAATTTTTTTTTTCCGTCAAAAACTATCGAGTGGGGTATCAAAATAAAGGGTTTTATAAATGCTTTACAAAAATATATACAACTTATATGTTTAAATGTAATTTGGAATAAAAAATGCTAAAAAACAACAAAATATTCAACGTTAAAAATGAATTTGACTTTTCAAAAAAAACATTAATAGTATGATAAATAAAACATGACAAAACTAAAAAAAAAAAAAAAAAATTATTAACTAAAACAAAAAACCCGACTGCGTGTAAAAATAACAGAAAAGATATAAACAAGACTTATCAACACGCAGGCGGAGGCTACCTATGTACTATTATGTAATTCATGACCAAAAACATACGTAGCCTCCGACTGCGTGTTGATAAGTCTTGTTTATATCTTTTCTGTTATTTTTACACGCAGTCGGGTTTTTTGTTTTAGTTAATTAATTTTTAGATGTAGGTATATTATAGGTTTATATAAGTAGGTATAATTAAGATTTAGGTATGTATATATAGTTTTATATTTATTTGTATATAGGTACCGTAAACTGCCCTAACTTGTTCCACAAGCCCTACTTTGCCTAGTTATTTTTTGAGTAAACTATAATAGCTATGATTTCCGTACTTGGGGAGCTTTGAAAACTATGACAACGCTAACATTTGGTTCAGTTATAAAGTGTCAGTGCGTGTAAAAATTAAGGTAATGCCTTAGGCAAAATAGGGCTTTTTGGCAAAGTTAGAGCATTTTACGGTATATGTTGTTGGTATGTTATTTTATAATTTTAGATGAACATTAGTTAAGAACACTGAAAGTTACCCTCAGTTTTACATTTTATATTTGCTCTATCACTCAAAGGTTTGCTGGTAGAAAACTCAATTATGAGTTAAGCTCGCCTTTGTACATGTAATTTCAAAACTATTATGTATTGTTGTGTTTTTTTTTTTGTGTGCAATAAAGAATAAGAACTATCATTAAAATAATTTTGTTACATAATTTGTAACGATCGTGCGTGACGTATAATCCGATTAAGTTTTTAAACCAGGGGGCGTGTATATCACATCTTGATATGCGAATTTCGAAAAACATGTTGTTATTCCGCATATTACGACTAACGATATCACTGGCATGCGCATTACAAGAAGTCGAAGGCCATCGGCGCGATAGTGTTTGTGCGTGCACGCTGTTTTCGCAAAATTGCAAATGCGAATATATTATTTAGAGTGCTGGATATACGGTTGAAAGTACCTTGAATGAGTTAGTATTTTTAAAGGCGTGTGTTAACTCTGACCTTGTGGTTTAAATAATACGCAACAGGCATCGTATGGCGCCATCGCTCGGTCCTCTCGCCTAGTCGTAAATACACGTCATGACACACCCATTCTTAGACTAATAAGGTGGTTGTATTTTGTTACGTAGCTACCAACACTACCAGATAATTTGATCTTGTCTTACGTATTGATGTCCAACTTAGAATAATATATTCTAAGATATCCAATTTAAATTGCAAATGTTAAAATAATAGTAAATATTAATAGGTACCTACATTGCTTTATAAATAGGTGACAGACACACCTCCAATGCGATTAGGTACATTGAAAATAACATAGGTACGTACCTACTTTGTTTGATTTTGTCCAATGAATCTTTACAGATAAAGTTGTTCCCAATGATATTTTAAAATATCATCGGTTGTTCCTATTTTAAGCATACCGATATTTCCTACATGGCGACTACTTTACTATCTTTATTTGTGTCTATTATAAAAAGGAAAATAATTGTTTGAACTAATAAGTAATAAATTAATAATACTAGATTGTCATGAAATCGGTAGTTCTTATTATTTTATATTTTTATCTAGAAAACTCCAAAACAATTAGTTTCTTCAAAATGTCGGTAGACAATATTATGAAAGACTCGTCATCAAGCATTTGAGCATAAATCAATCAAGCATAAACGACCGAGATTATAGTTTTATAGAAAAGCGTGATAAAATCTGACCAATCTGAGGATTTGATTTGATTTGCAATATCTAATGTCATCTCCAATGTAAACAGACACTACCAAATCTAGCAATTAATTACAGGCAACAACCATGCAACCCAGTATCGTCGTTGATTATCGGATATCGGTCATACTTAAATTGGTCGGCGACCTAAGCACAACAGCTCTACAAAATTATTGGAATCTTTGAAGTTCAAGTAGGTCTAGATACCTACTTGAACTTCAAAGATTCCAATAATTTAATAAGGAGACTTTTAGTGTTTTCAAGTGGTCCTTGTATCATATCAATATTAAAACTGATCATTATATGGTATGATAAATGGAAAGTTGTTCGAATGTCTATTTATGATAAATGAACGGATTAAAAATTGATAATTCTAGGTAATATATACCTACTCGAAATTAAGTATGTGGTAATTAAAAATGAGAGTCAATCGATAGCATGTTGTCTCAATTAATGATAAAGAAATCTAAATTCCAAAGAAATACCTCAAAATAGAACTTATGAATCGTAAAACATCCAATTTGAAATTGAAATATAAAGATATTTACTTCCTGGATATACCAGTTTGCCAAAAGTGCTTAAAACTGTTTTTTTTTTCAAGGATTGTTCTGCCAATGCCACAAATAACTACCTATGTGGCAGAGGGACCTATCTAAAGAGCAACATATTGCGAAATGATCAAGCCTAAAATATTGGACAATAAAATCGATCAACATGGGTTCGTCTTGGCTTGGCTAATGTTTATGCGTTTTCTGGCTGATTAATAATCATTGTTTTTGTTTACGACACTGGTCACATGTGTGACTAATACCTAGGTACAATAATACAGATACAAATTGAACTGCTATATGACAGATTGTGCGACGTGTTGTTGTTTACATTCCTATAGTTGAGTAGGTAGGTAGGTAGGTTCTAGGTATTTTAATTAGGGGGTGCTGGCCAGAAAACCTCCACGTGTGTCTGACGGCTGCTTGTCCTTCTGGACACGTCTAGAGGGAACGGCAGTTGTTGTTCCGGTGCACCCTGGGCACGGGCAATAAGTCTCCTTTGGACCGGGGGACCTTATTGCCGGTGGCGAATATTCTGGCACGGGAGGGGCCCGATGTGGGCCAATGGGAAGTTGCTCCGCGTGTCCCTTTGAGAAAGCAGAGGGCACTGTGGAGGAGCAGGGGCGGGCCCGGTGTGCACTCACCCTGCCACTGGGCAGGCAGCGGGGGGACTGTCCTTCCCTGCCCCCGTCGGTCTCGTAATCCCAGGAGTGCCTGATGAGTAGTGTTCTCGCGTCTCTTGGGACCGAGGGTCTTGGCTTTACCGCCCGGACCGCGAGGAAGAACACCTCTATAAAAATTACAGGAGGATAGGCCTGCGAGCAGCAGACTCGGGGTAGTCTGCTGCCCGACCAGCAGCTGGCGTAGCTGGCGTGGTTGGCGCAGCTGACGTAGCTGGTAAAGGCCCGTGAGGTGAGGTGGCGTGCAGTGTTCCGTGTGCGCCACAGAGGAGGGTGCGGCCGTCGTTAGGCCGCACGGGGAGAAGGGGCTCGTCTACTTGTGGCGAGCCGGGACCTGTCGGGGGTGGTTGTTTGAATACTCACGGGTTCCCACGCCCCCGGCTAAGGTAGTTGAAGGAACACCGTGGTGGTTTTAGTCGGTAAGAGTCCGACACTGGCTCCGTCTACCCCGGGCGGAGGGCGTCCATAAGGATTTCCTAACGAAAAAATAAAATAAGGTACCTACTTTAATTAGCGCTGTAAACAAATAATTTATTTAAAAAAAGCTATTGATAAGCTATTGTCTGTGTGGTGCCGGACTTAAAGAATAGCACCACCCTTATCTCTTCTCATGGGTGTCGTAAAAGGCGACTAAGGGATTCACCAGAGGATGGGCAGCAGCGTTCTCTGAGTATTTAACCAACCAACTGCGATCGCCAACCCGCCTGCCAAGCGTGGCGATTATGGCATATCCCCCCCTTAATTGGGGGAGGCCTATGTCCAGTAGTGGACGTCTTTCGGCTGTAATGATGATGATGATTGATAACAAAAAATACTTTTTTATTAAGAGCAGCTTCTCGTGCATACTTCACGGACTTATTTTAGATACAACGTGTATCAGAAATGCGTGGTCATATTTGAAGAGCTCATTCAGGGCCTAGCATAGAACAACTTTTACTATGGGTAACTAATGGTACTAATATCAGTTGCTCCCTACTAAATCATCGATATCGCTCGACAAAATGTAAGAATCAGCTGATTTTTTTTTCGCGATTTCAGTGCTGGTCCCATAGTAAAAGTTGATCGATAGCATCCCCTGAGTAAGCTCTTCAAATATGACCACGCATTTCTGATACACGTTGTATATCAAGGCTAATAAAATCTTACT
Source organism: Asteroscopus sphinx (assembly GCA_949699075.1). Classification (NCBI taxonomy): domain Eukaryota; kingdom Metazoa; phylum Arthropoda; class Insecta; order Lepidoptera; family Noctuidae; genus Asteroscopus; species Asteroscopus sphinx. The sequence goes on from OX453001.1 coordinate 13,438,794, forward strand.
GACTAGCATAATGACCCAGGCTTCGGTTCTAAAACAATTTTATTAGCTGTTGTTATATTCATTCACATACACGTGACAACATTCTCATCGGTATAGTCTCTGTAATATCAGAATGGCAGTCTCATTATTCTCTACCATATTAAGCATCTTGTTCATGTCTGCAACATCTACAATTAATTTCCTTTTGCATTACGTGTTCATAAACTTGGTAAGGTAAAGACTTTCGTAACTGCGTGGCGGTGGCGCGACATCACGCCATGTCGCGCGATCGACCCAACCCTGGCCTGTTACCTACTTGTTAGAGTTTTTAGTGCGGGAAGTGTTCTCGGTAAAGCAAGCAAAGCGAATGTTCGAAACACATGGTTTGTGGTGTGAGTTGTATGACTGATATTCTGTGGTATCATGTCAACGACTGAGCTACGTCACGCGACGTCACGTCAGCCTATGGACGGCATTTAGACGCTGTCGTATCGGCATCGGCCCACACAGGCACCCACATGCAGTTTACTGGTAGAGTCGGCACGAGTAACACGTGTCGAATTCTTACCCGTGTTCGGATTTGTGTGCGAAAATTACAGCTGACTGTACATTGTTTATATTCTACATAGCAAGCGTTTTGTGCCTTGAAAGTTGACAGTGAAATATACTCAGCTAATCCTTACCAAGGTAATTTTCTACAATTAATCCGATTTTCCTTCCATAATGTTGTTTTGTTTAATGCTTTTGGATTCATAATGATCAGTTACATTGCATTGGCATCTAGATTAATTTTTTTCTTGTTTGGTTTAATTTATCTGTAAAATTTTAATACTGAACATGCATATAATATTAATAAATATTACCCGTTAATTTAGCGTAGTTAATCTGCTTAATAATGAATTATATAATCTTGAAACTGTATTTTTTTGCTCCTCTTGTTGATTTAATATAATTTTTATGTCCCTTTCGACACATCCGCCTCCTTGTAGTATTTAAATCACTAGTATTACATTACCCTATGTGCATGCAGTCTACTGTTGATTTTGAAATGTATATGTATTTCATTAAAATTTACTCATATTTGAATTACAAATAGACTTTCATGCTTTTATACTCTTCATTCTTCACAATAAATCAAATTATTTATATGTATTTAGGATTTAGGACGTGACCTTTGGATTATTTTAAGCGTGTATCTTACAGCTTCTTTCTATTACCGATAAGCCATTTTCATTTTAAATTCTGAATAACAAATGTGTTCAGTAAACAACAAACACGTTATTATTGTTTGTTAGAAGACAGCAGTGGATCAAATAATGACAGTTGTTTGAATCGACATTGTTATTACTCTTTGCTTCTTGGATATATACATATTATTTACTTAGGTGAGTCATAATACCTAGAATCGTATTAACTTTCAGGATTGTATTAGCCGTGAAGTCTACTGTTCTATTGTAGCAGTGCGCGAGGCGATCCTTCGCCTTGATGATCTTGGCTTTGAAACTCGTTTCCTTACACTCCAACGCACCTTACCTGACTGACCTCCTTAACACCAGTTTTTTGAGGATCAGCGAATGTCTCAAAACCATAATCAAATATTTAGTACCTACAGCTTATTTGCATTTAAATGTTTTGTGTGCTCGTCACCTTTTACTAACTTGTTGTTTTTTCTTTTACCTTTTGCTTAAAACATTCAAGTGCGCTGAGTAGGTAGGTATCTACTTTTGACGTTACATAACATAAAATGTAATTTGCAGATTCGATCACATCATATAAGTAATACGTATCACGTTACGTATGTCCAGCGATAATTTAATTATCGCAGTTATCACAAACATTTATAAAATATTTCCCTGCCAGCTGTCGCCATTTGCCACGGTGGGTTTTTTCTATTTCTTTGTCTAGGTCTAACAAGTACTTATTTTCCTTTTCTGCAAACAATGGTGATGCAAAAATAAAATGAGGACAAAGTTTGTTTGCATGATTAAGTAATGTGTCCATAATATGATTAATTGACTTGATATTTGCAATGACATAATTTTTGATTATGGTCTATGTCCAGCAGTGGACGTCTTTCGGCTGAAATGATGATGATGAATTTTTGATTGCATAGAATCGATTTAGCGAAGCTGTATTAGTGTTATGATCAGTAACTTATAACTTTTTATTAGTTCATAGGTCTCACTACACCATGATCATAATCATACAAGTAGGGGCATCCACTTCGAACATGTTCTCCCCCATTATAGTAACAAAACGTTCTAGTTTTACACCATCGGCATCAGCATCGCTATCTTGACATGATGGCCTTGTAAAGCGCTTATTATATCATGCTATTATTCAAACTAAAAACACATTTACCTATACATATATCAGCTAATGTTATTTTATATTATCTTTATCTTGCATACATCAGTCAGAAACATAGCGATAACGGTCAGTCATTAAACCGATTGCAAAACTTGGTTTTTAACGTCGTCGAGTAATCGATATTTTTCAAGCTTTAATGAAACATATTCTAGCTCGTCGATGTATATTTCTGTTGAATCAACACGAGTGTTGTACACGTGAAGTGAGGAGTTGTGGTTTGCTCGACTGGCTCACAGCTGATAAGGTTTCATAAACGGTTGTTTGTTTCTCAGCCGTGTTGATAGATCCGTTTTCCACACGTTCATGTGTGATAGACGTTATTAGGTTAAATATAACTGAACTATAGGTCAATTTTAATAACCCATGACCGCTAATGATACTTATGTGGAGTTTGCAACACTAATTATTTCAAATATGTAATTAGGTTCTCAGATAAAGAGAAACAGATTATGCAAAACAGAAACCTAGTACCTATCATAGGTACTATCATAGTAACACGAATAATTTCTATTCCAAACAAAAGACAAATCAAATCGCAAATTGTTCGCATATTAATGTTAATAACATAGGTACCTACCTAACAAATTTAAAATGATATAATATGAACTGTTAGGTACCTATGACAATTATGGCAACATCTAAATATTGAGGAAGTGGTGACAGCAGTGGTTGGACATACATAACCCAATAAAGTACGATAACAGTTGTTCAGAAGACTCCAACGCACTTCAGAACAATGGAATTCGGTCACTCACTCATCAAAATGAAACATAGTAGATATTCAGCGAAACATTAATGAGTACTTATATAACAATTGACAATAGTAATGTACTACGTCTTTTCCGTTAAAAATCGTAGAACATTGATCAGGTGTTCAGTAATAATAAAACAAGTCCAACCTTGGTGCGGTGGCGATGGCGGCCATACGGCTTTTTATCCTTACATTTCAGTTATAATTCACACGATAGTTGTTGGGTTCAGTGAAACACACAACAAAGAAGAAAATTAACCCCTTCCAAAATTCGTGCAAATATACTGAAAACCAAGTAGATCAAAATGCTTATGATCCCATTTTTTTGCAGTATTTGCATACTGCCAAAGAATTAACTCTGAAAGTATGAATAACCAATATATGTCAAACAGTTTGTCTTTGTGTCTTACGTTTCCAACGGTTCCAACCAGTTCACAATTGTGCGAGATACATTTTCCATTTTGAGGTGCGTGACCCTAACGACAATGGAAGTCGGTCGTTTATCCTCTCTAGACATTGAACTTGAAGCCCTTGGAACTAAAATAAGTTCAACTATCATTCAGATCTCCTTGGACACCTGCCACTATGTCTCATGCGTTAGATGGTGTACATCTGAAAATATATTTTCGTTCACCATGCCACCGTGTGAGAAACTCGACAAAAAATATTCACGTCTTTTGCCGTTTTCAAGGTTAATTCCTCTTATTGTAACACAAATTAAATGGCTTATTTGGAAGGTATTCTATTTCCACGAATTTATCAAATAAATATTCCATTTACCGCGTAGTTATAAATTCTTAAGTCAATGAATAAAGATGCTGTGTTGCTACTTTATTTCTATCGCTATAAGGAAGTGATACCTTTTTAAGTTACTGATCACGTATTGTGTAGGCATCTTTTGACCTTTGAAAAGGGCAATTACCTTCCATTTTAGGCATCCGGTAATCTAATCTTTACGGACTGTTTGCCTGCCGACGTCAGTACCCACTGAAAACACTATTTTTACCAACTGTGTACGACCTGCTGATCCTTACTATGTAGTGTACAAAGACGTACAAAGTCCACGATACCAATGTATAGTCAATAAACACAATAAATAATAATAATAATATCAGTTTGACAGTTATATTATTATTTTGCAGGCGTTCTCTAGATATTTTCATTGACTGTGATGTCTCAAGCAAGACTAATTATATTTATTTGTTATCGTTATTCGGTTATAACATTCCTGCCAAGTTTGTGTAGCATATTACACATAATGTGAAATGATATGACGACTTGTCTCGCTATTCTTAAAAATTAGTCATTGTAAGGTAAGTAGACACTGGGGGCAGAGTCCTCGGCGCGCGGCGGCGCGTGGTCGCTCTACAAGCTCTACACGCCTCAGCATCGAGCAGTCTCGTCCAGCACGCTGTCACCGCGTGCTTCCCTGCTTCTATCGGATTTATATATACTAATCTGGCACCAACATGAAACATCACACTACTAAATACTATTACTGGGTTTATTCAATGCACATGGTCGCGCGCTCGTATGGAATTCTTTAACAGGTCTAGGTACGAAATAACTATGTATTTTGATTAGAGAAGAATACCGTGTCAGTCAGTGACCTCAATAGTTTCTACGAATACTATAATATACATGAATGTATTGGTAATTTTGTATCTCAAGTCTCGACCATGCAACATTGAGCAACATCCTGCGTGTGCAGTGTGCCTAGTTATAGTGCATGACCCCAGCAACCAGCAAGTTATATCTTCTTTAGTAGGTAATTGAACACTTGCGCTATATATGTCCATGTATGTTCCATCCAACTTTATTATAAACCATTGGGGCTACATTGAAATTTTTTAGTTCACCCAATTGGGATGAGAAGGTTACGATCTTTATGAGATCTAAATCGGAATGAGGGTGGTGTTTGATAGTTAGACTATAAAACAACGATTACTGATGGAGTTCAGTTTTGTGGCCGTTTCACAATCGAACTGACACTCTTATTTGTAGTAGAAGGCGATTTGAAATAATGGTTCGATTGCGCATAAATAAGGGATTTATCTGTGTTTGCGTATTAGCAGACCGGATAGGATTTTCTTATAATCTACTTCTAATAAATTATGAATCTTGAATTTTCCACGATTATGCTGCGTCATCCATCATCCCCATATCAGCAACATTATGGTGTTTTAGTATCATTCTCATTTACCTGGTAAATTAAATTAAACATTCATATAGGTACTACTATTGTCGGAAACAATTTTGTTGGCACTATATCTTCTATCTTCTCTATGAGACTGTTGGTCTGAGGGCTAATATTGTGTCTAACTCCATGTTTTGCAACTTGTTGTAAATAAACGAATTTCTTTTGTTTCAGGAAACCTAATGTACCTATTTTGATCTCAGTCCCAAGATGGGGTAATTTATAAGACGTTAAGTAATTTAGAGTACCGTGTTTATTGAGTGAAGTGAAAGAATATCGTTGAATGAGAGACTGATAATTCAGCAGCCATGTATTCTATGAACTATATTGGCAAGTTCATTGCGAACTTCCGCGAGTTCTACAACGAGATCAATGGGGCGACGCTGACTGGCGCCATTGACGTGGTGGTGGTTGAGCAGCCAGATGGAAGTTACACCTGCTCGCCCTTTCATGTTCGGTTTGGAAAGCTCGGCGTGCTACGCTCCAGGTTCAAAGTGGTAAGATACTTTTATTATTAATCTCTTATCATCAGACCTGTTAGGTATTTCTAAATTTGTCTGAGTTATCAGCACGCAGCACGCATAATATGAATAGTCTGTCACTTCGTGGGGCAATTTCATATTGTACCTACGATGGGAGCGAACATCGGATTTGTCTCATTTTCCAATACAGATGCGGCAGTAACCCCTCTTCCGCAATCAAGACTTGTGTGGATAAGCACAATTTTTTATCTCCCAGATCAGCAAAGGAAGATTTTTTTTATAATATCTGCTCTATTTTACCCGACTGCGCCTGAAGGAGGGTTATGTTTTTACTTCCCATTCTCTCTGCGCGTCATTTACATGTTGTAGATTTTCGTTGGTGCCACTGACGATGCATCCAACAGTCCGAATGGCGTGGCCCCGCATTCCAAAATATGTCCGTGAATGTTGAAAACGTATGTTATTTTTAGAACATGTCAAGCTTTTTTGGAAATAGTCATTAAAACCGAATGGATACATCGTCAGTGCCCACCTTTATTGGTTCAAGTGGAGACTGCAAGAATGTGTCGCTTAATTATTATAAATCATGAATGAATTCATGTCTCAAATGCTATATTATAGGTTTCCCATGTACCTACACACGCTAATGTAATGGATCAGCTGTTTACTTTAACGAAAAAGTAAGACGATAATTTAGGGAAAAACGTTATGACTTTACATCTCATGCCGTCAATTATTATTAAGTCTCCGTCTGAAGTTGAAACTATTTCTCGATCGCTGTTTACGTCCCCACCCAGTGGAAAAGTCAAGACAAAGCCGCACGAATTCAAATGCCCACGCGAAGAGTAAAAGACAAGTTTGGCCTTCAAATCAGTCATCCAACTAAGACATCTCCAATCTTGCGACACCTAGCGACACGCCGCGCCTCTGTATATTCTCTTCGTATATGGCACGTAATGAATGTTTTTTGCAATATGTCGCAGTTTGTTTCAATCTCATTTGCATTTACGTATTTGTTATCAATTATCATACGTATTATACGTAAGGATATGTTTTCTGTACAGCTCAAATATGTATGGCAGAAGAAACATGAAATCAGAATAACTGCAGTAGAAATGAGAGCTTTGAGAAGTATGTGTGGTGTAACTTTGAGAGATAAAGTGATAAGGGAGCTTTGTGGAGTGAAAGAAGATGTAGTAACAAAGATCGAGAAAGGTATGTGAAGATGGTTTGGACATAGGTATGTATAGAGAGGATGGACGAGAAGAGATTGACGATACAAGTGTACGAAGTACGAAGCGAGTGTGGATGGAAGACTTTGAGGGAGACGACCTCGGCGAACGTATCGCAAAAAAATCGCAGACGTTCTAAAAAAATGCCAGGTTAAGAATAGGTACTCCAAACCGAAGAGACAGCAGGACGAGGTTAATGAACGTAGATGAAGCGAAAGAGGTGTGTCAATCGTAGCAGGTGGAAATCCATAGTCTGCCCATCCCCATGGGAAACAGGCGTTATAATATATATGTATGCAAATATTAATATTAAAGTTAATCTGTGAACAATTTAGTTTAACCAGTAACAAATGTTACAATATCCTCTTATGAGTACTCAGTTCGCACTACTCGCCCTGCCTCTCTAACTGGTATAAGTAGGTAACGATCATTAAGAATGACAAGTAATTTTTTTATTCGCCACCTCTTGAAATTCGCTGCAAAAAGTTGTTAGCCGAAATTATTTCTCAAGTCGTCAATCATGTGCTTATTTTTAATGTACCTACTTAATTAAATATACATTTTGTAGTAGTACGATTGTGCCAGTCGGAAAAGGCTCCTCATGGGACTTACACAATTAAAATAGAAAAACCGGCCAAGTGCGAGTCGGACTCGCGCAGTAAGGGTTCCGTACCTCTCAACGACCTGATACCCCATAAAAACTGATTTAATTTACGAGAGTTTTGACGCTAGTATATATTACCGTTTTGAAGATAGAGCAGGAACAAAAACGTTGAAAAAAATGCATGTTTTTGAGGTTTCTTGTATGGGGACCCCCTTTGGTTTTAGACTTTGTTTTGTTTTTATTGTTTGTCGTGATACACCTCATAGCAACACAATTTCTGAGAAAATTTCAACCGGTTACCTATTACCGTTCAAAAGATACAGCCCTGTGACAGACAGACAGACAGACGGACGGACGGACAGCGTAGCGAGAGTAATAGGGTCCCGTTTGGCACCCTTCGGGTACGGAACCCTAAAAATGTTATAAAGGTCAAAGACAAAAGACCGGAAAGGAAAGTTTCTGTTTTTCTTCACACTTAGTTGTCACATATTTGACGTCTTCTAGTCGTTACTCGTTAGTGTTGTAATAACAATCGCTGAAACAAAATTAAATCTGTTTTTTCTTACTTGTCTTATTTAGTAAACAATCTTGGCATGTCTTTTAATTCATTTTTTTAATAACTACTAATAAAATAATAAACAGTGCCTTTGTACTATTTATTTCTATGTATTTTAATATTATTTCCCTGTGTGTATAAATTTAATAAATAAATAAATAAAATATAATTACTAGTTCTGTAAATGTAATTTTTGTGTGTAAAATTATTAATAGAATGTCTTTTAACTATTAATAATGGCGAATCGCATTAAAAAGACAGAGATTGTTTGCTAAATAAGACAAGTAAGAAGGAAAAAACAGAGTTAACCTACCTACTGGAATGTAAACCAATGACTATCAATCACTTTAGAGATTCATAGTTGTGAAATATCTGATGGACGTATTCAGCTTGCGGTAGACGTATGCGGGCGCCAGTAACCACACATTCGTCCACATTTATATATTATTAATGTACTAATGTATTTTAATCTAGCTGTGTAGACGCAGCTCTCCCGTTCACATTCTTTCTCGATACTCTCTTAGTTTACGCTCTATGCACGCATCTAGATTATTCGTTGATAATACACGTACAACCTTCAAGCAGTTAGCAAATATCACAAACATTCTATTAAGAAAACACATTAATAACATCTTTTGTCATATTTGTGACACATTTAATCCAATAAAACAACTAAAAGCATTAAAGGTTTAATATATAACTAATATACTTTAAATTCATATGAAAATAGTGACGTTAGCTGTAAAAGATAAATCCAGATAATGATTAACGGTCGATAACCAATAATAAAGTCATTATTGGAATATAATTATATGTGTAGCAGGTAGGTACATTGTTTTGTAGTATATTAGGGTACATTGCCAAAATGAGCTAATGAATCTGCGTCTTATACACTTCGGGAGAAAATTGGAATAATGCCAAAGTGGGATACAATTCTCACCGAAAGTTTCAAGAAATTTGGCACAAATATTTTCTTCATCCGGCCACCTGTTATTTTTTTAATGGTACCTATAAAACAATTGTCTCGTTCGCAATAAAATTATATTCTGAAATCTCTCTAAACATTTCTATTAAATTAGCTTGTTCTTGAAACAGTCTTGTACTTTAGTAAACTATTTGATTCCGGACACACTACATGAATGAGATGCCAATGTTTTTGAACAATAATTTCTACAACGTGTTTTTAATTTAATCTCACTCTTCTTACAGCTCAAATAACGAAATAAAAATTTATTTTTATCTAACCATGTGTGTTCATGAAATTTATCCATTTCAGTTTATAAATTTCCAACTTGGTAAAAAATATATTTTAGACTCGATAGTTTCTTTAACAGCGCTAATAGTTTCTGCTTGTATTCTTAATTCTTGATTTCATGATAAATGTTGCAATGTGAGGTACTTTTTGGGGTTACGTACCCAAAAGGTGCTAACGGGACCCTATTACTACGTTAGTACTATTAGATATTCTGTGCTATTACTCTCGTCACGTCACAGGGCTGTATCTTTGTAACGGATAGATAACCAGTTTTTACTATTACTGCATGAAACGAAAAAAACTCAAGTGAAAACTATGCATAGCTTTACAAAAACAGTTTTTTTTTGTAAAATTTGAAGTTTGTTATACCAGGCCCCTCAGAAAGTATTGCGAAAAAAAGTTTTTATATATGGGAGACTGGCCAGTTATAATGTTTTTCGAAAATATGATTATTTATAAGTAAAAATAAGTAAGTTCCAATTTCAAAATTTCCCTCCACATTTTTTGCGAGTTAATTCAAAGTATTGTGTCTCACTGAAATATGGATCTGCGCCGGGAACATTTTAGAGCTATGATTTTATACGATTTCAAGTGTCGCCTGAAACCGGATGAATCGTACGATAGACTTCAAATGGCATTCATGGATGAAGGCCCTTCCAAGGCAACCGTGTATCGTTGGTATAACGAATTTAAGCGCGGTCGACCAACTTTGGGGGATGACGAAAGAAGCGGTCGCCCTTTGACGGCTGTTATCGAAGAAAACGTGCTAGCAGTGAAAAATTTAATCCAAGACAATAGGCGAATTACATATCAGGAGATTCAACACATATTGAAGATTGGATCGGGAAGCGTTCACGAGATTCTACACAGCCATCTTCGCGTGAGGAGGATAGTATCACGCTGGGTGCCGCACAACCTCACCGATGCTCAGAAGCAGGCCCGGGTGGAATGGTGCCGTGATATGCTTAACAAATTTGAAGCAGGCTCGTCTCGGCGTGTTTACGACATCGTTACAGGTGATGAGTCCTGGATTTATCAATATGACCCAGAAACCAAGCGCCAGTCGACTGTTTGGGTGTTTCAAAATGAGCCAACGCCTACCAAAGTGAAGCGATCTAGAAGCGGGGGTAAGATTTTGATCGCTAGCTTTTTTAATTTGACTGGCCACTTGGTATCAATTCCCTTACGGGATCAAAGAAGCATTAATGCCGAATGGTATACTACCAAATGTTTGCCAGAAGTTTTCTCTGTTATAAGCAACAAGCGACCAAACACAGGGCTCCGCGGGCTACTGCTCCACCACGACAATGCACCTGCGCACACCGCACTCAAAACGAGGGACTTCCTGGACAGCACGCCAGTCAAACTCCTGGGTCACCCTCCTTACAGCCCTGATCTAGCACCGTGTGACTTCTTTTTATTCCCAAAAATAAAAAATCAGCTCAAAGGGATACAATTTTCGTCGCCGGAAGATGCGCTGGCTGCGTTCGAGCAGGCTGTAAACGAGGTGTCTGCGGCGGACTGGAAAAAGTGTTTTGAAAACTGGTTTAGGCGCATGAATCTTTGTATAGAGGCTGGTGGAAAGTACTTTGAAAAGATTTGATAAAAATATATGTACGTATAGAACAATTTTTTTTAGTTTCGCAAAACTTTCTGAGTGTCCCACGTATAGCAGCAGGAAAATCATATGTTAATATTGATCATATTCTAAAGACTGATTGTTCCCATAACACATTTATTCAATTTTTTTTCTATAGATTAAAATGGCAAACTAAACTCTAAATTATGCTTAAAACAAAAAAATATCTATTATTTAATCATCATCATCATCATCATTTTAGCCGAAAGACGTCCACTGCTGGACATAGGCTCACCCCAAAGGGGAGTTGTATATGATATGCCATAATATTCGCCACGCTTGGCAGGTGGGTTGGCGATCGCAGTTGGATATTATTTAATATTTATACATAAATGTTTATAAAAATATAACAATAAATTTGGTAAACCTTACTAAGAGAGACTAGTTGATTTGCATATTAGATTTACCTAAGTGACTATTTTTATGTAAATAAGCTTTCTTTGATTTTCACCCAATCGCATCGCGATCTTACCATATTTGCCTCTATTTCACTCCTACGCAAAAAAAAACATTGATAGGATTCCAGCTATTCACAGCGCCTGAGTCTGAGCACATAATCTAGTAAGTTACAATAAGTAAGACTACAACAATGATTTTGGTGTACAGGTGGATCTAGAGTTGAATGGTGAGCCGTTGAACATCCACATGAAGCTCGGTGAGTCAGGCGAGGCTTTCTTTGTCGAGGAGGTTGGTGAAGACGAGGCAGAATGTTCGGCTCACCTTGCCACTTCGCCAATCCCGGCTGCGCGCTTTGAAGATCTGTACGAGCCACGACGACGAAACTCCCTCTCTGTAGTCGAACCCGACCATGGACAAGCCTCCGATTATACGAAGAGAAGGTAATTCATAATACTTAAGATATCGATATTTTTGAATAATATTTTTACTTTTGTTAATGTTCAGAAATCGTAGTCGTTTTAAAGTTACAGTTAATATTATGGTTAGAATCGAAAGTGGCAGTTTGATTAATATCACTCCATTGCGTGTACGCTGTTCGAAAGCGAATTTCCTAGTACATTTGCATTATTCACACTAGCGATTATGATAATTGTAACTGCTCCATGAAATTACATACTTTTACTTATCCGTTCTACTTCATCATTTTCTCCATTACATTAACATAAGAGCATGTTGCTTTTATCCTACAGATACACAGCTGACGGACAATCAATGCAGAAACCTGATCTAAGTAAGATTACTAAAAAACCTACCAAAGAGGACAACACAAATAATGACAATGAAGCATTATTTGAAATGGACGGCCTCGACGAGGCGACTGACCAGACAGACGGGAGAGCGCCTAGAACATTTGCGGCCACGCAGCTCGGCGGGGCCGAAAGCGAGGCTCACCAAGTTGTTCAAAAGATCAGCGCTCACAACGACTTCAGGCCAATCGAAACCGTTCCTTCTAACCAGGACGAAGTGAAACCAAACGGAAACGGAAAGAAAAAGAAGAAGACAAGAAAAGCGAGTTCTAAGAAGCACCAAAGAAAGTCCTCAACTAGTTCCATTTCGAGTCAGTCGGACCGCGCGGGGTCCGAGCAGCGCGCAACTCAGCCCGCGCCTATTCCTAACGTCACTGACCTCAATTTCTTCATCGACACCGAAGTTCATGCTGCGTCACTAAGGTAACTATACAATAGGTAACGATGATTTGTCATTCTTCACGTTCTCGAGTCCAGGAACGTTGCGTGTGTTCTTGTCATTGAGTGAGTCACTTCATTTCAGTGAAGAGATGTCCAACTTGAAGCTGAACGGCGACAACCGCATCCCCCTGGCGTTGTCCGACACAGCGTTTGAGGTGCACGCCGCCTCCAGAAACGCGTAATAATCAATAATGAATAGCATCCGTTGACTTACACGCTTGTAATAAACACGACGATTAATCTGTAGTTGTTACTGTTGAGGCCTAATTGAATAGTTTTTCTCAGATCTAGACACTAAACGCTCCAGCTTTCGTAAGTTGTACACAATCACGCTTGTCGTAATGTATTGTCATTTATTATAGGTAGCTATTGTAGTGCTCTGCTCAATACCTAACAATATTATCTCGTGCAATGTCTTTATAATAAATTGTAATCTGTTTGCACTTTGTCATGTCGTGCTTACCCTTTCCGCCACCGCAGTAGATATTACGTATTTCCATATAATCTCACTTAATATTTTTTATTAAAGTAATTTATTGTAAGTAGATAACCCGTAAGCTTATTGCTGTGCTCGACTGACTAATATAGAATGAATAATTATTTTGTATTCCAATTAAGTTAATAACGCTGGTATAAGCATAGCAATAAAAGGACGCATTTTCTTCGCATCCGCGTCAATACAGCCCATATTTATCAACTAATTTAATTTCAGATATGAGTCAGGGCGGATAATCACAGTGACTCATCTTTAATTAATATGAATTTTCAAGTCTAAAGTACACATCTTTGTCTATATCCAAGTCAATTATAAATATGCAATTTTAAAATGATTATTTAATTATTGGACAGCCTCGATTTACACTTACATGTTTACATTATTATTACTGAGCGATGCTTGACTAAATCCAGAATACGGATTCGTATCAGAAATACTTATGAGGGTTAATAAATAAACTCTTTACCTATGTATCATGTCAAAGATTTATTGCATAGGTACCAAGTGTAGGTACATCATTGGTGTTACATTTTGTTTTGGACCTTAAAACATAGTGGTCTTTTACGAGCATTGCAATATTGAGGGTTATACTATTATTAATTCCTTTACTCTTTATTATTATTGTCTCCTGGGGGTCTACTCTCAAAATCGACAACGACATGATCGAAACGAAACGATATTGCTCCTAATATATCGGTCGTACCCTATTATTCTGATAAATGTTCGGATTCTATGTCGTTTATCGAATTCACAGAAAAAAATTGTGTGATTTTTTACGACGTCATAGACAATGTTCGGAGTCAATCAACTCAGCCTATCGCAGTCCACTGCTGGACATAGGCCTCTCCCAAGCTGCGCCACAACGCTCGGTCCTCTGCCTTCCGCATCCAGTCCCCGCCAGCCACGTTTTTCAGGTCGTCGGTCGGGGGGGCGCCCTACGCTGCGGTATCCACTCAAGGACTCGTCTGCTCCAGCGGCCATCGGTCCTTCGACAGACATTGCCAGCCCACTGCCACTTCAACTTACTAATCCTACAAGCTATATCGGTCACTCTGGTTCTTCTCCGGATAATCTCGTTACACATTTTATCCTTCAAAGAAACTCCAAGCATAGCTCGCTCCATAGCTCGCTGAGCGACTTTGAATTTGTGGACTAGCCCAACTGTCAGTGTCCACGTCTCGGCACCGTAAGTCATGACTGGCAGGACGCACTGGTTGAAGATCTTTGTCTTCAAACTTTGCGGTATAGGCGATGAGAATGTTCGGAGTGAATGAGTCAAAATCAAAAGAAATACTGTCATTGACATTTACAACCTAAGAGTAGGGTTACGACTGAAAATTGTCGATTAGTATCGTTCGTTGCTTCGTATAAACGATAGTTAAATTTCGACAAGAACAATATCACGATATATCGATTATCGATTTTGCGAGTAGACCCCCTGAGTAATGCATTTCAAATTGGGTTTATTCCTGTAGTCTACGCTGGGCAAACGGATTGTATATAACTGTTTTTGTAACGGCAGAGGTTCGCGCAGTGGCACCCCAGTGCAGTCGGACACAGAGGTGGAGCTGGGCGGACGGCAGGGCGACAAGGCGTCGCAGTCGTGGCGCTGGGGCGAGCTGCCCGAGCCGCCGGTGCGAGGCGAGGCGGGGTCGGGGGGCGCGCCCGCCTCCCCCGCAGAGCCGCTCAGCTCCGACGAGGAGCGGCCCGGCCGCCGCGGCGTCCTCAGCGGGATGTTCCGCTTCATGGCGCCGCGCGACGCCGACCTGCCCGCCGACGGCGTCTACCTCGACGATCTGGACCGAGGCCAGGTCGACCCCGATCTCTACTTCCCGAAGCACCACGCCGACAGATATCGATCTGGTGAGATCATTTGTAAGTTCTAATTCTGTGGCTTGGTGCAAGCAGTGCCGAGGTCGTTTTTGGCATATCATATTAAATGTTTTAATTTTTTTTATACCACGTTTTTAGAACGAAAGCGAGTTAATATTGCATTGTCATCTAGTTCTGAGCTATTTTTAATGTTTCAAGTCTCTAGCTCATCAGGAAGTTAGTTTAAAATGGATTGCAAAATTTGTACCGAACAGACAGACAAGACTGAAAGCGAGCTAATAAAAACGTGGTAAAAACATCTACTTTCAAAGACAGTTCTCCAAAATATGATCTATGATTGTTTAAACAACCTCAACTATTGAACCAAGCCACGAAAGTCGTCTTAGTATACAAATCTTACTGAAATTCTGTTAATGTCTACGTAATTATCTACAATGTAATGTCATTTCGTCTAGGTACAGCCGGTCCAACGCATCCCACGACTGGTCCTACCGAGGAGGAGTACGAGTCTGGCAACGGTCCCTCGCTGCCACAGTCACCCGCATCATTAGAACCGCCTACGTTGGATTCGGATGACGATGAAAAACTTCTGGCCAAGTAAGGAACTACCAACTCGAATACCATTACAAAAGTAATTTGTATTGCTGTTGATTCTAGATATCGTAAAACTGTACTGAATTTAGATTCAATTTGTCACAGTCGACAGATGCGTCATACGACAACCTATAGGCTGCCACAAAAATAAAGCAATTGCGGTAGTCATCACTCTAACTAAGTAACTGCAGAGTCAGCCATTTTGCATTGATGACACGGTTGTCTGATTCCATAGCATATTCCTGAAGTATTTTGGTTTAATCACAATTTCGAATTCCCTTGCCAAATGATTTTCTACTGTTTCTAGTATTAGACGGTTTGTTGAGATCGAGTATTAAATCCTATAGAGACGTAATCACTTTTGCTTTGCTTTGTTTGAAATCAATTCCGCGAATTCTCGACTAGACACATAACACAATGCTATTGGCAAGCACGCTCATGACCTGATATTGATCTGTATGAAAAAATAGAACTGTTTCGGAATGAACAGCCCGTAGTTAATCTCTAACGGCCAAAATTAATATCCAATCTATCCACGATTTTACCCTACTAGAGATAGGAATTTGACATAAGCTGCATACAAAATATGTCAAATTTCTATCTCCAGTAGGGTAAATCGTGGATAGATTGGATATTAATTATGGCCGTAAATGGTTTAATGCTGGATGTCTGTTGATATAACCCTCGCCAATAAAGAATGGTTTTAAATCGCGTATAGAAAAAAGTGCCTCCTTTCGCTCATTAGTATAACTGACGGTTTGGGTTTCTATGGCCTATTTGAATAGTCCTGACTGGTAGTAATCTTGTGCGTCTTGTCGTTGAGCTTCGAAAAATATGGTTGAGCTACACAATGGCTGATGCATGCGTAACATCAGTTGAGAACCTGTTCACTTAATTCGACCTGGCACTTCAAAAGGCCAGTCCAGGCATTGTAGCCCTGCATTGCCCTCGTACAAATACTTAATAGTACAAGATAAATGTCTGGACTTTAAAAGAGACCCTGAGTTTGTTTCGGCGTTTCTTCTCAGAGGTAGTCACATAGGAGATGCCGACGCCATCTAGTTTTTAAAAGAACTGACTTGTAAAAGTGATTTTTACATTCAGTTTGCAGAATAAGTAATTTCATTTCATATTGCCTCGGAGAGCACGTTAAGCTGTCGGTCCCGGTTGTCATACAAATATATGACAACCGGGACCGACAGCTTAACGTGCAACTGGTCTAACTTCCGAATGTCAGTATTACCCACTAACTGGGTTGCGGGGGTCTGATGGCAGACGCTCCGTGTGAAATGTTAATGTTCAGCCGCATCTGCTCCCCGATTCAGAACATTTTCGATATGCAGTTGTCGACCGATTCGGTTTGTTATCTCTTTTTCTCTCGTTGCGTGAATCAAGAAACACAAAAATCTCATTGTTATATCAAGACATTTTGTTCGTTTTTATTTTTATTATTTTTATTGTGTAGTATGGCGAAACGAGCTAAAGGCCCACCTGATGTTAAGCGGTTACCTTTGCCCATGACAACTTCAATACCACCTAGGCTGTTGCCTAAATGGTACCGCAAGTCGGTTCGCCAAACTGAGACATGAAGATGGAATGTCTCATGTGATTGTAATTTCACCGGTTTGCTAACCAGTCATCCAACGATAAGTAAAAGCCGCCTCCCCCAAACTGCTGTTTAATGTCGCGGGCTATATGGAATGTGGTGGTTGTTCCCCAGGGGTCAGGTGGGCGTGTACGTGCAGGAGGAGCACGTGTCGCGCGCGCTGTCGTTCGAGGAGTTCTGCGCGCGGGGGGGCGCGCTGGCGGCCGAGGGGCGCCTGCTGGTGCGCCTGGGCGGCCGCGCCATGCCGTGGCGCAGCGCCGGCCCGCTGCTGCTGTCGCTGCTCGCCTACAGGAGGCCGCTGCCTAACGTAAGCACTCTCTATACGTTCGAGGAGTTAGTTCTGCGGCCGAGGGGCGCCTGCTGGTGCGCCTGGGCGGCCGCGCCATGCCGTGGCGCAGCGCCGGCCCGCTGCTGCTGTCGCTGCTCGCCTACAGGAGGCCGCTGCCTAACGTAAGCACTCTCTATACGTTCGAGGAGTTAGTTCTGCGGCCGAGGGGCGCCTGCTGGTGCGCCTGGGCGGCCGCGCCATGCCGTGGCGCAGCGCCGGCCCGCTGCTGCTGTCGCTGCTCGCCTACAGGAGGCCGCTGCCTAACGTAAGCACTCTCTATACTTTTTGTAGTAAAACTTCTTTAGGCACGCTTGACTTAGGGGCACAGACCAGTAAGCCACAAGACGCCGCTTAAACAAAGTTTTGCATTAGAAAATAGTCGTAAAATATTGGCGGGGACCGGGGGGCGGACGGTGCGTTATGATTGGTCGGCTCAAAAGTTAGTAGTACGATTCCGATTGATTGGTGCCGCTCGCTGATGGACTGACGTCCTGATTGGCCGCGGGGCGTATCATATGCAGTGCTACTGCATATGCGTTGTGACCGGGGGTGTCCGGCTAATTGGCGTCTAGAGGTTTACTGGTCTGTGCTTAGGGGTAAGCTGGTGAATGCGTTACGAAAAGTGAGGCGAACGGAGGGGGTAAAGCGGGACGCGGGGTACGAGGCGCGCTCGACGGCCGGCCACGACACAGCTACAGAATATCTAATAGTACTAACATCAGAACGGCCACTCACCCCGCCAATTCAAGATTCCTCGGCCGCGCCCCGCACGTTTTTTTTTTTTACTATTCTGATGGGCTACCCTGGACGCGCGTCCCTATATAGAGGGCTTTTTTATGGTGGAGGTACTCAACAGGGTCCAAGATATCCCCACTTATGTTAATCTGCCGCGCTTGAGTAAATCCCGAAATCCCTTCTAGGGCTCCCCTACTATTCATATTGTATTGAGTGACCGAGGTGTGACACAGCGCCGGCAGAGCAGACGCGCGCCGCGCCGCCATTACTTTGTTCTCATTGAAATAGTATAGGGAGATATAAGTTAGTGAAGTTTTACTTCAGTCGAGTGCTCAAAAGCACACCCATATTTATTTTTTGGATTGTATTGTTAACCATGGACTAGGCAACGCAAATGCGAACGCTGGATACAAAAAGCATTCAGTGAGTTCTGCGATATTGGCTTTCAGCTTGGGGAGTTGTTGCAATATTGATTTTATTTTTAAGCTATTGCATAGCTTCTATCGCGGGCCTAGAGCGTGGAGACCGAATCCAGAAATTCCGTTACGAAAATAACCTAACACCCCCCACTCCGACCGGCACAGCGGTGATACTTTTTAGTTTTGCCATCTATCGATGAATAGCAGAACTTTTAATGACTTTTTGAAATATCACGCTTGTCTCTTTAGTTCTGCAAATCGCCTCTAGGTGGCATTGGTTGTATCGGCGTTACTGCGCATGCGTAATCCCCCTCTTCGCCCCGCAATCTGGTGACTCATGCCTGCTTAGAGTTTCGGCGTTAGGGCACCTCCTCTTTGTATTTACATAAAAAATGCTATGCAATAGCTTTACCGCGGCAGTCTCCGAGTGCCACACGTCTTTTTTAGGGTTCCGAAGTCCTACAAGGAACCCTTATAGTTTCGTCATGTCCGTCTGTCCTAATCCTTTACAGCTTAATAACTTCTACAATTATAAACATAAGTAAATGAAATTTTGTTAGAAAATAGTTTACATATAGATCTCAATTTTAAAAGAATAAAAAAATCGTTTTTACGTATTTTAGGGGTGGCGTACATACATGTGAAATGGGGATGCAAAATTTTTTTTCGCTGCACCCCCTCGTGTGGGGTATCATTGAATAGGTCTACTAAAATGAAGGTAATGTTTCATACACCACTTTTTTATCAGGTGTACCATCTGCGAAATATAGCCCGCCAAAGTGGCTTGCAATGTGTCCCCCCCCCCCCCTGCGATTTCTAAACTATCCAACGTAGAAACTTATAATCTTCCACATTGATAGACCTTTGTAAAAACTCTCTTTTAAAATTATTTCGAGTATAATGTGATTATAATTTTTTGAGTTATAGAGAGAAAACTGAAAAATACTTAAAACGTCCAAGTTCAAAGGTCATTGTCCTTAGAGAAAAATGGTCATAGCAAATAATGCTCTTTTAGCTACTTTCTATTTGAAAAAATTACAAAAAGAAACTTGGCATGAAACACTTCTTAAATTTGGCTTCTTGAATTTATCGCTAGATGGCGCTACTAACAACACGAGTAGCGAATGCTGCCGATTATTGCAAAAACTAAAATAGCCATGATTAATATTCGATTGGATTCGTTTGTAATTACACCTACTTAAGGAACCCTATAATACTGAGCATGGCCCGACATGCTCCTGGCCGGTTTTTTATTCTAAAATGGGCTTGCGTTTGACTAGCGGTCTCACCAGAGGTGCTATTCACAAACGTTGGAAAAGTTTCCGTTTCCGGGGCCTAACTCCCGACTGGATCGAGTTCTGTATCCATCGAATTTGAATAAGTTAGTGTCAATTCGTACTGCATTCCTCGAGGAATTGACATTAGTTCGATTTGGTTCAGAGCTCGAACCAGTTGGGAGTACGGCCCCTGGTGATTAAAGATCAAACTGTACTTAGAAACCTTATTATATTTGACGTCGTCTGTGGTCTTAATGGTTCGAGGGTCGGACTGCTGATCACGAGGTCGTGGGTTCGATTCCCACAAAACACAAATATTTATGTAATGAACATAAGTGTTTGTGTTGATCTGGGTGTTTCTTATGTATAATAAGTATGTATTTACGAAAACAAATAAGTATTTATGTATTATATCCATTGTCTAGTACCCATAGCACAAGCTCTGCTTAGTTTGCGATTAGTTCATAGTTCATAGTTATTTATTGATAATAGTAATTATTATAAGTCACATTTTAAGTAAATAAAATTACATTTCCAGTTATCATTATTACATGCTATTACATTATTAAAATTTGTTATAATAATATTCTTATTTTGACATATTATATTCTCAATTAATCATTATTCTATTTTACAATTAGTAATTATTTATAACAAAAATGTTATAAGCCGCATTCTGACAATTTAAGTACTGACTTATCCTATAAATTCATCCCAGTGATAAAAACCTTGCTCAATCAGCCAGCGCTTCAGACTGGTTGGTTGGTTGGTTTCAGACTGGTTGATTAGATGGTGCTGTGTAAAAATGTCCCAAAATATTTATTTATTAACCATATTCATGATGTTGTTTCTATTTCCAGCGTGTGCTAGAGTCTTTAGAGAAGAGTTCGGAGAAGGATGAGTCTCAATCGCGTCCGTCAGACAGCACGGTCAAGCCCCGCGGCTACTCGTGGTGGAGCTGGCGACGATCCAACGCTGAGGCTAAGCGGTGAGGACCCTTGAAACTCAGCGATACTTAGGCCTTATTATGAAGTTTGTTCCATTGCGATAGAGAGAGACAGCTATACAAGAACGAATAACGCAATCCCTCTCTCGGATTGATTGCACTCACGCTTCATAATACGGCCCTGATCTGCGAAATTAGGATTTTAGACCAGCAGAGTTGGCATGAGTTTTTGGGATATCGTGTGGTTAACTTTATCGTGTAGTTATCGATAAATTTTGTATGGGATTGATTAGTTCCAAATACACGCACGCTGGCACTTGTAAAATTTCCAATTTCCATATAAAAAGTGTCGATAAGTACACTAGGAACATAATAATTTCATAGGTTACACTAGTAACGTTAACTACACGATATCTCAATAACTTATGCTAGGGACTCTGGTGTAGCATGACCACTGTAGAGAAATGATTTGTTTATGGAAGAACAGACAAAACGGCATTGTATAGAACTATAAAGTGTCATTCTGTCTATTCCTTTGTAGACTAACCCTAGTCTACAGTGGTCATGCTACGCCTGCAGAGACTGACGACAATACTCTGCTCGCCTTAAACTGGGGGTCTACTCGCGTTTTACGAACGACAAACGAAGAACGAACTTTCGTTCCGACTGATACTTACATAATAAAGACGGGCACATAAAAAAGGCACAATTAAGATAGACTACGGTTCGTAGTCATATACAATTTACCGGAGATGAGAAAAACAAGCGTCAAATTACGATCATCGCATGCGTTAAGGGAATGATGGTTGACTGGAGTAGGAAATTGTGCGATGAATCGTACGATTTATCGAATATCGTCAAACGGGAGTAGACCACCTGGCTCAAAACAAAAAAAAATTGCATTGACATAGATCTTTGACAGAAGGTGAATCCATTGAGGTTGAATGGTTTGTTCATATGAAAGCGTTTGCCTCACATGACGACGTATGCTATAAGCTTACTCTGCCCTGTATGTCCAGCTGCTGAAAATAAAACTTCTGAATGTCTCCTTTCCTTCCCTTTTAATTTTATTCTTCCTTGTTATTTCCTTTTATTTTATTTTCTGACTTGAATAAGAAGGGTTTAGGGCCCTAAAGGTCTAGTATAAGGGGTTGGTTTCCGCAACTCCACGTCTAAGCATGTCCCTAAAGGTCTATCCTCACATAACCATGCCGTGGCCGGGACGTGGCACGGTGCAGGGCTGCAGGGCTTTGATTCTTAGTATGGTATTTTGTGCCGCCGCTGACACTAATGTCACGTGACCGGTCTAATTTTGTATGCACAGGACCACGGCCTTGCCACGTCCCAGACATGTGTAGCATGTGTGCATAGACCTTAAATGTTAGGCTTGCTATCTTGAATATCACTAATGAAATCTTCATATTTCAGCACAGAGTCTTCGCCAACCAAAGATGACATTACAAAAGAAACCGTGGCACAAATTGAAATTGCCACAGAACCTAAAACAGTGACTCTACGTGAACCACACGAAGAGAAGCAGATGTCAGTCGAAGAGAAACCAGATGAAGCTAGAGAATTAGACATTGTTGAAGAGATCGATCCTAGAGACTTCCTCGAGGACGGTCCTGGACAACTACCTCAAATTAGTGAAACTCATGATCAAGGTAATTATCGAAAACGAAAACTAATTGAACTAAGAGCAGATATATGTCACATTTATAATGTAAAACCATGTTTTCTTAAAAATAAATAAATAAATATTAGATCTATATCTCATAAAAAAAAATAGCTACAGCTGATTTTTAACTAAAAAAAAATTATTCATACAGTAGACCGACACGACAATAGCTCATCTGATTCGGACCAGGAAGGACAAGTTAAGAGATCTAATCGCAGATATTCGTCCTTCAGAAAAACTCTTCGACTATCTTCAGAACAAATTGTAAGTCCACTATCTATTCAAACTATACAAAAAACTTATAAATATGTACAGTCTAACAAAGGATGGCAGATATAAATGAAGTTTTCTCAGGAGAATATGGATGTTTTCGAGTGGAATATCATTTCAATAATGGACAAATTTAAACTGTATTTGTAGTGTCAAGAAATAATCGAATGAATATTTATTCGTGTACATAAATCAAAAAAATGTGAACCATTTCGTGTTTATTTTATGCAACACACCTATAACTTCAACAGTATGAACAACTTTTACTATGGGACCAACACTGAAAACGCGAAAAAAGCTGCCGTTCCCTAGAACAGCGGTGAGAGGTAGAGGTGTGTTGCATAAAATAAACACGAAATGGTTCACCAAACACACTTTAATTATTTGACCAGAGATTTAGAAAAACTTAAAATAAACGCGAAAGCGCGCCGACGTACAGTGACCCCTTAAGAGACTTCAGTTATTTCAATAACACGTTGTATGATACTATAAAATTCTAATTGTATGTAAATTTTCTTCAGAAAAACTTAAATCTTCGCGAAGGCATGAATGAGATGGTGTTCAGCGTGACCACGGCGTACCAGGGCACGACGCGGTGCAAATGTAATGTTTTCCGGTGGCGATACGACGACAAGATCGTCATCTCGGATATCGACGGAACAATCACCAAGTATGACACATTTCTAAACTGCTTTTACATGAAAAATTAATGAATCATAAACAATATTTTTTGTCAAAAACAATCGATTACAAAAGATAAAAAAAAAGATAATCCTATTCATAATATAAATGCGAAAGTATGGATGTTTGTTTTGTCACGTTTTCCGGTGGCAATACGACAAGATTGTCGTCTCAGATATCGACGGAACAATCACCAAGTATGACGCATCTAAACTGTTGTACGAAATATAATGAATTTCGACGAAAACAATGGATTTAAAAGATATAAAATAAAAGGTAATCCAACTAATATTATAAATGCAAGTATGGATGTGTATTTGTTCGTTTGTTTGTCCTTCAATCACGCTGAAACGGTTTAACGGATTTAGATGAAATTTGGTACACATTGGATATAGATTCAAACTTGAGATATTTTCTATCAACATACGACGGGAGAAAAGCCGTGTGCGTCAGCTAGAAAAGATAATGTACATACATATTATCACGCCTGTTTCTCATTGGGGTAGGCAGAGACTATGGATTTCCTCCTGCTACGATCCTGACACACCTCTTTCGCTTCATCTACGTCCATTAACCTCGTCATGCATGCTCTTCAAAAGATAATGTATATGACTAATTTTATTATTGCTTTTATAAAACAGGTCTGACGTGTTAGGACACATCTTCCCACTGGTGGGCAAGGACTGGGCGCAGTCGGGCGTAGCGCAGCTGTTCACTAAGATCAAGAACAATGGCTACCAGTTACTATACTTATCTGCGCGAGCTATTGGACAAGCGAGGGTAAGTAAAACAAAAAGCGTTTGTTTAACTTGTCAGGCTGTTAAATGCTTTTCAACTCTAAATAAAAAACCTAACTGAGTTTTTAACTACTCTGTTTTTTCTTACTTGTCTTATTTAGTAAACAATCTTGGCATGTATTTGAATGCAATTCGTCAATAATAATTAATAGACATTGTCAACAATTTGACACACTAACATTTTTAACCTACATGCGCAGAATTAGTAATTATTTTATCAGTAGGTATTTGAAGAAAGAGAGGTGTAGCACTATTCGCCACTTGAAATCTTCAAATCAGTTTCGACCATTTAAATGAGTAGTCAAAACTGGCGCGTTAGTGATTAGCCAATAGCCGCGTTGGTAGGGCCAATCGGATTGAGTACCCCGCCTTAGCTAGTGGCAGAATTTATTGTACGAATTATTGTTGTTTCTGTTTTTAAAATAAGCTTTTAGTTTTTTATTAAAAATATATTGTTAATTTTCATTCAAGTGGCGCGGCGCACCCGACGTCCCTTCTCTCGTTGCCTCTCATTCAGTTCTGTCCAAAATGACAGTAACCGCAGAGGTCTGTTTTTATTTTATTTTTATTTTTTTATTTATTCATGACCATGGATACTTGTCCTTCAGTCGTAATCATTGAACATATTATACTTGTATCCTAGTAAAGTGATGGAAACTTTACTAGGTTTCTGAGAGGTTGATGAGATCATACGAAAGTCACGTTTTTCAACTTTGTACCATTTATCCACACTTGTACACGTTAACGAGCACTTAACATTTAATAATCCACCATTATTACACATTAACACTCGAAGAAACACAAATTTTGGAAAATAATAAAATATCAACAACACGATCTTTACGAATTTTCCCGCCAACCTCGCAGAGGTCTGATTTTTTAGGTGTTGTCAGCTTCTTAACAATTTCACACACTTAATAACTAATTACATGTGCAGAACTAGTTATTTAATTTTTTTCAGTAGTTATTTGTATAAAGAGACGTGCCAAGATTGTTTACTAAATAAGACAAGAAAGAAAAAACAGAATATTCCTACTAATAATATTAATACTATACTAGTCCTACTAATATTATAAATGTGAATGTTTGTGAGGATGTATGGATGTTTGTTACTCTTTCACGCAAAAACTACTGAATGGATTTTAGTGAAATTTGGCATACAGATAGAACTTAACCTGGATTAACATATAGGCTACTTTTTATCTTATCTTGTCTTCACTTGTTTGTTCGAGCATCACGCTAACACTATTGGACCGATTTTGTTGAAAGCTGATTATAAGACTTAAAAACTGGTAAGGGTTATAAGAAAAATAAAAATCGTGGTGTGCGTCCTCCCTCACCCGACAGATACGAAGCTTCTATGCATTTGCACGAGCGGATAGTAATGTACGATGGATGGATAGATGGATGAATGAAAGTGGAGTGGAGATGGAGGTGGAGTGGAGTGGAGTTGTAATAGTTACAGGAAAACATCTAATTGACTGCCTCGTTGGTCTAGTGGTTGCAAGCGCGACTGTTGAGCGTGAGGTCCTGGGTTCGATTCCCGCGTCGGGCAGTGTTATTGGGTTTTTTCATTAGGAAATTCTCAGTAGCAGCCCGGAGTCTGGATTTGTGCCCGGTCAGTGGCAATAGGCTCGCCCCCTATTACATGGGACTATAACATAACTGGCGAAATGTACCATGATACCTCTGCCTACCCCTTCGGGGAAATACAGGCGTGATGTTATGCCCGCCGTTACAAGGTTACGTTGTTGAATTTTGACGAATCAAAGTCAAATGTTACCTATTAAAATGACTCCACTTTAAAACGCACATAACGCTTGTACGCATTATATTCAACATAAGGCGTCTATTCTTCTCAGAGGTAGTCATATAGGAAATGCCGATATCATCTGGTTTTAAATAACCGACTTGTAAAAGTGATCTTTAACATCCAATTTGCAGAATAAATGATTCGAATTTGAATTAATTGGGCTGTATGGTGGATGACTAGTTGTTAAGGTGAATGCTACAGGGTAGCCTGCGAAATTCAAAATTTCTTGCGTTTTTTGCAAATTGTAGTTGTATTTCGCCTTGTGTATAATTCTAAATATGATTTGCAGTAATAACAACAATATATCTACTGAATAATACTCATAAAAAATATTAACCTAGCTCTATAAGCTGTACAAGCTCGATTATATTAATTTACGATCAAATTATCGATTATCGTGCTTCTAGAGCTTATAAAGCTAGGTTTATATTTTTTATAAGTATGATTTAGTAGATATATTGTTATTACCATGGTATAATAACACCAGGTAGTCTCTTCCCGTGACAGCTAGGTCACGTGATTGCCTCCGTACTACGTCATCGGCCGTGGAGCCAATAGCGGGCTGTTAGCGCGACACTTGTCAGTTTGATGTGCTGCCACTTTGTGAAAATAAATTCATCAATCAACTCAGCCTATCGCAGTCCACTGCTGGACATAGGCCTCTCCCAAGTTGCGCCACAACGCTCGGTCCTCTGCCTTCCACATCCAGTCCCCCCCAGCCACGTTCTTCAGGTCGTCGGTCCACCTGGCAGGGGGGCGCCCTACGCTGCGTTTGCCGATTCGCGGTCTCCACTCAAGGACTCGTCTGCTCCAACGGCCATCGGTCCTTCGACAGACATGGCCAGCCCACTGCCACTTCAGCTTACTGATCCTACAAGCTATGTCAGTCACTCCGGTTCTTCTCCGGGTAATCTCGTTACGGATTTTATCCTTCAAAGAAACTCCAAGCATAGCTCGCTCCATAGCTCGCTGAGCGACGTTGAATTTGTGGACTAGCCCAACTGTCAGTGTCCACGTCTCGGCACCGTAAGTCATGACTGGCAGGACGCACTGGTTGAAGACCTTTGTCTTCAAACTTTGCGGTATAGGCGACGAGAAGACTCGGCGAAGTTTGCCAAATGCTGCCCAGCCCAGACGGATCCTTCTGTTGGCTTCTTTCTCGAAGTTGTGTCTACCAAGCTGAATTACCTGCCCTAGGTAGACGTATTCCGTTACAACTTCGAGTGCCGACCCTTCGACGAATATTGGCCTCGGCATGACATGCATATTGAACATGACTTTAGTCTTGTCCAGATTCATGCCGAGACCGACACGTCGAGAGGCTCCGTTTAAGCTGTGCAGCATTTCGCCCAGTTGTTCCAGCGACTCAGCCATTACAACGATGTCATCGGCAAAACGGAGATGTGAGATGTTCTCGCCGTTAACGTTTATACCCTGTCCAGTCCAGTCCAGTCCAGCGTCTTGAAGACGTCCTCCAACGCGTTAGTGAACAATTTCGGGGATATTACATCCCCTTGTCTCACCCCTCTGCGCAGTTGGATTGGCTTCGTCTTTTGGTCCTGGAGCTGAACAGTCATGGTAGCAGCGTTGTATAGGCATCTCAGCATCTCTATATACCGCTCATCAATGTGACATCGCTGAAGAGCATCCAGAACTGCCCAAGTTTCGATAGAGTCGAAGGCCTTCTCGTAGTCCACGAATGCCATACACAGCGGCTGATTGTACTCTTCAGTCTTCTGTATGATCTGCCGAACAGTATGGATGTGGTCTACGGTGCTGTAGCCTTTTCGAAACCCAGCTTGCTCTGGTGGCTGGAATTCGTCGAGTCTTCCGGCGAGACGATTCGTGATGACCCTCGAGAACAGCTTGTACACATGACTCAGGAGTGAGATGGGTCTGTAGTTCTTCAGAAGGGTTTTATCCCCTTTTTTGAAGAACAGTACCACCGCACTCCCGCTCCATGCCTCCGGTGTAGAGCCTTGTTGGATGACGGAATTAAACAGACTCTGTAGCTCCTTCAGGACTGGAGCCCCGCCTGCTTTTAGGAGTTCAGTAGTAATGCCGTCATCGCCCGGAGCTTTGTTGTTCTTAAGCTGCTCGAGGGCCGCCCTAATCTCGCCCTGGTCAACGTCCGGAAGATCCTCGGTGTAATGGCGCGTGAGCTGGGCTCTTTTGTCGTCATTGCTAGGAACCGCTGGTCTCGCCGTTTTCGTGGAATACAAATGCCCATAGAAGTTTTCGACCTCATCAAGCATCTCGATCTTAGAGGTGACAATTTTGCCATCCGCGGCTTTCAGTTTCATCAGATGGGTCCTCCCTAGCTGCTGAGCGAAAACTTTCGACCCCCTATTTTGCTCAATCGCAGCCTCAACGGCGCGGGTGTTGGAGCGGCGGAGGTCACGTCGCAT
Source organism: Asteroscopus sphinx (assembly GCA_949699075.1). Lineage (NCBI taxonomy): Eukaryota > Metazoa > Arthropoda > Insecta > Lepidoptera > Noctuidae > Asteroscopus > Asteroscopus sphinx. The sequence goes on from OX453001.1 coordinate 13,467,386, forward strand.
CAGCTTCCTAATCTGTAGGTTTAAGGACCTATTATCTGATGAAAACGAATGCGCGGCTGACATTTCCCGTCTTTTCCTCATCAGATCGAGAGTCTCAGTCGAAAGCTTGGGCATCTTGCTTCCACGCTGCGGCGGAAAGAATTTTCGAGACAGTTCCTGCAATGTTTTGACTATAAACATAAATTACCCGAAATAAATTACCCGAGCAAAATGCATTTTTTCATTTACTTTCTTCTATAAAGAATCACTTTTTAACTAGTAATTTAATATAGTTTCCTTTATTAACTAATTAGATGAATAACACGAGATAACAAATAGTTAGGCTAGTTAGGAATTTATTTTATATTCATTATGAACAAAAATCTCCTTAAATATATTGAAGATATCAATCAATGGCAGCACTGATCGTGACGTAGCTTGGAGGCATCGCGCTGTCATTGCGGGAAGAGAATACCTGGTGAAACATCTTATTATACCATGGTTATTACTACCGCAAATCGTTTTTTGATTGATATACAACTCAAAACAGAGCTAAAATTAGCAACAAACGCAAGAAATTTAGAATTTCGCGGGCTACCCTGTAGCGTTCACCTTAACAAAGTGTGATGTGTGCAGGTGACGCGCGAGTACCTGCGCTCCATCCGGCAGGGCGAGGTGTGCCTGCCGGACGGGCCGCTGCTGCTCAACCCCACGTCGCTGCTGCGCGCCTTCCACCGCGAGGTCATCGAGAAGAAGCCCGAGGAGTTCAAGATCCAGTGCCTCGCCGACATCAAGGCGCTCTTCCCGCAAGGATCTAACCCCTTCTATGCGGGTTACGGCAACAGAGTCAATGTAAGTTATAACTGTGGGTTTGCACCAAAAAACATTTAACATGTAATGTCTCGAAACTTGTCATATGAAACTAATGTCACAACTTGTTTTGTTTATTGTTACGTTCGCACTGCAGAAAACTGGGTAAATTCTTTGACAGATTTCAAGATTTGTTGTTGGCTGTGTTTGCACTGACTAAAAACTTATACATGGACATGTTTGTCTATAGATTTGTCACGGCTGACGTTCGCACTGATGCTTAATCATGTGTCAAAACTAGTATAAATCTCGTTTTTTGTGTTATCCAATGAGGTCGGTAAACATGTATGGCCGAAAGCAAATACTTTGAAGTGTATCGAAATTAATTGTGAAACATGTCAATAGACTATGAAATGTCAAACAAGTTTCGTTTCAACAAGTTGTGTGATAATGCGAACGCGATTCGATACATTGACAGAAAACTGACTTTTCAACATGTTTTTATGTGAATGTTTCGTCAGTGCAAACTCACAGTAAACAGATTCGACAACCGTAATACATCTGTTTTTGATAATAACCCCCAGTTTCTGGTAAGCTGATCAATTTGATCTATTGTCAAATCTAATGTCAGCTTCTGTGATTGGCCGGCGAAAATGTTAACAACCAATCACATCGCTTGACCTGAGATTTGACAGTCAATTAGTTAATTTTTGCGTTGATCAGCCTTCCAGAAACCGGGTGTAAATCACATATTAAATTATCAATGAGTTATCAAGTAATCATTTCTTCGGTTTTCGCGATCATAATAAAACAAGATTAACCGGATTATATCGCGTGTATTATTTAAATTGGTGATTCATACCAATACCTATTTAAATTTAGGTTTTCTGCTTAAATTTGTTTTATTATACTTATCAAGTATTCTGTTTTTAATACTAATTGTTATGTATTTGAAATGATTAATGTACAGTCAACCAAATGGAATCATGACCCACCATAAGCTTAATTTTCTACAAACATTCTAATACAATTAGGTCGTGTTTCGCTCAAAGATATTTCCGTGGCAACGATCTTGTTATCAATTTTATTGTACAGTGACAGTTAGTTTCTTCTAATTTGATCGTATAGGTTTTTGAATTTAAAAAAAATTAGTTCTTTTTTATAGATAAACTATGCGGAACGACAGTTAATTCGAAATTCAAAACATTATTCTAGCTTTATCAAAAACGTAACTTTTTATCCAATTAATAATCTATTGCGTTTAATAACAAAGCTCAAAATTGCATAGACCTCTGACCCGTATTGCAGTTTCCTCAATATTCAAAATGTCCTAAGTGCAGCACGATGCTAACAAGAAGAAAATTTTACTGTTTTGACAATATCATACGAATTCTCGGCTGAGTGGGTCATGATTCCGATTTGTTGACTGTACCTATGTGTTTCTATATCTACAGGACGTATGCGCATATCAAGCAGTTGGCATTCCGATCGTGAGAATTTTCACTATCAACTATAAGGGCGAACTAAAACATGAACTGACTCAGACATTCCAATCCACGTAAGTATTCACTCTCTAATCATGGTATAATAAGATGTTTCACCAGGTATTCTCTTCCCGCGATGACGGCGCGATGCCTTCAAGCTACGTCACGATCAGTGTTGCCTTTGATTGATATCTTCAATATATTTAATAATAAATAATAATATAAAATAAATTCATAACTAGCCAAACTATTTGTTCTCTCGTGGTATTCATCTAATTAGTTATTAAAGGAGGCTGTATAAAATTAATAGTTCAAAAGTGATTCTTTATAGAAGCAAGTAAATAAAAAAATGCATTTGCTCGGGTAATTTATTTACACAAAGTGGCAGCACATCAAACTGACAAGTGTCACGCTAACAGCCCGCTATTGGCTCCACAGCCGATGACGTAGTACGGAGGCGCAATCACGTGACCTAGCTGTCACGGGAAGAGAGTACCTGGTAAATCATCTTAATATACCATGTCTCTAATAACGTAGAGCTTTCCGCCTCCTTCCGTTACATGTTGCCTAGTCACTAACACTCGTCCTACTTTTACTCACTTTATTGAGTATTATATTTTTATTTCAGTTACAACGTGCAAAGTGACATGGTCGATGATTTCTTCCCACCACAGACAACTGAAATTATTGTTAGCTAGCGCGAGGTTTTAGGTGTCAAAATTATATAACATTAGTTAAACTGAGATTAGCGAGCACGCGATATTGAGCCGGTAAGCCGAATGGAATGACTTGTAAGGCTTGATCACGTTTGCGGCCTCACATTCATTCATTTCAAAACAAAATTAATACTATGTAACCAAAATTTTCTATAACGCTTTAATTTAACTAGCTGGATACTAAAAATAATACTGACAAATTACTTACAATCATCGACATGTCATCTGTCTTGTCTTTTTTTTCTGTGTTGGTGTTCGTTTTATTATGTGTTATGATTCATGACACTATGATTCTTCTGGGTTTTGTAATTCTGCTTCACTTTCTTGACGTAAGTCTATCACTCTGCAAATGCTGGGTACGCACCATCCGAATGAAAGCATGCAAAGGCTACCAAACGAGTGCATGGTAAATGTGGACTACATATCGACATACATCAAGTTATAGCGAGCGAACACACTGTGTGTACTACGAGCAACCAAATGCTCAGTTACGGACATAATTAATATCCTATCTATCCACTATTTTTCCTACTAGAGATAGAAATATGACGTATTTTGTATTGGGCGTATTTCAAATTTCTATCTCCAGTAGGGCAAATCGTGGATAGATTGGATATTAACTTTGGCCGTTAATGACGGTGTGACAACGCGATTTCGATCATCTGCAAAACGTAGCCATCATTGGCTTCGCTCTCACTGTTTGGACACGTTCAGCAAAGACAAGGCGAATATCGGTGCCCATCGAAAATTCCTACTCGCTAGTCTTCACTTGTTTTCGTTCGGCTGGTGCGTACCCGGCATAACTTGAAATACTTCATTGCCATAATACATGAACAATTTCAACAAAGTATCAAAAATCACCTCTTTCGATCATGCTGTTTGTTTACTGGCCAACACGAATGTGTTTTAAATGCACTAAATGTATGTGAATCATATGAAAAACTGTATTTCTACCTCAGAAACTAATCAAACAAATTGTGATTTTTAAAAAAGTTGTGAAAAATTAAGAAATTTTGTCATTGTTTCTTTCTCAAGCATGAAAACAATAGTTTCAGGATAATATATTTTACTTGATAATCCAATCGTCTCGCAGTTAACCTTTTAAGGGACGGCAGTGAAAAGGACATTGCCCATTCTCTTAGGAACTTTAGGCCCCCCAAAAAAAAATGCTATGTCACGGCGGTGTATATTTTATTATTCTGCAAATGATTTTAATTTTTTCACCCTGGTTTAAGATAAATCTATTTTTTTCCAACTCCTTAACTGAATAACATACAGTTTTGACATGGCGCCAAAAATGGGCCCATCCGTGGGCATTGTCCTTTGTTTTTCTCTTTTCTTATTTAGTCTACAATTTTGGCATGTATCATTATTCAAATAACTACCGATAAAATATAGATAAGATATAATTACTAGTTCTGCACATGTAGTTAGGTTGTAAAATGTTATTTAGTGTGTGATTTTTTTTACATAATGTCTTTTAATAATTATTATTATTGACGAATTGCATTAAAAAGACATGCCAAGATTGTTTACTAAATAAGACAAGTAAGGTAAAACAGAGTGTAGATGCGCCAGTGATAGTGATAGGTTTTAACGGGACGGAGGTTCAGCTTTTTGCTATTTAAAGGCCATTAAAGTATTGACATTTCCAAGTGAGATCATAAATGTGACAAGATTTATGATTATTATATTTTGAAAAATGTTGCAACAAATTTACGGACTCTGCTTAAAAATAAATGAATACAAACTATTATAATTAATAGTTGCTACTATTATAATATTCTGGCTTCGGACATACAGGTCACCCTAGTTTAGAAGCCAGGGCTACACTAATTTGTAAAATTGGACTAAACAATAAAGTTAATTTATTTATTTATAAGTTCGTTTTTCTATACTTGTCTTATTTAGCAAACATATTAGTAGTTCTTAGGTTAAAAAATGATTTTTAGTATGTAACATTGTTAATACAATGTTTATGTCTTAATAATTATATTAAATGACGAATTGAATTAAAAAGACATGCCGAGATTGTTTACTAAATAAGACAAGTATAGAAAAGGAATTGTAAATATGCCATAACAAGACCCATGTTTCCCCGGCAGGTACTCGCACATGTCGGTGCTGGTGGACCAGGTGTTCCCGCCGGCGCAGTGCGAGCCCAGCGACGAGTTCTCGCAGACGGTGTTCTGGCGAGTGCCGCTCCAAGTGGTCGAGTTGCCTCCCATATCCCCACCGCCACCCAAACATCATTAATCACATTATTAAGTACTATTATGATATCTGTAATGTCATTTCCAACTTTAAACTGTATCGCTTATTTTATTCCTACTTTGCACGTAAGATTGAATTATATCAACGTGCCTAAGGATTAGCGCACACCGACGAAGTGGCGCCGAAGCATCTATAAATTTATTACAATTTGAATTCAACCTTATTTTCTTCAACATAAGACAGTTTTTTTTTTTAATTATGCTAGGAGGCTCAAAGCGCGGCGAAGAGCGGTTATGCGGCCACAAGCCTCCATAAGAGTCGCTTTGCCTCGCAACCAGTGAACTGTTCTTCGTCGCCACTCCGTTGGTGTGCGCCGACTCTAATTCGGCTTGGCTTACTCTAGAATTTAAATGGAAAAGTAAACACTTGGAACTTGGTTATTCCATTATTATGTAGAGTTTTGAATACGTAGACTGCTGGAATGATGGGCTGCTTTAGATTTAGGTTGTTTAGTTTCGTACGCGCGCCGTTAGAGTTAAAATATAGAGATATTTAAAATGTAAAGAATACCAAAAACTATTTGAAATGATTACCTTGTAGTGTGTCGTGAGTGTTGCGTATGTTTGATTGTTGTCCTGTGATGTGTCTAGCGGAATATTATTTTCAAAAGTTTTTACTTTTTGCAGTAATGTATAACTTTTGATAAGGGTGATTAATATTATTTACAATTTATCTCTGCGAAGACTGTGTATACATGATGGTGAATGGTTTGCAGATTTAGGTTGCAAAGGAATCAAGTTTTGGTTTCGTCGATTATGTAAGCTGTGATGTCGTCGACTGATTACGATGCTTTATTTTTATACTGTGATTACCTATTTGTACGTGCTAAGTTATATTTGTGTTAAAGCAATACATTCGTAAAATGCGGAGGCTTAGCTTCTGATAGATTTATTACATTCTTTGTAATCAACACTTCTTTGATGATTTTGAAACATTGATTTGTTAATATTATGTCTAATTAGAATTTGGTATATTTTTCTAAATAATTTATTGTTTCTGTGATTGTTTCAATAAATATTTTCAGAAATAACCGGGGTTCTTATTTGTGTCCTCGTAATTAAATATTTATTTATGACAATAACTACGTATCAGCAGCTGCTTATCACTTATCATATCCGCCTGCACAGTCTTGAGCTTATTTATACAAAAGTGTTCTTGAGAATTCAGGTTCCGAAAATGGCGAAAACTGTTCAGCATTTTCGTTTAAACGCTGCCCCACCCTCTTGGGTTTTTTAACCGACTTCAAAAAAAGGAGGAGGTTATTTAATCTCACTTACACAAACACTGACCCGGAATAACCATGGTATAATAATATGTAGTCTCTTCCCGTGACAGCTAGGTCACGTGATTGCCTCCGTACTACGTCATCGGCCGTGGAGCCAATAGCGGGCTGTTAGCGCGACACTTGTCAGTTTGATGTGCTGCCACTTTGTGAAAATAAATTACCCGAGCATTTAATATAGTTTCCTTTATTAACTAATTAGATGAATAACAACGAGATAACAAATAGTTAGGCTAGTTAGGAATTTATTTTATATTCATTATGAACAAAAATCTCCTTAAGTATATTGAAGATATCAATCAATGGCAGCACTGATCGTGACGTAGCTTGGAGGCATCGCGCTGTCATTGCGGGAAGAGAATACCTGGTGAAACATCTTATTATACCATTGGAATAACTATCTGTCGCACTATTATTTTTTCCGTGCAGGAATCGAACCCACGACCCGTAGCGCAGAAGCCAATCTCTCAGTCACTGCAATCATGGGCGTGCTTTTCATCTGAAGCATGTAGTTCATCCACTCAAATAGTGGCAGTACACTCACACCCAAAAGACATGTAATGTAATCAATGGCACAACAAAATAGAATACAATTAATATGGCTGGCTAAATCAAATAATGTATTCGCCACAAGATATGGTTTACTGTCGACCTCACAGTATAAAGTTTGATTTCGACAGCGTCTCTATTTCGTACTTACTTACTTACCCTTACTGCTTGTAAGGGCAGTTTTAGTACATAATTCTACGCCACGCTCACCCGTCCCGGGGGCCTAGTACGTGTGCGTCATCCCAGCGAAAAAGTGTCGAATTTCTTAATTCGAGATAAGTAAATCGTTAGTGTATGACGTCGTGTAATTGTGTATGAACATTTCAGATTTGTGTGTCCAACCCTTTTTGGGATATTCATCAAAAACGTTTTCCGCTGGAACGACGTCTTCCCAGCGAGACTTTTTTTTTCCAAAGGACGTAAGTAAAATAAAATAGTTACATGGATTAGAGTATAACGAAAGGTAAATGTGTATGCATAAATGAGATTTGTGTGTCTAAAGACTCCGAAGATATTCAAGTTTCCGCTGCGGTGACGTTTGGCTGATTGCTGGATATCATAAACGGTTAGGCGAATAGTTGTGACTTTTTTTACACATGTTGCGATTCTTTTGTGTGTAATGTTTGTGAAAACAGACTTCGAAAAAAAATTACCGCTAGGAAGCTATACATTTTAAAATGAAATCAGGTTATTAGGTCCTAGTACTGCGAATATGAGCTCCGAAGCCTAAATGTTAAAGTTTATTTGTACCTTATAAATGCTCACAATGTCATGTTAAGTCTCATCGATGTACTGTAAGTAAATAATGAATTATGAACAAAATTGCTAGGTCTGGGCCACGATGTTGTTCGTCATTCGATTGGACGAGTTTACTATGGGTTGGCAAATTAAAAGGTATCCCATTCGTTAATGTATTAGTTCAATTATCCATCTGTAAAATTGTAGCCCAATACACATAATAATTAAAGAAATATAATCAAAAAACCAATGAGAAGCGCAATACAGAGATAAACCAACCAAGTTTGAATGTGTACTAAAAAGCGGCCGCGCGATACATGGTGCTTACCTTCCAAAATTGTTAGCATACTTATTGTTATTGGTGTGGTACTTTGGTACAGGTGCGTACACAATAATTAGTAAAAATGAAAAACAACTGCAGTTTAATTAGTTTTATTTTCAAAAGTATCAATTTACTAATAATTATCAATTGTAGATATGTGTATGTATAGGTACTTAAAAACTCGTGCAAAAAAATCAACGACAACAAAATAATAAAAATCTACATACTAAAATCAACATAAAAGATATAGAAAAGGTATTTATACAAAAAATAAGTATAACTATTATTTTAATTAAATTACTTAATGTTTAAAATCACAGATCAGTTACAATAATTGACTCATTCATAAGCTTAGTAGGTATCTACATTAATGTAGGTTGTTATGTTTATTAAAATTAAAGATTATGTATATTATTCGTAACCAGCTCTACGTAGATAATAAATTAACTGCATGTGGGGATCGAACCGACAACATTTGGCGTGGTGTCAATAGAGGTGACCACCTTAACGACTATACCACAAGTGCAGTGAAATTAACTAAACTAACGAATGGGATACCTTTTAATTTGCCAACCCATAGTAAACTCGTCCAATCGAATGGCGAACAACATCGTGACCCAGACCTAGCAATTTTGTTCATAATTCATTATTTACTTACAGTACATCGATGAGACTTAACATGACATTGTGAGCATTTATAAGGTACAAATAAACTTTAACATTTAGGCTTCGGAACTCATATACGCAGTACTAGGACCTAATAACCTGATTTCATTTTAAAATTTATAGCTTCCTAGCGGTAATTTTTTTTCGAAGTCTGTTTTCACAAACATTACACACAAAAGAATCGCAACATGTGTAAAAAAAGTCACAACTATTCGCCTAACCGTTTATGATATCCAGCAATCAGCTAAACGTCACCGCAGCGGAAACTTGAATATCTTCGGAGTCTTTAGACACACAAATCTCATTTATGCATACACATTTACCTTTCGTTATACTCTAATCCATGTAACTATTTTATTTTACTTACGTCCTTTGGAAAAAAAAGTCTCGCTGGGAAGACGTCGTTCCAGCGGAAAACGTTTTTGATGAATATCCCAAAAAGGGTTGGACACACAAATCTGAAATGTTCATACACAATTACACGACGTCATACACTAACGATTTACTTATCTCGAATTAAGAAATTCGACACTTTTTCACTGGGATGACGCACACGCCTAGTACGAGTTTAACACTTACGCATACTATCATAGTTTTCGTCAACTTTCATTCATAAATCAGTTGCGCCCCTGGCGGATACGAGGAGGAACTACTGATTTGAATGAGTCTACGAAAACTATGAAAGTATTCGTAAGTGTCAAACTCGTGCACCTTATACAGCTACACACGTAGGCAAAGCCAAAGAGAATAATAATACTACGTAGGCACAGCCACCTGCACGCGTTACATTGCGGTCTACTAATAACAGCTGTTTTATAATACTTAAAAATAATAAAAGTAATTTCTCAGCAATTATTTTTGCGCAATGTTACTGGGTTTGATGTACAATCAGCGCCAAACAGTCATACATATACATATGATGTACAGTCATAGAGATATATCTCTAGACACTATGATGTTTCAGAATTTACAGTCAGAAAACTTTCCGGTGAACCACCACTAAGGCTAAATCGCTTGCGCTCAGTGTTCGACGGCAGCCGTAGGTATGTGATGATGATGATGTCCTCCACGACGTGTCCGTCGACGGCGACATCCAGTCAGCGCCTGGCATGCGCTCGTGTATGACTTGCAAAGCCAAACTTGGTCTTAAACGTTCGGTCACAAAGAAAGCAGCATAATTGCCCGCTGTCATTAAATGTGTAAGTGTAAGAAGGCTTAGGGCGGGTTTTAAGATGTTGGCGTTTGGTGTCAAGGGCTTCGAGGCGTGAGTGCTCAAAACGCTTTGCGCCCTCCTTAACAGCAGTGCGCCATTCCGACCTTCGCATTGCCGTATCCTGCCAGTTATTTGCGGATATTTCACAGGCCGTGAGGTGGCGCTTCAAGACGTCCTTGTAGCCTTGTAGAGTAGGTATGTACGTGTAATGTAGCAGGATTCGTTCAAAGGATTTTGTCGACAAAATGTATCACCTGGAAAGATAGTGACCGTACCTCGGAACAATAAATGAACACTTACACGCAAATACTCGCGTACGCGTGTAATACGCGTGTACGGACACGCAAATTGTCATTAAAAAAATTGTTATATCGATAGATAGATATGATACATAGAATATGCTTTATTGTACACCATGAAAATAGTAGTAAACAGGAACAACGTATAAATTATGAGTACATTGGTGGTCTTATCGCTAAAAGCGATATCTTCCAGACAACCTTTGGGTGGACGAAGAACCCCCAATCCAAATTGAAGGTGCAGCTTGCCTAGTGTTTGTGATGGATCTTTTTACGCCCAGCAATGGCGTAGCTATGTAACCAAGGCCCCCGGGGCAAAAAGTTAAAAGTCGAACATTCTTTATTCAACTAGGATATTTTATAACTTTTTCGAACGTCGTTCATGGGGCCGAGGGGCCCCTTGAGCTTGGGGGCGCCGGGGTACTGCCCCGCTTAGACCTAAGGTAGCTACGTCACTTACGCCCAGTAGGTATGCGGTACCAATGAAGCTAGTCTTTATGAATAAAATAAATTAAACAGAAAATTAATATGTAAAACAATATATTTCTTAAATACTATGTTTCGTCGGCTTCCATGGCATCTTCTTCCTCAGCGTCGTCGTCGTCATCACCTTCGTCATCACTAGGTACGTCTAGATCTTTGTGGAAACCTTTTCCTTTAGTCCAGTGGCATTTTATAACAACTTTAAACTTAGCCAATGGCATACTCAAGAGTTTCAATATGCTTGCTTGCTCGGGTGTTAGCGAAGCTCCTTTTTTACAAACCTGGAAGATATAATTTTGTGTTAATAACTAGGGAACTAAAGAGCCTACTACAAAAACAGCGTAAATAAGTCACCTAGCTCTATGAACTATATTCAGCAAAATAAGCGTCAGTTGCACAGGCGCGGATCCAGGGGGGGGGGGAATAGGGGCAATTGCCCCCCCCCTGAGCCTCGATCTAAGTACTTCCGAACTCATCATAATCACATCACTACCAGTATTAGTAGTGCATTAAATGGCAAGGACGGGGAATTGACAGCATTCAAAAATTTTTGCTAAATAATAATGGGGCGCATAGGTACAAATTAGCATTTATCTGGGGAATGCCTGTGTATTTATTTTCAAATTTTCTAATATAATGAGATTTTTAACAGAAATTTTGCAATAAATATTTCAGTATATAAAAACCAATAACTAATTAGATAAAAACTAAAGTACTATTTTTGATTTCTCTTCTCAATTATTGAATTATAGCGATGAATCGCTTTTAATGATTATTTTAATAGAAAATCCTCAACGATTGCCGTTATCAATCCAAATGTGTTTCTTGCCTTAAGGTGCGTAATGAACTGAATGAAGATTTTTTTTTAATGTTCTGGAGATCTATCTTACTCGGTATGTTTATACAGAAAAAAAAACCCGTTCACACAAGTAGAGCATACGAAGGCTGAATACCAGGCGTGATCAGTGGGCCTAGTACGAGTTTCACACTTACGAATACTTTCATCGTTTTCGTCGACTTTCATACATAAATCAGTAGCGCCCCTGGCGGATACGAGGAGGAACTACAGATTTATTAATGAAAGTCGACGAATACTTTGAAAGTATTCGTAAGTGTCAAACTCGTACTAGGCCCCCTGGTATTCAGCCTTCGTATGCTCTACTTGTTTGGTGTAGGTATATTGTGAGCAACTATTCTGTTACATTTATCTATTTGAATGAGGAAAACCCGAAACCGCCAAAAACAAACGCTAAATTTTCGCGTTTAGATGTTTTTAACAAAAAAAAAATATGGGTGCTATATATTCACATATTGTCGAAGAGAAGTAAATATTTAGCAACAGATGGCGTTACTATACGTATGAAGAAAGAAATAAACGAAAAAAAAGTAACTGACGTGCAATCACTTCTCTTCCATACAGGTTTTTTTTTAATGGTCTAAGAAATCATCACAAATTTTGGCACGGTATGAAAAAACTTGAAGCAAAAAAAGAAATTACAACTCAGATGCTGTCACCTTTAGCTCCGCCGCTACTGGAGTAGCTGACGATTAGATCGCTGATGTATTAGGGGAAAGCTATTAGGGTAATGCAAATAATTTTTACCCAAGATAGAATGCGGACGGAGAAATTTAAGAACTTCAAAAATGAATAATATCCCGTTTATATAAGGTCCAAAATCTTTTATCAAAATCAGGGAGAAAATACCGGGCGAGCCAGGTTTTCTGAGATAGTATTACCTAGAGCTCGCTGTCCCTTTCCTGCATGTATGGACGGACACCCTATAGAATGAGACAAAGGGCTCCCCAATCATCGGACCGAATTTTAGTCAGCCGTCCGCTTTCCAGCTTGATATATAAGTTCCTTGGGGTAATGATTTTCAGCCAGTAAGAAATGACTTATTCAAATGCAATGCCACAGATTATATAATAGTTATAGCAACGCTGCCTCCCTTACCCCGGCTCCACACGTTGGCCTGAACGTTGGCGCCAACGCTATTCGCCAACGTGTGGATCTGGAAATGGAGTTGGCCCGAACGTTGGGGCGAGCATTGGCAGTTAGCCGTCGGAACTAAACTAACGTCATCTCCAACGTGTGGACGCTAGGCATAATTACGGGCCAACGCTCGCCCAAACGTTGGGGCCAACGTGTGGAGCCCGCCTTACTATAGTTTGACATTAGACCTAGTTTAAACAAGTGTCATACCGTCGCTGCGCCTGCCAAGTTCCATTTGTGCAAAGATAATATAATCACTACGTTATACATTTGTGATTTTTGCTAGGTTTCGGGAAACAAGAAAAAACATTATTTTCTAAACAATATATTAAATAAGAAAACTACTATTGCAGTATAAAAACATTTTTTATTATTTGTTTTCTTATTTAATGTATTGTTTAGAAAATAATGTTTTTTGTTATTTCCCGAAACCTATCAAAATCACAAATGGAACTTGGCAGGCGCAGCGACGATACCATGCTTTATTTAAGTTATTGTAGTAACATGCACAGTGGCACCATCTTTGTTTAAGTTATTTGCAGGATTATGATTATAAGAATACTAAACTTAAGACTTGGTTTAATCTATTGCTCTAAGCATGCATGAATAAAAAAAGGTGGACGGAATCACGCTCAGAAAAGATTGAAGCACATAATATTTTTTTTTTTTTTTTGGGGTAGGCCTATGTCCAGCAGTGGACGTCTTTAGGCTGAAATGATGATGATGACTTAATTTTTTCCTAAACCCATATTTATTTTTTATTGTTTAGCGAGATTCCGTCCGCCTTTTTTTATTTGTCCATGGCTCTAAGATATAGTAATACCGAACTTTTATAAATAGGGTGAATAAGTTTTGGTATCCATATAAGGTTAAATCAAATTAGTCGGCGAAACTTCACAGACGTGATGGGTCATCATCAACTCAGCCTATCGCAGTCCACTGCTGGACATATGCCAAGTTACGCCACAACACTCCGTCTCTTCCTTCCGCATCCAGTCCCCCCCCAGCCACGATCTTTAGGTCGTCGGTCCAACTGGCGGGGGGCGCCCTACGCTACGTTTGCCGATTCGCGGTCTCCACTCACTCTGATGGGTGGGTACCTATCGATATCTAATGATAATAAAATAAGAAAAAATATGTTTTTCTAAACACATCTTTTCATCCAAGGTAGCTGATCACGAGATCAACAGACACAAGACGACTTTCCCTGTAGGTTTACATAGTATTTTTTAACCGACGAAAAAAAGGAGGTTAATATGACAATATGAGACTGACATTAATTATTTCGTTATAATTATGATTAGTTATAATTATGACATTGCAACTTTAATTAATGTATTTATATTAAATTTTGCATGCTTAAGAGCAGAATATGGCATACCCATGGTATAATAAGATGTTTCACCAGGTATTCTCTTCCCGCAATGACAGCGCGATGCCTCCAAGCTACGTCACGATCAGTGCTGCCATTGATTGATATCTTCAATATACTTAAGGAGATTTTTGTTCATAATGAATATAAAATAAATTCCTAACTAGCCTAACTATTTGTTATCTCGTGTTATTCATCTAATTAGTTAATAAAGGAAACTATATTAAATTATTAGTTAAAAAGTGATTCTTTATAGAAGAAAGTAAATGAAAAAATGCATTTTGCTCGGGTAATTTATTTTCACAAAGTGGCAGCACATCAAACTGACAAGTGTCACGCTAACAGCCCGCTATTGGCTCCACGGCCGATGACGTAGTACGGGGGCAATCACGTGACCTAGCTGTCACGGGAAGAGACTACCTGGTGTTATTATACCATGGGCATACCTACTTCTTTTTAAATTACCATCTGATTTTTGTACCCATTTTCGCAAAATAAATGCATTGAATTGAAGGTTTTATTTCCACCCACCACGCATAACTTTTTACAGAGTAGTCCGATTTTGATGATTCTTTTTTTAACGGATAGGGTATATCTCGAAGTTGTTCCCATTTAAATTTGAAAATCAAAATCCACCCCTAAGGGTAAGAAAACAGGGGATGAGTGCTTGTTCACCCACTGAATTCTTACCTGTTAACCGATTCTGTTGAAACTTGGCACACATAAATGTAGTTCTAGGCACTACAACATTATGGAGACTTGGAGTTGGATTATAGCTGCATAAAAATTGAAAATTTAACTTTTTAACAAGAAATTTAACCGACAAAAACAAAAACTGAAAAGCGAAAAATAAAATGAAGCTTTTAGTCTTAATAACTATTCTCCTAACTAAACAAATGTAAATAACTAATTATGGGTCGGCGCCAAAAAAACAATCAACGAAGATCATTAAATTACTTTAAAGAAATAATAAAAACAAAATAACATCATCATTACAGCCGAAAGACGTCCACTACTGGACATAGGCCTCCCCCAATTAAGGGGGGGATATGCCATAATCGCCACGCTTGGCGGGTTGGCGATCGCAGTTGGTTGGTTAAATACTCAGAGAACGCTGCTGCCCATCCTCTGGTGAATCCCTTAGTCGCCTTTTACGACACCCATGAGAAGAGATAAGGGTGGTGCTATTCTTTAAGTCCGGCACCACACGGACCCGGAAAATAACATCAAATTAATAGAATTCATTACAATGTCACTATGTTATAGTCAAAACATTGCAGGAACTGTCTCGAAAATTCTTTCCGCCGCAGCGTGGAAGCAAGATGCCCAAGCTTTCGACTGAGACTCTCGATCTGATGAGGAAAAGACGGGAAATGTCAGCCGCGCATTCGTTTTCATCAGATAATAGGTCCTTAAACCTACAGATTAGGAAGCTGATGCGACGTGACCTCCGCTGCTCCAACACCCGCGCCGTTGAGGCTGCGATTGAGCAAAATAGGGGGTCGAAAGTTTTCGCTCAGCAGCTAGGGAGGACCCATCTGATGAAACTGAAAGCCGTGGATGGCAAAATTGTCACCTCTAAGATCGAGATGCTCGATGAGGTCAAAAACTTCTATGGGCATTTGTATTCCACGAAAACGGCGAGACTAGCAGTTCCTAGCAATAACGACAAAAGAGCCCAGCTCACGCGCCATTACACCGAGGATCTTCCGGACGTTGACCAGGGCGAGATTAGGGCGGCCCTCGAGCAGCTTAAGAACAACAAAGCTCCGGGCGATGACGGCATTACTACTGAACTCCTAAAAGCAGGCGGGGCTCCGGTCCTGAAGGAGCTACAGAGTCTGTTTAATTCCGTCATCCAACAAGGCTCTACACCGGAGGCATGGAGCGGGAGTGCGGTGGTACTGTTCTTCAAAAAAGGGGATAAACCCCTTCTGAAGAACTACAGACCCATCTCACTCTTGAGTCATGTGTACAAGCCGTTCTCGAGGGTCATCACGAATCGTCTCGCCGGAAGACTCGACGAATTCCAGCCACCAGAGCAAGCTGGGTTTCGAAAAGGCTACAGCACCGTAGACCACATCCATACTGTTCGGCAGATCATACAGAAGACTGAAGAGTACAATCAGCCGCTGTGTATGGCATTCGTGGACTACGAGAAGGCCTTCGACTCTATCGAAACTTGGGCAGTTCTGGATGCTCTTCAGCGATGTCACATTTATGAGCGGTATATAGAGATGCTGAAATGCCTATACAACGCTGCTACCATGACTGTTCAGCTCCAGGACCAAAAGACGAAGCCAATCCAACTGCGCAGAGGGGTGAGACAAGGGGATGTAATATCCCCGAAATTGTTCACTAACGCGTTGGAGGACGTCTTCAAAACGCTGGACTGGACTGGACAGGGTATCAACGTTAACGGCGAGAACATCTCACATCTCCGTTTTGCCGATGACATCGTTGTAATGGCTGAGTCGCTGGAACAACTGGGCGAAATGCTGCACAGCTTAAACGGAGCCTCTCGACGTGTCGGTCTCGGCATGAATCTGGACAAGACTAAAGTCATGTTCAATATGCATGTCATGCCGAGGCCAATATTCGTCGAAGGGTCGGCACTCGAAGTTGTAACGGAATACGTCTACCTAGGGCAGGCAATTCAGCTTGGTAGACACAACTTCGAGAAAGAAGCCAACAGAAGGATCCGTCTGGGCTGGGCAGCATTTGGCAAACTTCGCCGAGTCTTCTCGTCGCCTATACCGCAAAGTTTGAAGACAAAGGTCTTTAACCAGTGCGTCCTGCCAGTCATGACTTACGGTGCCGAGACGTGGACACTGACAGTTGGGCTAGTCCACAAATTCAAAGTCGCTCAGCGAGCTATGGAGCGAGCTATGCTTGGAGTTTCTTTGAAGGATAAAACCCGTAACGAGATTATCCGGAGAAGAACCGGAGTGACCGACATAGCTTGTAGAATCAGTAAGCTGAAGTGGCAGTGGGCTGGCCATGTCTGTCGAAGGACCGATGGCCGTTGGAGCAGACGAGTCCTTGAGTGGAGACCGCGAATCGGCAAACGCAGCGTAGGGCGCCCTGCCAGGTGGACCGACGACCTAAAGAACGTGGCTGGGGGGGACTGGATGCGGAAGGCAGAGGACCGAGCGTTGTGGCGCAACTTGGGAGAGGCCTATGTCCAGCAGTGGACTGCGATAGGCTGAGTTGATGTTATAGTCATGGAATAATGGTTTCCGCTATTGGCAGCGGACACCAATTATTAATCTATGGTTACAGTCATGCTATATTTTTGTATAACTATAATTGGCCGATCATAGAGCTCTTAAAACTTTATTATGTACTACTACCTATTTTACCTATGTATCACAAATAAAAAATTCTAATTCTGATTCAAATACAACGTGAAATTTCCAACAATAAACAATAACTTTCCAATAATGCGTTTTCCGCTCGACCACTTGCAACTTGCACGTACTGTGTTTGTTTGTTCGGCGCCGACTCATAATTAGTTATTTACATTAGTTTAAGTTAGGAGAATAGTTGTGGCTGTAGGCTTGCACCAAGGGTCGGCTCTAAGTCCTTACCTCTTCTTGCTGATATGGATGCTTTGACATCAGAAATCCAGGAAGAGGCACCCTGGTGCATGCTGTTTGCCGACGACATTGTCCTTGTTGGTGAAGATGGACTTGAGGTCCAGAGTAGATTGGCAAAATGGCAACAAAATCTGGACAACGTTGGCTTGAAAATCAGCAGAACTAAAACGGAATACATGTTCTGCGATTTCGGCGGTCTTTCCGGTTTTGTTGCTATTGCGCTAGATAGCGTGCCCTTGCCAGTCTGCTCCGACTTTCGGTACCTCGGTTCACTTGTGCAAAGCGATGGTGAAATTGACCGGACAGTCAAGCACCGAATTAACACAGGATGGTTGAAATGGCGGCAGGTCACGGGAACTACATGTGACTCCCGAATTCCTCTTAAACTGAAGGGGAAAATCTATAAGACCATGATAAGACCTGCTGTCCTGTATGGATCGGAATGTTGGGCTACGAAAGGAATTAATGAAAGGCAAGTGCATGCAGCTGAGATGAGAATGTTAAGAGGAATGTGTGGTGTAACGAGAATGGATAGGATAAGGAATGAATATGTAAGAGGGAGTCTGAAAGTAGCGCCAGTGACAGAGAAGTTAAGTAGCAACAGACTATCATGGTATGGACATGTGATGAGGAGGAATGGGGAGCATGTTACGAGGAAAGTTTTAAGTATGAATGTTGATGGAAAAGAGGGAGACCGAAGAAAATATGGATGGATTGTGTGAAAGATGATATGAATAGAAAGAAAGTAAACACAGAGATGACGGCTGATAGAGATGTATGGATGAAAAAAACATGCTGCACCGACCCCAAATAAATTGGGATAAGGGCAGGAGGATGATGATGAGTTAGGAGAATAGTTATTAAGACTAAAAGCTTTATTTTATTTTTAGCTTTTCAGTTTCTGTTTTCGTCGGTTAAATTTTTTGTTAAATACTTTTATAAATAATATATAAATATGACATTCCTACCAACACAAACACAACAAACACTACAATTTGTTAATACGGTAAAAAATACTTATAGCGCGTCGCGCGGCCGGTGACCCGTGCTTAGCTGGCTATAGTTCAAATTATGAGTTTAGATAATATTTTTTTTCCATTTTTAGGGTTCCGAAGTCCTACAAGGAACTCTTATAGTTTCGTCATGTCCGTCCATCTGTCCGTCTGTCCTAATCCTTTACAGCTTAATAACTTCTACAATTATAAACATAAGTAAATGAAATTTTGTTAAAAAATAGTCTACTTATAGATCTCAATTTTAAAAGAATAAAAAAACCGTTTTTACGTATTTTAGGGGTGGCGTCCATACATGTGAAATGGGGAGGCAAAATTTTTTTTCTTTGCACCCCCTCGTGTGGGGTATCATTGAATAGGTCTACTAAATTGAAGGTAATGTTTCATACACCACTTTTTTATCAGGTGTACCATCTGCGAAATATAGCCCGCCAAAGTGGCTTGCAATGTGTCCCCCCCCCCCTGCCTTTTCTAAACTATCCAACGTAGAAACTTAAAATCTTCCACATTGATAGACCTTTGTAAAAACTCTCTTTTAAAATTATTTCGAGTATAATGTGATTATAATTTTTTGAGTTATAGAGAGAAAACTGAAAAATACTTAAAACGTCCAAGTTCAAAGGTCATTGACCTTAGAGAAAAATGGTCATAGCAAATAATGCTCTTTTAGCTACTTTCTATTTGAAAAAATCACAAAAAGAAACTTATATTGATATGACACACCAGTGGCGTGCAGTGGCCTACTTCACTTGAATTTATTTTTGGTGTAAGTTATTGATTTTTTTATGTAGGAAGATTTATTCAGCATTAATAGGTTTAATAAAGGATAAAGAATCATCGTACTTTGAAAAAAAAAAAATAACTTACACCACTGTTGAGTTTGAATGAGGAAGGCACTGGGTATTGCCTAATTGCCTATATGCAATGCACACCACTGTGACACACTTCTTAAATTTAGCTTCTTGAATTTTAGGCTAGGTGGCGCTGTTCGCAGAAACTAAAATAGCATTGATTAATATTCGATTTGATTCGTTTGTAATTAGACCTACTTATGCATACGCATGAAACACTTCTTAAATTTGGCTTCTTGAATTTATCGCTAGATGGCGCTACTAATAACACGCTCTGAGTCGCGAATGCTGCCGATTATTGCAAAAACTAAAATAGCCATGATTAATATTCGATTTGATTCGTTTGTACACCTACTTAAGGAACCCTATAATACTGAGCATGGCCCGACATGCTCTTGGCCGGTTTTTTATTATCATCAGACATCAATACCCATTACGTCTGTGAAGATTCGCCAACTAATTTGATTTGACGTTGTATATTAAGGCTGCACATACCTGATATTCTTTAATAAGATTTATAACACCCCTTTCTAATGATGTGGGCAAACCAAGACGTCTCAGGTGAGGTTCTATTGTGTGGGAGAAGTCAGCGAGGGGGCCTTGTGGGAGAATCACATCTTTAGTAGCTACAAAACCTGCACGTGCATATTCTGTATCACTAAATTCTTTGAACCATTGCAAAACGTCTGGTACATCCCTGTTTGTCATTAGCAAGCCACATTGACCCTTTAATTTTTTTGACAGCTGTAAAAATAAGAAATTAATATAAACATTGAAGTTTATAATAAGACACACTAGTGTTGTGACGTGTTCCACAATAATGTGTCTCTAACCATACTAATTGTATGAAACCGATAGTCTTCTGGCGCGTAACGACACACCACTACATAATAAAGTAATTCCAGCTTTACTCACACATCACACAAATGTGCACCCTTTCTGCCTCTTAGTACGGGTATTTTATCGCATAAGTAGTTTACATTTTCTATTTTTGTTTCTTTTTGCCTTCTTAAAGGCAAATCTTGTTTTGTATTTTTGCACTAACATAATTTTATTAGATAATATTTAAGTAGAAGAGAGGAGTCACCTAACACAAGCTACTCCTTGCTTAAAAGATGATCTCCAAATCATGTATGTTATGACAAATTATGTAACTGAAATAAATCTTCTTACCAGGTTCAATTGATCTTCCACTTCATCACTCTTCGTTCTCCCAAGTGCAACAGCCATGACTTTATTTTTACCAAAGAAGAATCTCGAGTCTTTCCACTCATTGCGCAAGTCTTTCAACTTCGTATTACGCATGTTGTCAACAGTGAAGAGAAATATATGTTCATATTTAGACAGTGAGTTCCTTATTTCTTCAATAATTTTCTGTTTATTTAATAACCCTTTTTTGTTTGTTTTTGTTAGAGAAACTGGAATATGAAAAATAATCCCAATATTATAATTTTTCAAACTTCATCATTTTAACATAAACATTTAAATACTTATTAACCTTTCATACGAATCGTAAATATATTCGAGTATTGAGTATTTGCTAACAAACATCAAAATAAGCAAGCATGGCAGTTTAAATGTATTTAGGTTATTATTTCTTACCTTTTTTATCCCTTTTTGATTTCGGCATTTTGTTGTTTTATCTTATACTATTACATGTAATATTCTGAGCCTACAGCAATAACTATCATCAATACGGAAAACAATAAAATGCAGAAAAATACCAAAACACTAAAAAGTAAAAAACAACCTCAAAATCCCCAAATCAAAGAGAATAGAGAATTAATTAAACCATAGACTAGACCAGACTAGACATGTAGACATGTAGGCACAGACCAAGTAGAGATGCTATGCATGTAGGTTTATATCTTTGACTAAGGAATTAATGGCCAATGGAAGAAAAAAAAAATGAAAAAAAATAATCACTACGTTTCATCGAGATGTAAACCTATGGAGGCGCCCTATTCTTCTATATCCACCTCGTTTATACAAATATCTACTAAAACGTTGAAGAAATATGAAACTATACTTTATCTCTTGTTAACCAACGTATAATGTCGTCTGGTGAAAGAGATGGCATGCTATTTGTATGTTCTCTGTTTGGCAAGACTTTTACGTGACGTCCAAATATCTACTCCGCGTGGCGAAAATCCACCATTTTAAGGGCCTGACTTTTTTTGTATGTGTGCTGTCAAGTAAACAAACATTTTGGATTTAGATTGCAAGTTTTAGCTTTAAAAACGGTCCCAAATTTATTGTTTGTGCTATGGACAACAAGTAATGCAAATGTAATGTGGATAATAATAAGTATTGACGGCTGATAGAGATGTATGGAAGAAAAAGATATGCTGCGCCGAACCCAAATAAATTGGGATAAGGGCAGGAGGATGATGATTATTACTTACATCGTACAACCCCTGCAATGGTCGCCATTTTACGGGCTTGGATAGTGTAAGTATAGCACACAGACGTCTGTTTTATGCCACGCGTATTTCATAGGTATTTCAAGTCCATAGGTATAGGTCAATGGTTCCCATCAAGCAAGCCGTGTCGCCCGTCTGTCAAAGCCACACACTTTCCTGACAAGTGCCTGAATGCTGAACTAAAATCGATTAATTATTATTAGAAAATCGACTACTTGATTATTTATTCTTATTTATTTGAAAATCTATTATTTGGGGTTAAGAAGGCTCAGTACAGCTCAGCACGCACTGCGGTTGCGGTGGCGGGTTTTTGAACTGTTGAAAAAAATGTAGCAAGTAGGGTTTCTCAATCCAGTTGCGGGCACAGACTACTAGGGGATACTACGGCCCGTATAACAGAAGTTTCCTCAAGTACAGTTTAAACTCCAATCACCTGATCACTACTTAAGGATACAATCGTTACTTGAGTATCGGCCTTATTCCAGAACGGTAATGATAAACTTTAATTCAACAACATAACACACGAATTTGACCTGAAATTGAATAGAAATCTCTACTCAAGTGTAGTCTGGACCACACTAGAGTGATTACAGATCAAAACAAATACCGAAACAGGTGACAGTATAAAATAAAGCTAAACTCAGCTGAACTGTGATCAATAAATCTCTGCTTGAGGAACGTTTTAAAATCAAAGCTCAACTCAAAACTAGTTTTAAACAGAGATCAATGCTTGAGTATCGTCCTGTAATACGGGCCTACGTATCCCCTAGTAGTCTACTGGCTGCGGGAAAAACCACAGTGCATGCTGGGCCTATATCGGTTTTTTAAATCGATCTAAAGCACTGGATCTAGTTGAATCAGCACAAGTCACTTTCTCTAATAATATGTTGTTTATGCTCAGTAATCTGAGTATATGCTATTCAGCCTTTGAGTATTTACCATTTCAGCTTACATTAAGTTTAATTAGTTAAGAAAATGAAGGACAAGAAGGGTAGTGTCCATTTTTCAATTCAAACGACGAATCCTATTTCAATCACAAAAAAACTTTATAACGCAGACTTTTTTCCATTGCCGTTACTACTGTGACAAGATTGCGATCGCTGAAAGGAGTAGTTTTGATAACTATAAGTTATTATTTTGAGATTCAGAGCTCCAGAACAACGACTATTTAGCAATCCAGAGCAACATGATTAGGTAATTAAAGTCACTCCACTTAATTTATGTATAGTATGAGTAATTAGGTATTTGCATGAAATAAAGATAAATTAGGTTTTATTTTGTCATATTTTTTTTTTACAGAAAATTTCACACCATGCTGTTGTTGTAATCATTGGCAGAGCAAACATTTTGTATTTCAGTTGTTATATTATTTATTATTTGGACTGGATGACATAAAATCAGTTTTTTTTAAAGTGTAGTCTATTTCTACGTACAGTAATTCGTCATTCTTTTTTTTTCTGTCTAGTAAGCACGTTTAAATAACGTCAGCGTGCTTGCCGCAATCTGGCGCAATCAGTCCGTGGATGGTTACCGTTACGTTCCACATGTGTGTGTGTTTGTGATTATTATAAAGATTTATTGCCAATATTTGCAAAAAAGCTACGGAAATCA
Organism: Asteroscopus sphinx; assembly: GCA_949699075.1. Taxonomy (NCBI): domain Eukaryota; kingdom Metazoa; phylum Arthropoda; class Insecta; order Lepidoptera; family Noctuidae; genus Asteroscopus; species Asteroscopus sphinx. The sequence goes on from OX453001.1 coordinate 13,491,063, forward strand.
CTCACCAGCTCCCCTATTCAGAACCACACGATAACAAGTTCCACTGGTCCAGTTGTCGACCAGTTCGGTTTGTTATCTCGTTTCGTCTGTCGATTCACGCAACGACAGAAAAAGAGATAACAAACCGAATCGGTCGAAAATTGGTTATCGTGTAGTTCTGAATCGGGGAGCAGATTCGATTAAAATCCATTGCATCAAGTAGTTGTCCACCTACAGTGCCACTGACTTATCTGTTTAGGCAACCATAATTTGAATTAAATTATCAATTTTTTACTTTATTGAGCAAAACCATTATTATTCTCTCCTTTATTTAGTTATAAACTTATTAAATACATTTTTAAATATTTTATTCGTATTATTATCAGCCTGTAGTGTTCCACTGTAGGGCAAACGTCGCAAATGTTACGCTTAAAAATATCTGGTTTTAAAATACATATTGATTAAATAAGGGTGCCTTTATTTATTTTTGGAACCACATTAAATAAATTTTCCCAATAAGAAAAACTGTACATGGTAGTGGTTCAAAAATTAAATTATTTTAGGCCCATTCGAGGTGGCTCTACATAAGACTGAGGCCCTTTGTTTCCATGGGCCTCGGAAGGGGCCGCCTTCGGGATCCCATATAGTAGTAGGAGGCGTCCGCATCGGCATCGAGTCGACGATGAAATACCTGGCACTCGTCCTCGACAGCCGGTGGGACTTTGGGCCGCAGTTTAAGCGGTTGGCGCTCAAGCTGTTAGGGGCCGCGGCTGCGCTATCGCGGCTGCTGCCAGACTTGGTAGGTCCAAATACCTCCTGCCGGAGGCTCTACCTGGGGATCGTACGGTCCATGGCCCTTTATGGGGCTCCAGTGTGGGCGGACACCCTGACGCCGGGCAATGTCACACTGCTGCGTAGGCCGCAGCGTGCGATTGCCATCAGGGTGATTCGAGGATATCGTACGGTCTCCATTGAGGCGGCGAGCCTTCTAGCTGGATCAATGCCCTGGGATCTGGAGGTGAGGGACCTTGCGCTGAGGTATCATCAGCGTGAGGACCCACCTGATCGGAGCGAGGTCCGCCAGATCCTAGTGGCTGAATGGGAGGAGCGACTTCCACAACCCAGCACAGGGCACGCCGCGATAGCGGCCGTAAGGCCCGTCATGGAGGAGTGGCTGGAGAGGGGCTATGGCGCCCTCACCTACCGGCTGATGCAGATACTCTCGGGGCACGGTTGCTTCGGGAAGTATCTGTGTCGTATAGGCCGGGAGCCGACACCCGAGTGTCATCACTGCGGGAGCTGCCTTGAGGACACAGCGCAGCACACACTGGCGGAATGCCCAGCTTGGGCGACGCAGCGCCGTGACCTTATTACTGCAGTAGGCGGCAGCGATCTCTCGCTTCCAGCCGTTGTTTTGTTTATGGTCGGGAGCGAGAACGCTTGGGAAGGCGTCGTCTCCTTTTGCGAGGAGGTGATTGATACTCGCTAAGGAGGCGGCGGAAAGGGTCCGAGAGGCAACGACCTCTCTTCCCACTCGCAGGAGAAGGACCGGGCGTCGCAGGAGGGCGTACGCCGACCTGCAGCCACCCTAGGAGTGGGCCTGCGGGCGACGGACTCGGGGTAGCCCGCCGCCCGATCAGTCAAGGCCCGTGACGGTGGCGCGTCGTGTTCCGCGCGCGCCAGTCAAGAAAAGTGTGCGGCAGATGATGATGCCGCACGGGGAGAAGGGGCTCGCCAACTAGTGGCGAGCCGGGACCTGCCGGGGATGGTTGGACGAATACAAGTTTCCCACGCCCCCGGCCAATGGTTGGAAGAGGAACACCGTGGTGGTTTTAGTCGGTAAGAGTCCGACACTGGCTCCACCTTCCCCGGAGTGCGTCCATGAGGGTTTCCCCATGTAAAAAAAAACACCTTTAATCATTGTGTTTTGTTTCAATAACCCACAAACTGGAATAGATTTATGTGCACTTAACTAAAATCCATAATATTTAAAAAATGCGCGTTTGGTTACCTCACTTCCTGTTACCTTACTAAGAGACCAAATACACTTTTTTCTCATTTTCATTCTTTAGCTGTCTCTTTCATTTCTGGTACGATTGAAGGAGCGCGCAATATATTAGACGATAATAATGAGAACATGAATAGCTTCCATAGTGCTACGCTGCCTCCATAGTAATCCAAGATGGCCGACTCGTAATGTGAACCCTGTTCCGTTTTTGTTTCCCCTCTGGCCCCGCTGCCGTCAGTGTAGTATATCGTTCACCGCAAGACAAAAACCGATATTGTGTTGTAATTTGCTGGTTTTATTACTTTATTTCCCTTCCAACAAGTAAGTGTATTAAATTTATATTAAGTGACTGTAATTTTATGTGTTTCTCGTAAAGTGTATATGTTTAAAAGTCGTTTTTCCACAAATCTGTGACTGTGACGCATAGATAGGAGTGCCCCTTGCAGCAGCCATTTTGCCCGAGCCGGCGACACGATTTCGCGGTGCGGTTACATTTAATTCTAAATTTTTGTATTCGGAATTGGTGTCCCACTCAACGGACTTACTTTTATAACGTTCGTTGTGGTATATTTGTTAGTTGTATTAAGACGTTTCTTACAACGAGATTCACCGTGTAAGTTGCTTTTTGGCTCTTATTACATTTTCTTGCCTAAGTGACGGAATTATATTTTTGGAATAATGTACAGGATCAAAGAGATTTATTGTGAACTGACGCTGTGGTATATAATATTCTAGTACATAATTCGTTAAGTTCTGTTTGAAATGCGTGGGCATGTCGGACGTTGGCGTATTCGTAGAGGGAACTAGCGATCACACAAGTGCGTCGTAATTTCACCGTGCGTAGTCATGCCGTTATCTTGGTCAATTCAATAACTATGTAATGTCATTGAAGGTAGTACCAGTACGTATTTAAAGGTAACTACTACACTGACTAAACTTCAACGATATTTCTTTTAGAACATCTCTTGTGTGCTATCATTTGTAAATTCCCGTTGTGTAACTCTGAATAGTGGTAGGTAAGTATTTGATCTAACGTTGTCGTAATTTATTACCTTCGATTTACTTACATCGCTTTTCAGATAGGCACGTGTGTGACATTGAGTCGACAGCACAATGCTCTCGTCTAAGTTATAGCTTCTAGATGTAATGTCTGTATTATTACACAAGGCATATTATCTTATCATTAAATTAATAGTTTTCTTCATTCTCATTACATCTTAGACTTGTTAACATAATAAATGTTTCAGGAACTGAGAGTTTTACATTGATTGTCAATTCAGGGAATGTTTGTTGCTTACATTCCATTAGTTAAAATAATTTGTGTCATACCTGTGTGGTCTCTGAAAAAGCAAACTAAAGAATGAACACACTCAAAACAATACTTAGCTATATTCCTCATAGCGTACCTATGATAACTCAATCTACAATAAGTACAAATTAGCTAGACCCCTATTACATGGGACTTTTAACATAACTGGCGAAATGTGGGTGTAATATACACCTCTGCCTACTCCTTCGGGGAAATACAGGTGTGATGTTATGTGTGTATCTAGAGCCAGACATAACTTGACATTTAAGTGATAATAATTGAGGTTTCATCTACTATATAATGTTCAAGAATCAGTTCTGTTCTATTATTTTACCATGCCATTGTTTAATCAGTAGTAAGCTACTTTTATTTGCAATAAATTCTGCATTAAGATGACTGCCATGTTTGTAATGACCATGACACATTGCCCTTCAAAGATTGGCATTATGCTCAAAGTGATATGCACCTACAATATTTTATTAGAGAGCAATAATTATTAAAGTTTTTTCTCTAAACTGTTTTACATGTGTATATATTTACTAATCTAAAACAACACAATTTAATTGAGATAACTAACTGCTTGTGTGCCCAGCCACCTGGAAAAGGTGGGTGTCAAAATTTTCATTAATCAATTAATATGGGTGTATATGATGGAGGGAGGTGGGGTTGCGGGTGGTATTTCAGGGGTCATAACCCAACACCTAGTTTATTTGTAACAATTAACATGTATTTTTTTTAATGTACATTCTTGGGTAGAATAGATTAAGAAAATGAGTTTTCACAGTCTCCGTTAAGTAGAAATATTAAATAGTAATAAATTAAATGTCTTCTGCTTTTGATTTGCTTACATGACCATAATGTGTTGGGATTAATTATCTACTTTTATTTAGAAAAAGAGATCTAAATATAATTTCAAACAAGTGTTTCGATTAATATCATTTTTAAATACCTATTATTACATTTCAAGCACCTACTTTATATTTATTTACCTTGAAGTGTTGGAATTAATTCATCATTTCAGCCGAAAGACTTCCACTGCTGGACATAGGCCTCCCCCAAGCATCACCACAATGTAGGTGCAGGACGGTCGTTGGAATTAATTATCTACTTTTATTTAGAACTAGCTGTGCCCGCGACTCCGTCCGCGTGGATGTCGGAAAATAACATCGTGTCATAATTATGAATACAATATCTTCAAATATATACATATAAGCGCCTACACAGACGATTACACTATTTACCGACCATACTTTATTTTGTTTTTACAACCAACCGGCTAAGGTGATGGAATTTCATGGAATTAACCCTAAACTCCCTCATTTTGAGAAGACGCTCGTGCCCAGCAGTGGGAAGTAATTGGGCTGATTATGTTATTCTATAACACTAACCACATATCTTCTTATGCTGAGAAGAGGCCCGTGTCCAGCAGTGGGACTGTAATGGGCTGGTAATGTTATGTTATTCTAGAATACTAATAATATCCAGTTCATTACCTCTTCTCATTTTGAGAAGAGGGCCATACCCAGTAGTGGGACAGTAATGGGTTGACTACGTTATGTTATTCTATATTTTCTAGTTTCTTAACTCTTCTCGTTTCGAGAAGAGGTCCGTGCCCAGCAGTGGGGCATTAGGTAATGAGCTGATTATGTTATGATAATCTATTACACTAACAATATCCAGTTCCTTAACTCTTCTCATTCCAAGAAGAGGGCCATGCCCAGCAGCGGGACAGTGATGGGCTATGTTATGTTATTCTATATTTTCTATAATACTAATAGAATCCAGTTGTATTTTTAGGAACCTGCAACCTGCATCCAACCAACAATCATGACCTCTACTTTGTATGCAACTTAATACAATAGAGGGGTCAAGCTGTATCGCTGGATCTACTCAACCGATTCAGATAAAACATACCCTATATTTTAAGTTAGACTAATACCAATACAAATGCTAACTTTCATTACGATCCGTTCAGCCGTTTTCACGTGATGAGGTAACAAACAGACAGACAGACAGACAGACATAAATTTTTTAAACGATTGATTCATGTTCTATAGCTTATTTCTAGCCCCCCTAGCCGGTTTTCGCGAAAAAAAACTCAATGTACAGACTTTTCGACCTTTACAGTTTTATTATTATATTTATTTAGAAAGAGGGATCTTAATGTAATGTCAAACAAGAGTTGTTCAATATAATTTTTACTAGGTACAGTCGACTGCATGACAGTGGCACTTAATATAGAAAACCACCCTTACTGCTTACAAAATAAAGGCACTGTCAATGTCAAACTGTTACCACTGACATGCAGTTGTATGCCTATTATTAGTTTTCAAGTATTTACTTATAGGTAAATAAATAAATATTTTTGGACATTTTTATTTTACACAGCACCATCTAGTCCCAAACTAAGCAGAGCTTGTACTATGGGTACTAGACAATGGATATAATACTAAAATACTTATTTTTTTGTAAATAATTAAGAAACACCCAGACCAAAACAAACACTAAAAGTTAATCACATAAATATTTGTGTCCTGTGGGAATTAAACTCACAACCTCGTGATCAGCAGTCCGACACTCGAACCACTAGACCACAGACTACGTCAACCAGTGGTGTGCATTGCATATAGGCAATTAGGCAGTACCCAGTGCCTTCCTCATTCTAATTCAATAGTGGTATAAGTTATTATATTAAATTCAAATGAAGTAGGACAATGCACGCTACTGATGTCAACCTACCTTTATTTTAGGGTGCCAAGGGAACCTACAATATTCGTTATTCCTATTCGTTTTTTTTGACGGCAACAATAATGACTGTCCGGCTGATTACGCATGTGACGTTCAAATGCTCAAAGCGTGTGACATACTGAGTAACATAAAACTAGCGAGTAACATACAGGGCCAAGTACTTCGGTAACCCAGGTACCCTCAGAGAGATCACCAGCAACACCAAGACGTTGCTGGCCTTTTTCGAGGAGTTGGGGTGAATCGAGTAAGTTCCCACCCGTACGCCAAATACACGCGTGGACGTGGAGTTGCGGAAACCAGCCCGTTATACTATACTATAAAACTAGCGAGTGAAGTGGCACAAGGCTGAAGCAGCCCAGTGACTACCTGTCCCACACGCTGCGCGCCACTCTCTCCTACACCCACACATAGCACATAGTGCTTGCACTATTACGAGCCCACATGCTTAAGTGTCGCTTCTTTTCGCTAGTATATACTTTATGTATAAGTCACAAATTTAGTGATTTGAGTTATATACGCGCAATCGCATGGACTCGGTCGAAACTGACTTTTCTACCTAGTATTTTTTGATACAAATCAGCACAATGCTTTTTCAGTTAATCTTAAAGCTTTTCATGTGTTGCATATTGATAGCCTATCGATAGTCCACACTATAGATTCTATTGATAGTATCTATAGTATAGTCGACTGCATGACAGTGCACAGTGGTGACACTTCAATTCGAAAACCGCCGTTACTGCTTACGAAATAAAGATGCTGCTAATGTCAAAGTGTTACTACCGAAGTGCGGTCGACCATACCAATACATCAACCATACACCCCATAGACGCCTCATTACTGGTGACTGATGTCTGTCAACACATCAATGATATCGCATACATTGGATCAGGGTTGATAAAAATCATGATTTATTTGTTTATTTTTTATTTTTATCACTTTTTATTTGACTTTGAAGGATTTAAACTTGATTTTTATTGTTTTCAATGTAAACAAAACTGCAAACTTTACATACTCATAACTGATAATATTCCAAATATTGTCTAAAAAATCCTAATGGTTTCAGAGAAAAAAGTATAAAAACATTATTTTTCTCCAAAACTAGTTTTTTTTTAATGGTTTTCATAAGTGTTAAATCTACTGACATAGAATCTTCCATATTTATGAAAAAAAAACTTGAAGAAGACCTACCTACTACTCTTTATTTACATAAAACTTATTATTATCAGCCTGTAGTGAAAGGCAGGCAGGCAGGTAAAGGTTCTTATCTTATTCTTTATTATTATGAATATTTTTACGAAAAGTTTTACTAGTATGCAAACTATGCAACTTTGTAAGAATTAGTTCCGAAAATTAAATTCAACATCTAATTGAAGCATCTAACTCGATTTTCTTGACTATTTGTAGTTTGTAATTGCCATTTTATTCAATATTCAGTAAAAAATGAAAACTATAATTTTTAATATGAATTTTTCTATTCTGGTCCCATAACATTGATTTAAATAAAATCAAAGAAAGGACAATGCCCACGGATGGGCCCATTTTTGGCGCCATGTCAAAACTGTATGTTATTCAAAAATTATGTCTTATTTTTTCATGTTTATTTGTTCTTTATCAACAACCGAACGAAAATATTGCCAGATATCAGACTATTTCAAGAAATTCACTTTTACTGTATTTCAGATGCTATTATACTAGACTTATCTTGATTGATTGATTTCTTATTTTTAACCGACTTCAAAAAAAGGAGGAGGTTATGTATTCGGCGGGTTTTTTTTTTTACTATAGATATTGCGCTCGACTATACATTACATGACGCAAAGGGTCAATCACGCGCCGCCTTCAAAATTTTGGTTTATGTTAAGATTTTAAAATACATACAATGATTATTTTTTACTTTTTAGTTATGGTTTTTGAAGTTGGTTTTTTTTTTGTTAAAATGTTTTCATTTCTTTCCACGATTTACATCTTTAGATTTCGGTTCGCATGCGTAAATCCGTTAAAAATTATAAAAAAATCACTCATATGACGTCAAATCAAAAGAAATAGCAAAACATATTTTTGAAATCTTTTTGTACAGAAAAATAAGATGATTCTTTGCTTTAAAATACCTATGCATTTATTGTAAATATTGTTATAATCATTTTAAATTAACTGAAATATTACTTATTAAATCGATATTAATTAATAAACCCAAAAACTTAAAAGCTTGCAATGTTATTATTTAAAAAATACTTCAAAATCGATTTCTAAAATCAATTAACAAAATAATTATAGCTTGCAACACCATACATGGTGTCTCTGGTTGTCCTTATGGGTGCGTTCAGTTATATCGCCCAACGATGCACGGTGCGTACTTATCAATCAGTTAAGTAGTTGGAAAAAAATAGATTTCTCTTAAACCAGGGTGAAAAAATTAAAATAGTTTGCAGAATAATAAAAGATAATTCTTAGTCTACAAAATAAGACTAAAACCGCCGTGACATAGCAATTTTTTTTGAGGGGCCTAAAGCTCCTAATAGAATGGGCAATGTCCTTTTAGGGCAAAAAAAAAAGTTTGATTGAAATCACTGATTTTTATGAAAAAAAAGATTGAAATCAATCAACCCTGCATTGGATCCATTGTTTTCTTAAATAAATAAATAAAATAAGACAAAAATAAATAAATAGCTCTGATGTAGGTCGCCACTATTAGCCACTTGAAAACTTCAAATCATTTTACCACTTATGTAAGCCATCAAAACTTCCGCGTTAGTGATAAGCCAATAGCCGCCTTGGTACGGCCAATCGATTGCAGCAAGATAAAAAGACCTACCTACTACTCCTTATTTACTTAATAATCTTACTTATTATGAATATTTTTACGGAAAGTGTTTACTAGTATGCAACTTTGTAAGAATAAAAAAAAAACCATAAGTAAATCTTAGTAGGGACAGTAGTAATTAACAGGGTTGATAAAAATCGTGATTTTTTTGGTTTTTTATTCACTTTTGTTTGACTTTGAAGGATTTAAACTTGATTTTTATTATTTACATACTCATTACTGACCATATTCCAAATATTGACCAAAATCCCAATGGTTCCGAAGAAAAAACTAAATAAGTAAAAAATATATTTTTTTTCTCAAAACTAGTTATCATTTGTTAAATGGTTTTCATAAATGTTAATCTAATGACATAGAATCTTCCATATTTATGACAAAAATTAATAAGTCAAAATAAAAAAATAATAACTTGAAGAAGACCTGTTCTACTCCTTATTTATTTAACTTTTACTATTATGAATATTTTTACGAAAAGTCTTACTACTATGCAACTTTGTAAGAATTAAAAAAAAAAAGTAAATCTTGAGTTAATTAAGTAGGTACAGAAATTAAGGAAATGGTTCATTCAAACTTCTAAGACTTTTTAGTGTTCTATTAATCAGTTCCGAAAAGTAAATTCAACATCTAATTGAAGCATCTCCTAACTCGGATTTTCTATACTATTTGTAGTTTGCCATTTTATTCAATATTCAGTAGAAAATAAAAACTGTATAATTTAAAATATGAATTTTTCTTTTCTAGTCCCATAACATTATGATTTAAATAAATCATTTAAATTTTATGGAAAAAAATCAAGATTGATTTAAATCACTGATTTTTATAAAAAAAAACAAAAATGATTTAAATCAGTCGACCCTGATCGTAAGCGAACAGTGACTTTTCAAAACAACTAATTGGTGTCGATTCTCTTGTTCACGAACTAAACTTATTTTAAACTATCGCTCTCTTTTACTAATAGTAGATACAAGAAAGGGATGGCAACCATTTAAGAGCTGTCAAATTAGACAAAATTAAAATTTCCATACAAGTTTAGACGTGATCTCGGAACGTGCCCACTAAAATACAAAGAAATGTAACACGTAAACTAATTTGACAGTTATAAAATGGTTGCCATCCCTTTCTTGTATGTACTGTTAGTAAAAGAGAGCGATAGTTTAAAATAAGTTTAGTTCGTGAACAAGAGAATCGACACCATTGATACTTATCTTCTTTAATCATTCATCATCATCATTTCAGCCGAAAAACGTCCACTGCTGGACAAAGGCCTCCCCCAAATAGGAGGGATAATAATCAATCTAATTAATCTTCTTTAATGCAGTAAAACTAAATTTTACAAAACTATTTTTTTTTAATAGAAAAGGTAAAGATAATTTACAAATCAAAAACAACTGAATAGATGTAAACAAGACTTCTTTAAAATCAAATCTTTCAATATCTAATCACAACGAGGCTACGTATGTTATTGGTCAGTTTGTGATTGACAGAGTTCGTAGTTACGTCTCCCGACTGCGTGTTATGATTTGATATTCATCATCATCATCATCATTTCAGCCGAAAGACGTCCACTACTGGACATAGGCCTTGATATTGAAAGATTTAATTTTAAATACGTCTTGTATACATAATATATATATATATAGTATAAGATAATCGATGAAATCGGATCTTTGCGAAAATCCTAGGATGATTATGCAAAAGACAGGATAATTTGAATCAAAGAAAGTTTTTCGTAATCGTACAAGCTAATCAGGATAATTGCAAAAATCCCATTTTTAGGGTTCCGAAGTCCTAGAAGGAACCCTTTAGTTTCGTCATGTCCGTCCGTCTGTCCGTCTGTCCTAATCCTTTACAGCTTAATAACTTCTACAATTATAAACATAGTAAATTAAATTTTGTTAAAAAATAGTCTACATATAGATCTCAATTTAAAAAGAAAGAAAAAATCTTTTTTAAGTATTTTAGGGGTGGCGTCCATACATGTGAAATGGGGATGCAAAATTTTTTTTCGCTGCACCCCCTCGTGTGGGGTATCATTGAATATGTCTACTAAAATGAAGGTAATGTTTCATACACCACTTTTTTATCAGGTGTACCATCTGCGAAATGTAGCCCGCCAAAGTGGCTTGCAATGTGTCCACCCCCCCTGCCATTTCTAAACTATCCAACGTAGAAACTTATAATCTTCCACATTGATAGACCTTTGTGAAAACTCTCTTTTAAAATTATTTCGAGTATAATGTGATTATAATTTTTTGAGTTATAGAGAGAAAACTGAAAAATACTTAAAACGTCCTAGTTTAAAGGTCATTGACCTTAGATAAAAATGGTCATAGCAAATAATGCTCTTTTAGCTACTTTTTATTTGAAAAAATCACAAAAAGAAACTTTGCATGAAACACTTCTTAAATTTGGCTTCTTGAATTTATCGCTAGATGGCGCTACTAACAACACGCTCCGAGTCGCGAATGCTGCCGATTATTGCAAAAACTAAAATAGCCATGATTAATATTCGATTTGATTCGTTTGTAATTACACCTACTTAAGGAACCCTATAATACTGAGCATGGCCCGACATGCTCTTGACCGGTTTGTTTAGGACCATTGGAAACTTGAACGCTGATTGATTTGTAAGAGTCTATTTATAATATCTTTATTCTGGTTAGTTAGAAGAACATGGGTCTTCATTACAACAAAAGACGAAGGAATGTAGCCGCTAGCCAATCAGCGCATCCGTCAGTCAGTGAATAACATTCATATCAGCCAATCAGCGCTCATAATGTGAGCAGTTTTTCTTGACTTACCTAAGATAAGCTGGATTTTTGCAATGATCCTGAAAAACGCTCTGATGATTATGATTTTTTTCTTAGATTCCAATTATCAGGTTCTTTGCATCGTCCTAGGATTTTTTGCAAAGATTCGATTTGTCCGATTATCCTACGACATATACATCTTTTCAGCATTTTTACACGCAGTCGGGTATTTCGGTTTTGTTAATTAACTTTTTTATTTGTTGTGTACCTACTCTGATGATTGAATAAACGATGATTCATAACAAGTTTTATTTTAATTTGTCTCCCTAAAAGGTCGCTTTTTCGAATGTGACGTTTTGTGAATCGGACAATTAGAGAATAGAACAATTTGCCAATCGGACTTTTTGCGAATGAGACGTTCTGCGAATCAGCTCATTTTCCTCACTGGACTTTTGCGAATCGGACGTTCTGCGTTTAAACTTTTTGAAGTATGTGCAAAAGACATACTCTTGCGTGCACGCTTAACTGCTTTGCTGCGTGCTTGACGGGCGGACGGCCGCGCCCTACATACATCGGGCCGGCCATGCCGCCTCCGGCTTGCCAACTCTGGCCGCGCCTTCAATTCGGGATTTCTTACTACACATGGCGGGTTTGGCCGGATGGATTTGACCGGGCAGTATATTTATATATATATTTAATATCCGTAATATTATCATTATAACGCATCTGTCTTAATGTAATTGTCGTTTTAAGTGAAACGTGTCGTGTTGTGTGTGTGTGTTTTGTCGTTTTATGATTCGAAACTACATATTAGTGCATCATAGATAGTATAATAGCATAGTAACTGGAGACTCACGTAAAAAGCTATAGGTAGGTAGATAAGGGTAGCGTGAGGTAGGCGCCGGGCGGACGGGCGCGGTGCACAAGGGGCGTATGGCGAGGGTGAGGGGTGTGTGCAATCGTCGCGCTAGTCGTATTTCGTCTGGAGTGTTTATCCCGCGTCGCCGGATCAATACTGTTGGCGCAGTGGCGGTGACCAAGCGGCGGCGCGGCGACACGGCGCGTGCCTAGCCTGCTAGTAGCTCGAGTCTGTGAGATGCTGTCAAACCGAGCGGACGCCGCGTCGATGTCGCGTTTGGCGTGAGAGGCGCTCTTTGAGCTTCGTTGAATTTTCATATTGCGCTAGTGCGCCCGTGAGCCTCTAGCTAAGGTGTGAGTTCCATACATCCATGATGACAAATACCCTATAAGCGATTCGCTTTGGTGAAAGTGACGCCCAACGATTAGTCTTTCTGATAAATTTTAGCTCCCAAATGAATCGTCATTGGTCGTCGATTCAAGTAGTTTATTCGTGATTCATACTTCATTACAGGGGCATCAGTGAAATAATCCTCTCCCATCGTCCACGATGTCCGTCGACAAGGAGGAACTGGTGCAACGCGCCAAGCTGGCGGAGCAGGCTGAACGATATGACGACATGGCGGCCGCGATGAAAGAAGTCACGGAAACCGGCGTCGAGCTGAGCAATGAGGAAAGAAACCTGCTTTCCGTCGCTTACAAAAACGTGGTGGGCGCTCGACGATCGTCATGGCGCGTCATTTCCTCCATTGAACAGAAAACCGAAGGCTCGGAAAGAAAACAACAGATGGCAAAAGAATATAGAGTTAAGGTTGAAAAGGAGCTCAGAGAAATCTGCTACGATGTTTTGGTAAGAATTGATTTTGTTGAATATATTTTGACTAGGTCTTTCGGGAATTAACTGATAGGTCAGTCCCTTGTTAGTGTTTGTCAAATTAATCGCGAAATTTGTTCCAAACGAAGTAAAGTTAACGTCAGTTGCCGCCATCCTACGCGAATGACGTCATGATATTTGCGCCTCGCCAATTTGAGGGGTGATGCAAGCGAGCAGTAGCCGTGGTCATTTCCTCCGCAGTCATAGCGTTTTTGTTAATCATGGGCGTTATAATGTTGGTTAGCACGTGAGAGCATGCAGGGCGCGGTGCGTAGTTTCGCGGGCGAGGAGGGTGGGGTGACGTATTGCGCCGCGTCATTGCGCGCGCTGCTATCCCGTTTTCGTTCGTTGCCTTGTTTTTAAATCTTATGTATTCATCTGCAATTTTTTTTTTTTTTTTCATTAAAGATAATGTTACTACAAGCTCCTAAACCAAAAATATTCGATAGGTTTATAATCAAATATGAAGCAGTTTTTGTAGTTAAATTTTGCAGGTTTTCTATTTAACAATCAATAGACAGTTCTGTAGAATGTTATATAAATTAATTTTATTTATTTTTGTTACAGGGTTTACTTGACAAGCACCTTATTCCTAAAGCTAGTAATCCAGAAAGTAAAGTATTTTACCTTAAAATGAAGGGTGATTACTATAGGTACCTTGCAGAAGTGGCCACAGGAGAAACCAGAAATTGTAAGTACCTAAAGATAGTAACATGATGTACAATAATATAATATCAATGATTATGGGTTTTAATAAACCATTTTTATGCAAAATAGTTTCAGTAAGTTAACATGACTTTACATTACAGCTGTTGTAGAGGATTCACAGAAAGCATATCAAGACGCTTTCGAGATCAGCAAGGCGAAAATGCAGCCCACACACCCAATAAGGCTGGGTCTGGCGTTAAATTTCTCCGTCTTCTATTATGAGATATTAAATTCACCAGACAAAGCGTGTCAGCTCGCCAAACAGGTCATTATTTGTGTCAGTTACGCATAGGCTCTGTGCTGGCTGGCACGAGGGGAAGTGCAGGCTAGGCATATTAATGTACTCGCTTGTCCCCAGCCGTGGTGGACGACTCGCAGAAGGCCTACCAGGAAGCGTTCGACATTGCTAAAGCCAAAATGCAACCGACCCACCCCATCAGACTCGGCCTTGCGCTCAACTTTTCCGTGTTTTATTACGAGATAATCAACTCACCTGCGCGAGCGTGCCACTTAGCTAAACAGGTTTTTTTTTCATAAAAGTCAAAATTAGTGTGTGATGAGATGACACAATTGATTGTAATTTACTAACTGTCTAGTTTCTTGCTAGTGCATACTCCTCTCATCATTTTGCATGTAGATAAAAGTTACTACAAAATTATAATCTGGTAGATAAAAAATCACTAATAATATATTAGCATGGCCGTGTGTAAAGCAATTAACCTTTAATCCTCGATCCAGCCAGCATCAGAGTGTTTATTTCATAACTTATATACTGAGTTAATCTTCCCTTAAAGGGAATGATAGTAAATTTTACGTATGAATATTTTTGTATTGTTATTTGTTTGGATAGATAATTAATTATTATTGTAATTGCTCTTGCAGGCGTTCGATGATGCGATCGCCGAATTAGACACCCTAAATGAAGACTCGTACAAAGACTCGACACTGATCATGCAGCTGCTGCGAGACAACCTGACGCTGTGGACGTCGGACACGCAGGGCGACGGCGACGAGCCCGCCGAGGGCGGCGACAACTAATCTCCGCCGCGCTCACTCCCAGCACACGCATTTGTTCTCATTGGTGTTTTATAAGAAAACGAGTAACATTCGAGAACGCCGCGCGGCGCGGGTCCTCCGCCGCTGATGCGAGCCGTCGCTTGTAAAAAAATGTTAAAAATGTCGTTCGCAGCGGACCTTCACGTTCCGTCTAAAATTAAATGTTATGTGTCATCTTTGACGGTTTTGTATTTCTGTATTTACACTGGATTACAGATATCGAGCTGACCCGATGAATATAAATATTTATAACTTAAGTTATTAAAATTACGGTTTCTTAAGTTAAAAGTGTTTTCCTTTCTATATAGAACAAAACTTAACAGTATGGTCGGCCCCAAATTAACATTCCTTTCGCCGCATGTCCGCAGTGAAATGGAGATCATGATGGTGAATGTTTTCAAATTTTGTTGAAGTGCGCCCAAAATTGACTAATGAAATTTAGATTTTCATAAAATATATAATAAATCCACCTGTATAATGGCTGTATCAAATTAGGGCACAAAAAACTTGGTTAAGTGTTTTGTGGTTTTTGTGATGTCCTCTAATGTTTTAAATATTACCAAAGGAAATCTTTTATTGTTGACATTAATTATTTTGTAGTGCCCGTCACTGATTATAATCGCATTCTGAATTTTCAGGCATTTATTAGTGAAATAGTTTTGTGATGGCCAATGTTGTAACATTTCTGCTGCATTTTATCAGCCATTATTCTATTATATTTTTCATGTTTTCACCAATAAACTTTTGTATTAAATACAATTTTTAGTTTTAGAACCAATATTTAAATAAACCGCCACCCAATACCCCATAACGATCTTTGTCTACCCTTGAAAAGTAGAAAAGGGTTTAAGTACGAGAGGTATACACGTTACCTAACTCTATGTATACACGTAGATACGGGTGGTATGCCACTCGTAAAGCTTTGTCCAATATAATTTATTTGATGATCAGTTATAAAATACAACATTTGATGAAAATCATCCAATTTCTTTGATCAAACTCACATTGGACAAAGGGTGACCAGTGGCATACCACTTACAGGGATGTGTTCAAATCTGAAAGAATATGAGAATGAGAGCAGTGGTGGCTTAGTGGGGTGAAGGAATCGTGAGCAACTAACAATTGATGGAATAATAACCAATTACCCCGTAAAAGGTGGGTCTAGGTATTTTATTTCTTGATTTTCTTTACCCGAAGAACTGCTATGGGTGTGTATGACTCGTGGTCCCACCTGTGGTACAAATATGGATCTGCATATTATAATCGGTTTAATCTCGAAACGTCGGATCATTCTCGTTAGATACATAGTCTAGATTCACGAGTCGCTAAACTACATATGGTTACAAAACTTCCATATCTCAAAATATCCAAGGCTTAAATCAATATCTACATCTCAAAAAGACCAAGTTGCAGAACATTCATGTCTCATAATGTTCAATTCTTTGGAGTATGTGTGTAACATAATTTAAACATAGGTGTCGATTCTCTTGTTCACGGACTAAACTTATTTTTTAACTATATCTCTTTTAGTAATAGTAGATGCAAGAAAGGGATGGCAACAATTTTAGAATTGGCAAAGTAGTTTAAATGTTACATTTCTTTGTATTGGGCACTTTCCGAGATCACGACTAAACTTGTATGGAAATCTAAATTCAGACTAAATTGACAGTTCTAAAATTGTTGCCATCCCTTTCTTGTATCTACTATTAGTAAAAGAGAGCGATAGTTTAAAATAAGTTATAGTTCGTGAACAAGAGAATCGGTACCATTATCGTTAGTACTATTAGATATTCTGTGCCATTATACTGTTACTGTACGCACGGCTACACATCAAGCTGTAATTTCCAGTATAAGCTGATCTCGCATTGAACGGAAAGCCTATACAATGCGAGGTCAACTTTAACTGGAAATGTACAGCTTGATGTGTAGCCGTGTGTACCTGTACGTGTTATAGAAATAACTGAAAACGTCTTAAGGGGTCAATATACTTTTAATGAAAAACTTTTACTATTGGACCAAACCTGAATACGCGAAAAATAAATCGGCTGATCCCTACATGTGAACAATTTTTAGCGATTTCACAGTGCTGATCCCATTGTAAAAGTTGTTCATACCGATGAGTACAATGACCCCTAAAGAGGTTTTCAGTTCGTTTAGTATCCGTGGTACCCTCTGCAATAACACGTTGTATAAATCAGAATCTACATAAAAGCCATTGTTTTTGTGTAAATCAGAATAAAAATAATAATATATCATCCTCCGAGCCTTATCCCAATTATGTTGGTGTTGGTTTCCAGACTAAAACCGGCTAAGTGCGAATCGGACTCACGCAGTAAGGGTTCCGTACCACCCATATAAACTGATTTAATTTACGAGAGTTCATCAAAAGACATCAACGCACCGTGCGCAACTTGGACTGGAACTCTTGGTCTTTTTGAGATGGAGATAGATATTTTGCAACTTAGGCCCGTATTACAGAAGCTTCCTCAAGTACAGTTTAAACTCCAATCACCTGATCACTACTTAATGATAGAATCGTTACTTGAGTATCGGTCTTATTCCAGAACGGTAATTATAAACTTCAATTCAACAACATAACACACGAATTTGACCTGAAATAAAATAGAAATCTCTACTCAAGCGTAATCTGGACCACACTAGTGATTACAGATCAAATCTCAGCTGAAATACCGAAACAGGTGACAGTATAAAATAAAGCTAAACTCAGCTGAACTGTGATTAATAAATAAATCACTGCTTGAGGAACGTTCTAAAATCAAAGCTAAACTCAAAACTAGTTTTAAACAGAGATCAACGCTTGAGTATCGTTCTGTAATACGGGCCTAGACATTTTGAGATATGGAAGTTTTGCAACCGTATGTTTATTTTGTAACATGGATGTTTTGAGACTAAACGGTCAAATAGATACTTATCTTGCCTTTTTCCCTGCACACTTATTTATTAAAACATCTATAGCGGAACACGATATAAGTTTTTTTGTGATTTTCTACTTCTAAGGACAGTATTGATAAGTACGATAGTCTCTTGTGAGTCTTGTCCCATAGATGTAGTAAGAAATTATTTATTCAATTTGAGCTTGGAAAAGCTTTCAGCTGTTGCAGTTGTACCCAGAAGAAGGGCTAAAAACTTTTTAACAAAAAATAAAACCGCCTTCAAAAACCTTAACTAAAAAGTAAAAATTAATCCTTGTATGTATTTCAAAATTTTAACATAAACCAAAAATTTGAAGGCGGCGCGTGACTGTCCCTTTGCGTCATGTAAATATAATGTACTGTCGAGCGCTTATCTATAGTTAAAAAAAAACAGTTTATGCGAACATACATGAAAAACACGCGTGTGTTTGAAGGCGGTTTTATTTTTTGTTAAAAAGTTTTTATTTCATACTTTTTAGTTGATAATTCACAGAAAAACTAAACTATTACTAGATCATCTAGGTAAGCAAAGCTAAATTAAATTGATTTATTGAAGCTGGTTAAAAAACTACTCGACCTAAGTCAATAAAATTTATATGGGACCACCGCGCGGACTTCCTCTACCAAATAAAAAAACAACCACGCAAATCGGCCCAGAAATCTCGGAGTAATTGGTGTACATACATGAAAAAAAAAAAAAAAAAAAAAAAAAAACCCGCCGAATACATAACCCCCTCCTTTTTTGAAGTCGGTTAAAAATAGGCAAAATGCTGTTGTTACCTTCGGAAAACTGGTGACAAGGCTTATTGTATTTTATCAGCAATGATTCTGTAGAATTAGTTTTCTGAATTTCAGATTATAAACAAATTTCAAAGGAATTAATAATAATTGTTCATAGAGATGTCTTTATTATACCTACAATATTTCCTAGTCAGTTTTCCGGCTTCCATTTATGTTGTGTCATTTGAAGAGGATAACAGTTTATCCAGTTGTACAGTCAACTGCATGACAGTGGTAACACTTCAATTCGACGAATGCTTACGAAATAAAGATGCTGCTAATGTCAAAGTGTTACCACCGACGTGCGGTCGACCGTACTGTTGACTCCACTTTTCACAGCTTCTCTGGGGTAATCTAAAAAAAACCTCTCGGGCCTCTTGTCAATAGGTAAGTATTGAGATTACGAATCTTACACACGTCGGGGCCCCCCCTGTAGCTTGGGACCCGTATCATTGATACGGCGATGGCTACACTAGCTACTAAGCCCCTGCATCTGAGCCTCGGAACGTTGGTGTCGATTCTCTTGTTCACAAACTAAACATACTTTAAACTATCGCTCTCTTTTACTAAATAGCAGGGTGTAGCAGATACAAGAAAGGGATGGCAACAATTTTTGTGCTGTCAAATTAGACTGAATTAAAATTTCCGTACAAGTTTAGTCGTGATCTCGGAACGTGCCCACTAAAATACAAATAACTGTAACACACGAGAACTAGGTATTATACCATGGCCATCCCTTTCTACTACATCCAGTATCTACTATTAGTAAAAGAGAGCGATAGTTTAATATAAGTTTAGTTCGTGAAAAAGAGAATCGACACCAATGACTAACTGAGCATGAGCTATGATTGCTACGTAGACTGAGAACATGGAATTGACCGTGGTATAATAAGATGGGTGAAACATCTTATTATATCATGGAATTGAATTAATAAGTACTACGGTGCATGGGCGTACCCAGGGGGGGGGGACAGGGTGGGACAGCTGCCCCCCCCGGATCGAGCTTACGGCATTGCATCCAGCCTGCCTTCCATACCTACTCTCAGCTGAATAATTATATATCAAGTACGAAGTTGGTACCTACATATAATATCGATGCAATGCAATCAAGGGCGGAGCCAGCCTTTGTGTCAGGGGGGGAAAACATTAATTTGCGTGACTTTTTCTTTATAGAATATTAATGTAACGGAATAGTTACTTGCAATACCTATACTATAAAAATACAAAATGAGAATATACTGGCGCGAGCTAAGCGAGCGCGAACTGTTTCCCAGTTTCGGTTACCCAAGTCTCAATTGTATGTATCATATTAAAGAAGACAGAATAGTTGCTTACAAATCTTACAATAGATGTCCTGTACACGGAAGATAAAAGAGTACAAGTAAACTGATTAACTCTTTAGATATGTGTACCTACGCATTTAGCACAGATAATATAATGCATTTAGTAAAAAAAAAGTATATTACATTATCCTTCAGCAATTCAGCCTATCGCAGTCCAATGCTGGACATAACTAGGCCTCTCCCAAATTGCGCCACAACACTCGATCCTCTGCCTTCCGCATCCAGTCCCCCCAGCTACTTTCATCAGGTCGTCGGACCACCTTTTTTTTTTGCCGTGGGGAAATCCTCATTGACGCACTCCGCCCGGGGTAGGCGGAGCCAGTATTGGACTCTTACCGACTAAAACCACCACGGTATTCCTTCAACTACCTTAGCCGGGGGCGTGGGAACCCGTGAGTATTCACACAATCACCCCCGACAGGTCCCGGCCCGCCACAAGAAGGCGAGCCCCTTCTACCCGTGCGGCCTACCAGCTGCGCCAACTACGCCAGCTGTGCCAGCCACGCCAGCTGCTGGTTGGGCAGCAGACTACCCCGAGTCTGCTGCTCGCAGGCCCTACCTCCCGTAATTTTTTGTAGAGGTTTTCTTCCTCGCGGTCCGGGCGGTGAAGCCAAGACCCTCGGTCCCAAGAGGCGCGAGAACACTACTCAGCGGGCACTCCTGGGGTTACAAGATCGACGGGGGCAGGGAGAGACAGTCCCGCCGCTGCCTGCCCAGTGGCAGGGTGAGTGCACACTGAGCCCGCCCCTGCTCCTCCACTGTGCCCTCTGTTGGAAACAGAGAGACACGTGGAGCAACTCCCCACTGGCCCAGAACGGGCCCCTCCCTTGCCAGAATATTCGCCACAGGCAATAAAATCCCTCGAAAGGATTTTATTGCCCGTACCCAGGATGCACCGGCCAAACAACTGCCGTTCCCTCCAAACGTGTCTAGAAAAACAAGCAGCCGTCAGAAACACATGGAGGTTTTCTGGCCAGCACCACTCGTCGGTCCACCTGGCTGGGGGGCGTCCTACACTGCGTTTGCCGATTCGCGGTCTCCACTCAAGGACTCGTCTGCTCCAGCGGCCATCGGTCCTTCGACAGACATGGCCAGCCCACTGCCACTTCAGCTTACTAATCCTACAAGCTATATCGGTCACTCTGGTTCTTCTCCGGATAATCTCGTTACACATTTTATCCTTCAAAGAAACTCCAAGCATAGCTCGCTCCATAGCTCGCTATGCGACTTTGAATTTGTGGACTAGCCCAACTGTCAGTGTCCACGTCTCGGCACCGTAAATCATGACAGGCAGGACGCACTGGTTGAAGACCTTTGTCTTCAAACTTTGCGGTATAGGCGACGAGAAGACTCGGCGATGTTTGCCAAATACAGCCCAGCCCAAACAGATCCTTCTGTTGGCTTCTTTCTCGAAGTTGTGTCTACCAAGCTGAATTACCTGCCTTAGGGGGGGGGGGGGGCGTAGGGGTCATGACGCGAGAAATATTAACTTCTTGCTTAAACGTCCAAAGGTTCATTTTGTTGAACGGTTTGAGCTACTTTACATGAGCCTGCCGTTGCGATCGGACACTATCAAAGGCGCGAGCGATTGAAGCTACGGCGGTGAAAAAAAATTCACGCTCGCTTCGCTCGCGCTTCTTCATAAGCCTACATAGCCTTCAGCTCCAAAGAATTACACTTAAATTTAAATCTACTTTTCGCATAAATATGAAAAATTCGCGCTCGCTTCGCTCGCGCTTGTACCCACCGTTCATTTCCTCTTTGATCACGTTCATTTTGTAAGTAACTATTCTGTTACATAATAAACTAACTACAAACTTTACCTTATCATTGCATAAATAAAATAAAAGAATGGTAAATTTGGACGTAAGCCAAGTTGACCCCCCCCCCCCCAAATCTGGGGTGGAACCGCGCCTGCGAGAGGCTCCGTTTAAGCTGTGCAGCATTTCGCCCAGTTGTTCCAGCGACTCAGCCATTACAACGATGTCATCGGCAAATCGGAGATGTGAGATGATCTCACCGTTAACATTGATACCTGTCCAGTCCAGTCCAGCGTCTTGAAGACGTCCTCCAACGTGTTAGTGAACAATTTCGGGGATATTACATCCCCTTGTCTCACCCCTCTGCGCAGTTGGATTGGCTTCGTCTTTTGGTCCTGGAGCTGAACAGTCATGTTAGCAGCGTTGTATAGGCATCTCAGCATCTCTATATAACGTTCATCAATGTGACATCGCTGAAGAGCATCCAGAACTGCCCAAGTTTCGATGGAGTCAAAGGCCTTCTCGTAGTCCACATATGCCATACACAGCGGCTGATTGTACTCTTCAGTCTTCTGTACGATCTGCCGAACAGTATGGATGTGGTCTACGGTACTGTAGCCTTTTCGAAACCCTCTTTGCTCTTGTGGCTGGAATTCGTCGAGTCTTCTGGCGAGACGATTCGTGATGACCCTCGAGAACACCTTGTACACATGACTCAGGAGTGAGACATTATCCTTAGCTGCACACTAAAGTAAGAGCATGATAAACCAAATTGTCGACGGTTTTCTATTAAAATAACCATTTAATTTAATCTAATATTTGTGTAAAAACCGTTAAACTATTCACATTATAGGAAATTATGAAAAAAAAACCATATCTACATAATTATGTAATTTCCCAGTTTTTTTGTTTTTTTAAGTGCAACCCGTTCTTGCGGTGGCGCCTAGCTTTGTTAAACGTTACAGCTTGAATATTGATTTATGTTATAGCAGACTAAGCAAACGAACTGATGTGTAGCGAGCGCGAAAATTTTGTATTTTTTACAAACACAGATTATATTTACTTACCTACTTGAGCTTTTTTAATTAGGATATTTGGAATATCACTGTTTCCATTCCGATTAAATAAATAAAACGAGTTACCTATCATCTAATGTAGATGTTTTAATATTACTTTTACTTGGGCGAGGTTTTATAAGGCTGGTAGATCAGTAGTTATTTCTGTTGTTGATGATTAGCTAAGTATTCAATCGACGGCGACGCGACTGGGAGATTGGAGAAGAACCTCACGTGCATGGGCGTGCGGCAAAATCAAAGTTTATATCGCGCGAATATTTTTATAATGAACAAACGGGTACGGGTGCGAGTTTAAATTCGTAATTTTATGTGTATGTTGTTGTATTTAGTATGTAAGGCCAGCAAAGTACTAGATTCATTAAGTAAATCATGTAAGCAAAAGAAGAATTGTGGTTAACCTAGGCCCAGGCGGGGGTCATGACCCCCATGACCCCCCCCTGGAGACGCCCTTGGATGCAATGTCTAAATATTTTTGTAGTAGGTATCTACCTAATTAAGGTGTTAGATATAAATAAATAAAAACTGCTTTTGAGAGGCGTCTTGCGCTCTTTCGTAGGTCGCTATGAAAAACATTCAAAAACATTGCTTTAAAATTGATGTCACGTAATTTGTACGCTAAAAAACAACAAAAAGGCACAAATTTTTGCATACGCTTTTGAACGTAGAGCCCAGTGGCTCTACGGCGAGAGGCTACGTCAAGTGGCTCTAGGCCAGTGCACTGGCCGATATTTAATAAAAAGATTATATTAACATATCTCAATTTTATATATACAAGGCGGATTAAATGTCAGATAATCAAAGACATTAAATATTTACTAGTGAGATAATTAAAGAGAAAATAGCCTAATCTTTGTACGCTCAAGTAATTGTTAAACGTAGTGATTTAGGTATAATATCTTTGGTAATTATATTTTAGTGATCCAAGATGTATTTCATCATCATCATTTCAGCCGAAAGACGTCCACTGCTGGATATAAGCCTCTTTGGGAGATCATCGCCACAACCACCGGTCCTGTGCTTTCCGAATCCAGCGGATTCCCGCGGCCTTCACCAGGTCGTCTATACTTTTTTTTTTTTTTCTATTTATCTATTTTTATCTATCATTTTTACATAAAATGGAAATGCAACCTTGAAAATGTACAATTAATCGAAGAACCTGAAAAGAAAATTTTAATTAATTAATAAACCAAAAAACCCGACTGCGTGTTAAATTAACTGAAAAGATTTAAACAAGACTTGTGTAGGTAAGTAGGTATTATGTGAAAGTATCACATCAACACGCAGTCGGAGGCTACGTATATTTTTGGTCATGAATTAAATAAGTAGTTCATAGGTAGCCTCCGCCTGCGTGTTGATGTGATTCTTTCACATATACCTACTTACCTACACAAGTCTTGTTTACATCTTTTCAGTTAATTTAACACGCAGTCGGGTTTTTTGGTTAGTTATTTTTTTTTTTAGTTTTGTCATGTTTTATCATGCTATTAAAGTTTTTTTTTGAAGAGGCACACATAAATATAATTAATTTTTAACGTTGAATATTTTGTTGTTTTTTAGAATTTCTCATTCCAAATTACATTTAACATATAGGTATGTTGTATATAATGGTGTCGATTCTCTTGTTCACGAACTAAACTTATTTTAAACTATCACTCTCTCTAACTAATAGTAGATACAAGAAAGGGATGGCAACAATTTTAAACTGTCAAATTAGTTTACGTGTTAGTGGGCACGTTCCGAGATCACGACTAAACTTGTATGGAAATCTAAATTCCGACTAATTTGACAATTCTAAAATTCTTGCCATCGTTTTCTTGTATCAACTAATAGTAAAAGAGAGCGATAGTTTAAAATAAGTTTAGTTCTTGAACAAGAGAATCGACACCATTTTCGTAAACCATTTAAAAAACCCTTTATTTTACACGATAGGGATAGAGCGAAAAAAAAATTTGAATTCATATAAAATGGCGCCAAAAAGCGGCCATTTTTTTTTATAATTTTGATATAGGTACCCAGTGTCACTTACACAATTAAGACGAATTTAACGACACCTCTCAAGCTAAAATCCATCAAGCCGTTTAGGCTACAGAGCGTGCCCAAGAAATATACATACATACACTCGAAAAACATAACGCCCCTGCTGGCGCAGTCGTGTAAAAATTAACACATGATTCGTAGACCTTGCTACGCCGGCTACGCCCGAGCCTACGCAATCGTAGAGGGTGTATAGTACAGCCGCAGACAGACTCAAATGAAACTTAATATTTTCAAAATACACAATTCAGTGTTTAGTTTGAAGTAGGTGAGAATATTTGATTATATTTGCAAAATTTTGTAGGTCTACGTAAAGTCAAATATAATGTAAAAATATACTGTAAATCCTGTGTGGCGTAGCACGTAAAAATAAACAAATAATATCCTACTTCCTACTAATATTATAAACGTGAAAGTTTGTGAGAATGTATGGATGTGTGGATGTTTGCTACTCTTTCACGCAAAAACTACTGTATGGATTTTATTGAAATTTGGCATACAGATAGAACATAACCCGGATTAACATGTAGGCTACTTTTTATCTTATCTTAACTATTATAAAACTGTAAATGTCTTTATTTGTTTGTTCGAGCATCACGCTAAAACTACTGGAGCGATTTTGATGAAACTTTTTGTGTTTGAAAGCTCATGATTAGACTTATAAACTGGTATGGGTTTTAAGATTGAAAGAAAGAAAGATAAAAAGAAATTATAAATTCGTGGCGTGCGTCGAATAACGCCCGACAGCTACGAAGCTTTTTTCTACGCATTTGCAAGCATGGATAGAAATTTACGCGTGATAATTAGATAGGTAGGTAGATATGGTAGATTTGTAGTTTGGTAGATTTGGAAGATTTGGAAGATTGGTAGATATGGTAAATCTACCAATTGGTAGATTTGGTATGAATCCGAAAGTATGGACGGGAAAGTATCAAAGGCTCACTATGTACAGTAGTACATAGTGTCCCAATGCGAGTGTTTGTTGGGTTGTTCCTCTTTAACGAAGCAATGGAGCAATAGATTGACGTGATTTTTTGCATAGGTATAGTTGATGGGCCGGTGAGTAACATATGCTACTCATATACAGGATGTCCCATTGGCCATTGCGAAAGTGTATTTGTTGCTTTGTTTCTCTTTCACGCAGTAACGGAGTAACAGATTGACATCCGGTACTTATATTTTATCTTGGAGAAATGCACGATTCGTCCG
Source organism: Asteroscopus sphinx (assembly GCA_949699075.1). Taxonomy (NCBI): domain Eukaryota; kingdom Metazoa; phylum Arthropoda; class Insecta; order Lepidoptera; family Noctuidae; genus Asteroscopus; species Asteroscopus sphinx. The sequence continues at coordinate 13,517,309 of OX453001.1, forward strand.
GGATAAAACACCACGGGAGCGAAGCCGCAGGTAAAAGCTAGTATCAAATAAAAGTCAAAACTACAACTAAATAGTGAATAGGTACCTATATAAAAAATATTTTGGTTTTACCGTTATGTCGCCTTTTACGATAACTTTAATATTATGTAGCGAGATTATCTTGTCTTGCATAAAGCTTAGTCTGAACTTTACTAAGATTTTTACAAGTCATGGATGTTGTGGATTTCATTTAACTGTTGAGGAAGAACATAGATTAAAACTTTATAGTGACTAATGGTTTTCGATTCCAGAGAGGGTAATTTAAAGGTGTTTTTATAAATTAGGTAACAAAATATTTAACTAGTTCAGTGTTACGGTGTCCATTCATTGGAAAGATTAAAGTCGGCTAATGCTATGCGTATTGATGTTTACTTAAATAAATCATGTGCTTAGTGGTGCTTGACCGGTTTTTGAACTTGCCATGTAGGTAGGTAGTAAGTAAATAATTTCAATCCTTGTAAAAAACATAGATAGATAGAGTATACTTTATTCTTTGCACTCCATAAAGATATAAATAAAGTTATAACAAACATGAGCACGGTACTAACAATTGGCGGTCTTATCGCTTAAAGCAATTTCTTACAGACAAGTGACCACCATTGGAGGAACTTGAAATGTACAAGAAAATATAACAGAAGCTTGTGGTTTACTATAGAGAAAACATGTTCTTATTGTATATATATTCTTATATATGTAACTAAACAAGGACATAATAGTAGATTGTTATACAAGGGTCGAAAGGAATCAATTCTCATACGAGATATTTAGACTTTCGCCCGCGTTAAACACTCTACATTTCATTTCGAATATAAGGAAAGTAAAAATATTTAACAATCAGCCAGTCAGCCATTCAGCCATTCAGCCATTCAGCCAGTCAGCCAGTCAGCCAGTCAGCCAGTCAGCCAGTCAGCCAGTCAGCCAGTCAGCCAGTCAGTCAGCCAGTCAGCCAGTCAGCCAGTCAGTCAGTCAGCCAGTCAGCCAGTCAGCCAGTCAGCCAGTCAGCCAGTCAGCCAGTCAGCCAGTCAGCCAGTCATCAAGTCAGCCAGTCAGCCAGTCAGCCAGTCAGCCAGTCAGCCAGTCAGTCAGTCAGTCAGTCAGTCAGCCAGTCCAGTCCAGTCCAGTTCAGTCCAGTGCAGTCATTTATAATATTAGTAGGATAGTAAGAAGTGAGATAGGATAGGGTGTAAAAACTGATGACCTGAATGACTGACTGACGGATCAACGCACAGCCTAAACCGCTGATCGTAGAGACCTGAAACTGGGTGTGTTCTTTGTATGACGTAGGCATCCGATAAGAAAGAATTTTCGGAAATTCTATCCCTAAGGGGGTGAAAAAGGGGGGCAAAGTTTGTATGGGACAACGTGATTCCTTCGTCCAATCTACTTCAAATTTTGCATAAACCTTTTTTAACAGACTTGATGGAAGACGTGCTTCGTATTTTATTGAAATTCATCCCCAAACGGGGTTAAAAAGGGGTAAAAAGTTATTTTGGCGGTGATTTGCTTCGAAGTTGATATCAATACTTCTTAGTGCTTTTGATTTAAATTATATTTTATTTTGACACATGTTTGAAAACTCAATCCCCACTCACTCGTTGAACGTTAAACTCACTTAAAAACATAAGCATACTCTTTTAAATTGGAATGTCTCGAAAGTCACCGTACTATATTAGTACCTCATTTGAAGGTTTCTAAGCATAAAGGTTACGACACGGCCTCATAGGGACGTAGATTTCGAAATCTGAAATGGTAAGGAAATGTCTGTTTTTTTGTTCGAGCTTCACGCTAAAACTACTGGACCGATTTTGATGAAACTTTTTGTGTTTGCAAGCTGATGACTAGACTTTGGATGGAAGTGGATGAAAGTGGATGGAGGTGGAAGGAGGTGGAATGGGGTGGAAGGAGGGGGAAGTGGTGGATGAAGGTGGAATGTGGTGGAAGGAGGTAGAAGGAGGTGGATAGAGGTGGATGGAGGAAGTTTGGACAGGTTTAGACATAATGCGGGGCAACAATAGGGCAAGCTTCATTTTATGTTAATTATTAATTATGGCACCCAGTGCATACGTGAAGTGTTTGCGAACAAAAGAAAATAGCGCGAGACCTGGCAACATGCGGCAGGCCTATGGGTTTTGTCACTCGGAGATACAGCTTTGCTACCTGCACGTTCCTAACCAAAAAGCAGGTCATTATTTCAATTAGATTAGATTTCCGCATCCACGCGTGCGAAGCCGCGAGCAAAAGCTAGTTTATAATATTAGTAGGATAGTAAGAAGTGAGATAGGTTTGGGTGTAAAATTTTTCGATGAACTCATTTTTAATCAAATAGGTATATAGTCTACAAAACTGAGATTTTGAATTTCGGTAAATACAAAGTTAGTATCCCGGCAAATCTGTGCGGCAAATTGTATTGTGTCTTTGTTAAATTTTAAATATGGAACACACCGCGTCACCACCGACCGGCGCCGGGCCGTCCAGCTTAATAGGGTTTTTTTTTTAATTCACACTGGCTGTTTATAAACTCACAAGACTGCGGCATTTTTTTACAATATTTTTCTAAATTTTGAAAATAAATTCTTATTTTTTTTTTTTTTTAATGGCTTTGCACGGCTTGTGCATTTCGCCAATGACGGTGAAAATAAATTCTTAGCCGACTATCTATAGTTCTATTTTTAAAATTCATTCCCGCCCTAGGGAGGAAAGCAATTACTATGAGTCTTTCCCGCCCTAGGGAGGGAATCAGCGTTTTCCACCCGCTACTCGGATCAAACAAACACTACTTTCCGAGTATGAGAAATGAAATATATATATATCAAAATTATACGTAGAGTTATCTAAAGATGCAGAAATATAACATAACTAGATATATATAAACATACATAGGTACCTATATTTATTTATTTATTTAATTCTTTATGCACAACAGGGTACAAAGGCGGTCTTAACGTCATAGGCGTTCTCTACCAGACAACCTTAGGGTAATGCAGAGACAAAGAATAAGGTAGATGCACCAGTAAAGTAGTAAAATATGTTTCGTACTACGGACTTATAATTACATATAATAAAAATAGATAAATACCTAAGTAAATTATACATATAATAAAATATACATATTATACATACCTACATATATAACTATAAATATATAACATCAAGATAATTCAAAGTCGAGCTGAATGTGCTTGTTTTCACAGAAATATTTCCTTACCATAATTTTAAAGGCGAGCCGACTGTTAGCCATCCTGATTTCATGAGGAAGCGCATTCCATAATAGGATAGATTGCACAAAGAATGTAGAGTGAACGAAGTCAGAGCGGTGAGAAGGACATTGGAGAAGACGATTATTAGTGGAGCGGAGATATTTAGTATGACTTGTACATAGATACTGAAAATGAGAAGTTAAGTAAGAAGGAGAATTGGGAGAGAAAAGTAAAGAGAATAGAGTAGTTAATGCCCTCATATGCCTACGTTGGCGGATAGGCAACCATTTTAGAAGCAAACGATACTCAGACACATGGTCATATTTACGAAGATTAAAAACGAATCGAATGCAGTTTTTAAGAAGGCGGTCAAGTTTGTTGAGAAGAACTGCATTCAGGTCAAAGTAGCATACATCACCATAGTCAACAATTGGGAAAATCAAGGCTTGTACAAGCTTCTATTATATCTATTTTTTTTTTTTTTTTATATATATCTATTTTACATCTATACAAAACATAAATATATAAGTAATAACTATTACATAAAATTAGTAACAATCTAGGGAGCTAAGTAATATTCCTTTACCATTCTCCTGAAAGCTGGCAACGATTGTGCAACAGACACCAGCATATGTTCAATTAGGGCATGCAATATTCGCTCGATTTTACTATTCGAGTTTTTCGCATAGTGTTGATCAACTATTCTAATACATTCGAGTTTTACGAATACATGTTAGATTTTTCAAGAAAAAATTATAAATAATCATTAAAAACTAGTGATGGAGGATGCGGCTGACGTTAGGTAGGCCTCACGGGGATACCCTTCTCCCGGGCGAGCCCTGTTTGCTTACTAATCGTGAATCGCAACCTGTCAAGGGTGGTTGGCGAAACCTATCCCACGCCCCGGCCAAAGGTCGTTAGAGGAACACTGTGGTTGTCGGTATGATTCAGGCTCCGCTTTCCCCGTGCGTCCATGAGAATATCCCCAAGTGAAAAAAAACGTTCAACACCGGAAGCGATCATTGGCTTATCCGAGGCACTCTAAATATCAATATTAGAGCTGAAAGGACGCGCTTAAAACAGCTTACTCATCGATCTTCATCACTCCAAACTGGTTTTGAGCTATAAACAATTTCAAATCGATTCGACTCACTGGCAATATTGACGAGAAAACCAATACAATAGGTAATATAATAATAATAATATATTATACCAATATAATTACGACTGAGGCTCTCGGTCTTATAAGGAAGAGACGGGAGATGTCATCATCACTGGGGTCTTCATCAGATATATTTTTTTTTAACAAAAAATTATACAAAATTGAAAATTGAATTTTCAAGTCTCAATATCTATTCTCCTAACTAAATAAACTAATGTAAATAACTAATTATGAGTCGGCGCCAAACAAACAAGCAAAGTGCGTGCAAGTGGTCGGGTCGAGCGGAGAACGATTTTTTGGAAAGTTATTGTTTATCGTTGAAAATTTCACGTTGCATTTGATGTTATTACCCGACTGCGCAACAGCAAAGACAAGGTTATGTTTTTCACGCGTATCTATGTATGTATGTGGTATTCTTTATACCCTCGAAGCATCCCAATGGCTGAATTGATTTTAATAAATGAGGTGTCTATCGACCCGTCTAAGCCGTGCGATGGTTATAGGCTAGGTTTTGTTTTTCTCAAATCAAAATGGCGGCCATGAAATGCAAAACGGCGGTAGAGACAAAAAATTAATTTTGCGTACCATACTATGTGAGGTATCACTGATTTCACTGAATAGGTCTTTTAAAATAAAATCAATATGAGTTTTCTTTAACCATTTTACAGAAATTACACAACCTGAAAGTTGTGTATGATTTACATTTCCGACTATAATAAAATTGTTGTGTTGATCGCGAAAACCTAAGAAATTATTCTGTCAAATGTTGTTAAAGTTTGTTTGTAAAAAAATCGTTACACAGACCAGTGAGGCCGAATGAGGGATGCTTGCTTATAAGGCTTTCTCGCCAGACCCTTTCCAAGGCCTTCGAGCATTGAGAGAAACGGCTGTCTCTTCCCAGTGCTTCTCGATGACCTAGCTCCATGTATGGTTGTGACACTTCAGATTCTTCTCGGAATGGAACATCACCAAAGCCGCTCTTTCCGTACCTAACAATTTTAGGATATCACTAAAAAAACTAAAATAAAATAATTATTTAAAAAAAACAAAAAACCCGACTGCAATGATCTCCAAATTAACTAAGAAGACAGAAACAAGATAGAGAAAAGAGTTGCTCCTTATTTTTAACCGACTTAAAAAAAAGGAGGAGGTTATGTATTAGGCGAGTTTTTTTTTTTTCATATTTGTACACCGATTACTCCGAGATTTCTGGGCCAATTTACTTGGCTGTTTTTTTTATTTGGTAGAGGAAGCCCGCGCGGCTGTCCCATATAAATTTTATTGACTTAGGTTAAGTAGTTTTTTAACCAGCTTCAATAAATCAGTTTATTTTAGCTTCGCCTATCTAGATGATCTGCTCATAGGTTCGTTTTTTTCTGAGATATCTTGGCCGATTTAAGTGTTTTTTTTTTAACGACAATGACGACGAACATGGGTGAGACCTTTGCCCAGCAGTGGGACAGCATAGGTTAATAAAAATATATTCTCAAATTGGTTCTATAAACATTTATGAATCATTCCTCACAATTATCAACTAAAAAGTAGGAAATAAAAACATTTTAACAAAAAAAAACCGACTTCAAAAACCTTAACTAAAAAGTAAAAAATAATCCTTGTATGTATTACAAAACCTTTTCATAAACCAACATTTTGAAGGCGGCGCGTGATTTTTAACCGACTTCATCATGTACCATGTACGTTCACTTACTTATACTGTTTTTTACTATAGATAGATATGCGCTTGACTGTACATTATATTTACATGACGCTCACGGTGATTGATCGTGATATACATGTAAAAGTATGTACATAAAGAAAGGTTCAATCACGCGCTGCCTTCAAAATGTTGGTTTATGAAAAGGTTTTGTAATACACACAAGGATTATTTTTTACTTTTTGGTTAAGGTTTTTGAAGTCGGTTTTTTTTTGTAAATAAGTTTTTATATTCAACACGGTACACAATAATGAATGCTGTTAAACGATGCCACATTGAAGAGCAGTGGTAGCTGATCCTTGTAAGACATGAGTATGTAATATCACCGAAACTACTCTGAAGCTTTGCAGGCCGTCTACAACACACTGGACTAGACAGGAAAGGGTATCGACGTAAACGGTGAGAACATTTCCCACTCCGCTTGCCGATGAGATCGTTGCAACGGCAGTCTCTGGAACAACTAACCAAAACGCTGTATAGCATAAATGGAGCCTCTTGGCTTGTTGATCTTGGGTTGAATCTAGACAAGAAGGTCTTGAGCTGAGGTCGGTTCTTGTCGAAGAGAAAGCGCTCAAAAATGTGCACTGAGTTCAGATTATTCAGCTTGGTAGACACAGCATCGAGAAAGGAGCCGACTGCATTTAGCAACCTTCGTCAAATCTTCTTGTCGCCTCTACCGCAAAGTCTGAAAACAAGTCTTCAACCATTACGTCCTATCTGTCGTGTCCTACGATGCCGAGCAGTGGACACTGTCAGTTGGACTAGTCCACAAGTCACTCAGCAAACTATGCTTGGATATTCTTTAAATAAAAAGATCTGCAATGAGATTATCCGGAAAATACCCGCAGTGAATGACAGCTCGCAAAATCAGCAAGCTGAAGTGGTAGTGGGCTGGGTCATGGACTCATGGCTGTTAAAGAACCGATTTCCTTTAGAGGAGGCCGTGAAAAACGCAGCGTATAACCATCTACGTAAATGAACAAAGAACCTGAAGAAAGTAGCGGAGTTGTACTGGACGCGGAAGGAGGAAGATGCAGTCTTGTCGCGCAACTTGGGAGATAGGATTATTTGATTTAAATATTGCATACAATTTTGAAACTTATGAGACTAATTTCATAAGCTAATTTCGAAACTGAAAATATGTGAAACTGCATGCCCTTTAATGGATATGTGCTGTAAACACATAGCCGTAAAGTAAGTTTTTTAAGTAATTATAAATATCGGAATTACGATATTCAGTTACTTAATTCCGGAACTGAAAAATCGTAAAAATCTGTCCGAGATTCCGGAGTTTCGAGATTCCGGAATTTCGGAATGCATCCCCTAATAATGATTATAGCTCATGCCGTGGCGAAAAGATCAGCCAGTCAGCAGGTACACCTGTTTTATACATCACATGGCGTTTATGGGTCCCGACTGCTACCATTAATTTGTAGTCATAAATTGAACATTATGCAATTTTATCAGATGATTATAAACTAATATTGTGTACCGTGTTAAATAAAATCAGGAGCAACCCTTTTCTCACTCACAGATCTAATTGTAGAATAGTATCTTGTTTCTGTCTTTTTAGTTAATTTGGAGATCATTGCAGTCGGGTTTTTGTTTTTTTATTTTCAATAAAATAAAATAATTAATAATTATTATTAATTATTATTATTAAATTATAATATTATGTTACCTACAGTAACTGATCATACAGCTTGGGTAGGCCACCCACAAGGTGGACTGACGACCTGGTGAAGATCGCGGGAATCCGCTGGTGCGGAAAGTGCAGGACCGGTCGTTGTGGCGATGCTTGGGGGAGGCATAGAATCTTTTTTCTTATGGGGGAGGCCTATGTCCAGCAGTGGACGTCTTGCGGCTGAAATGTTGATGATGATGATGAACTGACCATACACTGTCTTTTGCAAAACGTTAAAAGAATCATCCGGTATATGTACCAAATTACAAGTTATAATAAATAATAAATAAATAAATATCTTTTGGGACATTTTTACACAACACCATCTAGTCCCAAACTAAGCAGAGCTTGTGCTTGTGTGTACTAGACAGTGGATATAATAATTATAATATACTTTTTTTTGTAAATATATACTTATAATGCATAAGAAACACCCAGCCAACACAAACACTTATGTTAATCACACAAATATTTGTGTCCTGTGGGAATCGAACCCACGACCTCTGATCAGCAGTCCGACCCTCGAACCACTAGACCACAGACGTCGTCAAAGTTCTTCGTACAGTATGCGGTTGACCGTACCTATCTCAATAATGTATTTTCTAATTAAATGATCAGAGTAACAGCTCTACCAGCTGATTAGTATCAGCTATGGTGACTCAGAGATTCAAGTTGACAGTCTGTAATTATTGAAAAATGTCTTTAAATAAAACGAATTTTACTTTTCTTCAAAAAGTTTATTACAAAACAGTAAAAAAATACTCGACAAACAGTATAGGTACCTAAGGGTGGTCAGCCACTGCGACTTTTTGCAGCGATTCAGTAACGATACAATCGCAGAAAGACCGCGATATAATCGCAGAAACATCGTGATACAGTCGCGATGCTGTCGCTGGTCGTAGGTATGCCGTCGCCCACGTAAACACGATTCTGCACCGCTACTATCGCGATACAGCATCGATAATCGATATAGTCGCGCTGTAGAATTCATAGAAACGCGATGCAGCTTCGATGCAGTCGTGCGCTCTGGTGACTACCTGTTTATGTGACCTTTACCATAAGAAAAGAGAAGAGAAGACTAGAAGCGAAACTCGCGCCCCAGACGCGTTCAAATCCACGATAATAGCTTACCGTCTAGCGTACCTTTAAAGGGATCGGACAGTCGGGGCTTGCGTCGCCTCACGCTTGCACGCGCGTGCCGTCAGACTGATGCGGTCATGGCGCCAAAATATTGCGATGTATTTGGGTGTAAAAGTAATTCAAAAACAACGACAGACCTAAGTTTCTTTAGTTTGCCTAAAAATTAAGAAAAGTAAGTTATATTTTCATAATTATCATTTATTCTCCTGTTCTTAAATAATTTTTCTTATTCGTAAGTCAAAAGTGATGATAACTACTTTTTTTTCTCTTTCTCGCTGTACGTGGGTCATTTAGGTACTGAAATCATTTCATTTAGTGCAAATTATCTAAATATGTAAAGTAGGTAAATATTAAATAAAATAATATATGTTAGTAAATATAAATTGTTTATTACGTAAAACTAGGATAAAATAATGATTTCATAGTAAAGAACAGTCTAAAATATTTTTTCTAACTAAACCAACACATAACGCATTTAATATTTAGCAGCTAACAGTCCTGGCAGCACGCTCGGACGACAGAGGGACGTTAGGAGCTGAATAGGGAAGTAGGTACTTATAAGGCGGCATTTGGGGTCCGTGTAAAAGAGATTCGTTTCTATACTAGTATTATTACCTATTCTATGCCTATACATGTCGCCCGAAACAGCCGCGCGTTAATACTAGTAGCGATGCTGAATCAATACAGCGTAGACGGAGAAACTAATTCTTCGTCCGTCTACGCAATACAGTCACGCGCTTGCATCGATGCTGAATCGCGACAATGCGATTGTATCGCTATTGAATCGCTTCTGTCACGCGTTGCAAATCCGACAAACGGCCAAAAATAGCGATGCAGATGAAACGCGCTACCAAATCGCTGCAAAAAGTCACCGTGGACGAACTCCCAAACTCGCTTTTTTGACCGAATATTCGGCCCGAAGATAGTTTTAAGTTTTAATACTTACTACGAAATTAATTACATACAATATCTTATATTGTCTTTTATATTTGGTATCTTCTGGAGTGCGTAATTTTATTTTTCAGCAGTATTCAATTATATCCTAGCGTACTCTATTTAAATATAATGTAACATAATGTAACTACTCAGGTACACTACTTGGATGCCGAAGTTGTTAATGTATGGCCGGCTTTGAGTGCAAATAAACGTAACTACCTACTTACATTCATATTAAATTAGGTATTTAAATGGTATGGCACTTCTAACACTCATTGTGTCCTTTTGCTCGCAGTAACTCGTTGCATGCATAGCCAACCATCGAGTTTGTTATGTAAATCTGTCGTCTTCCTAAATACCACAACTTTTCACTTACATTCAAATGCATAAATGCAACCTTGTTTAAATGCTACGTACGCAACGCTTAAAGTAATATCACCTCACATAGAACACACAACTTTAGAAACGTTTCCATAATTGTAGATATCACACATTGTCAGTGTTGGTATAAGAACCGAAAGAAAACGACTTCCTTACACGCGGCAGTAAAAATATACTGAGCATAGGTCGAAGTAAAGTTGAAACAATGTACGTACTACTGGTAGCCACATTCGCAGTCGTCATATTATCATCATTTTGAGCCAAAGAAGTTTCATTACCTTGCGTTGATTTGGAATAAATATTATATGCAGTAACAAATGATCGCGGAGTACAGAGCACAATGTATACCACAATAAGCCACAAAGATAATTTCAACGCTGCTATTGATTCGAAGCACTCAATCTGAGATAATATTTTCTTTATCTTCAACTTAATGATGACTAGAACAAAAGCAATACTCATGATGATAAGGGGTAAGAACAGATTGAAAACAGCAAGAATCGTGTACATATGGAGACGTTGACTGGTGTCGACAATAGTGCATAACACAACATCCCGGTCGAGGTGCACTGTAGTGGCTAAAACAAATTCCGGAACACTTAATGAAACAGCCAGCACCCAAACAAAGACTGATGGCTGCGTTACTGAGATTCTTCGGTCGGTCAGTCTGTAATCTAGGTTCATAGTTCTCGGCGGTGTTGAAGAGTCACTACTTGTCACTAAACTGTGACGAGAAGACCTTATTTCTTCGTCTTCATCCTGTTCGTTTCGTTTGATTCGTTTTGCGATAGCCTTTTCTTCAATATTAATGGTGGCGAGTGAATGCAGTGCAATAGTAGCCACTAAATAAGACGATGCAGTCGAGGCAAACACGTTCAATCCTCGATATGCTACACAGCTATTGTTACCAAAATTCCACGATCGGGTATTGTATGACCACAATTCTGGGCCTATTGATGCTCCAAGAATAAAGTCGGCAAAAGCCAACTGTAAAATGATGGTCAGCAAACCTGAAAAAAAGCAAAAATTATATGACTTATTTGTAGTGTCCGACCGAAACAGGATTTTCAGCCGAAACCGAAACCGAACCTTCGGTCTTGGTCCCAGTTTCGGTCGAAACCGAAACCGAAACTTTTTTGAATTGTTATAGCATGTTAAATCTATTGTATTTTTACGCATATACCAGGCCCCTCAGAAAGTATTGCGAAAAAAAGTTTTTATATATGGGAGACTGGCCAGTTATAATGTTTTTCGAAAATATGATTATTTATAAGTAAAAATAAGTATGTTCCAATTTCAAAATTTCCCTCCACATTTTTTGCGAGTTAATTCAAAGTATTGTGTCTCACTGAAATATGGATCTGCGCCGGGAACATTTTAGAGCTATGATTTTATACGATTTCAAGTGTCGCCTGAAACCGGATGAATCGTACGATAGACTTCAAATGGCATTCATGGATGAAGGCCCTTCCAAGGCAACCGTGTATCGTTGGTATAACGAATTCAAGCGCGGTCGACCAACTTTGGGGGATGACGAAAGAAGCGGTCGCCCTTTGACGGCTGTTACCGAAGAAAACGTGCTAGCAGTGAAAAATTTAATCCAAGACAATAGGCGAATTACATATCAGGAGATTCAACACATATTGAAGATTGGATCGGGAAGCGTTCACGAGATTCTACACAGCCATCTTCGCGTGAGGAGGATAGTATCACGCTGGGTGCCGCACAACCTCACCGATGCTCAGAAGCAGGCCCGGGTGGAATGGTGCCGTGATATGCTTAACAAATTTGAAGCAGGCTCGTCTCGGCGTGTTTACGACATCGTTACAGGTGATGAGTCCTGGATTTATCAATACGACCCAGAAACCAAGCGCCAGTCGACTGTTTGGGTGTTTCAAAATGAGCCAACGCCTACCAAAGTGAAGCGATCTAGAAGCGGGGGTAAGATTTTGATCGCTAGCTTTTTTAATTTGACTGGCCACTTGGTATCAATTCCCTTACGGGATCAAAGAAGCATTAATGCCGAATGGTATACTACCAAATGTTTGCCAGAAGTTTTAGAGAAAACTAACAGAGGTTATAAGCAACAAGCGACCAAACACAGGGCTCCGCGGGCTACTGCTCCACCACGACAATGCACCTGCGCACACCGCACTCAAAACGAGGGACTTCCTGGACAGCACGCCAGTCAAACTCCTGGGTCACCCTCCTTACAGCCCTGATCTAGCACCGTGTGACTTCTTTTTATTCCCAAAAATAAAAAATCAGCTCAAAGGGATACAATTTTCGTCGCCGGAAGATGCGCTGGCTGCGTTCGAGCAGGCTGTAAACGAGGTGTCTGCGGCGGACTGGAAAAAGTGTTTTGAAAACTGGTTTAGGCGCATGAATCTTTGTATAGAGGCTGGTGGAAAGTACTTTGAAAAGATTTGATAAAAATATATGTACGTATAGAACAATTTTTTTTAGTTTCGCAAAACTTTCTGAGTGTCCCACGTACGTTAACACGTGTAAAAAAATAAAATGCAACAATTAAAGTATGTAAAAAAATCGGTTAAGTGTGAGTCGGACTCACGCAGTAGGTTCCGTACCACCCATGATACCCCATAGAAACTGATTTAATTTACAAGAGTTCATCAAAAGACATCAACGAGCGTACGTGAAATGTGAATTTTTGCATCTCTTTCTTACGTAGGTACCACCACATATGTCTATTTTTGCCCTGTTTTTAGTATTTTTTTCTAAATTACATAGTATGCACTATAATTAGACCAAGTTTGACGCTGGTATGTATTACCGTTTTGAAGATAGAGCAGGAACAAAAACGTTGAAAAAAAATACAGTTTTTCGAGGTTTCTTGTATGGGGGTCCCCTTTGGTTTTAGACTTTTTTTCTTTTTAGTATTTGTCGTGATAGGGTAGTCCTATATACCTACCTAGTAGGTACTAGGTACTATAGGTAGTAAATAATGAAGTTTAACTAGAAAACTTTCCCGTACTACTGTACTACGCGTCCGAATTGACTAAGCACCTCGCGTACTAAAGGGAAAATATGCGTAAAAATGGTAGTTGTGTATCGGATTTACGGGGCGGATCGAATACGGGTAAAAAATGTAATCCAACAACAATTACAAACAAATGTTTGAATCAAACATCACAGGTATCTTCAGTCTTCACACATCTTTTAAGTGTTACATTAATTTCTACATAAATTCATATTGTATAAGTTCTAGGGAATAACTCAACAGAACCAAGTAAAATATCTAAAGAATTATATTCTATTACAACTTACAACCTATGGCTAGCGAACTCAACTGGCAATCACGTTCACTCACTCGAAGTTAGCCGAATGATGCGCGACAATACACGAACACCTAGTTTCGGCGGGGCCGAAGGTTCGGCTAATTATTGGCCGAAACCGAAACTTTGGCCGAAACTAGAATTTTTGGCCGAAACTAGCCGAAACCGAAACCGAAACCGAACCTTCGGTCGGTCCTTACTTATTTGTCTTAGATGTTATAAGGTTCTGGCAGACGGACAAAGTGCTGAGAGATCTCGCTTTGCTCTCGGTCAATTATACTAAGATTTTTTTTTTTAATATTTTGGGAACTTTTTACACAGCACCATCTAGTCCCAAACTAACTAGAGCTTGTACTATGGGTACTAGACAATGTATATAATACTTATGTTTATACTTATAATACATAAGTAACACCCAGACCAACACAAAGACTTATGTTCATCACACAAATATTTGTGTCCTGTGGGAATCGAACCCACGACCTCGTAGTTAGCAGTCCGATACTCGAACCACTAGACCACAGACGTCGTCAATGAGTCATTATCAAAGCAAACTATAGGTATCTATCTTGAATACATACGATTCGAATGTGATACAGTCATAGACTTATTATATTACCTTTGGAAATCATTGGATACAGTATTGAAGACACATACAAGAAATTCGAAAGAGTAGGTAGTCATTATGGAGGGTACGGGAAACATGAGTTCAGTTAGTTATAATTATATTTAAAGAATGTTGGTGGAATATCCTTATTTATACCTATCTAAAAGGTGTTATTAAACAAGTTTTTGTTTACCACTCCGTGACGTTTTGAAGAGCGCAGCGAGCACCGAGCAGTTGGCGAGAGCGGCAGCGCCGGCGACGCACGCCACGTACGCGGCGAGCGCGAGCGGCGGGAGGAGCGGCTCGGCCGAGTGCGCGAGCTCCGACATGGCGTCGGCCGTCCGGGACTGTATCGGGATCAATGACTCGCGCCTGGCGGCCGCTGCGTCACCCGCGTTCTCCGCCGTCCCTCTATAGTTTTTTTTCAGTAGTGATTCACCGCTGTCCGAACATGTGCAGCACACGAGGGCGCGCGAAATTACTAACGATTCGAGGTATTTATGGTCCCTGCTACCACAGACTGCGACGCACAATTTCTTATTTAAAGTTTATCTAACTGACCTTACAACAGGTCGTCCTTCAAGTAAGTACGATGTCGTTCTCGCCTACCAAGTGTGCAAATAACGTAATAAAAGGGCTGTGTATGTGTGCTGAGTTCATTATTATTCTGCGTTCGCAAACTACTACCGGCCGCGGCGCCCGCATGAAGGAGTCAGTCGACCTGACTTTATGCTAAAATTAATTCTTCGGCCTCCATAAAATCATAATGACATGTGATATTCCATTTATTCGTATGCCATCTGAATGGTTTTTGGGAGGGAAGGGAGTTTGCATAGTCTTTTGTTTAGGTACTAAGTATGCTATAATTTTTATACACAGAGCTACTGCATAGAAGTAGAGCTCCTTGTGAAGGAGCTCACCCGGGGAAGTAAGTAGTACCACCGTACCTACTTGCCACCAAACAGTGATGTTTGCATTGCAGTGTTTCAGTGTGAAGGGTACGGGTGCCGGTGAAATTACAATCACAAGAGACTTTTCATCTTCATGTCTCAGTTTGGCGAACCGACTTGCGGTACCATTTAGGCAACAACCTAGATGGTATTGCAGTTTTTATGGGCAAAGGTGACCGCTTAACACCAGGTGGGCCTTTAGCTCGTTTTGCCATCCTATACTTTTTTTTTTTTTTTTTTGCAACCTACTCAATAAGCAGGACGTTCACATTTGACATGTCAACCTCTAGTTGTATATATAAATTTACTCTAATCTCGAGTCCCAAAACTGTCTGATTTTCTAATGGTTCTTATCAATCTAAATTTGGCGTGTGCTACTATAATGTATTACTATCCCAATTGTAGACACCTACATGCAGGCGGATAAGCAGTGTTCATGTTCAGTTCTTCGTGTCGTACGAGTGTTGTGTTGTAGTCCCCTGGCAACGGAGCGCCAGAAAATCGTGCATGGTGACTGACACACTATAATTATAATACTAAATTATAAGTAGGTAATTTTATTATTTTAACGCATTTACGCATGCGAAGCGAAATCGGAAAAAATCGCTTACGAGCAGAATTCGAATCTGCGACTCCTCGCTCGGTACGCCTTAGCCACTAAGCTACCGTGAGCACTGCTCGTGATATCGAATTTAACTTCCACTTGGTCGTTACGGGTAGTCAGAAGCCTGAAAGTCTGAGAACTGGTCTAACCTCCGAATGTCGGTATTACCCAGTAACTGGGTTGCGGGGGTCTGATGGCAGTCGCTCCGTGTAAAATACTGATGTTCAGCCGCATCTGGCTAGACTGGAAGCCGACCCCAATATAATTGGGAAAAGGCTCGGAGGATGATGATTATCTAACAACGGATTTCTTTTTAGGCTTAATTTATTTTGCATTGAATGTTAGAAACATGGTGGGCGTAATTGCGTTTTTATGTGTTGGTAGCGGAAAACCGGCGACACGCGTTCCGGTGTTAAAAGACATATATGACACTTCTATTACATTATTATTAAGATTTCTATAGTCCTCGGTCACTCGACAGACTGGATTTAGATGACGATACTAACTAAAGTATTGCATGTTCTCAGTAGTTCTGACCTAATCTTTATCTCAGGCCTACAAATTGTAAATATAAGAATACTTGAGTAGTCTGTTATTGCGGGGCACGTAATTAAATGTGTTAAACATCTAGCCGTTACGCCGGTTCTTTTACCATTCATGCAGTGCGCCTGTGGAATTCTCTTCCACACTCTCTACGCGATAGCCCTTCACTGGATAATAATAATAATAAATTTATTTATTTCCAATTCCAAATTAATGTACAAAGTATGGATGTCTTCAGGAGAAGAATTAAGGAGCATTTTCTTTCACCATAAATCATATGTATTATACACGCTGAAATTTGAATCGCTTATTTCCCGAAAAAGGGTCATTGTACTCATCATTATGAACAACTTTTACTATGGGACCAACCCTGAAATCGCGAAAAAAAAATCAGGTGGTCCCTACATTTTATTGATTTAAGTGAACACAAATGTACCGACCAACTGATATTTTTTTCGCGATTTCAGTGTTGGTCCCATAGTAAAAGTTGTTCATAATGATGAGTACAATGACCCCTTTTCGGGATTTAAGCGACTCAAATTTCAGCATGTATATATATATATGTGTGTGTATGTATTTTATGTATATATGCATGAATCTATTGTTTGCTTGTAAATATTTTGTCAGATGAGTTAAATGTAGTCAATATTGTTGTTATTCTGTTGTACACTTGTTTTTATCCTCTATAAATATATCAACATCTCTCTATCGCTCTAAGGTTTGCTGCAAGAAAACTCATTTTTGAGTTAAGCTCGCCGATGTACATAAGCTTTCCTACTGTAATAAAACTGTGTATATGTGTGTACAATAAAGTATAATAATAATAAATGTAATAATAATAACACATAAATTAATGGAGTATCTAATGTTAAAACATGCTTAACTTATACAACGTGTAACAGAATAAACGCAAGTCACTAGGAGAATCGACTGCTACGGTTTTAGGGTTCCGTACCCAATGGGTGCCAAACAGGATCCTATTACTCTCTTTACGCTGTCCATCCGTCCGTCCGTCTGTCTGTCACAGGACTGTATATTTTGAACAGTAATAGGTAGCCAGTTGAAATTTAATGTATAAGGTCTTAATAGATAATTATTAGCACCTTAATATAATTACGATCGTCTACAAGACTTATAAGTAATTTTATGTTAACTTAAACTGCTAGCATTTTTTAGGGTTCCGTACCCGAAGGGACCCTATTACTCTCGCTACGCTGTCCATCCGTCCGTCCGTCCGTCCGTCTGTCTGTCACAGGGCTGTATCTTTTGAACGGTAATAGGTAACCGGTTGAAATTTTCTCTGAAAACGTGTTGCTATGAGGTGTATCACGACAAATACTAAAAACAAAAAAAAAGTCTAAAACCAAAGGGGGTCCCCATACAAGAAACCTCGAAAAACATGCATATTTTTCAACGTTTGTGTTCCTGTTCTATCTTCAAAACGGTAATACATACCAGCGTCATACTTGGTCTGATTATAGTGCATACTATGTAGTTTAGCAACAAATACTAAAAACAGGACAAACATAGACATAAATGTGGTGGTACTTACGTAAGAAAAAGATTAACAATTTCACATTTCGCGTACGTGATGTCTTTTGATAAACTCTAGTAAAAGTAAATTAAATCAGTTTGTTTAGCGGCGGTATTGGGAACAAACACAATCTTAACAACAGTAATTCCATTTTTGTTTGTCGACTTGTCAAGTTGTCACTATATGGCGTTGTGCAATTCCAATTAATTTTTACATCGCGGTGTTAAGATTCTCCGCCGTTAGATTAGGCTCTTTAGAATTTAGTATCTTATTATTTTGATTCCATAGTGTAATCACTGCATTAATTAATAAATAGACTCGTATTAGGTGTTGGCATCATTGATCCGCATTCCCGAGTGAATTCAAACATATTTGTATAACTGAATCCCCAGACCAAACCCTCAAGGAACCGAGGGTTTGACACAGTCTCTATGGGGTATCACGTGGATGGGTGGTACGGAACCCTTACTGCGTGAGTCCGACGCACACTTGGCCGGCACACTTTTTTTTTTCTTAACGGGCTTGCGTTTAACCGCCACCTCACCTGATGTTAAGCGATGGTGCGGTTGACGATGGTTTACGCTTGCCCATCAGCAAACTTATTCACTCGAGCTTATATTATAAATGCGAGTTAGTGAAAATTTTTGAGGGATGCGCGATAACATATTCTGTGATAAAACGAATTAAACACGGACGACGCCGCAGGCACAGTCTAGTTAAGTATAAATGAACTGGCACTTTGATCCATAATTTAAGGAGTCAACCAACCCTTTTCAGATAAAGAGAATGCGGGCTGTCTTCTATACATCAGCAAAACATGATAACACATCGAGGACCATTTGTAGCTTAAGGAAAGGTACATGATACTGATGTACGTACAAACTGCGGCTCAAATTAGTGAAATGAAGAATTTTTAACAATTCGAGAAGGTTTGATTCTGTGTAGGTAGGCTTTCACACAACAAGTAAAATGTTTTTGGCATTTTCTCGTTATGTCATAATTTGGCGAGTGATCGGAGCTGGGACGGCGCGAGGCGGCAGCGACCGCACAGCACGACCGACTGGCCGCGTCCCTCACTCGATATTGTTCATTTGTTTTGATTAGCGGAAGCCGATGACTGTCGGCGAGGTCGAGTGATGGATGACTCGCGACAATGCTCCTCAGGGGACGCGTGTGGGCGGTGTCTTGACAGCCAAAATCTGCACTTTCCTTCGACTTTCTCTTGGAGGTGCGAATGGTGTTCATTTCATTCGGGGGCTCGCAGTTCTTATTCGGTAGCTGGCGCCTCATAAGTGTACGCGTTCTAATCGCGCGCAACGACGGTCGGTTCCTCGCGTCGTCGCACGGTGCACCGTGCGTTCTTTAGATATTCAAAGCACCTGCATGCGACTTCCGACTTCGATTTTATAAGTACTGTGCCGAGTGTGAAAAAGTAGCTTATCGTGGTGTTGCTGGACAGCAATGTGAGGCAGTCATGGCATTGAGAAGTGACATCGTGATTGTAGCGCTGCTATGCGTGCTACGAGGCGGTGCGCCTGCGCGGTTTCCCGTGAGTAAGCTTCGCGGCGAGGGCGGGCGGCGCGTTCATATTTTATTTATTGATTTATTAAACTATTCTACACTTGTTTTTCCATTTTAATTTATGATATGGATGCTGGTGGTCTATATTCAGTTTTATACGTACGGTCAACTGCAAAAGTCGATGAATATTATCTATTTTCAAAATTAATTAACTAAGAGTTATGTAACTGACTGAATTTATCATAATGGTATAAATAAATCTCTTCCCTATTATTATTTGTTAACAAAAACAACATCTAACTGACAAGTTTTCATTTATTTATAAAACAATTTGGTTACTTTGAGCAATCATCAACTTGATTTACTTTTGATATTGACCGTACTTTTTTTAAAATTGAAGATTCAACCCGATTGAACAATTAATAGACAATAACAATATTATAATTAGGTAATTTATTTGTTATTAATCCAATCGTTATATATTGACACTCGTACCTATAAGTCTGAAAAGTTGTCCTCAAAAAACTATCAAAGAACAGAAGCCTAGTATAAATCGGGACAAAGTAATCTCTAGATAGTTTAACAGGATTTATTATTAAATTGATTTCATAGAAAGTATCTACATAATATTATAGAGGTAGTCATAGAAACAGAAGTTAGGTATAATATTTATCCTTGCGAAGTGTGATGTGTAACTTTTCAATAACAGGATTGAAAACGTGAGAATATGGGAGAACTTTCAACGATTTTTACGGGCAATGTATGATAATTAGTTCTGAAAATATACAATATGTTGTGTTTGGCCGGCAATAGCTGGCCTACTGTCCAGCGTGCTTGACACGCTTCTGTTAGTTCTTACTATTACCACTTCTTGTATGATGTCAATGAATAAACTTAGGTTTCAATTATCTTCTATTAGAGCTAGATTTTTTGGCAGATTTCGTGATTAAAGACGCTGAAAAAACGTCGTTCTGAATGGTTTGAATATATGTAGTGACATAATTCCCGTAAAGTCTGTTTTCCTAAAAAGGTTTTCTGACCTCTATCTTATTGTATTTTGCGATTTAAGTAAGCGAAAAATGTTTTTTGTTAAACCAATAATAGGCAAGTGCGGTTTTCAACCTCCTTACATCTAGTCGTTACTCCGTTTTCCCAAAACGGATTTTTAGAACTTAGTTAGGTATTTATTGTACACCCATACCTACAATAAAAAATTACTATAACGAAGCTCCAGTTGAATAAAAAGTGAGAAAACTCATTATTTAAATAGCAGTTTGCAAAAAAGATTATTTCCAATAAGACTTAACCATTATAAGGGTTGGTCTATATCTATTAGCCAAATGAAATAATAATATGGTTGTGCTACCTACGTAAATTTGATCCTAACAGCCTTGAAGATACATTATATACACGAGGGAAAATCCGCCATACGGCCCTGATTTATATGTGCGAAGGTGGTAAGGCTGAATGGATCTCAAATTGATTAATGGAGTACAATTCTTCATGATATGACAGCAGGAACCTTATATTCCTTTACATCATATGGGATTTTGTTTCAATATAATGTGAATATTTGTCATGTTATCGGGTTACTTGTAAGTAGGTACATATAAAACTATGTCACGGTTATCTTAATGCTAGAAGAACGAGTTAACCTAATTTTATCTGGGTATAGATATTTAAGATTAAACAGCACTTTGAGTAATTTCCGAAATATCTTAAAAAATATCAATTCTAATTCGACATTTACCCGGTCACACCTAGGTCAAACCAACGCTAATTGGGAAATGTTAGGTAAATCGTGATTCCAGCACGAGGGTTGATTTTGACAGTTATTATTACGAATTTTCTTATTCTAAATAAGTATTGATTTTTTGGGGGTAAGTACCCCCAAATACTCTAACGCAACTCAATTTTAAGTGGCCCTCAGTCTCATGCTGTAAGCGACAGGAACATCTTAAAGTTAAGTGTCGTTTCAGTATGGAGGGGTTAGTCTTACAGATTTAGTTAACCGACAAGATTTTGTCTTTCACCGGCTTACTTGTATATTAAATCATTGTTCGACTACTTTTACTACTATGATTCCGACAAGCCTGAACTTCGACAAGACTGTTCTCCGACTGAGTACACCCGGAGACGGGGTTGGGTTAGATACGAAAGGTGTGGCGGAGGTCTCTCAGACCACTACCATATCCTTTGTAACGATTTAAATTGTGGAAAGACAAAACCGTGTTCACGGTAGCTTGGTAGCTAAAGCACTGACGTACTGAGCCAGGAGTCGCAGGTTCGAATCCTGCTCGTGAGCGATTTTTTCCTTCCACAATTTAAATTGTTAGATTTCGCTTCGCATGCATAAATGCATTAAAAATAATAAAATAATTCATATCTTTTGTGTTAGGTTTCTTGTGATCTTACAAGAAATGATAGAAGCCTGGGGGTCTACTCCCGTTCGACGATATTCGATAAATCGTACGATTCATCGCACAATTTGCTACTCCGGTCAACCATCGTTCCCTTATCGCATGCGATGATCGTGTTTTGACGTTTGTTTTTCTCATCTCCGGTAAATTGCATACGACTATGAACCATAGTCTATCTTAATTGTGCCTTTTTT
Source organism: Asteroscopus sphinx (assembly GCA_949699075.1). Taxonomy (NCBI): domain Eukaryota; kingdom Metazoa; phylum Arthropoda; class Insecta; order Lepidoptera; family Noctuidae; genus Asteroscopus; species Asteroscopus sphinx. The sequence goes on from OX453001.1 coordinate 13,539,231, forward strand.
ATGTGCCTATCTTTATTATGTAACTATCAGTCGGAACGAAAGTTCTTACTTCGTTTGTCGTTCGTAAAACGCGAGTAGACCTACAGGGCTCCGTTAACACTCTAGTATCGTAGAGTCGTGTAGAAGTTCCATCCTGTCGAAGTAAAGGCTTGTTGCTGTCATTCCTATAAAGTTTTTATTTCAGTGCTTAATTCATCTAAGTGTCCGAGTAAATGCCGAATTAGAATTAATTTTAAAGAAATTTCGGGCTTTACCCAAAGAGCTTAGATAATTCTAGGTATTTTTTTTGTATGGGATGGCGAAACGAGCTAAAAGCCCACCTGATGTTAAGCGGTTACCTTTGCCCATAATAACTTCAATACCACCCAGGCCACAGAGTAAGGCTGTTGCCTAAATGGTACCGCAAGTCGGTTCGCCGAACTGAGACATGAAGATGGAAAGTCTCATGTGATTGTAATTTCCCCGGCACCCGTACCCTTCAGACCGAAACACACCAATGCAAGCATTACTATTTGGCGGAGAAGTAGGTACGGATAAAATTAAGTTTGCTCGTTATTCTAGCATTACCCGTAACAAAGTAATAAGACACATTGAATGTTGGTCTCCTATTGGTTTTGTCAGAATAGATCTCTAAATAACTCAAACAGCTTTTAGTTAGTAAAATAACATGAGTAGGTACACGATTTCACTGTAAGTCGTAAGTAATAGGTAATTAACGTTTCTGTTATATGGAACTTTTATTTGTGTTGTAAGTTCCTACGCTACTTTTTAGCCCTGTAGGTATTATGTAATGTTACGTCAATAACGGGTTACCTACAATGCACATTTTTCCGAAACTATTAAAACTTTCACCAAATTATGGTACATTACAACGCCTTACGATACGATTTTATTTGACAATTATATTACGTAATAAAAGTGCAGGTGTTTCGCGCACTGGATCACGTACAAAGTTACACAACGATAACGTCAAGTAGTTTTTCAATCGCTCTCGATGATTCACAGCGGGCCTTTATAGTGGACTGGCGACAGACGTGCTCGCAGCCTCCGTGTAATAGAGATCGATACCAGTAACTTTCATCATCCGCCACATACCTACGTAACACTCACAATTGAATGCCAAAATTAAAGTAATTACCATCTCCATTATACGCTTCCACTTATTCAAAGCCGCTAATAATTCATTGGAAGTCGCATTGTCTCGCGTAGATGAAAAAGAAAAACAAATAGTTTTACTTTCCCCTTTACTTCGCTGGTATCCGCTAATATCGAGCCTACACATAGCTGACTCATATGGACTTGATTTCGGTTTCACTGTTCTCCATCAGTTTGACTGACATGCTGAAAGTCACTATACATACGTATAACAATGTACTACTGTAACAACTTACATTTTCATTGAGCCGGCCGCTAGTTGGACACCTATCATCAATCATACGAATTGCGAAAACAATGAAACCGGAATGTTCCTTTACAAAAGCTTTCCACTGATAACTTATCTCGTGACTTTAACACAAATGTGTTCCGAAACCACGATGTGGTTTGAATAAGTGTCGGATATGATGTGTTTGTTTTTTTATCTTTAAATAAATATCTAAGTAATGACATTATAATAGATACAGTCATTTCAGCCGCGGGCAATGATAGTAACAAAAGGATTAAGTAGTAGAGATCGTTGACCTACTTGGTGTTAACTGATGGATCAATATAGGTACATAAATAATTGTTTTGAAAACGAGAACCGTGAAACCGATTAACCATAACGTAACGTGTGAGTTACTGAACTTGAAATAAATTAGTTGAATTTGGAGACAGATATCTCACCAAGATCAGTTGTGTGGCGTATTATAATTGCGATTACTTAACAAGCCTAATAAAAGTGTGGTCTAGTCATTAATGAGAGCAATAAAAGTAGTGTGAGAACGCGTAGCAGATGATAATAATATGTCCGTGACAATGATGCACGCCCACCAGACGCTGTGCTCCTTGTCGCCTTGCTCGACGACCCACTTTGTTATAGCATTTATCATCGCCTTGTTCGGATTAATTCGATGTTCCTGATACCCACATTGATTGTATTGTTGCAATATACTCTCCAAATAGTACGGAAGCTGAGTAATCTTCAATGAATGATAGTTCTAGTCATTCCGACGAACGAGCGGGACCTAGATGTTTAGCTCATTATTAGGAATTGCATTTGTGACAATGACTGACGTAAATTTTTCTGATTATGGGTTATGGGTAATGTTATTTAATATTCGAGTTTGTTTCTCTCTAAACTTGGGTATATAGACTATATACCCAAGTTTAGAGAGAAACACGTTTCTTGCTGCCATGATTTCTTTGATGAATATCAATAGATATACCTATTTATAAAAATATCTTTGTTAAATCTATTGCGAAACCGAGTCCTTGGCGATTGATTCTCGTGGCGATCGAGGAGCAACAGACTGTCTGTGCTCGCCGAGCTACGGAGACACAACCATGAGATCGATCGGTCTGCGAGCTATGCTATAACCGTAGACAGTTAGCTAATATATGATCCTCGGAGAATAACACAGAACAGGGGCCTTACTCCCGACTGGATCGAGCGCTGTATCAATCGAATTTGAATTCAAGTTAGTGTCAAATCATACTGCATTTTTCTAGGAATTGACATTAGCTTGATTTGGTTCAGAGCTCGAACCAGTTGGGAATAAGGCCCCAGTTTTTTTTCTAACAATCTAATAAGCGAGCGATTCAAATGAGTATAGAACATCATTGTTGCGTAAGTTATACCGTAACACCATAATCACTAAGTACGCGGATAAACAGCATCCTATGTTTACGATCGATCTGTTGCATAAGTAGCTAATGTAAGTAGCAACTGGTTGTTGATCGACTTGGTAACAATAATTATCATGGCGTGAGTCACATTCGCGCGGGCTGATCGATTTTATTATAACAACCCGGTTAGTGAAGTGAACCTTGTCACTAATAACCGTTAAATGAACGGCAGGGTACAGCTTCTTTACTCATGCGAATTACGGTCCTTCAGAGGTCCGGAATATTACTCATCTCGCTTTAAATATTTCACGTAGTAGGTACATAGTAAAAAATAACATCATGAATCATCATCGTCATGGAATAAATATTGCTATATATATACCTGCGAGTTCAGGAAAAGTAATAATAAGAAAATATTCATATTCGCATGTTAATAATATTTCACATAAACGTTTCTATTGTAATTCAAACTTTTTTAGGTTAAGAAGGAAGAAATAAATAAATAAATATCTTTGGGACATTTTTACACCGCACCATCTAGTCCCAAACTAAGCAGAGCTTGTGCTATGGGTACTAGACAATGGATATTATACTTAAATACTTTTTTTTTTGAAATATATACTTATAATACATACATAGAAAGGAGGGTAGGATTTTTTTAGGAGGCATTGGTATTATACTTACGTGATTCAAGAGTATATCTATTTTAGATAGGTATGGAGTTTAAACAAATTACCGGAGAGCGTAATGCTGAAACAATAAGAAAGCTCTCGTTATAAACCGTTTGAGTATAGCACAGACAATACAGAGCTAATAATATATATATTAAAGAGCTTGGTGGAATCTCTGGAATATCACAAGGTCAATGGCAGTTTGATTGTGATTTTGAGCGATGTGATGACACCAAAATAGTTGCCTATAAAAATTTAATATTTGCGAAAAGGTGGGTTTTGGGAAGCACAGGGAAATTATTGAAATGACGGCTATAATTAGTATTGTTGATTGTAATTAACTCTTCTCGTTTAAAAACGCTCTACAAGAAACACTGCTTAGTATGAAGGTAATCCTACCTATAATATTATTAGTATAAATAATAAATAATATAAAAGTATTAATTAGTTAATTAATTGATTGTCTTAATTATATAATAGCATTTATTTTATTTATTAAGTATGGATGTTTGTTTGTTTGTTCTTCAATCACGCTGAACGGATTTTGATGACATTTGATAGACTAACTGGATTAACACGTATTATAAGAGACTTTTTATTAGGTACCACAGGAGCGAAGCCGCGAGTGATAGCTCTTTTATTTATCCAATATTTAATTTGTGTTCTTGGGTTCATTTAATTCTGAAATCTTAATTTGAATAAAAATGGAAAATGTACACGTTTATGTACACAATATTACATTTTTAATACTTACCACGTTTTTAACAAAAGTGAGTAGTTAATATTGCATTGAGTCCAGTTTTATCCTCTGAGCTATGTTTAATGTTGTAAGTCTCTAGCTCATCGGGAGGTTAGTTTAAAATCGACTGCAAAATTTGTACCAAACAGACAGACAGGGGTGAAAGCGAGTTAATAAAATTGTGGTACACTAAAATAAAATAAACTGAATAACAGCTTTTTCTTTTCAAAATAAACCAAAAGGATGACTGGGTTCACCAGGAAGATATCGGAGAAATGTATCTGTCGTAAAAAATACAGGCCTCGTGAGAAAGAATGTCGAGGGTCGCTGGCTCGTTGTACTTAGTATTTATTTAGCACACGCATACACCCTCGCTATACGTTACGCGAACTGCAGACGAAAACCTTTTTATAAGGAAACACTGCTGCTATTATAAAATAATGTTGCAAAAATGCGATTTGATAATGATAATCTTTTGGCTGATAACTATAAAAAAGTTATTGGTTTTAAGAAGCTTTAAGTCAAGTTTAAGCTCTAATTCGTAGCACTGCTACGAACGTCGCTATAAAAACATTATTTCTTGGCATTATTCACCTGCAAACGAATTAGGATCGACTTTGCGGTTACAATGTTACTTCCTAAGAGTATGTTTCCAAATATGACATATGAACTTCTATGTGTTTTCGGAACCCACAACGGAGTAGGGACTGGAATATGTCATATTTCAGTAATAGGCTAATATTTCGGGTTATTCCCGTTTCCCACCAGTCGTTCGCCCCCACTGGGGTCAGCGGGATTTTTTCCCGATGTCCCCCAGCGGGAACAATAGGAATTTTTATTCGTTGTTGTTGTCGTCTGTTGGCCCCCATTAAAATATTCTGATTATAGATATGACTTTCAAATTGCAATTTCACATTGTATTCTTAATCCTCTTGTCACGGGAAGGGGTAAAACAATAGGCTGCAGGCAGTATTTTAGGCGCAGGTACATTGAAAAAAAGCATTAGATACTTGCTTACATTAATTCAAATTAAATAAAACTGTGTTGATGCTGTGTGATCTCTATGAAATATTGATAACATAACAAGCAGTGTGATCTTAATAAAAGCGTATCCTCCAATAATATTTAAAAGTATAGATATGTCATACCCTAACAAAACCAACGAAAAATATGTTCCGTACGCAGCGGCAGCACTTAATACACATAAACTAGTGCAAAGTAAGTAAATTAGTTACTTTAAGTTAGTTTCGCGTCATAATTAGTACACTTTCTGTACACACACGACGGCATTTTTGCATATTTTTTTGTCACACGTCTCGCTCGGCGCCTTACTCAATACTCAATAAATTTATTGCATTCACAATGTATTACTTAGGTGGTAGACTTAAAACCATGAGATCATTGTGAACCCTGTCGGGCACGGCATAGAAAATATGTACTTGATGGAGACTAGTAGCAAAACGTCCCAATTAGGACGTTTTCGAGTATTCAGAATGCGCGCGCAACAACATATCTGTACTTTTAAAAATATCATCGGTATCTTCATAATAATTTCATGTTTGTCATGTTAAATGTCGACATCGAACCAAATGTAATATAATTTTAATATTTAAAAAAATAACGACTGGGGGACAGCGGGAATAACCCAATATTTCTCCTTCAGGAGTTACTCCCACTGCACGGTTGGTGGACAAATGCGGAGCGCATGCAAGACAGCTCGGACATACAGGTCGTGTATCTGCCAGCGTTATTGCCACGCGAGGCACAGCTTGCCTCAGACAAGCCCAGCGATGATGTTCCCCTGCCTTACAGCTTTGACGCTTTTGGAAGGTAAATTCTTGCAAATCCTCGGGTTCGACCAAATGAGACACCTCAAACCATAATGTCATGAAATAATGTTACTGTTACTTTTCTATGGATAAGACACTAATTATAATCAGTGATTTACGCTTTTCATCAAAATATTTTTAATTATTATAAATTCTCTCTGATTAGAACTAGGACGAAAGGAAGAAAATAAGTTTACCCCCTTATATATCTTAGCAAAAATATCCAGAGTAACTTATTATCCACATTGTTTTGCTTACCTTTCGAATGTACAATATCTACGTGCTACGTGCTCGTAGTGGCCTATTGAAGAAAAACAGGTTTGATCGAAGATGCAAACGAACTGACCTTGAGTTCTTCTACGTTGTTGTTTCAAGTGTTTTGTTTGCGTGATCAATCACCTCATGGGAGAATCAGTACTGTAAATGCATAGAAAACATTAAAAATTAGATGACTATAAAAGTAAATGGATTCATGTTGGGGTTTTCAAAAACATATCTGTGTGTGTATCTGAACTTAATTTATTTTTAGAAATTTTGAGCTACAGTTGGTACCAAACCGTCGGCTGCTTTCCCCTGAATTCCGGGTGTGGTCAGACCTAGGCCAAGAAGCTAAACTGTCATCCGTGGACTCATCGTGCCATTTCCTGCACACTGGACACAATTCAGTCGCTGCATTCTCAAGTTGCAGGGACCACGCTCTTGTGAGTATTCCTATTATCTCTTTTGCGGGACGTCTTCGTTCGTTGAACGCAGAGTTCAATGAAAATGCCTTGCACTTTTTGAATCACAATATAAAAAAGTCACAACATCTTCAAATGCAGTGGAATCTTCAAACTGTTTACAATACTAAGTAAAATTGCCTTAGGATTTGCATCCGAGGCTTGAGGAACTGAACCTTCTGTAAATGTTAAGTATCACTACACTATAAGTGGTTAGAAATCGATGTAAACAAGAATTTTAGTATAGGGCCTATCATAGTTCATTGTGGGACACCACAAGCCGAATGTAGTGCATTTAAATAATCTTATTCAATTAATTATTAATCCTTTGTGTCATACTTGATGAAACGTTTAAGATGTATTGGACCGCTTGTCTGCAGAAGTTCTTAAGTGTTTTTATTGTAAAAAAATACTTAGATTTTTAGTAAATATTTGTATTTGTTGTAGTTGTATTGCACTTACCGTTTATGGAATTTTTCTTTTTTTTAAGAGGTCACGGTACTAACCTTTCGTTCCATATTTACAGCACGGTTTGATTGTCGTCGATAATTCTACCTACGAAGTGCGTCCCCTGCCTTTGGGAAGCGGGCGAGCGAAGAACGGTAGCGGTAGAACAGCGCACGTGATACGTCGCGCCCCGCCGCCCGCGCCGCCCGGCGACGACGCGCGCCTGCTGCGCCCGCGCCCGCGCAGACCCCGCGCACATCCGCCGCGCCTCAAGCCTGGCCCGCCCAACTACACCATCGAGATAGCCTTGTTCCTTGATGAAGCTGCCTACAAAATTTTCTATCCTTTCCTTAACTATAACGAGTCGGATTTACGTGATATGCTTTTGGCATACATCAATGGTGTAAGTTTCGATATTTTATGCACTTATATTATTTGCAGCATATTTTCTGTTTACTATTTAATTTTTATCAATGACGACCTTAACGACATCTTAGAAATATCAATCAACTCAACCCATCGCAGTCCATTAAAAGAGCCTCCACGAGTGATGATATTTAATTGATCTTTCGGCGCACCCTGGGCAGTCAGCCCCGCTACCAACCTACTGACTGGCTAATCTTTTTCCCACAGGATGTGCTATATCTTTATGTAGATCATGTCAACACGATAGAAGAAGAAGAAGTCCACTGCTGGACATAAGCCTCTCACAAGCTGCACCATAACACTCGGTCCTCTGCTTTCTGCATCGAGTCCACCCCAGCTACTTTCTTCAGGTCGTCGGTCCACCTGGCTCAGGGGTGCCGTACGCTGCGTTTGCCGATTCGCGGTCTCCACTTGTCTTAAGGACTCGTCTGCCCCAACGGCCATCATCGGTCCTTCAACAGACGAATTCGATCGAAAAAATATATCTACTGTCAAATGTTTCGTACGTGTTCCAGGTGCAAGCGCTGTACCAGCACTCATCTTTGGGCACTCACATCCAGCTGTCCCTGGTGCGCTTGACGCTACTGCGCACACAGCCGTCATCTCTGCCCGCACATGCAGAGCGAGGACGGCTTCTTGACTCTTTCTGTGCGTACCAACGCTCACTGAATGTAGAAGATGATGACGATCCTCAGCACTGGGATATGGCGTTGCTGCTCTCGGGGTATGGACAAAAACTTGTAGCTGAATTGGAGTTTTCTTTTCTTTCGCACCTATGACTTAATAATTGTTTTATAAACAAAAGGCGTAACAGTAAAGGACCTACTTAAACAGTAAAAAAATCTTATGATTCAGACTAATAACACAATAGCATATTGGGTTAGGTAAGTAATCAAATATGCATGCACAACTGAATACGTGCAAATATGTACCCGTTTTTATTTAAAACTTGCGGTTCAGTTTGTGGTTTTGGGCTAGTCTGGACCGGTATCAGTAAAAAACAATTCTGGTGACTCAGTCTTAGGGCAAATGAAATAATTCTTTAAATATTGACCGACACCAAAGGGCAGGCCTACTAAGTTTCGGTTTTGATGTAAACATTATTAATCAACAAACAGACTGTTGTCAGATTCCTTTTGGGTTATTGGCATTTCCGACGTCCATCTCACTCTTCTGTATTTAGATCTTTTCTAAATTAAATGTCTTTCTAATAGTATCCCATCAACTCATTACTTCTAAAGATAAAGCGCCCTTTTTTCTTATTCCAGGTTGGACTTTTACTCGGAAGAAGGCGGTCGTCGGAACGGGGTGACGATGGGGCTGGCGCCGGTGGGCGGTGTGTGCCTGCCAGCGCACGCTTGCGTGGTCTCGGAGTTCGGCACGTCCGACTTGCTCGGCCGTCCCTACCCCTCTGCCGGCTTCACCTCCGTCTATATCCTCGCGCATGAGATTGGGCACAAGTCGGTCATAATTCGTTTACTTTTCCACTACTTCTATATCGATCAATATTTCAAGGTTCGTCTGCTGGGGTATGTTTAGCATCATCAGTTGCCGCTTCATCGGTGATTACTGTGATCTTTTCCCTGTAAACCTGGTAAGAGTTTTTGGTAGACTTCGCTTCAAAAACCAGCAAAAGCCACGTTTCCTGAGGTCATTAACTTGGAATCGATTTCATCACAATTCATGGTTTGGTAAATATGCGGGTGTTGTATTACGGTTTATTTTTATATGATTCTACAATTTAGAAGTTTAATGTAATTTAGTTTAAGTATGAGACTTTGTCCTGAAATGGGGCAAAAGAATAGAAACGGCGCAAGTGAGTCCTTTCTGGGCTAACCCTAACTTTTACCAAATATACTATAAAGTGTCGTACTTAAAAGCAAGACCATAATTCAGTATATTAAACTTCTTTCAGTCTGGGCATGCATCACGATGGCACGGGTAACAGCTGCGCACGCGACGGGTACATCATGTCTCCGTCACGAGGCACCAACGGCGAGGCCTCCTGGTCCACTTGCAGCGCTCGAGTCGTGGCCGATTTGCAGTATAGTTCCTTTATCTCCTGTTTGTCTTTATTTTTATCCAATACCTATGCGCATATTCTTAAAGGCAAGATTCAATTATTAAGATTTTGAAGTGTTGTTTTCTATGTTCGTTCACGTACGAGGACTAATCGAACGTGATTGTTGTAGTAATAGGTTGCGTTATCTCTGGCACCATTTTTAGGGCGTTACACAAGTCAAATTTTAATATGCATATTGCATGTTTGTATCCTCATCATGTTCACTGTTTAAGGTTAATGATAATTAAGGTGCAATTCACACACGAATATTGACACCCGACTTACAATATATGATGCTGCGTTTCAGTCCACTCTTTCTTCTGTCTCCGAGCCTTTTTCCAATTATATTGGGGTTGGCTTCCAGTCTAACCTGAGCCCCGATTCAGAACCACACGATAACCAGTTGTCGATCGATTCGGTTTGTTATCTCTTTTTCCCTGGTTGCGTGAATCATCAGACGAAACGGGACAACAAACCGAATCGGTCGAGAAGTGGTTATCGTGTGGTTCTGAATCGCCCTGCAGATACGGCTGTATATCGGTATTTTACACGGAGCACTGCCATCAGACCCCCGCCACCCAAAGTTACTTGGTAATACCAACATCCTAAGGTTAGACCAATTGTCACAGCATACTTTCGGGCGTCTGGACTGCCCGTAACCACTGCTATAGATGGTAAGCAGAGCCGAGGCTCAACTTACTTTCCGAGGCACGGAGGGTTCTCGATGTGCAACAAAAAAGTCACCCATCCACGGACTGGCCGCGGCTAGAGTAGCTTGTTAGCCTCGCAGATCTTTCAATCATCGCGATTAATAATAATAATAAATTCTTTTTTGGTACATTCTATCTTTGCTCACAAACAAACAATATTTTTAATAGTTGATGCCTTCAGCAATTCACGCCTATGTATGGGCCCCACTAAAGTATCGTTCTTTGTTCTTTAAAAGAATTAACGTCATGGGCGTACCTAGCGTACCTCATGGTATAACATCTTATTATACCATGGCGTACCTCTTGTAGCAACGTCGTTCGTTTTTTATTTTTTATAATTTTCAATTTCGAAAAAAAAGCCTCGCCTTTCATGTGCTATTTCTGCTAGTGGTGCTGTTTATGGTGCCCCCCAAGATGTGATGCCCTAAGCAATTGCTTAATTTGCTTATGGGCTAATACGGCACTGAAAATATAGAATAAACGATGGAAATACTTAAGCCCCTCCGCGTTTCAGTCCACTGCGCGAATCAAAATAATCAATTAATTATGAAAAATAATAACACTTGAATTGTCCTGTCGTTTTTTGTGTAGATGGGCGACCTGTCTGTTTGATGGTTTCGACGACTTGGACGCGCCCAATGAACTCCAGCACGAGAGGTTTGGCGGGGCACCAGGTGCTATATGGAGTACGAAGAAGCAGTGTGAGGTGAGTAAAATAAGGATAAGGAAGCCTATACTGAGGCATGCTTATCACGAAATCTTTCTTCACAATCACAGCAACCATCAATAAAACAAGATGAGCATGATAGGTACGAGAATCGTATATACCATTCGTGCGTTCGTTAAACTTGCACGTAGCATTTCGAAGTTCCTGTCTATAATATTTCTCAGTGAAATGTACGTCTCAGGCGCCGCTGGTACGTTTTTCACCCAGAAAATCGTTAAGCACCGCTGGGATGAAAACGTCTCAGTGAAACCAAGTCTTTTTAGACTTTATTTTTGATCTGTGATGGTTCAAATTCTATTGAACGCCGCATACGCAGCGGTGCCTGAGGGATTCCACGAAAAATCGCGGCGCCTGAGAGGCATCTAAAAACGGGCACTGCTGAATTTAATTCAAATACATTTGTGATCTATTTAAATGTATTGTTTGTTACACAAAGTTCTCGACTGATTATTGAAAAAAATCATGTGCAAGATTCTGCTGCGTGACTCCGACGCAGCTCCGTCGCCGAGCGGTCCAGCGGGCGAACACTGCGCTCAACTTGCTTGCCGCACGCCGCATCGGGCTGGATACTACTACGCCGGGCCCGCACTGCCCGGCACGCCGTGCGGAATGCACATGGTCAGATTATTATTATTCATCTAATTATTTAATTATTTTTAACGCATTTACGCATTTATTCTTCAAATCTGTCTAACATCTCTTTGTAGCTCCAAATGAAAGCAAGCTGGATGACGACATACATGGCCTCCTTTAAAAACCGCAGCGGCTGCGTTTTCAGTTGCCCGCCGCATCGAGCATTAAACCTTGTAGAGATGAATTACGGGCTGTCCAATAACGAAACTATTCTATTGATTTTTATAGATTAATATGAAATAGGCTAATATAGTCCTTGTCTGCTTTGTCTAGTCGAAAATTGGGTAATTTGTCTCTATACAAATATATATTTAAAAAAAATATATATATATATTTGTGTTTTTTTGTGTTTTGTGTGTTTTGAAAGAAAAAACATTGATATCCATAGTAACCAACGTGCAACAACGTTGTGAAATATCATGGTATAATAGGGTTTAATATGCTCGATGAGCCAGCCTAGCCGCAGTGCCCGATAGCGCGTTTATGTCTTTTGTTCGCAAATACCTCCCACTGTAGGTAACCTAGAACCAATATAATATGATGTGTTGTGTTATGTGGCATTAATTTACATGTTCTAAATAACCATTCACACTGTGTGATTTGCGTGGGCTGTGTTCATTATGCGGTGGGCCTAAGTCCTTTATTGAAAAAGAGATTTATGCCAGCCTATATTATCGATTTGGCGCCCAACGTGGTCCTTTAGAAACGCTTTTCAAAACCTGCTTATTTTATTTATCGGTTATCTATCTTGATTTCTGACTTGGATTTATTATGTTGTGTTTTAATGAGTTAGGTGGCCTAAAATTTGGGGATTCTGTGTAATTTATAAAATCCAACTAAATAACAACGGATTTGATTTGATTCCTTTCCTCATTTCCATGTGTTTCCATTTCCATTTTTAACCTTTACTTCATTCGATATTCAACATATAAAGTTGTACGTTGGTGTGGAGACCTGGTAACCTTAAAAAATACATAGGTTTTTGCCTAGGTTAGGCACCAGGCTTTTGCCTAGTTTAGACACTAGTCTTCCGCCTAATTTAGACACTATAGTCTTCCACAATGTATTGTATAATATCGGTATATCAATACTGTATTTTAATATAGTGGAGAGAAAATAAAATCTTCATTGATTGATATCGATGCTGTCAAATAACTATCCGATGTTTCAGTGGTGCCAAGGAGGCGAGTGTGTCCCTGCGGGTGCCCTACCTTCGTCAAGTACTCCAGCGCCGAAACCTGGCAGTGCTGGTGACACCTCCGTGAGCGCCGGCTGGGGACCGTGGAGGGAGGCAAGCTGTCAGTCGGGCTGCTCGGAGAGAAGCCGCGGCTTCCGCGAGAGAAGACGAGTCTGTACGAAACCTACGAGCGATGCCTGCCATGGAGCCTCCTATGATGTCGTTCTGTGTGATGATACTAAGGTTCTCTCAGTTTTTTATTTTTTTCAATTTCATTTTCAATTTCTTTATTTGCTTAAATGTGGTAGATACAGATGTCAGGTACAATTACAAAAGTAATTGATGTATAAGTTGATTAAAGGGCAAAGGGAAAGAAAGAGCGATTGCGGGCGGCGGCGGCGGCGTGGAGAATTTTTGGATGCAGTATCTATATAAATGTTGTCAGAACGTTGCTGCTGTTTGGGTAGATGTTGTGGGCATTTAATAAGATCTTGTAATCATTTTGTAGTACCTACATCTGCTTATAGAAGAGGATATTTTCGGTCCATTATCCGTGCCTCGTTCCTCGTTCATCGTTCCGTGTGGTGCCGGACGTAAAGAATTGCACCACCCTATCTCTTCCCACGGGTGTCGTAAAAGGCGACTAAGGGATTCACCAGAGGATGGGCAGCAGCGTTCTCTGAGTATTTAATCAACCAACTGCGATCGCCAACCCGCCTGCCAAGCGTGGCGATTATGGCATATCCCCCCCAACATGATACTTGGGGGAGGCCTATGTCCAGCAGTGGACGTCTTTCGGCTGAAATGATGAATGATGATCCGTGCCTCGTTATCGAGCACGATAAGCTAAACAAGCATAAACGACAGGAGGAAGCGGTTAAGGGCGGGCGTCTTAATAGACGGTCCCCAAAAAAGGCCATTAGGTGTTAGTCTGACGTACGAAAAGAACTAATTGCATTTAGTCCACTTTGATAAAAAAAAATTTACTTCGTGTTTGAATATCAAGTAGCAGTCGTTACGGATAGTTAGAAGCCCGGGGAGTCTGACAACTGTGGCCTGATTCACAAACGTTCGAAAAGTTTCCGTTTCCGAAATGAAATTTGACCGGCAAATAAAACAAAACAACCACTTCCTGCGACCATGAACGCTGCAAAGCATTCGAAACGTCAGGAAAACCAATTTCAATAATTATACACGATGTAGTTCAGATAAACTTGTTTTATTAAGAAACAAAACGATTTGAGAACCGAACGGATTCGGAAACGCAACGCGAAATTCATGGAAACTCTCCCGTGAGCCATTTGCTGTCGGAAAGCACTCGATGTAAAATTAAAGAACTATGAATGAATAGCGTTTCCGAATGCGTTCCATTCTCAAATTTGTTTTTTTTATGTAATAAAACAAGTTTGACCGGATTACATCGCGTATTATTGCTTTTCCTGATGTTTCGAATGCTTTGCATCATTCGTGATCGCAGGAAGTGGTCGTTTTGTTTAGTTTGCCGGTCAAATTTCACTTCGGAAACGGAAACTTTTCGAACGTTTGTGAATCAGGCCACTGGTCTAACCTTAGGATGTCGGTATTGCCCAGTAACTGGGTTACGGGGGTCTAATGGTAGTCGCTCCGTGTAAAATAGGTACTTATGTTCAGCTGCATCTGGTTAGACTGGAAGCCGACCCCAACATAGTTGTAAAAAAGGCTAGGAAAGAAGGAAAGAAAAACAGGAATGGAAAAGTGAAAAAGAGGTAATTATGGTCATTCTTTTTAAACCAGGTGTGCGGCAAGAAAACTCGCGTAGGTGCGAGTGAGCTGGCAGCTCGCAAGTGTGCAGAGTACGCCGCGCTGCTGCCCGAGCTGGACGCGCGCGGCGGAGGCCTGCAGGCGCCGCATGACCCCAGTGAGTCACACTCATTTTAGGTTATTGTAATTGAGGTAGTCAGAATTTTTTACGGTGAACCACTACTAAGTCTACAATCGCTTGCACTCAATGTTCGACGGCAGCCGTAGGTACGTGTAGTGTAGCAGGATTCGTTCAAGGGATTTTGTCGACAAAATGTACCACCGCGAAGGATCGTGACCGTACAAAAAGTCTTGTTAGATGCTAAAGGTGTTTGGTTACTGGTGCTGTTTATAAACCTATACCGTTAACCATTAGCTTGAATTTAAACTTAATTAACGGCCAAAATTAATATCCAATCTATCTACGATTTACCCTACTAGAGATAGAAATTTGACATAATTTGTATGGAGCTTATGTCAAATTCCTATCTCTAGTAGGGCAAATCGTGGATGGATTGGATATTAATTTTGGCCGTAAGTCAGTTAGCAGTCAATTTCATTTGCCTCCAATTTTAACAGTAGCACCAATTTGACATTTATTTCTTACGAATACGTATTTATGCATTTGTTAACGCAGCGTAGGGCTCCCCCCGCTAGGTGGACCGACGACCTGAAGAACGTGGCTGGGGGGGGACTAGATGCGGAAGGCAGAGGACCGAGTGTTATGGCGCAACTTGGGAGAGGCATAGGCCTATACATAGGTCCAGCAGTGAACTGCGATAGGCTGAGTTGATGTTGATGACGCATTTATGGGTGAATTTCCCGAGCAGAAAAATTTCACGGCGTGGCTGAAAACGGCAGTGCAAAATGCTGATAAATTGTTGTTTTTCCGGGGAGAACATGTAGTCATAGCTGACCTCAGGCAAGAAATAAAGTTAAGTTAGGTAGTTCAGTTAGGTAGTAAAAAAATACTAAAGTGCCATTTTATCATTACGGTGACATGTCCGCAACACAACTCTGATCATTAAATAACTTGCCACGCGATCGCAAATATGATTTAGATTAAAGTAAACCTACATTTAATTACCACGTATCTAGAGTATCAATAGAATCTACATCTGTTTATATGTACCTGCTTTACACAAGTTTTGATAGATATTTTACATCTTTCCGGCGAAACGTTGTCATTACTGTGGACATAAAGTTTTACTAACGCTCCTTCTTGATTGCGTCTATGCGTCCCCGTTCCCCACTGCGTCAGTGAGGAACGGGGACGCATAGACGCGACATATATGAGTCACGCTTGAGAGCGCAGACGCACCGGTCTCATCTTGTTGTGGTGTCCCGCAAAAGACGTAAATACATCAATAACGGTGGCATGGAGACAAAGATGCTATCATTTTGGTAGCTTTTATTATAACTCGTGTTTCGTCCATTTTAGCCTTAGTGGTGAACTACCACTAAGGCTAAAATTGCTTGCGCTCAGTGTTCGGCGGCAGCCGTCGGTACGTGTAATGTAGCTGGTTTAAGGGACTTTGTCGACAAAATGTATCACCGGAAAGGATCGTGACTGTACCTACAAAAACATTAAAACAAAAATCTAACCGAAATGATTCAAAAGTTTCAAATGTTGAAATTGACCCGTAAAATGCCATGAAATGAATTAGAATCCATTCAAATCTTTCGTATTGTTACGAGCTGGGGGTTCGTATATAGATAGAAAGCCGATTAAATGCGTAGAGAACACTTTATTACTGAACAATTACACTGAATCGCTTATTACCACACAAAGTTACTAGTTAAATCGCTCCGAATATCGCTTCGATGTTATCGCTTGTATCGCTTGATCCAAACTGAACTCCACTGGCGCTTTTTTTTTTTTTTTTTTTTTTTTTCGAATGGGCTCTCGCAGGTGGGACCGAAGTCCCATTTCTGCTTAACCGGACTTAGTTGGCGGAGAGTCCCATGTGGGACTCCATACGCCGAAGGTTTTTTCCCTACATACTTACAAACTAGATGCGCGCGGCATCAATACCGCGCTTAATCGGGCGGGACCACTGGCGCTCAGCTGCGCCGTTTATATAGGCCGCGAGTCGTGGTACTGGAAAGTCCTCGAACGTCATCTATCCTTGTCATAAGATAACTCTTTCTCACTTGCACATTCTCGAAATAGAAAGTTCTCGAACCTCGTCGAACCTCATCTATCCTCTATCTCACTCACTCACTTCTAGAATGGAATGTTCTCGAAGCTTGTCGAATCTCGTCTATCCTTGTCTTATATTAGCTCTATCCTGCTCACTCTCTTCCAGAAGGTTCTTCGTCTATCCTTGTCTGATATTTAGCTCTATCTCGCTCACTCATCAACAATTTTACATGTGGGTGTCAAATGGCCATAAGGGGTCCTGAAAACGCCTGAAAATGGGTTTTCAGGAAATGTCGGCTACGGATTTGTTGGCTCCTGAAACGGCCTGAAAACATGTTTCAGGCGCCTGAAAACAACGGCAACTTACTCAAAATTTCGATTCTTTGGTATGTGATAGAGCCTCCTCTGATACGGACTGAAAATGCATTTCAGCCTGCTGAAAACGTCTCTAAGTCCAGGAAAATCGAGGTTGAAGTATTTCAGTCCACTCTGCTTAACCCTCCGTCGTAACACTACCCCCTCCTAAGACATGCTCGTCCCGAGCATCATTATCTCCGTAGTACCGGGCCAGTCGATCAATGTGTACAATCTTCGGTTGATTGCGTCCGTCCTTTCGGATTCGGTAGGTGACATCGTTGATCTTCGTGATGATTATATACGGCCCATCCCAATCAGGTTGTAATTTTGGAGATTTTCCCTTCCGGCGTACCGGATTGTGCAACCAAACTTTGGAACCTTCCTGGAATACTTCATGGTTCAGCTTTCTGTCGTACCGCGTTTTCATTCTTGCACTTGCCTGGAACTCCGATTTTCTCATGTGCTCTTGTATGTCATTCATCCGGTTTCGCAATTCATTTGCATACTCCGTTATGTTACTAGGTGTATTCGGTGGACATCCCGTAAGAAGGTCTGCCGGTAAACGGAGTTCTCTCCCATAATTTGCGTAGGCTGGAGTTACCGATGAACTTTCATGTACTGCAGTTCTGTAAGCTAAAAGAAACAGTGGAATATACTCGTCCCAGTCCTTTTGATGCTTGTCCACTACTTTTGCCAAATGCCTCTCTAAGGTCTGGTTGAATCGTTCCACCATTCCATCAGATTGTGGATGGTAAGATGTTGTACGCGTTTTGTGAATGCCCATTATTCTACAAGTTTCTTGGAAAACTTGGGACTCAAAGTTTCTTCCCTGATCACTATGAATTTCCAATGGTACCCCGAAACGACAGAACACTTCGCTGACCAATTTTTTTGCTACCGTTGTGGCTTCCTGATTAGGTATAGCGAAGACTTCTGGCCATTTGGTGAAATAATCCATCACGACGAGGAAATAGCGATTTCCGCTTTCTGATATCGGGAATGGTCCAGCCACGTCCAATGCTATCCTTTCCCATGGAGCTCCAACATTATACAGTTTCAACGATCCTCTGGTACGAGTGTGTGGCCCTTTTACACCTGCGCAACTGGTACATTTGCGACACCAATCCTCCACATCGTCTCTGCAGTGAACCCAGTAGAACCGTTCTCGTATCTTTAACAGAGTTCTTTTGACGCCTAGGTGACCACCCGAAGATCCATTATGGTACTCCCGTAAGACATCAGAAATTTTTGATTTGGGCACGACTAGCTGTAGGTGCGCTTCGTTTCCTCGTGCATTCTCCCATTTTCGACATAGAACACCATTGTGAAGAAGGAAGCTGTCCCATTGAGCCCAATAGCTTTTTGTTGTAGTGCTCATTCTGGCGACATCACTCCATTTGGGTTTGGGACTTCCAGCTTGCATCCATTCTACGAGAGGTCGTAAATCATTGTCCTCTAGTTGCGCTCTTTGCATGGATGCATCACTCCATTCCGCACTCACTGTGTCCGTCCTTAACATCTTAACTGACGCTATTTCTTTGGCCTCTTGCCTTGTACAGTGTTTACATTCGTCTGGACATGGTCTCCTTGATAGAGCATCTGCATTCCCATGTAATTTCCCACTACGATGCTCAATGGTGAAATTAAACTCCTGCAGTTGTTCTATCCAACGCGCCACTTGCCCTTCAGGATCCTTAAATTGAAGTAGCCACTTTAGTGCAGCGTGATCAGTTCTAAGTCGAAACTGGCGCCCTAACAAATATTTACTGAAGTGCTTCAAAGTCTTGACCACAGCGAGTAACTCTCTTCGAGTAACGCAGTAGTTCCTTTCTGGTTTGCACAGAGATTTGCTGAAGTAGGCTATAACTACTTCTTGATCTCCTCTGCGTTGTGACAACACTCCGCCTATACCGGTGTTGCTGGCATCAGTGTCTACGACAAATTCGCCTTCGATGTCCGGGTATCCAAGAATGGGTGTATTGCACAGATGGTTTTTCAGTTCCCTGAATGCAGCCTCACAGGCATCATCCCAAACAAATGCCCTCTTTTCTTCAGTGAGCTTATGTAAAGGTTTTGCTATATCTGAGAAATTTTTCACAAAGCGTCGGTAGTATGAGCAAAGTCCCAAAAACGCTCGAACTCCTGTCTTGTCCTTTGGTACTGGCCAATTCTTAACAGCCGCCACCTTTTCTGGATCCGTGCGAACCCCTTCAGTGGAAACCACATGTCCCAGGTACTTGACTTCTCGCTTGAAAAAAGAACACTTTTTGGGACTTAGTTTCAAGTTTGCTGCACGAATCTTTTCCAAAACACACCTCAAGTTTCGAAGATGGCTGTTAAAGTCCTGCCCAACAATCACAATGTCATCCAGGTACACCAAACAGGCTTCGCCAATTAATCCAGCGAGCACTATTTCCATTAGTCTTTCGAAAGTTGCAGGGGCATTACATAGGCCAAAAGGCATGACTTTGAATTGCCAAAGGCCCTGACAAAGCCCTCCTGTCGAAAAGGCTGTCTTTTCCTTATCCTTAGGATCTATCTCCACTTGCCAATAGCCACTTTTTAGGTCTAGTGTTGAAAACCACTTCATCCCAGCCAGCGTGTCCAAAGTGTCATCTATCCTCGGCAAAGGGTAGCTGTCCTTCTTCGTAATGTCATTAAGTTGACGATAATCAACACAAAACCGCATGCTTCCGTCCTTTTTCTTGACCAAAACCACAGGAGAGCACCACGGACTTGATGATGGTTCAATGACGTCACTCTTCTTCATTTCCTCAATCATGTTCTGAACCTCCTTTTCACGTGCGACTGGCACCCTTCGTGCTCGCTGACGAATTGGAATTTTATCACCAGTGTCAATTTTGTGTTGAACAAGTCCAGTCCTTCCAAGATCAGCATCATTTGAAGAAAACAAGTCACTGAACTGCTGCAGCAATGTCTTAGCTTGGGAAAGCTCTTCCATTGACAGATCCCGTTGACAGCCCTGCAGCAGTGACATTATGTCAATGTTGGATTGCGCAATGTTTTCTCCTCCGCACGGTTGTTGACATTTGCGCAACCACGAGACTTGGCCGCAGGTTCCAACAACTGTGTTCCTTTTTATGGTTTGCTCGGTATCGCTAAAGTTCAGGATTGATACAACATCCATGCCTGTTCCTTTTATAAGCGTTCGTGCCGTTATCCAAGGACTATTGTTATCCACTTTTTCCACAATTACGCAGCGATGATTGTTTCCAATATTACCTCGAGCTAAACGAACTGGAACCGTTGTTTGTGACCATGGAGGCAAAATGGTCTCTTTCGCGCAGTAAACATTCCCAACAGATCCTCCTTTCAGGAATATTTCTTCTGATCCGCAATTTAAAACACCATGCTTTATGTCAATCTGGCAGTGGTGTGCTCTTAAGAAATCGAGTCCAATAATGCAGTCGTCGACGATATCAGCAATGATGGCCTTATGCGTAAACATCATCTCACCAAGCTTTACGTCCAACTCCCTCTCCCCCTGGACGGCTATGTGCTGGCCGGTGGCTGTCACAAGTTGAACGTTTCTGTTCCGACAAGGTTGGTTCCCGCCGAGACGTTTCACAAGCCCAAAGCTGATAATTGTATGTGACGCTCCTGTGTCTACTGTCATTTCACAGGGAATTCCATCAATCTCACCGTCGATTATCAGGCTATTTCCGTCTTGGGCTTGCCTAATCTTAATTTTCGGGGCTTTTTGAACACCAGCCAGCACCCGCCCCTCGGTCCTGGCGTTTACTCGTTTCCCTGTAGCGGCTCGGTGGTGGCTGTTCCCACCGCTCTGCTTGTGAACCGACGAGGTTCCTCGCGCCTGGCTTGCTTCGGACAGCTGTTTCTGATGTGACCCCGTTCTCCACACAGGTAACAAATTGGTCCCCAACTTGCTTTGTTGCGTTCGGCCACTTCGCGGATCCGACTTGTCTTAGGGTCCGTCCGAACAGCTTCTACTTCCAGTGCATGTGCCAGTGCGTCCTTCAATGTCTGGTGATGTCCGAGTCGCACAGTCGCTCTAACTTCCGAATCTCGTATTCCATCGATAAAGGCCTGTACTAGTAGGTTATCGATGAGCACAGGCGTGGACCTATAGGCCTTCCGTACAAGCTTTTCCACCTCCAGCGCCCATTGCTGTAAGCTTTCGTTATAGCGCTGAACACGCTCTTTCAGTTGGGCCCGGAAGACGTGTTCTAAATGGGCGTCACCAAATCGTGCTTCTAGGGCCTCCAAAAGCTGCTCGTAGGCGACGTTCTCACCGAGTGCTTCCAGCACCGTCAAAGCCTGATCCCGAAGCCCTAAAATAAGAGCAGTCTTCGTCTGGTCATTGGTCCATCCATTTGCTGTTGCCACCGATTGGAATTGCAGCTTATATGCGGTCCAAGAGGAGGTTCCGTCAAAGGGTGGAACCTTAAACCTTCCTAAAGACACCCCTGTATTACCAGCGGAAACGATGGGAACTGGTCCAAGGTGTGCACTGTTGACCTTCTTTTCTAACTGCGTAATCCGGTGGTCATGAGCCATAACCTTTTTCTCATGCTCATCTACTTTAATCTCCACCTCATCTACCTTGATCTCCACCTCATCTAGTTTATTTTTAGCAGAGAGATAGAGTTCCTCCAATATTGCTCCTCGCTCAAATATCTTCTCCATTCTACAGAACCGCTCTTCTTGCCTTGCGGCTTGCTCTTCCTGTCTGCGTACTTGCTCTTCCTGCCTTGTGGCTAGTTCGCGTGTTTCGCGTACTTGCTCTTCCTGCCTTGTGGCTAGTTCGCGTACTTGCTCTTCCTGCCTTGTGGCTAGTTCGCGTGTTTCGCGTACTTGCTCTTCCTGCCTTGTGGCTAGTTCGCGTGTTTCGCGTACTTGCTCTTCCTGCCTTCTTGCCATTTGCTGCATCAAGTTGAATAAGCTGGCAATATCGTTGTTTCCACCTTGAGGCTGAGGTCCCTGTTGGACGACCTCCTCCTGATTCATAGTTCTTGATGCGTCCTGAGCTGTCTGTCTCGCCGTTAACTGTCTCGTCTGCATCCGACTCGGCGTTTCATTACCAGTCGGTTCCTCGTCTCTTGGCGTAATCGGCATTTTCTATCCCACTTCTGACACCAAATGTTACGAGCTGGGGGTTCGTATATAGATAGAAAGCCGATTAAATGCGTAGAGAACACTTTATTACTGAACAATTACACTGAATCGCTTATTACCACACAAAGTTACTAGTTAAATCGCTCCGAATATCGCTTCGATGTTATCGCTTGTATCGCTTGATCCAAACTGAACTCCACTGGCGCTCAGCTGCGCCGTTTATATAGGCCGCGAGTCGTGGTACTGGAAAGTCCTCGAACGTCATCTATCCTTGTCATAAGATAACTCTTTCTCACTTGCACATTCTCGAAATAGAAAGTTCTCGAACCTCGTCGAACCTCATCTATCCTCTATCTCACTCACTCACTTCTAGAATGGAATGTTCTCGAAGCTTGTCGAATCTCGTCTATCCTTGTCTTATATTAGCTCTATCCTGCTCACTCTCTTCCAGAAGGTTCTTCGTCTATCCTTGTCTGATATTTAGCTCTATCTCGCTCACTCATCAACAATTTTACATGTGGGTGTCAAAAGGCCATAAGGGGTCCTGAAAACGCCTGAAAATGGGTTTTCAGGAAATGTCGGCATCGGATTTGTTGGCTCCTGAAACGGCCTGAAAACATGTTTCAGGCGCCTGAAAACAACGGCAACTTACTCAAAATTTCGATTCTTTGGTATGTGATAGAGCCTCCTCTGATACGGACTGAAAATGCATTTCAGCCTGCTGAAAACGTCTCTAAGTCCAGGAAAATCGAGGTTGAAGTATTTCAGTCCACTCTGCTTAACCCTCCGTCGTAACAGTATATAACTTAGTTATATTGTCACCGTCACCACATGCATCTCCAATTCCACCTATTACACACTATGCACACATTGCTCTACTTGACAAACATTCAT
Source organism: Asteroscopus sphinx (assembly GCA_949699075.1). Classification (NCBI taxonomy): domain Eukaryota; kingdom Metazoa; phylum Arthropoda; class Insecta; order Lepidoptera; family Noctuidae; genus Asteroscopus; species Asteroscopus sphinx. The sequence continues at coordinate 13,562,407 of OX453001.1, forward strand.
ACAACATTCATATTCATCTCTCTCTAGTAACATGCATTTCATCTCTCCTCATCACATGCCATTACCAAACGATTTACTTTCAAGTTTTCTATTACTGGCGTCACTGCTAAACTTCCTCTGATATATTCATTTATTGCTGTCGGTCGGTCGACAACTGCTTATCAAATATATTCTGAATGGTTGTCCCTTTTAAGTAACTTTTCTATCTTTTATAAGGTTGTTAACGTTGTACAAACCTTTATCCCAAAGCTCGCATGTGGATGGGCTGCGCGGTGTTCTGCCGACGCGCTTCGGGCGGCGGTTTCTACGCGCCGCGTGTTGAGCTGAACGACGCGGGCAAAGACCCCTACTTCCCGGACGGCACCTGGTGTCATAACGATGGAAATCAAAACTACTACTGCCTGCAACATCACTGTCTACCTGAGGTAAACGGATTCATTTGTAGTCAATTATGAAAGGGCTGAGATGACCTAATGATTTCGAAGAAGCTAAAAGAAGATATTTTTATTTGTTTAAACGTGAATAGGCTCGCCCCCTATTACATGGGACTATAACATAACTGGCGAAATGTGGGTGTACTATACACCTCTGCCTACCCCTTCGGGGAAATACAGGCGTGATGTTATGTTATGTTATGTTGTTAAACGTGAGTGTACACTACTGTACACACAGATCAGAACGTGTATCAGAAGTGCATGGTCATATTTGAAGAGCTCATTCGGGGCATAGCATAGAACAACTTTTACTACGGGACCAATCCTGAAATCGCGAAAAAAATATCAGCTGTTGCCTACTAAATCATCGATGTCGCTCGACAAAATGTAACGAACAGCTGATTTCGCGATTTCAGGGATAGTAAAAGGTGTTCGATAGCATCCACTGAATAAGTTCTTCAAATATGACCACGCATTTCTGATACACGTTGCGATGTGATGCAATGTAATGTGATCGACTCCGGATATAAATGTACGTTTTCAGTGGTTTGGAAAGTTTCAGCGTTGAAAAGTTACTAATAGAATGCTTTAAGTTACATGTTACCGTTTCCAGAAGCAAGAAAGAAAAAATATTGATTAAATTCTTTATTGTACAAACGTTGTAACAAAAGGCGGACTTAATTTAATAATTCTAATATACCAGTCGACCTGAACGAGTCAATTATAACGATTACCCTTCAGCCCTGAAAGATTTCTTAGCCTATATTGAATTACGGTGCAGATAACTTGACTAAGATGTTTTCCTAACATGAATATCTTTTCCCGAACAAACTGAAGCTGGTAATGCTTGTCAACAATAGATGAAGGTAGGTAAAATAAGGCTTTGGGGATTGTTACGCTTTTTCATAGACTATGCTTACTACCAGACCTGTCTGCTACGAGAATGCCGTTTTCTCTTCTCGCGCCCTCGTACCGCACCTCAAGCCAGGCCCGGCTAGTACCAATACTGACCAATAGCAACGCTGTAAAGTGCCTTAAAACTGACTTTATAACGGTGGACCGCGGCATTCTCACAGCAGACGAGTCGTACTGCCTTTGCAGGTTGGATGGGATGCCTTTGTTATATTGAATCGATCATCGTGTTTCGTGTTGTCATTCGGTTAGTCACGCCCTCTCGCGGTGAGTAAAGATATTGAGTGGCACTCACAGACACTCACAGCCTCTCAGCACATCAACTATATCAACACCCTGACTTGAGTTTAATTCCTATTGAATGTGCCAGATGGCGTTGTCAGTCTGTATCTTTAAAATGTTTTCCATTGTTTGCTTTATGAGATAAAACTGATAAGCAGTGTCATACGGAAATAATTATTTTCTCGGCTTAGCTTATCAGCAGCAGCACGACAGATTTAGTTTATTTAGTACAGATTTTTACCGGAATTAATTTTATTAGGTCAAGGCAGTGATAATCATAAGATTGTTTTCGTAAAAAGTCAAGGCATCGCCTTTCATTTCCTTTTACAGGAAACAAAATTATACCTCAGAAAACACTATAACAAGATTGGGGTAACACCAGCGCTACCTGCTGGGCCGGGAACCGAGTGTGGGGTGCAAGTAGGGTTGCTAACTGATTTTAGGGAAAATACAGTATTTTTCAGACCAAGAGATGTAAAATACAGTATATTTAAAGAAAATATAGTATTTTAAGGAAAAAGGTCAAGATTACTTCTTGAAAGCTACAAATTTTTCCAGGTTTTTTGCGAAAACATAAATTTTCAGAGCGTTTTAGGTTTTTTCTCTTTACATGATTGCTATTGACTCTGTGTTTTTTAAATTTTGCCTTAGTTGCTTATATTATAAATACAGTAAATTGCTGTTACTGCTGTAGTTTTAATAAAAATTAAAAATAATATAAGTAGTAGGACTGGTTAATTAATGCACTTGGGTTGTTCTCAAAGGCAATACAAAGAGTCCTATAGAAACCTGAAGCTGCAGCAAGCACAATTACCTACATGAAAGTTAAAACCTATCTAGCTGCAGGAAAATCTAATGCAAAAAATAAAACAAAAAAAATATAGTAGTTTAGCCGAAATATAGTACTTTTGCGTAATATTTATTCAACAGTATATAGTACGCCGCGGGCTGAAATATAGTTAAATATCTACTATATTGTATAGTACGGTTGGCAACCCTTAGGTGCAAGAATAGCCACGACGAGCTACTGGGAAAGGGTTCTGGTCGTGCTTTTTCAGTATTTTGGCTACTCCCGTGTAATTACCTACTCAAACTTCCGAATTATTTACAATTACTATGAATATGCTGAGATATATGCACTTATTCGTAGTTATAGTATATTAGGCGTGTTTATGAAAAGTAAAGTCATACAGGACCTATGATTATACATTAACATGAAGACTCCACCACACGGCCGATATTATTGCATGCGTTATTGCAATATCTATTCTTGGATTTTGATTTGGGACGCATGCGGTCGTACACTGCAGCGATAATAACGATGCGATTGAAGTGGGACGTTGCCGTTTTTGCGTTCTGCGACTGTTCTTAGTACATTCTACACACAATGACGCTTGCGATCTTACAGACAGTTGCGTTAACTAAGCTACTAGGAAAGTCACAAAACGATATTCGGTATAATATTCTATTGAATGGTACACATGTCGGAAATATCGGAAGATAAAAGTGCAGCTCCTTCTTCTATCGTGTCGACATGAGCTACATAATGATAATAGCTTATTAGCCAGTCAGCAGGTTGGTAGCGGGGCTGTCTACCCAGGGTGCGCCGGACGATCAATTAAATATCGTCACTCGTGGAGGCTCTTCTAATGCAACCAAAAAAAATACGCAGCTAAACGTAAAACACATTATCGCAATAACGGGCGATAGTATCGCACCTGTGTGTAGTACCTTTAACCTTTGCGTGAACGTCTCTACGTATCTGTGGTATTATGTATATTTTGTATGTCAGTAGATAGATAGATAGATAGAATATACTTTATTGTACACCATGAAAATAGTAGTAAACAGGAACGACGTATAAATTATGGGTACATGGGCGGTCTTATCGCTAAAAGCGATATCTTCCAGACAACCTTACCTTTGAGTACCTGAGTATCATCAAGTAAAAAGTGTTAGCATCTATTGTTCGTACTACGTACAACTCTGTATTTGTACTCGCATAATCAACAATCATTAAGAACCTATAACAAGTACAAGGCCCTAAACATTGTAACATTAGTCTATAAATGGTGAAGAACATTTAGTTAATTTAATAGTGCATTGTGTTAATATAAATAGGCTAATAACCGCTCAAACGACAGAGGTATAATCTCTTTGTTTGTCAACAGTGCCGCGTCATCTCACGTGATTGTTCTTTCTCAAACATTCATTAAACCAACAATATAGACATGTAGATACACTTTGCTGCAAGAAAATCTTAGTCATCATAGAAATATAGCCATATAATCACATAATCACCTTGGCAAACTGATAACACAATGATGTTATTATTGCATTTGTAGCATCATGCTAGGATTACCTACTAGATTCCTAAAAAAAAATTCGGACTTTGTGGCTGCGCCAATAAGGCTATTTTTCTCTATTCCTAATACGTACTTCATTATGAGTTTTTAAACTTCGTCTTTTTCTATCGTGTCGACATGAGCTATTTAATGAATAAGCTCATGCTCGTGGTGGGAAAAAGATTAGAACAAAAAGATAAGAATCAGTCAGCAGGTTGGTAGCGGCGCTGACTGCCCAGCGTGCACCGAAATATCGTCACTAATAGTGGTTCTCTCGTCGCTCTTTAATGGATGCATTCTTTCAATATTATGAGTTTTTAAACTAACATGGTCACATAAATTATTATACACGGGATATTTACAAAGTAATTTATATTTGTAGAGTTCCCGATATTTCGGTGCTGTTACAAGCGTCATGGTCACGGATAAACTCATGTGTAAATATCAGGAATGCATTAGAAGAGCCTCCATGAGTGACGATATTTAATTGATCGTACGGCGCACGCTGGGCGTTCAGCCGCGCTACCAACCTGCTGACTGGTTAATCTTTTTCACACGGCATGGGCTATTTATCATTATGTAGCTCATCTTGACACGGTAGAAGACGAATAAGGAGCTCAACGAATAGTCATGGTAAATAGTTTTATACTTCTTATTTACATGTAGAAGAGATTCAAATGCATCAAATAAAACAATCATCTTTATAAAAAGTCACACTTACCTTTTTCGTGTCTATGGTTCGCTGTTCTAACTCTATGCATTATTTTTTGCCTTACCATCGCAGTCGCAATTCGCAGTAACTTTTAAACTCCTGCACTCCTGCTACTTACATACTCACAGGGGAAAAGTTCAAGAATTATCTGATTCATCACGTAATCATAATTCGTCTGAATTTTATTATTAGATAATATTTAATAAGTGTCTGCGTCAGACGACGAGAGACGAGTGTTGTTTAACCGTCAAACATGTGCCTCATTTCGACTTTCTTCCGTGCGTCATAGATTTTCAAAGATATTTGCCCATTTAGAGTAAATTATTGGCCTAATTTGTCATAGTTTATCTGATGAACGTTTAAATTGGACCATGATAAATTGGGCAAGTATACTCAGCAAGATTTGACGTGAACATTGTAACAACATGTTGACTTTTGATAAATGTGACAAATAAACACGCGCATAATCCACTCGGCAGGTGAAGTTCGTCAAATCAACGTCCTTTAATTTTACTTTATGTTAAAACTTCAACTAAGACTTTAAACATTTATATAATATTGTGTAAATATGCGTAGTTAAACCATTGAGTTAAACAGTTTGATAATTAACTTTCCGGTGTTTTTCAAACTTTGCAGTGGAAAACTCAACTGTGAAAATTTGTCTCTATGAAAAATAGGTGCAACATGGGTGCAAGTAAATTACATATAGGTACATACCTATTTAGGTAGGTACCTACTTTATTTTTATTATTCAGCATAGATAATTCGTCAAGTCTGTCTATTCCAGCTATCCGGACAGACTAAAATATTGCATTTATAGTCAGTAGTACACGTAGAGTACATGTAGTTCCCATGAAAATACTTATATTTTATGTATCGACAACAAACACTCACACATAACATCTAAGGGGTTGGCTGAGGTGTATAGTACACCCACATTTCCTTACACATTTTTTATCATGTGTCCCATGCCATTTGCAACTGGGCACAAATCCAGACCCCGGGCTGCTACTGAGAATTGAGAATGAAAAAACTCAGCAACACTGCCAACCCGGGAATCGAGCCCAGGACCCCACGCTTAGCAGTCGCGCTTGCGACCGCTTGCTTAGAATAATCCGATATAATGTCCTACAAGAAATTACAAATCTCTGTACGACTGACTAGTACGCGAAATCCGCGAAATAATGCTATAACGTGCAGCTCTCCACCATTTAACAACATAACATAACATCACGCCTTTATTTCCCCGAAGGGGTAGGCAGAGGTGTAATAGTACACCCACATTTCGCCAGTTATGTTATAGTCCTATGTAATAGGGGGCGAGCCTATTGCCATTGACCGGGCACAAATCCAGACTCCGGGCTGCTACTGAGAATTTCCTAATGAAAAAACCCAATAACACTACATACCATTTACAACTTACTTATTAAGCCTTACAAGGCACTGACAACTGCTACTTACATAGGTAATTTAATGGTATCTCAACGGTATAATTTGCGTTTGGAAATAAATCTCGTGTTGTCGACGCATACGCGGGTAACATGATACACATGTGCATTATAGAACCTAGATAAGCCTCAAACGGAAGCGGACAAGGGCAAACATTGTACTCTATCAAGGCTGGCGCTAATTGATGACAGTTTACCTGTAGGTCAACATTATTATATTCTCGCTACTATCGATAATTTCCCTAATAATTACGAGAAACTTCCTACCAAGCTCTGAATGCTTCAACTTCATGAATCATATTTTAATATAACATACTAATTATGTTTTTTTACAGCTATTGTTCTTTAAGTCTCAAAGTTCATAATAAGCAAAAACAATTGGATTACCTCAAAACGAATTACTACAACAAAATTATTAAAAATACATAACATTATCATTAGTCGTATAATTATATTCGTCGTATTTCTGTACGTTTCTAACATCCGTTACTTATAGTCAGTAGGATCGAAGCGTATTATAAAGGTACTCCAAGTCCCTGTTTCAATCTTTTAACACGTTGGCTGCCGACAAGACTCCGTTGACCGTTGATGCGTCTTGCTTTGTTGTGTGCGGCCGCATCTTCGTAGCACATTTCGTAAGCCAAACTACAGTGCGGCCAATACACGCCCGGCGTGTTAAGAACTGGCCGCTACGACCGTGCGGCCAGACGCACTACGCTTGTACAATGTGAATTAAATAAAACACGCCGTATGCGTAATCCGTTTTGTAGAATTAAGGCGGCGATATACGTGAATTGGGCTTCTTTTCGGTTATTTAAGACAATTATCCTCCGTAATATTTACCGTAAAAAATCCAAAAAAAAGAAAAAAAAATCTACATCATATAATGCAGGTCCTCTTCGGCTCAGAAAATTAAAATTTTATTTGAAATATCTGAAATAAATATGCAAAGTAACCTCTGTTTAAAATTTTAATCCAATTTTTCTCCTAAACACACACGATATGTGATTTGCCGCTCAATTGTATTACAAAAATATGCAAACACGACGTGCGTGTGGGAGCCGCTCTGGCGTAACATTAAGCGAACACAAGCGTGTGTGTTTTTCAGCATCCAACTTACCTATTAAGGTACTACTAAATACTACAGATACTGACTGATATACTATTAAGTATCTACTATGCACATTGGTTATCTGGAGAACTTATGCAGTATTTCAGAGTATTTCATGTTGTGATATTTTTGTACTACTAATATTGGCGATGATTATCTACAACACCATTTTTTAGGGTTCCGAAGTCCTACAAGGAACCCTTATTTATTATTATTAATTTATTAATTTCCAATATACATTGTTCTACACGATTAATGATATTGCCGTACACGAAAACCGCTAAGGACTTATCTGTGTACGGCGAGTCGTTCATTTTAAACATAAAAAAATCAGGTTATTTTATTTTCTAAGAATACATTATTAATTATACATAAAAACAATTTTTAGTGATGTTATGTTATAACAATAGATTAAGAATAGGTTCAGGCTACAAACGCGTTTTGATGCGTTACAAAAAATCTTTTAAATTTGTACTTATAACTTTTCGAACGTTTATTGTAAAGGGTTTGCAGATCCTCTGGTAGTTTATTAAGATAGTAAGGAACCACGTAGTCAGCAACTCTCGTCCCGTAGAGGTTATTGGTTTTAGGTAGTACATATTTATTTTTATGTGAGATATTATTATATTTTCTTATTTATTTTTTTGATTATAGTTTCGTCATGTCCGTCCGTCTGTCCGTCTGTCCGTCTGTCCGTCTGTCCGTCTATCCGTCTGTCCGTCTGTCCGTCTGTCCGTCTGTCCTAATCCTTTACAGCTTAATAACTTCTACAGTTATAAACATAAGTAAATGAAATTTTGTTAAAAAATAGTCTGCATATAGTTCTCAATTTTAAAAGAATAAAAAAATAGTTTTTACGTTCTTTAGGGGTGGCACCCATACATGTGAAATGGGGAAAAAAAAATTTTTTTCGCTGCACCCCCTCGTGTGGGGTATCATTGAATAGGTCTACTAAAATGAAGGTAATGTTTCATACACCACTTTTTTATCAGGTGTACCAACTGCGAAATATAGCCCGCCAAAGTGGCTTGCAATGTGTCCCCCCCCCTGCCATTTCTAAACTATGCAACGTAGAAACTTATAATCTTCCACATTGATAGACCTTTGTGAAAACTCTCTTTTAAAATTATTTCGAGTATAATGTGACTATAATTTTTTGAGTTATAGACAGAAAACTGAAAAATACTTAAAACGTCCTAGTTCAAAGGTCATTGACCTTAGAGAAAAATGATCATAGCAAATAATGCTCCTTTAGCTACTTTCTATTTGAAAAAATCACAAAAAGTAACTTTGTGATATGTTGACGACACACTTCTTAAATTTGGTGCCATCTAGCGGCGTCGTACAACACTCTCTGGGTCGCCAATGCTGGCGTCAAGTGCCGTGTATTACATTTGGCACTGTATAGCGCCATCTAGCGGCTACTGACATCACTCTCTGAGTCGCCAATGCTGCCGTCTATTGCAAAAACTAAAATAGCCGTGATTAATATTCGATTTGATTTGTTTGTAACACCTACTTAAGGAACCCTATAATACTGAGCATGGCCCGACATGCTCTTGGCCGGTTTATTACATTACTAACTTTCGCCCGCAGCTTCGCTCGCATGGTATGTCGATATAGCAAGTATTCTCTATTTTAATCCAGGACATGGTATATCTGTGTGTCCATTTTTATCCAAATCGGCACAGCAGTATTTGCGTGGTGCTCGAACAAACAAACAAACAGACAGTTACAGTTTTATAGGTAATAGCTAGGATTTATTTTGCTTGTAACGACGTTATAGATGTTTATGTTATTAAAATAGTCTTATAGTCACAGCCCGGTATTTTGTAAGCTACATTTTTCTCTTTTCACCAATCCTGTGGAGAGTGAGGTGTGGGGTGGTGTGTGTGGTTATTGTTATAATATTACCTATTCAGCAATTGCCTATACGTACAATTTCATTACATTTAATTAAAGAGGTCCTTATTCTCACAGCTTTACCACAAAAACAAAAACTTTTGTGGACGCTTTTGATTGCAATTATCACCATTTTATGAATATAAGCTTTTAAATACAAAAAAAAACATCAAAATCAGTCCAGTAGATTTTGCGTGATGCTCGAACAAACAAATGAGCAAACAGACAATTACAGTTTTATAATAGTTAGGATTAGGATAAAGAATTTGTTGATCAACTCTCAATTTCATATAACAGCAAAATGTAGACGTACCGTGTATTTAGTCAAAATCGGCGGTCCACAGTGCTCACTTCTGGGCCCTTTTTTTTATCTAGTACCTGTGTAGCATGCTACTGAAATTGTGTCATAAACATACTTTCATTTGAAGTCGAAATTTCCTATGATTTCAAATAAATAAAATAAAACAAAGATAGTGAATTTATCTTCTCTATCCTAAACGAAGACGTATTTTATAAAAGTCGGTAGACTTTAATAAAATATATTAGGCGATTGTTTACAGAACCAATAAAATATATAAAATTTTCACATTTCAAGGTTCATAAAAAAGATAAACAAAGCTATTCACATCTGGCTTCAATGTGTGGCTTTTCAATCTTCCTTATATTATATTTTAATGTGATCGTTTTGAAGAATGAAAGCTTATAAATAGACTTCAATCGTAAAAATTAAGGAAATAAATATTTTTAATCGACTGTGATCTGTAAATTATCTCAGTGTGGCGTGGTCGCTAGTTTATTTTTCAAGTGTCCACGCAGCTTCTCACGGCAGTTTAAAGAGCGATATTATAAAACAAATATGATTCAAGTATTTGAATAAAAAATTGCTTCATTGCTGAGAACGTGGAAGGCTCATACAATACAATGTTTTATCCAAATACATGATTTAACACTAGCCTTAGTTTAAACTTCTGATAACGTTTAAGTACTTTACCTTTTTACGAGTACTGACGCACTTTCAACGTTGTCTCGTGATTTGGGATGTTGATAGACGAGACAAAAATGTATTGCATAAGTAAATCCAATAAGACCGTTACTTTTTGTAACAATGAAAACAAACAAAGTAAAGCCGACCATTTAGTTAAGTGAATGTAATTGTATCAATTAATCGAATTCCGATCTTCTTCGTGAGCTACCAACTAAAGATTTTATTTACTTCTGTTAGTTACAATTTGTATTTCATCTGCGAATTCTTTGGTCAATTTCTTGTTGTAGGCTTCATGTGAATCATCTTAATTATTACTATATCAGTTGAATACTCTGTATGCCAGCAGACCTGCATAGAATATAATATAATAATAGCATATATATAATAAAATATAATAAAAGCATAATAATTGCATGCACAATAAAATGGTTGGTAAATCTGCATAAGCTGTAGCCTCTACGACTAAACATACGAATTATGAAATAAGTGCTACGCGAGGCACGGCGTAGGCGCCGCGTAGCAATTAAATATGATTTAGAAAATCGGGTAATATACGTGCTAACGTGCACCATTATTACTTGTAGACAGCTAAGATATAGATTTATTTGGAGCAATAACGTTTGTAGCCCTGCTCCCGAATTGTGTAACTAACTTCGTAATCATGTTGATTTTTAGTATTCATTGCTGCGTATTTTTGACAATCTGTCTTATTTGCATCTAAAACGTGTTATTGAAATAACTGAAAACCTCTTAAGGGGTCAATGTACTCATCAGTGTGAACAACTTTTACTATGGGACCAACCCTGATATCACGAAAAAAAATCAGATGTTCCTTACATTTGTGTTCACTTAGATCGAAAAAATGTAGGGTATTTTTTTTGCAGTTTCCGGATTGATTCCATAGTAAAAGTTGTTCATACTAATGAGTACAATGATCCCAAGAGGTTTTCCAGTTATTTTTATAGCACGTTATATTTTGTTCTTGCTTATAATTTATTATTTTGATTAATGGCCGCAAAAACAAAAAGGCACCAATTTTGGCATTGACCTGTGAACTGAGAGCCAGTGGCGGATATTTTATAAATAAATATATCAGTTTGTCAAAGGCGGATTAAATGAAAAATAAACCTATTTTTATTAGATTTGTCCCCATTCCCCCCCCCCTGGCCAAAATCTGGGTACCTTCACCACCTATGTATTAATTTAAAAGTTAAGTTTTCGTTGCAAAAAATCATTAACTGCTACGCCTTTGCAGGATGGCCCCTACCAGGCCCCCCTCATAACAAATCCCTGGCTACGCCAATGGTTCCGGAGTGTGTATAAGTGGGTGCACTAGCGTCTTACTTACTAGCGTCATCCCTGGGTCTATCCTTTTCAATTTAATGTTTTTTTTTCTTTAGATCATGGATTTTAGCTGCGCCCATCAACGAGTTCGAGCTATCAACTAGCGCAACCTTAATTTCGGATTTAATATAATTAAAAGTTATAAAGTTTTTATTATTAAGTAAATCATGATCATCATCATTTCAGCCGAAAGACGTCCACTGCTGGAAATAGGCCTCCCCAAACATGGTTGGGGGGATATGCCATAATCGCCACAGTTGGAAGGCGGGTTGGCGATCGCAGTTGGTTGGTTAAATATTCAGAGAACGCTGCTGCCCATCTTCTGGTGAATCCCTTAGTCGCCTTTTACGACACCCATGAGAAGAGCCAGGGTGGTACAATTCTTTATGTCCGACACCACACGGAACGAACGATTACGTAAATAACCTCTAAATAATAACCTCTTCTTGTTTTTGCCACAGAACTTCAAGATGAATGCGCAGTGGCACATCTGGGAGCTTCCGAACGAGGATGTGTCCGGGTCATTCAACGCACGTGCTTTGTCCACGCCTGACGACGAGGCCGCAGCGGCTGCAATCCGAGCCTACCTGTCCCTGGACAACGCCGGGATGCCCCTCGTCAGGTCCGCACTGCCACCACAAATACCTGAGGAACCAGAAGAGAACTGGGAAGTCGTTGATTACGTAGAGATACCCAACCAGAAGCCAAAGAGAAAGAGGAACCCAAGGATTCATTCACCTGCTACATAGGCTTATTACATTTCGAGTAGTTAGAGGTTATCATTCTTCAATAGAGGAATCGACATGTCTATTTTAGTAAAAGTTCAAAATGTACAAATGCCTTTGTTTTGAAGACAATCAATATTATACGCTCACTATTATACGTCCGCAAATAGCTTCGTCTTGTTCTTCGACAGATAAACAGAGAGAATGACTCTTGATCCGATAAGAGACTTTCGAGACTTGGTGTAGGTACCATTTCAAATGAAATAATTATTTTTCTCAAACATGCTTGGAAATTCGAACATTATTTTGACAACCTTCTTCGAGATAAATCGAAATTGCTGTACTGGTAATGTACTATTTCTTTTAATAAAACAACATAACAAGATATTGATATAGTTTATAAGAACCATAATCTTGCCAAAATGTAGTTTTATAATTATGTCCTATTTTATTTAAGTTACAATTTTATTCTACAAGTCTGACAACTAGTCTAACCTTAGGATGTCAGTACTTATTACCCAGTAACTGATCTGATGGCAGTTGCTCCGTGTAAAATGCTGTTGTTCAGCCGCATCACTGTAACCCAATCCCAACATAATTGGGAAAAGGCGCGATGAAAGGTATTTGGTGCGACATGTGCATAAAGCATTTATTAAGATTTACAGTATTAGTACGAGTATTAGAAATATTTATTTTTATGTTACGTATTATAGTGTAGTTTTAAGTATAATTGCCAATTATATTCGTTAATTATGTCGATGCACGATATTGTTTTTGTATTTAATTATGCAAAGTTAGATAGTGTCACAATGTATAATTAACAATTTTAGAATTATATTTTAACATTCTGAAAGAATTTGTCGACCGTTCTGATGTTATACCCAGAACCTAACTAGGTTCTCGTCGCTTCATAACAAAAATTTACAAAATAAATCTAAGATAGAAAATAATTTGCGTGAACGATAATAAAATCCTAGTCTTTTCTATTTACTTACATTAAGAACATAGCAACAATTTTATATTTTAAAAATTATAGAGTTAGACGTTTTAGTTTTATGCTTCCATAAAATGTATTTCTTTCACGTTACTTGCTCGAGTTTATACGTAACGTGGTATTTTTATTGCGTTAGTATTGATTTATTTAAATAAACGCCTTCATCCTACATACAAGTGTTTTATTTATTTTAATTAAGATATCTAAAGTTTTCATTGCCTCTTATCTGAATATATAATTACAGCCTAATACTGTACTAATGTATACTTTGACTGAAGTTTACAAGCCATAAATCGCATGAACATCTAGTTTTACGATCTTTTTATATGCGTTAAATCAATCATTCGTACGCCACGACTTTGTTCAATCAGTTTTTTATCTCGAAATTATTTTAGTTTAGGTATTCAACTACTAGCATTGTCCAGTAAGATTGATAGCTTATAGTTTATACTATGAAATAAATTGAACATTAGGCACATAAGTACACATTGTATGCCTATACGTCTCATATATTAGTGTCAGAGCTTATACGTGGTGTAGCTTCCCTGTGATGAAGTGGCTTCAGGCCATGCATGCGTGATGCGGAGTTTAGCCACTAATGTATGCTAATCGAGTCAGGCGACCTGACTTTTATTATATTTGCCAATAATCATAGTTCCGTGACGTCATCAATGAACTTTCTGAGGAAAATGTGTAGCAAAATGTCGTTTACCTGCTTACGTAGGGGATAACAACGGGCATCGACTCCGTTTTATTTTCGCATAATCCACGAAGTAGATTACAAAATAAATAATTCATTGAAACGCATACAATTACATACAATCGGTTTGTTCCACTTCCAATGCGCACTCTGTATGCCTATTGTACGACCCTTTTAGTTTTATATACATACAGTAGGTACATGGTACACATAACATAACATAACATCACGCCTGTATTTCCCCGAAGGGGTAGGCAGAGGTGTAATAGTACACCCACATTTCGCCAGTTATGTTATAGTCCCATGTAATAGGGGGCGAGCCTATTGCCATTGCCACAAATCCAGACTCCAGGCTGCTACTGAGAATTTCCTAATGAAAAAACCCAATAACACTTTGCCCGACCCGGGAATCGAACCCAGGACCCCATGCTCAGCAGTCGCGCTTGCGACCACTAGACCAACGAGGCATGGTACACAAACTGGCTTTATTATTAATACCAGTTCGCTATATTCGTTTTGGGTAGGTGAGTGAGACACATTTAACTTTTCCGTTCGTAGCCACTTAAAAGGAAACAATTGAAACAAAACGAGGTAAAGAAATAATTTACGTCACAAAATTACATGTTCGCTAAAATGAGCGTCATCAAACGTAATCAAGGGGCGGCCGTAATATGTATCTACTTAACCATTTTATTATGGTAATAACATGGAACCGAAGACGGCACGATGGGCGTTCCCTCTATTATCCCATGTTATTGATGAAACACCACACGAATGTATGGGGCCTCACTCCATAGGAACAAAACAATGCGACAAAAGGCTTTGTAAAAACGGATGAACAATTTACACACAATATGTGTCCGTAAGTCTGTGTAAATTCATAGGAACGTTGACAAAATACATTAATATTAAAACCACGTGACAATTAGACGTGCTGCTAGGCCTACTAGTGTCTATTATCTATACCTTTATTCGTCGCAGGAAGAACTTAAACCATAAAGCCTACACCGCACTGCGATTTTTACTCGTGCGATTTTACGTCGATAAATCTGTAACACACGGAATCATTAGCAGATGCCCGCACTGGCGATTAAAAATCGCGGCTGTAGGTGAGACTCAGTGCACGAATAAAAACAGCGCGAAGAAATCGCTGTGCGGGCTTAGCCTAAGCATTTGTTAGAGCAACGCATGGATAGGTTTACTTTTAGGTCAATTCAATTAGTTGTGCTAACATTTCTGGTAAAAACTGGTTTTATGACTTATCTAGCTGACCAGTTCTAATTGAATTCCTTAGACATCCTACATACATATGAAGTAATACTGACGCGATGATACATACCAGAATCATACCTTTGTGTGTTTCGCTTAGATACATTCGTAATACCCAATTTTAAAACGCATCTGTGATGGATCTTCGAACTAACATAAAAATGCCAGAAAACATTCGATTCGTTTTATTGGTACTAAATTAACTCACCGAGCACAATCTAGACTAGACAATAAACTGAAAATAAAGACTTCTGTTTTCCTGGATATAATCCAGACATATGTACATATACTTACCACATTTTTAACACGAAAGCGAGTTAATAATTATTGCATTGTCATCAAGTTCATTGTCATATAGCTCATCGGGAAGTTAAATTAAAATCGATTGCAATTTTTTTACCGAAAAGACAAACAAACAAACGGACAGACACAAAAAAGTGGTTGTAATATAGATCAATGACGGACTAATGAAGTAAAAGCGACAGAAAAGTTTTCCCTAACTTACAAACTAAATCGCGGTTGCAATACCGCATAAGGGCGTTCCCTAGGGAAGGACTCGGACCTCGGCTTAGGGCATTGCTGGGGGACCCCGCCACTCGTCCTCCTGGCAGCCGTTGCAGCATCGGGTAGTGTTTTCTTGAAAGTGACGGACTTTTGGTGTATCGGGTGGGCAACGCGTTTCGCGGATCGCGGTTTGCGGCAAGCCTAGCCGGCGAGGGAAAATGACCTACCTAATCCTAACACAGTGGAATTTGCAACCGTCCCTTTCTAACCTATGGCAAATTGCGCGTGTGAGAACAGAGCGGAATCGCGCTTTTTTTATGTTTTTTTTACATTTTTACATATATCTCGGCGAATAAACATGTTTAAATAAAAATCTGTTACACCAGAATCTATAGATACGTACAAGATTTATCTTATTCGCAAAAAACAATAGGAAAAACTATTGGGATTTCCAAATGCAATGCGAATTCGTGAAAAAAACACCATACTTTGAAAAATATATCTGTTGAGCAAATTTTATTGAATCGTGTTTTCCCTATACCAGAATCTAGTAAATATAATGAAAAATCATATAAATTAAAATTAGATATACGTCGTATCCACAAATGAAAATATTTCGATTCTAAAATCACAATTTTTCCCAATGCCGCCCCTTAAACCTACTCATAGGTACTATTCTAGAGCATCATCGGTCTCGCGTAACAAGATTATCTCCGGTTACGACACCGTGAGGGCATCCTCAGGAAGGAGCTCGGGCCTCGGCTCAGGGCGCAGCTGGGGGACCCCGCCACCGGTCCCCCCAGCAGCCGCTGCTGCATCGGGTTGGCGGTTTCTCGAAAGTCGGACTCTCGGCATCTGAGGGCCGTCGCGACGGTCTTCGCCGGCGAGGACGGTATTTAGGACGATGGCGTCAGATTGTGCTGATTTTTTTATTGGTCTCCTGTAGTTGAGTTATTTCGTCATCGGGTTCGATGAGCGCGTGTCTGGGACGGCGGGTTTTGCTAATAGCTGAAGGTGGAATACAGTGGCTGCTACAACCAAGGGATTGGGTTGCTTAGGGGTGGAATCGAAATAGATATTATTACAAAACAGGTAGGACCTTTTATAACAAAACAGACTAACGGGTGGAATGGGGGGGATGAGATCGCCTTTTCTTTGCCCAAAAAAAATTCTGAATAACCGTATTAGGAGGAGGTCCTAAAGATTGTGCGGACAGGTTTGTCCACTGCCGCCAGTAGCACAGAACAGTAAGTATAGTGATATATAGAGACAACTACACTGTACACAAGTAAATGAGAATTTTCTGTTCAAAAGGGCCTATTTACCCATGCAAGAGAAAAAATAGGTACCTTTTGTGTCATATATGTTTTTTTTTTAATAATACTATTTCTCTAAATAAGATCAGGCTAAACGGCTTATTTCTGTACTAATTTTAACGCCAATGGTGTCGATTCTCCTGTTCACGAACTAAACTTATTTCGAACTATCGCTCTCTTTTACTAATAGTAGATACAAGAAAGGGGTGGCAACAATTTTAGAAACGTCAAATTAGTTTACGCGTTACATTTCTTTGTATTTTAGTGGGCACGTTCCGAGATCACGACTAAACTTAGATGGAAATTTAAATTCCGACTAATTTGACAGTTCAAAAATTTTTGCCATCCCTTTCTTGTATCTACTATTAGTAAAAGAATGCGATAGTTTAAAATAAGTTTAGTTCGTGAACAAGAGAATCGACACCAATGTCGGAGATTCTGTTCAAAAGGGACTACTTAGGTATATATTTTATATTATGAGAACGCTTTTTAAAACAAGTTTTCACGGATCTCCTACAGTTTGCTTATGATGACTTTAGTCCCTTTTCAACAGACACTCCTCAAATATGCTAAGTGATAAAAATCTTCGATTGATTTGTCTTCTGTCCGTGACTTCGTGGTCGTGCATAAATCTTTGTTTTTCAAGTTTGAACGTCACTTTACTATTCTGTTAGCGCAAAAGATAAATTTAGTTGGTAACGCCTAGCATATTTAGTAGATTCAACGGCCATATTAGGAATTGATTATGTAATATAAAATCTGAATAGGTTAAAAAGCACTGCAGAGAATTCTACTAGCTAGTTTGCGTTTATGTTTGTATTTAGGTTATTGTCCTTGCTTTGTTTAGGTAGGTACTTAAGGTTCTTTTTACTGAGGCGTTTTTCATCGAGGTCTTGCAAACGGCTTTCTTCAAAAGCCTCAACAGCCTTGTTCACGGAGTTGCGCCATTGACCTCTCTGTTGCGCGAGCCGTTCCCAACCCTCCGAAGGTATGTCACACGCAGTTAGATGGCGTTTAAGGACATCCCTGTAACGCAGAAACTGACCACCAGGTGTGCGCCTTCCCTCCTTCAACTGACAAAAGAACACAGATTTAGGCAACCTGGAGTCGTTCATGCGCACAATGTGACCACACCACCTTAGTTGGCCCTTAATAAGCAGCCTTCCTATACCTACACTTATAATTCTTCAGGTCAGTTGCACTGTGCGCCTTGCAACAGGACCTTTAAAAGCAAATTTGGTTTCGCTAGCCACCTCCACTCTCATGTCCGGAGCTAACAAGGTTCGCCGTTGACGGACACGTCAAGGAGGACATCATCATCACTTAAGGTAAATTCAGCATAGTCACTGACGCAAACGCTGTCTGCTTCGAATGAGATTTTAAACCACCTTAAGGGGAATGTAGCAGCCAATTGGCGCACCCATCAGTAAAAACATTATTACTCATTGAATACATCATTTTTTAACAATTGAAGTACAGGTACTGTAGTTTAATCAGAGACTATTAACTCTGTAAAATATAGTTCGCTGTAGTTCTAGATAGAAAAAATGCCAAAAATGTTCGTTTTTCGCACTTTTTCTATCTACAACTACAGCGAAGTATAATTTACAGAGTTAATAGTTTCTGATTAAACAACAGTAAAATCTAGAATCGCTAAAAACGAATTTAAATAAATGATGTATTCAGCGAGTAATTTTTTTTTTACTGAAGGGCTCGCCACTTGGCGACCCCATCATTTGCTACATTGCTACATTCCCCTAAAATTTTATTTAATTTTTTTTTCACTATGCCAGACGTTGTCTGCTGAACGTAGGCCTTACACGAGGAAGGCCTAACAGATTATCTGTCCATTTAAAACCTAGATTCAAAATGCAGCCTTCCCACGCTCCAGTTTTTAGTTTCTGGTTGCCATTCAAGAACCTTATGAATCGGTTGAATTTGTATGTTCCGAAATGCTGATGTTCAGCCGCATCTGGTTAGACTGGAAGCCGACCCCGATATAATTGGGGAAAAGGCTCAAAAGGCTCGGAGGATGATGAGTTGTATGTTTCCTTAGATAAGTAGGAAGATTTATTATTTAGTTACTTCCTCTTTCCCCTTATTCTAATAATAACATTATACTGATATCACCAAAGGTTACATTACTTCAAGGATAGTTTACGCCATCTTTAAATACAATTTCTTACCATTTTTTCGAGATAACACGCCACTATACAGAATGGGCTTATACATAAATAATGAATAATCATAATGGTTTTAATTAAACATTAAAAATCATTAATTGGTCTGCAATGTTTTCAATGAGTATGTTATAAGGAATTTGCACAATGATTGTTGGTAGGTATCAATGTCCAACATGAAGAGAACCTCTCTCGTGAAGAGGCCGAGAAGGATAAAAAATATATACCTAGTTACAGGGTGGCCAAATAGTGCGATACATAAAATTAACTGTATGACAAATGAAAAATAATAGATATTTTTCCAAAAATACTTTATAAATTTCGGCTTGGCAATTACGTATGGAATTAAATTGAATATAACATCTGTGAACTGCCAAATGTCCACCTCTAGCAGCATAACAAAATTGAGTTCTTTTCTCAACACATTTTCGCATACTACCGGCGTTATCCCACTGACAACGTCTTGAATATTCTGTTTTAATTGTTGAAGATTTATCAGCTTGTTAGCATAGACACGTAACCCTTCAGACGGCCCCACAAAAAAATAAGGAGCTGTTAAATCCGGTCATCTTGGGGGCCAATTAATGTCAGAATTTCTTGAAATGCAAAATGCTTAAGGCGCATGTAGCAGCCAAGTGGTGCCCCCATCAGTAAAATAATGATTACTCGCTGAGTACAACATTTATCTAAAATTCGTTTTTAACAATTGAACTACAGGTACTGTAGTTTAATCAGACTCTATTAATTCTGTAAATGATACTTCGCTGTAGTCGTAGATATAGAAAAAGTGCCAAAAGTGGCCGTTTTTCGCACTTTTTCTATCTACAACTACAGCGAACTTAACTTTTACCTAGATCCTAACAGTAGGCCAATTGACGTGTAAAGCAGGTAAACTAGGCAATTAAACTCATTATTCGCTAACCAAGTTAATTGTTGCTACAACTCGGATCACCCAGTTCACGCTACTTCCGCGGCAAAACTTTAAAATGGTGGTAACTTTATAAGCCTTCAAAGAACGCATGGTTTTAGGATGGTAACCAAAAATTTGTTCTAATCAGATAGAATATTAGAAAGGACGATCCATCCCTTAAAAAAACAAAATGTAGGTACCTACCTCTTGTTTTTAGGGTTCCGTAGTACGTAGTACTACAAGATCGTTCTGTTCGTACGTCTGTCCTAATCCTTTACATAAAACTTAGCACAATCACAGTTTAAATAGATATAGATCTCAATTTTAAATTAATAAACAAATCATAATTAGGTATGTATTTTAGGGGAGGTACATGTGAAATGGGAATGAAAAACCTTTTTTCTGCACCTCGTGTGAGCATCATTGAAAAGTTCTATTGAAATAAAAGTAATGATTCATACATAACTTTTTTATCAGGTGTACTGTGGGCCTAGTACGAGTTTCACACTTACGAATACTTTCATCGTTTTCGTCGACTTTCATTCATAAATCAGTAGCGCCCCTGGCGGATACGAGGAGGAACTACAGATTTATTAATGAAAGTCGACGAATACTTTGAAAGTATCGGTAAGTGTCAAACTCGTACTAGGCCTACTGTTTGTGAAATATGTGTCCCCTTGCCATTTCTAAACTATGCAACGTAAAAACTTACAATCTTCAACGTTGATAAACCTTAGTAAAACTCACTCAAAAAATTATTTCGAGCATAACGTGATTATAGCTTCTTGAGTAACAGAGAGAAATCTGCAAAATATTTCAAAGGTCACTGAAGTTTGAAAAAAATGGTCTAAGCAAACAATGGTCCTTTAGTTAGTTTAGTAGCCTTCCATTTGATTACACCATACCACCATTACAATTTTGATTATTCTATTTGATTCGTTTGTAATTACAGCTACGGAATCATATACCTGTGCTTATACTAAGCATGGCCCGACATGCTCTTAGCAGGTTATTTATGGAATGGTAATGAATTTAGCAACATCATCCCCCTTATGAAAAATTATAGGTATTACAGCTTGGTTTCCTAAATTAATGGTGGTGTCAGACTATAACTACAACTACTCCACGCCCACATATGATTTGATAGAAGACGACATGAATAATTATGTAGGAAAGCCTGCCATGTACCTACTACACAATGAAATAGGTATCTTAACTTTAAAAGAAACTACAAAACCAAACATAACGTAAAAGAAACGTAAACTTCTTATACATAGTTAAGGACAATGATTTTAGAAATTTCACAACTTCAATAAGTCGTAAAATAAATTCTATCTTCAATAATATAAACGATGTCAAATATGCAGGTTATGTAACAGATGTAACGATACTAACAAGGTAATTTGATATAATTTTCCTTGTTTCATAGAAAAGTGAGTCCTGACCCAAAGATTTATAGCAATTATAACCCACGTGATTCTCTAGAAGTAGTTACTAACGAGTAGGTGTACGATTAATTAATTATAGATACCATAAAACTGAAGAAACCCTTAAAAATTTACAATAATGTTTTCCATCTGCCTCGGAAAAGACAATAAAGAACGGCGAAGAAAACCAAGCAAACAAAAGAAAAAATATGAATGCAAATAAAAGTCTGCTAAAACGCTACAGCGGGTGACTTCAATATAATGTCCATGTAAGCGGAACAGTAGCGCAAATTGATATTCCAAAGACTTTTTTCTTGAATGTTTACTTGTTATATGTAAAAGATTAATTTGATCTATCTATAACAAATAGGTATTTGCTACAGTACCTGCAGTGCGATTCAGAACATTTCGATAACTTGCCGAATCCGTTCGATTGGATATCTTACTCGTACCGTATGTTACCTTCCGGGGCTATTCAGAACAACCGATTTGAGCGTTCGATTCGGTTTCGGGTACGGTATCGATATTGGTTACATTACATGAGATTACATGGTGCGTTTATGAAGTTTTCTTTTGTATCATAAATAGACAGATTTTTAAACCCATATCTAGGCGATGTAAAAATATATCCGAAAGTATTTATGGTTTTGTTGTTCCAATCTTACTACGAAATAATTCATTACGGCTGAATAACGGCTGTTTGTAAAAATAAAATTATGAAAGTACTTACTACAAAAAGCTAGCTTTGTAAACACCCATCTGTCAAAATCATTGTCAATGTGACGTTTGACGTTAAAATACTTGGTTGGTAGATTGGGGGTTTTTTTCGCAATTTTGGGGAAAAAAAGTCGTTCTTGGGGAAATTTCGGGGAATGAAATCCTTGGGGAAATATTTGGAGAAACGAAAATACAGATGTAATACTGAAATTGTACTAGTTTGTGTAATGTTATTGGGAAAATAATTAAGGGTTTGAATGAAGACGATATATCAAAAGTTTTAAATATCATCCACAATACACTATAAAATATTTTTATAGTTTTTGAATAAACATAGTCTTATATTTTTAAATTTCCTGTTCGAAAAAAAAATGGGGAAAAAAGTTGAAAATCATCATTTTGGGGAAAAAATATATGAATATGGGGAAAATTCAGAAACTCGATCTAGTAACCCTGTAAAACATCTTTGACTATGTGATTATATTATCTTTGGACTATTGGTTTTATTTTTTATTGTTGTTTATCAATTAAATAATAACTATATTAAAAAGTACTCTGTGATAATAACATACGCACTCAAAATTGAAAGAAGTAACATTCTTTTTGGAGAAAAGTTCACCATGAATCTTTGTGAGAATAGTAGAATGGCGACTATCTCTGTAAACGAGCCTTAGACGATGAAATTACACAGTCTGTCAGTGATTCTACAATAACGTTCACCAAAACTTGTAAGTACCTACTCACCTCTTATTTATTAGCTCATCAGCGTCTACAACGCTGGCCTATAGCACAACACACACACCACACTAGCAGCAGTGTAGCAGGCCACACGATGTTTTCCTTCACCGTGGGTATACAAACGTTTACAAGGCACATGGATTTTTTATAGGTACATTTAAATAAATAAGTACCTAAACTCCTAACGCGACACTGACCAAACCGACAGCATAGGTATTCATGTGTCGAGAGAGAAAAATGACACAATACTGTAATCATGATTTGTTAACATTAAATACATTTTCTATCTTTCAGGTAAACAGCATGACCATGACCAAGCTTACTAGGACTTGTTTCAAAGACCATCTGTTGATGAACAAAGACAGTTTGTCTCTGCTGTGGATGTTCTCTTGCATCAAGTGTCAGTCACCTACTTGACACTGGCTCAACTTCACAAGAGTGGATTATGCCTTAAACTGTAAGTTGAATCAGTCTATAAAATATTTTTCACAACTTTACTGCTAGTCAAATTGATTTTTAATTACTTTAATGATTATGTATGTTTGTATTATGTATACAAAATACACGCTTAGGCGTGGAGTTGCGGAAACAGTCCGTTATACTATACTATGTATGTTTGTTGCAGGTAGAAGCAGTAAGTTGCATAATATGCCATACTTGTTGTGTGCTTGCAGACCGAGCTGCTTTTCATTTGGTTTCCAGCTCAGTGTATACTTCAATGATAATACAGGCACACAGTTCTTCCCGCTGAGCATCTAAATGAAGAAGTGAGGATGAACCAGCCCATACCTACAATTGTATTATTAGACTATAGTACAGAAAGCCAGATTATAGAAAGAATATGCTTTATGGTTTCTTAGAGGTTGCATTCAATCAAGATTTATAGTCAACACTTCTCGCAGAGATATTGTAGCTTCCTCCGGGGTTGCCTACAGTTGGTAACCACACTGCCACACACTTTAAAACATTGTTACTGCATCATAGGCAGACAGACTGTAGGCTGCTGCACCCATATAATATGGTATCTTAATTGGGCTAGGTACCAAGACAATAGTAAGACATTATAATTGAAAAGAAATAAAAATAAATTATAAAATGTGTTTTTATTTTTAAATAAGTATCTCTTTTACCTGTGTTTTTTACATATATGATTTGTGAGTTTCTCAACACTCCACTCTACAAACATATCCCGCCTGTATTTCCCGGAAGGGGTAGGCAGAGGTGTATAGTACACCCACATTTCGCCAGTTATGTTTTAGTCCCACTCCACAAAATATAATAATTAAGGTAGCTACTATACACATAATTTTTTTTTGCTCTTGTCTTATTTAGTAAACAATCTTGGCATGTCTCTACTCAAATAACTACTGATAATAAATAAATATAACTAGTGGTAGTATAATTACTTATTAGTTCTGCACATGTAATACTGTGTAAAATTGCTAACATAATTCTTATAATAATTATTATTGACGAATTGCATTAAAAAGACATGCCAAGATTGTTTACTAAACAAGACAAGAGATAAAAATAGAGTGTACATATAAATATATCAATTGCACTTCACAAATCAACTGCTAAATAATATTATGTTCTTGGATATGTTGCTACATAGGTACCTAACCTCACTTTTAAATAATAAGAGCTTCTTAGTCTGCTCTCAGATTGGCAAAATCCATAGAATTTTCAGTCATAGTTTGATATGTTTGCCAGTAATCATTGGTACAGGTCAATGCCAGTAATACACAAGTTACACAACACCACCTCATCTTTTTACACTTAGGTCCAAGATTTTATGAAAGCGTAACCATCTCCCTTGATTTCTTCTTTGTTTCTTCTACTAGGGTACTAGGGCCAGTGTAAGGTCTTGCAGTAACCCATATTATTCAGTGAATTATCCGGCTGTGAATGAAAATGCATCTCGCAATGAGCGCTAAATGCAACTGCGTGTCTGGGTGAGTTGAGTTCTTCTCGGAGTCTTCAGCGTCTTTTCTCAACAATTACACTGTATTGTTTTTGTTTTTTATGTCTTATATTAATTTTACGGCTCAAACTAACAAAAATAAAATTTATCGGGTGCCCAGTAGCTCCCGATAAGTTGTCGGGGAAAATAATCGGACGTTCGGTAATTCTCCTTCGATAGCAGCGTTGTGAATAGCGTTGATAGCGTTACATGTCGTGTAATGTTGAGGGAAATCGTACGGTATGACGTCATCTTCGATTCGGTATCCAGTTCGTCAAATTGATCTGGGATACGGTTATTCTGAATTGAAAATATTATTTATCGTACGATATCAATCCGTATCGACCGACAACTGAGATATCGTGTGGTTCTGAATCGCTAGGTCAGCTTTCTGATGTAATAATAAAT
This sequence comes from Asteroscopus sphinx, assembly GCA_949699075.1. Lineage (NCBI taxonomy): Eukaryota > Metazoa > Arthropoda > Insecta > Lepidoptera > Noctuidae > Asteroscopus > Asteroscopus sphinx. The sequence continues at coordinate 13,587,733 of OX453001.1, forward strand.
ACAATGTTGTAATGTCAAGGTGTAATAGCAACTAGTCATGATAAGCTGCTTAAGTGAGTGAAAGTCATGCGCCGCTCCGGTGTCCGGGAAGAAATCTAACATCATAACATAGATTAAAAGCCTTAGGTTTTCGCGATTACAACACATTATAATAAAACAAGTTTACCCGGATTACATCGCGTATATTATTAAAATTTGTTTTCCTGACGTTTCGAATGCTTTTTCCTTCGCCAGGACTTGTGGTTTATCTGGGTTTATCTAAATGAAGAAAATTGTTGGGTTTGTCTAGGGCATGTTCACAAACTGCAGACTTTGTAGAGCGTCTATTCTTGATGTCAGGTATATTTTATTAAATTGTAGTGGCTATACTACGATTTGTTTTCCCTATGTATGATAGGTGTGGCGCCGGACGTAAGGAATCGCACCATCCTATATCTTCTCATGGGTGTCGTAAAAGGCGAATAAGTCATTCACCAGAGGATGGGCAGCAGCTTTCTCTGAGTATTTAACCAAGCAACTGCGATTGCTAACCCGCCTGCCAAGCGTGGCGATTATGGTATAACCCCCCAAACTGCTTGGGGAGGCCTATGTCCAGCTGTGGACGTCTTTCGGCTGAAATGATGTATGATAGATAACCCACAAGCACAATAAATCTTGTAGACCCCTGCATTTTGCAAGGGAATGTGACACTTTTCACCGGTCTGGAGAGCTGGTTGATCTTTCTTTGTGGCTTGAAATAGGTTTTAATAGAAGCACTCTTTAAGATATGACCAATTCTGTCGGTGACCCCTTTCGAAGAACAGTAGGTCGACGATCAACTGTGCTGGGTTTCGGGCGGCGTTTGTTACCGGGATTTGGAGCTTGTAAGTTGTTATGTTTGAGAACATGCTTCACATCAATGATCACGAAAAAGGATGGTAGTGAGATTCGCCGTTCAGGTACCTACTGTCTGTATGGGTAGGCTTTCTGTACACTGTATGACTAACAGAATGATCAGGAATTCAGGATTACGGATAAGTTGTACATCAAAAAACTTTTTAACAAAAAATTGAACCGACGAAAAGTGAAACTGAAAAGCGAAAAATAACTAATTATGAGTCGGCGCCAAACGAACTTTTAACAGCAAAGTGCGTGTAAGTTGCAAGTGGCCGAGCGGAGAACGCATTTTTGGAAAGTTATTGTTTATCGTTGAAAATTTCACGTTGTATTTGATGTGACATTGTTTTTATTATTTATTTAAAGTAATTTAATGATCTTCGTTGATTGGTTGTTTGGCGCCGACTCATAATTAGTTATTTTTCGCTTTTCAGTTTCACTTTTCGTCGGTTCAATTTTTTGTTAAAAAGTTTTATTTTTCATTTTTTTGTGGTTAAAATCTAACTCCAGGTCTCCATTATGTCGTAGTGTCTAGAACTATATTTATGTGTGTCAAGTTTCAACAAAATCGGTTAACAGGTAAGAATTCAGTGGGTGAACAAAAACTCATCCCCTGTTTTACTACCCTTAGGGGTGGATTTTGATTTTGAAATTTAAATGGGACCAACTTCAAGATATACCCTATCCATTGAAAAAAGAATCATCAAAATCGGACCACTCTGTAAAAAGTTATGCGTGGTCATACATAAAAAAAAAAAAAAAAAAAAAAAAATATAAATATACGCGTCGAATTGAGAACCTCCTCCTTTTTTTCGTCGGTTAAAAAAAGCTAAGGACTTTTTGCCTCCAATTCCATAAATTAAATTGAATTTTACTGTGTATAGAATTTAGATGTTCTAAGAAAGCAGAGAGACTCTACTGTTAGGCATATGAAAGTGTCATCAACTTACCTCTTGAAGATCTTCGGCATAGCTGGAGCTGTCAGGAGAGCTCTCCCTTCAAAATCCTCCATGAAGATTTAAGCTACCACCGGGGAAATCGGTGAACCCATGGCCACACCATCGACTTGAAGGTAAAACTGAAACATTACATGCATAAAATCATTACATGGATTTATTATGGTACCTCTATATGTATATTAATAATGCTGAGTAATATCGTAACTTGTAGCTGAACTTACTTATTTACTGAATACAATTACAATACAATTAATTATTTGTGTTGACTATTATTTTAGTCTCTGACAGGTTTAGTTAATTTCTCATGGTTTAGTTGAAAACAAGCGTCAGGCTGTCATAAACCACTACTATTACTTTAGTAGTCGTTGTGGCGATGCTTGGGGGAGGCCTATGTCTAGCAGTGGACGTCTTTCGGCTGAAATGATGATGATAATTACTTGGAGTAGAGTTTTTTCGTTGGGAAATCCTCATGGACGCAATCTGCCGGAGGAAGCCGGAGCCAGTGTCGGACTCTAACTGACTAAAATCAGCACAGTGTTCCTCTAACTTTGACTTTAGGCCGGGGTCGTGGGATTGGCTTTGCATTATTTTACCACCTCGGTAAGGTCCCGGTTCCCTACTATTAGACGAGCCACATCCCCCGCGCGGCCTAACGACGGCCGCACCCTCCCCTAAGCGTAAAATTGTATGTAATTTTTTTGCTGTTTTGCAGTCAAAAAAGTAATTTTCCCGCTAAAACTGTAAAAAGCTACCTCAAATTAGTCCTTTTATGTTTTTTTTTTTTCGTGGCTATAATATTGTATTATATCTCTTTATTGTGTATCTATACTTTATACAAATGTGTATCATCTCAATAGTGTTGGAAGTATTTCTAACAAGTTTTGTCATTCTCTGTCTTGTGACCGTCACCCAGGAAAACAGTTCAACCATTTTCCTTAGACTTGTGGTGGCTGACATAGTTTGCGGTAAAATAAACAACTGCATTGTTTTTGTTATGACCGATCCCTTTGATTAACCAAGCGTGATAGGTTGAAATTAATACTCTTGTATCATTATTAATGATGAAGCAAAGTAATACACATAGTAGATCAGAAAAATGATACCATTGGTAAGAAAAAGTATTTGTTTTTAGAACCAGCCCCCCTAGCCAAGTTACAATCTACAATCGTCAACGCTAATAGAAAACAATAAAAATGTATGGGAATGACATAATTATGTCAACGAAAAAGTCATTCGTTGAGATATGTCATTCCCATACATTTTGATGGTTTTCTAAGCGTCGACGATTGTAGATTGTCAACTTGGCTAGGGGGGCAGGCATAAAACAACAAAAAATGCATGGGATAACCTTTACAATTCCAAATAACCGAAATGTGTATAATTTCAAGGGCAAAAGTGCAAAAAACAGTGTTTTAAAAACTCTAAAATAACATTTTATATGGAAGCACTAAAGCAATATTTTTATCAGTCATCAAATGCAAATGTAAATGGACTGAGAGCAATCTTATCCCACGCAGTCGTAAAGCAAAACCGTTCCTACCTCATGTAGGGGAGTGAAAAGTTAAAAACTTGACTGAACAAGATAATGCAGCGCAGTTACAGGAAACAATGTCCGTGTTCTAAAATAATTAATATAGTTTACCTGTTTGTTAAGATTGAATGCACAAAAAACAATAAGTATTAATTATGACGTAGCTGCTTGCGTGAATATTCGTCAACATCGTGCGAAACACAGTAACTTTAAAAAGAGGGAAATAACGTACATCATTGACATTTTCATAACCCTAGTAAATAAAACCTGGTGACATTAAGGAAATTGTTTTCGTGTTATATTGGTTTATGGATGAATGACACTTTTATTGTAAGTAATCTTACTCAGCTTGCCTGCAATTAACTTATTATATGGTGAAATAGTCCGTGTGGTGCCGGACTTAAAGAATAGCACCACCCTTATCTCTTCTCATGGGTCTCGTAAAAGGCGACTAAGGGATTCACCAGAGGATGGGCAGCAGCGTTCTCTGAGTATTTAACCAACCAACTGCGATCGCCAACCCGCCTGCCAAGCGTGGTGATTATGGCATATCCCCCCTTAATTGGGGGAGGCCTATGTCCAGTAGTGGACGTCTTTCGGCTGAAATGATGATGATGGTGAAATAGTTACAAATGTTACAATAGAGAAAAAAAATCGGTTTTTTATTATTATTCATACAAAATTTTCTTCCTTACCCTGGTTTCTTCACGTAGCCGAGGTTTTCCTTTCATGCTTTGAATAGTTTCTATGGGCGGGCAGTATTGTCTTGTTCTAATTACCTATGTAAGGCGTCCTTTGACCTCTGATCCCCCTTAGGTATGAAATATTGTTACGAATCTTATTTTAATTAAGTTAGTTGCTACTACTCTTCCGTTATAACTACATAAAAATGTTTTCATACCTGTTCGACAATGTCTAATTACATATCACGCAATCTCAACGTAAAGCAAGGTATTATTATATCCTAGGAGACAACTTTATATTTGTATGAAAATCCCAAGGGATGTAATGTTATTTGAATTTGAAACGATGAAAACTCTCAGCATAGATACGGGCATTCTCAGACCAAAAGATTCTTTTGGTCTGAGAATGCCTGAGAACGGGCAGGGCATAGGTTCTGCGTAGGCAGAACACAAAAAAAAAGAAAAAAAGGCGCGATTATAAGAATGTGAAACAAAAGACGGTTTATACTTAGTATTATTTTAACAGTTTTCACGCAAATAGGTATGTCGTCGAGCGATAGTTATTTGACTCCGGAGTTTATTAAATCAGACGCTTTAGGGATTATTAATAAATATTACTCTGTCCCTCCATAACTAGACAAATGTGTCCAATATTAATATTAACTTTTAATTTATTTAACTTTTAACTAAATAAATGCTTTATTTATGTAGCCTGCGTTTTTATTGTCTCGCAGAAGGTATGAAAAGTAGAGTATTAACCGTGAGGATAAAACCTGTCTTTGTCTGGGGCGGCTTGAACCCACATAACTTCCTCGCGCTACGCTCGGGAGTCAGGAGTTATCGTGACGTAAGACACTGCTTTATCCCCTTGGTGAATAATCTACTATTAGTTTCTTCTTGTGGTCCTTATTTATTGCATTGTTGTGAACGAGCCTTTTTTCTTTTGCCGTAGGGAAGTTTTCATGGGCGCACTCCGCCCGGGGTAGGTGGACCCAGTGTCGGACTCTTACCGACTAAAACCACCACGGTGTGTGTCTTTCCACTACCTTAGCCGGGGACGTGGGAACCCGTGAGTATTCACACAACCACCCCAACAGGTCCTGGCCCGCCACAAGCAGGCGAGCCCCTTCTCCCCGTGCTGCCAGGTCAGCATGCCTGCATAAAAAGAGCCTCCACGAGTGACGATATTTAAATCTTAATCTTTTCCCCACGGCATGAGCAATAGCTCATGCCATCATTATGCAGCTCATGTCGACACGACAGAAGAAGAAGCATGCCAGCTACCAACTGTGTCAGCTACGCCAGCTGTGCCAGTTACGCCAACTGTGCCAGCTACGCCAGCCGTGCCGGCTACGTCAGCTACGCCAGCTGTGCCAGCTACGCTTACTGTGCTAGATACGCCAGCCGTGCCGGCTACGTCAGCTACGCCAGCTGCTGGTCGGGCAGCAGACTACCCCAAGTCTGTTGCTCGCAGGCCCTACCTCCCGTAATTTTTTATAGAGGTTTTCTTCCTCGCGTTCCGGGCGGTGAAGCCAAGACCCTCGGTCCCAAAGGCGCGAGAACACTACTCAGCAGGCACTCCTGGGATTCCGAGATCGACGAGGGCAGGCATGGACAGTCCCTCCGCTGCCTGCCCAGCGGCAAGGTGAGTGCACACCGGGCCCACCACTGCTCCTCCACTGTGCCTTCTGTTGGCATCAGAGGGACACGTGGAGCAACTCCCCATTGGCCTAGAATGGGCCCCTCCCGCGCCAGAATATTCGCCACAGCAATAAGATCCCCTGAAGGTTAATCCCTCGAAAGGATTTCATTGCCCGTGCCCAGGATGCACCGGCCAAGCCTTATCCTTAGCTGCAGACGCTGCAGGTCACAAGGTATGACGTATACAATCAATATTTATTAATTTTGAAAGATTCCTGCTTTTTTGGAATTATTCCAAGTGAAATAATAATATCATCTGTCGAAACAGCGAATAGTTTGAAGCGCCTAGCAAAAATATTTATCCGAAGCACTTGAGAGAAATTGGATTATTGGACACAAATGTAACCAGCAAACTAAATATGAAGGCGAGACTGATAAAGAATAAATATTGACCGAATTATAACTTTGAATTTTGAATGTCTGATATATTTTATTATTATTTCTCTGTGTGTGCATAAATTTAATAAATAAATAATTTAAAAGGAATGTATACAAATGTATATCGTCTAAACAATACGCCCGTATATACGGTGGACATTTAGTTTCTACCTGCTTCAAAGACGATTTATCTAATCTTCGAACAGCATATTTGATCGAAGTCTAACCACTATTTTAAACTGGACCCTGTTAAAAAGAGAATATTAGTCAACTAATGAATGTGCACTGTTGAACAGAGGTCCATGTTGATCGTTGTTTTAGATTAATATGCAGTAAACTGGTAATTCCCCGGTCCCAGTCCCTGGGAGACTGGATGCGGAAGACAGAGGACCGAGTGTTGTGGCGCAACTTGGGAGAGGCCTATGTCCAGCAGTGGACTGCGATAGGCTGAGTTGATGAAAGTGGTAATTCGTTTCGTCTCCAAAATTTTGTGGAAATATATTTAGAAATTCAGTCAGAATATGGAAAACTAAAATAAATTCAGTCAGAATACTTGAACTTCGCTTGGGAAGCCGTTGTCTTCTTCTGCGAGGAGGTGATGCTCGCAACGGAGGAGACGGAGTGAAGCACGAGGCGATCACCTCTCTCTCATCCCGCAGGAGACGGATTGGGCGTATTAGGAGGGCGTACGCTGAGGCTGACAGTGGCGTGCATTGGCCTACTTCACTTGAATTTAATTGTGGTATAAGTTATTGATTTTTTTATGTATGAAGATTAATTTAGCATTAATAGGTCTATTTTAAGATAAATAATCATCGTACTCTGAAAAAAGGCTCATAATAATTTACACCACTATTGAATTCGAATGAGGAAGGCACTAGGTATTGCCTAATTGCCTATATGCAATGCACGCGCCTGGAGGCTGACCACCACCCTAGGGAGGGCCTGCGGACAACGGACTCGGGGTAGTCCGCTGCCTGACCAGTCAAGGCTCGTGACGGTGGCGCATCGTGTTCTGCGCGCGCCATTCGGAAGGAGGGGGAGGCCGACCCTAGGCCCTAGGGCTAGCAGAAGGGACTCGCCTACTAGTGACGACCTATCGGGTGTGGGTGGAGACTGCAGGTCGTATCCCACGCCCCCGGCCAAAGGTTAGCAGAGAGAAACATCGTGGTGGTTTTGTGGTTTTAGACGGAAAGAGACCGACAATGGCTTCGTCACCGAAGTGCGTCCATGAGGATTTCCTCACGTAAAAAAACAGGATAGAAAATTTGAACCGATATATACTTAGATACATATACATGTATCTGATTACAAACATCATGTAACTTTCAAAGTAACTTCAGGCTATCAGACATACAAAATACATACATGCAGAATTGCAAACAAAAAGAAAATGACTTGAAATGGCTTATTTCTTCAAGGAATTCTTCCAGCAGACCTACCCTACGAGAAAAAATTTTCAAGCAAAGAGATGTAGACAGTGTGTAAAGTGTGTTTTTCTGTTTCTGATAGTTTGAACATCCTTCGCCTGCTCTTTTTCTGGGGCATGTCTTTAACCTAAAGGCCAATTCACGTAATTAAAGAAGTGCAGTTGCGGCGCAGTTGCAGTTAAGTTTCGATCAAAGCAATACTATTCGTATTCTCTTATCTACGGCGATCGCTGTCAGAAACGAACTACAGCGTCACTGCAACTTGATCGGTGCGTCATGAAATTACGTGAATTACCCCTTCCCTGCCCTGTAAGTATCTCCGCGTCACTTCGCTGCTGCTGCTGTTGATTTACTTTATAATTATCTCTCAATATTTATTTACATACGGGCTTTCCATCTTCAGAAAATTAACATAACATAATCATCCCATTACTGTCCCACTGCTGGGCACGGGCCTCTTCTCAGTATGAGAAGGTTAAGGCCTTAATCCACCACGCTGGCCTAGTGCGGGTTGGTGGACTACATACACCATCGAGAACTGTATGCATACTCAGGTGTGCAGGTTTCCTCACGATGTTTTCCTTCACCGTTAAAGCAAGTGATAATCAAATTCTGCTCCGCACATGAATCCGAAAAGTCAGAGGTGCGGGCCGGGATCAAACACCCTCCTACATGGAAGACAAGCGTTCAACCACTAAGCTATCACTGTCCTAAAGAAAATAACTGTCAGAAAATTTTCCATTCCCCAAATAGGCACCTATACCTGAGTTCATTTCTGGTTAGACTAATAGTGGTAACATAATCAGCGCATTACTGTCCCACTGTGCACTGGGCCTCTTCTTACTATGAGCCTCTTCTTAGTATGAGCCTCAGACCACCAATTATATGAAGAAAAAAAAAGTCCAACACGCTGACCTAGCTGGTTGAAGGATTATACGCACTGTACGTACACCACGACAAATCAGCTTCTGGTTAGACTAGCTGAACAGATATCCAGTATTTTAAAATTTCACCAGCTGCACTTTCCAACTTGTTGCACGAATACGTGGGACACTCAGAAAGTTTTGCGAAACTAAAAAAAATTGTTCTATACGTACATATATTTTTATCAAATCTTTTCAAAGTACTTTCCACCAGCCTCTATACAAAGATTCATGCGCCTAAACCAGTTTTCAAAACACTTTTTCCAGTCCGCCGCAGACACCTCGTTTACAGCCTGCTCGAACGCAGCCAGCGCATCTTCCGGCGACGAAAATTGTATCCCTTTGAGCTGATTTTTTATTTTTGGGAATAAAAAGAAGTCACACGGTGCTAGATCAGGGCTGTAAGGAGGGTGACCCAGGAGTTTGACTGGCGTGCTGTCCAGGAAGTCCCTCGTTTTGAGTGCGGTGTGCGCAGGTGCATTGTCGTGGTGGAGCAGTAGCCCGCGGAGCCCTGTGTTTGGTCGCTTGTTGCTTATAACAGAGAAAACTTCTGGCAAACATTTGGTAGTATACCATTCGGCATTAATGCTTCTTTGATCCCGTAAGGGAATTGATACCAAGTGGCCAGTCAAATTAAAAAAGCTAGCGATCAAAATCTTACCCCCGCTTCTAGATCGCTTCACTTTGGTAGGCGTTGGCTCATTTTGAAACACCCAAACAGTCGACTGGCGCTTGGTTTCTGGGTCGTATTGATAAATCCAGGACTCATCACCTGTAACGATGTCGTAAACACGCCGAGACGAGCCTGCTTCAAATTTGTTAAGCATATCACGGCACCATTCCACCCGGGCCTGCTTCTGAGCATCGGTGAGGTTGTGCGGCACCCAGCGTGATACTATCCTCCTCACGCGAAGATGGCTGTGTAGAATCTCGTGAACGCTTCCCGATCCAATCTTCAATATGTGTTGAATCTCCTGATATGTAATTCGCCTATTGTCTTGGATTAAATTTTTCACTGCTAGCACGTTTTCTTCGGTAACAGCCGTCAAAGGGTGACCGCTTCTTTCGTCATCCCCCAAAGTTGGTCGACCGCGCTTGAATTCGTTATACCAACGATACACGGTTGCCTTGGAAGGGCCTTCATCCATGAATGCCATTTGAAGTCTATCGTACGATTCATCCGGTTTCAGGCGACACTTGAAATCGTATAAAATCATAGCTCTAAAATGTTCCCGGCGCAGATCAATATTTCAGTGAGACACAATACTTTGAATTAACTCGCAAAAAATGTGGAGGGAAATTTTGAAATTGGAACTTACTTATTTTTACTTATAAATAATCATATTTTCGAAAAACATTATAACTGGCCAGTCTCCCATATATAAAAACTTTTTTTCGCAATACTTTCTGAGGGGCCTGGTATATGACACATTGAACTAAATAGAATTTATCAATTATTAGAAAAATCCCGAATAATAGTTTCCGCCTTTTCCGTAGACAGTGTATCGTAAAAGATGACACTTATAAATTGGAGCACTACACTACGATTTGTTTCTACTAAGGCCCGTATTACAGAACGTTCCTCAAGTTCAGTTCAAACTCCAATCACCTGATCAATACTTAAGGATCGAATCGTTACTTGAGCATCGGTATTATTCCAATACGGGAATTATAAACTTTAATTCAACAACATAACACACGAATAAGACCTGAAATAGAATAGACATCTACTCAACTCACCCTAGACTGATTACAGATCAAATCTCTGTTCAAATCATAAAGGTATTATACTGACGTAAGTATATACAAAGTCTTTGGTTCAAATACCGAAACAGGTGACAGTATAAAATAAAGCTAAACTCAGCTGAACTGTGATCAATAAATCTCTGCTTGAGGCATGTTCTAAAATTAAATCCCAACTTAAAACTAGTTTTAAACAGTGATCAACGCTTGAGGAAGTTTCTGTAATACGGGCCTAAGTATTATGTGATAAACATGACATAAGTGTTTGTGTTGGTCTAGTATTTCTTCTGTATTATAAGTATGCATTTACAAAAACAAAGTATTATATTCATTGCCTAGTACCCTAGTACGGAGCACAGAGTACTTTTGGTACGGAGTACCCATAGTACAAGCTCTGCTTAGTTTGGGACTAGATGGTGCTGTGTAAAATGTCCCAAAAATATTTATTTATTTATTTATGAAACCGCCGTGATCTTTAAACCTGACACGTTATGGCTCCACGTGGTATTGTTTATATTATATGGGACTTAAATTTTCCTCCTATTTAGTCCGTCGTCTACCTAAGCCATCGTAAATTGGCAAATAATTTCGGATCAAAAATAAAAATTAGGTATCTACCTATGCATTTATAAATAAATAATTAGAACTTTGTATACAACGTGTATCAGTCATGCGTGGTCATATTTTAAGAGCTCATTCAGGGCATAGCATAGAACAACTTTTACTATGGGACCAACCCTGAAATCGCGGAAAAAATATCAGCTGTTCCCTACTAAATCATCTATGTCGCTCGACAAAATGTAAGGATTAGCTGATATTTTTTTCGCGATTTCTGTATTGGTCCCATAGTAAAAGTTGTCGATAGCATCCCTTGAATAAGCTCTTCAAATATGACCACGCATTTCTGATACACGTTGTATATGGACAGTAAAGAAAATGTGCTATTCATTTAATTAACATGCTTAATTATTTTCATTATAATACGTAGGTATGTCTACTGAATACTGTCTATGTATGTAACATATCGGTCAACACCTATAGATATTTGTATTGTTGCGACGCGTACCCGCGACCAACTAGAATATAGGTTATCTCTGAGGTCAAATAATTGCAAATGTAAATCAATGCAGATTATTGCCGTCCTTAACGAAATCAGTACGATTTATTGTAGTTTAAAAGGAAAAATATCGTATTCTATGAACTTACACAAATAACTTACTACGTCACACGGCTAACCACAAGGAGTATTAACTTGATCACACGACATGTAACTGACGCATAGTTCAAGATCAGCAAGAACCTTGCAAAATATTTATTGTATGCCTCTGCAAATAATCTGTTGCATGTGGTTTTTTTTCTTCTTAATTATATTTCTCGACTTTTTATCATTTATTTTGTGTCGGTACATGTGAACAGATATGAAGTCACTCATCATTTTTGGGTTTCAAAATAATAGTTAAAAAACAACCAACTCAACAAAAAACAACAAATTGAATGAAAATCTTCATGAAACTAAAAAATCAACAATAAAATCTGTTGTATTTTGTTATGTAAGTATTTTTTTTTGAATGTGAATCATATAATAGGAACCATATGTTTATTAAAAAAAACCGGCCAAGTACGAGTCGGCCTCGCGTACTAAGGGTTCCGTTCCACCCTCCTGATACCCCGGAGAAACTATTTATGAGAGTGCACCAAGGGTGCAGCACTGCGCGTTGATATCTTTCATATTTGCATCTCTTTCTTAACCAGGTACCACCACACGTGCCTGTATTTGCCTTATTTTTTATTAATAATTAACTTACTGAAATCGGTAATTTAATTATAGATAAGCACCGAAGATCGCTCTTACGAAAACGTAATTCGGATTGAAAGACAAACTTAACTTTGCAATGGAAAATAGATAGTAGAATCGGGTTGTATGATTTTTTTAGTTTTTTTTTGTATTATCTGTGTTTTGTGTTTATTCTATTACTCTCACGAAGAAAGGTTCTCCATATATACTCTAAACGATCGGTGCAAGCCAAAGTAAATATTTTTATTTTTTTTGTCCTTTAAAAAATTTTCTCCCATACATCGGTCTACAACACGATCGATTTTCAACTACACATGTAGTAACACATAACAAACATCACGCCTGTAAATACAGGGGCCGAAGGGGTAGGCAGAGGTGTAATAGTTTACCCACATTTCGCCAGTTATGTTTTAGTCCCATGTAATAGGGGACGAGCCTATTGCCATTGACCGGGCACAAATCCAGACTCCGGGCTGCTACTGAGAATTTCCTAATGAAAAAACCCACTAACAATTTGACCTCACGCTCAGCGGTCGCATTTTTCCTGTGACATAACTACAAACTCATGGTTTTTGGATATTATCCTTTACTTGTGCTGTAAGAACTTGCTTTTTGCCAAATTTCGTGACCCTAGGTCAACGGGAAGTACCCTATAGGTTTTGATGAGTGAGTTTCAAAATTGAAATAAATAAGTATCAAAATATGTGACATAAATGGCCGTATCCTTTTATTGCGTTGGCTTGGAAGCTTGAATTTTGTTCGGGACGTCAATCTTAGTATTTGATATTAATTTCAACTTTATACCTGTACCTACCCGTTGCTGATATAAAAAATCTTGACAGACGGGCAGACAGACAGACAGACGGACAAGAAAGGGATCATATAAGGGTTCCGTTTTTTCCTTTTGATGACGGAACCCTAATAACGTATGTGGTCAGGGGACTCCCGTCAGGAACGAAGTTCGCGGCGAAATTAAAGGTATATATTAAAAGGCGCATGCGCTAAATATTGACCGGTTTATTACAATGCAAAATTTATACTAGCATAGATGACAGGGAACATCAAGCGTCGGACTGAGATACCACACTAAAATTCGATCCCCAGTATAACATGTCTTTTTGTATGTTTTATTTAATCTATACTAATATTATAAAGAGGAAAGATTTGGATTTTTGTGTGTATGTTTGTAATGAATAAACTCAAAAACTACTGTGCCGATTTCAAATTTTTTTTCATCACTAGAAAGCTACATTCACCCTGAGTAACATATGCTATATTTTCATGTCCACCCGTGCGAAGCCGGGATGGGCTGCTATAATTAAATAAATGGGTGACTTTCCCAAATGACTTATTTTTTGTCTTCGGTGAAATTAGTATTTGAAAAAAGGAATATTGTTCTGAATTTTTTTTTTGTATTCAATAGGTAGTTATTGGGTTGTGGCAAAAATATAATTTGCCTAGGACTATTAAAAAAGGTAGAAATAAATCCATAAACCTCAATTTTTTTCAAATCGGTGCTGTCCCTCTACTTTTTTTACAAACAAAAAAGCTTATACACTAATAAAAATAAGTAAGTTAAGTATATAACTTATTCTATTTCATAGAATATTAGTTTTGTTATTAATATGTAGCATATTTTATTACATAATTAACGATTATTATTACTGAGAGGCACAAACGTACTTGTCCTGCAAAATGTTCTCATATCGCTGGACAAAAGTAATTTAAACTTAACTATACATCGACGAGTCCGACAGCGTCCCCATCCCAATTTTATTTCCCTCGTTAGTGTGTGCTAGTGCGCAGTCAGGACGGATGTGTGTAAAATCACTATGCAGTGATTTGACACACATCACACATTTGATTTGAGTGATTTGGGAATACGCATTCCCACCAATAACGTAAGTACGCCATTTCAGTTGCTTCCGGACAATTATTTTATATTATCGGTGGTTGCATTTTTCTAGTGTAATGAGTAGTTTTATTATTGTTGTTTGGTTCTAACATAGGTAGTAAGTGAATTAGCTTCATTGATTGTTATTGAATTTATCCTAGATATTATGCATTTTTAGTAATTTTCTAAAAAGTGTGTTATTTCTCACGTCGCTGTTCTCATATTGCTGTAATCGGTGGTCTTTATTACCACCGATGTGATAATTTACACCGAAATGATAAGAAAAAATCAATCGGTGTCTTAAATCTAATATCGGTGTTTTGATTCATAATCAACGCACAGTTTTGTCACATCGGTGGATTGCTTTATCATATCGGTAGATCATTTTATCATCTCGGTAGATCCCGTGTCATTTCGTTAAGTATACAAAGAAACAATGGAACATACAAACATACATACAAACACATACATTATATACATACATACCTACATACAAACATTCATACATACATACTTACCTACATAGACTGCCAAAATCATTACCACGATACCACTGGGTAGTAGAAGATGTATAAATGTATCATTAGCGGAGGTCTGTATTCGGTAATGTACGACTATAAGCTGTATATAAGCAGCAATTGAACGCATTAAAAGTTTCTCTAGAAAATATTTTCTAGTTAAAAAATCGTAAGTATATAATAATAAATAGATAAAAAGAAAACATCATAATAGCTTAATATAGTTTAAGAATGCCGAGGCCAAAACTAAAAGAGGAGGAAAAAAAAGAGAGAAAGAGTTTGCTGGAAAGAGTAAGAAAAGCTAAACTTAAAAGTGATCCTGTGTTAAGAGAGGAGCATTTAAGAAAAGATAGAGAACGTTTAGCTAGACGAAAGGCAGCCGGACTTATCCCAACCCGAAGCCAAATGACTGCACATGCACGTCGCATTGCACAAAAAAAAAACCGTGCCCGTGCATATTATTAGAGGAAAAAGCTAAGGCAAATGTTGCCCGAAACAACCAAACAAGTGTTTCAGTGACCAATGATGTAACAGAATCGCTACCGAAAAATCGAGATAATAAGCCTGTTATTTCTCTTACCTACCTACCTAGGTACCTACTAACTAATTCCTTTTTGATGTTCAAAGTTGGATAGATTATCATATCGCTGGATATGTACACCATTTCGGTGGATAAACTTTTTATTTCGGTGTACAGAAAAAAATATCGGTGCCAGTTTGTCATATCGGTGGAAACCAGAATTCAAACTGAATTTTCTCCTTAGTCTTAAATGATACGTTGATGATATTAAATTTGGGGATATTTGATATCCTAAAGATTACATAAAACCTGAAAAATATACAAAAAAAATATAAATGAAAAAGTACACCGATATGATAAAAAAAATGGCATTTGTTGAAATTCACCCAAATCTGACGAGACGTTACATTTACACCCGAATCACATCTACCGCAAGCCGCGATAAGAACCTTCGTTCCAATAACTATACTTACTACAACTCAAATTACAGAATACTAGCTTCTGCCCGCTACTTCGCACGCGTGTAATTCGGTTTAAAACAGAACGACTTTATCACGCATCCCTCGGGAGCTGTTTATCTTCTCGAGATAAAAATTAGCCTATGTCCTTCTCTAAGAAAGAAAGAAAAATGGTTTATTGTCCCAGTTAACGCGCGAAACATTTAAACAACAGTGATACATAACACAAACAGGTAACTAAGAGGTTTTTGTAACCCCAAAGAAAGTCAAACAAAAAAAAACATAGGTTAAATATAAAGAAAGGACAGTCGACATAAAATATAAGAAAAGTATAGTTGACCGCATGACAGTGGCAACACCAGAGTCGGTCTCTTGTCTGCCTCGTTGGTCTAGTAGTGACTGCTGACTGCTGAGCGTGGGGTCCTGGGTTCGATTCCCTGGTCGGACAAAGTGTTATATGGGTTTTTTCATTAGGAAATTCTCAGTAGCAGCTCGGAGTCTGGATTTGTAACCATCATCATCATTTTAGCCGAAAGACGTCCACTGCTGAGCGTGGGGTCCTGGGTTTCGATTCCCGGGTCGGGCAAACTATTATATGGGTTTTTTCATTAGGAAATTCTCAGTAGCAGCTCGGAGTCTGGATTTGTAACCATCATCATCATCATCATTTCAGCCGAAAGACGTCCACTGCTGGACATAGGCCTCCGCCAAGCATCGCCACAACGACCGGTCCTGCACCTTCCGCATCCAGCGGATTCCCGCGACCTTCACCAGGTCGTCGGTCCACCTTGTCCCGGGCCTATCCACGCTGCGCCTTCCAGTACGCGGTCGCCACTCCAGAACTTTACTGCCCCATCGGCCATCCGTTCTGCGAGCAATTTGCCCCGCCCACTGCCACTTAAGTTTGGCAATTCTTCGAGCTATGTCGGTTACTTTCGTTCTCCTGCGAATCTCCTCATTTCTGAATCAATCACGCAGGGACACTCCGAGCATAGCCCTCTCCATTGACCTTTCAATGGCAATAGGCTCGCCCCCTATTACATGGGACTGATAAAATAACTGGTGGAATGTAGGTGTACTATATACCTCTGCCTACCCCTTCAGGGAAATATAGGCGTGATGTTATGTTATGTCCTTCTCCAGGTCCCAGGCTGCCGCTTTGCCAAATTTAATTACGATCGGTTCAGAGTGAGTGAAAAGGTAACAAACAGACAGACAGACTTTCGCATTTATAATATTAGTATGGATTCATCCGCATTGAAATAAATCCGCTGTGAAAATAGGGAAATTTCTTATAAATCATATAAAAGAATTCAACGCGATGTAGTGCGATTCATTTCATAATGAAATATTTTATCAAATTTACTATTTTGTTTTATGATAATTATTATTAAAAATTAAGTTTACAAGTACTTATTTTAGGGATATGAAAATGTATGTTAAGGATATTTGTATAAATACGAAAGCAACTGCAGTGATTTTGCAAGCAACTTGCTGAAAAGTATGAAAACTCACTCGGATAACTCATGAACAAATCATAATAATTAAATTTGAAATGATAATATGACCCATAACATACATTAGGAATAATATGTAGGTAACAACAACTACGAACGCTCACATTTTATCAATAAACACATTTAAAACAAAAACTTGATATATGCTTATCGTATCTAATTAGTATGTTACGAGATTTTTTATTCAAACAACTATGATTTAATAGTTGTTGGTAAATTTTTAAATTAATAGTTTTACACATTTTACTTAAACAAAACTGAAGTTATGGTTTAAATATAATATAGTAAAGGCCCTGAAACTACTCTTCCCATCACACTAAATAAATTCTTCTTTAAATATTGTCAACTCCTTTAAACATCTCGGACACAATAAATTGATGGATGATACCGATTTGGAACGACATAGAAAGGGCATTGCATGCAGAAGCAATATAGGTGCAAGGCGATTTGCACACTGCTCAAAGAAAGTGAAAATTACGATCTTCATGGCTTACTGTCAAGCGTGCTAAACCAGCCAACTTTGGTATCAGTATTCGAAGAGAGCCTACAACTCTTTTCGTGTACAGTACAACAATGTCTATACATGTCAAAGTCTGGTTTTTTGAGAACAGAGTGGGTGACTTCTTTGATGCCGTTCTGAGGAGGTCGAAGCAGTGGCGGATTTACCAGCAGGCTGAGTAGGCTGGAGCCTAGGGCGGCAGATTTTAGGGGCGGCAGATTTGGGGCCAATTTTTTTTTATGTCTTACAGAAATTAAAAATAATCATATTTATTAAAAAGAATGATTGAGCTTTTATTAGCTCAGAAACATACTAAAAACTATTTCTTGTGCAACCAGTGGCGGCCCTATAGTGGTGCAAATGGTGACACCATTTGCACCGGGCACCGTCATGGGGGGGCACCAAAATCGTCAACAGTAAGATTCCTTATAGATCGATGACGATCGTTTTGCGTTCTTATTGCATTTAGTACT
Source organism: Asteroscopus sphinx (assembly GCA_949699075.1). Classification (NCBI taxonomy): domain Eukaryota; kingdom Metazoa; phylum Arthropoda; class Insecta; order Lepidoptera; family Noctuidae; genus Asteroscopus; species Asteroscopus sphinx. The sequence goes on from OX453001.1 coordinate 13,605,631, forward strand.
TTTTGCCTGTGCGGTTTTGGCGTATATTTAAAGCAACTATTCTATTACATTTATATGACATACACATATAATACAATAAAACCAAAATATTAATAAAAAAACACCCAAAAAATTGCACAGTATATAATAAAATTCACAACCGGTGATGTTTTCTTGGCGTTTTGCATAACCTCCACTCACTCCACCACTGACCTGTTCACAGGAATAAACACAAAAATGTACCCCCCCCCCCCCTTAAACTTCCAACATTAGGGGCGCAACAATGAGATCTCGCACCGCCTGAAAAACTTGCTAGGGCCGCCTCTGTGCTAAATCGTTGGACTGTAAAAATAATCTAGGAACCTGAATTGACACTTGTAAAGGTCGGTAGGGGCGGCAAAGTATGAATAGCCTACAGACGGCAAATGTGTAAATCCGCCACTGGGTCGAAGGCTTCATTTCGAAAAAGATTAACAAACAACACTATTATAATAGTACTAGCTTTTACCCGCGGCTCCACTCGCGTTAAATTCTGCTAACCCACGTCAGTCCAGTCCAGTCTAGTCCAGTCCAGTCCAGTCCACTGTCCCACTGTCCCGCTGTGTCGCTGTCCCGCTGCCCCACTGCCCCACTGCCCCGCTGTCCCGCTGCCCCAATGCCCCGCTACTCCACTGCCCCGCTGCCCCGCTGCCCCACTATCCCACTGCCCCGCTGCCCCACTGCCCCACTGCCCCGCTGCCACATTGCCTCACTGCCCGCTGCCCCATTGTCCCGCTACCCCACTGCCCGCTGCCACACTACCCCACTGTCCACCCCTGCCCGCTGCCACACTACCCCACTGTCCACCCCTGCCCCGCTGCCCCGCTACCCCACTGCCCCACTGCCCCGCCACTCCGCTGCCCCACTGCCCCGCTGCACAGCTGCCCCGCTGCACAGCTGCCCCGCTGCACAGCTGCCCCGCTACCCCATTGCCCCGCTGCCCCGCTGCCCCGCTGCCCCACTATCCCACTGCCACACTGCCTGCCCCGCCGCCCCCCACTGCCCCGCTGCCCGCTACCCCAATGCCCCGCTACCCCACTGCCCCGCTGCCCCACTATCCCACTGCCCCGCTACCCCACTGCCCCACTGCCCCACTGCCCCACTATCCCACTGCCCCACAGTCTGCCCAGCTGCCAAACTGCCCTGCTTCCCCACTGCCCCATTGCCCCGCTGCCCTGCTGCCCCACTGCCTTACCGCCCCACAGACCCACTGCCCCGCTGCCCCGCTATACCACTGCCCCGCTGCCCCACTGCCCCGCTGCACAGCTGCCCCGCTACCCCATTGCCCCGCTGCCCCGCTGCCCCGCTGCACCACTATCCCACTGCCTGCCCCGCCGCCCCCCACTGCCCCGCTACCCCACTGCCCCGCAGCCCCTCTGCCCCACTATCCCACTGCCCCGCTGCCCCACTATCCCACTGCCCCACAGACTGCCCATCTGCCACACAGCCCTGCTTCCCCAATGCCCCGCTGTCCTGCTGCCCCACTGCCCCGCTGCCCCTTAGACCCACTGTCCCGCTGCCCCGCTATCCCACTGGCCCACTGCCCCGGTAACCCACAGCCCCGCTGCCCCGCTAACACACTGCCCCGCTGCCCCAGTATCCCACTGCCCCGCTGCCCCACTGACCCGCTATCCCACTGCCCCACTTCCCCGCTGCCCCACTGTCCCACGGCCTGCCCAGCTTCCCCACTGCCACACTGCCCCGCTGCCCCGCTGCCCCGCTGCCCCACTGTCCCGCTGCCCTGCTGCCCCCCCGCTGCCCCACTGCCCCGCTGCCCCGGGTAACCCGCTGCCCCGCTACCCCACTATCCCGCTGCCCCACTGCCCCGCTGCCTCGCTGCCCCGCCCCGCTGCCCGACTGTCCCGCTGCATCGCTGCCCCACAACCCCAATGCCCCACTGCCCCTCTACCCCACTACGCCACTGCCCCACTGGCCCATTGCCCCACTGGCCCACTTCCCCGCTGCCCCGCTGCCCCACTGCCCCACTGTCCCACCGTCCCACCGTCCCTCTGTCACTGTCCTACTGTCCCACTGTCCCACAATCCCACTGTCCCACTGTCCCACTGGCCCACTATCTCACTATATCACTAATCACTATCGTCCCGTCCCATGTCCCATGTCCCATCCTATATCCAGTCCCATGTGCCGTCTCATGTCCCGTCCACTGTCCCGTCCCCAGTCCCGTCCCCTGTCCCGTCCCCAGTCCCATCCCCAGTCCCATCCCCAGTCCCATCCCCGGTCCACTCCACTCCACTCCACTCCATCGTACATTACTATCCGCTCGTGCAAATGCATAGAAGCTTCGATCTGTCGGGTGAGTACGCAACCCACGAATTAATTTTTTTCTTTTTTTCTTTCTTTCTTTCTTTCTCAAAACCCATACCAGTTTTTAAGTCAGATCATCAGCTTTCAAACAAAAAAAAAACATCAAAATCGGTCCAGTAGTTTTAGCGTGATGCTGGAACAAACAAACAAACAAACAGACGCTAGACGTTTACAATTTTATAATAGTTAAGATTAAAGAGACTATTCCGCACAATTTTTGTCTAGAACCGAATTCAATCTTAATATTGGTAAATAAATAACTACAAAAATTATGCCTGTACATAATTACACGATGTTTTATTTAATTAAATAAAACAGCTTTTTTTTGACATAACGTAAAATATTTAATTTAAAATATATAAGTCCTATTGAATAATAGTTCCGTGTGGTGCCGGACGTAAAGAATTGCACCACCCTATATCTTCTCATGGGTGTCGTAAAAGGCGACTAAGGGATTCACCAGAGGATGGGCAGCAGCGTGCTCTGAGTATTTAAACAACCAACTGCAATCGCCAACCCGTCTACCAAGCGTGGCGATTATGGCAAATCCCCCCAACATATGCTTAAGGCCTATGTCCAGCAGTGGACGTCGTTCGGCTGAAATGATGAATAATAATTTGTATTTTAAAATTATTTAAATTATTATAATTCCATTTCATGACGTTCTTGTAGTCCTTGTAATTCGATTAATTTGGTGTAATAATGATAAAATTCTGTTGTTAGTAGGTACCTATTAATTTAACTGCTATGACTGTAAGTTGTATACTATGGGTGAATTTGCGTGAAATAAAGTTTTATTTATTTCTTCATTTTATTTACTACTATTATAATTCGCGCGCGTAAATTTCTTTGTAGGTTTTCCGAGTGAAAATCTATAATACATTGCTACATATTACAACCCTAAACATTTACACTGTGACAAGCATCTAAACATACGAAACATAGTTTTTTCCCATGTAATAATATTAACTTCCTGTTCTACGCGACGGAGCGCGCTGACCCGTAGCCTAAGCCCGTAGCACAGCCCGTAGTCCGTAGTCCCGTAGAGTGAGGGTCGGAAAATTCAAGCTACAAAGTCCGGAGAGATTTTTATTCTTTCTTCAAAAATAAGCTGTAATGTTTAGGAAAAACTTTATACATATTATATAATGGGTCCTGTGCCTATACTATTAAACCTATCATAACATTCTCATATTCTTATCTACTTCTGAAACAGGTACCCACTATAAAAATATTGATGGTTTTGTAAGAATGATTTTTCTGAAAAAAATAAGCGCTTGCCGGGTTTTTGACGACAGCTTAAGTACAGGGTCGCTATACCAATTTTTACAACAATTAAGTAAATAAAATGTATTGAATATTTTGGGGCACCAAAACGTGCGATTTTGCCAGCTTCGATTATATAATACTCACAGAATTTTCAGGATTTACGCACAAAGGTTATGGTGTCCTTTTCGCAATAAAAACGCATGTCGTGTGCATGGGATTGTCGAATATTATTGACATTAACACGTGGAAGTGTATTTGATGAGTAAATAGTGTAATTACAATTACGAATGGTTAGTAGATACACAGTAGAAAGCTATTGGGTGGGGTGGAGCGCGGCATGCGCGGCGGCGCGCGCGCAGTGGGCTGGCGGAGCGCGCGCGTGCCAGTGCCTCCCGTCCCGCGACGCGCCAGCACCGCGCCCGCGCCCGCGTCCGCTCAGCGTCACACCAGACGACGGCCTTTCTATAAAGACAAGCCGCCGCGAACACTCGCACGCAGTCACGACCCAACCACGTTCACTCGTGCACTCCGCGGACACGCGACATACACTAGCCCGCGAAACACTTTACTAGTGACGCGCCTCAAGGAAGGAAGCAATCATCACCAGTGATAAATAATCAGCAACAATGGCAGAAAACGACTGGGGATACAGCGGAGCGAATGGTGAGTCCAGTTTCAATGTTAAGTGTAGCGAGCGGCGCGGACCGGTTTGTTTACATCGAGGCACGTGACACACCATGTAAATAAAACTTCGTAAAGTTAACTTTTGATATCAGTTTACGGTGAACTCGGATTTGGCGCTTAAAAGTGGTGTTTTTATTATCTATGCAGCGCGTTGATAAGAATATATTTCCGAAAGTATAAATAAGATAGATAATAATTTCAGAAATAATGGGAAGTTAATTAACGTTTATCTATACATGAAGGGCTCCCATCCTGGTAGCCGTGTTTACTTTTGATAACAGTTAAGCTTACATTACATGATTCTTTCGCTATGCATGTCGCGGTGGTCGTTGCAATCAGAGCAAAAGCGTATAATTTATCAGTACATTACCGTGGAAAGATAAAACATGACAGTGAATAACTAAATACCTTTGTCACTGACGTGGTTTCAGCGTATTTTCATGGTTTATCTAAATTCGTTTCATTCATAATAATTAAAACACCTGTTGATTTCATACTTCGCAAATTATTTGAAATACGATTATGCTATTTGTTTAATTTAATGGTACAAAATGAATGAATATTGCTATCTTATTTACTTAACGACTATCCACTGATTGTACCTACTTTATTTACATACATACTTACATAATAAATACAAATGTCTCTCAACTGAAATCAGGTAACTATGTATATGAAACTATCCAAACCATTTTAGGGTTCCGTACCCAAAGGAAGCCAACGGGATTACAGGACCCTAGTACTCTGCCTTCGCCTACCGTCCGCGTCAGGCGTCAGTCCGTTTGTCTGTCATAGGGCTGTGTCTTTTTAAACGGTATATGTAGCAAAATGAAATTTTCACAGTATAGATTATGTAACTATGGCCTCTATCAGGACAAATACAAAAACTAACAAAGTCTGACCCAAAAGGGAGTCCCCAGTCCCCATACAAGAAACTTCTACAAGTTATTTTTATCGAGGTTTTTTTTTCCTGCTCAATCTTAAAAACGGTAATACATAAAAGCGCCAAATTTAGTGTGATTCTATTACATACTCTAAAGACTACCAAAAAATAATAAACAAGGCAAACACAGACATATGTGGTAGTACATGGTACCTACCTACGTAATAAAGAGATGCAAATATTCATATTTCACCAAAGACTCGCCTTGATTATGCATGGCGCCGGCGCGTTGATGTCTTTCAAGACCTTTGGTGAACTCTCATAAATTAAATCAGTTTCTACGGGATATCACAGGTTGATATGGTACAGAGCCCTTAGTGCACGAGTCCGATTCGCTCTTTGCCGGTTTTTACGTACTGTTGACTTTAATAAGTCATTTACATACATACGTGAACTTGGCGTTAATATGTTAAGTTCAATTTTATGCGTTGTTTAAAGCCGATACAAATATTTGATAAAACTAGTAAAACAAAACAAAAATTACGTAAACCCCTTTAATTATAATAGTGCCAAGAGTTACCGTGAAGTCGCGTGCGACGGCGGCTGGCCTACTTAAATCCGTACGGTAAGCCGGTTCCACAAACGAAACTTCTGCACAAGTTCGAAACACCAGCCTTCTTTGAGTTACAACTTTTAACGCAAAATGGCAGAGGCAAACCAGTTCGCCGCCAAAAAGTAGAAAAAAAAAAAGATGAAAATTACGGATAAGGATCGATTATTCAGAGAACTGAATTGAACTGATACAACGGAGATGAGGAAAAATGTTAAAAACTGCATTTACAGTGAAAATATGGTATCAGTATTTACCTCAAGGATATATAACTGCTATTCCTGTTCTTGCTAAAATATGAAATTGTATCTTAGTCCCTGGCTCTTTAAGAGTATTTTTTATCAAGATAACCGTTAGCCTTAGCAGATTTAAAAAAAAAAACTAGTTACATCAATGGCATCAATGGATTGTGTTGTTACTACTGCCATAATAATTATAGTAATCTATGTTTCAAATGAGCTGCAATCAAAATCATTGAAGCAGCATGTGGGTAACGATGTCTGTCGCATAACTCATAAATAGTATAGTACGATAACTTTGCCTTAACGCTACACAATGCGGTTTTTCTAACAATATCCAAGTACTCGTAGATCTAAAATAATTATGTTAACTAGTCGAAGAATCATGAAAGAGTGATCCACGCTTGTCGCTTTATTGACCGTGACTAATGCCTGTGATGTTTTCCAAAAATCTTCAAATAGCAAGACACTTATTCCTAATCTGTCAGTTTCGTTACACCTACTTTGTAATTATTTAAAGACAATTTTGTTATACAAATTAGCATGTAGTCACATGTTCGTCAATTTAACATTATAATGACAGCCGTCTATGAACTTTTGTATTCCATGTTTCTATTATAATTTTCTGTTATTCAAATATTAAAAATCCTTAGGTACTCAAAAAATGCTGAAAAGATCTCGATAAACAATATCAGATTAAATAAACAAAAACAACAATTAAATTCGTTGTATTGTAGCAAATCATTTCCAAAATAATAATGACGTGTATAATTTCAAATTAATTCTTATAATTTCTTGAAATCAATACAACAAACCTAAACTACTCTTTTGCTGTCTTCGTTTTTCGCAATTTGTGGCCAATCCCTAAAGTAAGACTCCAACTCCAGTTTCTGCTCTTCCGAAAAAAATATGCAGTAATAAAAAGTATCTATATATTTCTAAACCGGTAAAATAATTCCAGGAGAGTGAAAATTCTAGCTGAGTGTACAAACTGTCGCGGTACAATTTATCATATTATATTTTGAACTTTTACTTTATTTATTGTCTCAGCAGATAGGTTAACTCGAAAATCACAGCCTTACAATAGATTAAGCGATATACGATAAAGCAAAAATGCGAAATACAATCAAATACGCAAAGAAAATGAATAATTTAACAAAATTAATAAAATCCAGGAAAAACTAAAAATTCTGTTAAAAGGTAAAAAAACAAGCGATAAAAATTAAATAAGTTTTATTATTTGCAACAATTTATTCATAGATTACATATCATACAGAAACAATTAAATACTGCAAAGAGTCTGAAGAAAGGATACAACGAAATCGATACTGCGAAGAATTGGATTCCATGCTTAAACAAGAACTCTCCAATACAAAAACATACTCAAGATGTCAAATAATAAATATAGTAACTGATTTTTACCGAACACTTTGCACACAAATCTTCTCCTCTAAACCATGCCATAAGCAATACATGCGACCAAGTAGGTACCCCGTACCCCGAACTACTGGATAAATTTACCGAATATGAAATACTTCAAAAAATTTAAAACCTTAAGAAATGTAAAAGCCGGTCCGTTGATAAGACGGTATACCAAATGAAGCCATTAAAACAGCAAAGTATCTACTGACACCTTATCTGACTTGTGTCTTTAACAAAGTACTAGATAAGAAAAAAATACCAAAAGAATGGGCACAATCCGATATCACATCACTGTACAAAAAAGGGGACCCAGCAGACATCGGTAACTACCTTCCAATCAGCCTATAACCAAGCCTTTACAAATTATTTGCTTCATGCCTTGAAAAACGTCTAGAATCTTATACTGAAAAATACCAACCAGTAGAACAGGCAGGGTTTAGTAAAGGTTTTTTGACTATCGACCACATACACACACTTGAGCAAATAATTGAAAAATATGAAGAACAACAACGTCCTCTTTATCTGGCCTTCATTGCCAAAGCTTTCGATTCAATATATCAAGAAAGCATGTGGGAAGCTGTGGGTGTATGTAACGTACCAAATGAAACTAATAGAATTCATAAAGGATGATGATGATGATGATGATTTGTGATAAAAGTATAAGTAGAGTCAGGCTAGACAGAAAAGGTCCAGAAATCAAAATATGCAGAGGAGTGAGACAGGCTGATTCACTGTCTCCCAGATTATTTATCAAATTATCACTGTTTTTCAATATATTATGAAAAATCTTAAATGGTCTGAAAAAATATTTTTTATAAATGGAAGGTATTTCGGCAACCTCAGATTCGCAGACGACGTTATATTGTTTTCAGAAACATCAACACATCTACAAATAATGTTAAATGATCTGAAGGAACACTGACATAAGAAATCGAATCGAGGCTATAGATGCTCTAGATTCTAGAACACTGTAGTAAACTAAAATGGAAATGGTCAAGCCACATCGCGTGTAAGAATGACGAGAAATGGACTAAAAAAGTAACAAACTGGTCTGGCCCGTTAGGGAAAAGAAAAAGAGGTAGACCCCTCGAAAGATGGCCAGACGAGATAAAGAAGACGGCAGGAGAAAATTGGACTACCGAGGCCAAAGACAGGAAAATGTGGAGTAAAATGGAGGAGGCCTATACTCGAAGAGAGGTCCATAAACAAGCATGAATTTATTGAATTTACAGAACGAATTTACTATTTTTACATATTTTAATTTCTTTAAAAAAGGCATGAATTAATAGTACCTACTGATTAATTATATACTTATTTGAACTGAATTTGACTACTGAATTTTTATCAGACAGAATTAAGAAAACATGAAATAACTTATTTAAAAATAAAAAACCTTAAATAAAACTACATCTAAAGCTAAAAACTACTGAATGAATTTACAATTTTTTTATAAATGTTGTCTGATGATAATTCATCTTCACTGACTGATGAAATATATTTAATTAATTGAATAAAAATAGGTTTTTATTATCTCTGATCTATATCCGTAACACAGGGTATCCCTAGTACGGACTCCATTCTCTCGCAAAGGGGCTTCTACGCACCTATATGTCACGTAAATGTATTTATTTTAAGCCAACTTTGTAAAGAGAGAAATTAAAATTTATTTATTATTATTATCTATCAATTAATTGAATGAATTCACTAAATTTAATATCAATTAATATTGAATTTTTAATCTAATATATATATATATAATAGAACTGATAATTTATACATTTTACATGATGTAATGTAATACTTATCAAGGATAAATAAATGGCTATATTAATAATAATAACCTGGTAGCCAGGATTATCCATCAGCAACTTGCTCTGAAATATAATCTAGTGACTATTAGTACTGTTTTCAATAAACCTGACATAGTGGTGATACATCGTTCAGAGCGCCGCGCAGTGATTGTTGAAATCACGGTCCCTCTTGACGACAACCTCGTGAAAGCTGAGAAAGACAAACAAATCAAATATATTGACTTAGCTCACGAGGTTGTCGACATGTGGAATGTGGACTCAGCAATAATTGTGCCGATAGTCGTCACGGCCAATGGCTTAATAGCCAAGAGCCTCGATCAACACCTAAGGAGGCTCTTGTTGGGCGGCTGGATCAAGGGCCAAATGCAGAAAGTAGTAGGTACTCCTTGAAACGGCACGGTGCCGGTGGGCTACAATTTTTTTTTTTTTTTTTTTTTTTATATCTAATATTTAAAAATGTAAGTTATAGTTATTTAAAGTGAATAAAGGTAATAATAATAATAATTTGCAACAATTTAAGACCTCAAAGAATACAGTCTAGCACTCTAGCCCAGCGGTTCTCAAACTTTTTTAGTCACGGAACCCTTTTGACAAGCAAAATACTTGACGGAACCCTACAATAAAACAATAGTTTTTAAAAGTGTATTCTTTATTATATAAGCATAATAAAAGTACAATGTAACAGTTACTAATTATTACTTACTTTAACCACATGCCAAGTACAATAATAGAAGATATTAAAAATGAAAAAATCTTAACTAATGGGAGGTATGAAACTGTTTTTTATTTTTCATCAATTGGTTGATATCAGGTTTGATAGAAGACATTTGAAGTCTCATATCAGGTTCGGCGTCCAGTCTATTGCGATATTTTGTTTTCGTGGCTGCATAGGTTGAGAATCCTGTTTCGCACAAATATGTTGTTGGGAACGGGAGAAGAATATTCAGAGCCATTCTGCCAAGCATTGGATATTCATCACGGATTCTGCACCAAAAATCGTTGAGAGGCGTCGTTTTGAACAGTGACTCCATACTTGTGTCTGATGACATTTCTAAAAGAGATTCATATATCTCGTTTGACATACTTTCGGGCTTTTGCAAGTTGGGTAAAAAAGGATTATGAATCCATGAATTTAGCTTCATTTTTGTATTATGTTCTTCGGGAAAATACTTTACAAAAGATGCGCGCATCGAAGTGAGATATTGGACCAATTCTTCAAACACATCATCTTGAAACATTTCCGAGTCGTTATCGCTAACAAACTCACTGAGTGACGTAAAGCTTTCTATTTCTCTCTTACCAACGCAAATAATCCAAAAATCTAATTTTATTTTGAAGGCAGTTATTTTGTTATAGGCCTGGAACACTGTTGTCTGTTTACCTTGCAATGATAAATTCAATTCGTTCAGTTTTTGAAAGATATCCGCCATAAAAGACAATCGGAACAACCAAGTTTTATCATACAAACGGTCTTTCAAATTAAAAGAAACTGTATCTGCTGAAAGAAACATTTGTAACTCGGCTCTAAGTTCAAATAGCCTTGTTAAAGTTTTACCCCGAGACAGCCATCGCACTTCTGTATGGAGCAGCAGTGTTTTATGTTTGCTGCCATAATCTTCACACAATAATGAGAACAATCGGGATTGTAGTGGTCGTGATTTGATAAAATTAATTATTTTTACCGCTTCATCCATAACTAATTTTAGATTTGACGGCATTTGCTTCATCGCAAGTGCTTGTCTATGCAGAATACAATGGCTGGAACTACAATTAGGCGCTTTACTTTTTATTCGTGATACTGCTCCTGCTGTTTTACCTGTCATCGCCTTGGCCCCATCTGTACAAATGTCAATGCAATCGTTCCAACTAAGATTATTTTCTTTAAAAAATATGTTTATTTTATTAAAAATTTCTTCCCCGGTAGTGTTTGTGGGCAGCGGTGAACACATAAGCATGTCTTCTTCAAAAGAACGTTCATATGGATATCTCACGATAACCAGCAAGATAGCCAGACCAGTGACATCAGTTGACTCATCCATTTGCAAGGCGAATCGTGTTTTTTGTAGACGTGCAACTAGTTCTTGTTTGACGTAGCTTGCCAGATCATGGATTCGCCGTGAAACAGTATCGTTTGATAGCGGTACAGTAGAAAGATGCTTTGCAGATTTTTCATCGAGCATACATTTTGTTATGTCTAACACACATGGCTTTATTAAATTCTCAGCGATAGTTTGCGCTTCACCTGCTTGTGCAATGCGATAGCTAACTAAATATGATGCCTCCGTGGCCTTTTCATTGATAGTTTGTGTTACATGCATCATATTTTTTTGAATTTCCAATAACTGTTCTTTTTTACGAACAAAAAATTCTTTATTCTTGTCTTTAGACTCGGGGTGTACAGTTTCTAAATGTCTGCGTAATTTGGCAGGTGCCATGGAACTATTAGGAAGCAGTTTACTACATAACATGCAGAGAGGTGAGCCGTTGGAATCAACAAATCCGAAACTGATATATGATTCATCATACTTCCTTTTTTTCGTCTTTGAAACCGTGGAGCTTGACGTCGTGGCATTATCGTCTGGATCGGTAATTGCTGTATTCTCCGCGCGTACTGCTTTTGAACATTCAGCGTCATTAGAAGATGTCGTTGCAACACGTTTAACACCTTTAAGCCAACGTTCCATTCTTCTTTATTAATAATGTTACACGTCAGGATGGTAGGGTCAAAATAATGCACAATCGTTACTGCGTTTATGAGACAAAGTTTAGTCCAAAGAAGAAATGTACAAAACTGATACAATCAGAATACAGCGGGCAGTAGAACTTACAAGAAGGCAGCAGGCTAGCCAGCTTGTAAGTAGGTAGGTACGAACTTATCGCTCCGAACGCTAATCGTCAACTGACTGACGAGGCGCGACTTTTTTTATATAACAGCGCTTTTATACTTTGTCCTAGACTCGAACTCGAACATTCTCAAAAATACTCGAGTCGGCGCCTTTGATAAACAAAAAGCGGAAATAAAAATATAAATACAAAAAAATGCGTTGTAAACAATCTCGACTTTATGCTTTTGAAGATAGAGCCGAAAGTCGCTTGTTCACAACTATAGCGTCTAATTCAGAGGCGGCTTTTATCAAAGGGACTGCGCGCTCACAAGTATACGCGCGGCGGGCGGATTCAAAACGTTCGACCAGTGACCAGAGAGAGGTGTTTTGTTTTTTTTTTCTAAATTCTTGCGGAACCCCTACAGGGGTATCGCGGAACCCTAGGGTTCCGCGGAACACACTTAGAGTACCGCGTCTAGCCAATCTTAAGTAAATCCATAATACAAATCATAGCCAGCTCATTGCTGTCCCACTGCTGGACACGGACCTTCTGTCAGAACATTCGAAATGATATAAATTATAAGTCCATAAGTCATAGGTATAGTTTACTATTACAGAAAAAAGTGTTGTAATTAGAAAAATCCTACCAAGCAATTTTGTTCTTTCCGACGTGACTTCAATATCCCTTGTAAGATAAAATAATACCAACAGTTTTGTTCCTGCTCTATCTTCAGAACGGTAATACATACCAGCGTCAAAATTGGTTTGATTATAGTGCATACTATGTAGTTTAGCAACAAATACTAAAAATAAGGGCAAACATAGACATATGTGGTGGTACGTGCATAATAAAGAGATGCAAAAATTCATATTTCGCTCACGGTGCGTTGATGTCTTTTGATGAACTCTCGTAAATTTAATCAGTTTCTATGGGGTATCAGGTCGATAGGTGGTACGGAACCCTTACTGTGAGACTCCGACTCGCACTTGGCCGGTTTTTAAGATAGAGCAGGAAGAAAAAAAATGCATTTGTTTTGAGGTTTCTTGTATGGGGACCCCCTTTGGATTTTGACCTTTTTTTATTTTTAGTACATATTTGCCATGATATAAGCCATGTAGTGGGTAGTAAGTATAGTATATATTCTGTATTTAAGTATCAATAGTATAGTTCAGTAGTAGTAGTAAGTAAGTACAGCTAAAAGATACAGACAGACAGCCGGACGGACAGATGGTGAGATGAATGAAAGAATCACTTAGGAAATAACAAAATAAATGTTATGTCCGTCTATGAAAATATGGTTTTTTTTTATGCTACACTAAGAAAAATCCGTGTGGTGCTGGACGTAAAGAATTGCACCACCCTATTTCTTCACATGGATCGTAAAAGGCGACTAAGGAATTCACCAGCGGCTGGGCAGCAGCGTTTTCTGAGTATTTAACCAACCAGCTGCGATCGCCAACCCGCCTGCCAAGTGTGGCGATTATGGCATAGCATACCCCAGTGGACGTGTTTCGGCTGAAATGGTGAATGATGATGATGAAGAAAAATCCGTGCTCTTTTTAGTTTTTCCTTTCATACCGTGATTCCACATAGATGTATTTATTTTTAGATACATTTATTAACATGATCACAATAAAGACGTGTTCTACAATCCGCCGTTAACTCCTTATCTATGTAAACCTAAAAAAACAAAAAAAATACTATAAATTATCATGGTAATTAATTAATTATTATTATTATTTATTTTGTAATTATCATTTCATGCACAAGCATGAAAGTGCGCATTGTTTTCTACAACATCATATAAGTTAACAAAACTAAGCGAGGTGTTATTAAAAAAATATAAAACACGTTACGATTCTGTTTCCTTAGTTGTAAAATTGCACAGGCTTTTGAAATGAGGATATTATGCCTGATCACAAATTGCTTCATGACTGTAATCGATCGAATACAATCTACGTTGTAATGACTCGGGCTATTTATTTATATATTTTTAATTGAACTGATTACTGAAAAAAAAAAACGAAAAAGGTTTGGTAGCTAAAAGAAAAGTTGGTTTAATCAACTTGAGAAAAATATAAGGGCAATAAACACATTGTTTAAGGCTGCTGCTAAAACTGCTTTTAATCAGATTCCTATGTTTACATAAGTTATTCATCATCAATAATTATCATTATTCATATGGTTGTGTCTCGTTGACCACTAGAGTGGCAATCATAGAAATCTAAATAATAAGGTTATAGAAGTGGAACTTGTCGCCGCAGTGCGCGAACCTTTGCTTGATCATCAGTGCTGTTTTGGACGCAGGGTCACTAAAATTGTATTTCGCAGCATATCTAACAGCGGATTTTTTAGGCTTAATTTATTTTTCATTGAATGCTAGAAACATGGTGGGCGTAATTGCGTATTTATGTGTTGGTAGCGGCGAACCGACGACACGCGTTCCGGTATTAAAAGATAGAACACATTTCTATTATCTACCTTATTATTTAGATTTCTATGGCGGCAAAACCGAAAAAAACTGTTAAACGTTAGCACTTGTCCCAATTAATCTATTGGTTTCGTTTTATGAAATGTTGATATCTACGGTAGTGAATTCATAAAAAAACATGGCATATAGTATGATGTAAATATCCACGTGCAACCAACTAACACGCAAAGACCCTAAATCCATGTTTTCTTACAAAGTTCTGTAAATTGTTCCACGAGTCCACCCACAGGTACTACATACAGACGAGACAAAATGTCGTTCTCTTCAATCAATTGCAGACATAACGTACCTTCATCATAATATAAGATGAATAAAACATTTAATAAATAGATATGCAATCCATCTCATCTGTATGAGCCTGTATTACCTGAGCGCTCGGTCTTCGCGTACACCTAAGTAATTGGCCAACTAGATATACAAACGATTACTATAACGAGAAACACGACAATTTGGTGCAGATGATGTCAATAACATGGATCTTTTTTCTCAAGTTATGTAATCGATAAGACCTTACACAATACTGGTACTTGTACTGGTTTTTATTTTACCCTTCGTCCTTAATACTGTTGATTTCTTAATTTTAAGATCCAATTTAGTATATAGTTTGCCTGTATTTCAATACCTAAAATTATGTATTCAAGTATGTCAAAGAAGAACGATGCATATATGCATATTATACGGTTACATAAACATATATGGTTTTTCAATTTAGCTGTTTCCCTGACTAGTTACTCAGTATTCAGCTTTTCACACGTGAACATTTCGTGAAAACGATTTTAGGTGGTGCTCTGACCAACCAAAAATACCCAAAATATTTTTATACAACTTACATTTAACAATAGATTTTCATAACAAAAATAAACACGACATTTTAGGTTTTATTAAACTAGTCAATGACAATTATTTACTTACCAATTTTTACACTGCAGCTAATCAATACCTATTGTATTTTAACTTTATCGAATTCAGTAGTCCATAAAGAGGCAAAAAATATTTCCACATGACTAAACCACGACAAACAATGACTAACAATAAGTGTTTACTATGTCCGCCAACTGCGCTAACAGCTAGATCAGTCGGTCAAAAGTAAGTGTTAATTAACTCTACCAACGTTATCATTAGGATTTAATAGAGTTTGTGTAGGACTAATAATGGAAATTAGAACTTATCTATGAAGTGAGGTGTTTTGAAAATGTCCGAGAATTTGGCACTAGATTTTTCCCGTTCATGTGTTATGTAGTAGCAGATGGTTTTTTTTTTGTCATTAAAATCATTAAATCTTACGAACGATCTTACGAACGATCTTTTTCCATTACAATGAAAATCTTACCGATCATACGAAAAACTGAGTCAGATATGGTCAGATATATTGAAACAATGCAAAAACATTGCAAAAATATTGAAACGATGACATACTGTAGAGCAAGACTAAAATGCATTTTAAGAAAGTAGAGTCAAACGAGATTTTTTTCAGCTCATAACCCTATACTAAAAAGACTATCTAACGCCTGACGGGCTGACACCAACGACCATACAGCCCAATAGACACCTAATGTTGAATATAATGCGTACAATAAATTCTGCCACTAGCTGAGGCGGGGTACTGCAATCTGGTCCTACCAAGGCGGCTATTGGCTAATCACTAACGCGCCAGTTTTGATGGCTCATGTAAGTGGTCGATACTGATTTGACGTTTTCAAGTAGCGAATAGTGGCGACCTACATTAGTGAAATTTCATAGATGTGTTTCTGACATCCGTCGCCTATTATGAAGCGTCTATGGGGTCTATGGTCGTTGGCTGACACGGACATACTGACATAAAATACGGAATAAAAAAAACTGCAGGATGTACGTACAATCGTACATACGTGTACGATCATAAATGATACATAGGTAGTGCAGTTTGATGGCGTGTGGCTAATGTTAGGTTATTAGAGTTCAGAGTAGCCATTATTGAACAATGATGAGACTGGAGGCGGACTCGACCCTCTTACAATTGTCACTAAATACGTGTTACTGTAATGAATCTTTTTTTCTAACGTTGCGCTACAAAAATAATTAATGAGACCTACAAAAACATGCGTGATAAATTAACAATAATTTGTTATTATTAGCTGTTTCTTTTGATTGAAATTGTCGGTAAGTAGGCGTTTTTGCAACTTCATCCGAAGTTTGCCGGACTCTGACGACCTCGTCCGTGTCGCTCCATTACTGAAATGAAGGTTAATCGCTCAAGAAACAGTTATTATTTTCTATCAACTGTTAACTCAATAAGGAAATAATTATAAATCTTAGATTGTCGTGCTAAATGAATGGAGCTCGGAACCTCGCACTTGCAAAATTCACTTGCGAATGCGAATGATTTGTGTTGAGGCAGCGCCTCGGGGTCATAAAGTCATGAGTAGGTACCACAGGTACCTAATTATTTTGTACGTATAACAAACTTAATTATCTGAAGTAGTATGTACTATGTAGGTTGTCGGTCTAAAAAAACAACCTCTCTGAATTAACTTTGTTTATCACGAATTCAATAGTTTTATTAATTTAGCTTGCGTGGTAAATAACTTATATTGAAATTCTGTTATTACCGAATTTTTTGTTTAAAATAATATTTTAATCAAAATTATTTTTACGCAGACACCCTACACACCTCTAAACAGTTCTACGTAGTTCAAGGTAAAGATTGTAAGTCTTTTACAAGATATACACTATTTACTTAGTCTTAGTACGTTATATCACATAAAATAATAACATGATAAGTCGTAACTCTTATAGTCAACAGCCATTCAGTATAGTAAATGCTTGAAATAACCAACAGCGCAGCGGGTCAAAATCCGACCATTTCCCTAACCACACTGGGTTATAGTCACTTGAGGTGATCCTTGTGAAAAACAAGTGAAATTAACATTAAACAACGACTTCCTACCGAAAATGTCACAGGTCATTTTATAAAGAAAACATAAAGGTGAGGGCACATTGAGTCAGTGAAGGCGACAGCACAAGGGCGCGAGCGCCTGTAAAAGTGGCTAAATAAATCTGTGAGAGATAAGTGTGGCCGAGGTCGGAGGCGACTGCTGACCGCTGCACGCATCGTGACGTACCTATACACGGTGACTTTTCGTTGTTTTCGGAAACGAAAGGGGTCATTGTACTCATCATTTTAACCACTCAAGTGTTTGGGTCAAAAAAATGCATTTTTATTGAATGGATGGGCGCCATCGCTTTTGGCTCGCGGTGGTTCCAATTACTTCCGATCCAACTTGTATTTTGTACGAAAACGTTATGGACCAACGGTCCGGAGAACACTTGGGGGGACAACTTTTACTATGGGACTAACCCCGAAATCGCGAAAATAAAATCCGCTGACCCCTATATTTCGTCGATTTATGTGAACACAAATGTAGGGATCAGCTGATTTTTTTCGAAAACAACGAAAATTCACCGTGTATATTACACACGAAAATACGCAAACCCATGTCTGCAGATTGATTAATCATTATTTATTAATTAATCATCCAGAATTTTGTGTACTAACACAAAAACGACAAAAATATCGTTAAGAACAGAATGAAATATATTCGTAAACATTAGTTATTGAATTCAAATTTATAAACATTAAACACTGCAATTTATCTCAAAAATGAACTGTAGAAAAGATTACAAGTAGTATCAGACTATCGGGTACGGTAACACGTGATAATTATACAACATTTTATATTTATTTATTTAAACAGTTGTTTCAATTACCTAAACATGTTACGCTTGCGGTTGGAATTTTTGGCGAAACAGTAGGCGTGGTTCAATGTATTGAAAATTCAGAAAAGTGTGAAAGTAGAATCGTTGACATTCCAACAATATTATAAATTACTTAAATAGTTTTACTTATCCTACTAGCCTATCCTACTTAATATTATAAATGTGAAATATTGTGAAGATGTTTGGATGTTTGTTGCTCAATTCCGCTGAAACGGCTAAACGGATTTGGATGAAATTTGGCACACAGATAGAACATAACCCAGATCAAAATATAGGGTAAGGTATAAAACTACTTAGTATTCCGGAAACATAAACAGTTCCCGGGGGATGCACGATAAGTATTTTTGTGATAAGCCGGTAAAACGCGGGCGAAGCCGACTCCAATATAATTGGGAAAAAGGCTCGGAGGATGAGGATACGCGGGCGAAGCTGCGGACACAGTCTAGCTAGTACCTTATATTTTTAAGCCATGTCACTGTACACTGTACTCATTTTTTACGTAAACACTGCTAGAGGGCAAAGAACGATGTTCTATTATACGTGTTACAGAGTTAATAGATAGCTCTAAACTGTATGATCTGTATGATGGGTCAGTGGATTTTAGATTTGAATGCTTACGTAGATTAGATACTTATGTGATATAAGTACCTAATCTACGTAAGCATTCAAAACTAACTACTAGCTTTTATGCGACTTCGCTCCCGTGGTTCTATATCCCACAAGAACCGAGCACTGTTCAATGATAAAAAGTAGTCTATGTCACTCTCTGGCCCATAAACTATATCTATGCAAAAAATCACGTCGTTCCGTTGCCGCGTTGCGCCGTGCTACGTGAAACAACCACAAACCAACAAACACACCTTAGTATTTATAATATTTAAATATAGAAGGATTTGAACATAATATTGAATTAAGAACATGGTTTAAGGATCAAAGTTCATGCGGAGCAATACACGCACAGAAATCTTTTTTCACTTGTAATTAGGTTTAGTCTATACTTATTCACGAGTAAAAACTATAATAAGATTTTAGGATTCCCTACCTTAAGGTGCTGCATTGAATTTGCAACCGTCCCTTTCTAACATACGGCAAATTGCGCGTGTGAGAACAAAGCGGAATCACGCCTTTTTGATGTTTTTTTACATTTTTGCAAATATCTCAGCGAATAAACATTTAAATAATAATCTGTTACACCAGAATTTAGATATGTACAAGATATATCTTATTCACAAAAAAACAATAGTAACAACTATTGGAATTTCCAAATGCATTGCAAAATAGTGCAAAAACAGACCTTACTTTGGAAAATAAACCTATCCAGCGAATTTCATTAAATCGTGTTTTCCCTATACCAAAATCTAGTAAATATAATGAAAAATCATAAATATGAAAATTAGATCACACTATCACTCACTATTTTTCCCAATGCCGCCCATTAAAAGGAAAAAACTAAACCCTTATACGATCACTTTCGTGTCTGTCTGTCTGTCCGCCTGTCACAGCTTATTTTTAGCATAGTTTAAAAGATATTAAAGAAAATATACGAAAATATGACATTCCCGCCGGACGGAGACAAAAATTTTGAAAAAAAATATAGGTAATTTATGGCCTATCTTAATAGTTTAGAGGAAAACCTAAACGAAGATCCTCTTATAGTTCTCACGGAAAACGGAATGGTACGGAACGCGACTTCGACTCGCACTTGACCGTTTTTTATTATGCTTATGTTATTATAAGAAATTGAATCAGAAAAACATTTAATGCAATGAATGAATCACCTGTTTGGATTAGTTAAATAACAACCTGCCTGCGGCTGCGCACACTGCAAGATGAATTAATCCAAACAACCGAAGCTTCCACGAAAAACGCTCAAAGCGGTGAACAGTAGCAGTATATTTACGATGACGTGCAAACAGACGCAATTCCTATCTTATTAAAATATAATTTTAAATTGTGTTAATAATAAAGTTTGTTAACTTTACATAGTATGTATACACAGACATAGTAAAAAATATAGACGAAGTGCTGCGAAAAATGATAGTGAAGCCAAAAAAAACTGTGCTCCTTCCTGTACAACAACCAGCGCTCACGCACACCACACACTATGCACCTGAAGGATATTTGCTTTCACGATGCTTACTGGACGATGCCCCGACATGTATACTGAGAGGGGTGAGCACGGTTTGAGGTGCATGTGTGTGCATGAGCGCTGGTTGTTGTACAGGAAGGAGCACGATTTTTTTGACTTCACTGATTGTTCGCAGTACTTCGTCTATATTTTTTACTATGTCTGTGAACAGGTATACAGGATGACTTTTTAATCATCATCCAATTTTTTAGGTAATATTTTCGCAATAAAATAATGTTCCCGGAAAAATTATCAATTTTGAGATGCAATATCTCAGTATTTTAGTACTGAGTGATAATAAAAGGAAAAACACGTGTTTTATTATTTTTAGCCGACTTCAAAAAAGGAGGAGGTTATGTATTCGGCGGGTTTTTTTTTGTTTTTTTTTCATGTATGTACACCGATTACTCCGAGATTTCTGGGCCGATTTGCGTGGCTGTTTTTTTATTTGGTAGAGGAAGTCCGCGCGGTGGACCCATATAAATTGTATTGACTTAGGTCGAGTAGTTTTTTAACCAGCTTCAATAAATCAGTTTAATTTAGCTTTGCTTACCTAGATGATCTACTAATAGTTTCGTTTTTCTGTGAATTATCAACTAAAAAGTATGAAATAAAAACTTTTTAACAAAAAATAAAACCGACTTCAAAAACCTTAAATAAAAAGTAAAAAATAATCCTTGTATGTATTTCAAAATCTTAACATAAACCAATATTTTGAAGGCGGCGCGTGTTTTTCATGTATGTTCGCATAAACTGTTTTTTTACTATAGATAAGCGCTCGACAGTACATTATATTTACATGACGCAAAGGGACAGTCACGCGCCGCCTTCAAAATTTTGGTTTATGTTAAGATTTTGAAATACATACAAGGATTATTTTTTACTTTTTAGTTAAGGTTTTTGAAGTCGGTTTTATTTTTTGTTATTGTTGTTGTTTAACACAGTGATTTATATTACAAACGTAGAGTGATGCCATATGCCATATCTCAATATTTTAGTACCGAATGACTAAAAGAAAAAATACGTATTTTAATATTTTCAGCAAAGATCATAATAAAAAAATTGGATGGTGTTTAAAAAGTCATGGTGTATTAATAAAAAGATAATAAGTACAAGGATGCGCAGTGTGCAGGTGCAGTGGGACTATGCTACCGCCTATCATCATTAGCATGCTGCGTGAACCCCATTTTCCCAACACAGATAGATGTCGTCCGTGCACTGAACCCCTCAATTGTCGGACATGCGAATGACTCTATACAAAGCACAAATAGACCACTAGACTATAAATACGATGCGTTTTATATAGGTAAATATGATCAATATTGGTCTTGGCGATTGTTATTGACACACGCGCATCCGTTCCGTGTGAGCTCAATTGGTAAAATGACCGGTACATATTTATTTTCATGAACGCAGTGTTCAGCGTCAATGCGGGCTAAATTATCCATGGATATTTATTATGAGTGGAAAACCTTCACGATTGATTTGTGTTCCCCCTACTGTTATAAAATCATCAACTCGGCCTATCGCAGTCCACTGCTGGACGTAGGCCTCACCCAAGTTGCGCCACAACACTCGATCCTCCGCCTTCCGCATCCAGTGTTATAAAATACAGGTGGAAATGTTTCTATGTTATTTAATTATTTTTATTGCGTATGCCTTATAATTTATAATAGATGTAATCATTATTTATAATATTTGAAAGCGTTGAAAGTTTAGAAAACCTGTCTGAACTTACCTATAACCCCTACTTTAAAAACACCAGAAAAAAAATAAGGATAGTCTCTGCTTCTTCTTCTTCTTCTTCGTGTCGACACGAGCTACATAATGATAATAGCTCATGTCGTGGGGAAAAGATTAGCCAGTCAGCAAGTTGGTAGCGGGGCTGACTGCCCAGGGTGCGCCGGACGTTCAATTAAATATCGTCACTCGTGGAGGCTCTGCTCATCATTATGAACAACTTTTATTATGGGATCAACCCTGAAATCGCGATAAAAATATCAGCTGATCCCTATATTTATGTTCACATAAATCTACAAAATGTAGGGATCGGCTGATGTTTTTTTCACGATTTTAGGGTTGTTCCCATGATAAAAGTAATAACGATGAGCAGAGACTACCCTTAATTTTTTTTCTTGTGATTGAAAATAGTGTTGTATAGTTTCTCAATTTAATAATAACTTCTCATAAGAATACAATTTGGAATAGAACACACAATTATACCCTGTACCTAGGCAAAGAATGACGATACGTGAAACTAGAGCCTGATGTTTCAAAAGTGCCTGTAATTAGGTTTATTTGAAATAAAAAACATTTGAATTTGAATTTGATTGACGGCTACTATACCTACATCGCAAAAAGATGACGTAATAAGAAGGTACCTACTAGGTACCTCAACAAGGAGGCTGGGGAACGATACAAGTAATTGCCGCAGCTACGACATGCAAAGTTACTTTTCTTATGATATTACAACTATGTACCTACCACTGTAATTATTCCTAAAATGTACCTAATAAAGTAATTTTTTTATGTTCACCTACCGCATGTCATTTTCTTGTGGCAATAAAAAAAAAATCTTTCTTTCTTCCTCCATTCTAATTGAAACTCTCTCAAAACATCAAGGAAATTCATGATTACATTCCATAAATGGTTCGGAACTAACGCGCGAGAAGACCATCAGTCAACACCGATACCTACTAATCAGTTAAAAACATAATTTTCAAGTACACTTCTACTGCTACTTCAGCCGTTACGTTTTTCACCAGTTACAATAAATATTATTATGTTCCAATTGCGATAGCAAACTTTCATCAAATATGTCTTAGGAAGTCATAAATAAGACAAGGCTTCATTCGTCATTATAAAAATGTTTCTGTAAGCGTTTCTTAGTAGACAGCGGCGGCGGCCGGTGGCTTCCTGATAAGATAACACTAATGTGATGAGTTAAACAATCTGTCAGCCTCACTCGTGTGTGGAGGTATTCACTCATTTCACGTTGACATTGTAACAACCTCAGATGTAACAACTGTGCAAATAAAGTTCACCAAAAATACGACTTTGTTGTCTTTATTCAATTCTTCGTAGGTACTTCACAAGCTTTTTAACCGACGAAAAAAAGGAGGAGGTTCTCAATTCGACGCGTATATATATATATATATATTTTTATGTATGACCACGCATAACTTTTTATAGAGTGGTCCGATTTTGATGATTCTGTTTTTAATGGATAGGGTATATCTCGAAGTTGGTCCAATTTAAATTTCAAAATCAAAATCCACCCCTAAGGGTAGTAAAACAGGAGATGAGTGTTTGTTCACCCACTGAATTCTTACCTGTTAACCGATTCTGTTGAAACTTGACACACATAAATATAGTTCTAGACACTACGACATAATGGTGACCTGGAGTTAGATTGTTGGTAGATTTTAGCCACAAAAAAATTAAAAATAAAGCTTTTTAACAAAAAATTGAATCGACGAAAACAGAAACTGAAAAGCGAAAAATAACTAATTATGAGTCGGCGCCAAACAACCAATCAACGAAGATCATTAATTACTTTAAATAAATAATAAAAACAACGTCACATCAAAAACAACGTGAAATTTTCAATGATAAACAATAACTTTCCAAAAATGCGTTCTCCGCTCGGCCACTTGCAACCACTTTGCTTGTTAAAAGTTCGTTTGGCGCCGACTCATAATTAGTTATTTTTCGCTTTTCAGTTTCTGTTTTCGTCGGTTAATTTTTTTGTTAAAAAGTTTTATATTGCATGCAGTTATGCTTATACAAAACCGTGTTTCTTTCTAGCATATTTTAATTAGTTATAAAGAGTTACTTAGTAGTCGTGTAAGTATAAATATTGAGGTAAATTGTTAGGAATCGGAAAGTCCACGCCCCTTTGGCAGTAAACGAAATGACGCGACAGTGACGCTATAGACAATAGACCACTGTTACCACAAAAACGTGGTCTTCATTACAAATTTGTGGGTGTTTTCGCGATGTTTTCTATCATCGATCCACCTAGTTACTTACATTTAAACATCATTAAGTTAACCGGGTAGGTACTACACGGCCAGAGTTCTACTTCGGTAGGTACATCCTCAGATTATAGAATAAAAGGTTAATAATCTGAGAAATACGATTCTGTACAATAATGTTGTTTTAATTTCAGTGGCCCTTACGCAGTGAAACAGATCAATCTAAAATTAATTAACCGCGATAAACTAATCTCATACCATTTGTTAATTATGATGACAGAAATTGAAAGCTGTTCCAAACTTGGGAATTCCTTAGCGGATGACTCTAGAATTTTAATAAGCAGAATATCTATTATACAATCCTACTTTCCTTTCCTTTTGTACACTTTACGCAATAACATTTTTTATACAATAATGGTGTCAACTTACGTATTCAGTTATGACAATCAATATAAATAAAGTTGGTAGGTAGGTATGTGAATTGTAGTTAGGAATGATTCAATACTGAAATACTGAAGATAATAATGAAGTACCTATCTCAATCAAGCCGCCATAGCTACTTATTTCTTCCTTGAAGAATATGCAATATTTTGTTACCTATGCCACAGATAATATAATACTATACTAGTACCTATGCAGAGATGGGTACAGGTAGTTCGTATGTTCATTCGTCGAGTTCAGTAAGCAAGTAGAGCTTTAGGTTTTATTCATAGCGATCGCTACCTCTTTTTCTGAAATGTCTCTGCCAATGATAATAATAATATAAATGTCTATGGGCTCTACATAATGTAGGACCCAATCATATTAAAATAATCTGAAATGTAATGTTATAGATTTAAGTTTGAAGAGGGCCACTTCTATACTTATAGTACCTTAAACTGTGCCACTTCTGTTTTATTTATTTCCCTCGGTTGATTTTTACAAATTTTGCAGATGTTATCCGTTAATTTCCAAAATATACGAGTAAAAAAAACTATAAATAGGCGGTGCATCATTGATCCGTTAATTATCTGATCAGCTATCGCTATCTAACTCTTCAGGGCCCGCTAACAATCGGCCTAATGTTGATGTTTATGTGTCAACGAACAGCAACAAAAAACAACAGTTAGTTGAATCAGTCGTGTGCGCTAACTGTGGCAGAATGTTATTTAAACCATTGACCAAACTAGTGTTTTCTTTTTAAATAAAATAGGCGTAAAATCACGTGTTCCCAATCTTTCATCATTAAGGTTCCTCTAAAATTTTCGAGACCAGCAAAACAACTAAATTTTAGCATCACATTAATCTATGACAAGTTTACAACGTGAAAATCTAGCTCTGCTTCTTATATCCCAAAATCGTGAGGAGCCTTTACAACAACGAGACCGAATGAAGATTTTTTAGTAGTAGATCCAGCATATGACCGCCTAAACAGCTTCGTCAATATAATGGAAGCCCTTAATTACACGACGAGTTTACAGCTAACGATATAATAATATACTTTGCACTGACAATCTACCAAACCGTTTTGTTGTATCGATGCCTACATGTGTCGCCAGAATTGCAGGAAAAAAGACAGTCTTAAAGAGACATGGCGAGATATCGTTGAGATCTTGTCCGATTGGAAAACCCGCTCGACCGCAAACAGCAAACTAGTACTTTGAACTGATGTGAAAGGAGGTTCTATTTGTTTATTTTATTCGCTCACTTTGCAGGTCCATCGACGTGGACGGAGAAGTTCCCCGAAGCGGGCGGCGCCCGGCAGAGCCCTGTGGACATCGACACGTCGCAGATCAAAAGCAGCGGGGGTAGCGCGCCGCCGCTCTTGTGGCGCTACTCCGTCAACCACCCCCGCTCCGTCGTCAACCCCGGCTACTGCTGGCGCGTTGACGAGAACGGATACGACTCGGGTATGTTTCAATTAGTATCTAAATACTAGATAGATACAGAAAGCATATCAAGAGTTCCATGAACTTGATCCAGATGCCTCGTCTTCTAAAAGCAAATAACAACCTACGATTGCCGAAGAAAGTTATTAATGAACAATATATTTGAAAACTATTGGAAAATTGTGCCTGAAGTAGCCATAATGCGCGCTTATACATACATTATTATTAGGACTTAACTCCTGCTCGTTTATGATGATGTCCTAATAACTCTTGGGAGATCATAGGCCGGACGACTAAGTATATTAATTATATGTGAAGTTTAATTTAACAATAAATAAAATAGCGGTCTCTAAAGTCTGTTAATGCATTCGGTATATCCATAATAGGACTATAAGCAGTGGCTTCCAGCTGCTAAAGTACTAAGAACAGCACAGCACACCGTGGTCTTCAATTTGCCTCTCAAGTGTAGTGAATGTATGTATGTGGCAATAACCACTCGAGACTTCAAGCTGACGCTGACAACAGCCAAATAGCCCAAATAGGCTACTTTTAAAAACATTTTAAGCTGTATCTATTCAGTCTGTGGGAATGAAAAAATATATGTTAATCTTGATCGTATTTCCTAAAACCTTTCTTGAAGTTTTCTCTATAGAAAAAAAAATTTAAACTAACCTCTTAAAACATGCTTTAGAGCAAACAACAACAAATTATTTACAAAATTTATAATAATAAAAGAAATTAAGAAGACATTTAAGAAAGACAATAATCTAAAACATACTTTTTTCTGTTTTTCAAATAAGCTTTTAGTTTTGTAAGAAAACAAAAATTGATAATTTTCATTCAAGTTGAGCGACGCACCCGGCGCACCCGATGTCCCTCCTCTCGTTGCCTCTCTTTCAGTTCTATACAAAACGACAATGACCGCAGAGGTCTGATTTTTTTTGCTGTTGTCAGCCTCTTAATGAAAATGTTTACAATCTTACCATGATATTAAATCTGTACGCTCGCTAACCAAAATTGTAATCAAAACTTATCGATGCAGGAAATATTATAAATATTATAATATCGACATAAATCACATATCTAAATGACTCTAACAAAAACTCGTTGTGTCTTAAGTACAGCCATCTTTGACCAAGGTTATCATCACAAAATTGTTTTGTATCTGCCAATTTTTTGAGTATTTTAATTATACTTAATTAGTCGCTGTGTCCCACTAACATTGAATTGGATAGGTATGCATTAAATTCCTTTTTACGTGTACCAACTTGAATAATAATTGCAGTGTTATTACATAATATGTTTGTCAGATTATAAATTAACTACAATGGAAATTGAAACAACTCGAATGGCATAAACGTGTAAAAGGAAGTTGCAAGTCCTCGTGCAAAGTGACGGCCAATTTGCATTTCCATCGACACAACGCGACGCCGGGCGTACCCCTCTCAATGACTCATCGTATCAGTCGCTCGTATCCCACGTTATTTCGTGAACACATATGTAAGTGTAACAAAAATTATTATGATAATTGGAAGGTTAGGTTGGCTCTCTTCGAGTTTACAATTTGGCGACGACTCAAATTTTAAAACCTTCCCCAACTGCATTGTCATATTTGCAAACATCCTCCTGGTTTAATCATTATCCAGAAAATAGCCCCATATCCTGATTGAGTATTGTAGCGGCGCCAAAGATAAGAAAATCATACAGGAATACTAACAAATCTTGACCAAGAGATACCTACAGAAAAACTTTCTTAGGAGACATTTGCTCTTTTTTATAAAAACGATATTGGCATAATTAGATTTAAAATCAGTTAGGGCAAACTTTCTTTAGTGGCAAAAAAAATGTTTTTGCTCTTATCAAAAACTCTCTCTTATTAAAAAGCTAAAATAAACTTTCGTGCCTCAACGTGCCTCAACTAGAATATCAAAAGCTACATGGGGTCTTGCATTTCATACTTTAAAAACTATCTACGGGCTACTTATCTAGGCTGTATGTGCTACGGTGCACCTGTATGAGCCGATCGGGTCATCATGGGCGCGGCACGGTGTAAATTGCTCCAAACTCAACGTTTTTGTTATGTAAGGCGAGGTGCTGCAATGACTATGGCTATATTCCACTAAAGAGAACATGAGCGTGGAGTTTCTAACACAACGTAGATCACAAAATTATTTAATCCCCTAACTGATGTTTGGGAGGGACATTTGACCGAAAGACATTAAAGGTGGGATACATTTAATAAGGTTCGTCACCTTCACCATTTATTTCCATCCGTTCGTGAACGGCTGCGAGGACATGGTTGGAGATGGATAACTGTGTGGCAGTTTTTTTTTTTTAGTTTTCAGTAAATTCTTTTCCTTCAATCTTGTTGCGTCTCCATTGTGCCAGTGTGCAACATCTTACTGTGAAACAAACAATCTGCCCATCATATATCATATCATCCTGTGGGAGTGTATTCTATGGCAAAATTAACGCGAAATTCTGTTAGACAGTTTGCAAGTTACAACCGGTGTTGTTTACTATGGGGACCTTGTGTCGACTAGAACCGATTTCCGACGTTAAAGAGTTTACCTATTATTGGAATCAAGTGTAACAGCTAACAAATAGGACCCATAAATCACTACATTTCACCGTGGTGCTAGGCACCTGGGCTTATCCCAGTTGCAAACGTCTCTTTCTTGCGCCCATAGCCTTTTACTCTATTCTGTCTTCCGCTTGATAAGGAGGGAAGTAGAAACAAATTTTCTTCCTACTCCTTCTACTAATTTCTTTTCTGATTAATTTCGTTGCGGTTTTCAAGACAGTTCATTTATTTCCCCTGGACGCGCCTAGCTTTATTGTTTCAGCGTTTTTCTGGTTGGTCGCCAACTTGCCACTATAGATCCTGACTTACAGGAGTTGCAGTGATTGGGAAAAAGTGGCCGGCTTGTCCCAAAAAAAAAAACCATGCATTCTGTTTCATTCTGAAGATTATAAAAACACTTGTGGCTTTATTATGCCTTAGATTTCAGAGGATTATCATGAAATTTTCAATATGTATACAGGTTTTAATTTAGGATGCAGAATCTTTGTTTTAACACTCAATACTAATATTAACATAGAAGCTTTATGATGCTGTACACTGAATTCCTAACATGATGTCTACTGAAAGATTTCAATAGATTAACAGTAAGCCCATTAATTTGCAGAGCTGCGAGGAGGTCCTCTCGGCCATGACGTATACAAGATGCAGCAGTGGCACTGCCACTGGGGCGCAATTAACGGCGAGGGCTCCGAGCACACCGTGGACGGCCGTTCCTTCTCTGGAGAGCTGCATCTGGTGCACTGGAACACCAGCAAGTACGACAGCTTCTCTAAAGCAGCCGGACAACCTGATGGACTCGCCGTTCTAGGCGTATTCTTAATGGTGAGAGTAAAGTTATTTGTGCCAAAAATTAATGTCTCCTTCCGGACTGTGTTACCAACTTGGCACTCATTCAATCCTGGCGGAATCATAGATCGATTGATCTGGTTTGGCACGCGTCACGTTTTGTTTAAGCGTAGGAATTACTTGAAATACCTACTTGATATCATATACAACGAGTCAGCCAAATCTTCTCTACAGACTTCCCAAGTTATCAGAATAATTACATTTATCTTAATTTGTATTGCAACTTTACGAAACACAATAAAAGAAAAATAAATGAAAGAAAAAAGAATGAAAGAAGAAGAAATGGACGTATGTAATATTCAAATCATCTCAAAAAACAAAATAAAATATTGGGAACGTTTAATTTTAATTGAAGTTAAGTACAAAAAATCTAACAAAAGTGATTGTTGCTACAAAGGCTCTATTCACATTTGATATAAGAGGTTTTAATGAGATGTTAATCCAACTCACAGTCGCGAAAGTAACATACAAGATGATTCTATTATTATTACGAAACATTCAATTTTGTGCGGTACCACAAAACATTTGTTTGTCTTCTAACAAATGTTTTGTGGTACCGGAATATTTCATGAAGAAATCTATTCATCCTACTAATACTATAAATGCGAAAGTGTTTGTTGGTTTGTCCTTCTTTCATGCAGAAATGGAGCAACGGATTGACGTGATTTTTTATATAGAGATAGTTTGTGGGCTCGAGTGACATCGAGGCTTACTTCAGAAAAAAATGCACGGTCCTTGTAAAGACCGGGAGCGAAGCTGCGGGTAAAATCTGATATATTTTATATCTGAAAAATAAGGTCAATCATGTTTGAGTTCAATATTAACAGATTAAAACACATAAAATTAATTGATTTCATACATGGTTGCGTTATATAGGTATATACCTAGTCGGAGATGAGTGATGCGATAACAACCCGCTCTTTCGGCTGACTGTCTGACTGTAGAGTTACTTTCTCTTAGCAATGCGTTCATTACAACGATGGCAATAAGACAATTTAAACATTTCTTTTAAGAACATTTCATGTCACTTTCTTAGTAAATCTATTCTTAAGTCAAGAAAAGTCGGCTGTTGTTACTTCTAAGAGGTAACAAAAACCGATCTAATGCGTATCGAAATGACTCAGCGGGTACATTTTACCACAATTTTAAAATAACTAACAGCTAAGTACATTATTTTGAGAAAACTGTTTATAAATTGCACAGCAGAGTTTGTAAACACTTGAATACATTTTATAAGCTCCGCCCTTTAGATTTGTAAACATCTGCACTTTACGATAATGTGAAAATTGTATCAATGTGAAATTTTTTTCATTCTGAAAATATTTGTTGAAACAATAGATAGGTACCTACTTAAAACTCTTTAATTGACCACTTTCTTTAGTTAGTAATTAAATAGTTAGTTATTACGGGCTGGAAGTAGTGTTGTTGTAAAGTGGCTACAATATTTAAATTAATTGTAAGGCGCGATACACACAGAGGCACAGAGTACATTTGTAATTTGTATATCAGAGGTGACAGGACGCGGACGAGGCACGGACGCTCTTCCTTTACTCATCCATTGCATGTTATTAAATGGTGTAATGCAAACAGGGACGCTCTTCCTTTACTCATCCATTGCATGTTATTAAATGCTGTAATGCACACAGGGACGCTCTTCCTTTACTCATCCATTGCATTGTATTAAATGGTGCAATTCACACAGAGGTGACAGGGCGCGGACGGGGCGTGGACGCGGTAGAAACACGTTACATTCATGTTCGTATCACGTCGACAGACGTAGTCCATGCCATGTCTTTTCTGTGTGCATTGCACCAAAGCACTCGTCATAGAACCGACTGCAGGGACCAGCAGTGCTATTCTGTAAGAACTCACTAGCAACTACTAGCAAGCTCACTTCTGAATCCACCGTGAAACCTAGTGTAGCAGTATAAACAAATAAAACAATACAATATAAGAGACTTCACTACGGATTCAGGAAGTGAGTTCGACAGAATAGCCACGCAGTACTTACTATGTACAGTCGACTAAGGGTTGTCAACCGTACTATACATAGTACGCAAAAATACGATATTTCATATAAAGAACTTTAAGAACCCTAAGTGCATACCCTGTCCTACTACCTATATTACTTTTCATTTTCATTAAAACTGCAACACCACTAAGCAAAAATAAGTACCTACTTAATTGCAACTTACTTTATAAGCACCTTAACTAAGGTACATTTTGAAAAACACCATGGTAATTAAGTAAAGAAAAAAAAAGTTAAAAAACCTAAGACGCTCTAAAAATGGTAGTCACGTTTTCGCAAAAAACCTGAAAATAATTGCGCTCGCTACGTACGCGCTTTTGCTTTCAAGAAAACATCTTGATTTTTATTTTTAAAAATACTATATTTTCTTTCAGTATACTATACACGCTGAAATTTGAATCGCTTATTTCCAGAAAAGGGGTCATTGTCCTCATCATTATGAACAACTTTTACTATGGAACCAACCCTGAAATCGCGAAAAAAAAATCAGTTGGTCCCTACATTTGTGTTCACTTGTATCGATAAAATGTAGGGACTACCTGATTTTTTTTTCGCGAGTTTTGGGTTGGTCCCATAGTAAAAGTTGTTCATGATGATGAGTACAATGACCCCTTTTCGGGAAATAAGCGATACAAATTTCAGCATGTATAAATTTTCATGTCAGCCTGTTTTCCTTAAAAACAGTTGGCAACCCCAAGTCGACCGCACGTCATTGTTAACACTTTAATTACGAATGCTACGAAATTAATACAAGGTGAAACAGTTACCACTGACGTGCGGTCAACTGTACTTAAGTAAAGCGATTTTGCTAAGTTAATATTGCACTTCGTGCAAGGAAGGTGATTGTGTCACCGAAGCCGTACAACAAAATCCTGTTATTTGCAATGTGTTCCATAATTTAGTGCACATGTCAGTTGCGTTACATGCACATAGATATATCGAACGTTTAAAATCACCTGCCACTGACTTCTTCATAATTTTCCTGTTTTATCGAGATACTTCAGCTGTTTTAATGATATCCACGATAACAGGACGTCGCAATCTGAATACAATCAGTCTCATTTAAATTTTACTTCATGAATACTTCCCTCAACAATACCACTACAGGTGTAGCGAATTATGCGAACAATAAGTCCTTTAGAACGAGATGGACTGAATATACGTATCATTATGTATTCAAACTTCAAAGGCTGCCTATAATTAAATAGCTTTAACCATTTGACGATGTCTGTGGTCTAGTGGTTCGAGTGTCGGACTGCTGCTCACGAGGTCGTGGTTTCGATTCCCACAGTACACAAATATTTATGTGATGAACATACCTAAGTGTTTGTGTTGGAGTGTTTCTTATGTATTATAAGTACGAATTTACAAAAAAAAAGTATATAAGTATTATATCAATTGTCTAGTACCCAGTACCCATAGTACAAGCTCTGTTAAGTTTGGGACTAGATAGTGCTGTGCAAAATTTCCCAAAAAAAAAAATATACCTATATTGTATTTTGTCTACAGGTTGGTTCAAAGCACGATGAATTGGACAAAGTGATTCGGTTGCTTCCGTTTATTACACATAAGAACGACAAAGTGACCCTGTCTGACCCGCTGGACCCGGTGAAGCTGCTGCCGCCACAGAACGCGTACTGGACGTACCCTGGCTCCCTCACGACCCCGCCGTGCACTGAATCCGTGACATGGATCCTCTTCAAGCAGCCCGTTCAAGTTTCCGCTGATCAAGTGAGTTCAAGTTTAAACAGACTGTTTGCATCGTATTATAAGGAATTTAGTTTATTTTTATTGATTTGATGTTACGTCATATTATTAGATAGGCTGATAATGTTCAAGTACAATTGAAGAGACAAGACACTACCTAGGCACATTTTGTGGAGACAACCTTATAATCTGAGGAAGACAATAAACTAATCAGTAACAAAGAGATCATTAATTCCCCGTGTGGAATATGTAAGCTACCTACCTATAGGTACAGGGTTATTTTTAGCCTTCTTCATTAATATGCCAAAAACACTTTGAAGGTAGTGTCTGCTGATCATTATTCACATCTTTGACTAAGGAACCAAGAACCAACTCTGAAATCGTGAAACAAAATCCTCGTAGCCAATGACCGTTCCATACGTCATACTAAGGTGGATACCTACCTCGATCAAAATGGACCACCTGACTTTTTTTTCACGATTTCAGAGTTTAGCAAAAGAAGTAAAAGTAGTGCAAAATTATCAGCAGAGACTACCCTTAAAGTGTTTTTGGTATATTAAAAATAATCCTGTAGCTACCTATTAGCCTATTAGATAGGTAATTTACATCAAAGACTTTGTATACCTACTGACGATTTACATACTCCACAGAGGAAACTGATGTATTTGTAACTGATTAGTTTATCTTCACAAACTGTACCTACTTATAGCTACAACACAATTTTCTAATCACCAGAAAAAATTCAAGGGTAGTCTCTGCTCATCATTATGAACAACTTTTATTAAGGGACCAACCCTGAATATATTTTTCACGATTTTAGGGTTGGTCCCATTATACAACGTGTATCAGAAATGCGTGGTCATATTTGAAGAGCTTATTCAGGGGATGCTATCGAACAACTTTTACTATGGGGTCAACCCTGAAAACGCGAAAAAAATTATCAGCTGATCCTTACATTTTGTCGAGCGACATCGATGATTTAGTAGGGAACAGCTGATAATTTTTTCGCGATTTCAGGGTTGGTCCCATGGTAAAAATTGTTCTATGCTATGCCCTGAATTAGCTCTTAAAATATGACCACGCATTTCTGATACACGTTGTATAATAAAAGTTGTTCATAATGATGAGCAGAGACTACCCTTAATTTTTTTCTGGTGATTTAGGGGTGTATCAGTGGACCGACTTTTGTGGCGCAACTTGGGAGAGGCCTATGTCCAGCAGTGGACTGCGATAGGTTGAGATGATTGATTGATAGGTATACAAGTAAAAAATCTAACGCATCGCAACTACCTACTTAAGTAAATAAACATATTTCCCAACCCAGGTATGTCATTAATAGATACTTAGTAGAGTCATTATAGTCTTTTGAAAATGTAGATATAATCGGATTACAAATAGTAGGTATATGACGAATCAGAAACAAAAGCAGTACACATCGTTTGGTAAAACGATGTGTACTGGTTTTCGATGCATAGCGCTCAAGTATCCACGGACGAAATAATCACAAACGTCCGTTCACGACCTACTTTAGCAGCTACTCTGCTACTTTCCAAACACTCATTAGGTGGAATATGTTTTCTAAACGTGTATTACACGCTTTATTACTCTCAGTATGTATAAATGTTGATCGGTAGGCATAAGATTTATTTTTTCTATCAAGCTCTATGTAATGACATAGGTATTTCCAGCAACTTTCTCTTGATGAGAGCTTGATGTGATGAGATGAGATTCTACCTAATTTAATCCTAATAATCAAAAACAATTACTTAATCATTAATAACATTTGTAATTAATGGCATAACTGATTGGATTTCAGTTGGCTTCGATGCGGAAACTGAAGTGCGGTGAAGCGTCACGCGGAGTGGAGGCAATGGAGCTGCTGCACAACTACAGGCCCACGCTGCCGCTCGGCAACCGCGACCTGCGCGAGTACGGCGTGGGCAACTAGCAGCGGCGCCGCCAGCACCGCCTTCGGCACGGCGATGCGCTGCCACATGCGCCACCAGCATACAATCAGATACTGAGCTGCGAATTGCGCACTTACCTCTCAAACTAGTGCCTGTATTCGCATTCCGGCGAGCTAATCTATCGAATGACACGTGGGCTACGTAATTCCTATGAATGGTGCCTACACAATGTAGATGTTCCGTATAAAACGAATCTCGTCATAGCTATGTATGTAGTACCTACCTAGTTATAGTTCTCAAAGAAAAATAATCTCTTTTATCCCAAATACGCATATAGTCTCGTTAAAAAAGTGTTTAAAAATATCAAAGAAATTCGCTGTGTATATATAATTCGTTGTATTTGGATAACAAACATTCAAACACAAGCGCATTTATCATGTTAATCAATGTAATAGATATATGGGAGTCCAGATGTGTGAGCTATAGTTTATGTGATTGCAGCTTATGAAGACACAAAAATCAAGTGCCTCCATTTCTTCGAATAAAATGTTAGTTAGTAGTATTGAAATTCATATTAAATTAGAAACTGATATGAAATTTAACATGACACTTCTTGGGTCACACAATATGTATGTAACTAGATATGTACAAGTAAAAAAAAAACAAAAATATTTTTATGAAATTCATAAAGTGGCATAGTTTGTATCATTATAATAAAATTATATGTACATAAGTTTTATATTGTAATAATTTACATACAATATCCCAATATCCCGGAGGTGCGTAGTTCAAAGTAGTTCAAAATTGAAAAAGTGACTTCATAAAACGAAACGTAACACAAGCTAGGGCCTAGCGTCCACAAAAACGTCCACATTTGTTTTGACTGAAATATGAGCTGAGATGTAACTTAAGAGCCCCACTGCGTCTCAAACGTCATATTCAATTAATGAGTTAGCGTATTTGAGGGGACTTATTGTTCTTCTTTACAGTACACATTCCTTCACGTCTAATAAGACAAGTAATATGTATCAAGGGCGGGCGTCACCAGCCAATGGGTTAGAGGGGTTTATGAATTGTAGGTAAAATAAATACAATTTTGTAACATTTTAATATTTTACTACAAGAAAAAAAAACGTATAAAACTTAATCAATCTTCTTGGGGTTTTGTGAATTTTTCGACAACTTTATTAAAATCCTCTAGTTTCGAATCTCTAGGGGTGCAGCTAGCCAACCCTGGCAACGCCCATGAATGTATGATACCTATTCAGTCCAAGCAATTAAAATTTACGTTAGGTCACTGATCTCTTTCTTTAGACTCTCCCATCGACAGGACGAGTCTATCACTGAATGAAGTCAACTGAAGTCGAGGCGTTGTCTTGACTGAACAACTTACATAATACGTAATAAGGTAAGTATTGTATGTACCTTAAAACAAGAGTGCCTCAAATGTATGTAAACGTCATAGTTATGTTAACTGGGACGTCATACGATAAATTTTAATGTATTTATGTTATTATTTTAGATAAGGTGCTTGAAGCAATGTACACAATAAACATAGTTTTAAATAAAATAAAATTATCTTTTATTTTACAATTTCAAGCCAGGACAATATTGTAAGGAAAACACTGTTAAATTAACACTGAACGTGGTCTATCACTGTTACCTATAATTTTAGAGTAAAAGCCTTGAAACTCCTACACCTATTACTTATGTACCTACCTAATCTATGTTTTACTCCTCAATCGAATTATATTATGACCTAATGGTTGATAAAACCTTTCTATCGAAAAAAATCAGTCCGCTGATAAATATTCCTTCCCAAAATAGGTCGTAGGTATTGGTCATAGTGATTAGACAAGGGTTATACTTAGGGTTACCACAATTCAATGTCGGAAGGGGGGGCGGCAGGGCGGTTCAACCCGGGCCTCACTATTTGAGTGGCACATTTTCGGGCGGTTTTGCTTAAGTATATGGATTGAAAACGCAAAAGTTTAGGTTCAGGCGGTTCAGGCCTAGAAAATATCTATGAGCTCAAGAAGCCTTAAAATAAATAAGTAGGTATTTGAAATAATTTTCAATGAGTAGCAGGCGCGGATCCAGAGGGGGGCGGGCAATGGGAGCAATTGCCCCCTGAGCCTCGACCTAAGTACGTCTGAACTCGTAATGATCACATCTCTACCAGTATTAGTAGTGCATTAAGTGGCAAGGACGGGCAATGGACAGCATTCCAAAATTTTTGCTGAATAAGAACAAGGCGCACACAAATTAGTATTTATCTGGGGAATGCCTGTGTCATAGAAATATAACACCTATGCCTGTGTCAATGTCTATGACCTGTGTATTACTTTCTTAATTTTCTTATGTAGGTAATGTAATTATTAACAGAAATTCAGCAATAAGTATTTCATTACTTAATAAATTAGATAAATACTAAAGTACTGTTTTTGATTTAATTCTAACTTATTGAATTATAGCGATGAATCGCTTTTAATGATTAGTCTCGACGAATTCCATTATAATTCCACATATACTTCTTGCCTTAGCTTGCGTCCTAGGTCCCAGATAAAGTACCTAATGAACTTAATGAAGATACAACTTTGTAATGATATATCTTACTGAGTATGAATATGCAATCTTGCACAGTGAAAAAAACTCGTGTGCTACGCTCACGCCTGATATTCAGCCTTCGTATGCTCTGCAACTGTTCTGTTACATTAATTTATTTGAATGAGGAAAACTCGAAACCACCAAAAACAAACAAAGCACGTACTCGCTTTGCTCGCGCTTTTCTTTGTTTCCGTGCTAGCGAGCGTAAACTTGACGCCATGTCATGCATCTTATACTCACACTTTCCAAATATTTTACACATAATTACGCTACGCACATACAGCCCTAAAATCAAACAATGTATATTGTAATAATTAACCCATTTTCTTTTCTTTTATTATGATCTCATTTTTAATATTAGTATAGCTACTTAGAATGTTAACTAAATACTGAGTAAACTAAACTACTTAGTAAATTAAAAATATTCTCTTAAAATGAGAATTTAATTGCTTTATATACTGATTCATTAGTTTCTCACTTGAAGTTTATATTTTATTTAGATTTTTGTCTTTTGATATGTATTTTTTTCTTTATTTTAACCAACAACTAGTCTAAAAATGCTGCTACTCGGCTCCCAAGATACAGGCTTGCCTAGTTTGGGAACCACTGCTAAATTCTCAACAAAGCTAACGACTAGTTACTTATTGCTACCTGCTTTAAATTGTTAATTTTAATGTAATGTTTTGTGCCTTATGTAACGCAGTAAATAAACTATTTTATTTATTTATGTTTTTGCAAAACATCTAAAAAAAATTCGCGCTGGCGCCCTTTCTGTTGCAATTTTGGGATGGGACCACGGGTAGTAATCTTAGAACAAAAATTTTCAACGTTATGTCTATGATTCTAGATGGGTTCAATAATAGATTTTGACAGTTACTTCGTCCCCCTCGGCGTTCCCCTTCTGGTCTATATATATTATATTGTTGATATATTCTCTTTGTTGTTGTTATATACCTATGTGTAGAGTATACAAGTATAATCTCAATTATTGAAGTAATTCTCTTTGTAATTAACTCTTTGTAAAATGGGCAGTCTAAACTATGTACCTATCCCATTTAAAAGTTTAAATATACTATTCAGTTTTCTACAAAGTTTAATATAACTAAATAAAAACGTACATTTCGAATTACGGTTACGAAATGATTGTTAACGTCTGCCCAACAAACAAGCCTACTACTAGCCACTAGCATATCAAGCCACTGTTATATCATCACATCAGGTAAGCAAATAATAATATATTTCATTTCAATGTTAAAGTGTAATATTTGACAATGAACTTTTCAATCTGCATGCAGTACACACTACAGAAAACGATTATTTCAGGCTTCTGCGGGCCAAACGAAGCTTAATGAATTGATACACAGGGAAACAAGCCCTTCCCACCAGATGGTTCAAATAAAACTAGGAGTTGGGAGATTAATACAATACCGCTTGAATATTATTTGTTTCTTTTTGCAAACATGAGTATACTACATGCTACCGCAAGTTGGAAATCATAAAATATCACACATAATGCAATACTATAGGGGACACTTCTAAGTACTCCTTGCCAATCTGGCCCTTATGCCCGCCCCTCCCAGAAACAAATCCTGGATCTGCCCATGGCCACAGCAATAGGATTCCATTTGGACCCTTCGGTGTGGAATCTTAATAATATTAATGCTGTTGTAAAACAAATTTTTATTATTTCAGATACTGAGATGCCACCGCCTACATACAGTTTAGTTGGAAATCATTTGTTAAATGAGGTAAGCAACAGCTTTTTTCATTTTCTTTAATGGCATTTATATTTAAAAACAAAATAATATGAATAATAATATTATAAGTTAGCCTCAACGAAGTAAGCTGTGTGTGAATGTCACAATCAACTGAGAAATGTTTGAGCATGACGGTAGGCAGGGTAATGTTCTAAAGACATTTCTATTAAAAAATGGTTCATTATTATCAGCCTGTTACTGTTCCACTTCTGGGCACGGGCCTCTTCTCAGAAGGATTCAGGCCTGAGTTCACCATGCTGGCCTACTGCGGGTTGGTGGACTAAACACCATCAAGAACTGTATGAAGCACTCTCAAGTGGGTAGGTTTCCTCACAATGTTTTCGTTCACCGTTAAAGTAAAAAGTGACAATCAAATTCTCATTCACACTTGAATTCGAAAAGCCAGAGGTGTGGGCCGGGTACGAACTCAGATCCCCCTGCAAGGATGGCAAGTATTCAACCACTAGGCTATACTTTAAATTACTAGGTTATAATGTTCATTCCGGGACCCATCTGAAAACCAGTGCTGCAACATTTCGGTGTTGTAGCATATGCTGAGATGGGGGCCTTTTTAGTCTTTTACAGGCATATTTTTTTAATTTTATTGTTGATGTGTTATTTTTTCTCTCGCCTGTAACAAGATTAAAATAATTATTTTATTTCTTTCTTTCATTTTGTTTGATTTATGTAAATGCAATTATAACATTGTAGATATTAATGTAAAACCAAGTCGTTAAAAGCCTTAATTTTCCTTGCAGGTAATGTACAATCAAATAAGTCCCTTCAACACTGAAGACGATGACTCCTGTAGCTAGGAAGATCCTGTGGATGCAAATCAAACAAGAAAATGTAGAATTTTAATCTGATTAGAAATTTTGGGAGAAAATTGAAAAATAAACAGATTTATGTAAAAGTAATGGTTTTTATTTCACTTTCACTATAAAAAATAAAATATTAGCAATGCATGTATAGGTACCTACCTACGCATGAATAAGAGGCAAAAGCCTTGTATCCAAGGCCGAAATTTAAAAACCTTTTGCTTGGTTGGAAGTTGAAAAAAATGTATTATCTGTGCTTGTCATTTTCTATTATTGAGGTTACTCTTTGGTTCCCTATTGACCAAATTTCTTGTTCGGAGATTGTCGTCTGATGCGTAGCATCTCTACTTGGTCTGTGGATGGGACTGTAGGGCCACATCCGTAAGTAGGTCGTCGTAAAGAAGTCGCGAGCTGAATTTTGGAGAAAACAATATCTACGTTTTTTGATTTTTGAAAAGCAACTAGCTCCGGACATCTAAGTAATTTGTAAATTATATATCAAAAACTAGTTTAGTTTACTATGCTCGGTTTTTCTTTGCAATGTGTACCTATTTGAAAAATAAGTTTCCTGAAGCCAACTAGATAATAGAGTTCATCATGAAAATTGCCCAACCCCCTGAGCGGAATCCTGGATCCGCGCATGATGAGTAGTCCAGCAGTGGACGTCTTTCGGTCGAAATGATGATGATGAGTAGTAAAACCCTTGTGGAGTGCCATTTTTCAGGGGGTTGTCAAAAGATAGGTACTCAAAATCGCTTAGGAATATTTGTCTAGTGTGTCTGCCCCCCTAGCCAAGTTGACAATCTACAATCGTCAACAACGCTATAGAAAACAATCAAAATGTATTGATAGTTCTGCTTTGTAGAACCCAATTACGTAGTTATTATATTGTTTTTGGTACAACTTCGAGAATAAAGCCGACTCAAAGATTCAACTGAGTAGGACATTTATTTATTTATTTATTTATTTGTTATTGGTAACTTCACAGCTTACAATATTTTATTCAATACATTAGTCTAGACATTACGCCAATTACGAAGCACACAACTAATTAAATTCACAAACCTATGCAGAGAGCCTCTTGGGCATTTATACCATAATTATCTAGTTAGTATTGGTAGTGTGAGTGTGTGTGTACTGGAAGAGTGTGAAAAATGTGTGTGGTGAGGTGATGGGTAGTGAGGTATACGTGAGAGTCGTGTAATTTCGGGCACTAAGCGGAGTTGACCTGTGATAACGTTTGAAGGATTTGTTTTTTCCACGTTATTTTTGAGGCGTTAAAGGGGTCTAGCGATGAAAATTTGTTATTATACAATGCTGGAATACGAATGAATGGTGACATCTTTAGGTAATTAGAAGAGGCCGAAGGGACTGCTAATAATGGGGTGTGTCTGGTGCGTCTACGCGGTACATTAAAATTTATTTTACTGAGTAGATGAGGGCAGTCAAACTTGTTACTAAGAATGTCATGTAGTAACATCAAATCGTTAAGTTGGTGTCTATCTTCAAGAGTATTTAATTTATAATATTTACAGGTATCAGCATAATTTGGAAAAGAGTTTCTAGTTTTATAGTTAAGGTATTTCAGAAATTTTCTTTGAATGGATTCAATTTTGTCAATATATTTTTTATAGAATGGACGCCAAATTACACTAGCAAATTCTAAAATGCTTCTAACGTAACAAAAATATAAGACTTTTATACATTGCGGGTCCTTAAACTGTTGGGTATTACGTATTATAAATCCCAGGGATTTATAGGCTCTGCTGGTGATATGGACTATATGGTTCACGAACGTACACTTTTCATCTAGAATCACCCCTAAATCTCTTACCTCAGATACTCTGGGTATTAAGTCGTTACTAATACGATAATCATAGGTAATAACTTTGTGTTTCCTAGAAAAAGCAATCGTTTGACATTTTTTTGTGTTGACACTAATTTTATTATTAATATAGTAATCGCTTAGTCTGTTTAAATCTTCTTGAAGTAGTTGGCAATCGCCCAAACTGTCTATTTTCCTATTTTTTTTTTTGTCATTGGCATATAAAAGGTGTTTAGAATGGAGAAAACACTGAGTGATGTCGAATAGAAATATATTATAGAGTAGAGGAGATAGCAACGAACCCTGAGGCACCCCGGATGTAACGTCTACAAAGTCAGATCTGTGACTGCCGATAACTACCGCCTGACGCCGGTTCCTCAGGTACGAATCTATCCACCTGAGAAGATTCCCTTTTATACCTACGGCTTTTAATTTATCAATTAAAATACAGTAATCCACCCGGTCGAAAGCTTTTTCAAAATCAGTATAAACTACGTCTACTTGGGCTCCATCATTCATACACGTAATCAAATAATCGGTTAGTTGAAGAAGGTTAGAATTAACCGTACGAGATTTCACGAAACCGTGCTGGGATGTGGGTATACAGTGTCTGGTTGCATTGTAGATATGACCGTAAACAATCTTCTCGAGCATTTTGCCAAAGTTATTTAATAGTGACACGCCTCTGTAGTTCGTTACGTCAAGTTTAGAGCCCTTCTTATAGATAGGAACAATTTGAGCTTCCTTCCATTGACTCGGGAATAAACCCTCGTCGAGAGACTTCTGGAAGATAATCCTAAGCGGAGCGATTAACCCCACT
This sequence comes from Asteroscopus sphinx, assembly GCA_949699075.1. NCBI lineage: Eukaryota > Metazoa > Arthropoda > Insecta > Lepidoptera > Noctuidae > Asteroscopus > Asteroscopus sphinx. The sequence continues at coordinate 13,648,838 of OX453001.1, forward strand.
TCACATTTTTTTATAAATATAACAGGTATTCCATCAGAGCCGGCTCCTTTTTTAATGTCAAGTTTATTAAATACTTTATTTAGGGACTCAGGGTCAATGAAAATGGAGTGGATGTTGTTTGACAATGGTGTATCGTCGTAACAGGATAAATTATTACAGCTCAGAGGATTAAAAACACTGTGAAAAAAACGATTAAACGCGTCACAAATATCCCCTCCACTAGAATAAGTAACACCCTGATAGACCATGTTACAAGGATAGCCAGACGATTTCCTTTTAGCGTTCACGAAATTCCAAAACTCTTTGGGGGTTTTTTTTAATTCTTCCTCACATCTAGTCGTGTATTTAGAAAAATACTCTGTTTGAAGATCCTTGACCCTAGTCCTCAAAAAAGAAAACTCCGCGTAATCAGATTGGTTGTTGAATTTTTTCCACCTTTTGTGAGCTAAATATTTTTCTTTAATGGCATTTATTAATGACAGAGGGTACCATTTAGGGTATCGGTAGCGTCCTGATACTGTGACCGTCGGAACGTGTGAGTCAATAAGTGAGCGTAATATTCCGTAAAAATTGTCGACTGCCTTATCTAACGCACATTTTTCGAGACAAACATTCCAGTTTACACGAAGAAGTTCTGAATTGATTTTATTGTAGTCTGCTTTGAAAAACTTTTTAATAACTCTTGGCTGAGAACGTATTGGTTTATAGCAATAATTATGAACACAAAGCTCCATTGGGACGTGAAGCTTGTCAATATTTACCAGGGATATTTCACTTACATCATTTTGAAAACATCGCAAAATTCTATCGTCAGCCGATTATAGGGCCGATGGATCTTTTTTGTTTTATCGTTTTTCATAAAATTAATGTTTGAATTACACGCACATTCGTGGAAATTAGAATAAAGATAGGATTGAAACTGAAAAAATAAAAGATTGTAAAATTCGCGCCACGAATGCCTTTACTATATAAACAACTATTCTGTTATATTTTTATATTGTACAAAGCCTTAAACTCTAAAAAGTACACTTAAATTGTGGTTATGCTTACGCATAAACAAAAACATGGAAAATTTCGCTACGCACGCGCTTGTCTTATTCAGCCTTTATTTCGCCCATGTACCCATAATTTGTACGTTGTTCCTGTTTACTACTATTTTCATGGTGTACAATAAAGTATATTCTATCTATCTATCTATCTATTTTCTTTCTTGGCGTATGTTTATGCAGCACTTCAGAGACGCGCTCTTTTTAAATCTGACGACAAAAGCGCCCCACGCATAGACTGATATAATCATTGTTCAAATCAACTGCCGCGTAAGTGATTAGCCAATAGCCGCATTGGAAGGGCCAATCAGATTACAGTACCCTGCCTCAGCTAGTGGCAGAATTTATTGTATACATTATATTCAACATTAGGCGTCTATTGGGCTGTATGGTCGATGGGTAATATGTACACCTAAGGGTAATATGTATACCTAAAACTAATCCATTGAGGTACATATTATGTACCTCAATGCCTTAGGTTTTTGTGTACCTATTGGCTATGTGCGTACAAACGTATTTTCGGGCCCCGTGAATTATTTTAATAATTAATTATTAAGCCATGTTTTAACAATATCAACTAAAATCTAGTTAAAAACTTATGATAAATGTGTAACATTGATGATTTTAAAGTGCAATTAATAATATTTCGAAAGCATAAAACATTATTTACGTAATATATCCAACCTGAAGCTGTGACAAAAGAAAGTAAATTAGTTTTAGCAGAATATGTGAGAAAAAATAAAAAAGTATGAATTAACGGCCAAAGTTATTTAATATGAGGCAAAAATAATACTATTAGGCAAACTTCAGTGACATTGGTGTCGATTCTCTTGTTCACGAACTAAACTTATTTTAAACTATCGCTCTCTTTTACTAATAGTAGATACAAGAAAGGGATGGCAACCATTTTAGAACTGTCAAATTAGTTTACGTGTTACATTTCTTTGTATTTTAGTGGGCACGTTCCGAGATCACGACTAAACTTGTATGGAAATTTTAATTTCGTCTAATTTGACAGCTCTTAAATGGTTGCCATCCCTTTCTTGTATCTACTATTAGTAAAAGAGAGCGATAGTTTAAAATAAGTTTAGTTCGTGAACAAGAGAATCGACACCAATGACACTCTACAAAACATCTATAAATTTAATGTAAGTACCTACTCCAAATTGTGCCACAATTATTAATTTTCAGAAAAGTTACTTCGTTTTAGCATTATTTTTAATTATTATAACTAATCATCATCCGCTGGATGCGGAAAGCACAGGACCGGTCGTTGTGGCGATGCTTGGGGGAGGCCTATGTCCAGCAGTGGACGTCTTTCGGCTGAAATGATGATGATGATGATTATAACTAATCAGTGAAATCGTAATGATTACACGGATCAATAAACTAGCTTTTTCCTTTAAATAGCAGTTAGTACCCATTTCTTTTTTTGCTCCAATTCCAAGGAAACTTGTAATATTTACATATACCTACTATTTTTTTTTTTGGGACATTTTTTACACAGCACCATCTAGTCCCAAACTAAGCAGAGCTTGTACTATGGGTACTAGACAATGGATATAATACTTATATACTTTTTTTTTGTAAATACATACTTATAATATAATACATAAGAAACACCCAGACCAACACAAACACTTATGTTCATCACACAAATATTTGTGTCCTGTGGGAATCGAACCCACGACCTCGTGATCAGCAGTCCGACACTCGAACCACTAGACCACAGACATTGGTGCCGATTCTCTTGTACACCCACCTAAACCTAACTATAACTAAAATTTACAAATTTTAGTTTAGAAAATCATAAAACTTATTCTGTGTTTATCTTTTTCTTATTTTAGAAAACTTGTTGACAGCTCTAATAATTGAGTTTGACGCATCTAAGTTGAATTGGCGGTGTTACCAGTACATCTTGAAAAAATTATTAAAGAGTGAATGGAATGACCGAAAGTTCACAAAAACAGAAGGAAATTAAATAATAATTATATTTGGAATTATCAGTTTATCATTAAAATTAAGAAGAAAAAATCATGTCACGAAATAAAGTACATTTTTGTTTTATATTTTCAATAAAATATATAAATTGGAATAATGTGATCAGATTAAAGAGCTAGGTTATTATTTTCTACGGCCCGTATTACAGAACGATACTCAAGCGTTGATCACTGTTTAAAACTAGTTTTGAGTTGAGCTTTGATTTTAGAACGTTCCTCAAGCAGAGATTTATTGATCACAGATTTGATCTGTAATAATAAATCACTCTGGTGTGGTCCAGACTACGCTTGAGTAGAGATTTCTATTTTAATTCAGGTCAAATTCGTGTGTTATGTTGTTGAATTAAAGTTTATAATAATCACCGTTCTGGAATAAGACCGATACTCATGTAACGATTCTATCCTTAAGTAGTGATCAGGTGATTGGAGTTTAAACTGTACTTGAGGAACCTTCTGTAATACGGGCCTAAGAGTACCTATCAAAGGAGATATATTGTTATTATTGCAGCGTATCATATGTATATCTTAAACAACGAGAAACAGAGCTATTTGCAAAAAATGCAAGGTCCTTTGAATTCCATGGGCAATCACAATAATAAACTATTTCTTTAATTTAAAAAGCTGGAATTTCCCTTTTTAAAGACGTGGTTAAAAAGTTCTAGCACCCAGGCCACGAAATTTAAAAAAAAGTTGAATAAGTTAGAATCATTGAATTAAGAAACCTATAGAAGTGGCACATTCTTCTATATCCACCTAGTTTATACAAATATCTATTAAATCGTTATTGAACTATTCTTTGTCTCTTGTTAACCAACGTGTTATGTCGTCTGGTGAAAGAGATCGCATGCTATTTGTATATTCTCTGTTTGGCAACATCTTTACGGGATGTCAAAATACCTACGCCGCGTGGCAACCCCGCTTACCCCGCAATGTGGCCCATAGTACATGAGCTGTCGAGTAAACAAACTAGTGCTGTTGATATTTTTTAAATATCAGATTTTCGATCTATCGATATTTTCAAATATACAATCGGAGTTCGATATATTGAAAAAAAAAAAGATATTTCGATATATTGGCCAAATTTCATGATTCTAGGTCAATGCGAAGTACCCTCTAGGTTTTTTATGTGATTTTGCGAGTATCAAAATGTGACATAGCCGTATGACTGCCTTGACCTAGAAGCTTGATTTTTTATGTCCTAGGGACAGCCGAACTTAGTATTTGATATAATTGCATTATTTATTACTACTTGAAAATGATTTTCATCAGCACACATCTCTGGTACGAAACACGAGCATCGATATCGATACTTTTTAGTTTTGATTACTTACTTCCCTAGCTATGGCCACCATAACGGTGGCCCGGATATTGTAGGCATACCACGCTTATTTCGTAGGTATTACTGGTCCATAGGTACAAGTCAATGGTTAGAATATAAGCTAAAAAGTACCACGCAGGATTACAAACTTAGAGACTTTTTTTATTCAGGCTTTTTAGGGACACATATTAGCATAAAAGGATAGAATTGAATGTCACATAGAATTTTTTTTCCCATTGTATGGATTTATGTACTTCTTATCCTCTTCTTATCGAAATTATAAATTTCATTTTATATTTCTATGAAAAATTTACCTTTCTGCTGAATCTACAACAGCTGCAACCACATAGTAGGCATCCATTATTTATTTTAAACTACCTAAAAACTATAAAAATGAATAAAATAAGCTTTGCAATTTTAGTTGTTGATAACTAATTATAGTCGACATGTATTTTGATGCCTTCTAAAAATAGTCAGATTTAGGTTGACATTTCTAATATTAGGTGAAAAACGTCAATTACAGAATAGCAAAATGTCAATTTTTACTAAGTTGGATAACTAAACTAATTTTGGTCCTGTCAAACCATGCACCATTGGTGCCGATTCTCTTGTCACAAAATTCTCTAAACTAAACTAAAAATCACCTAAATTTAGTTTAGTCCTGTCAAACGACGTTTTCTATTCTGAAATTCACTTTAAAACTAATTTTTGGTTTGACAGGACCAAAATTAGTTTAGTTATTTAACTTAGTAAAAATTGACATTTTGCTATTCTGTAATTGACGTTTTTCACCTAATATTAGAAATGTCAACCTAAATCTGACTATTTTTAGAAGGCATCAAAATACATGTCGACTATAATTAGTTATCAACAACTAAAATTGCAAAGCTTATTTTATTCATTTTTATAGTTTTTAGGTAGTTTAAAATAAATAATGGATGCCTACTATGTGGTTGCAGCTGTTGTAGATTCAGCAGAAAGGTAAATTGTTCATAGAAATATACAATGAAATTTATAATTTCGACAAGAAGAGGTACCTATATCGCACCCCCAGAACAATACTGCACTAAGTCAAAATAGCTCATTTTTCAGAATCGACGAAAAACCGTTATCTCATGTTACGTCAAAGTTATTGCAAATGTTTTGAACATTGCATGTGAAGAATCCAATGCGTATCAACATTATGTAGTTCAGTCGATTCAAAACGCGTTAATAAAGCCAAATAATGCATTTTTTTACTTAATTCACTGTTGTGAAATGACTGAACAAAATAAAAAACAATTATTTCGAGTTACGTGCTTTTTACTGATTGATTCTGAAATAATGCACTATTATTCTACTGTTTTTTACTGAGATTCAATATACAATAACGGCCTAATTTATCACTTGAGAAGTATTCTCTTGTAGTTTGAGTTCTTAGGTAATGATACTCTATTCTAGGAACAGAATTTATGAAATTAGTCACACTATCTTTTATTTCAGAGTCTATTTTGCGGTGATTGGCGTGCATCAGATTTCATAAAACCACTATCTGTTTTCTTTGAAACCGCCGTCTTAATATCATAATTTCAGCCGGAAGACGTCCACTGCTGAACATAGGCCTCCCCAAGCATCGCCACAACGACCGGTCCTACGCTTTATGCATCCAGCGAATTCCCGCGACCTTCACCAGGACGTCAGTTCACCTTGTGGGGGCCTACCCATGATGCGCTTTCCAGTACGCGGTCGCCACTCCAGAACTTCATAGCCCCATCGGTCATCGGTTCTGTGAGCAATGTGCCCTGCCCACTACCACTTAAGTTTGGCAATTCTTCGGGCTATGTCGGTTACCTTCGTACTCCTGCAATCTCCTCACTTCTGATTCGATCACGCAGAGACACTCCGAGCATAGCCCTCTCCCTTTGAGTGACTTTGAGCATTCTTATCAGGCCCATTGTGAGCAACCACGTTTCAGTGCCGTAAGTAAATACTGGCAATACACACTGATCAAAGACTTTCGTCTTGAGACACTGCGGTATTTTGAACGAGAAGATATTGCGTAGCTTCCCGAACGCTGCCCAACTGGGTTGGATTCGACAATTGACCTCTTTCTCGAAGTTGGACCTACCTACCTAACTGGACAGTTTGTCCTATGTGTTTTTTCGGTAATCGTCAACAACTTCGAGTGTAGATTCTCTTATGTTTAAGAAAGCAATTCGACATAACCTTTGTCTTGTCCATGTTCTTTTAAGACCTACTTAATATCATATCTATCACAGATTTTCAGAGTAGCCTTAAAAACTCTTTACATGCCCTAATCCTGTTGTTATTTATTTCAAAATAGTAATCCGGATTTGACACTCAGCGATCAGTTTTGTAAGGTTTGTTAAAGAAACATACGCTTTTAGCGCTGACGTCACCCAAAGACGTACAGTGGAGGATAATTTCGATACCACGAGCAGTGTTCACGGTAGCTTAGTGGCTAAAGCACTGGCGTACTGAGCCAGGAGTCGCAGGTTCGAATCCTGTTCGTGAGCGATTTTTTCTTTCCACAATTTATATCTTTAGAATTCGCTTCGCATGCGTAAAATGCGTTAAAATAATAAAATAATTTTCTTAGCAATCTTACACTTCTAGCCAGCAGGATTTCATGGAGCAGTATCAATGGCAGAGGAAGTTGATGGTGCGTTTGTCGGAGTAGAATTGGAATCTCCTTGAGTATTCGCTGTAGAATGACCCGCTCTATTAGATTCTTTATCAGATGAACTACTTGAGCTGCTGGAGCTTGACGATGGCGAGCTGGAGTCTGACGAGGAGTTCGAAGAGGAAGAAGAAGATAATCTTCTAGGGATTAAAAGAGGCCAAGGTATTTGTTTAAAAGGCAGAAAAAGTGTATCAGAGTAAAATGTTCTTCATCGGCTGATGCTGTCAACGCTGATCTTTCATCGGTTGATGCTACAATAGTTATCCTTTTCCACGCTGTTTTGTTGAACAGAAGGTCAGGTTTCTACTGTGGTTGCTTGCATTGCCTTTTTAATTAACAGGAGACCACAACCCCTCATCATCTGCCAAATAACAATTACAAATTTTTCAAATTCAACAATAGTGCATTATCTCAAAAAAAGATGATTAATCTTCTTGTAAATAAAGAACAACATAAATTGTAAATACATTTCTTTTAAATATAATTCAAGTAACAGTTCTGCGTAAAAAAAATATATTTATTATGTTTTTTTAATAAAATTAGGACATCATTTATATTTACCATCAATAGTGCATCATTTCACAGATATTCACCTTTTACGAACAACACTGAACCATTTTGGAATAATCCAAAAAATCTGACATACCTTCGTCAACAACAGAGTACTATTTCGAAATAATATCAAATACGTTGTATAAGCACAGTCACCAATACTGAATTAAAACTAAATAATTCGGAGTAATTTTCGTACTACATTCAACAACAGTGCATTATCACAAAATAATTCACTGTTGCGTAAAGGGTATGGTGCTGTTCTCTAAGGCGGACAAGTTGCATCTAGAAATAGTTTTGTGTTCGTGGTATGATTCTGGCAGCGCGTCTTCACCAATAGAGAGTTAGCGTGCCATCTGTAGGACATTTTTGTAAATAGAAATACGCCTGTCTTCGTGGTATGCGCGGCAAATTTTTGGCTATTCTTCCATAGACATAACTCAATTTTGAGATTTTTCGACATAATACAGTGTTGTTCTGGGTGTGCGATATAATAAAGGTTAAGACGTACATAAATCCGTACAATGGGAAAAAAAAATCTATGTTTGACATTCAAGTCTATCATTTTATGCTAATATGTGTCCCTAAAAAGCCTGAATTCACAAATTTTCCCTGTTTTGGGGAGAAAGTCTCCAAGTTTGTAATCAGTGTTGCCAGGTCCAATTTTCAAAATCCGGGAGGCTTATTATGTAAAAAGCGGGAGATGTATTGAGGAACAATGGAAAAAATCGGGAGATTATGTTTTTCAACAAAAATCAAAGTTTTTGAAGTAATCCCGGTATTACATTTTGCTAACATTCCAGCTATAATATTAAAATCAAAGCAGTTTGATATTTTACTGCACTGTGTAACAAGTGACGGAAATATTCAGGGCAGCAACTTATCCGTCCGTTTCATTTTATGCAGTTTTTTTGCCAGGTTTTGATCTTATTCCTATTATTAGCTTTATACAGGGATTGTAAAAAATCGGGAGATATTTGTCGAAAATCGGGATACCGGGAGATTTTTAGGAAAATCTGTGAATTTCCCAGAAAATCGGGAGACCTGGCAACAATTTTTGTAATCCTGCGTGGTACTTTTTGGCTTATATTCTAATTTATTCAACTTTTATGAGAAATTTCGTGTCCTGGGTGCTAGAACTTTTTAACCACGTCTTTAAAAAGGGAAATTCCAGCTTTTTAAATTAAAGAAATAGTTTATTATTGTGATTGCCCATGGAATTCAAAGGTCCTTGCGTTTTTTGCAAATAGCTCTGTTTCTCGTTGTTTAAGATATACAATATGATACGCTGCAATAATAACAATATATCTCCTTTGATAGGTACTCTTGTGCCCGTATTACAGAAGGTTCCTCAAGTACAGTTTAAACTCACTGACCACCACCTGATTACTACTTAAGGATAGAATCGTTACATGAGTATCGGTCTTATTCCAGAACGGTAATTATTATAAACTTTAATTCAACAATAAAACACACGAATTTGACCTGAATTAAAATAGAAATCTCTACTCAAGCGTAATCTGGACCACACTAGAGTGATTGATTAAAGATCAAATCTCTGCTCAAATACCGAAACAGGTGACAGTATAAAATAAAGCTAAACTCAGCTGAACTGTGATCAATAAATGTCTGCTTGAGGAACGTTCTAAAATCAAAGCCCAACTTAAAACTAGTTTTAAACAGTGATCAACGCTTGAGTATCGTTCTGTAATACGGGCCGTAGAAAATAATAACCTAGCTCTTTAATCTGATCACATTATTCCAATTTATATATTTTAATGAAAATATAAAACAAAAATGTACTTTATTTCGTGACATGATTTTTTCTTCTTAATTTTAATGATAAACTAATAATTCCAAATATAATTATTATTTAATTTCCTTGTTTTTGTGAACTTTCGGTCATTCCATTCACTCTTTAATAAAAAAAATAAGATGTACTGGTAACACCGCCAATTCAACTTAGATGCGTCAAACTCAATTATTAGAGCTGTCAACAAGTTTTCTAAAATAAGAAAAAGATAAACACAGAATAAGTTTTATGATTTTCTAAACTAAAATTTGTAAATTTTAGTTATAGTTAGGTTTAGGTGGGTGTACAAGAGAATCGGCACCATTGTCAAACTATTCTTCTCATTATTTGTGCAGTTCTCAACACAACAAGTCTTGAGTCATAGGTCACCATTTCCTTCTTTAGCTCATAAAAATCGAAAAGACAGCGAATTTAGCGAGGAAATATAAAACAGAGGCCTGATATATTTCACCTTTCTGTCACAGCGTGCACTGCGATCGATTTGACTGTCCTCAACGCTAACTTGCACATAGCCAATACAATAGGTATGTAGTGTTATGTGTATAGTTTCGATGAAAGTAATAAAATTCAACTTTATTAAATTAAATGTATTTATTGGACGTGTATTTAATATGCACAAAGCACCACATCATGGTTAAAAAATATTTCACTAAACATTTTATTTAAGTTATCATGTACAACACGGTTTCTCTTCTAAGAAAATATAACTAAGACAGCATCGCATACCTACGAGTATATCACTAATCTGTGATAGCATCAATTAGGTAGTTTGTTTTGTACAGTGGTGAATAGTATATTAGAATAATACAAATGGCTTACAAAAAAGCTATTCTGTATGAGTGTATATCTATATTTTTGGTTCCGGATCTTGTATAAAACTTATAAAATCTATATAAGGTGCCTTGGGTTGGGGCAAGTCCGAACATGGGTAAATTCGTTCCAATGGATTTTATTTATCGTGTGGCGGCAATAGTGTGCGACATCATTTTATTGTACCCCTCGTAATATTTTTAAGACACTTTCTATGGAAAATCAATTTTAACGAAATTACCCCAAGTGACTATGATCACAAATCCGGTCAAATGCGAGTCGGTCTCGTGCACAGGGTTTCGTACCACTCATTGACCTGATATCCCGAAGAAAGCGCCCCTCCATGTGACTCGAACCTAGGAGATTTTCCGTGTGGTGCCGGACATAAAGAATTGCACTACTCTATCTCTTCTCATGGGTGTCGTAAAAGGTGACTAAGGGATTCACCAGAGGATGGGCAGCAGCGTTCTCCGAGTATTTAACAAACCAACTGCGATCGCCAACCCGCCTGCCAGGCGTGGCGATTATAGCATATCCCCTCCTATTGGGGGAGGCTTATGTCCAGCAGTGGACGTCTTTCGGCTGAAATGATGGATGATGAAACTTCACAAATTGTGTTTATTTTATCTACAATTCATATCCTCTATCTATCATCTTGCCCCACTGGCCCATTGACTGGCGACGTCCTTGCCTCTACCCGTTGCTGTTAAAAAATGTATTGACAAGACGGGCAGATAGACAGCCAGACAGACAGACGGACAACAAAGTGATCCTATAAGGGCTCCGTTTTTTCCCTTTTGAGGCACAGAACCCTGAAAATGCCGAATGTTAACTAATGTACATTCTATGAATCATTTTTAAGAGTACATTTACTGTACTCATGTCAATAAAGTAACTATTACATGAAATCCGATTATTATCAATTATACACAATAATGATTTCCATCTTTAAAAAACACTTTTATTACCTATAAGTATAATTGGCAAGCAACTAAATAATTTAATTAATTAATAGGTGGGATTCCCTTCCAGCAACAGGACTTATTAAAATTTAATCAGATCATCACTTGCTTCTTCATGGTGTCTGCTGGAACTATTGCTAGTAATCTCAATTGTTGGATTTTGAACATCAACATTTTTTGTTAACACTTTTCTTCTAGGCGGAATTGGTGCTTCATCTAATATACCTCTAGTACCCAAATACCTACCTTGTTCAGCAAAAAATTTTACTTCATGATTCATTTCGACTCGTCGAGTGCTTGGCGACAGTTTTGTTCGGACGGGTGGACTTGGTGCAGCTCTTGAATATGGTGGTCGATTGTCAAATATGGACGTATCAATTGGATTCATACTCCCAGGTAGGACAGCAGTTGTTTTACTTCTCTCAAGAGAATACACTTCACTAGATGTCTCTTCTCTTTTCTCACTTGTAATTTTGTGATCGTCAGTATAAAAAGTTGCCTTTTTGGTGTATTCTGCATGGAAATGTCTGTGAGCCTGGACATCTGATTTGCTTCTTTCAAGTGTAAATGCACCATTTGTATGCAGATGACAACTGAATGAACTAGTATTCACAGAGCATGCAGGAGCTGTTGAGAATGGTACTGCTGGTGCCCACAAACAAGCTCCTTCATTTCTTGGTACTAGCAGTAGAGGATCCTGTAAAACATTTAGGCAATATATAATATAGTAGTCACATACCTTATCTATGCATAACAACTAAATAATATCTAATCACTAAATGGTATCCTTTAAAAGCATTTTTTTTTGTAATATATTCAGATAAGATTAGCAAGATATTAAATGTCCCCAATTTTGCTAGATTCTAAACAATTTTAATATTTTTATTGGCCTATTGGAACTTGGAAGTACCCTACATTCTACATAGAATGTATGTCGGTAATTAAATACTAGTGTGTAAATATACTGGGTGTAAGGGGAAAGCTTCCGAAAACGAAGAAAGGTGCTGGAGAATACTGATACGAAACCACGAAAAAAAATGCGATTCTTGTTTTAGATTTTTTCATATATATTTTTTTTGCATTTTTCATACATAACCTGCTTTGGGCAGTTAAATACATACATAATACATAATGCAAAATGCAAAAAAATAATTAAAAATCTAAAAAAGGAATCGCATTTTTTTTCGTGGTTTCGTATCATTAATAACCAGCACTATCACCTATCTTCGTTTTCGGAAGCGTTTCCCTGACACCCTGTATATATTATTTGTAAATGTTTACCTTCCCAGTGATTGCATATATTTTAGACTGTAGTGCATGAAGTCTATTGCGCAGGTATTCATAAGAGCTCTCCCTTAGTTTCATCACCCATTGCACCACATTATCTTCAGCACGTGCAGCAAAAACATGTCGTTTTTCAGGTTCATCTCTGTAATATTGATAGAAATAATAATATATTCTTTGTCTCTGCATTACCCTAAGGTTGTCTGGTAGAGAACGCCTATGGCGTTAAGACCGCCTTTGTACCCTGTTGTGCATAAAGAATTAAATAAATAAATAAATAATAATAATTCGTAATTGTTTTTTTTTTTCTGTAATAATAATTTTTCAGAAATATCTGTAAATACGCTTGTCATCTTAGTCTACCTGCGACCACGAAATGCTGCAAAGCTTTCGAAACGTCAGGAAAAGCAATTTAAATAATATATGCGATTTAATCCAGTTACCTAAACTTTGTTTTATTATAATGTGTAGTGATCACGAAAACTACTACTGCCTCGTTGGTCTAGTGGTTGCAAGCGTGACTGCTGAGCGTGAGGTCCTGGGTTCGATTCCCGGGTCGGGCAGTGTTATTGGGTTTTTTCATTAGGAAATTCTCAGTAGCAGCCCGGAGTCTGGATTTGTGCCCGGTTAATGGCAATAGGCTCGCCCCCTATTACATGGGACTTACAACATAACTGGCGAAATGAGGGTGTACTATACACCTCTGCCTACCCCTACGCGGAAATACAGGCGTGATGTTATGTTATCACGAAAACCTAAGAAATTATTATAATGATAGAAGTTGGAAATTGAAAAAACAAACTCTATTTACAAGTATTTCAACCAAGGTTCTTGTTTATAGCTGTGAAGGATAATTGGATAGTGAATGATCCAATTATCCTTCACAGCTATAAACATAGTTCATAGTTATTTATTTATAATAGTAATTATTATAAGTCACATGAAAAATATTAAATTACATTCAGTTATCATTATTACTATTGTTCCAACATTTGACGCCATTTTTTGATGCCAATCGATCGTGTTTCTAACACTGATCAAAAACTTCTATGGGACCAACCATCGTTGGAGTACTCAAAAAGTCACAAATTGCAAAAAAAATATCCCTTACATTTTGTAAAGAATTTGTTTAACTGAAATACAAAAAATAAAATAAAAGACAAATGATCACGTAGAATTTTACACATATCAAAAACAAGGCGTATTAATTTTCTTTTTTTATTAACTAACACAACTTATTGATGTTATTCTTATTTAAAATATTGCTGTTTCTTGCCATACGATATCAAGTGCTCGAAATGACCGCCATTTTGACGAATACATAAATTGATTCGTTTCTGTACCGACCTAGTGGCTGCTGACAATTTATTTGTATGAATTCCATACAAAATTGTGGTTAGTGAGTCTTTAAGTTCTTGAACACTATCGTATTGCTTTTTGTAAACCTCAGTTTTCAGGTAGCCCCACAAAAAGAAATCTAGAGGCGTCAGATCTGGACTACGCGCTGGCCAAGAAATAGGACCATGTGTTCCTATCCATTGATCACCAAACTGTCGGTTCAAAGTCGAACGCGTACTGCGGCTGTTGTGAGGTGGAGCGCCATCTTGTTGAAAAAACATTCTTCTTGATTCCGACAGTGGTAAATCATCGACGAGATTTTCAAGATTCTCTAATATTCTGTTGTTACAAATGTTGGAATTCAAGGTGCCATCATAAAATTCCACCATCACCACTCGGGTCCACATTATACCATACCACACCAACAATTAAAAGAAAATCGCACTTGATTATGTGTTTCGCGAAACCTGAGAGGATTTTCTCAACGTCAATAATGTTGATTTCGCCGGTTGTACATTCCATTATTAGAAAAATTTGTTTCATCAGACCATAATATAAAATTCAGAAAATTGTATTTTTCTCTGCTTATTTTTCCTCTTAACCACCTGCAAAAAGTAAGTCTTCGAGCGGCATCCCCTGAATGTAAGGCTTGAACTAGTCGCCCCTGTCGGTAACATTTATAACCATACTTCTTCCATATCTTTAGCACAAAACGATGTGAGACACCTACTTCTTCAGCGACTGCTCTTGATGATATTTCAGGATAAGCTTCGACAAGTGTAAGAACAGAAATGATCAAATTTTCATCTAGTATAAATGGGTAGTGTAAAGGTTTTTTCTTGAAAGAGCCACCTTGTGCAAGATTTCTTAAAAGATTTGTAATGATTTGTAATAAACCTTTATGGTTGGCACATGACGATTTGGATATTTGATCCTATACCATTCTAACGCAGCCGATGTATTTTTATTATTTACGTAATATGCTTCTAGCAAGTCTATACGTTCTAAATTGGAGGTCATTTTTAACCGACTTCAAAAAAAGGAGGAGGTTATGTATTCGGCGGGTTTTTTTTCTCTAAACAATAGCTGTCCAATTATGCACTTAATGTAAAATCCACAACACACTCAGAGCAAAAACTGACGCAACAAACTGTCAAGATTGTTTTTTATTTAATAATAACGAGTTCGAAATTTGAATTGTTTTTAACTTATCTTTTTATTCAGTCAACAAAAAGATCTCAACCGTCACTAAAAAAGCTTTTGCGTAAAATTTTCATACAAAATGTACGGGATAAGTTTTTTGCAATTTGTGACTTTTCGAGTACTCCAACGATGGTTGATCCCATAGAAGTTTTTGATCAGTATTAGAAACAGGATCGATTGGCATCAAAAAATGTTTTTGTGTAAAATGGCTATTTTCTTGCTAACAGTATTTTTTTTTTTAAACTGAATGTGGATCAAAATTCCATAAAAAAATATGGATAGTCTCCTAAGACCATTTTGATAAGGTACTTCCCCTTACTGCACCGCTGAAAGTTTCCACCCTGTATATTCTCAATTAATCATTATTATATTTTACACTTGGTCATTATTTACATAGAAAAAATGTATAAACCGCAGTCTGACAATTTAAGTAGTGACCTACCCTAAACAAGAACCTTGGTTGAAATACTTGTAAATAGAGTTTTTTTTTCTTTTATTATTATGGTTTATAATAATTATGTATAGTTCAAACCACAGAAATAGATAGAATGGTTGTAACTTGTAATCATAATTTTACTTGCGATTCATGTGTGGCAACTTTCGAACAAACTACACCTCTCATATTGAAGTAATTAATTTTAAAAAATTAATTACTTTACAGCTTTTGTTTCTGCAGTTAGAAACAGCACAATAAGGCATTTTTGCGGGTTTTTGTTACAGTATTTACATAAACAAGTCATAAGGCATACTGAGAAAGGCTTTGAAATGCCCTGAACTATGGTGCAGTGTTGGCACGCGCGCCCTACCCACTTGGCCATTCTATCTATTTCTGAGGTTCAAACATAATAAAACAACATAACTGACATTATATAACATAACTGGTGAAATGTGGGTGTATTATACACCTCTGCCTACCCCTTCGGAGAGTACAGGTGTGATGTTATGTAAGTATGTATAATAAAACAAATCTTACATAAATGATATTGAAAACGAGAATGGTATGCTCTGCCCATGTTCCATCTGTATTGAAGAATTTTCTAATACAAACATTCCAGCTGGAGTTTTGGTATCAAATTTTCCCATCTCACTTATTTTAAAATAAAATAAATAATTATTAATTAGCCGAAACCACCTTTCTTTGAACACTGAAAAGAAATAAACACAATATGAATAAGAAAAAAAACCAAGGTTGTCACATTTATTTTATTATTTTTAATGCATTTATGCATGCGAAGCGAATTCTAAAGATTTAAATTGTGGAAAGAAAAAATCGCTCACGAGCAGGATTCGAACCTGCGACTCCTGGCTCAGTACGCCAGTGCTTTAGCCACTAAGCTACCGTGAACACTGCTCGTGGTATCGAAATTATCCTCCACTATACGTCTTTGGGTGCCGTCAGCGATATCTTATTAAGAAACATGGTTTCTTAACCGACTCGACTAACTTTGCAGTTAAATCAAAGTCGTATAGATATGCCTACCCTTACTAATTATTTTATAACTTTTATCGCATTTACGCATGGGAAGCGAATTCTAAAGATTTAAATTGTGGAAAGAAAAAATCACTCACGAGCAGGATTCGAACCTGCGACTCCTGGCTCAGTACGCCAGTGCTTTAGCCACTAAGCTACCGTGAACACTGCTTGTGGTATTGTCACATTTAATTGATGCTTTTTCTATCTGTTGCTGTTAAATTCAGGAAAAGACAAACCAGTGTAAGGTTTTTGTGATGTCCTAAGGCGACACTCTGACCTGTTTTTAAAATGTATTTTTTGTATGTCTTAAGTTAAATAAATTGAAACAAGACCCCTGTCAAATGAGACATCAACCAAAAAGATATGGGGTAGGGAGGGGGATATGTATGGTACTGAGATGCATATGAAAGCAGGAGAGAGAACCACATTCCAGTCAGAGGTCTAGTTGGCTGGGTGGAGTAGTAATGATAAACTCAACTATGTGTATGTTAATAATTACTGCCTATTTATGGTGGGATGTTAATGATAACATAGTAACATTTTAATAATTGGTCAATTTTGCCTTAGGTTTTCAGCCCCAATATTCATACTAGAGGGCAAATTCTAATATTAGGCCATAATACATTATTATGAATACTTTGCTTACAACTAGACATCAAGTTTTTCTAAATATGCTACAAATCATTTTATAAACAATGACTATTAGTAAGTAAATTTTATTACATGACGGGTTTATAGTTTAGCTTGTGTTTCATTGAAAGAACCACAATATTCCTTGTTTCGTTATGACTTATTCCAAAATAACTATGAGGAAAAATTAGGTATTCATTCTATGTTCCAGATGGTATACCAACCTGACTGATTGCGATAACCGCCATTAGAAATCTTTTTATAGTTTAATCTTCCTTCAATAACACAAGGCTGATCGCTCAGTTGAGCAAGTTCACGAATATTGCATTTCATTGGTACACACAAAGTGTATAGAAACAAAAATAATACATAAATAAAACACGAAGACTCATACACAAATCGTAGTAACAATTAAAGTGGGTTATTGTTCTTGCTTATTCATGAATTAATCTTATTACAATAACTTTATTCAACACAAACGTTGCACCGAAAAAAGAAAAAGAAAAGTAAACGTTTTTTTTTTGGCAATACGCCACAATTTCATGACATGACATGACAGTATTGCCAAATGACAAGTTTGAAACCACAGACTACTAGTGTTTGAAACGTAGACAGAGAATACAATAGACAAGTCCTCAGCGTATGCCGTATGAGGTAGAGATAGTTCGATTTATTTTCAACAAGTTATGATTTTATCTCGAGGGGCTCGTAGCGAAGCAACGACTGCGCAGATTGTACAATCTGCAAGGTTAAGCTGCACTTGCCGCGGTCAGTCTGTGGATAGGTGACCGTTTCGTTACACATCGAGACCCCTCCGTGCCTCGGAGAGCACGTTAAGCTGTCGGTCCCGGTTGTCATACGAATATCTATGGCAGTCGTTACGGGTAGTCAGAAGCCTGAAAGTCTGACAACTGGTTTAACCTCCGAATGTCAGTATTACCCAGTAACTGGGTTGCGGGGGTCTGATGGCAGTCGTTCCTTGTAAAATACTGATATTCAGCCGCATCTGGCTAGACTGGAAGCTGACCCCAATATAATTGGAAAAAGGCTCGGAGGATGATGAGGTATAGATAGGGTGATAAATAAAATCAGAAAATTATTAGAAAAAGAAAATCAAATTTTATTATTGTTCCAGCTGGCAGCGTGCAAAAATTAAAACGAAACAATGCAAGAAAGGAAGAAAGGTATAAAAACTGATATTAAACAGATGACTTTTTTTTTTCTTTTTTTTTTTTTTTTTCCGTGGGGAAATCCTCATGGACGCACTCCGCCCGGGGTAGGCGGAGCCAGTGTCGGACTCTTACCGACTAAAACCACCACGGTGTTCCTTCAACTACCTTAGCCGGGGGCGTGGGAACCCGTGAGTATTCACACAACCACCCCCGACAGGTCCTGGCCTGCCTCAAGCAGGGGAGCCCCTTCTCCCCGTGCGGCCTAACGTTGGCCGCACCCTCCTCGATGGCGCACACGGAACACTGCACGCCACCTCACCTCATGGGCCTTTACCAGCTGCGCCAACTACGCCGGCTGTGCCAGCTACGCCAGCTGCTGGTCGGGCAGCAGACTACCCCGAGTCTGCTGCTCGCAGGCCCTACCTCCCGTAATTTTTTATAGAGGTTTCTTCCTCGCGGTCCGGGCGGTGAAGCCAAGACCCTCGGTCCCAAGAGGCGCGAGAACACTACTCAGCGGGCACTCCTGGGGTTACGAGATCGACGGGGGCAGGGAAGGACAGTCCCCCCGCTGCCTGCCCAGTGGCAGGGTGAGTGCACACCGGGCCCGCCCCTGCTCCTCCACTGTGCCCTCTGCTGATATCAGAGGGACACGTGGAACAACTCCCCACTGGCCCAGAACGGGCCCCACCCGCGCCAGAATATTCGCCACAGGCAATAAAATCCCCCGAAGGTTAATCCCTCGACAGGATTTTATTGCCCGTGCCCAGGATGCACCGGCCAAACAACTGCCGATCCCTCCAGACGTGTCCAGAAGGACAAGCAGCCGTCAGGCACACGTGGAGGTTTTCTGGCCAGCACCCCACTAAACAGATAACTAATCCAATAGCACTCAAGATGTCTGACTCTAGGTCTGACTGAACTAGGAATGACTGACACAGACTGACCGATGAACAAAAAACCGGCCAAGAGCATGTCGGGCCATGCTCAGTATTATAGGGTTCCTTAAGTAGGTGTTACAAACAAATCAAATCGAATATTAATCACGGCTATTTTAGTTTTTGCAATAGACGGCAGCATTGGCGACTCAGAGAGTGATGTCAGTAGCCGCTAGATGGCGCTCTACAGTGCCAAATGTAATACACGGCACTTGACGCCAGCATTGGCGACCCAGAGAGTGTTGTACGACGCCGCTAGATGGCGCCAAATTTAAGAAGTGTGTCGTCAACATAACACAAAGTTACTTTTTGTGATTTTTTCAAATAGAAAGTAGCTAAAGGAGCATTATTTGCTATGATCATTTTTCTCTAAGGTCAATGACCTTTGAACTAGGACGTTTTAAGTATTTTTCAGTTTTCTCTCTATAACTCAAAAAATTATAATCACATTATACTCGAAATAATTTTAAAAGAGAGTTTTCACAAAGGTCTATCAATATGGAAGATTATAAGTTTCTACATTGCATAGTTTAGAAATGGCAGGGGGGGGGACACATTGCAAGCCACTTTGGCGGGCTATATTTCGCAGATGGTACACCTGATAAAAAAGTAGTGTATCAAACATTACCTTCATTTTAGTAGACCTATTCAATGATATCCCACACGAGGGGGTGCAGCGAAAAAAATTTTTTTTTCTCCATTTCACATGTATGGACACCACCCCTAAAATACGGAAAAACTATTTTTTTATTCTTTTAAAATTGAGATCTATATGTCGACTATTTTTTAACAAAATTTCATTTACTTATGTTTATAACTGTAGAAGTTATTAAGCTGTAAAGGATTAGGACAGACGGACAGACGGACAGACGGACAGACGGACGGACATGACGAAACTATAAGGGTTCCTTGTAGGACTTCGGAACCCTAAAAATTGCGTCTTCTGTACTCTGCGGTAGAGAATGGTTGTGGTTTACAGTGCTGTAACTTTTTAGACACCTGGCTTGCTTCTATGGAATTCGTCGAGTCTTCTGACGAGACAATTTGTGACGAGCTTCGAGAACAGGTTATATACATGACTCAGGAGTGAAATGCATCTGTTTTTCTTCAGCAAGGTTATTTCACCTTTCTTAAAGAACAGAACCACCGAACTATCGCTCCATGCCTTCGGTGTAGTGCCTTGTTGAATGGCAGAATAAAACACTCTAGCTCTTACAAAACCAGAAGCCACGCTTGCACCCCTAAAATGAGTTCAGTGGTAATACCGTCATCATCATCACCCGAAGGTTTTTTGTTCTTTATCTGCCCAAGGGCCGCACTAATAATAATAACGCACTGGTCAACCTTTCAGAGATTCTTGAAATGGCGCGTGAATGTTGCTATTAACCGCTGGTCTTGCTGTTCTCACGGGAAACTTTCAACTTCATCAAGCATCTCAATCTTAGAAGGACCGATATTTTTATCCGTGGCTATAAGTTTGATTAGTGGGCTTCGATAAAAAATGATCGAAATTAGAGGGGTACACTTGTGTAAATCTCATAGATACAAAAATAAAAGTACTTACGATATCAAGTTTGGTAAAAATCTCGTTTATGTTTTGGGATTTTATTTCTTGTTGAAAATGGGTTGATGGGATCTTTAGATTTTCAGTATGCTGCTGCTGAGAGACAGATTCTCAGACAGTTGCGAATGTAGCCTGCCGCTGAGAAAACTCTTTCTAGAGCTGATTTGGATTCGGTGATTTAACATGACACGGACGTGTTTCTTTAAATAAAGTCGAATCGAAAATTTGAACTTTCTAAAACTATAAAGATTCGAAATAAAGTAATTGAAAAAAAAAAACCAATTCCGGAACCAGTTCCGGAATTCCGGAGTTCAGTACCCAATATCGGAAATCAGTACCAGAGTTGGAAACCTTCCGATATTGCATGCCCTACTGCCAATGCATTTTTTTTAATTCCCCGCCACGATAAGCTTGATTTCCCGCTTTTCTCCGCTGCTCTTTTATCAATTCCCCGACATGATTAATATTAAAGAAATAAAACATTTTATTTAGATTGATATTATCAACAAATGTAGCTTACTTGCTATATTTTTTTATGTACAGTTGTATAAATCAATGGCAAGTAATCAATTATTATCGTAATAAAAGGAACATAAAGCCGTGGATTACGCCAGGGCTAATCAGATGCATCCGGAATCGGGATCGAATGCATAAGGCACAAAAGACGAACCCCAGTGACGTTATATTAAAAATTACCTATTTGAGATACAGAAATTTTATAAACAAATCACTTAAGAAGGTAAAAAGAACTTACCAAACAAATCTTCTTAAAGATGCAAAAAATAACGCAAAGGCTACTTGGGAGGCAATAAAAAACATAACACATACAAAGACAAGTTCATCTCCAGCAACCGAGCTTTTAAAAGTAAAAGGAAGTCCTGAACAGTCTGTCGACTTGGTAAACCATTTCTTCACCAACATAGGCAGAGAGCTTGCAACTCGTATCACAAATAAAACGTCTTCATCTCCTTCATCAATTAATAATACATCAGTTACGTCACAATGTGACTCATTAGTACTTATGGATGTCGATGCTACAGAAATAGAGCAAATTATCAAAAATTTGCGCAGAGATTGTGCGGTTGGTTTAGACAATATTTCGACTGTGATTTTGCAGTCCTCGCCTGATGTGTTTGTTCCCCTTCTTACACACATTTGCCAACTGTCACTATTAACAGGAGTCTTCCCTGATGTGTTTAAAAGAGCCATTGTGCATCCAATACACAAGAGTGGTGATAGAGACGTAGTCAATAATTACAGGCCTATATCGGTGTTGCCCACTATGTCTAAAGTATTAGAAAAAATATTAAATAATCGTCTGACTAGTTATTTGGAATCTAAGCGCATAATTTCAACCAACCAATATGGCTTTAGAAAAAGAATATCTACGGAAGACGCCGTACTAGCTTTTGTGGATAGTGTTGTAGATAGTCTCGATAAAGGAGAAAAATGCCTTGGTATATTCTTGGATCTATCAAAGGCTTTTGATACGGTCTCCGTCCCCATTCTTGTGAATAAATTTGAAAAAATTGGAGTACGGGACGTAGCACTCAAGCTTTTTAAAGATTACCTTACAAATAGAACCCAAGCTGTAAAGATAGGAGAATTCATAAGTTCTGGCGAGGTTTTGAACTTTGGAGTGCCGCAGGGGAGTATTTTAGGACCAACACTGTTCATAATCTATATAAATGACCTCTGTGCCCTCTAGTTTCCTAACTGCAGAATCTTTACCTATGCAGACGACACGGCGCTTTTTTTCCATGGCCCCACATGGACTGAAGCTAAAAGTTACGCAGAGGTAGCTCTTGCTGGGGTTATGAAGTGGCTTACCGACAACTTATTGACGCTCAACCTTCAAAAATCTAATTTCATAACGTTCGCACATAGAAGTTGTACGCTTCCTGCAACAGACAACTTTTTCATTGGACCCCATACATGCATAACGCCTTCCTCCAACTGTGACTGTCTGCTTATTGCTAGAGCCACTCAAATAAAATATTTAGGGGTGACTATAGATGAGTTTATTAAATGGAAACTACATATTAATAATTTAGCCTCACGCGTCCGAAAGTTAATATATGTATTTAAACTCCTCCGAAACTCTGCAGATCCTGATACCCTAATGATGACCTATTACGCGTTATGCCTGTTATGAGTAAGTAACGTCACTATTTGTAATGGAACATCACTAGTCGATAAGAGGCGGGCTGTCAAGATGGCACCCGAACACCCGTTCACTTCCATAGAAAATATTTTTGCTGTAGAGCGAAGGGGGAAAATAGAACCGCGTCCTCCGCGCACCGCATTCCTCCCCCGCGGTGGCCTGGGTCGCCGCCATCTTTGACTGGTTGTAGTTAGCTGTCAGTAGTAGCGTCAGTTAGTTATTTTTTCTCCTGTGAGTAAATAAATTCCGTAAATTCTGTTGTTTTCGTCGAGTTTTTGTAATTGATTTTCCGAGGATTTAATTAAAGTCGTTTATTTTTGGTGCAAAACTATAAACGGAGAGCAACAATTATGCGGACACCAAAGTGCTGTGTTGTTGGTTGTAGTAATAAGCGAGAGGACGCATTTTTACATTATTTCCCCGTGAGTGATGATATTAGACTTAATAAGTGGTTGGACTGTATAAACTCTGAAAATCTCAAAAATGTACCGAAAGTAAAACTTGCTAAACTCTCGGTTTGTCACATACATTTTGAGAAAAGGTTTACCAGGCCGAATTCCCGACTGAGGTATGGTGCCTACCCATCATTGTTTACACCTGAGGAAATTACCAATGGGGTTCCCGCACTACACATTGATGATATTTGTAAGTAGCCTAAAACGATATTAACTGTTTTTTTTTAAATATTGTTCATGCTAATTCAATATAAAATGTATAAGTCAACTGTCTTTAATCCCATTTCAGCCAACAAATGTGAAGAAATAACCAAGAAAAGACATTCAGACCATTCCTATTTCAAAGATGAAGAACCAATTCCAAAGGTTGCGAGATTCAGTGGTAAGCCACCAAGAAATACAGATTAAATATAAAAAAAACACTAATACTTATGACTTATACTAGTATAATAATTATGGCAATGATGTATGTATATGTTGTTACAGCTTCAGCCTCCACATGCAAGGACTCTGGTCATCACTTTGTAGAAGAATCACCTTACATTACTCATCCATTGACCAGCTCTCAAGCAAAAGGTTGGTTACTTGTAAATGTCAATTTTGCCATGTGTCATTTTTTGCACAGAAGTATGTAGTAAATGTGGTCTTAATGTATGGTATTTATATGTTTTTACAGCTTCAGCCTCCATATACAAGGACTCTGGTCATCACTCTGCAGAAGAATCACCTTATAGTGCTCATCCATCTACCAGCTCTCAAGCAAAAGGTTGGTTACTTGTAAATGTCAATTTGCCATGTGTCATTTTTTGCACAGGAGTATGTAGTAAATGTGGTCTTAATGTATGGTATTTATGTTTTTACAGATTCAGCCTCCATATACAAGGACTCTGGTCATCACTCGGCAGAAGAATCACCTTATATTGCTCATCCATCTACCAGCTCTCAAGCAAAAGGTTGGTTACTTGTAAATTTCAATTTTTGCCATGTGTAATTTTTTTGCACTTGAGTACATAGTAAATGTGGTCTTAATGTATGGTATGTATATATTGTTACAGCTGTAGCTTCCATATGCAAGGACTCTGGTCATTATTCACCAACAGAATCAATTTTAATTGCTCATCCATCAACCAGTTCTCAAGCAAAAGGTTGGTTTCTTGAAATAAGTTTTTATTATTATTGTACTAAGTTTTCGACATTTTATATTGTATAAAAGTGTGTTAGTGTGTGTTTGTTAGTGTTATTGGGTTTTTTCATTAGGAAATTCTCAGTAGCAGCCCGGAGTATGGATTTGTGCCCGGTTAACGGCAATAGGCTCGCCTCCTATTACATGGGACTATAACATAACTGGCGAAATGTGGATGTACTATACACCTCTGCCTACCCCCTCGGGGAAATACAGGCGTGATGTTATGTTATGTTATATTGTATAATTGTTATACTGGATAAAGTAGCTTTCTAATAGTGAAAGAATTATTAAAATCAGTAGTTTTAGAGTTTATCGATTACAAACAAACAAACAAATCTTTCTTCTTAATAATATTAGTATAAATAGGCTTGTGTTGGACCACTATCTCACAAAGTATTAAGCAATGAAATGGTTGACAATAGTGCATGCTTACCTAGCTATTGAATGCTACTTTAACCTAATCAATTGAAACTTGAAGACTCCTTGGTTTATGAAACACACACACATAACACATAATATCACGCCTGTATTTCCCCGAAGGGGTAGGCAGAGGTGTAATAGTACACCCACATTTCGCCAGTTATGTTATAGTCCCAAGTAATAGGGGGCGAGCCTATTGCCATTGACCGGGCACAAATCCAGACTCCGGGCTGCTACTGAGAATTTCCTAATGAAAAAACCCAATAACACTGCCCAACCCGGGAATCGAACCCAGGACCCCACGCTCGTCAGTTGGGCTTGCGACCACTAGACCAACAAGGCAGTCAGCAACTGGTAGCTGTTTATGAAACACTGACTCCAAATTATAATCTCAAATGAATATTGATAATGAGATGAAGTTTTTTTGCAGGCCCAGGTTTGATTCTCCTAAAAACACCAAAGGCATCAAGAAAAAGACTAATAAGTAAAATAAACCAATTAACACCCAATTGTGCAAAGCTGTATAAGATATACAATAAATCTAAGCACCAAATTGATTATCTGAAGAGGGCAAAAAGGGCACTGAAATTTTCTAAGGAGAACTCTTTTGAAGAGCTTACTTGTAAGATGAACCCATATGCTAAGCAAATAATGCAGATGCAAATAAACCTTTGTATGAAAAAGAAACAGGCCCACAGATTTACAGACTCTGAAAAACTAATTGCACTATCTATTATGAAACAGAGCCCAAAGTGTTACAGATTTCTACGGAAAATATTCATCTTACCTTCAAAATCCACATTGAATAAGCTAATATCACAGCTGAATATTGAAGTTGGGATAAATTCTGTGCTTATTGAAGTAATGAAGAAAGAGGTATGTCATTTTCAAACTTATGTGTATAGTGTGATATATCCCACATGTGTCTAGTGCACAATGAAAAAGTAACATTTATTTTGTTTTCAGGTTGCCACATGGAACACTAACAAAAAATTTTGCTCCATAATTTTTGATGAGATGCACCTTGATGAACGGCTAAGTTTCAATCAAAACAAAGATAATATTAATGGATTTGTGCACTTCGATCAAAAACATAAAGAGTTTGCAGACCAAGCTCTTGTCTTTATGTTAAGAGGAGCTGTATATAAATGGCAGCAACCATTTGCCTTTTACTTTTGTAAAGGTGCAACTAATCCAGCTGAGCTGAAACGCATAATAAAAAAAGTTGTCACTGCATCCATAGAGATTGGGCTTAGGCCCATTGCTACAATCTGCGATCAGGGATCGACATTTCGCAGAGCTCTTGGGGAGCTTCAACAAGAGACAAGGCGAGCACAACTCATTGCAGATCTGCCAACAGGTTGGTAAAGAATACACATACTACTCATGCAAATAAAGAATGGGATTGGAAATGGCGGCACTTTTACTGTTCTATGTGCCTCTCACTCTCACAATACTATATGTGTGAGCGAGAGGGGAATACAAATGCTACTATTTTCAGTCCCATTCTTTATCTGTGCCAATAGCACATACATAGACCATACATCAGGATATCATAACATTAAACATTTTTTGTTGAATTTTAAATTCCAATCTAATTTATAATTATTGTCTTTCAGATGACACTGTGGAGTTATGCGGACTAAAATTAAACATTATCTACGACCCCTCACACATAATTAAGGGTTTCAGAAATAACTTCCTTAACAAATGTATTAAATTGGATGGAAAAATTTCCAAATGGCAGGATATTGTAGACGTGTATTTGACAGACTGTAACCATGCTGACTCAAGACTTCTTCACAAACTTAATGATCATCATGTCATTCCTGAGAAAATGAGCAATAGAAATAAAATGAAGGTTTGTATTTTCTTTGCATTCCAAAACAACTTTAATACTATTTATAAATGAACTTCTCACTTGACCTAACTGTCTCATTTTGGAATGGTAGTATGTTCCTGTGATGCTACTGTTGATTTGGAAACCTAGTTGCTTGGTCAATAATTAAGTATATGCCATGCTAATAAAAACGGCCAATTTATACTGCACAGTAAAATGATGTAGTGCACGGTATTACTAATAAACACCCAGTTTATTGTTTACTGCATTGCTTTTCAGATTTGTAAGCATTAATTGAAATGAAAAATTTGCAGGTCAAAACTGCCGCGCGTGTGTTCAGTTCCACCGTATCTGCTGCCCTTTCGTATACTTCACAGTTTTGTAAGTTTTTTTTTCTATACTATTAAAAAACTATCTGAGCCATATCTTGTTAAAGATATATTTGAAAAACTGATAAGATGTAACATAAGCTGGGGCCTGGGGACCTTTGAAGGGGTGAATGTACTTATCATAAAGAACAACTTTTTCTATGGTTTGTGCTAGGGCTACTGTTTCCTACAACAGTCATCAATGTTGCTCGACAACATGTCAAAACAGCAGATTTTTTGTTTTCACTTTATTTTTTTCATAAATCTATTATTACATGACAGACCCTGTTTTTTTTTTCAGATGGTAAAAAGTCATATTAATTTTGTAATTGGTTAGGTGGGCTCCTATTCTTCTTTTCTTTATTTTGACTATGATTCTATGATATACTACAAACCTTAAATATAATCATTTTCTATTTCCAGCTCACTATGCCGATGGAAGACCAGTGAGTGACACCATGCCAAACACAGCAAAAACAGTGAAGTTTTTCGACAACCTATTTGACAGCATCAATGGTGCTGCCCTCCACCATAAGCATACAAAAGGAAAGGACCTGCGGAGGGCAGTTACTTCCACAACTAAGCACCATTCATTCTGGAAGGACGCCATTAACATTTTAGAAAAAATTCAATTTCTGGATGAAAAAGGCAACACAATATCAGTGCCCACATTAAAAAGCTGTGTTACTACCTTGAAAAGTTTAATGAGGCTGTGGCAGTTCTTTCAAGAGCAGGGTCTAAAAGTTATGCGTCCTCGCTATTTCAACTCTGATCCAGTTGAAAACTTTTTTGGGCAAGTGAGGGCGTATAACTTCAGACACAATGACCCAGACTGCTACAGCTTCATTTGCACATTCAGATCACTTCTGATAACACGGATGATCAAATTTCACAATGATACATTTAACTGTGAGGATGATCGGGCAGACCAACTTTTGAGCATGTCTCAAATTTTAAAACTGAAAACAAGTTCCACTTTTGAAGCCGAATGTGAGACTGAAACAACCTCACCAACTTCACCAACTCGGTCAAAGTCAAATTTGCCTGATCATCCTGACAATTTGAATGAAGTTGTCAATCGGGCAAGACAACAACGCCTGGAAGTCCATTCTCGGGCGTACACTGCCGGATGGGTAGTGAGAAAAGTGTTAGAAAGAACTCCCTGTGACGAATGTAAAAATTTATTGACATCTGAATCACCTCTTCAAATTCATGAATGGGTGAGTCACAGGGAGTACAACCAATGTAAAAAGCGACTAAGCTACCCATCTGAGAAAGCAGTTCGGTGTTTCGGCACAGTTATGGAAACGACAAATAATTTTCTGGAAAATAGCCCTCACATAAATTATATCTCCAAAACTATTTTAAAAGAAATTAAATCAAAAATGACGTACGAAATAAACTGCCCGAAACACCGAAACAATCAATTTGCATTAATTGTTGTGAAATTTGCCATCCATAACTGGTGTAACACAATTAATAAAATTTTAGGGGGAACCGATATTGTGCGGCTCGAAAAACGAGTGGGGGTACTGCCGCAAATTCAAAAAATGGCGTATGAAAAATATATAAAAAAACTGAAAAATAAATCAACTAAAAAATGTTCTGTTGTTTAAATTTTAATATCCCAGACACAGTCCAGTACTGTACGTACCTAACAGTATGGGTATAAAGGTGAAATTCATTAGGTGACATTTTTGGCAAAAATCAGTTTTTTTTTCCATCCAATTCCCTATCAGCCGAAAGTGATGTATATTTTGCTAAAAATGTCACTTAGTGAATTTTACCTATAAGCCCACGTAAATATAATAAAACATTTAGTACCTACCTATCTATACACTAGTATCATTTATACCTATCTACCTATAGATATATAGATACTGAAAACCTACCTACTTGCAAATGTCAAATTCTATTTTCCCCCTGCTACAGATTACTTAATCGATGAAAAAATTTCAAGGCAGTCGTCCGTCTGATACGTAGTATCTTCTAAGTAGTCTGTGCACCCGAACCAAGGCTAATGTATTAAGTTAGAATGTGTAATAAACATAGAATTACCAGTAATAAAACCAAGTTTAATTGAATTTATATATACCTAATACACCGACCAAAACATGGTGTCAGAATTGGGTTCGTAATCTGTGTCGTGTAGTCATTGCATCTTAAGTCATTGTGAAATTCTCGTGTGAAAAGTCGGCGTCATGTCTGATGAAAATCAAAAGCCCAAGAAACTTTCTGGAATGTCCAGTCCGCAGCCCATGGTGATGAATGGTAACTTGGCTCAACAATGGAAAAAATGGGTGCAGTCATTTAAATTTTATTTACGTGCGTCTGGCTTGAATGAAGAGAGTGATGGCAGAAAAGTAGCTTTATTTCTACATGTCATTGGTGAAAAGGGCGTGGATGTATTCAATACATTTGGAAAAGACGAAGATAACATTACATACGACGAGCTCATAAAGTTATTTCAAAATCACTTTGCTCCAAAAGTTAACCTCACCTATGAATGTCATAATTTTTTCACATACAAACAAGGTGAAAATGAAACCTTAGACGATTTTGCTTGCACATTAAAATTAAGGTCACAAAACTGTGAGCTAGAAAAGCTGCAAGAACGCCTAATCAAAATAATGTTTATATGTAACATGCATCAAAAATACAACTATATCAGAGAAAAATTATTGCTTGAAGATAAGCTGGATCTTCATAAGGCCTTAGAGATGGCAAAGGCCATGCTTGCTTCCAGACATCAAACGGATGAATTGACAGCAGAACAAAGTTCAGTTTTGTATAATACAAGTCAGTCACGCTCAAGATCAAAGTCTAACTCAAGGAACGTCAGTCAATATAGTCAGCAGTCAAGGCAGGAAGTTTGTACAAGGTGTGGTCAGGTGCATCGTTATAAGTGTCCAGCATTAGGTGTAAAGTGCAAAAAATGTGAAAAAGTCGGTCATTTTGCAGTCTGTTGTCGGTCATTTCAGTCAAAGTCAATAAGATATGTACAGTCAGATAGTAATGTGCAACAAGTACAGTCGGAACAAGATGAATTGTTTATAGGTCATATTCAGTCATCCAAGTCGTTGTCAAGTGAATGGACAATTAATTTATATATAAATAATTTACAAATAAATTGTATTATTGATACGGGCAGTGATGTCAATATTATGTCAAAAAGTGTTTATGATTCACTTAATACAAAAAAATTACTGTCTAAAACTGATGTAAAAATTAAGTCATACACTGGTAATAGTCTAGAGGTACTAGGACAGCAAAACTTAGAGTGTAAATTTCAATTCAATGACCTCTATATGGCAAAACAAATAAATTTTATAATTGCGAATGTGAATTCTCCAACTGTATTAGGTAAACTTACTTGCTCAGAAATTGGACTAATTAAAAGAGTTTTCTGTGTCGACACTACAAGCATGCAAAAGTCAGAAAGTGATATTAGTCAATTGTTTTCTGAAATAAGTCAAAATGAGTCAAATTCAAGTAAAGTAATATGTCCTAAAGTCACAAAAAGTCAATCACAGTCATTTCCATTACAGTCAAGTCAGTCACAAAATATAAATTTAAATGAACTTGTTGAATGTAATAATTCTGTTTTTACCGGTCTTGGTTGTCTCCCTGGCGAGTGTCACATAAGTACAAATCCTGAGGTCCAGCCAAAAGTCGATGCTCCAAGGAAGGTACCATTTGCATTACATCATAGACTTCAACAAGAACTTGAGAAGATGGAAAAAATGGATGTCATTACCAAGGTCACAGAGCCTACTGCATGGGTGAGTTCTTTAATCTTAATAGAAAAGAAAAATGGTCAATTAAGGGTATGTCTAGACCCCCGTAATTTAAATCAGGCAATTAAGAGGACTCATTATCCTATTCCATCAGTAGATGTGGTCCGTGCCAAAGTGGCTGGTGCAAAATTTTACTCTACCTTAGACGCAAGTAGTGGATTTTGGATGTGTAAATTGAGTGAGAAAAGTTCTTACCTCACAACTTTTAATACACCTTTTGGCCGATACCGCTTTAAACGTCTTCCATATGGAGTCAGCTGTGCTCCTGAGTATTTTCACAGAATTATGACTGAAATGTTTGGTGACATACCAGGGGTGGCCGTATACAGCGATGATATTTTAGTAAGCGGTCAAACATTACAAGAGCATAACGAGCGTCTTAATATAGTATTTAACAGAGCAAAGGAATACAATGTCAAGTTTAATAAAGAAAAATGTTCATTCACCAAGGAGAGTGTTAAATATCTGGGTCATATTTTTTCAGCGGACGGAATCACAGCTGATCCTGACAAAGTCAGAGCAATCAAAGAGATGCCCTCTCCTACCTGTCTAAAGGATTTACAAAGGTTTCTAGGCATTCTTAATTATTTAAGTCCTTTTATTAAAAATATGGCAGGCGAGACAGAAATTCTACGCCAATTATTAAAAAAATCTACTGATTGGCAGTGGACTGCCAATCATGAAACAACACTTTGTCGTCTGAAGCAATTAATATGTCAAGTTCCAGTGTTGTCACATTTTAATGTTCATGATCCTATTGTCCTACAAAGTGATGCTAGTAAGAGTGCTGTCGGTGCAGTGTTATTACAAAATCAACATCCAGTATATTATGCTTCAAAAACTTTAACAGATACACAACAGAAAATGGCTCAGATAGAGAAAGAACTCTATTCAATAGTTTTTGCCTGCATCAAGTTTCATCAATTTATATATGGACAAACTGTAACTGTAGAGACAGACCATGCTCCTTTAATAACATTGTTTAAAAAGCCTTTAGTCGAGGTTCCAACACGTCTCCAAAGAATGATGTTGAAAATACAACTCTATAGTCTAAATGTAGTTTACAAGAAAGGTAGTCACATGTATATTGCTGATACCTTGTCAAGAGCAGCACTCTCTGAAACAAGTTCAGATGAATTAGGTGATGATATCATTATTCATGTAAATTTACTAATTAAGTCATTACCACTGTCTTCAGAACGTCTACAGTGGTTAGTCAGGGGCACTAACGACGATGAAAGTCTGCAGATTTTGAAAAAATACTGTAAAGAAGGATGGCCGTCAAGTAAAACTCAAATTCACAAAGATCTGCATGAGTATTGGCAGTATAGATTTGATTTACATACAGAAAATGATTTAGTTTTCAGAAGTAACAGTATAGTCATACCTAAAAAATTAAGGCCAGAGATTTTGAAAATAATACACAGTGGTCATCTGGGAATTGAAAGGTCAAAAGCGTTTGCTAGAGGACATGTATTTTGGCCATTTATGTCAACTGATATAAAAAACATTGTTCAGTCGTGTCGTATTTGCTTGTCAAATAGAAGCTCAAATGCTCCAGAACCACTTCTTCCACATGATGTTACATTACTTCCGTGGGAAAAAGTTGGTGTTGATTTTATGGATTATAAATCTAAAAAATACATAGTAGTACAAGATTATTACTCAAATTATATTGAATTAATGGCAGTGACAAGTACTAACGCCAAAACAGTAATTGTTTGTCTTAAAAGTATCTTTAGCAGACATGGTATTCCAGTTGAGTTATTCTCTGACAATGGGCCACCATTTAATTCGGCAGAGTTTAAGAATTTTATTTGGGAATGGGGAATACATCATAATACGTCAAGTCCCTACATACCAAGGTCAAATGGGTTGGTAGAGTCGGCAGTAAAGATATGTAAACGTTTTCTTACCAAGTCAGAGGAGTCAGGAACAGATCCATATCTGGCTCTTCTTCAATTCAGGAATACACCTAGAGGAAATCTACCATCTCCAGCACAATTATTAATGTCACGTTCACTTAGAACACAATTACCAACAGTCACAAAAAACTTAATACCAAGAACAGTAAATTTTCAAGAATATGTAAAAACCAAGGAAGAGAATAAAAATAAAATGAAGGATTACTATGACAGAAACACTAAATCATTACCAGAACTACAAGAAGGAGATGAAGTCTATTTTAAGAAAATGCCAGATACTCCATGGATTACAGGCACAGTAAGGTCCAAATGTGATCAGCCTAGGTCTTATACTGTTGAAGGGTTAGATGGATTTATAGGAAGGAGAAACAGACAGCATATTTTGAAGCCTCCGCAGTCACCTCAAATGGTATCTCAAGATATATTACGAAAAAGTCCAAATATCAAGATATCTCCTAATTCTCATACAGTAGCACCATCTATCGAAGAGCGTACAACTCCAGTTGAAATGCGCACTAGGTGTGGAAGAGTCATAAGACCACCAAGACGGTTAGATTTATAAGAGTAAATATTTTGTTAAGTGTTTAAGCAAACATTTTAGCAATGACTGTGAAGGACGGATTGATTTAGGTAAAGTCCAGAATATATAGTAGTTCAACAAACTGTCTTATTTTGAGTTACTTAAACAGTCAGTTGTCAAAAATTATAGTTAAGGTTTTTATTCTATTGTTGTAAACTGTCTCAAGCTGAAAAATGCTGTTGTAAAATTATAATAATTTAACTTTTACTAATAAGGAGGATGTTATGAGTAAGTAACGTCACTATTTGTAATGGAACATCACTAGTCGATAAGAGGCGGGCTGTCAAGATGGCACCCGAACCAAGGCTAATGTATTAAGTTAGAATGTGTAATAAACATAGAATTACCAGTAATAAAACCAAGTTTAATTGAATTTATATATACCTAATACACCGACCAAAACAATGCCAATCCATACTTACATACTGCATAACCACATGGGGTGGAGCTGCCATGACAATACTTCTTCCACTGGAGAGGACACAAAGAGCAGTCCTCAAAGTCATGACTAGAAAGAAATTCCGGTACCCAACCACCCAACTTTATAAAGATACCTCTGTATTAACCGTAAGGCAGCTTTATATTTCACAAGTTATCCTCAAGAAACATAAGACCCTAAAATTTGACCCAAGCATATATGCAAAAAAACGTCGGTCAGATATAGTATGTCAAACAATTAGGCATAAAACTACTCTAGCAAAGCGACATTACAAGGTTGCTAGTTCGTTTTTATATAATAAAATCAATAAAATAACAAATTTGTATTCCCTAAATAACTATAACATTAAAATTAAATTGAAATCATGGCTACAAAAACTTACTTACTTAGAATCGGAAAATATATTGCAATCACCCCAATAAACAGACCTGCATTTTTATTAATTGCATACCCACACAAACAAATTTGTCCACACTTATTATTTAATCAATAAATCACCAACACATTTACTCACACAATCACACAACACGTGCAGTGCACACAATCGCACATACTCAAAAATACATTTACCCACACGTATATTAAACTATAACAAACTCTGAAATTCACATCCACACCGTACACTTTCAAAATACACACCAACTCACCCCCACACCACACTAATTGTGGCTTCTCTTTTTATTCTTTAACACGCTTTAGCTTTACTTGTAACTAACTAACAATGTAAACAAATCTTGGAAGTCGATTTTACCCTACTTCCAATTGTCGTATCGATTTGAAACTTTGCAAGTATGTGTAATCCGCATGACAATACAATAACTCGGTACCATCGAGCAGATCTGATGATGGACTACAGTACCTCTAAAAGCGTGTTTCTTTTTAGTTTTAAAAAACTGTATATTCTTTCTTTTGTACTGATTCCCAAATGAACAGGCATGCCTAGTTTGGGTTTCAAGTTAATCAAGTAATGCTACATAGTATAACTGTTATGATAGGTATAATCGCTAGTTGTCAGTGGGTGGACGGGCAGCCTCCTACTACTCGTAACACAGGTTGACTCCTAGCATGGGAGTGGGTAGTCTTTCTGCACACCCGCTGCGATTAGACGTATCTACTTAATCCCTTGCGTAGTGCGCAAGCAGTAACAAATGTAGTATGCGAGATGTAACAATTTTTGTATTCAAATAAAGATTTATTTATTTATTATTGAATTTAGATCAGAGTCAATAAAAATCATCAAAATTCAAGTCAATAAAAATTGATGGTTATTTTTTCCCCATATCTTTGCGTTCCGCATGTTCCAGACAAGCATAGACAACCATTTTGTTTGATAAAGAAATTGATGCGTTACAAAAAACAGTAAAATGAATGATTTGTCCATTCCCGGCTTATACGGCCAAAATTAATATCCAATCTATCTACGATTTACCCTACTGGAGATAGAAATCTGACATATTTTGTGTCAAATTCTTATCTCTAGTAGGGCAAATCGTGGATAGATTGGATATTAATTTCGGCCGTTAGTCGACACCGCGCTATCCTCGCGCAGGCCTCTCATTTCACGTCAATCGGGGAATTCGTTGCCGATTGGCAGCTCTGATGATGACAATCTGTACAGTGGGGTAGGAATACGGAAAAAGAACCGATTCCTCAATAGTATCGATACTTTTGTTTCAATACCAAGTATTTTTGTAAACAAATAAGCGTACTTTGTTTGCGAAACTACACCAGAAATCGATACTTTCAAATGTAATCGATACTTTTTAATGTTTTAACACATGACTCTAGTGATGGGCAGTGGATAAATATCAAAATGATAAAAACTCGGATATTTATCAGAAATGGATAAATACTCGTTTTTACCCGTATTTATCGGATATTTATCCAAAATGGTGGATAAATATATTTTATGCGTCTCTGATAGATATTTTTCTGGTTTTGCTTACTTAGCTCTTCCACCCCCCGCGCCCCGTAATACATAGAACTTCGCTTTGCGTCGCAAAGTGGTTTGAAACTAGAATTTCATACTATTACCTAGGAATTTCAAGTTGATTTATATATTTTATTTTGTTGAGGGATGGAAATCATTGGAAAATAGATATGCACGATCCGCTTGGCAGTCAAAATCAACATTTTTTTTTCAATGCAAGGAAATGCTCCGTGTGCCATATTTCGGAACTGTTTGGAACTGTAAAGCGTGTGTGATTGATATAGCGTACTGTCCTAACGTAGTTGTACACCATGAACTTTCCAATCTTCTGATAAAGAATAGAATCAGGCGTTACTCTGCGGAAATCCATGACATACAAAATATGAAGTTACAATATTTAGTGTTAATTCTTCCAAAAATAGGTCGCCAAGCTTTGATGCAATACGCAGCACCGCCCTGCCAGTCCTGCCACCCACTAATATATGCATATGCAGCAGGTGCCAGAAGGCAAGGCAAGGAAGATGAAGTAGGTGGTTTTTCTTTGTGTTAGACTGAGTCAGGCTGGCTACAATCTTCCATTATGAGGCCCCAGTACATTCACAGAGTAAGTTAGTTGGTAGTTCCATAATATTCCGATAAAATAAAAGCAAAATATCTGATAAACATGTCTACAAACTATATAGAGTTGGTATCGCACATGTCTTACGATTTCAACGAACTTGTCTGTACAACTACTGCAAAAGGCAAAGAACGCTTAAATCAAGATATTGTGAATATCATTGTATACCTCAAGACACCCGGAAGATGCAGTGAAATTATTCGAAAGGTTGTATTGAAAAAAGAAAGCTACAAATTCAGTTGAAACGGCATTGGGGATGTTAATATCACCAAATTAACCAAGCCTGGATTGGAATGCTGCTGGAATAATGTGAACCGGCCATAAAATTCAGATTCTGACTCCAATGGCTTACTTTGACTGATCAATCTGTGATTTTGATGAGTATTTTAGATGAATGATACCTAAGTACTCCTTTTTAGCGTACGAAATATTTAAGCGTGAAGGAGGTTTCAGATAATTTCTCTTTTGCTCACTATTTCAAAATTACGACCGTTATTTTTATGCGACTGCCCACAATAGAAGGTTCAAGACGTATATCAGGGTCTACTCAACTAATTGAGATAAAACATCTTCAAAAATTTACGGGTTTTTGTTATTTTTCTCATTTTTATCCCCCCTAGCCGGGTTTCACGAAAATAAAACTCAATAACAACATCTAGTTCAACTAGATAACTAGACTAGTTGTATTTTTAGGAAACCGCAACCAACCAACAATCATACCCTCTACTTCATATGCAACTTCATACAATAGACCCTCTACTTTGTATGCAACTTCATACAATAGACAGGTCAAGCTGTATTCCAGGATTTACCTAACAGATTGAGATAAATTGCACCTGAATTTGTGAGTTAAGCTAATACGTATGTAAGTACAACGTTTCTTTATGATTTCTTCTGCCATTGTTACGTGATGAGGTACAAACACACAGGAATACATAAATTATAAAAATTGTTGATTTGTGTTATATTTCTCATTTTTCATCCCTCTAGCTGATTTTAATGAAAACAAAACTCGATAACAATAGGTATCTAGTTCAACTAAATAACTAGACTAGTTGTATATTTAGGAAACCGTAACCAACCAACAATACGCGCGTGCGCCGTTAACTGAGACAATAAACAATAAATAATATTTTTTCTTTCTTTCTTTTCTTTCAATCATGCCCTTTACTTAATATGTTACTTCATACAATAGAGGGGTCAAGCTGTATTCCAGGATTTACCACATACCTCAATTTTTCCACACAACAAAGTGGAATATACCGTAAGTTAGGCTAATACCAATACAACTGTAAAGTTTCATCGCGATCCTTTCAGCCGTACTCACGTGCTGAGATAAACAAATAGACAGACATGATTTAAAATAAAGGTGGATTAGTGTTCTATGGACCCGTAGCTAGATTTCGCGAAATAAACCTAATAAACAGACTTTTCGACATTTACGACTTAAGTAATAGTAGAGAGAATTGATTATAATAAGGCACAATTTTATAATTTCAGATTTTCATTTAATAACCAATTATTTTGTGTGTAAAATAAGCAAATTTACGTTACATATCATACAAGAAATGAAAATTGTACGCATAAAATATTTATCCGCTGTTTTGGATAAATACTCGAGTAAAAATGGATATTTATGAGTATTTATCCATTTTTAGTATTTATCCGGATAAATGCCCATCAATACATGACTCACATAAATAAGTCATTACTCATCTTCGATCAAATATACTATAGATGAACCCAAAAAACGTTTTCATGATAAAGTCAGTGTACTTTTTTCTTTGACTATGGAACTATTGGACTTGACATAAACGAAAAAAAACCGTGTCGGTTTTTGATATGTCCGAGACATATTATGGCCGCCTAGTAGTCTTGTTTTTTACAAAAATATAATTGTAGTACTTATCGATAGAGTTGTTTCAGAAAAATTGTGATGATTCCTGGGTTAAAATGGATAATAAACGTTTTAATTCGTAGATTTTGTGGTTTTATTAACCACAACAACTCGAGACAAAAAATGGCGGATTTTCAAATAATCGCCACGCTCAGTAATTCATGTCACGGAAAACTGACGTATGAAAGTAGTGTCGTATCTTTCCTTCACATGTGGTTGTACGTATGTTAAAGAGAGAAGACTATAAATATCTTATCTGTAAAATTGCATAGACAATAATGTCGCTTCCATAGATTCCATTTTCAAAGACTTTTTTATGTTCACGAAAACGACAAGTGCGACACTCCATCCTTTGTATGCACATTTTGGAGAATAGTTTTCATTTATTTTTTCTACAGATTTTAGCATCGTGAAACGTCTCACAGCTAGCGCGGTCGTGAAGCAGCTGAGAGCGAAACTGTGCACGCGACTGAATATTGCACAGTTTTGATGGCGCCATTTTTCGAGCGGTGAATGTGCATCTATAATATATTGGATCGAAGCTACTACATAATCTCTAATTATCTAATAATACTTCGGGCCAGCTTCGGGCCATGCCATGCGTATTGCAAGTCTAGTAGGTCTGTGACTTCAACAATGGCGTTATGGCGTACATTACACAAAGAAGAAGAAACAGGAAGAGAGTGTTGCTAGGTAGAAAATGACCGGAACTAAAAAAAGCAGTGTTGCCAACACAAAGTATTAACATTGTACTACAACCACAGATTAAAAACTAACAACAAGTAATTTCACAATCCAAAGATAATATAATACGTTTTTAAATACGGAACTCTAAGCTTTGACTATGGAACTATTGGACTTGACATAAACGAAAAAAAACCGTGTCGATTTTTGAAATGTCCGAGACATATTATGGCCGCCTAGTAGTCTTGTTCTTTACAAAAATATAAATGTAGTACTTATCGATAGAGTTGTTTCAGCAAAATTGTGATGATTCCTAGGTTAAAATGGATAATAAACGTTTTAATTCGTAGATTTTGTAAAAATTGTGATGATTCCTGGGTTAAAATGGATAATAAACGTTTTAATTCGTAGATTTTGTGGTTTTATTAACCACAACAACTCGAGACAAAAAATGGCGGATTTTCAAATAATCGCCACGCTCAGTAATTCATGTCACGGAAAACTGACGTATGAAAGTAGTGTCGTATCTTTCCTTCACATGTGGTTGTACGTATGTTAAAGAGAGAAGACTATAAATATCTAATCTGTAAAATTGCATAGACAATAATGTCGCTTCCATAGATTCCATTTTCAAAGACTCTAAGGAGTTTCAATTTGATCAAATCGTAGACAGAGAATAGAATAGACAAGTCCTCAACGTATGCCGTATGAGATAGAGATAGTTCGATTTATTTTCAACAAGTTATGATTTTATCGTCTTTTTAGATGAAGTTATGAATACATTTTGCTTATTATTGACAGAAAACAGTCTTGAGTACAATAATCCTTTGATTTACTTGCTGTAATAGATAAAAAACAACTTGTTTGCCATCAATGACTAGTGGTGGCAAACAACAAAAACCGATACGCAAATAGAGAAAGAAAAAAAATGTTATATCCTGCTCACACACATACATTTTGACATGTGTCATCTCACTTTCGCAATTAAGAGCATGTCTACCTCTATTCTCCGTCTACGGTTCAAATTGTGGTTCAAATGCTTACACAGTTTTGCCAACATGCCGAAAGATACATTAGAATTATTTTCATGTTGGCTATTTTGTCATGTCACTTAGAGTGGGGAAAAGTAGATATTAGTGTTGTGTACCAATCGATAAAATTTATTGACTATCGAGTATATAGCACGTATTTACTATTTATTAATATGTTTGATAATACTTGAAGGTTGCAGATAAAACCAGCCATTTTCTAATAACATATTTTATTAACAACAACCAGACAACATCTGAAGTAACAATAAACAAAAAAAAACTGTACTTCCAATATTCCTTTTTCTAGTTTGCTTGTGCCAGGACCAGAGGTAGCCAGTACAGGAGCTTAAAGAAAAATATATGTATCATAATTATGTCTGTTAAAATGGAATCAACTCCTGCTATCCTACTTATTAAAAGTTGAGAGTAGGTACTGTTTTAATGTGTCTTCAACATAGATTCTATGTAGGTAGGTATACCTATTATTACCTATTGGATATATCACCGCTCTCCATCCATGGGTGGGTGTTTTAGGAGGTAAATTAGAGATCCATGTTATAAGGCAGCAGCATTCTCCTGTGAGCTAATTACACCATACTGCAATCACCAATTCGTCTGCGTGCACATGGTAGTTGTGCTCTGCCAATATCCCCGAGAATCGCATGGTCATTGAAATGCTTATCTTCAGCAGTGGTATTTCACGGTTTGATAAGGTAATTACGGCATTACTCAGTAAAATACTGCGAACAAAATTGCACAAAAATGTTTGTATGGTAGTTTCGACAGACTGGCACCATCAATCAATGGCAATCATCAGCTTATTCAGCTCTCAGGAAAGTGTTGACAATTTCTACTACTCTGGGCACTTAATCAATTAAGTGCCCAGAGTAGGACAGATTTTTCACAATTAGCATTTTTCCATCCGAAGACGGAAAATATCAAAAAAAAATTAAAACTGCTATTACTCGAAA
The DNA here is from genome assembly GCA_949699075.1 of Asteroscopus sphinx. Taxonomy (NCBI): domain Eukaryota; kingdom Metazoa; phylum Arthropoda; class Insecta; order Lepidoptera; family Noctuidae; genus Asteroscopus; species Asteroscopus sphinx. Next base: position 13,689,928 of record OX453001.1, read on the forward strand.
TCGAATGACTGGCGCCCCCGGTTCACTATTCAGTGCTGTCATATAAAACCTAAGATACTTTTTTAATGAATCGCGAAAGTGAAATTTTTTACATAGGTAATTGTGCATCACTAGGCCAAACTGACAACTCAATGGGTCCTTTAATCCATGCTTTAAATTAATTCAATGGTCCTGAATGGTCCCTTATGTTAAATGGCAGACGTCAACGCGACAGGCCTAGACGGAGATGGCGGGATGAGCTGGACTCCTTCCAAAAGGACTGGACCCTTGTAGCAACAGACAGGGAGAAGTGGGAGGAGAGTAGGGAAGCCTTTATCTAGCAGTGGGACACTTCAGGCTTATAATAAATAATAATTGTGCACGTTAATTTAACATTTTCTAAAATACTAAAAAATAGTAGTTTATGAAACTGTTGCTCATCAGGGGTTATTAAAACACGAGTGTGAGTTTAAAAACCGAGCCGTAGGCGAGGTTTTTAATAGTATCACACGAGTGACGTGGACACAGTTGTTAAAGATCTGGAGTTTCTAAAACAAAAATTTAATTCTAATGGCCATCCATCCATCCATCTAAATGTGAAATATATCTTCCCCACTCGACTGACCGACAACTGACGATCCAAAAATTTCATACATGCAATAGCGCCAAATATCAAAATAGTCAAAAAATGTTCACTTCACCTCCTAGGATCCTAGACGAATCCTTCTCAACTTTCATTGAGGAGAAAATACAAAATTTTAATGATATTTCGGAAAGGCTTTTAAAAATTAATATGCATTCGGCGTATACTATTATTCGATATAAGTTGTTTTGGACCTAAAGGACATTGCCCATTCTCTTAGGAGCTTTAGGCCCCTCAAAGAAATTGCTATGTCACGGCGGTTTTACTCTTATTTTGTAGACCAAGAATTATCTTTTATTATTCTGCAAACTATTTTAATTTTTTCACCCTGGTTTAAGAGAAATCTAATTTTTTCCAACTCCATAACTGATTGATAAGTACGCTCCGTGCATCGTTGGGCGGTATAACTGAACACACCCGTATGCGTAGGGACATCCAAACATCATGTATGGTGTTGCAAGATATAATTATTTTGTTAATCGATTTTGTACGTATTTTTTAAATAATATTGGATAAGCGTTTCAAGTTTTTGGGTGTATTCATTAATATCGATTTTATAAGTAATATTTCAGTTAATTTAAAATGATTATAACAATATTTACAATAAATGCATAGGTATTTTAAAGCAAACAATCATCTTATTTATCTGTACAAAAAAGGTTTTAAAATATGTTTTGCAATTTCTTTTGATTTCACGTCATATGGGTGATTTTTAGGGTTCCGAAGTCCTACAAGGAACCCTTATAGTTTCGTCATGTCCGTCCGTCTGTCCTAATCCTTTACAGCTTAATAACTTCTACAGTTATAAACATAAGTAAATGAAATTTTGTTCAAAAATAGTCAGCATATTGTTAGACAACACTTTTTACAATAAACTAATGTCTGCATATCATTTATATATTATCATTTACCGAAGGTAAATAAGTCATATTCACTTTCCACCACGAGAGAACTCTGTATTTTTCATGTTAGTCACGTTGCAACAATCTGAATGCCCCCACTAATCAAAACCACAGATCTTTTATAGATCAGCAAAATCGAGTCAATACACGTTCATTATTCATTTTTAAGAATATTCCTTTTTAAATAAAAATGTTGGAAAGGTATTATAAAAATTAAGTAGGTATCAAAAACAATGTTCGGATATTATTGGAAATATAAATTAATATAAAACAAATTAATACAGCACAAAAACGTTAAATTAAATCATAAAATAATTCAAAACAAATTGAATAACATAGCTATTCTAACAGCTCGTCCATCCTGATAATAAGTACACGTCCTCGTGTACAGTGCGCAGCAAACAACCCACATTGACATGCGCAGTGACGCCACGCCAGTGGTACCATCATTGTTCAAGCTATTTGCCAGCTACTATACCTATTATAAGAATGAACTACTTATTTTAGTAATTACTTTTTATTTTCTATATGAATATTATCTTAACAATTTTATTGTAACGTTGGTAAATAATTACTCAATTAGCTTTTCAATAACACATTGCCTTGTGCATAATAAAATAATAAAAAATCAATTACATAATTCTATAGCATCTAATGGGAGAGGCCTATGTCCAGCAGTGGACTGCGATAGGCCGAGTTGATGATGATGATGACAGCATGTAATGTATCACAACTTATCACAACCTATTCCACATTTATAACAGATTTCAGATACTATGACAAATTACACATTGCGCATTTTATACACACTTTGTGCATTAAACTTTGCACCCTTTGTGCATTAACCTCGCACTCGCTAAACAACAATCAATTACGTAATTTCACACCATGTATCACATCTTACAAAATACACTTTTGAACACATTTCACCACACTTTACACTTTGCGCGCATTGCGCATTTCATTGACTAATCTTCGCACACTTTGCATGGACCTCGCACATCTTGTGCATTAGACCTCGCACACCTTGTGCATTAGGACTCCCACACATTGTGCATTTAGACACGCACACCTTGTACAGTAAGATTCACACACCTTGTGCATTAAGGCTTGCACACCTAGTGCATTAAGGCTTGCACACCTAGTGCATTAGGACTCGCACACCTTGTGCATTAGGACTAGGACTCGCACACCTTGTGCATTAGGACTAGGACTCGCACACCTTGTGCATTAGGACTAGGACTCGCACACCTTGTGCATTAGGACTAGGATTCGCACATCTTGTGCATTAGGATTCTTACACCTTGTGGATTTCATACTTTATACATACATAATTATACAAGCAAACCTTGCGCTTTGCTTTTATTTGTGTATCACACACTTTTACAACCTAGCACACCTAGTGCAACTCATACATAGCACACCTTGTGCATAGCATATTTTTATATAGCACACTTTGTGCATACAACATTGCAAACCCTTTGCATCATATTAATTATACATCACAATTTGTGCATCTAATACTTTTTCACACCTTGTGGATTTCATACTTTATACATACATATACAAGCAAACCTTGCGCTTTGCTTTTATTTGTGTATCGCACACTTTTACAACCTAGCACACCTAGTGCAACTCATACATAGCACACCTTGTGCATAGCATATTTTTATATAGCACACTTTGTGCATACAACATTGCAAACCCTTTGCATCATATTAATTATACATCACAATTTGTGCATCTAATACTTTTTCCATAGCAAACCTTACGCATTGAACATTTTTCTATCGATTACTTTGTACATACAACATCGGACACCTTGTGTGTCACACACAATTTACATAGCACACTTTGTGCATCTTATACTTTTTGCATAGCACGCCTTGCGCATTGCACATTTTATATCGCACACTATGTCCATTCATCCACACCACATCTTGTGAATCTGATACATCATACATTGCTCACATTGTGAGTCGTATATATTATACATAGCACACCTTGTGAACAGTCTCACCACCATATATATTTTTTACGCACGCAGCAAGCCTTTTTCGGTCTTGCGTTGCCTTAGTCATAATTATATACAATAATTTTAATAATTAGATACCAATCATACGTCGATACTCGTCTAACTGACACTTAGAGAAAGAATCGTCACCCCTTTTTATTGTGTGTACCTTTTAACTATTAACTTACTGTGAAATGAACATACTACTAACTTTGGTAATATATTTCTACTCTGTGTACTCAACTAACTACTATAAGATTTAAAACTCCAATTAACACATCAACAACATATACTTAGGTACTTTTGCAAATTTACGAAGCTAACTGGCCCGTACCTACACCTTGTGCGTCTTATACTGCATAACACACTTTGTGTATTGCATATTTGTATATAGCACACTTTTTGCCTACAACCTGATATATCTTGTGCATCTCACACATTATACCTTGTGTAACGTATACATTATACATAGCACACCTTATGCATCATTTATATTATACATAGCATACCTTGTGCATTAGTATTTGATAATACATGTGAATGTAAGCAATAATAATCATACGGAATACCATGTTTCTGCATCTTACACTGGCAACATAATAAAAGAAAAGCACAAACATATGTTTACTGTTCGTTACGATTTGTTTAAGTACTTCATGTAACTTAACATAACACACACATAACATCACGCCTGTACCTCCCCGAAGGGGCAGGCAGAGGCGTAATAGTACAACCCACATTTCGCCAGTTATGTCATAGTCCCATGCAATAGGGGGCGAGTCCATTGCCATTGACCGGGTACAAATCCCGACTCCGGGCCGCTACTGAGAATTTCCAAATGATAAAAACCAAATAACACTTTGCCCGACCCGGGAATCGAACCCAGGACCCCACGCTCAGCAGTCGCGCCTGCAACCACTAGACCAACGAGGCAGTCAACTTAATTCATTCATTCTTCAGTCATGTAACTTAATTTTCACTTATTTCTTTCTCTGATGAATCGGCAGTCCCATTCCCGCCAAAATATAACCACATGTATATTTTGACCACTGCATACATACATCCCTTTGTATACAGACGTACCTTTCATAATGAGTCCATTACACACACAATCAATAATACGATATCTTAAGAATTCTTGTCTATCTTGCGGTTCGTCAACATATTTTGCAACCTCATTATCTTATTTTAGTAACATTATTCGATTGACCGCTCGCATCCTGTTCTAATAAATGTCGACGGACCAAGCGGTGTACAGAAAAACCTCAAGAAAAACCTAAACTGGTTTATGTTCTACATTGTATCGGCCAAATGCATGTATTTTTTTTTTTTTTTTTATGGAAATCAAAATATATAAATAATTAAATAATCTGTACTTTCCTCAATATCCATCCCATGTATAAGATGGGGGTCTTTCTAGTGAGTTTACGGCCAAATAGATCCGAAACGGTCTGATGGTGACCCTCTTGTTCCTTAATATTACTTAACATGGCATTGAATCTGAACCAACCTGTCATCACACAAACGCTCGTCATCACCCCAATTTTGAGGAGCAAGCGAATACAAAACTAACCCGTCGCGCCTCTACCCGGCCACCCGCCCGTGGTAAGGTAAATTTCCATTCTTCTAACCCATTCCAATGTCATATATCAATTTCAGTCATTTAAATTTTATACCTGTATAAGATTTTGTACATATCCTGATCACATGTAACGTGTCGGCACACCCGTACCAAAATAATCCTTCAAAACTCCGACAGAAATATTTGATTTTGTATTTTAAATATCTTTTTAAAACGATAAATTTTGAGTGAGAGAGCATCCATAAATTTAAATTGTTCCCACTCCAAACTGACCCAATCACTGGAGCCCATGATTGCTCGACTCCAGTTGCTCGGACAACAGCAAGAACAAATCATACGGGTTCTTTCATTAGTTGTGAAAATCAGACTCCAATGGTCGATATGGAAAGTATGAAAGGGCATAGCAATCTTTGGAATGAGATGTAAACAGCCTCGCTTCCTTTCCCATAGAACCCAATCATGAGCACACTCCAAGAGTTCTCTAAACATATTTCTTATCATTAGCTTCTCATTTGTAACATATGGAAAGTATGAAAGGGCATAGCAATCTTTGGAATGAGATGTAAACAACCTCGCTTCCTTTCCCATAGAACCCAATCATGAGCACACTCCAAGAGTTCTCTAAACATATTTCTTATCATTAGCTTCTCATTTGTAACAAGTTCTTGTTATAATAATGTTTGTCCTTTTCATTTCTTTCACTCTCAATGCTTTTGTCTATGCCTATGCGTTCAAACGCACACCATCCACACCCAACATCAAACATAACCTCATACGCCAACCCGGCACATAACCACCACACAACATTGAACAAGTATTATCGTAGTGAACTAAGTTAACAAGTAATATGGATGACGTACTACGTACCTCATACTCATAAGCCGTAGAAAATTCTGTGCATACTGCACAACCCATTAACGTCACTGACCCAAAATACATCATCATCCTCAGAGCCTTTTCCCAATTATATTGGGGTCGGCTTCCAGTCTAGCCAGATGCGGCTGAACATCAGTATTTTACACGGAGCGACTGCCATCAGACCCCCGCAACCCAATTACTGGGTAATACTGACATTCGGAGGTTAGACCAGTTGTCAGACTTTCAGGCTTCTGACTACCCGTAACGACTGCCATAGATATTCGTATGACAACCGGGACCGACAGCTTAACGTGCTCTCCGAGGCACGGAGGGGTCTCGATGTGTAACGAAACGGTCACCCATCTACAGACTGACCGCGGCAAGTGCAGCTTAACCTTGCAGATCGTACAATCCGCGCAGTCGTTGCATCGCTACGAGCCCCTTGACCCAAAATACATATAAATTAAAAATACATAAATATTTTTGGGACATCTTACGCATCACCATTCTATCACAAGCCAAGTAGAACCTGTACTATGGGTACCTACTAGACAATACAGTAGGTATATAAGAAGTATTTTGATAATCCACAAGTTTTACTAAATTGTTTGAATATTCAGTCTGACCTCATCATATTGTTCAAATGCTGGCTACAAACCACCAAACTTTCCGTAATTATATTAAAATATAAAGAAAATTTAAAACAGACGAATAACCAATGGAGCATATCAACGAATTAAGCTATTCAGCGCAGCCCACCAAAAAATAAAAATATACTATGCTAAAATCACTCCGATTCGTCAACTAGTTTTCGAAACATTGTTCCTCTCAAATGTGGGTCGCGGGGCCAGCGCTGGCCGCTATGACGCCACTATACATCTCCAGGCTCACTCCGTTGCATGCCTGCGTTCTACAGGCTAGTGCTACATTTTAAAACTCTCATAATGTGTAAATCACATTGCAAAAAGGTAGGCAGGTACATAATAAACTAAAAGGACAGCGAGCGCGTCGTGGCTGTGGAGTGGCGTGCCACGAGCCACGACAAACGCGTGCGTGCGGGAGAAACCTCACAGCATCATAACTTCTAAACCACTTGATTAATTTGAACAAAACAGATAGTTATGCATTTTTAGACATTTAGACTCCATTGTGAAAAAGGTTCAAGCGATTCTCTGAACCCACTGATATTATCTATTGAACCTCAGATCTTCTAAATTCTATGCATTGAACATACAGGTGAGAATGATCAAAAAAAATGTCCCTTCTGTGAGAAGTGACCTGGCAAATATATCAACATACAAAATTCCTGGATTCCATAATTTAAATATTAAAACTGTTTTTGATATTGTCCTGGTTATGGTAAAACACATAGAAATTTCATTCTTTCAGCTCACTAGGTATTTGAACTTTTTGCTTTAATCGGAATACCTACTCGCTTCGCGTACTCTTTCAACAAGAGAGAACAACTACTTTGATTATTGTTTTATCATAAGTTTTTCATCCACAAATTTATGTATGACTGATACCGATCACGTGTATTAAGATTTCTTTATGTAAATTTTAATTCCAAACTCACCTGGTTCCTTGTACTTCCTTCGCTCTCCTCGAGAAAACGATTCCATTCGTAATACGGACCTGTGCCGCGTCTTTGATCTTCTGATTCATAATACTCGACCGAGAACGGCGCGTAGTGATCCTGCTTCTGATTTGTTAGACAACACTTTTTACAATAAACTAATGTCTGCATATCATTTATATATTATCATTTACCGAAGGTAAATAAGTCATATTCACTTTCCACCACGAGAGAACTCTGTATTTTTCATGTTAGTCACGTTGCAACAATCTGAATGCCCCCACTAATCAAAACCACAGATCTTTTATAGATCAGCAAAATCGAGTCAATACACGTTCATTATTCATTTTTAAGAATATTCCTTTTTAAATAAAAATGTTGGAAAGGTATTATAAAAATTAAGTAGGTATCAAAAACAATGTTCGGATATTATTGGAAATATAAATTAATATAAAACAAATTAATACAGCACAAAAACGTTAAATTAAATCATAAAATAATTCAAAACAAATTGAATAACATAGCTATTCTAACAATATAGATCTCAATTTTAAAAGAATAAAAAAATAGTTTTTACGTTCTTTAGGGGTGGCGCCCATACATGTGAAATGGGAAAAAAAAAATTTTTTTTCGCTGCACCCCCTCGTGTGGGGTATCATTGAATAGGTCTACTAAAATGAAGGTAATGTTTCATACATCACTTTTTTATCAGGTGTACCATCTGCGAAATATAGCCCGCCAAAGTGGCTTGCAATGTGTCCCCCCCCCTGCCATTTCTAAACTATGCAACGTAGAAACTTATAATCTTCCACATTGATAGACCTTTATGAAAACTCTCTTTTAAAATTATTTCGAGTATAATGTGATTATAATTTTTTGAGTTATAGACAGAAAACTGAAAAATACTTAAAACGTCCTAGTTCAAAGGTCATTGACCTTAGAGAAAAATGATCATAGTAAATAATGCTCCTTTAGCTACTTTCTATTTGAAAAAATCACAAAAAGTAACTTTGTGTTATGTTGAACACACTTCTTCAATTTGGCTTCTTGAATTTATCGCTAGATGGCGCTACTAACAACACGCTCTGAGTCGCGAATGCTGCCGATTATTGCAAAAACTAAAATAGCCATGATTAATATTCGATTTGATTCGTTTGTACACATACTTAAGGAACCCTATAATACTGAGCATGGCCCGACATGCTCTTGGCCGGTTTTTATTATTTTTAACGGATTTACGCACGCGAACCGAAATATAAATTGTGGAAAGAAAAAATAAGAAATCAATCAATTAAGACAAGTCTAGTATAATAGAATTTGAAACACAGTAAAAGTGAATTTAAAGAAGTATCGATATTTAGAATCGATTCTGATCATTTGTTGAAATTGTCTGATATCTGGCAACATTTTCGTTCGGTTTGAATGGAGGATATACTTACGATTCAGTTTAATACATATTTATTATGTTTTTTAATGCTAGGGTGAAGGAAATGTTGATAAAGAACAAATAAACATGAAAAAATAAGACTTAATTTTTGATAAACATACAGTTTTGACATGGCGCCAAAAATGGGCCCATCCGTGGGCATTGTCCTTTGCGTATATCCTACGCTCTTCTCACTTATGGAAGCATCCACAACTTTTGGACAAAGTAGACAAAATTATACGAAAAACATTAACTTAAATTTTAAATGTGGCCCTGGACAACCGAGCCTGGTTACAAGCCACACTTCCCATTCGTATGGGTGGTCTCGGCGTCCGCAAAATTTCCAGTATTAGCTTACCGGCGTTCCTGTCCTCGGTCCACAGTACTGAGAAATTAACCAGGAAATAGCCTCCTCACTGGTTGATTTTGAGGTACCGTGTTTGACCGACGCTGTGAACGCTTGGAAAATGGCCTGTCCCAATACGGAATTGCCCCTCATCTTCCCAGAGACGGTGGGACGGGCCGCTCTGCAGTTTGACACGGAATCATCTATTAAATACGTCAGTCAATACTGCCGAGCGTGCCCGTCTGCTGGCTGTGGTTGAGTGGGAGGCGGGACTGTGGCTTCAGGCCCTCCCGTCACCCAAATTAGGCACTATGTTGGATAACACAACTTTTGGGTTCGCTACCTGCCTACGGTTAGGCACTCCATGCATTGCTCCACATCGGTGTCATTGTGGTGAAGCTGTCGACAGCCTCGGACACCATGGCCTTTCTTGTAGCAGGAGTGCAGGTCGCATATCACGGAACGCCAATATTAACGACATTATTTGTCGTGCTCTTGCCACCGCCTGCGTACTAGCCGTACTAAAACCTAATGGCTTGGCACGTGATGATGGTAAGAGACCAGACGGTATGACGTTATTACCTTGGAAGTTGGGTAGGCCTCTGGTGTGGGACGCAACCTGTGTCGACACCCTTGCTCCATCCCATCTTCTTAGCTCGGCGGGCTGTGGCTGTGCTGCCGCTGCGGAGACCCTCAAGCGGCGCAAATATAGTAATCTCATTGGATGCTATGATTTTGAGCCGTTTGGGGTCGAAACGGTCGGGCCATGGGGTCCGAGCGCACGGCTCCTTTTCAAGGAAATATCTAAGAGACTGGTCGACACTTCGCGTGACCAGAGGGCTGGCTTGTTCTTTGGGCAAAGAATAAGCGTTGCCATTCAACGTGGCAACGCTACCAGTCTTCTGGGTACGCTTCCGGATGACAGTGATGTGGAGGAATTCTTCGACGCCTAAGTCTACTCTTATGATATTTTAATATTATTGAATCTGTTTTTTATGCATGTTTATGTTGTATATATTATTTATATTAATGTAGATAGGTAGTAGTTAATTATAAGATGTGTATTTATATTTAACTTCAATATTTTATTTGCAAAACAATGCAATAAAACCGAAAATATCTTGGGAGCTTGTTCTGAAATCGGAAGATCGCGTTCGTGACGTAGGGTAAAATAATAAAAAGGCAATATAATTAATCGTTTATTTTTAACTTTTAGTACAAAATAAAACTAGTACACAGGGATACATCTCAAACCTAGCATTTGCATGTTGAATAGTCCGAGGCTTACGACGATAAGTCTTCTCATTTGTACTATTTTAGACACTATAACGTCACACAGATTAGCTCATTATTCCCCATCAAAAATAAAATTAATCATAACTGAATAATGTAATCACTCTTCGAGTTAATCTGAACAAAATAGATATTTTATTGCCGACATTACACTATATTACTATTGGTACCTACATCAGATTAGATTTTTAAGCTTACTTATCAATATACAATACATAATTTTGAGGTTTGGAGCGGCATTGATGAGTTTTTCAGGCACAATCAAACCAGTGCACCCCAATGTTTAAAATACATGAAACGACACTTTATGGTAAACACGCTTTACCAATTCTCTTTTATAACAACTATTGTGAATTTAGAGGGTTCTACTACTTCAGAGTCGTCTATGTATTAAAAACATGTCTGGAAATACGCATTTACATGTAATATTAATCGATCTCAAATTATCAAACTGCTCAAGTAATTAACTATTACAATCATACATTATTCGTGTTATTTTTTTTCAAAATCTTATGTAATAAAAACAATACGCCGTGCACAGTAAGCAAATATATATACTGTACAAAAAAACTTTAAAAAATAGAACTGACTTCATGGACGCCTCTCTAAATGGCCGTGACCATTAATATTAAATAAAATAAGTAATACACAAAAGCTACAAATGCCAAAGGAATAACTTTCTTCCAAAAATCTCGATTCACTCTTGTATTTTGATTTATTAACAATGTTTATAGTCCAGTCAAATTAGGAGAAATTTTGTAGAAAGCGAATTTTTTGCATATGCCTTTGTTTTGATGTTCTAAAGACTTGCTGAAAAGTCTCATAATAATCTCATCTCTGCATAAAACATTCAAGGTCACAAAATCGTTTTCTTTAAATTTTAAATATTAGGTTCCTGTGCATTCTACGACATTAGAGTCTAGGGAACATTTGTAGATCAAAGTATTTAAAAGTTCGTTTTAATAAAAAAAACCGTAAGATCCACCGGTCTTGATTTAGAACGGAGAAAGGCGCACATGCATAAATAGAATAAAGTAATGTAAGGGGCAGAACCAGAGAGGCCAGAGAAGCTGGGCCAGAAAACCTCGAGTGCCTGATGGCTGCTGGTCCTTCTCGACACGTCTGGAAGGAACAGTAGTTTGTTGGGCCGGTGCACCCTGAATGGGCCATGGACTCTTCTTCGGGGGACCTTGGCGAATATTCTGGCACGGGAGGGGCTGATCTGGGCCAATGGAGCGTGATTCCGCGTATCCCTCTGAAGTTAGCAGAGGGCACAGTGGAGCATCCTGAGTGGAGTGGAGTGGGATGAGGAAGAAAACCTCTATCAAAAATTACGGGAGGATAAGCCTGCGGTATGCTGCACAGCTTAAACGGAGCCTCTCGACGTGTCAGTCTCGGCATGAATCTGGACAAGACTAAAGTCATGTTCAATATGCATGTCATGCCGAGGCCAATATTCGTCGAAGGGTCGGCACTCGAAGTTGTAACGGAATACGTCTACCTAGGGCAGGTAATTCAGCTTGGTAGACACAACTTCGAGAAAGAAGCCAACAGAAGGATCCGTCTGGGCTGGGCAGCATTTGGCAAACTTCGCCGAGTCTTCTCGTCGCCTATACCGCAAAGTTTGAAGACAAAGGTCTTCAACCAGTGCGTCCTGCCAGTCATGACTTACGGTGCCGAGACGTGGACACTGACAGTTGGGCTAGTCCACAAATTCAAAGTCGCTCAGCGAGCTATGGAGCGAGCTATGCTTGGAGTTTCTTTGAAGGATAAAATCCGTAACGAGATTATCCGGAGAAGAACCGGAGTGAGAGTGCGGCCGACGTTTGGCCGCACAGAGAGAAGGGGCTTGCCTGCTTATGGCGGGCCGGGAGCTGTCGGGGGTGGTGGGTGAATACAGAGGTTTCCCACGCCCCCGACCAAAGGAGGAACATCGTGGTGGTTTTAGTCGGAAAGAGTCAGAGTTCCGCCGTCCACGGGCGGAGTGCGTCCATGAGGATTTCGCCACGGTAAAAAAAGGGGGCAGAGCCAGACATATGCTTCATTTTATTTTACTAAGTTAATTATAATAAACTATTATACCTTTAAATTATATTATTAAAATATATAAAAGGTAAAATTAATATCCATGTTATAGGTACAACGTGTTATTGAAATGACTGAAAACCCTGGGGTCATTGTACTCATCAGTATGAACAACTTTTACTATGGGACCAACCCCGAAACCTAAAAAAAATAAGCTGTCCCCTTCATTTTCGTTCACATGAATCGACAAAATGTAGGGATCAACAGATTTTTTTTCGCGTTTTCTGGGTTGGTCTCAAAGTGGGTGGTAAAAGTTGTTCATACGGTTGAGTAGATTGATTCCTTAACAGGTTTTCAGTTATTTCAATAACAAGTTGTATAAAAATTATAAAGATATTACATTTAAAAATACAGAAATACTAGCTGCCACCCGCGGCTTCGCTCGGGTAGTACGCCGATTAAAAGTATATTTTATGATTGTTGGGGAATCAGACTATCTCTCTGCCAAGTTTCATTCAAATCCGTTTAGCCGTTAATCTGTAATTGAGTAATAAACAGTACTCTGGCTCCGTAATTACATAGCATTATTCTAAATTTAGGTGCAATGCATAAGCATGTAAACGCTTTCGGCCTCCTACCACAGAGGACCGTCTACTCTCCGCGCTGCGTCAAAAACGGTTGATCATACGAAAAAAATAACTAGCACGAACTTGTAGAAAATGTTATGATCTACAAACGTTTCTTAGACTCTAATGTCGTATGATTCACAAGAAACGTAGTATTAAAGAAATAGATTTTGTGACCTTTGCCTTTGAATATTTCGAGACGCAGACACGAGATTCTATGAGACTTTTCAGCAAGTTTTTTGAACATCATAACATGTCGCATGTTTTCGCATGTACCTTGCATGCGAAAATTTGCTTTCTACCTTCCATTCCGAGGCGAACTCCTAATTTTACTGGACTATTATTTTTTGTGAGCTTTGATTGAATTTAGATACATACATCGATTCATTGCCTATAGTAAATTCATCTGCTTACGTCACGACAGTGCACGTCATTAAGTAATAAACAACTTAAATCTTATGTTTATTTCGTTATAAATACGATCTAGTTACTTTTTAATTATTCTGAAACATATATAATTTATAAGCTTTCTGCTTTTAGTAATAGGTTACGCGAGTCCTGACTTCTAGACGTAGTAGGTCAAGTGTTGGATATAAAGCTGCATTACCCACTGACCGACGCTATTACAGATTATGTAGGTAGTTTAAGCCGGAGCGAGAACAAACACTAATAAATACGAATATTAATTCATTTGTTAGCCCAAAATGATTGCTATTTCGGCCGGTACCAGTACCGGGTCAAACCAAAATATGTTTACAATTCATATATTTTTTTACGCTCAAGATATTATTATGTACCCAGTAACCAATATTGCTCGGGCCACACTAAGGTTAATTATCACGTTAATAGACACTAAACCACAAATTAATTATAGTTACTACGTTATTTCGTGTTAAACCTTATTGTACCACGTGCATAACTGACACCAAATTTTAATCATTTTTCTAGCTAGAACTTTCTTGTAGATAATTTACGCTACAATTAATATTCGATATTATTACACGTGGCGAATTAGAAATCACTAATAATAACAGCGTTCATCGGGCTGGTTAGGACTCGGGAAATAAGTCGGTTCTTATATGCTAAGTTTTCACGAGCTTAGACCTTGCCATTAGCGCTGCTTATCGCTTAGTAAATAGGATCAGCTTCTATTCACTAGCACTTGCACCTTCACTAATACTTATCACGAACTGAGCCATTTACATGTTGGGTATAGGGCTGGTTCGAATTACGAGAGTATTTTAGTCGAATTGCGAGTAATTTAATAACTAAATACGTCTGAATAACAAAAAAAAATCGAGTAAATCATTTAGTCGAGTCATAAATTTTGTTATGTTTTTTCGGGCGAGTAGCGACCTCCTCATGCGGTACTGCAGTGGTTTACCGAAGTAAAATTTTAATAGTTTCACTGGAGTGAAGAAATTCAAAATTTTTAGATTAGAACATGTGTTAAGCACACATGTTCTAATCTAAAAATTTTGAATAAAAATGTTAGAAATAGAAATGTTAAATTACCACTGTCCATTACATAAAAATATCAAGTAGTCTGCATTTATTGAAGGAGATTAAATTAAAAAAACGAGTGTGCTTTAGACCACACGACTGAAGTAAAACTTCACTAACTTACAAAGGAACGGCGCGCGTTTATTTGCCGGGGCTGTGTCGTGGCCGGCCGTCGCGCGCGCCTTGTTCCCCGCGTCCCGCACTACCCGCTCCATTCGCCTCGCCCGATATAACTTTTCAGAACGCTCTCACCAGCTTACTTCCCAAGTCAAGCGTGCATAAAGAAGTTTTACTTCAAAAACAAAAACATCACTTTGTTGCGTTCAACCTGTTCATCTTGCAATACATTTGTCTACGTACGCGTTACGCGACCGATGAACGAACGTATTTTGGCCATTAACGAGTAATTTAGTTACTAAATTTATTTACCAACGTGGTCCAAACTAGCCTGGTGCAAGTGACAAGTAGAATACACACCAATTTTTATTGCGGCTGTGAAGTTAGCACTGCGCAGCGCCCCGCACCTCAATTAACACCCGCGCTATCTAAATTTAGCCGTACTGCTAATACGGTTGACTCGTTTTCATAGCCGCCATAAAGTTTGATGCGTACTCTACTAAGCATTATTGACTAAGCTCGTGTAAACTTGCATGAAACAATCACATTTACAGTTTCGAACTTGAACCATACACACAAGTCTTTAATTAGGTAGGTGCTTTATCGACTGAAAGTATCACGGAATACTTGAATAAGAATGGAATTGGTATAGTACACAGTTTCTTCGGAAACCCGTGTCGCCTAACTCTCCCACTATCCGTCTCACTACTACATAAGCACTGTATCTAGCTTGTATCTAGATATCTAAACGCATACGCGTGCAAGAAATACTACACTGAACGCGGCCCTACTATTAGCTGCCACGTCTGTCACACATAAACGTCGACCATGTGCGAACGCACCACTACATTCGAACAGGTCGTTAGTGATGTCCATGTACAAAAAACAAATTTTATGTATGTTATCGAAATTTTCAACGATTTTCGCACATGGTCTTGGAATAAAAATAATTTGTCCTACATAAGGAATTGGAAAGTTACTGTTTCATGGTATACTTAATTATTGAAAATAACGTCTGACACGTTTTAAAACAAGCAGCGCGAGGTATGGCGAAAAATAAAAAGTAGTTTTTCGATTTTTAACCTACTTTAAATTTGTTATAAGACCTGGTTTGGTGTTTTGCGTAAATAAGATATACAATTCTGCATATTTACGGATTGGTTTTCTTTTTAAATCGTAACTTATAAAATAATTACTGCCCAACATACTAAAGTCCTCAAAATTTGTTAGTTTTTTGTAAACTTTTTGTTTTTTGTATTGTATTGTATTGAAAACTAAAAATAAAATAATATGCCCCTTATTGCGAAAGTTTAGACCACGTTTAAGAGGAATATAGCAGCCATGTAGCGCCCCCTCAGTAAACAAATTATTACTCGCCGAATACAAGTACAGGTACTGTAGTTTAATCAGAAACTATTAACTCTGTAAATTATACTTCGCTGTAATTGTACATAGAAAAAATGCGAAAAACTACCACTTTTGGCATTTTTTCTATCTACAACTACAGCGAAATATATCTTACAGAGTTAATAGTTTCTGATTGAACTACAGTACCTGTACTTCAACTTTTAAAAACGAATTTTCGATAAATTATGTATTCAGCGAGTGATATTTTTTTTACTGACGGAGGCAACACTTGGCTGCTACATTCCCCTTAAGCACTTGTTAAAACCGGGTGTAATCCAAACTCCATACATAACAAAGGTATTTAACCACCAAAACGAAGAGGAGAGGATATGTGTCGAACAACCAATAGGATTGCGTTATTTTCATATTTCACCGCCTAGCTTCAACATTATTTATTTATTTAAACTTCATACAATGCATGTACATAGGTGGACTTAATGCCTTTGGCATTACAAACCTACTTAAAAAAAAAAAAAAATTTTTTTTTTTTTTTTCAATGTTTTCTTAAATCAATCCGAATCAAAGGCACCTACTCCCTAAACTGTTTCACACAAATTTTATTATTTTATTCTTTTTAAAGTCGGTTTTTACTTTTTTTAAATGTGGTTTATGTTTATGATAATTATGATAATTGATAAATATCAAAACTCGAAATTGCGAATAAATAATTTCGACAAAGAATCTACCTAAAAATAAAATTATTATGCATTTAAAATAATAAAAATGAGGAATATTTATTTTAAAACAGAAAGTATACACCGAATTAATTATATCGATAATGCATTCAATATGTTATTACACTATCGATACGCGGGGATTTTGGTGACAGTCAGGCAAATAAGGTGAAGGCGACATCGAAAGAAACGCAATACATTACGCGGTTACTCACGTAGTGAAAGTCGATATCCATGTTTTATAAGCAATGTATAATTTTTTATCAGTTTGCGATAACATCGTTTTTGTCATGAATCACATAATACTAAGAAAATATTTGCAAATATCACAACTAATTAAAGGTTTTTAGACTTACCGATGAAAAGAAATCCCTCCTTTAGTTAAACTACACACCTCGCTTCTTTTTCGGCATGATATAATGGCGCAAGACGGCATAATTATAATTTTTTCGCACAGCAACGTACTCTGTCACAGCCTGGCCGCAATGTTTAAGCTGTGACGCGGATTTTGGTTACATTAGCGCGTCTGCTCAAAAGTGCGGCGCGCCTATCCCGCCCACAATTCCCCTCTATTTATATTCATTTCCTCTATGGAAAGTATAAAGCCGTAATCACTATTTTCGAATATTAACAATGACTTCAGATAGTTCAGATACCCCATTACTTAACAAATTGCTTATTCTTGTTTAATCTTATTCCTAAGAGGCGGATAATCGTCATGAGCGAAAAAAAGTTTATTCCTAAGTTACTTGTGGCCTTGTGGCTTGTAACTCGTCACCTACAGATGCATTCAAAGTAACTTGTATATGTCACGGGTAATGTTAGTAGAACGGGTAAACCTAAGATTATCTACCCAAGCTCTTTGGGTAAACTCCGAAATATCTTTAAGATTCGGCATTTACCCGGGTAAACTTAGTTCTACCCATCGCTGGCTGGGTAATGTTAGTTTAAATAAAAAACATTATAGGACTTAAAGCAACAAGCCTTTACCCCGACACGACTCTGTTACTTAGTGTCGACGGAGCCCCGCTTGGCGGTGATCCTATTTTTTCTTTTAAGATCACAATAAACCTAGTATTACCCAGTCAGCGTTGGGTAGACCTAGGTTTACCCGGGTAAATTCAGAATTTTAAAGACATTTCGGACTTTGCCCAAAGAGCTTGGGCAAACTTAGGTTTACCCGGGTAAAACTACTAACATTACCCGTGACATATACATAAGCCCCCAAAAGAATGCAGATAATATCTGCAAATAAAACATATTGTTTTATTTTTATTTTGCGTACAGATCCAAAGAAGGGGTGAATGCAAAGTGTATAATTATTTGTTTTATTCGTTACAGATAAATAATGTCAATGTGGGTCTTAATGAGTGTCTAAAAACTGACATCTGACCATGTATCAGTGCCGTTTAGCTCAATTGTTAAAATTGCCATATCCTCCTTTGTAAAATATACAAATGTCTGCAGTTGTATTTTTCGATATTGAATTTATTTAGGTATGTAAAATTGCAATTGACTCGTCAGTAACAAGAGTGTAAAAAATATGTAATTAATCAATTATACGCGATTCGCAATTTTCACGATTATTATTTCCGTGTAGCAAAAACAAGGCCGGAATCGACACTATTAACACAGTAATGAATGAAATATAGGATACTGGGGGGCATGGAGAAAATTGAAAGAATAGAATTAGGCACGTTGCCAGAAACTCTTTGGTCCTATTATTATAGTTATAACGTGTCTAACGAAATGTATCTACATAATTATGTGCCTATTTAGTCAAAATACATCTAAAAAAAGAGTACATCGTCTATTTATGTAGTTTTTGACAATAATTTGAAACAACAATATTGATTTATTCTGAATAGTGTAATGTTTGAAACCGAACAGAAATCGAATAAATTTTTGAGCAAAATGTAAGATAGTTCATATCAAACGAAGGCCTTCAAAATAGTCGTTATTCTTGTGTATTCGTGTCTATCATAATGCATTAGAACTTAGTCCTTGGTTAATCCTTTTTATCAAGCTGTAATTTTTATCTGATTAATATATTTTAATTTTTAAATGTTTTAAAAACTACAGCTTGAAAAAAGGAGTGACAATTATAATGGGAGTGCATCTAATCACAAATTACAAAGTTTAGAACTATAAAAACTATTTCTCTGGCAGAACTTTGGATAGTGTTATTCATTATTATTTATATAAACGGTTTCACTCAAGTAATTCCATCGGGTGTGCCCAACTAATCTAAAGACTCGAGTTCAAAACTATTCGAGCACACCCGATGGAATTAAGTGAGTTAAACCGTATAAAAAGTGTCATTGAAACAACTGAAAACCTCTTATGGGGTCATTGTACTCATCCCTACTTTGTTTTCACATGAATCGACAAAATGTATGCTGTTTTTTTTCGCAATTTCAGGTTTGGTCCCATAGTAAAAGTTGTTCATACTGATGAGTACAATGACCTTTTAAGAGGTTTTCAGTTATTTCAATAACACGTTGTATACAAATAATTATGAATTTAACTCACGATAGTTATTATAATTATAAAAATTGTGTTATTCATTTTAAATCAATTTAAGTTATATTAATTAATTTCCGTTTTTAAACAATACACTTTCAAAACAACGGGGATATTGATGTTGTAGCTACAGAAAGTCTGAACCACATTATCCCAAGTTATACACTAAGCAAGATGTGAAATTTATAAATAAATACGTAATTGACTAAGTTTTGATAAATTAGAAAATAAAATATCGTAGCTTAAGAAGCAATACCAATAACGGCCAAAATTATTATCCTATCTACCCACGAATTGCCCTACCAGAGATAATAATTTGACATAAGCACCATACAAATTATGTCAAATTTCTATCTCTAGTAGGACAAATCGTGGATAGATAGGATATTAATTTTGGCCGTTAGTAATTAGTGTCGGGGAACCGTGCGTAGCAGATTATTTCATAAGCAGTGATTTATAGAGATTGATTATATAAAGAGACACGACTTATCACATTATTTTGTGCAATACTCCCTTCGTTTAGAAATGTGGATGACAGCTGTATACACGAGTTTGTTATAACTTTCATAACACTTGAGATTGAAATGGGACAATCTTCTATAAAATAATTCCGTATAAAAATAGCGTGTCAATTTACACTATGCAATGGTGTCGATTCTCTTGTTCGCGAACTAATTTATTTTAAACTATTGCTCTCTTTTACTAATAGTAGATACAAGAAAGGAATGGCAACGATTTTAGTGCTTTCAAATTAGCTTACGTGTTACATTTCTTTGTATTTTAGTGGGCACATTCCGAGATCACGACTAAACTTGTATGGAAATTTTAATTCCGACAAATTTGACAGCACTAAAATTGTTGTCATCCCTTTCTTGTATCTACTATTAGTAAAAGAGAGCGATAGTTTAAAATAAGATTAGTTCGTGAACAAGAGAATGTACACCAATATCTACTATTATCTGCACCATGCGTTTTCTCTGAGACAACTTTAAAACGAGTAACGTTAGATTTTACCATAATATAAGCTTTTAGTACACTATACAGTTTAGTTCTGGCTTCACTAGCAATAGAATTGATTCTCTATACAATCTAACGAACTACCTAATAATTATGGTCATCATCAAAACAGTACTGTCCCTAACCATTAGTTACGAATTAGTTAAGTTGTTGTAATCACACATGTACTGAAAAGATAACAATAATGGTGCTTTGTGTATCACAGGACGATTGACGACCTCATTGCTTCGAATATGACATTAAGAGATAGTTCTCGTACTTTATTACAATGATAATTGCGCCATAATTTACTAAAAAGTCCCTACTGCGTTACTTTTCCGATTCGATACGTACGAAAATTCATAGTATCTATTCTAAACAAACTCGATATAAGTAAGTACAAGATAAAAAAAATTAGATTTCTCAAAGAAATGATTTACATTATTCAGACAAGAGCTTCCGTAACATCGACAAACAAAACACATAAAACAACAAATATTCACCAAACGACCGGCGCAAGAATGATCCGCTGCAGTCACCGAATCATGTATTTCAGACTCTAAGACCTAAATGAACACATGAAATACAATCCGCCACGGCGCAAACGTCTCGACGTCACCGAACGATACGGCGACATAAAACTATCATTAAATAATTACACATCTTAAACGTAAAATAAACTCAGTAATATACATAATTACATTATATATTCGAAAAAAATAACAAAACTCGCCAGTCAACATGGGAGGGTGTGGGAGGCGGCAGCGACCCTATGTACATGTACCTCGCGTCGGTCGGCGCTAGGGCCGGCGCCGTCACATGGGCGGGCGCTCCCAGTCCAGCGCCGGCGCCGCGCCGCCCCACGCGCCCCAGCGCTCGCGCCGGAAGAAGCGCTTCTTGAAGTGCGCGGCCGGCGGCGAGCCCGCGCGCGCCGCCGCCGCCGCGCCCGCCTCGCCGTGCCCGATGCCCGAGTCGGGCGACGTGTTGCACGCCTCGTCCGAGCGCCGCCGCTTGTCCTCCATGGCGGTGGACGCGAACGAGATGATCTGGTCGAACCGGAAGGCGATCCGGTCCTGCCACTTGCTCTCGTCCACCTCCTCGCCGGCCTCGCCCTCTGCAACGGAGCGCCCGGCGAGTTGGTCGGGGCGCGCGTCACCTGGCGGCCGCGCGCCGTCCGGCAGCTCGTCCACGAGCGGCGTGGACGTGTTGGAGTGCGGCGAGCGGCGCCGCGCCGCCTCCTCGTCGCCGGGGCCGCCCGCCGCCCCCGCCGCGCCGCCGCGCCCGCGCCAGTACTCAGAGGCCAGCACGCGCGCTTGCAGGCATGCTGCTAGACCTGCCAACACAACATTTATGTACACACGGCTACACATCAAGCTGTACATTTCCAGTATAAGCTGAACTCGCATTGTACGGTAAGCCTGTACAATGCGAGGTCAGCGTATACTGGAAATGTACAGCTTGATGTGTAACCGTGTGTACTAATAAGAATGGGCTATTTGACACTTTAAGAAAGTGTATGAAGGATTAAAATACTATAATTTTCTCCCACTTGCTCATTTCATTGGTTCATTATTTTTTTTAAAGAATACCTACATCAATCGGCTCGTTTCCGTACGCAACGAAATAACACGCCAGCAATATCCAACACGACATTAATATAAATTGCTGGACAGTTTTTATTTTTTAAATCATGCTAGCGAGGTTTTTAAGTACACACTACACACTTACATAAATTAGGTGTTTTTAGGTACAAAATATTTTAAAGGCTGAATGCGCATTTTTATTTTTTTTCAAAATTTTGAAAATACAACATGAACCACGCGCGGACGTATTGGCGCGAATGAGAATTAGATACTGTTGAATTAATTTGTGTATTTTTTCCTCGCAAACGAGAGAAAAGTACTATACAAGTCTCGGCCGAAATAGCAATTAACGGCCTCGTTTAGTCAAAAAGGACTCTGCTGACGCCTCGTCCTTTTAAAATCACTTCAATATTACTCGGCCGTCAAATGCTTCATTTCAGACCTTGACAGTAATGTACGGTCAACCGCACGTCAGTGGTAAAAAATTTACATTGACAGCGCCTTTATTACGTAAGCAGTAAGGGTGGTTTTTTAATTCAAGTGTTACCACTGTCATGCAGTCGACTGTACTATTATCGAAATACGAATCAAAATTGATCAGTTTATATTCGTAAAAACCAGAACTTTTTTAACTGTGATCGACATACATGGTGTCAAAGTTTTTGGTAGGATGTTGACTCAAAACGCTACACGCCATGGTGGTCATATGCATGACGCAAAGAATATAAAACTACAAAGAGTGACGGCACACTAAAAAGGCGACATACAATAGGTGACCGAAACGGCTCCCATTGAATTTTTCTCGAATAATCATCTGACGTCCATGGCTTGAAATGACGTACAGTAATAGTGCGTTTTAAAATTGAATTATCCCTTCTTATGTCGTCCTTACGTGCAAAAATATGACTAGATCAAAGAAAAATAATGACACCATCAGATTTCATGTCTTCTTCTTCTTCTATCTAACTTTTTTTTTTTAGAATAACATTTATGAATCTTTCTTTTGTTAAAA
Source organism: Asteroscopus sphinx (assembly GCA_949699075.1). Classification (NCBI taxonomy): domain Eukaryota; kingdom Metazoa; phylum Arthropoda; class Insecta; order Lepidoptera; family Noctuidae; genus Asteroscopus; species Asteroscopus sphinx. The sequence goes on from OX453001.1 coordinate 13,713,013, forward strand.
CTATTATTTTAAAGACAATTCACACCCTGACACATTCATAGCTTGCCCAAGAACGGACGAAATTTCAATTTACAAAGGGTATTGATTGATGTGATGAATGAATTTAAAATGAAAGTTTAGTAATGCATGAGCTTTAGCTGCTCCCCCCCCCCTCGTGCAGCCCTTCAGTCCACCTGTCCGGTCTACTAGGATTAGCGCACATATAAGCGAATATTAACGAGATGCGGAATGTGCATATTAATGCCCGCTAGTAGTGCGCTATTAGGTGTGAATCGTACTTATATGTATCATATGTTATAGCTTGAATCCATAGCCTACCTTCGAGCGGCTGATTGGGAGCGGCGGGCTCGTGGTACCGTGCGCTCATGTTGACGGCCGCGTTGATTATGCTCTGGTTAGAGATCTCGAGCGTGCGCTCAATCTCTCCGTTGACGAGGTCACCGATGGTGCGCGAGCCGGGCGCCGCCAGCCGCTCCTGCGACAGGTGTCGGCGCAGCGCCAGCTTGGCCGGGGACACCTGCAGGCGGACAGCGGTTAGTGGGGGCGCGAGGGGGGCGGGGCGGGGCGGGTCGGGGCGCGGGCGGGGCTCACCTGCGTGTAGTCGGGCTGCGCGGCGGGCGCGCGGCGCTCGTAGGGCAGGCGCTCGCGGCGCGGCTCGCGGGAGGCGCGCGCGTAGCCGGGCGCGGGGCCGGCGCCGCGCGGCGGGAACGCGCGCACGTACCCGTTGCTGTACCCGTGGCTCGGAGCCGGCCGCGACGCCTTGCGCTGCTCCTGGTCCTCGTTTAGCACCGACGTTATTATGCTCTTGAGTCTGTCCTCGAAGTTGATCACTTTCGGTGATTCCTGTACCTTTCCGACGACATTGAGGGGTTTCTGCAGTTTGACGGGCGACTGCCGGTGCACCAGGCTTGTCGGCGGCTGGCTCGTCCGCTGTGGTTGCGCCCTGTGTATGGGCGTGCCTGTCTTAGCATGTCGGTGATGATCGATGTGCCTCTCCGATTCTCTTAGGTACCCGTTTACCATGACGTTCGGCTTAGTGATCTTGCCGGCTTCGATCTGCCGTCCCGTCTCCAATATCTTCTGAGCGAGAATCTCTGGGTTCTGTTCCTCAATTTTCCCGACATCCGGGACGTCAGGCCACTCCTGCGAACGTGATCTATGCTCTCTGGATTTTCTTGGTTTACAATTAACGGTATGAGGTTTTACTGTAGCGACAGGTACAGTTGGCGCCGCAACTTTTTGCTCACTTGACCTCTCCATTTGAACAATTTCATTTTGAAGATGTCCAACCTGTGCATGTAACCGTTTCCGGTGCGCTAGTGTAGCAGATATTTCTTTCAGAATACAATCGTGAGCTATGCTCTGGGTGATTTCGACGTCGGGTGGTATATGGCCCAACTGACGATACTTTTCTGTTATCTCAAACGTTCTTTGTTTAACAAGCATTGTTTGGTCAGTTTCGATATTATTCACCTAAAAATAAGAAAAATATGTTGAAACGATGATTTCAGTTAATACATAACTAATAATATGGTCATATTAATCATAACTAAAACTAACTAACGAAATGGCAAAATGTGGGTGTACTATACACCTCTGCCTACCCCTTCGGGGAAATACAGGCGTGATGTTATGTTATGTTTATTAATCATGGTTTCGTCATGGTAATATTGTAAATACGTTTATCATAATATGTACTTTTTCTCAAAAATGCTTGGAAATTTAAGCATTATTTTGACAACCTTCTTCGAGACAAATCGAAAATGCTGTAGTCAAATAAATGCGAGCAGCGGCCGGCAATGTTAGTATGAAAATCCATATCAGTTCTGTAAATTATATGAAAACTCGTAATTAATAAAAAGAAATTGAACGAACTGTTTACTCCGAAACATGGTAACCAGTACCCAAGGAGGTTACTTATCAAATATTTTATTTAAATTTCGAACTGGCTTGCAAATTGAGCTGTTTAAAGTAAAAAAGAAACAAATGGACGCGTGAAAAATTATTATTGTTCGTCATTGATTCTGGAATTTATAATTTATTGTTGATTCGGCCCACATTTTAACGTTCCTCCATCAATGCCTTTTTTGCCGGCCGCTGCAGTAATGTACTATAAAATAAAAACCATTGACATAATATCGTACATAGAAAATTAAAATGGCATTCAATAAAACAATTAGCTATAAACATCAATTTATAAAAAAAAAGATACCAGAGATATGGTATGATAAAATACGTATAAGTAATAGGTATCTGAAAAAAACGTCAAATAAATGTAAAAACTGAGTATAATAATGAAATGAGAAGTACCGTTTTATCTACTGTAGTGTAGTGATGTACGTACTCTTCAAAAATGCCTAAGCCGTCGCGAAACCGAGACCGTACTATCTATCAGGCGCATGACCGAGTGATAGAGAGCTATAAGAGCGAACGTACCTAGGGACAGAAGCAGGGGTAGCATCCGGTCACTATAATCGTTGACGTTACAATATATACTAATCGTTTTCAATGCACGATACTATGGCTCTAACAAATTAGTAAAGGCGAATACCTGCGCTTGCAGTTTGCTGGCTTTGCTCTGCAACTCTTTATGTCTGCCCACAATCTCCTTCGCTTTGGCCAACAGATCCACGGTGTTACTGGCGTGTATACCCAGCTCACTCATGCGCGCCTTTAACAGAGCAACACTGTCGCTTATGAGCACGTTGATCTGTTTATCTAACTGAGACGCGCGCGACTTCAGTTTCTGGTTCCTCTCCTGTATCGAATACTTGAATTTAAACTTTATATCTATACACACTGACTTTTTCGTGGTCTTACAAACGACATGCGACTTACTGGATATGCCATGGATGTTATCGATTTAGAAGATTTAATATGTTAACAAAACACCACATCCTTGGCGAAACGTAAGAGTTTGAAAATATATTTATTCTGTTTCAGTCTGGTATTTTTATGCGGCCCAGAACAAAATACATTTGTTTTTTTTTGTTATTACATAACGCATAAACTACATACATAGGGAAAGCGCACGCTGTTTGTATAAACACCAAAAAGTGTAAAGCAAAGCATGCATTGCAAACAAGATTGTTTGTACACACGGCTACACATCAAGCTGTACAAAACCACTAAAGGTTGACCTCGCGTTGTAAGGAAAACCTACACAATGCGAGGTCAGCTTATACTGGAAATGTACAGCTTGATGTGTAGCCGTGTGTACCTTTTCTCTTTCGATTTGCTGTGTAATCTCCGTGGCGTAGTCGGGCGTGTTCATGCGTGCGATGAAGGCGAGGTACTGGTCGCGGAACATGTCCAGCAGCAGCTGCAGGCTGTAGGGCGTGTGCGGCGAGCGCGGGATGTCCAGCTCCGAGTGCAGGCGCGAGGCGGGCTGCAGCGCCACGCCCAGCGCCGACAGCCGCTGCTCCACGCAGCCCGGCGGCGGCGCCGTCACCTGCCGACACGCTCGCGTCACTACCACCACCACTACTGCCGGACGCCGGACGCCGACACTCACCTCACCAAACACTGCCTTACTATTTATACTTTCGATTTGGGCAATGTTATCCGATCAAGATTCGCGAGGTGTGTATAGTGATCAAGCCCTCAACAATTTATTAATCACTAGCGGACGTCCCGGCTTCACACGGGTGGACATGAAAATATAGCCTATGTTACTCAGGGTGAATGTAGCTTTCTAATGGTGATTTTTTTTAAATCGATACAGTAGTTTTTGAGTTTATTAATTACAAACATACACACAAAAATACAAATCTTTCCACTTTATAATATTAGTGTAGATTAGTGTAGATAATGCTAATGGACAAGAGTTCTTAAAAAGTAAAGGAAAACAATTTAGAATCATTAGTTTTCACTAAATACTGAGACATCGCGAATCATCAAACTTCAACAATAGATTTTTTGTAATTCAAGAGAAACAGAATAGTTTTTTCTATGACTTGCTCGGAAATTGGTTCATTATTTAAAAAAAAAAACAATAAATCAATCGGCTCTTTCCCGTACGCAACGAAATAACAGGCCAGCAATATCTAACACGGCAATAATATAAATTAATAGACAGTTTTTATTTTTTAAATTATGCTATCGAGGTTTTTAAGTACACACTTACATAAATTAGGTGTTTTATGATGATATGATTTAATAAAGGCTGAATGCGCATTTTTTTTTTCAAAAGTTTGTTAATTGAACAAGAACCGCGCGCGGAAGAATTGGCGCGAATGAAAATTAATTGTTGAATTAATTTGTGTATTGTTTCCTTGCAAATGAGAGAAAAGTACTATATTACATAATTTCGCAAATATTTGACCCCTTAGAGGTCTTGTTTCTCCTGTGGTCTTTAATATGAAAAATAATGAAAATGCTCTTGCAAAAATTATGGTTACATAAATTGTCTTGGGATGAGCCGCTAACACCGGAGATAGAAGAGATTTGGTTAGACGTAATTAATAATTTACATCATTTAAATAATATTCGCATAGCACGCCGTAGGATAATAGATTGCCATGAACGATTAGAATTTCATGTGTTTTCGAACGCGTCAGAAAAAGCATATGGTGCATGCCTATACCTCATGGCAAAATTCTTGTCAGGTTGTTACTTGCCAAGAGTCGGGTGGCCCCCATTAAAGCTACCACTATTCCTAAGCTCGAGCTCTGCGGTGCTTTGCTGGGTGCGCGGCTTTATGAAAAGGCAGTAAATTCATTACGTATACAGGTGAATGCTACAGGGTAGCCTGCGAAATTCAAAATTTCTTGTGTTTTTTTGCATATTGTAGTTGTATTTCGCGTTGTGTATAAATTGAAATATTTTTTGCGGTAGTAATAACAATATATCTATTGAATGATACTCATAAAAAATATAAACCTAGTTCTATAAGCTCTAGAAGCTCGAAAATTGATAATTTGATCGTAAATTAATATTATCGAGCTCGGTAATTAATATTACAGCTTATAGAGCTTAGTTAATATTTTTTATGAGTATTATTCAGTAGATATATTGTTATTATTTCCGCCAATCATATTTCGATCGATATACAACAAGAAATAAAGCTACAATTCGAAAAAAACGCCAGAAATTTTGAATTTCGCGGGCTACCCTGTAGCATTCACCTTAAGGCAGCATGTTCTGTATTTTGGACTGACTCCACCATTTTAGTAGGATGGTTAAAGATGTCACCAAGTAAGTTGCATACATTCGTCCGCAAACGCATTTTATATACAAGTCTCGGCCGAAATGGCAATTAACGGCCACGTTTAGTTAAAAAGGACCCGGCTGGCGCCTCGTCCTTTTAAAATCTCTTGGGAAGTACGAGGCGAATCGGCCGTCAATTGCTTCATTTCAGGCCTCGACAGTAATGTACTATTTCAGCAAATGATATAATTGAGAAGTCGTCGTTGAGGGTATGGATATGCAGGGTGGGCGCCACAGAAATAGATAGAATGGCCAAGTGGGCAGGGCGCGCGTGCCAACACTGCACCATAGTGCAGTGCATTTCAAAGCGTTTCTCAGTACGCCTTATGACTTGATTCTGTAAATACTGTAACAAAAACCCGCAACAATGCTTCATTGTGCTGTTTTTAACTGCAGAAACAAAAACTGTAAAGTTAATTTGATTAAAGTTAATTTTTAAAAAGCGGCCAAGTGCGAGTAGGACTCGCCCATGAAGGGTTCCGTAGCACCAAGTAACATAATATAAAAGTTCTTGTAGTTCTTTGTAACTTTGATCGATCGATGATCGATGTTTTAATAATAGTGTATTTGAAAAAAAATTAAGTTATTGATAAGTAAACATTATAATTAGGTACCTAAATGATGGGATTTAGATCTAACTATATGCGAGCCCATATCGGCTTGTTATAGCTAAACAAGCTAATATATATTCCAGTTTGACAAGAAATCAAGGTAAATTGCGGTTTACGATTTATGACGTATTAAAAAAAACTACTTCCTAGATCTCGTTCAAACCAATTTTCGGTGGAAGTTTACATGGTAATGTACATCATATATTTTTTTTAGTTTTATCGTTCTCTTATTTTAGAAGTTCCAGGGGCGGGGGACACATTTTACCACTTTGGAAGTGTCTCTCGCGCAAACTATTCAGTTTAGAAAAAAAAATTATTAGAAACCTCAATATCATTTTTGAAGACCTATCCATAGATACGTATGGGTTTGATGAAATTTTTTTTTGAGTTTCAGTTCTAAGTATGGGGAACCCCCAAAATGTATGGTTTTTTTTTTCTATTTTTGTGTAAAAATCTTAATGCGGTTCACAGAATACATCTACGTACCAAGTTTCAACAGTATAGTTCTTATCAACTCAGCCTATCGTAGTCCACTGCTGGACATAGGCCTCTCCCAAGTTGCGCCACAACACTCGGTCCTCTGCCTTCCGCATCCAGTCCCCCCCAGCCACAGCCACAGTATAGTTCTTATAGTTTCGGAAAAAAGTGGCTGTGACATACGGACGGACAGACAGATAGACAGACATGACGAATCCATAAGGGTTCCGTTTTTTGCCATTTGGCTATGGAACCCTAAAAATTAATGACGTCAATATGGGAGGCGTAGTTTGTTCGAAAAGTTGCCACGCATGAATCGCAAGTAAAATGATTGTGATTAGGTACAAGCATTCTACGTATTTCTGTGGCAGGTGCGGCTGGTAGGTGTACCAGCGTAGTGTAGGTGCGCGCTCGCGCTGCGCTTGATATATAAGTTCCTTGGTAGGTGTACTCACGGCGCCGTTGTGCAGCGTGGAGGCGAGCGTGGTGGAGTGCAGCAGGTCGAGGCCGGCGATGGCGGCGGGCGCGGCGCGGCGCCGCTTGGCGCGGGCCGCGCGCCGCCGCGCCCCGCCCGCGCTCGCGCTGCGCTTGATATATAAGTTCCTTGGTAGGTGTACTCACGGCGCCGTTGTGCAGCGTGGAGGCGAGCGTGGTGGAGTGCAGCAGGTCGAGGCCGGCGATGGCGGCGGGCGCGGCGCGGCGCCGCTTGGCGCGGGCCGCGCGCCGCCGCGCCCCGCCCGCGCTCGCGCTGCGCTTGATATATAAGTTCCTTGGTAGGTGTACTCACGGCGCCGTTGTGCAGCGTGGAGGCGAGCGTGGTGGAGTGCAGCAGGTCGAGGCCGGCGATGGCGGCGGGCGCGGCGCGGCGCCGCTTGGCGCGGGCCGCGCGCCGCCGCGCCCCGCCCGCGCTCGCGCTGCGCTTGATATATAAGTTCCTTGGTAGGTGTACTCACGGCGCCGTTGTGCAGCGTGGAGGCGAGCGTGGTGGAGTGCAGCAGGTCGAGGCCGGCGATGGCGGCGGGCGCGGCGCGGCGCCGCTTGGCGCGGGCCGCGCGCCGCCGCGCCCCGCCCGCGCTCGCGCTGCGCTTGATATATAAGTTCCTTGGTAGGTGTACTCACGGCGCCGTTGTGCAGCGTGGAGGCGAGCGTGGTGGAGTGCAGCAGGTCGAGGCCGGCGATGGCGGCGGGCGCGGCGCGGCGCCGCTTGGCGCGGGCCGCGCGCCGCCGCGCCCCGCCCGCGCTCGCGCTGCGCTTGATATATAAGTTCCTTGGTAGGTGTACTCACGGCGCCGTTGTGCAGCGTGGAGGCGAGCGTGGTGGAGTGCAGCAGGTCGAGGCCGGCGATGGCGGCGGGCGCGGCGCGGCGCCGCTTGGCGCGGGCCGCGCGCCGCCGCGCCCCGCCCGCGCTCGCGCTGCGCTTGCTGGCCGGCCGCCGACTGCGATCTGTTCATGGACCAATTTTTTCATTATCATCATTTTAGCCGAAAGACGTCCACTGCTGCACATAGGCCTCCCCTAAGCAGGGGCGTGCATTGCATATAGGCAATTAGGCACTACCCATTGCCTTCCTCATACAAATTCAATAGTGGTGTAAGTTATTATCTTTTTTCCAAAGTACGATGATCTTTTAATAGATCAATAAATTAATCTTCCTACATGAAAAAACAATAACTTACCCCACAATTAAATTCAAATGATGTAGGCCAATGCACGCCACTGCCCCCAAGCAAATGTTGGAATGGGGGGATATGCCATAATAACTACGCTTGGCAGACGGGTTGGCGATCGCAGTTGGTAGGTTAAATACTCAGAGAACGCTGCTGGTCATCCTCCATCCTCTGGTGAATCTTGCAGTGGGAGGCAAGCGCGTTCTCAAATGCTACTTCATGCCAACACTTGTACAGCGTTGTGCTAAAGAAGCTTTTGGACGGACAAATTGTTAAAACGAGCTACACAGACTAGCGGTGCTATTCACAAACGTTCGAAAAGTTTCCGTTTCCGAAGTCAAATTTGACCGGCAAACGAAACAAAACGACCACTTCCTGCGACTACGAACGCTGCAAAGCATTCGAAACGTCAGGAAAACCAATTTTAATAATAATACGCGATATAATCCGGATAATTTTGTTTCATTCTTATAATTTGACGACGTCTGTGGTTTAGTGGTTCGAGTGTCGGACTGCTGATCACGTCGATCACGGGTTCGATTTCCACAGAACACAAATATTTGTGTGATAAACTTAAGTGTTTGTGTTGTTCTGGGTGTTTCGTATGTATTATATGTATGTATTTACAAAAAAAAAAGTACCAGGCCCCTCAGAAAGTATTGCGAAAAAAAGTTTTTATATATGGGAGACTGGCCAGTTATAATGTTTTTCGAAAATATGATTATTTATAAGTAAAAATAAGTAAGTTCCAATTTCAAAATTTCCCTCCACATTTTTTGCGAGTTAATTCAAAGTATTGTGTCTCACTGAAATATGGATCTGCGCCGGGAACATTTTAGAGCTATGATTTTATACGATTTCAAGTGTCGCCTGAAACCGGATGAATCGTACGATAGACTTCAAATGGCATTCATGGATGAAGGCCCTTCCAAGGCAACCGTGTATCGTTGGTATAACGAATTCAAGCGCGGTCGACCAACTTTGGGGGATGACGAAAGAAGCGGTCGCCCTTTGACGGCTGTTACCGAAGAAAACGTGCTAGCAGTGAAAAATTTAATCCAAGACAATAGGCGAATTACATATCAGGAGATTCAACACATATTGAAGATTGGATCGGGAAGCGTTCACGAGATTCTACACAGCCATCTTCGCGTGAGGAGGATAGTATCACGCTGGGTGCCGCACAACCTCACCGATGCTCAGAAGCAGGCCCGGGTGGAATGGTGCCGTGATATGCTTAACAAATTTGAAGCAGGCTCGTCTCGGCGTGTTTACGACATGGTTACAGGTGATGAGTCCTGGATTTATCAATACGACCCAGAAACCAAGCGCCAGTCGACTGTTTGGGTGTTTCAAAATGAGCCAACGCCTACCAAAGTGAAGCGATCTAGAAGCGGGGGTAAGATTTTGATCGCTAGCTTTTTTAATTTGACTGGCCACTTGGTATCAATTCCCTTACGGGATCAAAGAAGCATTAATGCCGAATGGTATACTACCAAATGTTTGCCAGAAGTTTTCTCTGTTATAAGCAACAAGCGACCAAACACAGGGCTCCGCGGGCTACTGCTCCACCACGACAATGCACCTGCGCACACCGCACTCAAAACGAGGGACTTCCTGGACAGCACGCCAGTCAAACTCCTGGGTCATCCTCCTTACAGCCCTGATCTAGCACCGTGTGACTTCTTTTTATTCCCAAAAATAAAAAATCAGCTCAAAGGGATACAATTTTCGTCGCCGGAAGATGCGCTGGCTGCGTTCGAGCAGGCTGTAAACGAGGTGTCTGCGGCGGACTGGAAAAAGTGTTTTGAAAACTGGTTTAGGCGCATGAATCTTTGTATAGAGGCTGGTGGAAAGTACTTTGAAAAGATTTGATAAAAATATATGTACGTATAGAACAAATTTTTTTAGTTTCGCAAAACTTTCTGAGTGTCCCACGTATATAAGTATTATATCCATTGTCTAGTACCCATATTACAAGCTCTGCTTAGTTTGGGACTAGATGGTGCTGTGTAAAATGTCCCAAAGTATTTATTTATTTATAATCGCTAATCGCATGACCATCCTGCCATTTAGTCGTAAATCAATCAAATAACGCAACCCATCGCTTTCCGCGTGTTCTCAAATGTTGTTTGAGCTTCTTCATGCCAACACTTGTATGGCGTTGTGCTAAATAAGCTTTTGGACAGGCAAATTGTTTATATGAGCTACGAATACTTCTATATTACAACCAAAGACATTTCTATACTGACGTAATAGACCAATAAAGTGTGCGACTGCGATACCGATCTTTACGAAAAAACCTATATGCTAGAAAGAGACATAATAAAATGACAATAGAACCCATTTTGAAAATTGTAATCTCCCATAGCGTCCCATCAAAATATAATCTCGTATTATTTTATGATTTATTTCATGATCGTTCTGTATTTTATCCAATTAATATCAATAATCGTAATGGTGTAGTGTTCTGTGTTATACTGCTGTGTAATTTACATCATTAACCTAAAGAAAGAGACGTTTCACAGGTAAGTATCTGCAGGACAATAGTATTTTCATAATGCTTATTTTCATAGAAGTTATACTTAAAATTATTTAGTAATACATTAATAACATGCAGTAAATACCCTATTTTCTACATAATATGTTATTTTAAATCATTATGTGTTAGATAAAAAAATATTGTGTACGTGAAAATGAAACCGTTTCGCATATGGATTGCCCAAAATATATCGATATGTCGATAGTTTCAATTATATATTTTTTGTACTACCTAGCACCATACGTGGGACACTCAGAAAGTTTTGCGAAACTAAAAAAAATTGTTCTATACGTACATATATTTTTATCAAATCTTTTCAAAGTACTTTCCACCAGCCTCTATACAAAGATTCATGCGCCTAAACCAGTTTTCAAAACACTTTTTCCAGTCCGCCGCAGACACCTCGTTTACAGCCTGCTCGAACGCAGCCAGCGCATCTTCCGGCGACGAAAATTGTATCCCTTTGAGCTGATTTTTTATTTTTGGGAATAAAAAGAAGTCACACGGTGCTAGATCAGGGCTGTAAGGAGGGTGACCCAGGAGTTTGACTGGCGTGCTGTCCAGGAAGTCCCTCGTTTTGAGTGCGGTGTGCGCAGGTGCATTGTCGTGGTGGAGCAGTAGCCCGCGGAGCCCTGTGTTTGGTCGCTTGTTGCTTATAACAGAGAAAACTTCTGGCAAACATTTGGTAGTATACCATTCGGCATTAATGCTTCTTTGATCCCGTAAGGGAATTGATACCAAGTGGCCAGTCAAATTAAAAAAGCTAGCGATCAAAATCTTACCCCCGCTTCTAGATCGCTTCACTTTGGTAGGCGTTGGCTCATTTTGAAACACCCAAACAGTCGACTGGCGCTTGGTTTCTGGGTCGTATTGATAAATCCAGGACTCATCACCTGTAACGATGTCGTAAACACGCCGAGACGAGCCTGCTTCAAATTTGTTAAGCATATCACGGCACCATTCCACCCGGGCCTGCTTCTGAGCATCGGTGAGGTTGTGCGGCACCCAGCGTGATACTATCCTCCTCACGCAAAGATGGCTGTGTAGAATCTCGTGAACGCTTCCCGATCCAATCTTCAATATGTGTTGAATCTCCTGATATGTAATTCGCCTATTGTCTTGGATTAAATTTTTCACTGCTAGCACGTTTTCTTCGGTAACAGCCGTCAAAGGGCGACCGCTTCTTTCGTCATCCCCCAAAGTTGGTCGACCGCGCTTGAATTCGTTATACCAACGATACACGGTTGCCTTGGAAGGGCCTTATCCATGAATGCCATTTGAAGTCTATCGTACGATTCATCCGGTTTCAGGCGACACTTGAAATCGTATAAAATCATAGCTCTAAAATGTTCCCGGCGCAGATCCATATTTCAGTGAGACACAATACTTTGAATTAACTCGCAAAAAATGTGGAGGGAAATTTTGAAATTGGAACTTACTTATTTTTACTTATAAATAATCATATTTTCGAAAAACATTATAACTGGCCAGTCTCCCATATATAAAAACTTTTTTTCGCAATACTTTCTGAGGGGCCTGGTACATGTCACAAGTTAGTGTCCGTTACTGCTTTAAAAAAAATACAATCGAATTGAGAACCTCCTCCTTTTTTTGAAGTCGGTTGAAAGTATTGAAAGGTTGATTTAGTCCGGCCGCACATTGGAAGGAAATCACAATGATTCATTCATTGATCACAGAAAAAATCTGACGCGCCGGAACCTATACCATGGTTGTACTTTTACGATGTTATAATAGTATGTTGTACGTCTATAGCAAAGAGACGTTTCACAGGTAAGTATCTGCAGGACAATACTACTTTCATAATGCTTATTTTACATTTATACAGTTAATTTTAGTACCAGCCCCGCAGACTTACAGAATTTTCCGAATCGTATGTCTGCTTTTGACATATTAAAATGTAAATACGGTGCTATTTTATGACCATGTGCGGCCGGGCTAAAAATGCTGTAAAATATTCACCGGCTAACTTCATAACTTCCAGATTTCCTGTAAATGCTGTTATTAAAGAATAAAAACCGGCCAAGTGCGAGTCGGACTCGCGCAGTAAGGGTTCCGTACCTCTCAATATGTCTATGTTTGTCTTATTTTTAGTATTTGTTGCGAAACTACATAATATGCACTATAATCTGACCAAGTTTGACGCTGGTATATAATACCGTTTTGAAGATAGAGCAGGAAGAAAAACGTTGAAAAAAAATGCATGTTTTTTGAGGTTTCTTGTATGGGGACCCCCTTTGGTTTTAGACTTTTTTTTTGTTTTTAGTATTTGTCGTGATACACCTCATAGCAACACATGTTCTGAGTAAATTTCAACTGGTTACCTATTACCGTTCAAAAGATACAGCCCTGTGACAGACAGACGGACGGACGGACGGACAGCGTATCGAGAGTAATAGGGTCCCGTTTGGAACTCTTCGGGTACGGAACCCTAAAAATGGATGGGCACAAATGTTAAAACGAATAAGCACCGTATCTACTATTCTCCGCCAAATAGTGATGCTTGCATTGCTGTGTTTTGGTCAGAATGGTACGGGTGCCGGTGTAATTACAATCACATGAGACTTTCCATCTTCATGTCTCAATTTGGCGAACCGACTTGCGGTACCATTTAGGTAACAGCCTAGATGGTATTGCAGTTGTTATTGGCAAAGGTAACATATGGTGGGCCTTTAGTTCGTTTCGCCATCCTATACAACAAAATAAAATAAAATAAAAGCTGAAAGCCTCGAAAAAACTACAGGGTTTGCAGTAGATATTTTAAGGATAACTGTATCGTTTAATGAAATCACCAACGATCCATACCTACGGAATTTGTTCGGGTCGGTGTTTGTTTCATATAAAGATCTTTACTTTAATAATGGTAAATATTCAGTGCTAAATCTACGAAGTGACGAGTATAAAGTAAAAGTCAAAAATAAATATAATACGAGAAGAGTTAGAGATAAAAAAACTAGTTCAACCGAAGATGACAAATTATTATGGAGACAGAATGTCAAAATTTTTAGTTCCAAAAATCCTATCCTATCCTACTTCCTACTAATATTATAAATGTGAAAGTTTGTAAGTATGGATGGATGGATGGATGGATAGATGGATGAATGAAACTGGAGTGGAAGTGGAGGTGGAGTGAAGTGGAGTGGAGTGGAGCGGAGTGGAGTGGAGCAGAGGTGGAGGTGGAAGTGGACTTTTTTTTATTCTTTTTTTTTATTCTTAACGGGCTTGCGTTTGACCGCTACCTCACCTGATGTTAAGCGATGGTGAGGTCGACGATGGTACACACTTGCCCAGCAAAAACCTATTCACTCGAGTCTTGAAGACCACCAAATTATATTTCTCGGGAAACACTGATGCAAGGAATTCCACTCTTTGGCGGTACGCATGATAAAGCTATTAGCAAACCGGACTTTACTCGCAAAATAATATACTACATTTAATCTTAACTATTATAAAATTGTAAACGTCTGTTTGTTTGTTTGTTCCAGCATCACGCTAAAACTACTGGACCGAAAATCAGAATCTTTCGACTTACAGACAAGGACCGGAAGCTACCTCTAAATTGCGATTTCTCTAATTTTTTGTATGAAAAGCAATAAAATTTAGAAGTACCTAAACGTTGTTATATTGTATCCATCTTAATATACGAATAAGCATAAAGTTATCTTGGTGTAACTAAAAAAATACTATTTTCAGTCTACAATTTTTAATTACCTTCTTCTTCAAGTATATTATCTAAATGGGACGGGACATGAGACGGGACATGGGACAGGACAGTGGGACGGCACATGGGACTGGACATAGGATGGTACATGGGACAGGACAGTGGGACGGCACACGGGACTGGACATAGCATGGGACATGGGACAGGACATGGGACATGGGACGGGACGATAGTGATATAGTGGGACAGTGGGACAGTAAGACAGTGGCAGTGGGACGGTGGGAGAGTGGGGCAGTGGGGTAGTGGGGCAGTGGGGCAGTAGGGCAGTGTACAGTGGGGTAGCGGGGTAGCGGGGCAGTGGGGCAGTGGGGATGTGGGGCAGCGAGGCAGCGAGACAGTGGGGCAGCGGGGCGGGGCAGTGGGCAGCGAGGTAGTGGGGCAGCGGGGCAGCGTGCCAGCGGGTCAGCGGGGCAGTGGGGTACCGGGGCAGCGGGGCAGTGGGGCAGTGAGAGAGTGGGGCAGCGGGGCAGTGGGGCAGGAAGAAGCGGGGCAGCGGGGCAGTGGAGCAGCGGGGCAACGGGGCAGCGGGGCAGTGGGGCAGCGGGACAGTGGGGCAGCGGGGCAGCGGTGCAGTGGGGAAACGGGGCAGTGGGGCAGCGGGGCAGGCTGTGGTGCAGTGGGATAGTGGTGCAGCGGGGCAGTGGGGTAGCGGGGCAGTGGGGTAGCGGAGCTGTGGGGAGCAGCGGTGCAGGCAGTGGGGCAGTGGGGCAGTGGGGCAGGAAGTAGCGGGGCAGCGGGGCAACGGGGTAGCGGGGCAGTGGGGCAGTGGGGTAGCGGGGCAGCGGGTTGGTGGGGCAGCGCTGCAGTGGGACAGTGGGGCAACTGGGCACCGGAGCAGTGGGGCACAAGGGCAGTGGGATAGTGGGGCAACGGGGCAGTGGGCAGTGGGATAGCGGGGCAGTGGGGCAGCGGGGCAGTGGGGTAGCGGAGCAGTGGGGCAGTGGGGCAGCGGGGCCGTGGGGAAGCGGGGCATTGGGTCAGCGGGGTAGTGGGGCAGTGGGATAGCGGGGCAGCGGGGCTGTGGGGCAGCGGGGCAGTGGGGCAGCGTTGCAGCGGCGCAGTGGGGAAGTGGGGCAGTGGGGCAGCGGGGCAGGCTGTGGGGCAGTGGGATAGTGGTGCATCGGGGCAGTGGGGTAGCGGGGCATTGGGGCAGTGGGGTAGCGGGGCAGTGGGGGGCAGCGGGGCAGGCAGTGGGGTAGTGGGGCAGCGGGGCCTTGGGGTAGTGGGGCAGCGGGGCAGTGGGGTAGTGGGGCAGCGGGGCATCGGGTAAGTGGGGCAGCGGGGTAGTGGGGCAGTGGGGTAGCGGGGCAGTGGGGCAGCGGGGTAGCGGTGCAGTGGGGTAGCGGTGCAGCTGGGCAGTGGGGCAGCGGGGCAGTGGGGTAGCGGGGAAGTGGGGCAGTGGGTCGGCCGGGCAGCGGGGCAGTGTCGCAATGCGACAGTGGGGCAGCGGGACAGCTGGGCACCGGGGCAGCGGGTCAGCGGGGCAGTGGGGAAGCGGGGCAGTGAGGCTGTGGGGCAGCGGTCAGTGGGCATTGGGATAGTGGGGCAGCGGGGCAGTGGGGCAGCGGGGAAAGGGGCTGTGGGGCAGCGGCGCAGTGGGGAAGCGGGGCAGTGGGGCAGCGGGGCAGGCTGTGGGGCAATGGGATAGTGGTGCATCGGGGCAGTGGGGCAGCGGGGCAGTGGGGTAGCGGTGCCGTGGGGCAGTGGGGTAATGGGGCAGCGGGGCAACAGGGCATTAGGGCAGCGGGGCAGTGAGGCAGCGGGACAGTGGGGCAGCGGGGCAGTGGGGAAGCGGGGCTGTGGTGCAGTGGGGCAGCGGGGCAGGCAGTGGGGCAGTGGGATAGTGGTGCATCGGGGCAGTGGGGCAGCGGGGTAGTGGGGCAGTGGGGTAGCGTGGCAGTGGGGTAGCGGGGCAGTGGTGGGCAGCGGGGCAGGCAGTGGGATAGTGGGGCAGCGGGGCAGCGGGATAGTGGGGCAGCGGGGCAGTGGGGCAGCGGGGTAGTGGGGCAGTGGGGTAGCGAGGCAGCGGGGCAGTGGGGCAGCGGGGTAGTGGGGCAGCGGTGCAGTGGGGCAGTGGGGCAGCTGGGCACCGGGGCAGAGGGGCAGCGGGGCAGTGGGGCAGTGGGGCAGAGGGACAGCTGGGCACCGGGGCAGCGGGTCAGCGGGGCAGTGGGGAAGCGGGGCAGTGGGGCAGTGCGGCAGCGGGCAGTGGGCAGTGGGATAGTGGGGTAGCGGCGCAGTGGGGCAGCGGGGCAGTGGGGCAGCGGGGCTGTGGGGGCAGTGGGGCAGCGGGACAGCGGGACAATGGACTGGACTGGAATGGACTGGACTGGACTGGACTGACGTGGGTTAGCAGAATTTAACGCGAGCGGAGCCGCGGGTAAAAGCTAGTATACTATAATAATATACTACAAATTACATGTAGTAATATAAATTAGTAGGATAAGTCTGATGTGTAACTTAAGTTGACTGGACAAGAAAACTTGTTAAGTTCATAGATATTGTAATTTTTCATAAAAAAACAATAATTTGACCAATTCCGGAATCGTGTATAGGAACTTAATTCCGGGATTGAAAACCTTTCTATACACCTAATTAAAACTAATATGATTAATTGTAAAATGTTCCGTGTGGTGCCGGACGTAAAGAATTGCACCACCGTATATCTTCTCATGGGTGTCGTAAAAAGCGACTAAGGGATTCACCAGAGAATGGGCAGCAGCGTTCTCTGAGTATTTAACCAACCAACTGCGATCGCCAACCCGCCTACCAAGCGTGGCGATTATGACATATCCCCCCAATATATGCCTTGGAGAGCACGTTAAGCTGTCGGTCCCGGTTGTCATACGAATATCTATGGCAGTCGTTACGGGTAGTCAGAAGCCTGAAAGTCTGACAACTGGTCTAACCTCCGAATGTCGGTATTACCCAGTAACTGGGTTGCGGGGGTCTGATGGCAGTCGCTCCGTGTAAAATACTGATGTTCAGCCGCATCTGGCTAGACTGGAAGCCGACCCCAATATAATTGGGAAAAGGCTCGGAGGATGATGATATGCTTGGGGGAGGCCTGTGTCCAGCAGAGGACGTCTTACGGCTGAAATGATGATTAATTGATTTTTTTATTTCTTATTTATGTATTCCTTACCTTCGTGACATTAATAATGTAATTATAATATAGCCCTTAATTGCGTAAATCAATCTTTTAAAATAAATAAAATTATGTCTCAAATATCTGTAATTTTAAAACAATAGTTACTTAATTACCACTCCTTAAAAGTAAGGCCGGTTGAACTATATCGATAATGCGGAAACATCCATGTCACATCACTAAAAATCACTCCAACACGCGGAAAGCGATGGGTTGCGTTATTTGATTGATTTACGACTAAATGGCAGGATGGTCATGCGATTAGCGATTATAAATAAATAAATACTTTGGGACATTTTACACAGCACCATCTAGTCCCAAACTAAGCAGAGCTTGTAATATGGGTACTAGACAATGGATATAATACTTATATACTTTTTTTTTGTAAATACATACATACGTGGGACACTCAGAAAGTTTTGCGAAACTAAAAAAAAATTGTTCTATACGTACATATATTTTTATCAAATCTTTTCAAAGTACTTTCCACCAGCCTCTATACAAAGATTCATGCGCCTAAACCAGTTTTCAAAACACTTTTTCCAGTCCGCCGCAGACACCTCGTTTACAGCCTGCTCGAACGCAGCCAGCGCATCTTCCGGCGACGAAAATTGTATCCCTTTGAGCTGATTTTTTATTTTTGGGAATAAAAAGAAGTCACACGGTGCTAGATCAGGGCTGTAAGGAGGGTGACCCAGGAGTTTGACTGGCGTGCTGTCCAGGAAGTCCCTCGTTTTGAGTGCGGTGTGCGCAGGTGCATTGTCGTGGTGGAGCAGTAGCCCGCGGAGCCCTGTGTTTGGTCGCTTGTTGCTTATAACAGAGAAAACTTCTGGCAAACATTTGGTAGTATACCATTCGGCATTAATGCTTCTTTGATCCCGTAAGGGAATTGATACCAAGTGGCCAGTCAAATTAAAAAAGCTAGCGATCAAAATCTTACCCCCGCTTCTAGATCGCTTCACTTTGGTAGGCGTTGGCTCATTTTGAAACACCCAAACAGTCGACTGGCGCTTGGTTTCTGGGTCGTATTGATAAATCCAGGACTCATCACCTGTAACGATGTCGTAAACACGCCGAGACGAGCCTGCTTCAAATTTGTTAAGCATATCACGGCACCATTCCACCCGGGCCTGCTTCTGAGCATCGGTGAGGTTGTGCGGCACCCAGCGTGATACTATCCTCCTCACGCGAAGATGGCTGTGTAGAATCTCGTGAACGCTTCCCGATCCAATCTTCAATATGTGTTGAATCTCCTGATATGTAATTCGCCTATTGTCTTGGATTAAATTTTTCACTGCTAGCACGTTTTCTTCGGTAACAGCCGTCAAAGGGCGACCGCTTCTTTCGTCATCCCCCAAAGTTGGTCGACCGCGCTTGAATTCGTTATACCAACGATACACGGTTGCCTTGGAAGGGCCTTCATCCATGAATGCCATTTGAAGTCTATCGTACGATTCATCCGGTTTCAGGCGACACTTGAAATCGTATAAAATCATAGCTCTAAAATGTTCCCGGCGCAGATCCATATTTCAGTGAGACACAATACTTTGAATTAACTCGCAAAAAATGTGGAGGGAAATTTTGAAATTGGAACTTACTTATTTTTACTTATAAATAATCATATTTTCGAAAAACATTATAACTGGCCAGTCTCCCATATATAAAAACTTTTTTTCGCAATACTTTCTGAGGGGCCTGGTATAATACATACGAAACACCCAGACCAACACAAACACTTAAGTTTATCACACAAATATTTGTGTTCTGTGGAAATCGAACCCACGACCTCGTGATCAGCAGTCCGACACTCGAACCGCTAAACCACAGACGTCGTCAAATTATAAGAATTATGTTCGTCTATTTTCAGTCGATTTATTATGAACATGATGTGGCATAACAAAAACTACCGGTCAAGTATTTACGATGCTTATGCTTGATTTCACCAACGATAATTCTCTGGTTAATCGATTGTTTACCCACCATTCCACTACATTTTTCGAGTAATCCGCCGTTTAATCAGAGAATTAACGAGATCAACACCGGCCTCACATTGTAACTTTATTATTCTTAGGTACCAAACTTAAGATATGATCTACTTTCTATACCAATCTATTAAATTGAGTAAGTAAACATACTTCCATGATGTTGTAACATAATTTTCTCGCATGCGAAACTACGGGAAAAGTAGTAGTATTAAGGCGTTGCATTGAATTTGCAACCGTTCCTTTGTAACATACGGCAAATTGCGCATGTGAGAACACACGTTTTGATGATTTTGTTTTTTTGTAAATATCTCAGCAAATAAACATTTAAATAAAAATCTTTTAAACCAGAATCTAGATATGTAAAAGATGTATCTAATTCGCAAAAAACAATAGTAAAAACTATTGGAATTTCCAAATGCAATGCGAAATAGTGCAAAAACAGATCTTACTTTGGAAAATAAATATATCGAGCAAATTTTATTGAATTGTGTTTTGCCTACACCAGAATCTAGTAAATATCATGAAAAATCATATATATAAAAATTAGGACTGCGTCGTATCCACAAATAAAAATATTTTCAACACACTTGCTCGTAAAGTGGCTCTTATTGCATCGCTTTTAGGTTCATAATGTGGCTTATAACGCACGCGTGCTTTTTTCATTATATTATTGCACTAGTGCTTATTACTTTACAGTTTATTTTTAAATCGCAGCAAAGAGTTTTTATGCCTGAACTAAATTAAACATTTTTGGGAATAAATCAACTGTATTAATTAAAATATGCTACATAAACATTTCATTTCATCAAATTATTATGTTTTGTCAACAAATTAATATTAATTTGTGTTATAAATAAAAAAATCAATTTATAATATTTTTATAAATTAGGCTGTTTGGCGGTTTCCTTCGACCACCTGCGCGCGCGCATAGCTGTATGTCACTGCGCGATCTGCGCGCCATTTTTATCATTTTTCACAAATTCAATATTTGTTTAAAATGTGTAATTTATGTTTTTTTCCTCGCAAGTGTGTTGAAAAACGTCGTATGACACGCGTGAGCATTGACTATTATACTCTCGGCTCCATTACGCCCTCGCCTTCGGCTCGGGCTGCAATCCAGCCTCGAGTATAATAGTCAACTTAGCTCACTTGTATCATAATGTACTATTAGATTCTAAAATGTGTATTATTCCCAAAGTAAGTAGTAAATGTAATGGCGTCTTGTACTGACTGGAGTCGGAGGAGGAGGCCCAGGGCGCGCCCCACTCGCGCGGCGCGGGCTCGGGCCCGGGCGGCGCGTCGTCCGTGCCGCTGGACTCCTCGTCGCTGTCGTCGCTGGAGCGCCGCACCACGCGCCGTTTGGCCACGCCCGCGCGAGCTCTCGTCCGCCCGTTCTCGCCTCTGTACCGACAAACGGTTTATACTGGACCACAGAAATAGATACAATGGCTGTAATCACAATTTTACTTGCGATTCATGCGTGGCAACTTTCCGAACAAACTACGCCTTACATTTTGACGTCATTATTTAAAAAAAAAAAAAATACTTTACAGCTTTTGTTTCTGCAGTTAGGTTTTTGTTACAGTATTTATAGAAAAAAGTCATAAAGTCGTAAGCAGTAAGGGCGGTTTTCAGACTCGGGTGTTGCCACTGTCATGCGGTCTACATTATACATTTCTTATATTTTGTATCGACTGTCCTTTGTCCTATCTGAAAGATTACCGCTAACTGCATCTTTACATCACAACTAGACCAATACTACTAAAAGATACCAGTAATCTAGTTCAATTATGCACAACTTATAGAAAGGTTTAATAGTGATTCTCGAAAGGCGAATTTAAACTCAAAGTTGCTGTAACATCAGACTCATGCATAGGTAAAATAAGCATATCCACACAGTATTATAGTTAGGGGCCAGTTTCGCTACTTGTTAATATAACTTCCAAGAAGTCTGAAAGAGAGAATGCTGTTAACTGTTAAGGTAGTCCAGTTAATCCTTGGAGGAATTAACTAGCCTGGAGACATGTTAAAGAAATGAACATTTCTCATATAGCTGCTATCTTTTCTCTTACACAGGCAGCAATGTGGCAGAAAAAGTTAGCTATTTACAATCAGCATGGCCTTCAAATCCCAATGTAACCGTTTTTTCGCCAAATTTTTTACTAGAAAGTCACCAAACTGGTAACTAAAGCCATGTAAATTGGCATAACTCAAGGTATACAAATTCACTTTATTCATATTTTTTCTACTACTTAAAGACAACGTATTTTTGTCTCTTTCTACTGAGTTGTGACGTTTATGGAATAGAGAAACCCAGCTATGCGGGAACAATTCAACTTATTGCTACGACTCCAGGCTATTTATTTCCTCCAAAGGTTTAATCTACTAGTAGCTACGACCTTATCATCTAACGGTGAAATTTAAAATGATACTGTGTTTTTCTGTTTGTGTATTTCTCAATAATGATACTTTTAATACAGGAGTCGTTAGGTCGTTACTCATAATATCAGTAATTCATGCGTATATGTACATGTGCCAAATGCTAATGTCACCTGTGTTAATGATTACCTGACAGCTCTAGGTCTGGCCACCTTCCTGCGTCGCTCAGGCAGCGAGGCAGTACTGTGGTTGCTATTGCCGTTCAGCAGGTCGGGCGTCGGCTGCCGCGTCGGCGGCGCGCTCAGGTGTCGCTTGCCGCTTCCTTCGCCCTCTTCACATCCGTTATGCGTGCCCTAACAATAATAACACCAGTAAAGTAATCGTCTAAATAGTCCACACGTGTTTGCATTCTTTGACATGGATAAATATCTAGTTTGCTGAAATACAGATAACATTTGACCTGTACGCCCCTGATATCGAATAAGCAGTTTCCCGGGTAAACAGTTTATGTTTACTATTATTGCAATTATTTTCTCAGTCAGTAAATTCTAAACAATGTTCGCGGTTAGTTATACAATATTTGTTCAAAGTCCAAAATAATAAAATTTATTCTGGTATTCAACAACTTTTTTTTAAAATAAGGTTTTGAAAAAGCATAAGGCGTTGTTCTAATACAAAGCAACTACGCGACCATCGCAAGAGCTTGAACAAAATTCGTGCGAGCTTCCGATGGTCGCATAGTCGCTTTGTATTAGGACAATGCCTAATGGTGCGTTTAGACCAAATTAACATAGAGTAAACCATGAATCAATCTTAACATTATTTTGGTACCTAGCCATGTTAAAATGTAACACCAGGGAGCAAAAATAAGATGGAACTCTTGCTTTGTTCGTTTTGTCTATCTCAACTATTAATCTGAGATCTCAACCATAGATATATTAGTAGTAATTTAATAAATCTATGATCTCAAGTCACCTTAACATTTACTAAGTTAATTCCTATGATTTGTGTTACTTTGTAAGACAGTATTCATTTATGGGATCCTATATCATAATTAAATACTATCTGACAATTGATCTATGAAAATAAACAGGATTGACTTATGTCGTTATTTATGACTATAATACTTATGTTTGTCTACTTAATAAAATTCTTAAAATTGACTGACAGACCACGTACAGCCTAAACCAATGGGTCTTAGGAGTATGAAATTTTGCACAGAAGTTCCTTATATGATGTAGGTGAGCACTAAGAAGTGATTTTTGAAAATTCATCCCCTATGGGGTTAAATAGGGGTTGAAAGTTTGAATGAAAATCTGTCATTTTTGAAGTTAGATCTATGAACATTCGTATTTGGCTTTTTGGTTGAAAATAAAGAAATACGTTTCAGTGACTTTTGTAAAATCAACCCTTAAGAGGGTACAACAGGGTGTGAAAGTTTGTATGGGAAATCTACAATCTAATTAATAAAACTCTAATGACTGACTGACAGACAACGCACAGCCCAAGCCGGTGGATCTAGAAGCATGAAATTTTTCACAGGAGTTTATGGAACTCAACTATAACGAAAAATGGATTTTTGAAAATTCATCCCCTAAGGGGATCAAGTAGGAGGACAAAAGTCAGATGGTTCTGGGATAGGAAATCCTATCGGGCACACGGCTTGTTTAAGCAATAAAGCCATATTATAACAGCATAATATTTGGCAATAAAACTTGATGTGATTAATATTTGAGTGGAGGATGCACAAAATTGAGCAAAATGGAGGTACCTTTTGTGGAAATCAGATTTTTCTACAAAACCTGAACAAAAGGAGGAAAACTAAAGAATCATCAACCGTGTGATAAAACGAGAAATTCAGTCATTCTAGCAACCGACTTTTTAGTAGTAGTAGAGCTCCTTTGTGAAAGAGCTCGTCCGGGGAAGTACTACCACCGTACAAATAGTGACGCTTGCATTGCTGTGTTTCTTGAGACATTCCATCTTTATGTCTCTGTTTGGCGAACTGACTTGCGGTACCATTTAGGCCACAGCCTAGGTGGTATTGCAGTTGTTATGGGCAAAGATAACCGCTTAACATTAGGTGCGCCTTTAGCTCGTTTCGCCATAAAATAATATTAATAAAAAAAATAAAAAAACAGAGCTGACTAGATAAGTAAATTCTAGCTAAAATATGTGGAATAGCAAAAAACCTGCTAAGTGCATGTCGAACCACGCTATTTCGTAACCACTCGTCTCGGCTCTGATACAACACTAAAGAACAAATGTATTGGGTTAAAAAGGGGTTCCTCACTGAAATGTAACTTGCCACTTATATGTATATGTATATTTGAGCAGTCGCCTAGTAACAGTTCAAATGAAGTAAACTGATAAATAGCTTGGTATGTCATGTCTCCTGAATATATTAATTAAAGTAAAGTCTGTCGATACAAGGAGTATTTGAAATAACAGAAAATCTCTTAAGGGCTCCTTGTACTCGTCATTCATTATGAGCAACTTTTACTATGGGGCCAAACCAGAAATCGCGAAAAACTAAACAGGTGTTGCCTACATTTTGTCGAGCATTTTTATGAACGACTTTTCTTTATTCCTTATGGTTTAAATTTGGACCTCGAGCACTATTTTCAAAACCCGTCCTGTATATAAAATGTCGTTTTGTCTATTCTCGTGTAGATAAATCTCTTGTCTAAAGTGGTCATGCTACACCTACTGTTGTGATAGTCCTATATGATGAAATGACTTGTTAAATTAACTTCGGAACCCAAAGCAGTCCCTACAACATAGCTTGACATAGCACTCACAGACTTGTTATGGCACACAAACATGACGATTGGTTGTGGAAATAAATTAGGTATACTTACGGCCAAAATTAATATCTTATACACGATTTGCCCTACTAAAGATAGAAATTTGACATGTAAGATTCATACATTTTATGTCAAATTTCTATATCTAGTAGGGCAAATCGTGGATAGATAGGATAATATTGTTGGCCGTAAGTCAACATGATTACGTAACGTGACAGCCAAGTCAATTTACATTGAAATTTTTATGTTGTACATTTATTGTTCATTCACACACTTATGAAAGAAATTATTTTCACAATCAAATTCATCATGAAAATAGTGCAAACATCATTATCCTAATTATCTCATAAAAGGTGAAGTGATTGGAACAGACCCTTTTGCTGACCTTGATTTTCGGATTTTTCAGTCTTTGAAAATATCTCTCTAATTTGGTCCTATCTATAATGTGTAAATAGTAAGAGACTGGCTTCCCCGTCCACGAGACGGATCCTTTTAGCGGAGACATCTCGCTGACATGCATGATGGTCCCGATGTCACTGAGGTTTCTGTCCGTTATCCTGAAGTTCAGCGGGCAAAAACTCTTCGATGATACGATTTTAGCACCATCTTTTAAGTCTGCAAATCTTTCTTTTAACTGGTGGTCGACGTGCGGGCCAAATGCAAAGTTATTCACGAAAACTATCGTGGCAGCATTAATCTTTTCTCTGTGTTCATCCAATAGAAAGTCGCCCTTTATTAATTTATACTCTCCACATTTTTTACCATACCATCTCATCCACATTCTAAAGTGGCGATCCATAGTCTAAAAATGATAAAATTTGATTATTATTAAAATGAATAATTGATGAAATCAAAATTTTTATATGGGGTTTTCTATAAAAGTTTTATTTACCTCGGCATATTTGCTAGGAACTTCCGCCTTTTCGACTCCGAGGCAAACGCGGCAAGGTGTTGCGGCCGCCATTTGTAGGACCACCTGCCCCACGCCTGAGCCCAAGTCCACGAACACATCGTCGGCGGTTATATCTATTTGATCTATCATCTGACACACCAACTCGTAAGATGTTTCGCCGTATACCTGTCGACATTAAATACACATTTTATCACCACCTGGTTATAAAATCACCAACTAAAGGTGGATATTCTTGTCTTTTTACCGATTCTAACAAAAGTACGAAGTCTTAATAATAGTACATTATGATACAAGTCAGCTAAGTTGGCCATTATACTCGAGGCTGGATTGCAGCCCGAGCCGAAGGAGAGGGCGTAATAGAGCCGAATGTATAATAGTCAATGCTCACGCGTTTCATACGAATCATAGGACGTTTTTCGAAACACTTGCGAGGAAAAAATATATAAACATATTTTGTCCAAAATAAAATTTGTGAAAAATGACGCGCGGGATGATTACAGAATCATCATTCACTATGATGATTCTGTAATCGCACGCCGTGCCTATGATTCTGTAATCGCACGCCGTGTCTATGATTCTGTAATCGCACGCCGTGCCTATGATTCTGTAATCGCACGCCATGCCTGTGGTTGACCGACTTATCCCATTTGGACCCGGTGTGTGATGATCATAAGTTTTATGACCTCCTTACGCTATTTTTGTGCAGCCATGCTACCTTTTATCAAAAAGAGCACGGTTTGCCTGCCAATACAAATTCTCGTCCACACCATGATTATCCCGCCTTGGTATGTACCAATGGACCATTTTGGGATGATTTAGTTGGCTTTATCTGCTTGAAATACTCCAAACAAGTGTGTTTTTCGAATACAGTTGAAATTGAACTGAGTGAGACATATCAATGAAGAGCACCATTGACTATTGGTCGTTGTATCATTATTAGAGATGCGCCGAATATTCGTTTGGTATTCGGTATTCGGCGTATTCGGCATCTTGTCCACTATTTGTATTCGGCCGAATTATTTGGTTTTGTTGCCGAATATATTCGGTTCAAGCATTTCTATTTTCTTGGCTACATGACATGGTGTAGAACTAAAAGACAAAACTTCTTAAGGGTTCATTGTACTCATCAATATGAAAAACTTTTACTATGGGACCAAACCTGAAAACGCGAAGAAAATATCAGCTGTTCTCTACATTTTGTCGAATTATGTGAACACAAATGTAGGGAACAGTTGTTTTTTTTTCGTGATTTCAGGATTTGTCCCATAGTAAAAGTTGTTCATACTAATGAGTACAATGACCTCTTTTTAAGAGGTTTTAGTTAATTCAATTACACGTTGTATAGTAGTTGAGCACAAACAGTGGTTATTGTATAATTGAGTATAATCGGCGTCGCAGGTCAATTAGTCTCTTTGAGCGTAAATATTAACATATTGGTTTAATAATTAATCGAAAAACTTTTGTAAATTGTTTTGGCTCCCAATTTTGACGTCCAGTCAAGAACAATAAAATACTATGAACACTAGAAATCATTTCGACTTAGGGTGGTATGCCACTCGTCAAATTTCTTTCTCCAATCGAATTTCTTTGATGATCAGTGTTAAAATACATACAACATTTGATGAAAATCATCCAATTTCTTCGATAAAAGTCACATTGGACAAATAAATTTGTCCGGTGGCATACCACCCTTAATAGGGTAAATAGAATAATTTACTAGCAACACCGATTCTGAGATTGCTATTATGAAGTTAAGAATATTAAGAGAAAATATGCATTAAATATTAAACCCCAATATTTTCAGCAATGAGAACTTTATCCGCATTAACGTTATCTTTATTGTACCTCCTGTATGTCCTGTTACACACACACTGTCTTGATGACGGCGTTTTTTATATTTATGGAGTATTTGTCTCGCAACACAAAAATACTCACACAAAGTGCAAAAACATACGGAAAATAACCTAAAGCAATCTTTGCTTTGTTGTTTATTCACTCTCTGTCATATTTGATACTTATTACTTACCCCCAGTTTCTGGAAGGCTGATCAGTTTGATCTATTGTCAAATCTAATGTCAGCTCCTGTGATTGATCGGCAAAAATACTAACAACCAATCACATCTCTTGACAGGTCAAATCTCAGGAGATTTGACAGTCGATTAGTTCATTTTTGTGATGATCAGTCTTTCGGAAACTAGGGGTTAGTATTGTAGTTTAAAAAAAAACCGGCCAGGACGATAAGGACAAAATATTATAATAAAACAAAGTTTAATCGGATTAAATCGCGTATATTATTTAAAAAACATCCTAATTTTAATAGAGAAGATTGTTGGCAGCTACCACCTGTTTGGAACCCAGTCTTAAAAATAATCAAGTCCCAAACAGCATGCAACACTGTAAAAGATAATGATATTGTGAGTGATTACTGCGTGCATCGAAACGATTTTAATTAATAATATTGTACGATAGATTAAAATATGTTTTTAGAAATATTTGTAAAGACGCTTGTCATCTTAGTCTACCTGCGACCACGAAATGCTGCAAAGCTTTCGAAACGTCAGGGAAACCAATTTAAATAATATACGCGATTTAATCCGGTTAAACTTTGTTTTAATATAATGTGTAGTGATCGCGAAAACCTAAGAAGTTATTATGACAAAATATTAATCTATCGTCTCCTTCTTTCAAAGGTATTACGTAATTTAACGTTCTCTAACTGGCCGAAATGTCGGTGATTAATCATCTATAGGTTGTTCATCCGAGTATGTGAATATGACCTCAATCGGTCAAGTCGTTCAGAAGTTACACAATTACTAACAGACGCACTAGCAATTTTTGATATATACTATACAATTTTTTTCAATTTTAAATTCAAAATTAATTAATTATTTTCAGTTAACAATACATTGTTATAAAATAAAACAATAAGATAGAGCACCAATAGTATGACAACCGGTGAACCACTTTTTAATTTCGTTCATTCAATTACTATTCACCATGTCCCCACACTACGTCTTGTACTATGATTTTTCTGTCGTAATAAAACGTGGTACGGAGGTATAATTTTTCTTTAGTTTTCTTAGATTTTATGCAAAATTTATGCATTTTAGACTAAAATAATATTTACATGCGATAGCAAACTCCATGCTCCCGCAGGTTTGAGGTAGCAGATCGCCTTTTGCACAGAAACACCGAACAAATAACCATTTTTGTATGAGTGGTATTAAGCGACACAAATCGACACAGAATGGCCAGATATTGTGAGTGAACTAGTTTTTATAAACGTCAATGGGCATAAGCACTTTAATTTGGCAGAGGGGTACGCGTGTTATTACTACCTCCTATGGTATATACTCAAATAGCATATCGTGCTACGGACAGCGACGTTACGAAAAACCAACCGCGGGTAGTTCGAGAAAACACCCGCCGCTCAAGACGATGACACCCACATACTTCAGTCTGCTCGTGACTAGGGCATGCATTCCGAAATTCCGGAATCTCGAAACTCCGGAATCTCGGACCGATTTTCACGTTTTTTCAGTTCCGGAATTGAGAAACTCAATATCGGAATTCCGATATTCATAATTACTTAACAAAGCTACTTTTCGGCTATGTGTTTATAAGCCCATATCCATTAAAATGCATACAGTTTCATATATTTTCAGTTTCGAAATTATCTTATGTAATTAGTCTCATAAGTTTCAAAATTGTATGCAATATTTAAATCAAATAAGCCTAACGAAATCTGCTGGACATAGACATCTCCCAATTTGTGCGACAAGACTGAATCGTTCTCCTTCCGCATCCAGTACAACTCAGCTACTTTCTTCAGGTTGTTTGTTAATTTACCTAGATGGTCATTATTGGTCATACGCTGCGTTTTTCACGGCTACCTCTAAAGGATTCGTCTACTTCAACGGCCATCGGTTCTTCAACAGCCATGAGTCCATGACCCAGCCCACTACCACTTCAGCTAGCTGATTTTCCGGATAATCTCATTGCGGATCTTTTTCGGAGTCGACTAGTCCAACTGACAGTGTCCACTGCTCGGCATCGTAGGACACGACAGATAGGACGGTTGAAGACTTGTTTTCAGACTTTGCGGTAGAGGCGACGAGAAGATTCGACGAAGGTTGCTAAATGCAGTCGACTCCTTACTCGATGTTGTGTCTGCCAAGCTGAATAATCTGATCTTAGTGCCCTGACATATTCCTGCACATTTTCAAACGCTTTCTCTTCGACAAGACCAACAACCAACCAACCTCAGCGCAAAACGTTCTTGTCTAGATTCATCCCAAGACCAACAAGCCAAGAGGCTCCATTTATGCTATACAGCATTTTGGTTAGTTGGTCCAGAGACTGCCGTTGCAACGATCTCATCGGCAAGCGGAGTTGTGAAATGTTCTCGCCGTTAGTTTTGTAAACGTCCTGCAAAGCTTCAGTGTAGTTTCGGTGATATTACATACCCCTGTGTCACAAGGATCAGCTACTACTGCTCTTCAATGTGGTATCGTCTAAAAGCATTAGCTCTTTCAAAACCAGAGCCATGCTAGCACTCCTAAAGAGAGTTCAGTGGTAATACCGTCATCACCATAAAAATAAATAAATAAAAATAAAAAGGCCTTTCAGAGATTCTTGAAATGGCGCGTGAATGTTGCTAGAAGCCGCTGGTCTTGCTGTTCTCACGGGAAACTTTCAACTTCATCAAGCATCTCAAACTTAGAAGGACCAATAATCGCGGCTATAAGTTTGATTAGATGGATACTTTTTCACTTGTTTAAATCTCATAGATACAAAAAAAAAGTAATTTTTACCAAACTTGATATCGTAATTTCAAGTTTGGTAAAAATTTAGCTTATAATGGTGTCGATTCTCTTGTTCACGAACTAAACTTATTTTAAACTATCGCTCTCTTTTACTAATAGTAGATACAAGAAAGGGATGGCAACCATTTTAGAGCTGTCAAATTAGACGGAATTAAAATTTCCATACAAGTTTAGTCGTGATCTCGGAACGTGCCCACTAAAATACAAAGAAATGTAACACGTAAACTAATTTGACAGTTCTAAAATGGTTGCCATCCCTTTCTTGTATCTACTTTTAGTAAAAGAGAGCGATAGTTTAAAATAAGTTTAGTTCGTGAACAAGAGAATCGACACCATTTTGGGATTTTGTTTCTTGTTAAAAATGGGTTCTTGGGATCGTTAGATTTTCGGTATGCTCCTGCTGAGAGACAGATTCTCAGTCAGTTGCGAATGTAGCCTGCCGTTCTAACTAAAGAGTTAGAAATACAAAAAAAAAAGCTAGAGTTGATTTGGATTCGGTGATTTAACATGACACGGCCGTGTTTCTTTAAATAAAGTCGAATCGAAAATTTGAACTTTCTAAAAAAAACTATGATTATTTTATAATATGATTTTGAACTATGGTCCTCTGTGACCGAAATAAAGTGCAAATAAATAAATAAATCAATAGTTTCGAAAAAAACTAATTGTAAAAAAATATGCCAATTCCGGAACTAGTTCCGGATTTCCGGAGTTAAGTACCCAATATCGGAAATCAGTTCCGGAATTGGAAACCTTCCCATATTGCATGCCCTACTCGTGACCACGGCCAATGCAACTTGGCCGAAACGTCGAAGTTAGTCAAAATGTCTGTTATGTTTTGATTTTATTGTGCGCGACAAGTCCCGTAAAATGTTTTTTTTTTTTTTTTTTTTTTTCAATATAAACTCAGATATTTTAGACAAATATTGAATTTGTGAAAAAGGGCGAGCGGATTACTGTAATCGCACGGTGACGTATAGCCACAGAATATCTAATAGTACTAACGTATATGGTATATCTATGCACGCGCAGATGGTCGAAGAAAACCGCCAAACAGCCTAATATTAAAAATATATTAAATAGTTTTTTTTATTTATTTTTCAACACAAATTAATGTCAATTGGTTGACAAAAATAAACTATTTGCTGAAATTAAATGTTTATTTATCATATTTCAATTAATACAGTTGATTTATTTACAAAAAAGTTTAATTTTGTTAAAACATAAAA
The DNA here is from genome assembly GCA_949699075.1 of Asteroscopus sphinx. Taxonomy (NCBI): domain Eukaryota; kingdom Metazoa; phylum Arthropoda; class Insecta; order Lepidoptera; family Noctuidae; genus Asteroscopus; species Asteroscopus sphinx. Next base: position 13,744,544 of record OX453001.1, read on the forward strand.
ACTCTTTGCTGCGATTTAAAAATAAACTGTAAAGTAAAAAGCACTAGTGCGATAATATAAAGTAAAAAGCACGCGTGTGTTATAAGCTACATAGCTACATTATGAACCTAAAAGCGGTGCAATAAGAGCCACTTTACGAGCAAGTGTGTTGAACTTTGGATTGTCATATTGCTTTTAATTATATTTAAGTGTTTACAGGCATATTTTTTGTATGATAAAACAGAGATTGACGGAATCCTGACAAGGATAGAAAATTAGTTCCGATTATTTATAATGTTTTCGCCAGACTATATTTTATTATCTGTGTTGACCCGAGCTAGGGCGCGTGCGTGACCGCGCGTCATGGCCTACTGGATTTGTTCGTTATAACTTGTGAATGTATTGTGATTACGCTATTTTTATTTTTTTGTTAGCCTAAAGTTTTATTCTGGCCAAAATATCTGACAACAGCAGTGATACTGAAGTGAGGAGAATATGACCCCGCCTGAATTTCTGGATACAGCAACGTAAATGACGAACAATCTTTTACCAGAAAAATCAAGAAAATCAAAATTACCAAGAATCAAAATCAATGTTACCAAGATTTTGACTTAAGTATTTTATTTAAAATTGTATGAGTTTAGATAAATTAGTGTATGAAACTGACATAACTAGGTATTAAAACACCGTGTGATACTATTAAAAACCTCGCCTACGGCTCGGTTTTTAAACTCACACTCGTGTTTTAATAACCCCATTTCATTCCATTATCGGACGACCAGACGCACGGCGATGCGCCACCGTTATATGGTAGATATTCCACCCTTACGCACGAACCGGTTTGCTAATAGCTTTATCATGCGTACCGCCAAAGAGTGGAATTCCTTGCCGGCGTCAGTGTTTCCCGAGAAATATAATCTGGTGGTCTTCAAGACTCGAGTGAATAGGTTTTTGCTGGGCAAGCGTGTACCATCGTCGACCGCACCATCGCTTAACATCAGGTGAGGTGGCGGTCAAACGCAAGCCCGTTAAGAATAAAAAAAAAAAAAAAAAAAAAAAAAACAAAAAAAAAAAACCCCTATATTATGCAACAGTTTCATAAACTCATATCGTAAAATTCGAATTATGAACTCGAAAGTAATGCCATAATGACAGACTTTACGCACATGCACCTGTAATGTATTTAAAAAATGTGTGCTGGGACACATAGTAGAAGTGAAACTTCAACGGACAAGTGGAAAAACGAATCGCAACGGACAAGTGGAAAAACGAATGGCAACGGACAAGTGGCAAAACAAATCGCAACAAAACTTTAACTTGGAGTTTTACGGGCAGGTTTTCAAATTGGATAAGTACCTACCTATCCAACTTATTACAGAATCGGGTCTGGCAATGGGATTATCCTGGGCCAGGCTTAAACACATTTTTTTTTTTTGTCAATGGAGATTGACGCTAGACCTGGCTTAAACGAGCCTGTGTCTAAACATGTTCTAAGAGGGTACCTGCTTAAAGGTTTATATTTGTATGGAAATAAATACCTATTTTAATTGCCATCTGAGTATTACATTTATGTTCAAAGTTAATCAAATTGCAGTCAAACACCATCAGTGTTGCGATACCTTTATGTTGATTGGGACTTTACTTTTCAAATAAGTTTTGTTCTGTTTACATTTTTCTAAATAATAATAAATCAAACTGGAATAACCAAATAATTATATTGATATGACAAATGGTTATTATTGTTTAATTTTGGAAAATTAATTGATTTTTGTTACTTTGTTACTTGGTGAAAACCGTGATTCAGAATTGTTGGATGTACATAAAATATTAAAATAATTATTACTAAAAATGAATTAGTTAGGTTTTCAGTACAATTGCTATTACAAGTAGAACTACTTAAATTTAATCTATTGGATGCAATAATTATAATTTATTATTGTCATCATAAAAAGGTAATATTGACTGAAATCACTCTCATTGCTATACCGATAAACTTGTTGATATGGTAAATGATGAGTTGATCAATTAAATTGTTTTAGTTATTCAAGTTATATTCACATTGTCACAATCTTCAATCAATCTTTTAATATTTCATTAAATGTTTAGGCATTTAGTCGGCCCCTGTACAATTTTATGCTTAAAGAATGAATGAATAAATGTGAACTTTTATGATTTTACAAGATGATAAAAGTGCTGTCGAGTCATTTATGAGGCCTCACTAGTTATTATTATAGTCAAGCAAAGTTGAGCTTGAGATTCATTCTCGTTAAATCATGTAGATTCTTTATGTAATAATAATATTTTGATATGTCTGATTTAAGCCTCAAAATGACATGTTTTTACGCAGCGTAACTGAGCATTGAGCATACACTACTCTCATCAGTATTTCAATGAGCGCCCGTGGAATGGCGCATGGCGTGGCGTTTCACAAGTATATCGGTTAATTTTGCCATTTCACACTGATATTATTGTTGCATGACCTAGAGCGTCTAGTAAAGCAGAGTATGCTTTTATTATTATTACTGCTTGTTTATTTTTGTTAATCTGTTCTGTAAAATATGGCAAGGAAGAATTGGATGGTCGAGCGGTATTTTCAAGAAAATACGAAAAAAGAAAAAAAAAAAAGACCGTATGGGCGAGTGTATACGCTCATAAAGTTTTGATGATTCAGCTTTTTACCACCGAATTTTATGCTACTGTTTATGCCCTGGTATTAAAGATTATCTGAGCAACTGTTTCGCTATAAGAAAGAAAAATGTTGAAGGTGTTGTCGTTGTTGTTGTGTTTACTTAAAGACCTATCCAAACATCCCTTCTCAAACGCTGGTTGGCCACCAAGCGTATCCTGGTTTATTCCCGGTCTTGGCTAGATCCCAGGATGGGTGATGCCTTTGGGGCTAGACGCCGGAATGGATGATGCCCACGGTTTGGTAGCTTGATCCCGATGTGGGTGATGGCTAGAGATGGTTACTGAGCTCAGGTTATGGTTAACATATTTGGGTTTATATTTTTACATTTTTGGTAATGTGTAGATAATTAAATAATAATTTTTATTATGCTGTGTGACATCGTTTGCCTGTGATAAATAATCAATTAATTAATAAAAAAAATTAATAAACGTTGAAGATGATAGTTAATTACTAATGTTATGATAAATATGATTACCCATAAAATTGCTTTTGTGAGACTTAAATTGAGAGAACTGAGATTTTCCGATTTATATATATATTTATGTTACTAGTAAGTGATAATTAAATAAATAAATAAAATAAATATTTTTGCGACATTTTACACATCACCATCTAGACCCAAACTAAGCAGAGCTTGTGCTATGAGTACTAGACAATGGATATAATACTTATATACTTTTTTTTTTTGTAAATACATACTTATAAAAATAATAAAAGAAGAAATAATTAAAGAAGATGTTGTGATTTATTTTGCAATGTACATACGGTCTGTCAAAAAAGTCTAAAAACCGAACAAATTTTCTATCTTTGTAGGTATTGTGTCAATTTGTGTATTTTATCATGCAAAAAATGTGCCTGGAAACACAAATTGAATTTATATGAATATTTTAAATTTTCAATGTACGACTGGTGGCGCTGCCCCATTTTGTGTACTCTTTTATGCCAAGCTGTAACTCCAATGTCTTTAGGTAATTTAGAAGCGCCGAGAGCGCGCTTGAGTCAGTCTGGCCGTATGGGCGCGCTAGTGTTGCCATCAATTTGTTTACACTTTTTTGACAGAACTTAATATATTAATCTTTATTACTGGTCAGTATTGAATGTTTCTTCCTGGCGTTGGTTGAACATTGCGCCCTCTAGTGTAATTTGAGAGTAATATAGCTTTCCATAGCTTATAACATTAAAATATTAATTTATACTCGGACTCAGACTAATTAATGTCTATGCTATATCGAATATCGATGCTTACAACGCAATCTATTGCCATTTTGAGGTAACTAGTTTATACGATGAATTAAGTATTTAGATTATGAAGTATTTTGAAATAAATATCCATTATTTCTAGAATTTGCTATGTAGTTTGCTGTTGTATTTGTTGTACTTTGCAAAGATCATCAAAGTTGTATTTGTTGTACTTTGCAAAGATCATCAAAGATCAAAGAAGATACCTTTTTGTTTAGCAAAGTTTAATATTTGATGATCCGTATTAATTAAATTAATGTTGTAAATAATGTTAATATTATGATAATTATAATTCGAATATTCTAATTAGATTAATGAAATTATTAATTTAAATGTTGTTAATTTAATTTTGTTGTTCTGATAATTCCGCTTTATATTGTTTCATATTTTAATATCTGGCATGATTTGTTGGTTTACCAGGCCCCTCAGAAAGTATTGCGAAAAAAAGTTTTTATATATGGGAGACTGGCCAGTTATAATGTTTTTCGAAAATATGATTATTTATAAGTAAAAATAAGTAAGTTCCAATTTCAAAATTTCCCTCCACATTTTTTGCGAGTTAATTCAAAGTATTGTGTCTCACTGAAATATGGATCTGCGCCGGGAACATTTTAGAGCTATGATTTTATACGATTTCAAGTGTCGCCTGAAACCGGATGAATCGTACGATAGACTTCAAATGGCATTCATGGATGAAGGCCCTTCCAAGGCAACCGTGTATCGTTGGTATAACGAATTCAAGCGCGGTCGACCAACTTTGGGGGATGACGAAAGAAGCGGTCGCCCTTTGACGGCTGTTACCGAAGAAAACGTGCTAGCAGTGAAAAATTTAATCCAAGACAATAGGCGAATTACATATCAGGAGATTCAACACATATTGAAGATTGGATCGGGAAGCGTTCACGAGATTCTACACAGCCATCTTCGCGTGAGGAGGATAGTATCACGCTGGGTGCCGCACAACCTCACCGATGCTCAGAAGCAGGCCCGGGTGGAATGGTGCCGTGATATGCTTAACAAATTTGAAGCAGGCTCGTCTCGGCGTGTTTACGACATCGTTACAGGTGATGAGTCCTGGATTTATCAATACGACCCAGAAACCAAGCGCCAGTCGACTGTTTGGGTGTTTCAAAATGAGCCAACGCCTACCAAAGTGAAGCGATCTAGAAGCGGGGGTAAGATTTTGATCGCTAGCTTTTTTAATTTGACTGGCCACTTGGTATCAATTCCCTTACGGGATCAAAGAAGCATTAATGCCGAATGGTATACTACCAAATGTTTGCCAGAAGTTTTCTCTGTTATAAGCAACAAGCGACCAAACACAGGGCTCCGCGGGCTACTGCTCCACCACGACAATGCACCTGCGCACACCGCACTCAAAACGAGGGACTTCCTGGACAGCACGCCAGTCAAACTCCTGGGTCACCCTCCTTACAGCCCTGATCTAGCACCGTGTGACTTCTTTTTATTCCCAAAAATAAAAAATCAGCTCAAAGGGATACAATTTTCGTCGCCGGAAGATGCGCTGGCTGCGTTCGAGCAGGCTGTAAACGAGGTGTCTGCGGCGGACTGGAAAAAGTGTTTTGAAAACTGGTTTAGGCGCATGAATCTTTGTATAGAGGCTGGTGGAAAGTACTTTGAAAAGATTTGATAAAAATATATGTACGTATAGAAAAATTTTTTTTAGTTTCGCAAAACTTTCTGAGTGTCCCACGTATATAATGTTTAGAGATGATCTAAATTAATATTAGTTTTATCACGACGAGTGGTTAATTATTTTAGTGTTCATTTATAAATTAAAATGTATTTAGTGACTCCGTTGGGTCTATTTGATTGTAGTAATATAAAGATGGAGACACTGTGCTTTGCGCGGGCTGTCATTCTTGTTGTAGAACTTCTTCTTCTGGTCAGTTCGTGTAATAATCGGAAAAGAAATCATTTGTAGTAAAGAGAAATTTATTTCGTGATGAATCCTGATGAAACCTTGAGCTACGCGCGGACATATTCATATTGAATTTATAAAATAATATTGGTGTAAACTTTAACCTTTAAATGTCAACACTGATTTGTCATATTGACAACAATTATGGCGGATTATTGTAATTTTTCATGTTTTTGAATTTTCAGTATATTTTATTATAAAATGGTGAATTTTTGGTGCGTACGTGGTTGTAAAAAAGAATCATATCCTGGCTGTGGCTTATCTTTTCACAGGTAAAGTGTTTTCATATGGTTTTCATATTTACAAAGCACTGACACACTAGGGTGACCATGAAAAAATAATTCCCAGGAATCCCACAAAGTCTTTAACGTATATTTTGAAAAAAAAACTCATTCATTCAAATCAAAGAAAAAGTAGTTTATTCCTATTTACGTTGAATGATGACAAAATTCTGAATACGCCCATGGTTGTACTACAGTCATAGGAACTCTAAAGCGCAAACCACACAGAGCCGGTGCGTGTCGGCCCCGCATTGGGTGGAGCATGACGAATACAACATCTACTTCGACATCGAAAATGGCAGACGCGACTATTTAAACAAAATTAATACAGATATCGTTCGCGAGGTTCTCGGGGGTCCTGATTACGAATATAAGATTTATTTTGAGATCCAAGAAGGCGGATACGACTTTTAAAATGAAATCAATATGGGTATCGTTTTCGAGGTTTCCGGGGTGCTGATTATGAATATAGCATCTATTTTGAGATCCAAGATGGTGGACGTGACTTTTTAAATAAAATCAATATGGGTATTGTTTTCGAGGTTTCCCGGGGTGCTGATTATGAATATAACATCTATTTCGAGATCCAAGATGGCGGACGTCACTTTTTAAATAAAATCAATATGGGTGTCGTTTTCGAGGTTTCCCGGGATGCTAATTACGAATATAACATCAATTTCGAGATCCAAGATGACGGACGTGACTTTTTAAATAAAATCAATATGGGTGTCGTTTTCGAGGTTTCCGGGGATGCTAATTACGAATATAACTTCCATTTTGAAATCCAAGATGGCAGACGCAACTTTTTGAATAAAATCAATGTAGGTATCGTTTTCGAGGTTCACCGGGATGCTCATTACGAATATAACTTCCATTTTGAAATCCAAGATGGCAGACGCAACTTTTTGAATAAAATCAATGTGGGTATCGTTTTCGAGGTTTACCGGGATGCTAATTACGAATATAACATCTATTCGGGATCCAAGATGGCGGACGTGACTTTTTAAATAAAATCAATACGTGTATCGTTTTCAAGGTTTCCCGGAGTGCTGATTATGAATATAACATCAATTTTGAGATCCAAGATGGTGGACGTGACTTTTTAAGTAAAATCAATATGGGTATAGTTTTTGAGGTTTCCCGGGGTACTGATTACGAATATAACATCTATTTCAAGATCCAAGATGGCGGACGTGACTTTGAAATAAAATCAATATGGTATCGTTTTCGAGGTTTCCCGAGGTGCTAATTACGAATATAACATCTATTTTGAAATCCAAGATGGCAGACGTGACTTTTTAAATAAAATCTATATGGGTGTCGTTTTCGAGGTTTCCCGGGATGCTAATTAAATAATGGGAGCAACCCCGAAATCGCGAAAACACAACTATTCCTTGAATTTTGTCGTGTAATGTGAACACAAATGCAGGGAACAGGAACCGAACAAACAACCAAAAACAGGGAACCCATTAAGAGGTTTTGAGTTATTTCAATTACACGTTGTATAATATATTTGCACACGTAGAATTAGCAAAGATGGTAATGGTGTCGATTCTTTTGTTCATGAACTAAACTTATTTTAAACTATCGCTCTCTTTTACTGATAGGAGATAACAGAAAGGGATGGAAACAATTTAAGCGTTGTCAAATTAGTCGGAATTTAAATTTCTATACAAGTTTAGTCGTGATTTCGGAACGTGCCCACTAAAATACAGTGAAATGTAACACGTAAACTAATTTGACAGTTCTAAAATTGTTGCCATCTCTTTCTTGTATCTACTATTAATAAAAAAGAGCGATAGTTGAGTTGTTGAAGTAGCGTGAACAAGAGAATTGACACCAATGATCCATGAAAATAAAATTAATAAAACATCGACTTTGCCTACCGTAAACCAGCAGGCCGTGTTGACAATATCCATACCTACTTCCTACTAATATTATAAATGCGAAAGTATGGATGTTAGTTTGTTCTTCCATAACACTGAAATGGCTGAACGGATTTGATATGACTGATTCTACTCGGGGTAAGAAAAATATATAAATAAAGTCAAAGCATATAATCTACTTCATTATGAGTACAATGACCACTCTTAGTTTTCGAAACGATAACATTGAGGTTGAGAAAATCCACGAATAAATATTATTTGGACACCCTAGTAGAAAGAAATGCAATAGTTTTATGGACCTCTCGCTCGGCTCGTTTTAAGTCACATAGTGTGTTATCCTACTATATAGATTCATGGTTTTATCAGACAAAAAATATGCCTGTAAACACTTAAATATAATTAAAAGCAATATGACAAACCAAAGTTCTGCCAAAAACGCGATTTTAAACGATAGAATTTTTCAATGTATGACTAGTGGCGCCACCCTGAATTTTGTGTACTCATTGGTGCCAAACTGTACGACTGCTAAAAAAAAAGGTTGAAAACTCCTTGGTTGGGTCGAAGTGGCATTAAAAACTCCTTAGTTGGACTGAAGTGTGCGGTTATGGAAAAAAAATTAAATTACCGCATTGTTTTGTTCAGCAAACTGTATCGTAATGAAATTTTGTAAATTCATTACAGGTCACAGTCTGTTATTTTGCCTTAGTTGCGGCCATCCTTATTTTTTGAGGCTTTTAGAAAGATAATAACCAAACAAAACTTCTATTAAAACCCCCGTGGTTTTAAGTGTCATAGTTTTCAAAATATTTCGAAAATCGAGAAAAATCCATAGAAACCATAGAAACGTGTTTTAGGCTTTCATAATGAACATTTTACAATAAATGTTTCATGGCACGCTAGCCATTAACTTAATGCATCATTACATCTATTTTATCATAAAAAAATGCGTTCTCCTAGGCGTCAATTTTATTTTTTCCATGATTTCATAATAATTTTATTTATGGTCATTCTTAACATGGTCGCATTTTATTTTTGTGTGTAAATGTTTAGTACACTACTAAGTATAACCACAAAAAAAATAAGAAGCAACGAACACAGGAACTCGGAGATATTCATTTTTAAAGTTTTAATTTAGGGTTGTCAACTAATGTAGGCGCCTTTAACAAACGACCAATTTCGCTCGGAATAAATTTGCTTCTTCAATTATTATAATTTCCTATTACTATTTCTGAAGCATTATCCTTGGTCTAATCATGTCTTCACAAACACGATTTTATTAGATTCACCTGTAACTAACAAATCATGTAACAAATCTTGTTTATTATTCTTTTTTGTTTTGTAAGTGCATGCACTTACATCAAAATGAATCTTCGATGAAGGATATTATGTGGAATTGGGAAGGGGTCCGCCCTCGTTAGATAGAATGTCAAAACCCAATTTCCATACATAATATCTGGAGAAGCGGGGGTGAGGTGTCATGGAGCCGTCAAAGACCCATGGCACTGCTTTGCCTCAGCAGGTACTGACCCGTCCTGCTGGGGGATGTCCTTCTGGGCCCCGACCAGAGGACTTAATGCAAGGGGGGCATGAGGGCGCCAACCCTCATGCTGGTCAGCGAGTGGCAACTCCAACGACTAACAACGAAAGCACGAACACGGATCTGAAGAAATCACTCACGAAATTGGGAATTTATAAAATTTTGGTAGATAAGGCACATTTGCACGGGGTTCATAAAAGACCTTTGGATCTCAATTCAGAGGAACGATGCCTAATCGTGTTAAACGCTTTATATCCAAATGGAATTCCGAACAATATCGATAGCCAAAACAATGAATTTAATTACAATCTTTCAAATTTTTTAAGTAAATGTGGAACTTTATATTGCAGTAGTAAACGGAATTTCAAACGATTTTGTAATAAAAACAAACACTGGCTTTCCACTATTTTTGATATTGAAATACCAAAAGTGAATATCGAGGAAAGTCCTTTACCACAACAAAATATTATAGAATTGGATGAGGCACATTTTTTATTACAAAATAATCCTTCAACTTCGAGAAGTAGTAGCTATGCCTTACAAAAAACTTTAAGACCCCAAGAACTTGGAAGACCCGATACCTGAAACTTCTTTTGGCGCTCATTCCAGTTTCACATCAAATACACATTTATTACAAAGTAATCCTTCGACTTCGGGAACTAGTAGCTTTGACTAACCTTCAATAGATCCGAAACCTGAAACTAATTTTGATGCTTCATCCAGTTCCACATCTACATTTTATGAAAATTTAAGTGATCGCCAAAAGCGCCGTGCACGTAAAGATCTTTAGGAATCGCTTGACGGAGAACCTCATTCAAAACTAATTAAAGTTATGTCGAGAATAGTAACAGACGAAACCGGCGAAAAACTAAATAAAAGTTCTACTCAGGAGTTTGAGTTTATAATAAAGGAATGCTTGAAAAGTCCAACTCGGCCTAAAAAAATCGCAGGAACCATAAAGTCAAAATCGGAACCCAAACCCTATTCTCCTGATGAAGCTCTTTGTTTAATGATTGATATAAAACTATCAGTGGAGGACTATATCTACATGCAACAAGGTGCCAAATCTCGATGATTTAATATTTACCCTGCCTATTATAAGATACAAAAAGCTAAAAAACATTGTTATCTTGATGTTGAAATTGAAATATCAGAACGAGAAGCCAAAGTACCTTTAAATGATTTACTTATGCACACGTTTCGACGAATCATTGACTCTTGCGACCAAAGGGTTTCGGAATATTGCAATCAAAAACAGTTAGATACACTTCACTGCGTTTTTGAGGGTTCATGGGGTTTTGATGGTAGCACAGGACAGTCAACATATAAGCAAACGTTTTCTGATAAAATTGATGACGAACACTGCCTCTTTGCTACTACCTACATTCCGTTGCGCATAAAAAGTCTTGATGGTTTTGTCTTATGGTCAAACCCAAATCCACAATCTTTTAGATTTTGCCAACCAATAAAAATACAATACAGATCAGAATCAAAAGATCTGATTCTGGAAGAAAGGAACTGGGTAGAAGAAGAAATTGAAAATCTTTCACTAATTTATTCGGAAATTTTTGCTGGATATGTCGTTGTCGGAGATCCAAAATTATACCTCACCATAATTGACGGAAAAGTCTTTAATGTCATCACAAATACCAGCTCACAATTACGGTGTGCGTGTATTATTACCCATGATCCATTACCGCAAAGTTTTGCTGATATTCCTAATACTGAATTGGTAACAGACGCTTCTGATGATAATATACTCGTATTATCATCACAAGAAGTTTTGACAAACTCCGATGATGACTGCTAGGTTAGCGTCACGTATCGTTGTAGTCTTAGAGCATTGAGAACATTATAGTAATTGTTTTCAGACAACAGAAACCCAGAAAGAGACACAGAAAGACACGAGAAAGAGTTTACTCAAAGTTAGTTAAATACTAACACACTACACACCTCTGCCTACCCCTTCGGGGAAATACAGGCGTGATGTTATGTTATGTTTTTTTTTTTTTTTTTTTAGTTAAATACTTGGGAAATATCTGGCACTTTTATTTTATTTTTTTATTTATTCAATTGCGATAACCCTATTTCCATAGAAATTTCAAAAATATTTAGAAACTCTCTATCTTCGTATTCCTGCTATTGACGCATGTCATATTTTAGTGTATTATTGACAATAACATTACGCATATATTTAAATGAAAATAAGATGCGACCGTGATAAGAAAACATGAAAAAAAAATGTTTTGTGTTAATCGGTAAAAGTAAAAAATCTCCTAATATATCAAAGGTACGATGCCCCATTTTTTTATCTAAATATATATTATGCTGTTACTTTATTTAAAGGACTAACTAAATATGTATTACAACAATTTTCGAAAATAAAAATTAATTTTGTTTTTCTCACTTTTCAATGAAACCTTAATAACTTTATAATTATAAAAAAAAACACTATAGGTATTTCTGCCAAACCTTTATCGTTACTATAGCTATCGAATAAAAACATAAAATGGACATGGCCGCAACTAAGGCAAAATAACAGACTGTGCAGGTGCATGTGCGTAAAGTATGTCATTATGACATTACTTTCGAGTTCATAATTCGAATTTTACGATACGAGTGTAGATAAAATAAGTTTCATAATTCTTATTTGGCCACCCTGTCATACATTATGTTCAGTGTTATTATAATAATATTCAGTACTTAATCGTCGATAAATGCTGATAGAAGGTGAGCCTATCGTATTATTCTATCGAACACTCCCAGCTACATTTTAGGGTTCCGTACCCAAAGGGTGCCAACGGGACCCTTTGGGTACGGAACCTTTCTTCTACACCAGGTCTTTAAGTTAAGGTGATTCGATGGCAATTATTATGAATTCCCGTTCATTGTACTAAATAAAGAATTGTTTATTTTTGAATTCATTCAACTATAAATAGCACAGGTCAATCTCAGCGAACACGACATAATGACCGTCGCTATAAACAATACGGATTACGTTATAAACTTATAAATAACTGTTAGTACTAACCTCAGGTGAGAAGGGTTCGTATTGGTTGAGTTTATCCGGGTCAGACACTGCTTGGTTGTATGTTTGCTGTAATATGTGTTTTAGCAAACCCCTTGACGGATACTTGTTTAACCTTTGGGCTGGTAATGACGTGCCTTTTTCCTGTAAATAAATAAATAAATAATTTGCATACAATCGATATAGGTGGTTCAATGTTCTTATTTTTAGGGATCTGTATTCAAACAAGGAACGCATATATTTTTGCCATGTCCGTCCGTCCGTCCGTCCGTCTACTCGAAAATTGCGAGTGCACGGAATAACTAATAGTACTATCGTAGCTATAGGCTATGGAGTTGAAATTTGGCATGGTTATACATCCTTATGACGCCTACAAAAAAAGAAATACCAAAGAAAAATTTTGGGTACCTCTGGTACTTATTTATTTACTTGGTTTTATTTTCGCTTATCCCATCTTGTATAGAGTATCGTTGAATAGGTAATTTGAAAATATTAGGGTTCGTCTTAAGGTAGGCACTGGCAATGTATCCATTCGGACGCCGTTTTAATGACCACATCCATTGAACAACACGGAAAGGAGACGCCAAGCGCAGGTATTCCCTTCTGTCAAAGTACAAGTCCACGCGGCCATGGACCTTATATAAAACTAGTTGCAGCCGGACGCTTTGCTAGACTAAATCGGCCTGCGCGAGAGATTGTGTTCCAAGAAAAATGCCGAATTGTTCAGTATGCTGCTGTAAAAAAAGAACTGGAACGTCAAATAAATAACCTCCTCCTTTTTTTGAAGTCTGTTAAAAAATACGGCATTTCCTTTCATATGTAAGTAAATTTCATTTAAATGATTACAATTTCTTGCTTTAAAATACTAAATTTCAAATATTAATCTCAATAGTTTTCGTCCCGACCTGTTGATCAACCAGTCTAGAGTCCGCAACTCTACGACATAGCTCGACCGGCAAGCTCGACTAGTCGAACTGTCTGGGCCGAGTACAATTATTGGTGAGCACACTACTAATGTATACCTACTTAATTTTTTATCGATAAAATAAATTGTCGTTTATTGTTTTATAAACATATGAAACTTGTTTTACATTATTTACAATTACTGAAGGCAATGCAATATATACCAATGAGCTGATTTTATAATGGATTCGGAAGGTGATCACAGGCATACATCAAAAATATTACTAGTTTGTGTTCATTTTACTCGTCTTCAAGAGTACTTTAAAAATCGAAAAGACAGCGAATTTAGCGTGGAAATACAAAACACAGACCTAATATTTTTCACATTTCTGCCACAGCTTGCGCTGCGGTCTATTTGACTGTCCCCATCACCTTGCACATTGCCAATACCTAAATAAAATTACTTTATTATAAACCTTTCCTACTTCCATTTAACGATAAACACACACTCGACTCTGTCGACAGAACATTATCGATATACATCGATAATGTTCTGTCGACAGAGTCGAGTCACTAGATTTACTTGACAATGCATGCGTTATTCATAACACGATGTTTGTACACAGGAAATATCGATGTGTATTTAAATTGTTGATGTATTTTTATATTTAAGGATGTGTGTGTTTACAGCGATAGAACGGAAAGTTTCAAACTTGTGCGAGAAAGTGTTAATGTGTGCGTGGATTCCCCCGCAGTAAACGACAGAATAAAATGTATCGGTTGGATCGTATTATTATCGTATGGCGTCTCCTCTCCGTGTTGCGGTTGCTCTATGACTACATCCAAAAAAGCTTGACTTGTTATAAAAATAACATACGTTTTCAACATTCACGGACAGATTTTGGAATGCGGCCATGCCATTCGGACTATTGGATGCATCGTCAGTGGCACCCATTAAACACTTTTATTATGATACAGGGACCGAAGAATCGACCAACTTAACCATGTAGGTAGTTGCAAAAAGTTGATAGAAATTCCGTATAAAAATGAACAATTTTTTTTTTATAGGTACATCATACTTACATATTCTTTTAATGTTAATGACAATGATTGACGTCTTTTTATCATAGGTACACCGAATTGAATCATTACATTACATTCGACTTACTTTACTGTGTTCTAATTAATTGTTACGATTTTATTGACAGAATCCCGAGTAATGCACGACATTCAATTCAATGTAACTAATGTAAGTAGGCCAGCAATAATTTCTATATAATGTATAAATAAGCATCCCTCCCCCCGCAGATTACGGACCTAATTGACCCATAGTCTACTTGGATTCTAATCAGTGCGACCACGGCGACATACAAGATTTCCCCGCAACCAAATCGCGGACGTTCAAAAAAAGACCAGGTTAAGAGTACCTATTCTAAGCCGAAGAGCATGCATGAAGGAATTAATAAACGTAGACGAAGCGAAACAGGCGTATCAGGATCGTAGCAGGTGGAAATCTTGTCTCTGCCTACCCCAATTGCAAACAGGCGTAATGGTCTGCGGGTAGATTTTTACATCTATCAAAACATTAAGAAAAACATAATATTCGCGTGGGAGGGGGAAATGAATCCGCGCGCGACCCCCAGTGAACAAAACCAAAAATTGTTTTTTCTTTTCTCAGAGTTGTTAATACTTTTGCGACAAAATCTCAGAACTGCCGCTTTGGGTTCATCATTTCAGCCGAAAGACGTCCACTACTGGACATAGGCCTCCCCCAATTAAGGGGGGGTTAAAAAAAAAAAACCTGTAATGGTAGCTATAAGAAAGATAAATAAATAAATAAATAAACTTTTCTATGGAAATCAGGCTTTTTGTCAGGACTTATCAATTTTCCATCTGGTTTTCTATTTGCGGGGGAATCTCTAACACTGTAAGCTTATTACCAATGTAATAAGTTAACATTCACCTTGACATTGCGAACATGGCCAAATGACCGATCAATACAGGCAAATGCGTCATTTGAGAGCAATGTCGATGGCCTTGAGTCCGATTCACAGTTCAAGGTTTAATAAATGTAGCAACATAAAAGTAGGTACCTCCCAGTTTGAACTTAGCTAGAGGTCAATAACTTCTCGTTTTTAGGGTTCCATATTCAAAATCAGGTCGGCCTTTAGCTTATTACGCCACCCTATACTATAAAAACCGGCCAAGAGCATGTCGGGCCATGCTCAGTATTATAGGGTTCCTTAAGTAGGTCTAATTACAAACGAATCAAATCGAATATTATTCATTGCTGTTTTAGTTTTTGCAAACAGCGCCACCTAGCGCTAAATCTAAGAAGCAAAATTTAAGAAGTGTGTCATATCAATATAACACAAAGTTTCTTTTTGAGATTTTTTTAAATAGAAAGTAACTAAAGGAGCATTATTTGCTGTGATCATTTTTCTCTAAGGTCAATGACCTATGAACTAGGACGTCTTAAGTATTTTTCAGTTTTTTCACTATAACTCAAAAATTTATATTCACATTATACTCGAAATAATTTTAAAAGAGAGTATTTATTAAGGTCTATCATGTGGAAGACTATAAGTTTCTATGTTGCATAGTTTAGAAATGGCAGGGGGGGGGGACACATTGCAAGCCACTTTGGCGGGCTGTATTTCGCAGATGGTATACCTGATAAAAAAGTGATGTATGAAACATTACCTTCATTTTAGTAGACCTATTCAATGATGACACGAGGCACAGTCTGTTATTTTGCCTTAGTTGCGGCCATCCTTATTTTTTGAGGCTTTTAGAAAGATAATAACCAAACAAAACTTCTATTAAAACCCCCGTGGTTTTATGTGTCATAGTTTTCAACATATTTCGAAAATCGAGAAAAATCCATAGAAACAATAGAAACGTGTTTTAGGCTCTCATAATGAACATTTTACAATAAATGTTTCATGGCACGCTAGCCATTAACTTAATGCATCATTACATCTATTTTATCTTAAAAAAATGCGTTCTACTAGGCGTCAATTTTATTTTTTCTATGATTTCATAATAATTTTTTTTATGGTCATTCTTAACATGGTCGCATTTTATTTTTGTGTGTCAATGTTTAGTACAATACTAAGTATTACCACAAAAAAAATAAGAAGCAACGAACACAAGAACTCGGAGATATTCAATTTTAAAGTTTTAATTTAGGGTTGTCAACTAATGTAGGCGCCTCTAACAAACGACCAATTTCGCTCGGAATAAATTTGCTTCTTCAATTATTATAATTTCCTATTACTATTTCTGAAGCATTATCCTTGGTCTAATCATGTCTTAACTAACACGCTTTTATTAGATTCACCTGTAACTAACAAATCATGAAACAAATCTTGTTTATTATTCTTTTTTGTTTTGTAAGTGCATGCACTTACATCAAAATGAATCTTCGATGAAGGATATTATGTGGAATTGGGAAGGGGTCCGCCCTCGTTAGATAGAATGTCAAAACCCAATTTCCATACATAATATCTGGAGAAGCGGGGGTGAGGTGTCATGGAGCCGTCAAAGACCCATGGCACTGCTTTGCCTCAGCAGGTACTGACCCGTCCTTCTGGGCCCCGACCAGAGGACTTAATGCAAGGGGGGCATGAGGGCGCCAACCCTCATGCTGGTCAGCGAGTGGCAACTCCAACGACTAACAACGAAAGCACGAACACGGATCTGAAGAAATCACTCACGAAATTGGAAATTTATAAAATTTTGGTAGATAAGGCACATTTGCACGGGGTTCATAAAAGACCTTTGGATCTCGATTCAGAGGAACGATGCCTAATCGTATTAAACACTTTATATCCAAATGGAATTCCGAACAATATCGATAGCCAAAACAATGAATTTAAATACAATCTTTCAAAATTTTTAAGTAAATGTGAAACTTTATATCGCAGTAGTAAACGGAATTTCAAACGATTTTGTAATAAAAACAAACACTGGCTTTCCACTATTTTTGATATTGAAATACCAAAAGTGAATATCGAGGAAAGTCCTTTACCACAACAAAGTATTATAGAATTGGATGAGGCACATTTTTTATTACCAAATAATCCTTCAACTTCGAGAAGTAGTAGCTATGCCTTACAAAAAACTTCAAGACACCAAGAACCTGAAGACCCGATACCTGAAACTTCTTTTGGCGCTCATTCCAGTTTCACATCAAATACACATTTATTACAAAATAATCCTTCGACTTCGGGAACTAGTAGCTTTGACTTACAAAAAACTTTAAGACCCCAAGAACTTGAACCTTCAATAGATCCGAAACCTGAAACTTCTTTTGATGCTTCATCCAGTTCCACATCTACATTTTATGAAAATTTAAGTGATCGCCAAAAGCGCCGTGCACGGAAAGATCTTGAGGAATCGCTTGACGGAGAACCTCATTCAAAACTAATTAAAGTTATGTCGAGAATAGTAACAGACGAAACCGGCGAAAAACTAAATAAAAGTTCTGCTCAGGAGTTTGAGTTTATAATAAAGGAATGCTTGAAAAGTCCAACTCGGCCTAAAAAAATCGCGGGAACCATAAAGTCAAAATCGGAACCCAAACCCTATTCTCCTGATGAAGCTCTTTGTTTAATGATTGATATAAAACTATCAGTGGAAGACTATATCTACATGCAACAAGGTGCCAAATCTCGAGGATTTAATATTTACCCTCCCTATTATAAGATACAAAAAGCTAAAAAACATTGTTATCCTGATGTTGAAATTGAAATATCAGAACGAGAAGCCAAAGTACCTTTAAATGATTTACTTATGCACACGTTTCGACGAATCATTGACTCTTGCGACCAAAGGGTTTCGGAATATTGCAATCAAAAACAGTTAGATACACTTCACTGCGTTTTTGAGGGTTCATGGGGTTTTGATGGTAGCACAGGACAGTCAACATATAAGCAAACGTTTTCTGATAAAATTGATGACGAACACTGCCTCTTTGCTACTACCTACATTCCGTTGCGCATAAAAAGTCTTGATGGTTTTGTCTTATGGTCAAACCCAAATCCACAATCTTTTAGATTTTGCCGACCAATAAAAATACAATACAGATCAGAATCAAAAGATCTGATTCTGGAAGAAAGGAACCGGGTAGAAGAAGAAATTAAAAATCTTTCACAAATTTATTCGGAAATTTCTGCTGGATATGTCGTTGTCGGAGATCCAAAATTATACCTCACCATAATTGACGGAAAAGTCTTTAATGTCATCACAAATACCAGCTCACAATTACGGTGTGCGTGTTGTGGAGCTACTTGCACCGAGTTTAATAAACTTGACGAAGTGGCAAAAAAACCATTAAATCAGGAAGCTTTACTTCACGGAATAAGTCCACTGCATGCCTGGATCAGAATATTCGAATTTTTGTTGCATTTAGGCTATAAAAATGATCCAGACGTGCAAAAATGGAGAGTTACAAAAAACTCTCCCGAAGGTCGTATTGTGGAAAGAAGAAAAAAACAAATTCAAACGGACATTAGAAACAAAATGGGTTTGCTGGTAGATGTAGTAAGGCCTAATGCAGGAACAACCAATGATGGCAACACTGCCCGTACTGCATTGTCAGATTCAAACCGGAAAACATTTGCAGATATTCTTGGAATTGAGGAATGGCTTGTTGAGGATTTACACACCATTCTTGTGACATTATCAAGCGAGTTGGAAATCGATTCTCAAAAGTTTCAATATTTTTGTGAAAATCTCGCTGTTAAATACGTGCAAAAGTACAACTGGTGTTATATGTCAGTTACTCTGCACAAGATACTGATGCATGGAGCAAAAATAATAGAATCTATTTCCTTACCCATTGGAATGCTGTCAGAACAAGCCGGTGAATCAAGGAACAAGTTTTGGCGTTACGACCGTGAGCATCATACCCGAAAATTAGATCGCAAAACAACAGTGTTCGACTTGTTTCACCGCGCGCTAGAGTCTTCCGACCCATTCCTATCGCTGATGTCCATTGGCAACCGACATAAAAAGAATAAACGTTCCGTTCTTCCCGGCAAGGTTCTGTCACTCTTAAAACCGACAATGGAGAATATTATTACCCATGATCCACTACCGCAAAGTTTTGCTGATATTCCTAATACTGAATTGGTAACAGACGCTTCTGATGATAATATACTCGTATTATCATCAGAAGAAGTTTTGACAAACTCCGATGATGACTGCTAGGTTAGCGTCACGTATCGTTGTAGTCTTAGAGCATTGAGAACATTATAGTAATTGTTTTCAGACAACAGAAACCCAGAAAGAGACACAGAAAGACACCAGAAAGAGTTTACTCAAAGTTAGTTAAATACTTGGTAAATATCTGGCACTTTTATTTAATTTTTTTATTTATTCAATTGCGACAACCCTATTTCCATAGAAATTTCAAAAATATTTAGAAACTCTCTATCTTCGTATTCCTGCTATTGACGCATGTCATATTTTAGTGTATTATTGACAATAACATTACGCATATATTTAAATGAAAATAAGATGCGACCGTGATAAGAAAACATGAAAAAAAAATGTTTTGTGTTAATCGGTAAAAGTAAAAAATCTCCTAATATATCAAAGGTACGATGCCCCATTTTTTTATCTAAATATATATTATGCTGTTACTTTATTTAAAGGACTAACTAGATATGTATTACAACAATTTTCGAAAATAAAAATTAATTTTGTTTTTCTCACTTTTCAATGAAACCTTAATAACTTTATAATTATACAAAAAAAATACCATAGGTCTTTCTGCCAAACCTTTATCGTTACTATAGCTATCGAATAAAAACATAAAATGGACATGGCCGCAACTAAGGCAAAATAACAGACTGTGCGAGGGGGTGTAGCGAAAAAAAAAATTTCTTCCCCGTTTCACATGTATGTATGGGCGCCACCACCCCTAAAATACATAATCAAGACTTTTTTATTCTTTTAAAATTGAGATCTATATCTAGACCATTCCTTAACAAAATTTCATTTACTTATGTTTATAACTGTAGAAGTTATTAAGCTGTAAAGGATTAGGACAGACGGACGGACATGACGAAACTATAAGGGTTCCTTGTAAAACTACGGAACCCAAAAAAAAATATCATCAAAATCAGACTACTCTGTAAAAAGTTATGGGTGGTCATACATTAAAAAAAAATACGCGTCGAATTGGGAACCTCCACCTTTTTTCGTTGGTTAAAAATCAATGATCAATGATTTAAATCAAGTATAATTTTAATAGCAAACTACAAATAGTGTCACAAATAAAAAAGTTAATTAACAAAACCAAAAACCCGACTGCTTGTAAATATAACTGAAAAGTCTGAAAAGATGTAAACAAGACTTGTATAGGTACACTAGCTGTGCCCGCGACTCCGTCCGCGTGGAGGTCGGAAAATAACATCGTGTCATAATTATGAACACAATATCTTCAAATATATACATATAAGCGCCTACACAGACGATTACACTATTTACCGACCATACTATATTTTGTTTTTACAACCAACCGGCTAAGGTGATGGAATTTCATGGAATTAGCCCTAAACTCCCTCATTCTGAGAAGACGCTCGTGCCCAGCAGTGGGAAGTAATTGGACTGATTATGTTATTCTATAACACTAACCACATCTCTTCTTATGCTGAGAAGAGGCCCGTGTCCAGCAGTGGGACTGTAATGGGCTGGTAATGTTATGTTATTCTAGAATACTAATAATATCCGGTTCATTAACTCTTCTTATATTGAGAAGAGGGCCATACCCAGTAGTGGGACAGTAATGGGTTGACTACGTTATGTTATTCTATATTTTCTAGTTTCTTAACTCTTCTCGTTCCGAGAAGAGGTCCGTGCCCAGCAGTGGGGCAGTAAGTAATGAGCTGATTATGTTATGATAATCTATTACACTAACAATATCCAGTTCCTTAACTCTTCTCATTCCAAGAAGAGGGCCATGCCCAGCAGCGGGACAGTGATGGGCTATGTTATGTTATTCTATATTTTCTATAATACTAATAGAATCCAGTTGTATTTTTAGGAACCTGCTACCTGCATCCAACCAACAATCATGACCTCTACTTTGTATGCAACTTAATACAATAGAGGGGTCAAGCTGTATCGCTGGATCTACTCAACCGATTCAGATAAAACATACCCTATATTTTAAGTTATACCAACCAACAATCATGACCTCTACTTTGTATGCAACTTAATACAATAGAGGGATCAAGCTGTATAGCTGGATCTACTCAACCGATTCAGATAAAACATACCCTATATTTTAAGTTAGACTAATACCAATACAAATGCTAAGTTTCATTACGATCCGTTCAGCCGTTTTCACGTGATTAGGTAACAAACAGACAGACAGACAGACATAAATTTTTTAAACGATTGATTCGTGTTCTATAGCTTATTTCTAGTCCCCCTAGCCGGTTTTCGCGAAAAAAAACTCAATGTACAGACTTTTCGACCTTTACAGTTATATTATAGTATAGACTAGCTTTTGCTCGCGACTTCGTCCGCGTAGAAGTCGAAAATGGTTCTGATAGGATTTTTAGTTGGTTTTTTACGTTATTAAATTTTGCAATTATTATGTTCAAATACTTATAAAATATAACAACCTTTATTAGGGATTTAAAGGTTAAATAAACATGAAAATAAAATGAAATTTCGTTATATTTTGTGAGCACGAAGCTCGGCCTTTGATTTGGTGAAAGTTACCATGGGGGTATTATGATATTATCTTTTTACAACGAAATCGAAATACTACACCTACCGCAGTATTTCTTTGTAAACAATATTTTTTGTATTTCCTTCGGGAGCAAGAATACCAGGCTACTCTGTGCGTTTACTCTGGGGCATGCCACATACAACTGGCCGTGAGAGAAGCAGCTTTCCCTCAAGTAATAATAATAATAATAATAACCTCCGTCGTATCCTTACGTTGACGTCGTGGTAGGGCTTGGGCGCCTTAATGAGCGCTAGGGCTATACCGGTAGATACACTCATGCCGGGCAGGTGTAGGGTGAAAGGTCAGACCAAGAGGGGTACAAATTTGTTTTTGGTCCACTCCCAGACCAAGAGCACTTTCCTTGCCCAAATTACCTTTTCCTAATCCCTATTCCTACATTTCCTTCCTTATCTTCCCTAATCCCAATCCTCAGTCCCTACCTAAGCTTCTAGTCAAACACCAGGCTATAAGCTTCTCCATTTATTTATTTATGTATTTATAGTTAGTTTCCATTTCCCAATCCCTCCAAACCAAGGTGAAACAGCATACACCGAGGGTTTCATGGCTAAGGGAGAGCTTAGTCGCTAGTATGCGAACTCTGGATACTAGGGGACCTCCAGATTTATATACCCTTACCACGGTGAATGCAGGGCTCTGCCGTGGCTGACTTATAAAGTCCCTAGCTACTCGTGGGATTCAAATGATTACTAGATCCAAAACAAAAAAAGTTATTCAGGCAAAAATGCCACATATTGATGATGAAACCACTCAGGCTTCTTCGTCATCTTCCACGAAATCTCTTTTCCCATCAATTTCATCATCATCACCATCATTTTGCATCTCCCCAACACCATCATCATCAACCAGTAGACAGTCAGTGGATGTTGCACAGGAGACAAACTCTGTCAACGAACCTTTGCCCACCACAAGCACTGCAACAACTCGTAGGAAATGGAGTATTGATATGAATAAATTCATCCTACGCACCTATCTTCATCTAACTAATATGGAAACAGACACCAACGCATATCTTCCACCACTTCACACAAAATTCTTAGAAAAATATCCTATGATGCAAGTAAGCCGACAGAGAATAGGAGATCAGCGTAGAGCAATAGTTCAGAAGAAATTATTACCGCAAGAGATGATAGATCAAATCTACGATGAAGTTAGAACAGAATTACAACTTACACAATCGCATATACAACAACACTCTACACCAGCGGTACTCTAAGTGTGTTCCGCGGAACCCTAGGGTTCCGCGATACCCCTGTAGGGGTTCCGCAAGAATTTAGAAAAAAAAAACAAAACACCTCTCTCTGGTCACTGGTCGAACGTTTTGAATCCGCCCGCCGCGCGTATACTTGTGAGCGCGCAGTCCCTTTGATAAAAGCCGCCTCTGAATTAGACGCTATAGTTGTGAACAAGCGACTTTCGGCTCTATCTTCAAAAGCATAAAGTCGAGATTGTTTACAACGCATTTTTTTGTATTTATATTTTTATTTCCGCTTTTTGTTTATCAAAGGCGCCGACTCGAGTATTTTTGAGAATGTTCGAGTTCGAGTCTAGGACTAAGTATAAAAGCGCTATTATATAAAAAAAGTCGCGCCTCGTCAGTCAGTTGACGATTAGCGTTCGGAGCGATAAGTTCGTACCTACCTACTTACAAGCTGGCTAGCCTGCTGCCTTCTTGTAAGTTCTACTGCCCGCTGTATTCTGATTGTATCAGTTTTGTACATTTCTTCTTTGGACTAAACTTTGTCTCATAAACGCAGTAACGATTGTGCATTATTTTGACCCTACCATCCTGACGTGTAACATTATTAATAAAGAAGAATGGAACGTTGGCTTAAAGGTGTTAAACGTGTTGCAACGACATCTTCTAATGACGCTGAATGTTCAAAAGCAGTACGCGCGGAGAATACAGCAATTACCGATCCAGACGATGATGCCACGACGTCAAGCTCCACGGTTTCAAAGACGAAAAAAAGGAAGTATGATGAATCATATATCAGTTTCGGATTTGTTGATTCCAACGGCTCACCTCTCTGCATGTTATGTAGTAAACTGCTTCCTAATAGTTCCATGGCACCTGCCAAATTACGCAGACATTTAGAAACTGTACACCCCGAGTCTAAAGACAAGAATAAAGAATTTTTTGTTCGTAAAAAAGAACAGTTATTGGAAAGTCAAAAAAATATGATGCATGTAACACAAACTATCAATGAAAAGGCCACGGAGGCATCATATTTAGTTAGCTATCGCATTGCACAAGCAGGTGAAGCGCACACTATCGCTGAGAATTTAATAAAGCCATGTGTGTTAGACATAACAAAATGTATGCTCGATGAAAAATCTGCAAAGCATCTTTCTACTGTACCGCTATCAAACGATACTGTTTCACGGCGAATCCATGATCTGGCAAGCTACGTCAAACAAGAACTAGTTGCACGTCTACAAAAAACACGATTCGCCTTGCAAATGGATGAGTCAACTGATGTCACTGGTCTGGCTATCTTGCTGGTTATCGTGAGATATCCATATGAACGTTCTTTTGAAGAAGACATGCTTATGTGTTCACCGCTGCCCACAAACACTACCGGGGAAGAAATTTTTAATAAAATAAACATAATTTTTTAAAGAAAATAATCTTAGTTGGAACGATTTCATTGACATTTGTACCCCCATCTGTATTCCAAGGCGATGACAGGTAAAACAGCAGGAGCAGTATCACGAATAAAAAGTAAAGCGCCTAATTGTAGTTCCAGCCATTGTATTCTGCATAGACAAGCACTTGCGATGAAGCAAATGCCGTCAAATCTAAAATTAGTTATGGATGAAGCTGTAAAAATAATTAATTTTATCAAATCACGACCACTACAATCCCGATTGTTCTCATTATTGTGTGAAGATTATGGCAGCAAACATAAAACACTGCTGCTCCATACAGAAGTGCGATGGCTGTCTCGGGGTAAAACTTTAACAAGGCTATTTGAACTTAGAGCCGAGTTACAAATGTTTCTTTCAGCAGATACAGTTTCTTTTAATTTGAAAGACCGTTTGTATGATAAAACTTGGTTGTTCCGATTGTCTTTTATGGCGGATATCTTTCAAAAACTGAACGAATTGAATTTATCATTGCAAGGTAAACAGACAACAGTGTTCCAGGCCTATAACAAAATAACTGCCTTCAAAAGAAAATTAGATTTTTGGATTATTTGCGTTGGTAAGAGAGAAATAGAAAGCTTTACGTCACTCAGTGAGTTTGTTAGCGATAACGACTCGGAAATGTTTCAAGATGATGTGTTTGAAGAATTGGTCCAATATCTCACTTCGATGCGCGCATCTTTTGTAAAGTATTTTCCCGAAGAACATAATACAAAAATGAAGCTGAATTCATGGATTCATAATCCTTTTTTACCCAACTTGCAAAAGCCCGAAAGTATGTCAAACGAGATATATGAATCTCTTTTAGAAATGTCATCAGACACAAGTATGGAGTCACTGTTCAAAACGACGCCTCTCAACGATTTTTGGTGCAGAATCCGTGATGAATATCCCAATGCTTGGCAGAATGGCTCTGAATATTCTTCTCCCGTTCCCAACAACATATTTGTGCGAAACAGGATTCTCAACCTATGCAGCCACGAAAACAAAATATCGCAATAGACTGGACGCCGAACCTGATATGAGACTTCAAATGTCTTCTATCAAACCTGATATCAACCAATTGATGAAAAATAAAAAACAGTTTCATACCTCCCATTAGTTAAGATTTTTTCATTTTTAATATCTTCTATTATTGAACTTGGCATGTGGTTAAAGTAAGTAATAATTAGTAACTGTTACATTGTACTTTTATTATGCTTATATAATAAAGAATACACTTTTAAAAACTATTGTTTTATTGTAGGGTTCCGTCAAGTATTTTGCTTGTCAAAAGGGTTCCGTGACCAAAAAAGTTTGAGAACCGCTGCTCTACACAATTTAATACACCAGTCAACATACAACCAGGAACACGTATGAAATGGACAAACGAATACAATGAAGCTATAATAAAAATATATTACAAGATAACACAACTAGAAAACAATAAAACAGCTTATAGAAAACATTTATACGAAGAATTTATAAATCTATTTACAGAAATGTCACATATAACAGAACAAAGATTGGCTGATCAAAGAAGAGCGATCATTAATAATAAATATATTAATGACGACAGATTAGTAGAAATCAAAGTGCAGGTCGCTGAAGAATTAAGTTATACAAACACTGAAACAGACAACGAAAACAATGTTTTACAACAAGACAGACACACACAAGAGCATTTTGTTGAGTACACTCTCTCACTAAATACTTCACGTACAAATACATACATAAACTCTGGCACTCTAACAAGCATTATACATACTGACCACAATAAACAAACACTCACAGATTCCCTAGATGACAGCAGTTTTTTGAACAACATAAATATTGAACAGTTAGGCTCCACGCAAACTAATAATAATAATATAGAGCTTGGAGCGCACGCCCACCACCTTCGGCTTCGTCGCTCAGCTCCGCCTCGCAGCCGCTGGAATCCGCCTCAACCGTGAGTGACGCCACACCGGCCGCTGCAGTTGCGTCGAGCTCGAGCGACGAATATTTTTCGCCGCCGACGTCACCACCACCTGCACGTCGGCGAGGAAGAGGTCGACCACCGGCCAGCATAGGACCTCGAGGCCCACCGGCCTCTGATAGGGTCCCTGCTCCCGGTGGGAGTGTGCAGCGCATGCGATGGACGAATTCGATGAACGAAAATGTCATGCGCGCATACTTTGGGGCTACAGAGGGGGGAACTAACCGGACCGCGTACCGTGACCGGATGCTCTCTCTGTTTCAGGCTCTTGAACCAGCTGTCAACGTATCGGCGCAACGATTGTCGGATCAGGTGCGCGTCATTCAGCGTGATCATCGGCTGAGTGACGACGCACTTGATAGGCTACGCTCTGAAGTGCAGAGTAGCCGTGTCATTTCTCCCCGACCGCAGCCGGCGGTACAACCGCAAGCACAGCCTGTGATCCCGCTGCGGTCAAATCACGCTGAGGACGAGAATGATGACAGGGCTACAAACGTAAGTACCCAGTGCAATGAGCATTTGAGGAGCGCATTGGAGGATGCGATTCGGGAGTATCGGTCCACACCCCCAGAACTCAGACCACGGTTACCTCGTTTGCCCATGTGTATGTGTATGTGTGTAGAAGGAATAAGGCGCTGGTATGTGCTCTGGATTCGCTGCTGTCAACTTATTTTGATGACAGCGAAGACCTCGTCGATACTCACTCCATCCTGTACTGTGCGGCGGTTGCGGCATGTCGTCTAGCTCACGTCAAGTTTTATAATAATGACAGAGCTACACGACCTAAACCAGCCATACCGCCGTGGCAGTGCAGGATTGAGCGTCGTATTGGTGGGGCCAGAGTACTTATCGGTAAGCTTATTTGCTTCAGGGAGGGAAATACTCGTCCAAGAGTGATGCGCTTTGTGAAGCGGGCGTTTGCGGGAACTAATATTAGTCCTCGTGATTATATGTCCCGCGCCACAGAGCGCATCGACTTCCTGAAGCAAAAGGTTCACGCGTGGGCAAACCGTATCCGGAGATATAAGCGGCGAGTGGAGCGGTACACCCAGAATCGCATGTTTCAAAGCGATCAAAGGTGGGTGTATAGAGCTTGGGAGCGGCCAGACCAAGGTGTGGGTGACGTGCATCTGCCGGATGAAAGCGCCATGAGTTCATTTTGGCGCGGCATCTGGTCGGTGCCCGTCAGTCACACCGAGGGTGATTGGATGCGGGATATCGAGCGAGCATGTGAACTCATACCAGACATGGGCACTATTAACATCAGCCCCCAGGATGTGGCCAGTGCAGTCCGTCCGATGCCTAACTGGAAGTCTCCAGGGCCGGATGGGCTGCACAATTTTTGGTTAAAATGGCTGCATAGTTCGCATGCTCGCTTGGCGTCTCAGTTCCAGTCATCCTTGGAAACTGGTACGCTACCACAGTTCCTAACGACAGGAGTCACCCACCTGCTCCATAAATCAGGTAGTACTGTGGAACCAAAGAATTATAGGCCGATCACTTGCTTACCGACGGTCTATAAGGTTCTTACATCCATTCTGAGAGCAAAAATTAACTATCACATAGATAGTAATTCAATCATGTCTGCCTCTCAGAATGGATGTAGGAATGGGTCTCGCGGTACTAAGGAACTGCTCCTCATAGACATGGCCATTAGCCAACAGGTTCGTCGCTCCAAAAAGGATCTGTCGACATGTTGGATAGACTACAAGAAGGCGTACGACTCTGTGCCACATACATGGCTTATGAGGGTGCTGGAATTGTATAAGGTTAATGCAACTCTGCGCACCTTCCTTGAGTCATGTATGGGGCAATGGAGGACGGTCCTTCACTATCCAGGATGTCAACAGACTCGGGGGAGTGGAGAACCAATCAGGATTGAGCGCGGTATATTCCAGGGCGATAGTCTGAGCCCACTGTGGTTTTGCTTAGCCTTGAACCCCTTGAGCACATTGTCAGAGGGCTCAGGGCGGGGCTATAGGTTGAGAAGAGGTGGTCAGGTGATATCCCACCTTCTTTATATGGATGATTTGAAACTGTTTGCCCCCAGTAATTCTCATCTGGTGGAGTTACTGAAAGTAACTGAAAATTTCAGTAATTCCATTAGGATGGAATTTGGTGTGGACAAATGTGCAGTCATGCATGTAAATCGGGGGAGGATTATGGAATCCGTGGGAACCCAACTCTCGGATTCCATAAATCTCAGATCCCTCTCCTCAACCGAAACCTACAAATATTTAGGTATGGCGGAGGCGTTAGGCATCAATGAGGCTGACATGAAGCAAACGTTGGGGGAGCGCTTTTATGGCCGTCTAACAAAAGTACTAAAAAGTCTTTTGTCGGGCGGAAATAAGGTGCGCGCCTTCAACGGTTGGGTCATGCCGGTCTTGATGTACTCCTTCGGCATACTTAAATGGACTCAGACAGAACTTGACGCCCTAGATAGAAGGGTTCGTAAACTGCTGACTGCTTATCGAATGCATCACCCACGCTCTTCGGTAATGAGGCTGTACATCCCGCGGAAGTGTGGGGGCCGAGGCTTTCTTAATGCCAAGACCCTTCACAACCGTGAGGTGTGCAGTCTTAGGGAATATTTCGCCCAAGCCGACGGGGGGATGCACCGAGATGTAGTCGCAGTGGACAAAGGACTCACCCCGCTCTCTTTGGCTAAGGAGAACTGGCGCAAACCTGTGGTACTGGATACCAATGGCCGCAAGGAGGTATGGCAGAGCAAGGAGCTTCACGGACGCTTCTACCGGGCTCTTCATGGGCCCGATGTAGACTTTCTAGCGTCCGTGTCCTGGTTACGTTTCGGTGATCTCTTCGGAGAGACCGAAGCACAGTCTGTTATTTTGCCTTAGTTGCGGCCATCCTTATTTTTTGAGGCTTTTAGAAAGATAATAACCAAACAAAACTTCTATTAAAACCCCCGTGGTTTTATGTGTCATAGTTTTCAACATATTTCGAAAATCGAGAAAAATCCATAGAAACAATAGAAACGTGTTTTAGGCTCTCATAATGAACATTTTACAATAAATGTTTCATGGCACGCTAGCCATTAACTTAATGCATCATTACATCTATTTTATCTTAAAAAAATGCGTTCTACTAGGCGTCAATTTTATTTTTTCTATGATTTCATAATAATTTTTTTTATGGTCATTCTTAACATGGTCGCATTTTATTTTTGTGTGTCAATGTTTAGTACAATACTAAGTATTACCACAAAAAAAATAAGAAGCAACGAACACAAGAACTCGGAGATATTCAATTTTAAAGTTTTAATTTAGGGTTGTCAACTAATGTAGGCGCCTCTAACAAACGACCAATTTCGCTCGGAATAAATTTGCTTCTTCAATTATTATAATTTCCTATTACTATTTCTGAAGCATTATCCTTGGTCTAATCATGTCTTAACTAACACGCTTTTATTAGATTCACCTGTAACTAACAAATCATGAAACAAATCTTGTTTATTATTCTTTTTTGTTTTGTAAGTGCATGCACTTACATCAAAATGAATCTTCGATGAAGGATATTATGTGGAATTGGGAAGGGGTCCGCCCTCGTTAGATAGAATGTCAAAACCCAATTTCCATACATAATATCTGGAGAAGCGGGGGTGAGGTGTCATGGAGCCGTCAAAGACCCATGGCACTGCTTTGCCTCAGCAGGTACTGACCCGTCCTTCTGGGCCCCGACCAGAGGACTTAATGCAAGGGGGGCATGAGGGCGCCAACCCTCATGCTGGTCAGCGAGTGGCAACTCCAACGACTAACAACGAAAGCACGAACACGGATCTGAAGAAATCACTCACGAAATTGGAAATTTATAAAATTTTGGTAGATAAGGCACATTTGCACGGGGTTCATAAAAGACCTTTGGATCTCGATTCAGAGGAACGATGCCTAATCGTATTAAACACTTTATATCCAAATGGAATTCCGAACAATATCGATAGCCAAAACAATGAATTTAAATACAATCTTTCAAAATTTTTAAGTAAATGTGAAACTTTATATCGCAGTAGTAAACGGAATTTCAAACGATTTTGTAATAAAAACAAACACTGGCTTTCCACTATTTTTGATATTGAAATACCAAAAGTGAATATCGAGGAAAGTCCTTTACCACAACAAAGTATTATAGAATTGGATGAGGCACATTTTTTATTACCAAATAATCCTTCAACTTCGAGAAGTAGTAGCTATGCCTTACAAAAAACTTCAAGACACCAAGAACCTGAAGACCCGATACCTGAAACTTCTTTTGGCGCTCATTCCAGTTTCACATCAAATACACATTTATTACAAAATAATCCTTCGACTTCGGGAACTAGTAGCTTTGACTTACAAAAAACTTTAAGACCCCAAGAACTTGAACCTTCAATAGATCCGAAACCTGAAACTTCTTTTGATGCTTCATCCAGTTCCACATCTACATTTTATGAAAATTTAAGTGATCGCCAAAAGCGCCGTGCACGGAAAGATCTTGAGGAATCGCTTGACGGAGAACCTCATTCAAAACTAATTAAAGTTATGTCGAGAATAGTAACAGACGAAACCGGCGAAAAACTAAATAAAAGTTCTGCTCAGGAGTTTGAGTTTATAATAAAGGAATGCTTGAAAAGTCCAACTCGGCCTAAAAAAATCGCGGGAACCATAAAGTCAAAATCGGAACCCAAACCCTATTCTCCTGATGAAGCTCTTTGTTTAATGATTGATATAAAACTATCAGTGGAAGACTATATCTACATGCAACAAGGTGCCAAATCTCGAGGATTTAATATTTACCCTCCCTATTATAAGATACAAAAAGCTAAAAAACATTGTTATCCTGATGTTGAAATTGAAATATCAGAACGAGAAGCCAAAGTACCTTTAAATGATTTACTTATGCACACGTTTCGACGAATCATTGACTCTTGCGACCAAAGGGTTTCGGAATATTGCAATCAAAAACAGTTAGATACACTTCACTGCGTTTTTGAGGGTTCATGGGGTTTTGATGGTAGCACAGGACAGTCAACATATAAGCAAACGTTTTCTGATAAAATTGATGACGAACACTGCCTCTTTGCTACTACCTACATTCCGTTGCGCATAAAAAGTCTTGATGGTTTTGTCTTATGGTCAAACCCAAATCCACAATCTTTTAGATTTTGCCGACCAATAAAAATACAATACAGATCAGAATCAAAAGATCTGATTCTGGAAGAAAGGAACCGGGTAGAAGAAGAAATTAAAAATCTTTCACAAATTTATTCGGAAATTTCTGCTGGATATGTCGTTGTCGGAGATCCAAAATTATACCTCACCATAATTGACGGAAAAGTCTTTAATGTCATCACAAATACCAGCTCACAATTACGGTGTGCGTGTTGTGGAGCTACTTGCACCGAGTTTAATAAACTTGACGAAGTGGCAAAAAAACCATTAAATCAGGAAGCTTTACTTCACGGAATAAGTCCACTGCATGCCTGGATCAGAATATTCGAATTTTTGTTGCATTTAGGCTATAAAAATGATCCAGACGTGCAAAAATGGAGAGTTACAAAAAACTCTCCCGAAGGTCGTATTGTGGAAAGAAGAAAAAAACAAATTCAAACGGACATTAGAAACAAAATGGGTTTGCTGGTAGATGTAGTAAGGCCTAATGCAGGAACAACCAATGATGGCAACACTGCCCGTACTGCATTGTCAGATTCAAACCGGAAAACATTTGCAGATATTCTTGGAATTGAGGAATGGCTTGTTGAGGATTTACACACCATTCTTGTGACATTATCAAGCGAGTTGGAAATCGATTCTCAAAAGTTTCAATATTTTTGTGAAAATCTCGCTGTTAAATACGTGCAAAAGTACAACTGGTGTTATATGTCAGTTACTCTGCACAAGATACTGATGCATGGAGCAAAAATAATAGAATCTATTTCCTTACCCATTGGAATGCTGTCAGAACAAGCCGGTGAATCAAGGAACAAGTTTTGGCGTTACGACCGTGAGCATCATACCCGAAAATTAGATCGCAAAACAACAGTGTTCGACTTGTTTCACCGCGCGCTAGAGTCTTCCGACCCATTCCTATCGCTGATGTCCATTGGCAACCGACATAAAAAGAATAAACGTTCCGTTCTTCCCGGCAAGGTTCTGTCACTCTTAAAACCGACAATGGAGAATATTATTACCCATGATCCACTACCGCAAAGTTTTGCTGATATTCCTAATACTGAATTGGTAACAGACGCTTCTGATGATAATATACTCGTATTATCATCAGAAGAAGTTTTGACAAACTCCGATGATGACTGCTAGGTTAGCGTCACGTATCGTTGTAGTCTTAGAGCATTGAGAACATTATAGTAATTGTTTTCAGACAACAGAAACCCAGAAAGAGACACAGAAAGACACCAGAAAGAGTTTACTCAAAGTTAGTTAAATACTTGGTAAATATCTGGCACTTTTATTTAATTTTTTTATTTATTCAATTGCGACAACCCTATTTCCATAGAAATTTCAAAAATATTTAGAAACTCTCTATCTTCGTATTCCTGCTATTGACGCATGTCATATTTTAGTGTATTATTGACAATAACATTACGCATATATTTAAATGAAAATAAGATGCGACCGTGATAAGAAAACATGAAAAAAAAATGTTTTGTGTTAATCGGTAAAAGTAAAAAATCTCCTAATATATCAAAGGTACGATGCCCCATTTTTTTATCTAAATATATATTATGCTGTTACTTTATTTAAAGGACTAACTAGATATGTATTACAACAATTTTCGAAAATAAAAATTAATTTTGTTTTTCTCACTTTTCAATGAAACCTTAATAACTTTATAATTATACAAAAAAAATACCATAGGTCTTTCTGCCAAACCTTTATCGTTACTATAGCTATCGAATAAAAACATAAAATGGACATGGCCGCAACTAAGGCAAAATAACAGACTGTGCGAAGGTTTTGTCTGTGCGATAATGGACGAAGTTGTCATGACGAACAATTACCGGAAATATATTGTTAAGGACGGCACAGTTGACATATGTCGGGCATGCCACTGTCCCGGGGAATCCATCCGTCATATTATTTCTGGTTGTTCTCGTCTTGCTAACGGCGAATATTTGCATAGGCACGACCTAGTGGCCAGGATTATTCACCAGCAACTTGCCCTGAAGTACAACCTTGTGGACACAGAAGTACCATACTACAAGTATGTGCCCGACCCAGTTCTTGAGAATGGTCATGTGACATTGTACTGGGATCGGTCTATCATCACTGATAGGACTATTGTTCACAACAAGCCTGATATAGTGGTGATAGACCGATCAGAGCGCCGCACGATGATTGTTGATGTCATCGTCCCCCATGACGGGAATCTCGTGAAGGCCGAAAAAGATAAAGAAATTAAATATCTTGACTTGGCACACGAGGTTGTCGACATGTGGGATGTTGACTCGGCAGTCATCGTGCCGATAGTCATTTCGGCCAATGGCTTAATAGCCAAGAGCCTCGACCAACACCTACAGAGGCTCTCGTTGGGCGGTTGGACCAAGGGCTTGATGCAGAAAGCGGTACTTCTTGACACGGCGCGTATCGTGAGGAAGTTCCTCTCTCTGAGGCCCTGACCGCCGGTAGCTTGGACCTTGTTCCCGATGCCGGTGGGCTACTATTTTTTATATTTTTAAATGTTTTTTGTTTTTGTTTAATAAAATATTTAAAAATGTAATTAATAAGTTTATGAAATGAATAAATGGAATAATAATAATAAGTTTATTTACGGAGAAAATTTTCTGCTATAGTAAAATATATAAACACTATTATACTC
Organism: Asteroscopus sphinx; assembly: GCA_949699075.1. Lineage (NCBI taxonomy): Eukaryota > Metazoa > Arthropoda > Insecta > Lepidoptera > Noctuidae > Asteroscopus > Asteroscopus sphinx. The sequence goes on from OX453001.1 coordinate 13,779,237, forward strand.
CCAACGTACGTAAATACCGATACCAACTTCATCACCTTGCAGAGTGTAATCTACTGTGCAGCATGGACAGCAGCTAAATGTAATGGCGCAAAAATATCTCACCTTACACAAACTGAGCATCGAACACAACCATTTAGAAAACCAAATTGGCAGAAAAGATTAGAAAAGAAAATAGGAAGTCTAAGAGCGAATATAGGTAGGCTAACACAATTTATAAGGGGTAATAGGAATCAAAGAGTAGTAGCAGCAGTAGAAGCAATAAAAACAAAATATCAACTACATGCACAACACGAAAACTTAAACACACAGATAGAACACTTTTTGGACACCTTAAAACAAAAATTAAATGCAGCATCTAGTAGACTCAAACGATATAAAACATGCACAGATCGTAAAGTACAGAATACAAAATTTACCAATAATGAAAAAATATTTTATAGAAACTTAACATCTGTTGACAGAGATACTTTCAATCAAAACTTAGAAACACCTTCTACTGAAACACTTCGAGAATTCTGGGCTAACATATGGGAAAACCCTGTACACCATAATAATCATGCAGAATGGATTAACGAAACAACTTCACAAATCCCAGAAATGGAGTTCGAATTCATACCAATAGACACATTCATAGACGTCATAAAACGCACACACAATTGGAAATCGCCAGGTACAGACAACATCCACAACTATTGGTACAAAAAGTTTACTAGCATGCACCCATGCATACACAATCACTTAATTGCATTTATTCAATCACCCCATTCATTACCAACATACATAACACAAGGGGTAACATATATGATACCCAAAGACACTAATGACACCATAAACCCAGCTAAATATCGACCAATCACTTGCTTACAGACCCTATATAAAATCCTAACAGCTTGTATAAGTGAAGAAGTTTACAAACATTTAACTGAACATAACATATTAGCAGAGCAACAAAAGGGATGTCGTAGCCAAGGATGTAAGGAACAGCTGACTATTGACGCAGCTGCGATGAACAGCGCAATTAAAAACAAAAAAGACATCCACACTATGTTCATTGATTACCAAAAAGCTTTTGATTCCATCCCACATAGCTGGCTGTTACATGTCCTACATCTGTACAAAATTCATCCGACACTCATATCATTCCTACAAATTTCCATGCAAAATTGGGAAACTACACTTAAAATAAATCTCACATCAGAAACTCTAACTACTGCACCAATTTGTATCCAACGTGGAATCTTCCAAGGAGATGCTTTGAGCCTTTTGTGGTTCTGTTTGGCACTCAATCCTCTCTCACACCTATTAAATAAAACTGACACAGGATTTACTCTAAAAAATAACGACACACAATATACCCTATCACACCTAATGTACATGGATGATATAAAGCTGTATGCAGCTGACAAAAAATCATTATTCAAATTAGCAGACACAACACAACAATTTTCTCAAGATATTCATATGCAGTTTGGAGTTGATAAATGTAAAATGTTGTCAATAACCAAAGGTAAAATCCAAAATAATAGCTACACACTGGGATCTGGTGAAATTGTTGAGCCTATGGATGAGCACAGTACGTATAAATACTTAGGTTTTAAGCAGTCTCGACAGATTCAACAGAAGATGACTAAACAGGAACTGCTTAAAAAATTCTCACATCGCTTAAACCTTATTCTGAAAACGCACCTTAACTCCAGAAACACAGTGAAAGCCATCAACACGTTTGCAATACCCATTCTCACATACTCTTTTGGAATAATACATTGGACTAAATCAGATATGAAAAAATTACAACGCACTATCAACACACACTTTACAAAACACAGAAAACACCATCCCAAATCATGCATACAAAGACTCACACTACCACGCAAAGAAGGAGGCAGAGGATTGATAGACATACACAATTTACACAACAAGCAAATAAACACACTCAGAACTTACTTTCATACCAAAGCCGAACACTCATCATTGCATAAACACGTGACAGAATTAGATATAAAACTTACACCCCTCAACTTACAAGACAGAAACACACAAACGAATGAAAAAATCACAAACACAGAACAAACAATCGCAGCATAGGCTGGAAAATCTCTTCACGGGAGACACCGATCTTTCTTGAGCCAACCACACGTCGACAAAGAGAAGTCGAACGAATGGCTCAAGCGAGGTGAACTTTTCCCTGAAACAGAAGGCTTCATGTGTGCGATTCAAGATCAAATAATAGCCACCCGTAACTATAGGAAGTATATCATAAAAGATCCCAACCAACAAACTGACTTATGTAGACACTGTAATACTGCATCAGAAACCATTCAACACATCACAGGAGCTTGCAAATCATTAGTACAAACTGACTACAAACACAGACACGACCAGGTTGCCGCAATTATCCACCAACACTTAGCATATAAATACCAGTTTATCACAGAAATGTGCCCATATTACAAATACACACCCGAAACTGTCTTGGAAAATAGAAACTACAAAATCTATTGGGAGAGAACGATTATTACAGATAAAACAATCCACTACAATAGGCCCGATATTACTGTTCACGATAAATCTAACAGAATCGTCTACTTAATTGACATTGCTGTCCCGAACTCTCACAACATGCAAAACACTATATCAGAAAAACTTTGTAAATATCAAGATCTTGCTATAGAATTAAAAACTCAATGGAGAGCACAAATAGTCCATATTGTCCCTATAGTCCTGTCATCCACAGGACTTATTCCAAAGTCCCTTCAACAAAGCCTAAACACCTTACACATGCCTACATATACACTCCACATGCTTCAAAAAGCCACCATTCTTAACACCTGTCGCATCACCAGAAATTTTTTAACATCTTCTACACTATCATCCAAGTATTCTATTTAATCATCCCCTCTTACGCTTGGCTTCGGCCCGCAGATGAGGTTCTTCGCCCTCCCAAAAGAGGAGAAAACAAAAAGATATCAAAATAATAATAATAATAAAGGAAAAGGACGGCACAGTTGACATATGTCGGGCATGCCACTGTCCCGGGGAATCCATCCGACATATTATTTCTGGTTGTTCTCGTCTTGCTAACGGCGAGTATTTGCACAGACATAACCTGGTGGCCAGGATTATCCACCAGCAACTTGCCTTGAAATACAGCCTTGTGGATACTGAAGTACCATACTACAGGTATGTGCCCGACCCAGTTCTCGAAAATGGTCATGTCACGTTATACTGGGATCGGTCTATCATCACTGATAGGACTATTGTACACAATAAGCCTGATATAGTGATGATAGATCGATTGGAACGCCGCACGATGATTGTTGATGTCATCGTCCCGCATGACGGGAATCTCGTGAAGGCCGAAAAAGATAAAGAAATAAAATATCTTGACTTGGCACACGAGGTTGTCGACATGTGGGATGTTGACTCAGCAGTCATCGTGCCGATTGTCGTTACGGCCAATGGGATAATCGCAAAGAGTCTCGACCAACACCTGCAGAGGCTCTCATTAGGCAGCTGGGTCAAGGGCTTGATACAGAAAGCGGTACTTCTGGACACGGCACGTATTGTTAGGAAGTTCCTCTCTCTGAGGCCCTGACCACCGGTAGCTTGGACCCTGTTCCTGATGCCGGTGGGCTACTGTTTTTATATATTTTTAAATGCTTTTATTTCTTTTTTTGTAAAAATGTTTAAAAATGTAAAAAAATGTGTACTTTAATTAATAAATGGAATAATAATAAATAATAATAAAATATATTTATTCAGCCAGTCTATTCCCGTTACCTTAAGAGTTTGACCTTGAGCTTTGTTTATAGTTATTGAGAAGCAGACTTTGATGGGAAACTGCACTCTCTTGAATTCAAAGGAGTAATTCGATGGTGTTAGGGGAATCTCTAGGAATAAAATTGCGAAAAACAATACACACTAAATTAAACTTCTAAGACAAACTAAAAGAAAACTATAAGTATTATTATACACGACAAATCAAACACAGATATTTTTAGAGACCTTCCAATTTTAAAGAGTATTTGCTTACCCCGGCTCCACACGTTGGCCCGAAAGTTGGCGCCAACGTGTACATCGGGAAAATGTAGTTTGCCCGAAGGTTGGGGCGAGCATTGGCAGCTACCCCGGCTCCACACGTTGGCCTGAACGTTGGCGCCAACACTATTCGCCAACGTGTGGATCGGGAAAATGGAGTTGGCCCGAACTTTGGGGCGAGTATTGGCAGTTAGCAGTCGCGTGTCGGTTTTATCAAAGGAATTAAGCACCAACGTTGGCGATGCGCCCACACGTTGGCGGTTTGCTCAGTCTTGACGCAGCACTCATGCAGTAACGTGAATCGAATGAGCTATTCCTACGGTCACCGCGTCTTGAAAATGTCATCAACGCAATAGTTATAGAATTTTTATAAAAAATCTTTATGTTTATTAACAAATAACAACGATATTATTTTGTTAGTCAAAACATTTTTCAAAAACGACGTCCATTGTTTAACTATTGTGTTATTTTAATTGACAGTTCAGCTCTTCTGCACTCAATAATATTAGTGTCCATAGGCATGATTACGGGCCAACACTCGTCCCAACGTTGGGGCCAACGTGTGGAGCTCGCCTTATGTTTTTAAGTGAGTTCAACCTTTTTTGAATAAAATCGGATTGAGTTTTCAAACATGTGTCAAAATAAAATATAATTTAAATCAAAAGCACTAAGAAGTATTGATATCAACTTCGAAGCAAATCACCGCCAAAATAACTAATTAACCCTTTTTAACCCCGTTAGGGGATGAATTTCAACAAAATACTAAACACATCTCCCATCAATTCTGTTAAGAAAGGTTTATGCAAAATTTGAAGTAGATTGGACCAAGGAATCACGTTGTCCCATACAAACTTTGCCCCCCCTTTTCACCCCCTTAGGGGTAGAATTTCGGAAAATCCTTTCTTATCGGATGCCTACGTCATACAAAGAACACACCCTCCAAGTTTCAGGTCTCTACGATCAGCGGTTTAGGCTCTGCGTTGATCCGTCAGTCATTCAGGACAAAGCCTTTTATATGTATAGATGTAGGTATATGTGAAAGTATCAAATCAACACGCAGTCGGAGGCTACGACGTATGTTTTTGGTCATGAATTTCAAAAGTAGTTCATAGGTAGCCTCCGCCTGCGTGTTGATTTGATACTTTCACATATACCTACATGTACCTATACAAGTCTTGTTTACATCTTTTCAGTTATATTTACAAGCAGTCGGGTTTTTGGTTTTGTTAATTAACTTTTTTTTTTTTAATTTTTAGTTCTTTCATGTTTCATATTTGAATATGTTGTTGTTTTTTTAGCATTTTTCATTCCAAATTACATTTAAACATATAAGTTGTATATATTTTTGTAAAGCATTTATAAATTCCTTTATTTTGATACCCCACTCGATAGGTATTGACGGAAAAAAAAACGAAATGTGTGCTGGGACACATGGTAGAAGTGAAACTTTAATGGACAAGTGGAAAAACGAATGGAAACTGACAAGTGGAAAAACGAATTGCAACAAAATTTTAACTTGAAGTTTTACGGGCAGATTGTTAATGTACTTATCCAATTTGAAAACCTGCCCGTAAAACTTCAAGTTAAAATTTTGTTGCAATTCGTTTTTCCACTTGTCAGTTTCCATTCGTTTTTCCACTTGTCCGTTGCGATTCGTTTTTCCACTTGTCCATTAAAGTTTCACTTCTACCATGTGTCCCAGCACACATTACGTTTTTTTTCGCAGGTTTACTGCTAATTATGATTTGGTGTGATTAGATACATTTTAATGAATGCATTTTTTATTTAAACATATCTTATTTTATCAAACAAAACACTTGTTATTAATTTATGTTATAAGTACAATACTGACAAATTCACGTAGTGGTCAAAGTGACAAACGACGTTTGAGCATTTAACATACAAAAATTCTAACATAAAAACATAGATGTCGCCAGTACACATGCTACCGAGGCTAATTAATCTGACTAGCAAGGTATAAAAACTCATGCGCTGCTGTTGTCTAAAAAAATTAATAGATGGCGTAACTTTAGAATTCTAATTCAATTATTTACCAAAAATTAAGTTTTCCAGTTTATTTAGTTTAGTTTTTTGTATGTTTAATTGTTAATGTTTAATTAGCATATCGTTGACAGTGTAAAGGTGGTTTCACACCGGCGAGGCGTGGCGTGGATGGGCCCATGGTATAATAAGATGTTTCACCAGGTATTCTCTTCCCGCAATGACAGCGCGATGCCTCCAAGCTACGTCACGATCAGTGCTGCCATTGATTGATATCTTCAATATACTTAAGGAGATTTTTGTTCATAATGAATATAAAATAAATTCCTAACTAGCCTATTTGTTATCTCGTGTTATTCATCTAATTAGTTAATAAAGGAAACTATATAAAATTACTAGTTAAAAAGTGATTCTTTATACAACGTTATTCTTTCTTTACCAACATCCCTATACACCCCAATTAGTTAAAATATTCAAAAAATTATGGGTGAAAAAAAAATTGGCTTACTATGAACAGTTTTTTCATAAACAGCTGATTTAATTATCCGCTTTTCGTACGTAAGATTTGGACACTGCCGCGACGCGCCGCTCGGATCAAAGTGCACCTACATACTTAATTACCGGCTAAAACGAAATTTGCTTGCCCCAAACAAAATGCACTGACAGTAAGGGTCTATGCCCTCTTAGATAGGTAGGTACCTAGTAAGGTAATTCGATCAATGAAACGTAGGTACTTATTTTACGTAAGATGTTCGACTTGTTATGGGACAGCTGGTGCTATGTTAATAACTTAAATATTGCTAATGTTCATTACACATAATTATTTAACAAAATAAGTACATAGGTACTTATGGCTCCGCATGCGTTAAAATAATAAATAATTACGTAGGTAGTCGACAGCATGACAGTGGTAACACATCAATTCGAAAACCACACTTACTGCTTACGAAATAAGGATGCTGTCAATGTCAAAGTGTTACCACCGACGTGCGGTTGCCCGTACTTACCTTAACTTTAGGAAAAATAATTGAAATCACGACCTTATTATTGACATTTTGTAAAACCTACCTACCTGCTTGGTAGGTACGGTCGATCGCACGTCAGTGGTAACAACTTGACATTGACAGCGTTTTTACGTACGGTCGACCGCACGTAAGTGGTAACAACTTGACATTGACAGCGTTTTTATTTCGTAAGCAGTAAGGGCGGATTTCTAATTCAAGTGTTACCACTGTCATGCAGTCGACTGTTCATGTTAGTCGGTTTCAAAGTAGGTAGGTACATACCATCTCCGTCGGTTTCGAACCACCTTGCAGTAAAGAAAGAGTAGGTATCTAGTATCTACAACGATGTCCCCGGACTGTTTTGTAAGTAGATTATTGTACACTGATCACTATCACTAGGTGTCTCATCGTTACACATTACACAGTTTAAACGTATTGTAACATTCGCTCAAATCGCAGTCCACCTGTTTGAATGCAAAGTCGAGCACGTTTAGGTACCTATCTACGTAAATTTCTGTTTAGTTTTATTAATACGTAGGTATCACTTTTTAATACAGCAATGCTACTTCCGATGCGACCGGTAAGTGGTGTAAACTAGGTAGAAATCAAGTGGAGTGAGATCAGGGGACCTCGCGGGCCAGGGAACGGGGCCTCCGCGGCCGATCCACCTATCACCATATTCCTGATTTAGGAACTACCTAGTCGGGCACTGACTGAAAAATGGCCGCTGGCACCATCGTGTTGATAGTGCATTCCTGGGCTTCGAAAAACTGCGAGGGAGGTTCTCGGAGGACTGTTGGTTTGTGTACTGAAATGCCATTGTCGAAAAATATGATCACGAGATCGCAGCGCCCTTCCACACTCTCTTGTACACTAAACACCTGAGCGAACTTCGTAAGACTGGCGATTTGGCGAAATTCTCCCTCGCCCTCGGCGCAAGCGGCGGCGGCGAACGGGGGCAGGGGAGGGTCAGGCGGCGCTCACGGCGCGGCGCCGGTGTGGCGTGCGGCGCCGTTCGACTGGTTGTCGGTCGGCTACATCAAAGCGGCGACGGCGGCTCGCGGTGCAGTACAAATAAAATCAGCGTGTCGACTCGCGGTGTAGTACAAATAAAATAGGTATCCAAACTTTGAATAAAGTAGAAGATTTTTTTCCAAAAATATAACACTATGTTTTTTCACTATAAATCGATTGTCCTAGTGATTCTGAACAAAGTAATTTCAGGATGCAGGTATACAAAGAATAACGATGTATAAGAAAGTAAATGAAAAATTGCATTTTGCTCGGGTAATTTATTTTCACAAAGTGGCAGCACATCAAACTGACATGTGTCACGCTAACAGCCCGCTATTGGCTCCACGGCCGATGACGTAGTACGGAGGCAATCACGTGACCTAGCTGTCACGGGAAGAGACTACCTGGTGTTATTATACCATGGATGGGCCGAGCGAGAATTGAAATTTGTATACCATAATTTCAAATCACGTCACGCCCATCTTTGGTGTGTAAAGTCTGGATGTGCGAGGCGAGAATTGAAATATTTGTTGGTAGAACATTAAACTTTATTGCTGCATGAATAGAGTATTTATTACATTGTGAAACGGATACAAAAATCTCGCACCGGCCCGCCCGGTCTCGCTCTGTCACGCTCGGCCACGCCACGCTCGGCCGCGCTCTGCCACGCCACGCCCGGCCGCGCTCTGCCACGCTCTACCTCGCGATGTCTCGCGCCGACACAGAACAAAATGAACTTTATTGCTGCATGAATAGAGTATTTATTTGACAAAATTAGTAAAGGAACGTGGCGACAGGGATCACGCTCACTTACTACTAGCACCTACCCGCGATGTACATCGCAGACCGGCGCAGGCCAGCGCGTGCCGGCGCGAGCTCGCGATGTAAATCTTTTGGTGTGAAAGCGTCAGCGAGATTTCAATTCACGCCCATCCAATCCAATCCACGCCTCGCCGGTGGGAAACCACCTTTAGACTTATGAAATTAGAGTCACGGGTTCAAATCCCACTAGAGCGTCTGGACTTTTTGTGTTTATTTAAGCGGCCGTAACGCTTTTTCGTGACAAAAAAATCCTAATACCCCCCGTCTATATAGAAGTTTCACTTAAAAAAATTTTTGAAGCGGTAATATGGCGCCAAAAAGCAGCCATTTTAATTTTTATAATTTTGATATACCCAGTGTCACTTTCACAATTAAGACGAATCTAACGACACCTCTCAAGCTAAAATCCATCAAGCCGTTTAGGCTACAGAGCGTGCCAAAGAAATATACATACATACATACACTCGAAAAAAAAAAACCCTCCTTCTGGCGCAGTCGGGTAAAAAAAAAACGCAGATCAACAGACATTCGTGACTTTAATAGTTGTTATACCCTGAGAAATTCAAGACCATGGCATCTACAGGTTAAACGGTAAAAAAGCGAATTTTATTTAACAAGAGGTCGCCTACTGGTCGAAATACGACCGTAATTCATAAACATGTTATGATTGAACTATGTCGAAAAAAAAAACTATTTCCATTTTATTTTTATAAAAAGTTACGCAGCAGAAGCTCCATGAATTTAGACTTCACCACCACGTGAATGTCAATGCGATTACAAAGAGGATTTTTTTTTACTTTGAGTAGGTTAAACAGTAGTATCTCACCAGAGCGACGACGGAGTCGATGGCGCGGTTGAAACGGTCGCACAGGCCTCTCATGCTCTCGTACGAATGGGTGTCGTAGTCGCACAAGATGTTGTTCTCCAGAGCCGCTTTCATCTCTGGCAGGTCGTCGCACACCCACCTACAACAAAGAAATCCTGTTTACCATCCATACCTCAATTACGAGTCTACAATTTTATTGTCAACCGAAAACTTCTCTCTAACTTTGTCAAGGGAGTAGACTAGACTAGTGATGTGCCAGATCGTTAAAAATTTAGGTCCGCGGATACGGATACGGATAATTAGTGTCAAAATCCGCGGATACGGATCACAACTTTAATAGTATTTCGTACTCTGTCGGCGCCGGTGAGCGTGACCTTGGACCGACAGCACAGTTTTACTAGTTAAACTGTGCCGACAGTTGACGCTTAGCGTTACTACTAATAGGATCACGACTAGGGCATGGATACCGGTTTTCGGTATTACCGAAAAACCGTAATACCGGTGATTTTTTGGCATTTCCCAATACCGGTATTGTAATCGCCAATACCGGTTTTTCGGTATTTTGCTTTAATACATAATTTCCGATCCCACGTCGACTGTCCAACAAGAGTCAGTTGTTTGTAGCACACATTTAAACATGTTTGTGCGATTTACATACGAAACATTGCCATTCTGTTGGCGACCCGCACCGAACTTTGATTATTACACTTTTTAACCGACTTCAAAAAAAGGAGGAGGTTATGTATACGGCGGTTTTTTTTTTTCATGTATGTACACCGATTACTCCGAGATGTGTGGGCCGATTTACGTGTTTGTTTTTTTATTTGGTAGAGGAAGCCCGCGCGGTGGTCCCATATAAATTTTATTGACTTAGGTTGAGCAGTCTGACTCGATTTTACAACCTGTTTGACTCTGTTATAGAGTTCTTGGAAACTAAAGATACAGAATTGCGCAACAAGCTCATTACACTAGGAGGAATAAAGACAGGAGTAGGTATCTAAAGAAATCTCAAACATATTTGTTCGCCACTTTTAGGGGGAGGAGAGGGTTACACACAGATGCACATAATCACACTAAAGCAAACATTATCTTCGTCACTACAGTAGCACACATACGTAAAACTACACACAGAATTAGTTTTCATGCACACACTCTCAAAATCGCGTGATAACATTGTAACCATACACAAAAATATCTTAGTGTGAAAAGTAAAGGGACAAAGGAACATTCCCAAAAATATCGAAATCGATAAAATTCCTAAACGTTGTGATTTACATTAGGTTTATTTGGAAATTCTATAGCAAGTTCACAATTTGGCTTTAGGGCGGGAAAAAGCACCGATGACGCAGTCAGTCAGCTGGTTGATCATGTAACCGCTAAGGTTGATGAAAAACAAAAATGTTTAGGGGTTTTCCTCGACCTAGCCAAAGCGTTCGATACAGTCTCGATTCCTATACTTGTGAACAAGTTAGACCGCATCGGTATTCGGGGAAACGCTCTAGAAATTTTCAAGAACTTTCTGTGTGGTCGGAGACAACAAGTGAAAATCGGTGAACATGTTAGCTCGTATGCCAATGTTGTTTATGGTGTCCCACAAGGCAGCATCCTTGGTCCAAGTCTCTTTCTGGTTTATATTAATGACTTATGTCAACAATTACTTTTGAAAGGCAAAATATTTACGTACGCCGATGACACAGCCATAATCTTCCATGGAGAGACTTGGGACGAGGTACAGTGTATTGCTGAGAAAGGACTTCACCGTATCAGTCGATGGCTAAGCACCAACCTTCTTACCCTAAATGTATCAAAAACCACATATTTACAGTTTACCTTTGCTAAAACTAACCCTTCCAATGTAAATCTTAAAGTTCACTCATGTAATTACCCACACAGTACTAAATGTTCATGCCTTACGATTGCACAATCTACAAATGTCAAATACTTAGGTGTAATATTAGACGACAAGCTAAGTTGGCGTCCTCATTTAGATCTCTTTATTGCACGTACTAGAAAGCTTATATGGGTTTTTAAGAAATTAAGATATGTGACTGATTTTCCTTTGCTACGCACTATACCAGGCCCCTCAGAAAGTATTGCGAAAAAAAGTTTTTATATATGGGAGACTGGCCAGTTATAATGTTTTTCGAAAATATGATTATTTATAAGTAAAAATAAGTAAGTTCCAATTTCAAAATTTCCCTCCACATTTTTTGCGAGTTAATTCAATGTAGTGGAATGGTGGGTAAACAATCGATTAACCAGAGAATTATCGTTGGTGAAATCAAGCATAAGCATCGTAAATACTTGACCGGTAGTTTTTGTTATGCCACATCATGTTCATAATAAATCGACTGAAAATAGACGAACATAATTCTTATAATTTGACGACGTCTGTGGTTTAGCGGTTCGAGTGTCGGACTGCTGATCACGAGGTCGTGGGTTCGATTTCCACAGAACACAAATATTTGTGTGATAAACTTAAGTGTTTGTGTTGGTCTGGGTGTTTCGTATGTATTATACCAGGCCCCTCAGAAAGTATTGCGAAAAAAAGTTTTTATATATGGGAGACTGGCCAGTTATAATGTTTTTCGAAAATATGATTATTTATAAGTAAAAATAAGTAATTTCCAATTTCAAAATTTCCCTCCACATTTTTTGCGAGTTAATTCAAAGTATTGTGTCTCACTGAAATATGGATCTGCGCCGGGAACATTTTAGAGCTATGATTTTATACGATTTCAAGTGTCGCCTGAAACCGGATGAATCGTACGATAGACTTCAAATGGCATTCATGGATGAAGGCCCTTCCAAGGCAACCGTGTATCGTTGGTATAACGAATTCAAGCGCGGTCGACCAACTTTGGGGGATGACGAAAGAAGCGGTCGCCCTTTGACGGCTGTTACCGAAGAAAACGTGCTAGCAGTGAAAAATTTAATCCAAGACAATAGGCGAATTACATATCAGGAGATTCAACACATATTGAAGATTGGATCGGGAAGCGTTCACGAGATTCTACACAGCCATCTTCGCGTGAGGAGGATAGTATCACGCTGGGTGCCGCACAACCTCACCGATGCTCAGAAGCAGGCCCGGGTGGAATGGTGCCGTGATATGCTTAACAAATTTGAAGCAGGCTCGTCTCGGCGTGTTTACGACATCGTTACAGGTGATGAGTCCTGGATTTATCAATACGACCCAGAAACCAAGCGCCAGTCGACTGTTTGGGTGTTTCAAAATGAGCCAACGCCTACCAAAGTGAAGCGATCTAGAAGCGGGGGTAAGATTTTGATCGCTAGCTTTTTTAATTTGACTGGCCACTTGGTATCAATTCCCTTACGGGATCAAAGAAGCATTAATGCCGAATGGTATACTACCAAATGTTTGCCAGAAGTTTTCTCTGTTATAAGCAACAAGCGACCAAACACAGGGCTCCGCGGGCTACTGCTCCACCACGACAATGCACCTGCGCACACCGCACTCAAAACGAGGGACTTCCTGGACAGCACGCCAGTCAAACTCCTGGGTCACCCTCCTTACAGCCCTGATCTAGCACCGTGTGACTTCTTTTTATTCCCAAAAATAAAAAATCAGCTCAAAGGGATACAATTTTCGTCGCCGGAAGATGCGCTGGCTGCGTTCGAGCAGGCTGTAAACGAGGTGTCTGCGGCGGACTGGAAAAAGTGTTTTGAAAACTGGTTTAGGCGCATGAATCTTTGTATAAAGGCTGGTGGAAAGTACTTTGAAAAGATTTGATAAAAATATATGTACGTATAGAACAATTTTTTTTAGTTTCGCAAAACTTTCTGAGTGTCCCACGTATATTACGCGTTGGCCCAATCAGTACTTGGATACTGTATAGGAGTCTGGGGTGGTGCCTGTAAAACCCATATGATACACTTGGAGAGAGCACAAAGGTCTCTACTGAAAGTCATGACGTTTAGACGATTCAGATATCCGACTAATCTATTGTACGAAAATTGCCAATTGCTATCAGTGAGTCGATTGTATTTATTTCAAATAGTGATTAAACAGCATAGAATCACTCACTCCGTATAATGAGGTTGAGTATAATAAAAAGCGTATTATACCAGACGTCTGCTTACCTCCCAATTTCTGCACAGCTGCTGCTAGGCGGCAACAGAGTTTTAGGTCTCCCTACTTATATGACAAAATAAATAAAATAACAAACATACATCCTCTCTTAGGTCGTGAAACCAAAACTATGATTAAGAATTGGCTATTGGAACTAGATTATGAACAAACAGAAATGTTATTGCTTTCTGCGCCCATGTATATTCACTCCACATTCATACTCACACTCATCCACACCACACCTACACGAACACCGCTCACACACTCACACAAACACAACACATAGTCCACATCACAAATAAATTATGTAAACTGTACCTAAGTATTACTCACTATTTGTGTTAAACTAATGGGAGAAGACACTGACTTCTGTAACACAGGTTTGTACCTAGCTCAGAAGTCAGGGACTTTACAGATATTTGATGTAAAACTTTTTGTGAATAAAAATTTATTTAAAAAAAAAAAAAAAAAAAACAATCGATTTTTCTAACCGAAGTCGGGAACGTCGTTTAAGTACTCGGGTATTTAAACATGACATTTTTGACGTTTGATGGTTGAAATTGTTGAGGTTATTCATTGATATTCTGTATTTGATTGTTTTTCGTAATTTTAGAAGAGTCTTTGCTGCATAAAATATTGATATTAGGATTATTACTCTCCAATATAACAAAACAATTGCATTTTATCATATTCGTAAAATTTACAATAAAAACCGAATAAAATAAGGGCCGGAACACGTTGCCGTTTTTCGAGCGTGCATTTTTCTTTTACGAACATAAACAACGAAACATATTGCTTATGCTTTGAGAAAACTTATGAAATATGTGTAAACATAACTGTTTTTGTCGTATTGAGGCAGTACGGTCGACCGCACGTCGGTGGTAACACTTTGACATTAGCAGCATCTTTATTTCGTAAGCAGTAAGGGCGGTTTTCGAATTGACGTGTTACTTCGTCATGCAGGCGACTGTACGTAATTTTTTTTTTAATCATTTTTTGTATAATTAATAAAAATAAAAATGAATGCGGCTGATAAACGATGCTCGCACGAAACCTGTACAATGTTACCGCTACTTTTGGGTAAGCTCAACTACCAGAATTTTATCATGTTTCAAGAAACGCGCCCGCCCGACACACTTTGAGTTTGTAAGCGGCCTAATATTCAAACATCAAAATGGCGTATTTAATTGGTTGCTATGGCAACCAAGACCGCTTATCCTGCCAAATTAAAAAGATATGTCAAATGTATAGAGTAGCATTATACTAGGATTTTTTATTTTGGAAGAGTTACATTACATAGTTTTATATTGTCGTTCTTTTCATAGTGTTGTTGCCATTTAGTTACCATTTCGATTAATCGTGTTACATCATTCGTTCTTTCATTCCCAGAACGCTCGGTTTCAGAATCAATGATTGGATAGGAGTCGTGAACACGAAAATTCCCGCGTCCCGGTTAAACATCTGTTGTTGAATAACAGGTTGATTTTGCAAACAGTGGTTATTTCATTGTCCGCGAACTAGGCCCTAAATCACGCACACATTGACGCGTCGTACGTGTTTCGCCTAGGGCTGGTAACCGAGACTGGGTGCGAGAGTACACAGTGCGGGCCGCGTCACGTGACTCCACTCGGACGGTGGCATGGTATGCAGCTCGGGCCAGCTCTTGGAGCTGACTGCACATTTTGGTGAAGACTTAACCTACCGTAATAAATGCTTCATTTTTGTTGAATAGTAAAATAATCACATGATTAGTGTAAAATTTATTTTTGTTTTGATATGTAACCAGCTGATTATTTACTTTAAACTAACATAGAAAATGTGTATTATGTATAAAATTACACAACCTGCGTTTTTTTTTTTTTTGCAGCTCTCATACTGTACGAGCCCTTGCTGGCTAATACATGAATTGATAAGTTTAGATGGAAGAATGCTAATCTTATTGACTTCTTGATAAGTAGGTATTTATTAATTGTAACAAACGTGTTAACAATAAAACGGACGAAAGTGAACTCAATTATATTTAGCAGAATATTAATTTACATTAGGTACTTAGGTAATTAATAAATTGCTTATGCTAGTGCTCTAAATAATGTGCGATGTAATCGTACATATTCCCGGACGAGATGGGAAGGATACGAGATGAAGTGTAACTTGATTTACAAAACAAATGAAAAATTAAAAGTAATAAGTTTAAAATAACATGGCAATGACTATAAAAACAAACAATAACATTATTATTTTTTAAACTAAGGGGATGTTCCTATATGAACGCGAGGGTTGCGCGTATCCTGAACGCGCACGCTGTCGAGGTGTCCACTTGTATCGCTGCTGCGGGGCGGCGTGGCTGTCGATGTCCTCAGCTCCTCGGCGACTGATGGTGACGGCGATGGTGGAACTCGCCAGCGACATTGTGTACGGCGAGCTACGATAATTATTCCTGTGATGCATACTATCCCAAGTAGAGCGTAGATCATAGCGTAGTGATGAATATCGTGATAAGATATATCGTCAGATAACATCACTTCCGTCTTTTTCATAGACTGAATCTTTTGGTCTACTTCGGTGATTTCTTGTTCTAAATCTTGAGTTTTGTTCTCCAAAACTAGTTTAGGTATGCTGATATTGATGATGTGGTTGATAGGGGCAATCACTGGTGCATAAATATCTGATTCCGTCCTTATTTCACTCAGGTAAGGCTTGTGTGAATATAAAGTAAAGTTGTCTGTCTTGACTTGATTTACACAAGTAGACACTGCTGTCTTTTTTTCGGTGTTTGTTTGCCCTAATGGCTTACTATTATCCTTACTTATTTGCTTCAGCCTTTAGCGACATAAGTAGGTAGATAGAGAATTACAAGCATGCGTGGCGAGCGTGCGCGCAACTCCTCACTGTTAGCTGTTTAGCCGCATGGACCGGACGCGGCCCCGGGCGTACATATTAAAAGTACTCACTTAAAGTGTGGAGTGCGCCAAGCATACCCGTATTTAGAATTTATAGAAGCTATGATGATAACGTAACGTTTCGCGCTTTTTTTGGGTAATTAACTAATGCATTCAGATATTTATTGTAACACATTAGATTTTCATTTCTTAGAACAGTGACGTAAGTAAAATCGCGATATAAAAATTCCAGGACGTTATGAGAATTGACCCTAAATATATTCGGTACTCTTACTACTTCCTAAACTGGAGTGTAATTACCAGTAACTAAGTCTCTATTACCATAATATTATCTTACCTTTAGTTATCCTGATGCGTAAATAATGATCAATCTGTCACTAGGTATGTACCTATGCAACCAAATGTTATTCGGTTTCTTACTAACTACCTAGTTACCTACCCATAATTTATAAAAACTTTTTAACAAAAAATAAAACCGACTTCAAAAACCTTAACTAAAAAGTAAAAAATAATCCTCGTATGTATTTCAAAATCTTAACATAAACCAAAATTTTGAAGGCGGCGCGTGACTGTCCCTTTGCGTCATGTAAATATAATGTACTGTCGAGCGCTTATCTATAGTAAAAAACAGTTTATGCGAACATACATGAAAAACACGCGCCGCCTTCAAAATTTTGGTTTATGTTAAGATTTTGAAATACATACGAGGATTATTTTTTACTTTTTAGTTAAGGTTTTTGAAGTCGGTTTTATCTTTTGTTAAAAAGTTTTTTTTTCATACTTTTTAGTTGATAATTCACAGACAAACGAAACTATTAGTAGATCATCTAGGTAAGCAAAGCTAAATTAAACTGATTTATTGAAGCTGGTTAAAAAACTACTCGACCTAAGTCAATAAAATTTATATGGGACCACCGCGCGGACTTCCTCTACCAAATAAAAACACAACCACGCAAATCGGCCCAGAAATCTCGGAGTAATCGGTGTACATACATGAAAAAAAATCGTGATTTGGAGGCCATAAACACCTGGTCTGTCAGGTTTGGTGTGTCAGTTAACCCCACAAAATGTCAGGCTATAATAGTTGGAAGCTTGCAAATGATGAGCAGAGTAGTTGTTGGGGCCCTCCCAGCAATTTTCTATAACGGCAGTGTCATTCCAATCAGCTCTAGCGTCAAAAACCTTGGTTTACATTTTGATTCTTCACTTAACTGGCACATACAAGTCACCAAGGTAAGCCAAAAAGTCAACGGTACGTTGCGTTCCCTCTACCGCCTGAGGAACTTTTTACCCGCCAAGACCAAAATAATGCTTGTGCAGACTCTAGTCCTTCCTATAATCGACTATGGTGACATGTGCTACTACGATTTGATTTCAGTCTTACTCAGTAAGCTCGACCGGCTGCTTAACAATTGTATCAGGTTCATTTACAACCTGAGAAGGTATGATCATGTTTCTTCATATAGGTCTGAACTTAAATGGTTGCCCATTCGTCAGCGGAGACAAGTACGTGCTTTGACTACGCTTTTTTCTTTACTTAATTCTCCTTTCCCCTCTCTTTACTTAACTCCCCACTTTCAATATTTATGCTCTACACACACAAGAAACCTACGGTCTTCTAATAATCGTCTTCTACATTGCCCTTATCATAGCTCTAATTTTGTTCACTCATCCTTTCATATTCAATCAATTCTTCTTTGGAATGAGCTACCTCTCGAGCATTTCTCATCTTGTTTTGTGTCGTGAATCAATATTGCACCTGCCTTGTCATCTCTGTATCACCCTAAGGTTGACTGGGAGAGAATGCCTAAGGCATTAAGTCCGCCTATGTACACATGTTGCATGAAGTTTAAATAGAAAAATATTAAAAAAAAAACCCGCGGAATACATAACCTCCTCCTTTTTTTGAAGTCGGTTAAAAACTATAAATAAAATCTAAAGTAAACGTAAGTACTAAGTACACACTTTTGTAATGGGAGCGTGCGCGCAACACCTGACGCTCGACCGCGTCGACGCGGTCCCGGAGCTTAGGTATATTTTTATAGTAACGTGTTGGAGTGAGCCAGGACTGCAGATACGAAGTTTCTACGCATTTGCACGAGCGGATAGTAATGTACGATGGATGGATGGATGGATGATTGGACGGATGGATGGATGGACGGATGGATGGATGGACGGATGGATGGATGGACGGATGAATGGATGGACGGCTCGACTCGACTCGACTGGACTGGACGGTCTGAATGAAAGGATGGAAGAATGGAACTGGACTGGACTGGACTCGACTGGACTGGACGGTCTGAATGAAAGGATGGAAGAATGGAACTGGACTGGACTGGACTGAATTAAAAGGATCCGTCACGTGGGTTAGCAGAATTTAACGCGAGCGGAGCCGCGGGTAAAAGCTAGTGTATTATAAAGTGAGTAGAACAAAACGTGGGGCAGATTTTTTAAATTAATAATTTAAAATTAAAATAGCTAACTACATAAAATTTTATGGTTTTCTTCATTAAATTAAATGGTTGATGGTTAAAATTAAATGGTATCTTGAAAAATTAAAACGAAGGAGAAAAGCGATTTAATTATTTTTTTGATAAATAAAAAGTATTTTTAGGACATTTTTACACAGCACCATCTAGTCCCAAACTAAGCAGAGCTTGTGCTATGGTATGGGTATGGGTACTAGACAATGGATATAATACTTATATACTTTTTTTTAGTAAATACATACATATGTCGGCGCGTGGTCATGAGCACGGGCGTTGAACGGCTCCTAAATGTCATACGAACGAACGTTGAATGAAGAGAAAGGCGAATCAACACCCAAAAGTTATAAATGCAGCTGTCACTCGACGGAGCGAACACGAGACACGCGAGAACATAGCGTGGTTCTCGTACTCGCTCCCAGCGGAGCTGAGCCTGAAAGTGGCCATCACGGGGCTGCCTGCAGACACGGCGCCGCAAGACATAGAAGAGGAACTCCGCGCGCTAGGATTCGAGCCGGAGTACGTGCGCCACATAAAGGCCCGCCAAGCGCCCTCTCTCTGAGCCACCCACCTGCGCCAACTGCGCGGGCCCACACCCGGCCAACCATTACAAGTGCCCCGCCTATCAGAGAGAGGCACGGAATAGGCGAGCGGGCACCGTCGCCAAAACGGCAGAGTACCGACCTCGCACGCAGGTCACCGAAAGGTCTCTCGCCCAACCCTGCGCAGACGAGGCGCGGAACGCGTCGCTAATGGCGACGGCGAATGCCCCGACAGCGCGCGGAGCGACCCCAGACCCCCAGAAGCGGAGGAAAAGGAAGCGCGGAGGAAAGAAGCGCAACGCTCGCCCAGCAGCTTCCGAGGCTGGAATGCAAGGAATGCACCCAGCCCAGGCCGACCTTGCCCCACCTCCCCCGCCGACCAAGAAGTTCACCACCACCACTGTCTTCACCGCAGCCTCCACCGCGAAAGGGGGCGCCGCGAGGACAGACAGGGCACCAAAAGCTACCGCGAGCGCCCCTAAAGCGCTACGCACCCAGACAGCAGCCAATGGACCGCGCCAGCAGCAACACAGTGGTGGAGCAGCACCGGCGCGCGGCGGGGCAGAGAGCACCATCAACACCCGGGGAGTACAGGAAGCACATCCTCGGGGCCGCTATCCGGGTCCTACAGGACGTTTTAAACGCCCTGATGGCAGAACAGGACTCGGTACCTGTCATTCTCGCCGGCATGGCTTCGCTGTTCACAGCCGGCTAAGCCGCCGAGAATGCACAGCATAGCAACCGCGGCACAGCAAGGTCGCCCCCCTCCGCTTCCACCTACCGGATTGACGCCTGAGTAAGTCAAAACATGGCCTACACTTGACTTATTCAAACACAGAGCACTCCACACACAACTTGCACCCCAGTGCGCGAAGTGTGCTAAGTTAATATAGGCACGGAGCGCACTATATACAGACACACATAACTGTACATGCATCTTTACTCTCACGTAGAATGCGCGGGCGCGCGTTCGTACGTAATCATTGGGCGGTGTACTCACAATACAAACCGTCCAAACACACACCACGGCCTCTTAGCTGTAACGTGATTGGCTAGTCCAATTGCGTTATAGCGGAGGCCAGCATTCTCCTGTAGAGGGCGCTCAAGTCGACGCCTATGTCGCTGGTCGACCTCTGCTGGGCCTCCCCCGGGCAACCGGGGGTCTCACCCGGTAGGGTCTGACCGCCTAGGCGTCGTGAAGAAGCGCTCCCGTGAAAACGGCGAGCGCGGCGCTCCTACAGGAACACGCATAGCAACCACTCACACAGCTGTGTTGCCCGCCAACCTGTCGGTAGGCGGCACACAGCTGCTGGGATTAGGGAAAAGTCCCAACAAAAGGACACGCCCGTTTATACGGGCGGAGACCAGACCCTTCGGGAAAGGGGGTCCCACCCCCGAGCCCGATTCCTCGCGCCCCCTAACGGGGGCGCCGAGAAGACCACGAGGAGCGAACACTTTTGCTGGAGCGCTTAAAGAAGTAGGACGTCCAATAACCTGACATGACTTTGTATTGTGTAATTTTGTCGAAATAACTTGTAACTTACTATCTTACTAATCCTAACCTTAAAATTACAGTACTCTCGAGTTAGTGAGAGTCTTAATGTGACTATGATTTAACATACCCGCTTTGCCCCTCTGATATGCAGACACTGGCTATGATTTGCAATGGTAAAGTAACTCTTATTAAATCCTGACTCGATAAAAGTGTCTATTCTCCGACACATATAATACATAAGAAACACCCAGACCAACACAAACACTTATGTTCATAACACAAATATTTGTGTCCTGTGGGAATCGAACCCACGACCTCGTGTTCACCAGTCCGACCGTCGAACCACTAGACTACAGACGTCGTAATGTATGACCAGTGGTGCCCCCATTTTGCATAAGTAATCTTTTATGCCAAACTGTAGCCTATAGTAAAATGAGAAAACAACATTTCAATTTTTTAACAAGCTTTTATTGAGTAAAGGACGTGGCCAATTACAGCCTAGTTACTTGGTAGAAGGTGTACATTAACAAAAGTCTAATGATAAAGCAGTATAAATTAATATATGTATAAATTACAGTACCATTTATTGTTATGTATAACTTCATAGTGTTTTCGTATTGTTTAATAGTATTTTTATTATTTGTTTCCGGCCATATTCGCCATTTTCGGTAAACGTTTCGTTCCTACACAAGCAAATATGCAAAATATTTACGTTCCGCAATAATCCACAAAGATTAACGGGAATGTAAAAATAGTTCATAATAATATTTGTGGTAGTGATCATAATTCTTTTTATTTTAAATCGTGAGTAATAATTACTAATTATATTTTCCACTCTTTTTGTTCATAATTTTTCTTTGCGATAGCGAAACGAAACAATTTGACAGGTAATCTGTGACAAGTTGAGTTTGACATTTGTTTAGTTTGTTTGATAGAACAGTGATGTATCGATTAGATTCTTTTGTTATTTGATTTTGCTTTTTAATCATAACTAGATTACCAAAAATACGGCTAAGTGCGAGTCAGATAGTATTAATATGTTACTTATCCATTCAAAAAAGCAAAACCGAAATTAAAAACATAATATTGAACAGTATAAAAATAATTAGAACCCGACATATTTTTTGTAAATATAAAAAAAAAATTAAGTTTTTGGACTATGTAACTCTTATAAATAATAATTTTAGGGATCCCTGAATCCAAAAAAGCAAAATTCATATTAGTGCATGAACTTTTAGAAGCTAGGCAGAGAGCCCAACAAAACTGGCAATGTCCTTTACAATTTACGAAAATAATAAAACGAAGAATAGTTTCGCTCTTGATAATCTAAATAAATTATAATGCAACCGGAATTATTTTTGATGTCTTTTACAACACTAAACTTTTCTTTAGTTTAGCCTTATCAAAGCAACATGATGCTCCGATACTGGAGCATTTTGTTAATATGTTGGTGTGACAAGAACAACCTTGTCGTTCATAAAATTAAATGTTGGTGTTGTTCAATTTTTTTATTAACCCTTAGTTGGTAAGTTTTTTACTAACAAGTGGGCCTCTGTAGTCACAATTAATAAATGAATTTGAGTTTAGTGAGTGAGAAATAAGTTAAATTAATTAATTT
Organism: Asteroscopus sphinx; assembly: GCA_949699075.1. Lineage (NCBI taxonomy): Eukaryota > Metazoa > Arthropoda > Insecta > Lepidoptera > Noctuidae > Asteroscopus > Asteroscopus sphinx. The sequence goes on from OX453001.1 coordinate 13,802,076, forward strand.
TGAATAAATATATTTTACACATTTACTAGGATCCCCTTTTTAGGGTTCCGTAGTCCTACAAGGAACCCTTATAGTTTCGTCATGTCCGTCCGTCTGTCCTAATCGTTTACAGCTTAATAACTTCTACAGTTATAAACATAAGTAAATGAAATGTTGGTAAAAAACCGGCCAAGAGCATGTCGGGCCATGCTCAGTATTATTATAGTATTATATTAGGGTTCCTAATTACAAACGAATCAAATCGAATATTAATCTTTGCTATTTTAGTTTTTGCAAACAGCGCCACCTAACGCTGAATTTAAGAAGCTAAATTGAAGAAGAATTGTGTCATATCAATAACGTAATCAAGATTTTTTTATTCTTTTAGAATTGAGATCTATATCCAGACCATTTTTTAACAAAATTTCATTTACTTATGTTTATAACTTTACTGTAGAAGTTATTAAGCTGTAAAGGATTAGGACAGACGCACAGACGGCCAGACGGACGGACATGACGAAACTATAAGGGTTCCTTGTAGAAACTACGGAACCCTAAAAATACCTTGATTACGTGTTTTAGGGGTGGCGCCCATACATGTGAAACGGGGATGAAATTTTTTTTTTCGCTGCACCCCCTCGTGTTATCATTGAATAGGTCTACTAAAATGAAGGTAATGTTTCACACATAACTTTTTTATCAATTATACCATCTGTGAAATACAGCCCGCCAAAGTGGCTTGCAATGTGTCCCCCTCCCTGCCATTTCGAAACTATGCAACGTAGAAACTTATAATCTTCCACATTGATAGACCTTTATAAAAACTCTCTTTTAAAATTATTTCGAGTATAATGTGATAATAAATTTTTGAGTTATAGTGAGAAAACTGCAAAATACTTAAGACGTCCTAGTTCAAAGGTCATTGACTTTAGAGAAAAATTATCTTATCAAATAATGCTCCTTTAGTTACTTCCTATTTAAAAAAACCGGCCAAGAGCATGTCGGGCCATGCTCAGTATTATTGGGTTCCTTAAGTAGGTGTTACAAACAAATCAAATCGAATATTAATCACGGCTATTTTAGTTTTTGCAATAGACGGCAGCATTGGCGACTCAGAGAGTGATGTCAGTAGCCGCTAGATGGCGCTATACAGTGCCAAATGTAATAGACGGCACTTGACGGCAGCATTGACCACCCAGAGAGTGTTGTTAGATGCCGCTAGATGGCGCCAAATTTAAGAAGTGTGTCTTCAATATAACACAAAGTTACTTTTTGTGATATTTTCAAATAGAAAGTAGCTAAAGGAGCATTATTTGCTATGATCTTTTTTCTCTAAGGTCAATGACCTTTGAACTAGGACGTTTTAAGTATTTTTCAGTTTTCTCTCTATAACTCAAAAATTTATAATCACAATATGCTCGAAATAATTTTAAAAGAGAGTTTTTACAAAGGTCTATCAATGTGGAAGATTATAAGTTTCTACGTTGCATAGTTTAGAAATGGCAGGGGGGGGGACACATTGCAAGCCACTTTGGCAGGCTATATTTCGCAGATGGTACATCTGATAAAAAAGTGATGTATGAAACATTACCTTCATTTTAGTAGGCCTATTCAATGATACCCAACACGAGGGGGTGCAGTGAAATAAAAAATTTCATCCCCATTTCACATGTATGGGCGCCACCCCTAAAATACATAATCATGATTTTTTTATTCTTTTAAAATTGAGATCTATATCTATACTATTTTTTAACAAAATTACATTTACTTATGTTTATAACTGTAGAAGTTATTAAGCTGTAAAGGATTAGGACAGACGGACGGACATGACTAAACTATAAGGGTTCCTTGTAGGACTACGGAACCCTAAAAATTACGAAAAGTATTAAAATAAAAAGTATTAAATAGTAAACATTACCTTCATTTTAGTAACCTATTCAATAATATCCCACACGAGGGGGAGCAGCGAAAAAAAATATTCATCCCCATTTCACATGTATGGGCGCCACCCTTAAAATACATAATCAAGTTTTTTTTATTCTTTTAAAATTAAGATCTATATCTAGACCATTTTTTAACAAAATTTCATTTACCTATGTTTATAAATGTAGAAGTTATCAAGCTGTAAAGGATTAGGACAGACGGACGGACATGACGAAACTATAAAGGTTCCTTGTAGTACTACGGAATTCTAAAAATGACTAATGTAACAAATAGTAACAGTTTAAATATTCTTCACCACAATATAGCGGTATTGATAATTTTCTTGATAAGTTGAAAATTATTGATGTCTTATGCTTAACAGAATCTTTCATCAAAGCGGGAGAAGAAAGCAGTGTTTTCTTGAATGACTTCAATATTTTTGTCTTGGAGAAATGCACGGTTCCTCAGGGATAATAAACCACGGGAGCAGAAGCCGCGAGCAAAAAAAGCTATCAATCAATCAACTCAGCCTATCGCAGTCCACTGCTGGACATAGGCCTCTCCCAAGTTGCGCCACAACGCTCGATCCTCTGCCTTCCGCATCCAGTCCCCCCCAGCCACGTTCTTCAGGTCGTCGGTAAAAAAAGCTAGTTAAACAATAATTTCATATGTACCTTATAGTTTCTACTATCTCCAAAGCCCCATCGTGTTTGTCCTGAAACAATTGAAATGCATTTTGTATTCATAACACATAATAATTATGATAATAGCCAAGATTGATTTAAATTATTGATTCAAGTGATTTATTTTTTAAAATCAGTGGTTTAAATCGGGGTTGTTGCGAATATCAGCATCAGCATTCGCTGATCATCAACATTATTTTCAACATCAGCATCCGCATTAATTGATGCTGACATTTGATGCTGATATTCGTGTCGTAACGTGACCGAAGGGTGAGGGGCTTGTGGCACATTTTTTCGACTTAGGTGGCGAATTACCCGAAAAAAACTTACCCGAAAGGGTGAATAGCCACTTCTTGAATTTTTAATAAACGTTAGGGGTCTGTTCAACTGAACCGAAACGTAGGGTGGGGTAAAATGACACCTTTTTATTTTTGTAAAAATTGAAGCGGTCGAATCACCCGAAATCAACTTTACGTAGTCATTCAGTACAGTTGGCAAAAAAGTGTTTGTGTATAGGGAATTAAAATCAAATACAAACTATACGACAGCAAAATATTTTTTTATTTAAAGCAATCAATAATCATAATTAGAAAAACATAATATACAAAATCAACATGCCAACAATAGAACATAGAACATGGAAATGTCACATTAATAGTGTCGTAAAGTAAAAGAGAAATAGCAACATTATATCACAATCAAATAATCTAGTCTAAATCTTGATTATGATAGTTTAAGTATCACAATAATAAGAACCATAATCGAGTATCACAATCAAATAACACAAATGTAGAGAACAGCTGATATTTTTATCGCGATTTCAGGGTTGGTCCTATACTAAAAGTTGTTCATACTGATGAGTACAATGACCCCTTAAGAGGTTATCAGTTATAACAATAACACGTTGTATAACAATTAAAAGTAATCTTAAAAGCCGCGTCTCCTGCGACCATATTTTTGTTATTTCTAACATGTTTTCCCTAACAAAATGGGGGCGTGGCCTAGCTGTTTGGCTACATTTGATTGAACCTATGTGAACTTGGCACCCGACTTCGGAAAAATTGTTTTGTTTTTTTGTTTTTTTGAAAGACTTTGGTAAGTAGTGGATAGTTTTTTTATATTATTGTATATGGTTTCATGTATTTTTTATGGGCCTTGATGCCTGAAATAAATGAATTATTATTATTATAGTAGTGAAACTCACTTCGTAAGTAGTAGCGCCAAAAAAAAAATTTATGACCTCAAAAAAAATGACATCCCCCGAAATGGCAAAAAGTGATTTTTCCGGCTGCATCTTATAGGAAAACGTTTGTAGTGGATTGTAGTGCAATTTTTTTTTTTTGAAGTAATAGAAAAATTAGAAAAAAAAAAAATATCAGCCCAAGAAAAAAAACAACGTTTACCGGCTGTTTCTTACAGGTAAACGTTAGTAGTTGATTGTAGTGCAATTTAATTCGTTAGTAGTAAAATAGAAAAATTATAAAAAAAGAAATAAAACGCGAGTAAATTATTTAGACGATATTTTCAATGTAAATTCAATTTGCAAGCTTATATGACTACTACAAACGCTGAAAATGAATGGGACACCTTCGTAGAGGTCAGTAGTTGATTGTAGTGCAATTAAATTCGTTTGTAGTAAAATAGAAAAATTATAAAAAAATAAGGAAACAAGGGTAAATTTTGTAGATGATATTTTCAGTATAAATTCAATTTGCAAGCTTATACGATTACTACAAACGCTGAAAATGACTGGGATACGTTCGTAGATGTCAGTTCTTGATTGTAGTGCAATTTAATTCGTTTGTAGTAAAACAGAAAAATTAGAAAAAAAGAAATGAAACGCGAGTACATTTTTTAGACGATATTTTTAACTTAATTCAATTTGAAAGCTTATACGATTACTACAAACGCTGAAAATGGCTGGGACACCTTCGTAGATGTCAGTAGTTGATTGTAGTACAATTAAATTCGTTTGTAGTAAAACAGAAAAAATTGAAAAAAATAAATGAATCGAGAGTAATATTTTTAGATGATATTTTCAATATAAATTCAATTTGCAAGCTTATACGATTACTACAAACGCTGAAAATAACTGGGATACGGTCGTAGAGATCAGTAGTTGATTGTAGTGCCATTTAATTCGTTTGTAGTAAAATAGAAAAATTAGAAAAAAAGAAATGAATCGAGAGTAAATTTTTTAGATGATATTTTCAATATTAATTCAATTTGTATGCTTATACGATTACTACAAACGCTGAAAATGACTGGGATACGGTCGCAGAGATCAGTAGTTGATTGTCGTGCCATTTAATTCGTTTGTAGTAGAATAGAAAAATTATAAAAAAAGAAATGAAACGCGAGTAAATTATTTAGACGATATTTTTAACTTAATTCAATTTGAAAGCTTATACGATTACTACAAACGCTGAAAATGACTGGGATACGTTCGTAGAGGTCAGTTCTTGATTGTAGTGCAATTTAATTCGTTTGTAGTAAAATAGAAAAATTTGAAAAAAATAAATGAAACGCGAGTATATTATTTAGACGATATTTTCAATGTAAATTCAATTTGCAAGCTTATATGATTACTACAAACGCTGAAAATGAATGGAACACCTTCGTAGAGGTCAGTAGTTGATTGTAGTGCCATTTAATTCGTTTGTAGTAAAATAGAAAAATTTGAAAAAAAGAAATGAAACTCGAGTACATTTTTAGACAATATTTTTAACATAAATTAAATTTGAATGCTTATACTATTACTACAAACGCTGAAAATGAATGGGACACCTTCGTAGAGGTCAGTAGTTGATTGTAGTGCAATTAAATTCGTTTGTAGTAAAATAGAAAAATTAGAAAAAAAGAAATTAAACGCGAGTACCGATCTGTGTTCATCGCAAAGAGTAATGGTTTACCAAAAGGGTAAAAGGGAAGTGCTGAAACTACGTCGAAACCCCTTGCTATTCTACGTCCGAATATAGATTTAAACTTTAGTTGTAGACCGCATTACGTAGTCTGTCTGGCGGTTTGAGTGTTTATAAAGGACACCGCTAGGAATAGCCAGTCTGTTACAAAGATATAAATATACGACAATTACATGCGTATTTTTTCATCACTTACTATTCATCTATTGAATACAGACAGTACAATAAACGTTTTTTATTTTTTAAAGATTTAATATAAACAATAATAACAATAATGGCAATGATACCTACTCCATTTGACTTCATATTTATGACCACTTCCTTGTACATTCTGTTTTTTCTTGTCTTATTTAGTAAAAAATCTTGGCACGTCTCTTTATTCAAATAACTACCGATAAAATATAATTAGTAGCAACCACTCTCGCTAGACCACGCCGTGCAGCAATCAACCCAATTGCGGCAGCCTCGAGATTGAGGAATATGTGCTCACTTAAGATACGATTACACATGTATTTATTTTTTTAAGCGAAATTCGACCTAATTGTATTAGAATGTTTATAGAAAAAAAGGCTATGGTGGTCTAGTGGTTCGAGTGTCGGACTGCTAATCACGAGGTCATGGGTTTGATTCCCACAGGACACAAATATTTGTGTGATGAACATAAGTGTTTGTGTTGGTCTGGGTGTTTCTTATGTATTATGAGTATGTATTTACAAAAAAAAAAGTATATAAGTATTATATCCATTGTCTAGTACCCATAGTACAAGCTCTGCTTAGTTTGGGACTAGATGGTGCTGTGTAAAAATGTCCGAATGCAACACAAACAGAATAATCACCTAGCAACACAAACAATAAAATAACAATGACGTTTTTGCTTGACATCAAATTCGATGCGAGTATTTTTAAGTATTTAAATATCTTTCTAGATTAATTTTCTGTTCTTTTTTCGCGCGAATTTTTCAGATATTTTAATAGTTATTCTGCTATTCGGGGCGGAGACAAATCAAACAAATCAGAGATCATCAAATTGGTCCAGTCGTTCTTGAGTTATAAATGATGTAACTAACACGACTTTGTTTTATATATTAAGATGTCATGAATAATGAATATTATATTATGCCCATACTCATTAAAATAAAGGCAAAACCATCCATGGAAATTCTCCTTTTGAGAATGCAAATGCAAATATGCAAAAATATGTAAATATCCGCGAATGTGAATATTTGTTACATCACTAGTGTGTACATAATTAAAACATTTAATATTTTTATGTATTTATTGATGTCCATAATCTTTAGGATTTTGAACAACTCAGCCTGTCACAGTCTACTGCTGGACATAGGCCTCTCCCAAGTTGCACCACAACACTCTGTTTTTGATATTTGATGATCCTGACCTAATATTAAATCAATTATTTAAAGGTTAAGATGCTTTTTAATATACAATATAAACCCCTAAGGCAACACTCAGACCAAAATAATTATTATTTATGAAATTAAAGCTGTAGCTGTAACACAATTTAGAAACAATGTAGATCAGATATTGTCTGCTTGCAGCCTACATTACCCCCAATATACTGATTTACACTACAGTGAGGCATACAAGGGCTGTCCAGCAGCTAACTAGTATTACTATGAGTTATTGAAACATTTACAAAAGATGAAGAATAAATATCAACACTAGTTTGTGAAATACATCCAGAAAGTCACATTGCTATTAATCATTTATAATGTAAATAAACGTAAATAAATGACGATGAAAACTATGCAACAGTGTGTACATATCTAAAAAAAGCCGACACCTTGACAAAACACGAGGTCAATACACTCTACTGCAATACCCATGTGACGTGAAGACGAGTTTACCTATGTTTAAACGTTTCAATAAATACCTTGTTATTGCCCGAATCGATATAGATACTTTGGTGAAACTTCATTGATATTATTGTATAATTTAAACGACCATTCAATAATTCAACTAAACACAAGCAAGTACCTATGTTCGGATAGTCACTTGTTGTACAACAGGAGTAGAGAGCCCCCTATACGATTTGTTACATCACCGCTGATTATCAAGTCTGTAGAAACATAGAAACCGAATGTATACTTCTACTAGAGTCACTGTAACTAACTACAAGTTAATAAAATATGAGATTTCCTTACCGAGCCATGACCTGAAGTAAGGGGCCATGTATAAACAACAGGTTCCGCGCCTGCAGGGGAATGCAGGCGTAAATCCAAAGCCATGATAAGAAAACCACTGCATTAAAGCACACACTTTTCACTTAAACACTAAAATAATCACTAAAAATTCTAGATAATAACATAATTTCACTGCACTTTCACACACACACACTCTGAATAACCGGGCGCCATGTTGAAATTATTTCTAAATTCCAATCATGGCCGATAGTCAGTGTTGTTACACAAATAAAAGACCGTAAATAGTTGTACGCATGGGCATGAAGATTTTAAAAATAGATTAGATTGAATTTAGTGTAATAAATTGTCTTTATGATTTTAAACACAACAGCTTTTTACGCATATTAAAACGAATTTTTTGTTGCAATCACTGACTTAGTAAAAAAATAATAAGTCAGTGGTTTTAGTTTAGATAGGTAGCTAGATAGCAGTGCTGAGTCCTGCTTACCACCTTTGCAATTCCGAGTGTTAGGGTGGTATACCACTGGTCAAACTTTGTCCAATAGTCCAATATGACTTTGATCAAAGAAATTGAATGATTTTCATCAAATGTTGTATGTATTTTATCACTAATCATCAAATAAATTGGATTGGACAAAGAAAGGACAATGCCATACTCTCCATAGAACTTTGGCCCAGGCGCGGTTCTAGGGGGGGGGGGTGTTCACAGGGGTCATGACCCCCCCAAAAACCTTCCAAGCTGTACCTCAAAATTATCCTAACAACTAAATAAGAAACATTTAGGCCCGTATTACAGAAGCTTCCTCAAGTACAGTTTAAGCTCCAATCACCTGATCACTACTTAAGGATAGAAACGTTACTTGAGTATCGGTCTTATTCCATAACGGTAATTATAAACTTTAATTCAACAACAAAACACACGAATATGACCTGAAATATAATAGAAATCTCTACTCAAGCGTAGTCTGGACCACGCTTGAGTGATTACAGATCAAATATCTGCCCAAATACCGAAACAGGTGACAATATAAAACGAAACTAAACTCAGCTGAACTGTGATCAACAAATCTCTGCTTGAGGAACGTTCTAAAATCAAAGCTCAACTCAAAACTAGTTTTAAACAGAGATCAACGCTTGAGTATCCTTCTGGAATACGGGCCTAAGTGTTATTTCAAATAATGAGTTGTCACGACATCAACTCGTAAGTAAAAAAATAAATACTTAACATTATTTTGGAATTTTGTGTAGGTACTAAAGGTACCTATCTTTTCTCCATGGTACCTAGGTACTAAAGTTCAATTTACAGCATGGGTAATGGGCATTATTTTGCTCAAAATAAAGTATGAATGAAATTTCCAATTCAATGATAAATAATATAGATAGATAGAATATTCTTTATTGTACACCAATAACATTATTAAACTTAGGACTAACAACCTTTGGATGGACAAGGAAGACGTGAAAAATAGATGGGGGCAGTATGTGGTGCACTTTCATAAAGTTTATCGGCGCAAATATTAAACACGTGCGGAACTTGACTCAACGAGTGAATTATGAAGTATACAACGCGCGACGGAAACTCCGCCCCGCGCACACCTCACTCCCCTCCCCACTACTACTACTAGTGCCTTTCACTGTCGGCACGTTGTAATAAAAAGGCGTGCGCTGCGGCCGCGGAGCCTCCTCAATCTTTTCGGGAAAATCTATGAGAAGCTTATTTATAAGCGACTTAAAGATTTTGCCGACTCTAATAAACTTCTACCCGACGTGCAGTTTGGCTTTCGTACAAAGCACTGCTGCGTTAATCAACTGCACCGCATAGTCGAACACATCAGTGCAGGCTTCATATGCGGTCAAATGACCGGTACTCTCTTTTTCGACGTGGCAAAGGCATTCGATAAAGTGTGGCATAACGGCTTATTATATAAGTTGTACACCATGAACGTGCCACATCGTCTCGTGCTCATCATTCGAGACTACTTATCGAATCGTACCTTTTGCTATCGCATCGAAGGGGCTCTCTCCTCCCCCCATCCCATACATGCCGGTGTGCCGCAAGGCTCCGTGCTCTCCCCCCTTCTGTTCACGCTATACACCAGTGATATTCCAAAGTGCGGTGCAGCCCGTATTGCCCTTTTCGCCGATGATACGGCAATCTATTACACCGGTATGACCCATGCCGCTATTTCTCGTACCATCCAATCCGCGGCCAACAACCTCGGTGACTGGTTCCGGAAATTTAGGATCGAAGTCAATCCTGAAAAAAGTGCAGCAGTCCTTTTTGACAAAAGGATTCTAACAGAGACCCGCTCAAAGATGCACATACCTGTCACAATGTTTGGCAAATAGATCCCATGGCAACGCGAAGCCAAATATCTGGGCGTGATCCTTGACCGTAGACTGACATTCAGACCACATATTCGCAGGGTGCGAAATCGTGCCGCCCTCGTCCTCGGACGTCTCCACCCCCTACTCAATGCCTGCAGCAAACTGGCCACTCCCCTCAAAGTAAGGATATGTACACCACCTGTATCCGACCCATTCTCTCACAGAGTACTTTATATCATTCTATCCTACGCGAGCGTTGTGTTCACACACGTTAAGCCGGTGCAAATCCACATTCTCCAAACCCTCCAAAACCGTTTCATGCGAAAGGCCGCTAGCGCTCCATGGTACTTACGCAATGTCCAACTCCACTTAGACCTCAAACTGCCGACCATCAAGCAGTATTTGTGTCTCTAAACGCTACTTCGATTCCGCTCCCAAGCATCCCAATCCCTTGGTCGTGGCGGCCACCATATACCAGACATCAGCAAAATTCGCCGTCCCAGACACACACTCATCGAATCCGATGATGAAATAACCCTCCTCCAGGAGTCAGATAAAAATACAAGCACACTCCGACGCCGCGGCGCCGTCGTCCTAAATATCGTCCTCGCCGGCGAGGACCGACGCAACACCCACACAGATGCCAAGGAACAGGTCCGACTCTCGAGAAACAGAACGATGCAGGCTGCGGCTGCCGGGGGGATCGGTGGCGGGGGGACCGGTGGCGGGGTCCCCAAGCTGCACCCCCGTCCTGTCCCCCCTGGGGACGCCCTCACGGTGTCGCAACCGAAGATAATCTCGTCACGCGAGACCGGCCCTATGCTCTAGAGTAGTTCCTAGGAGTAGGCTTAGGGGCAAGTTCACCCAGAAGATAACAGATGTTTATGTAAAAACCAGTTGTTTAACCGGAACTTTGGTGTTCACCAACGATAACCAACCGTTATATCACAGTAATCAATCGATTTTTCTAACCGAAGTCGGGGACGCCGTTTGGGGCAAGTTCACCCAGAAGATAACAGATGTTTATGTAAAAACCAGATGTTTAACCCAAACTTTGGTGTTCACCAACGATAACCAACCGTTATATCACAGTAATCAATCGATTTTTCTAATCGAAGTCGGGGACGTCGTTTAAGTACTAACCGGGTATTTAAACATGACATTTTTGACGTTTGATGGTTGAAATTGTTGAGGTTATTCATTGTAATTCTGTATTTGATTGTTTTTCGTAATTTTAGAAGAGTCTATGCTGCATAAAATATTAATATTAGGATTATTACTCTCCAATATAACAAAACAATAGCATTTTATCATATTCGTAAAATTTACAATAAAAACCGAATAAAATAAGGGCCGGAACACGTTGCCGTTTTTCGAGCGTGCATTTTTCGTTTACGAACATAAACAAAGAAACATATTGCTTATGCTTTGAGAAAACTTATGAAAGATGTGTAAACATAACTGTTTATGTCGTATTGAGGTATTACGTATATATTTTTTTTAATATTTTTTTGTATAATTAATCAAAATAAAAATGAATGCGGCTGATAAACGATGCTCTCACGAAACCTGCACAATGTTACCGCTACTTTTGGGTAAGCACAACTACCAGAATTTTATCATGTTTCAAAAAACCGCCCGCCCGATACACTTCGAGTTTGTAAGAGGCCTAATATTCAAACATCAAAATGGCGTATTTAATTGGTTGCTATGGCAACCAAGACCACTTATCCTGCCAAATTAAAAAGATATGTCAAATGTATAGAGTAGCATTATACTAGGATTTTTAATTTTGGAAGAGTTACCCGATATGCAACCGTTTTATAGTGTCGTTCTTTTCATAGTGTTGTTGCCATTTAGTTACCATTTTGATTAATCGTGTTACATCATTCGTTCTTTCATTCCCAGAACGCTCGGTTTCAGAATCAATGATCGGATAGGAGTCGTGAACACGAAAATTCCCGCGTCCCGGTTAAACATCTGTTGTTGAATAACAGGTTGATTTTGCAAACAGTGGTTATTTCATTGTCCGCAAACTCGGCCCACTAACCGGGTATTTAAATAAATAAATAAATAAATAAAATAAAATTCATTTATTGCAGGCATACACCCATATAACTTACACATACAATTTTAATTTAACGGACACAAATTATAGTAATTAAAAGATTAAGTAAATAATTTAATTCAATTAAATAATCAAAACAATTTAATAATTTATACTCATTATTAAAAATGTATGGCCTATGTCCAGTCGTGGACGTCTTTCGGCTGTAATTATTAAAAATGTATAAATACAAAATCTCTTTAAAATCAAAATTCATTCAAAAATTAACAAAATCAGCTCAATTAAAATTCATTAACATAAATTAATATTTAATTATTGCAATTGAATTAAAATATACATAATTATTATTATTAGCTGGAATATTGTCAGCCATATACAAAGAAAAGGTTAGCTTCATATATGGCTCGCAATATTCCATTGTCAGATTCATGTACACGACATAGTAGCTTCTTAAATCGTTGACACGACAAGCCAAACAAGACATTTTTGACGTTTGATGGTTGAAATCAGAGGCATGACATTTACCGCCGGTAGTACAAGACTGTGCACTCTGCCGAAAAAATGATCATGCACAGATAGAAAACACGGAGTCAAGTCATCTCGCTCTATTAGAGTGACCCGAATTTTGGGCATCGAGTAGTGGGATAATGTATCATTTTTATTTTGCTATGGCTTGTGGTTGTGACCGAATTTGTAAAATGAGATTGTCCAATTCTTTAAAAGATTGATTAATTGACTTCGACATTACTGAGCAAGGCGATATCTCCCATTTTTTATAAACGTGTAACTCGCACTTTTTAGGGTTCCGTACTATATGGGTGCCCAACGGGACCATATTATTCTCGCTACGCTGATTGTCTGTCCGCCCGTTCGTCCGTCTGTCTGTCACAGGGCTATATAATCTTTTGAACGGTAATAGGTAGCCGTTTGACAATTTCTCAGAACATGTGTTACTATGACAAATACTAAAAAAAGTAAAAAAGTCTAAACCCAAAGGGGATCCCCATACAAGAAACCTCTAAAAACATGATTTTTTCTCAAAGTTTTTGTTCCTGCCCTATCTTCAAAACTGTAATACATACCAGCGTAAAATTTGGTTTGAATATAGTGCATATTATGTTATATAGCAACAAATAATAAAAATAGTCTAAACATAGATATATGTGGTGGTATCTGCGTAAGAAATAGATGTAAATATTCTTATTTCGCGCACGTTTTTTTTTTTTTTTTAAATCTTTTATTAAAGGAACTTGGTACACAAAAGAAAAGCGACCATGTCGTCCTAGTTATACAGCTTAAATACTACATACAGATCAAAATTAAATTGCACAGTTTTATAAATAACAACTGTGAATGGACAATAATAAAACCGTTTACTAAGAACAGTACAATACAGTTCAGTTCGCGCACGTTACGTTGATGTCTTTTGATGAACTCTCATAAATTAAAGCAGTTTCTAAAGGGTATCAGGTCGATGGGTGGTACGGAACCCTTACTGCGGGAGTCCAACTCGCACTTGGCTGGTTTAATGTTTATGATTCACATCACCACCGTTATTTTAACCATAATTAATATAACTGTTACAAACACTCTGTTTTGTTTTTGTACATAGGCTACCATATTTGCAAGTGCTAGTTACACGGTATTGAACTATCACAGAAAATTGAATAAGGGGCTGATCCGATGAGACGAATATTAATAAAAGATGAAGGTAAGGTACCTACTGCAGCAGTCACGCTCCGTGTCAAGTCTTAGGGTGGCGTGTCCAGGAACTACTCCCTTTGTTAGCAATTTGACTACCGACCGTACTGATTATAGGTACACAATAATAACGCTACACACAACAGTTCAACAGACGCATTTATTTTTATCACACAAAAGTAGGAATTTACAGCCTTTATAGGTATACCAAACAATTTATTTACAGGTAAAGTCATAAAACAATTTTATTAACGAATACGAACCCTGCCGCTTTTTCCATTCTATCTATTTCTGTTGTAACAATCATCATCATCATCATCATTTCAGCCGAAAGACATCCACTGCTGGACATGAGCCTCCCCCAAAAGGGAGGGATATGCCATAATCGCCACGCTTGGCAGGCGGGTTGGCGATCGCAGTTGGTTGGTTAAATACTCAGAGAACGCTCTCTCGCACCATCCTCTGGTGAATCCCTTTGTTGTTAGTAACAATAGTACTTAATAACTATATTAATATTCCTATTCTACGCACTTAACCTAAACGCACTGCATGGTATGCAAATCCCATGCAAATTTATAATGAGAAAACATTTAATAAAAGAAAATAGTAAAAACTGTAAACAAAAAACATGTGCGGTCTTGGACGAAGTTGTCCTTAAAATTCATATTTTTTGACCGGTTCAGTATAATGCTGCATTTTGCAACTATAAAACAAGCATAGATGGCAGGGAACATCATGCGTCGGACTGAGATACCACAGGGCCCAGGTTCGATCCTCAGTAAAACATGTATTTTTGTATGTTTTGGAATCATTAATTGTAGCCACCTCTGATGAGGAGAAATAATGACTTAATGATTTCGCTTCTGATGAAATCTGATCTAAATTACCGCCTGACAGAGCATACAAAAAAACGGGAGTGGGGTATAGTTAGAAAATAACATTAAAATAGTGCGTTGAAAAATTGAAACACAAACCCAAAGGCCAGCAATAATACCGCAAATATTGTCACCCTATCAATAACGGGTTCTCTATACCAGTGCGAACGCTAAACATACATAATTAATTTGTAAGATTTCATTGTATTAAAGCTTACCTGTGAAAAGAAATGTTACAGCCGGAATAGGATTTATTCCCACAACCTTTTACGCAACACCTTTTTACCATTTTAGAAATAAAACGATAAAAAAACGACGTAATACAATACCGACAGCAAGACTCGGACAAACGAAACGAAGTGTTTAGATTCTTACTAGACTTTGCCCCCGGCTTCGCTTTCGTGGTTCTCAGTTCATCCCACACCGTACGGTATTTTTGTCATAAAATGCATATCAGTATTAAATATAATAACTGGTTAGCTTTAAACACAAAAAGTTTCATCAAAATCAGTCCAGTAGTTTTTGCGTGATGCTCGAGTTAATAAACAAACATACATCTTCAGTTAATAATATTTAAAGGAAAATACCTATTCGTCACATTGGTTAACAGAATTTAAAGCGAGCGGAGCCGCGGTTAAAAGCCAGTTAATAATAATATATTGGGGTGCATTAAAAGAGCCTCCACGTGTGACGATATTTAATTGATCGTCCGGCGCACCTTGGGCAGTCAGCCCTGCTACCAACCTGCTGACTGGCAAATCTTTTTCGTACGACAAGAGCTATTATCATTATGTAGCTCATGTCGACACGACAGAAGAAGAAGAATAATAATATTATGATGAGAAATAGTAGCATGATAATATTATTTTTTAATTATATCAACATAAGTTTATGCTTATTCATGTATAAAATATAACAGAAAATTATGATCAGGTTTTAAGTGTTTATAAATTATTTTTATGATTTTAATACAACATTTTTGAGAAATCACGATTTAAGGACACAGATGTCTGCTCATCAAATCAACTTTAAGCTTTTAACACACAAAAAAAAACATCAAAATTTGTGCAGCTGTTTTTTCGTATTGCTCGAACAAACAAACGGACGTTAGCAGTTTTTTATTAGTTACAATTTAATATTTGACAGTGCATATAAATGCTTATTCGAATTAAAAACATTAGAATTTGAATTTGACGCCATCAATTTTATTTGTTGCCATGACACCTTAATAAAACCTACCTTTAAGGCTAGGAACTTTTTTAAATAAAATACATAAACAAAATGCATAGACAACATTAGAAAGGGATACCTTGACTCCTCGAATGCCATCTCTGTCAGCTCGTAATCCCTCTTACTTCAAATACAAATCTTATGATAATTGTTTAAGATCTGTTTTTGTTTGCATTATTTTGTTAAGTGTACTATCTACCTTTACCGGAAGTAAATGTCATCTCTCTGGTTGAAATTCTTGAGGTTATTCATCGATATTCTGTACAGAGCAAGAACACTATATATGTATGTATTACATACGTTCCTGGAAAAAGTACTACATATTTTTATCAATACAAAACTATACCTACGTCTATGGTTTAAGGTTTATTTTCATGTAATAGTGATGTAAACAAAAAACCAAAAGAAAGGAAGAGCCGAGAAGCGACTTGTGTGTCCTTGTCTAAAAAATTGCCAACGTAAAATAAAATTTTCTATAGTAGTTTTTAAATCAAAATTATAGTTTTGTAAAATTCGTTATTACCGCACTTCTATAACACGATAATGTGAAATTCGTAATAGTGATGTAAGCCATTAATAAAAGTAGAACGTACTATTTTGTTACGTATTCTTATTGAATTTGTAAAATAATATTGGTGTAAACTTTAACCTTTAAATGTCAACACTGATTTGACATATTGACAACAATTATGGCGGTTTATTGTAATTTTTTTGAATTTTCAGTATATTTTATTATAAAATGGTGAATTTTTGTTGCGTACGTGGTTGTAAAAAAGAATCAGTATTGTTAGAATAATTACTTTTATCAAAGAGAAACTATGTTATGCGAATCATTATATTTATTAATATTTAAAGATACAAAATTACGTTGACACATTCTACATTTTTCAAATAGGAAGAGAACAAACAGTGTTGCTAGTTTACAGATTAAATATAAAAGTATAATATTGCCAACACGCCTCCTTACTTTTATATTTACTGAACAATAATTATTCTATTCAACTTATCATAACAATAACCTACTAGATTCTAATCAACATAAACACCCTTTTAATAAATAAACTAAATTATGTTTAACATTTCCCTGAACTTAACAAACTTAATATTTCCTAAAGATTTCGTGAAAATATCTGCAATGTTTTCTTCTGAATCAATCTTTACAATCTCTATAACACCATCTTTACAATGTTCATGCACATAGTGATAGTGAACTTCAATATGCTTTGAGTTTTTAGTAAAATTACCATATTTAGCAATTGCAATAGTACCCGAGTTATCTTCGTAAATTTTGATTGGCTGATCAACATTAACAAATATGTCCTTAACCAAGTTTAATATAAAAATAATTTCAGTTACTGCTTCTGATAAAGCTACATACTCTGCAAATGTAGACGATTTAGTGACACAAACTTGTTTCTTTGATTTCCAATATATTGGGTTACCAAACAATCTAATTACAAATCCTGTTGTTGATTTTCTATCCACAACATCACCTGCCCAATCAGCATCCACATAACAATCTATGACATCACTAGTACAATCGCTATAAAAATTCAGTTTAACTTTCTTTGTTAAGTATAAATATTTTAGTACAATCATCATAACATAAGGGCTGGTTTACATAAACTTCCGAAATAACTTAACCATTTAAAAATGCTGTTTCAACATCCATTTGATGAATATTTAAGCTAGCTAAGTGTCATCTATATTATCAGTCTGTTGAAAGCCTCTAACGACTAACCTAGCTTTATATAAATCACTTAATCTTCTTTTTATACAATAATATACAATAATCTTCTTTTTATACACCCATTTTACATCAAGTACCTTCTTGTTTACAGGCTTGTTTACCAGTGTCCAAGTATTGTTTTTAACAAGGCTGACCATCTCTCTATCCATTGCATCAATCGAATTTTGTG
This sequence comes from Asteroscopus sphinx, assembly GCA_949699075.1. Taxonomy (NCBI): domain Eukaryota; kingdom Metazoa; phylum Arthropoda; class Insecta; order Lepidoptera; family Noctuidae; genus Asteroscopus; species Asteroscopus sphinx. The sequence continues at coordinate 13,819,865 of OX453001.1, forward strand.
ATTCCTCACACATTGTCGCCTCCTGGAAAGTATCTGGAACCATAGAGTCACAATAATTAACATTTATAAAAAATTCTTCATCAAACCTCACTGGAGCTCTTATTTGTCTCTTTGATCTTGATTCTATTATTCTTTTATCTTTTGTTTCATCATCCATCTCATTATTTGATTCACTCGACCCTTGTATTACATTTTGTTCCTTTTCATCATCATCTTTATTCATATCTTCATTTTTCCCGTCTTCAAAAACAATACACTTCACATCTTCTTCAATTATATCAACATGTCGAGCAATAACTATTTTATTGTTAATGAAAACTCTGTATCCTACATCTGTGTAACCAAGTAATATTCCTAACTCAGCCTTCTTATCCCATTTCGATATTCTTTTAACTTCTGGTACTCTTACAAACATTCTGCTTCCATACATTCTCAAATTATCCATAGATGGTTTTCTCTTAAAAAATATTTCATATGGAGTCTTCTTTTCGAAACTATTTGTCAACGTGCGATTTTTCAAATAAGCAGCAGTTTTGACAACTTCCGGCCAATAACATCTGTCAACTTTTGCTTCCGCTAAGAGGCATCTCGCCATATCCATTAATGTTCTATTATATATTTCCGCTGTGCCATTTAATTCATGTACATATGCTGGACATGATTTAATCATTATACCTTTATTTCTGGTGAATTGAAACATCCTATGATTCATATACTCTTTACCGTTATCACATCTTAACTCTTTAATCATTTTTCCTGTCAGGTTCTGTACTTCATTCTAATATTCAACAAAACATTCATAAACTTGATATTTCGACTGTATGCAATAAACCTTTACTAACTTACTGTAGTCATCGATAAAACTAAGAAAGTATCTCTCATTATTATAACCTGGTGTACGATGAGGCCCATTTAAATCTGTGTGTACAATTTCCAAAATATCTTCAGCTTTTCTCCTATTATTAGTGAACGGTAAATTATGCATTTTATTTTCAATACAGATAGCACACTTTAAATATTCTGTTTCTAATTCTTTAGGTAAACCTTCTAGCATTTCATCCTTACACATGATATCCAAATTTTTGAAATTAATATGTCCAAGAGTCCTATGTAGTTTCTCCTTTTGTGTCATAATATTCTTATTTTTGGCCAGATTTACTTTAATGTTTTCTTGATAAAGATAGCTTTTCATTTTATATAGTCCATCTTCTCTAACAGCAACAGCTACCAAACCTCCATACGTTTTATAAATTTTGCTATACTGACCTTTTGAAATTATCGAATGATTGTTATTGATTATCTTCGAATAACTTAAAAGGTTTGCTTTCATTTCTTTTACGAAAAATACGTTTGTTAATGTTACTTGTGACATATTACCATAAACTGAGAAATATACTGGTATTGTTCCTATTTTAGTTGCCTCTAGTGTTCTACCATCTCCGACTCTAACTTTAACAGGCTTCTTTAAAATCTCTTCTTTTTCAAAGTACTTATCGCTGTTTATAATATGATCTGTGCAACCACTGTCAAGCAACCAATTTATCTGTCCTTCATATAATTCTTTAGTTTCTCTTTCACTTGTAAATGCAATAGTGGTATGAAAATTATTTCCCGATTGGTTTGACATTTGTTGATGGTTCCCTCTACCACGTGCGTTGAAGAAACCACGACTTCTATTAGACTGGTAACCACGACTTCTATTAAATTGAAATCCACGACGTCTATTGAATTGAGAAACACGGCCATGACTTGTATTTCTATACCAACAAACATTTTGATGATGTCCAGGTTTTCCACATATGTAACATACATTATTATTTGAATTTTGACGGCTATCAATTTTAAAGACATTTGTTTTCTCATGTGTCATATTTTCTTGTAACTGACTTGCCTTTTCTTCTATATTTTTCATCCTAATTTTATTTTAAATATTCAACATTTCTGTCAATAGCTGGTAGAACATCCATCAAGTCACCAATGTGACTGTAATTATGTGGCAGAGATTTTAGCATGTAGCTTAATCTTTCTTGCTCTGTAACCGTTGCTCCTGCTTGTTTTAATTCATTTATAGCTTTTTCAAAGTCGTCAAAGAAAGTGGTAACGTCCGTGTAATTTTTCAATTTAATATTTTCGAGATTATTACGACATATTATTTGCAATGATGTCGATTGATTTAGGTACATTTTATCGAACTGGCTGATTATATCAAATGCTGAATTTAAGTCACATATGTATTCTAGCTGTTTATTCGTTATAGCACTGTAAATGTAATTCGTGGCCTGTATATCTTTTTCTTCCCATTCACTTTGAGATTCACTTGCACCTCTTTTCCGTATTATTACATTTTCACATTTTTTGTATTGTAAAAACTGATGCAGCCTGATCTTCCAATTTTTATAATCTGAGCCATCGAATATTGGAATTAATATATCTGAATTTTTCACTGCCGCCATTTTTGAACAAAGAAAAGACTCGCACCAACTATAAATTTTTTCTGAAAATTTCTTACCTCTTACCTTGTTCTACTCTTTTCTATCAACCACGCTCTGCTACCATGTTAGAATAATTACTTTTATCAAAGAGAAACTATGTTATGCGAATCATTATATTTATTAATATTTAAAGATACAAAATTACGTTGACACATTCTACATTTTTCAAATAGGAAGAGAACAAACAGTGTTGCTAGTTTACAGATTAAATATAAAAGTATAATATTGCCAACACGCCTCCTTACTTTTATATTTACTGAACAATAATTATTCTATTCAACTTATCATAACAATAACCTACTAGATTCTAATCAACATAAACACCCTTTTAATAAATAAACTAAATTATGTTTAACATTTCCCTGAACTTAACAAACTTAATATTTCCTAAAGATTTCGTGAAAATATCTGCAATGTTTTCTTCTGAATCAATCTTTACAATCTCTATAACACCATCTTTACAATGTTCATGCACATAGTGATAGTGAACTTCAATATGCTTTGAGTTTTTAGTAAAATTACCATATTTAGCAATTGCAATAGTACCCGAGTTATCTTCGTAAATTTTGATTGGCTGATCAACATTAACAAATATGTCCTTAACCAAGTTTAATATAAAAATAATTTCAGTTACTGCTTCTGATAAAGCTACATACTCTGCAAATGTAGACGATTTAGTGACACAAACTTGTTTCTTTGATTTCCAATATATTGGGTTACCAAACAATCTAATTACAAATCCTGTTGTTGATTTTCTATCCACAACATCACCTGCCCAATCAGCATCCACATAACAATCTATGACATCACTAGTACAATCGCTATAAAAATTCAGTTTAACTTTCTTTGTTAAGTATAAATATTTTAGTACAATCATCATAACATAAGGGCTGGTTTACATAAACTTCCGAAATAACTTAACCATTTAAAAATGCTGTTTCAACATCCATTTGATGAATATTTAAGCTAGCTAAGTGTCATCTATATTATCAGTCTGTTGAAAGCCTCTAACGACTAACCTAGCTTTATATAAATCACTTAATCTTCTTTTTATACAATAATATACAATAATCTTCTTTTTATACACCCATTTTACATCAAGTACCTTCTTGTTTACAGGCTTGTTTACCAGTGTCCAAGTATTGTTTTTAACAAGGCTGACCATCTCTCTATCCATTGCATCAATCGAATTTTGTGATTCCTCACACATTGTCGCCTCCTGGAAAGTATCTGGAACCATAGAGTCACAATAATTAACATTTATAAAAAATTCTTCATCAAACCTCACTGGAGCTCTTATTTGTCTCTTTGATCTTGATTCTATTATTCTTTTATCTTTTGTTTCATCATCCATCTCATTATTTGATTCACTCGACCCTTGTATTACATTTTGTTCCTTTTCATCATCATCTTTATTCATATCTTCATTTTTCCCGTCTTCAAAAACAATACACTTCACATCTTCTTCAATTATATCAACATGTCGAGCAATAACTATTTTATTGTTAATGAAAACTCTGTATCCTACATCTGTGTAACCAAGTAATATTCCTAACTCAGCCTTCTTATCCCATTTCGATATTCTTTTAACTTCTGGTACTCTTACAAACATTCTGCTTCCATACATTCTCAAATTATCCATAGATGGTTTTCTCTTAAAAAATATTTCATATGGAGTCTTCTTTTCGAAACTATTTGTCAACGTGCGATTTTTCAAATAAGCAGCAGTTTTGACAACTTCCGGCCAATAACATCTGTCAACTTTTGCTTCCGCTAAGAGGCATCTCGCCATATCCATTAATGTTCTATTATATATTTCCGCTGTGCCATTTAATTCATGTACATATGCTGGACATGATTTAATCATTATACCTTTATTTCTGGTGAATTGAAACATCCTATGATTCATATACTCTTTACCGTTATCACATCTTAACTCTTTAATCATTTTTCCTGTCAGGTTCTGTACTTCATTCTAATATTCAACAAAACATTCATAAACTTGATATTTCGACTGTATGCAATAAACCTTTACTAACTTACTGTAGTCATCGATAAAACTAAGAAAGTATCTCTCATTATTATAACCTGGTGTACGATGAGGCCCATTTAAATCTGTGTGTACAATTTCCAAAATATCTTCAGCTTTTCTCCTATTATTAGTGAACGGTAAATTATGCATTTTATTTTCAATACAGATAGCACACTTTAAATATTCTGTTTCTAATTCTTTAGGTAAACCTTCTAGCATTTCATCCTTACACATGATATCCAAATTTTTGAAATTAATATGTCCAAGAGTCCTATGTAGTTTCTCCTTTTGTGTCATAATATTCTTATTTTTGGCCAGATTTACTTTAATGTTTTCTTGATAAAGATAGCTTTTCATTTTATATAGTCCATCTTCTCTAACAGCAACAGCTACCAAACCTCCATACGTTTTATAAATTTTGCTATACTGACCTTTTGAAATTATCGAATGATTGTTATTGATTATCTTCGAATAACTTAAAAGGTTTGCTTTCATTTCTTTTACGAAAAATACGTTTGTTAATGTTACTTGTGACATATTACCATAAACTGAGAAATATACTGGTATTGTTCCTATTTTAGTTGCCTCTAGTGTTCTACCATCTCCGACTCTAACTTTAACAGGCTTCTTTAAAATCTCTTCTTTTTCAAAGTACTTATCGCTGTTTATAATATGATCTGTGCAACCACTGTCAAGCAACCAATTTATCTGTCCTTCATATAATTCTTTAGTTTCTCTTTCACTTGTAAATGCAATAGTGGTATGAAAATTATTTCCCGATTGGTTTGACATTTGTTGATGGTTCCCTCTACCACGTGCGTTGAAGAAACCACGACTTCTATTAGACTGGTAACCACGACTTCTATTAAATTGAAATCCACGACGTCTATTGAATTGAGAAACACGGCCATGACTTGTATTTCTATACCAACAAACATTTTGATGATGTCCAGGTTTTCCACATATGTAACATACATTATTATTTGAATTTTGACGGCTATCAATTTTAAAGACATTTGTTTTCTCATGTGTCATATTTTCTTGTAACTGACTTGCCTTTTCTTCTATATTTTTCATCCTAATTTTATTTTAAATATTCAACATTTCTGTCAATAGCTGGTAGAACATCCATCAAGTCACCAATGTGACTGTAATTATGTGGCAGAGATTTTAGCATGTAGCTTAATCTTTCTTGCTCTGTAACCGTTGCTCCTGCTTGTTTTAATTCATTTATAGCTTTTTCAAAGTCGTCAAAGAAAGTGGTAACGTCCGTGTAATTTTTCAATTTAATATTTTCGAGATTATTACGACATATTATTTGCAATGATGTCGATTGATTTAGGTACATTTTATCGAACTGGCTGATTATATCAAATGCTGAATTTAAGTCACATATGTATTCTAGCTGTTTATTCGTTATAGCACTGTAAATGTAATTCGTGGCCTGTATATCTTTTTCTTCCCATTCACTTTGAGATTCACTTGCACCTCTTTTCCGTATTATTACATTTTCACATTTTTTGTATTGTAAAAACTGATGCAGCCTGATCTTCCAATTTTTATAATCTGAGCCATCGAATATTGGAATTAATATATCTGAATTTTTCACTGCCGCCATTTTTGAACAAAGAAAAGACTCGCACCAACTATAAATTTTTTCTGAAAATTTCTTACCTCTTACCTTGTTCTACTCTTTTCTATCAACCACGCTCTGCTACCATGTTAGAATAATTACTTTTATCAAAGAGAAACTATGTTATGCGAATCATTATATTTATTAATATTTAAAGATACAAAATTACGTTGACACATTCTACATTTTTCAAATAGGAAGAGAACAAACAGTGTTGCTAGTTTACAGATTAAATATAAAAGTATAATATTGCCAACAAGTATATCAAATCCGTTCAGCCGTTTCAGTGTTATGGAAGAACAAACTAACATCCATACTTTCGCATTTATCATATTAGTAGGAAGTAGGTATGGACATTGTCAACACGGCCTGCTGGTTTACGGTGAAAAAGTCGATGTTTTATTAATTTTATTTTCATGGATCATTGGTGTCAATTCTCTTGTTCACGCTACTTCAACAACTCAACTATCGCTCTCTTTTATTAATAGTAGATACAATAAAGAGATGGCAATAATTTTAGAATTGTCAAATTAGTTTACGTGTTACATTTCAATGTATTTTAGTGGGCACGTTCCGAAATCACGAGTAAACTTGTATAGAAATTTAAATTCCGACTAATTTGACAACGCTTAAATTGTTTCCATACCTTTCTGTTATCTCCTATCAGTAAAAGTGAGCGATAGTTTAAAATAAGTTTAGTTCATGAACAAGAGAATCGACACCATTGCCAACTTTGCTAATTCTACGTGTGCAAAGATATTATACAACGTGTAATTGAAATAACTCAAAACCTCTTAAGGGGGCATTGTACTCATCAGTAATAAGCTGTTCCCTGCATTTGTGTTCACATTACACGACAAAATGTAAGGAATAGTTGTGTTTTCGCGATTTCGGGGTTGGTCCCATTATTTAATTAGCATCCCGGGAAACCTCGAAAACGACACCCATATTGATTTTATTTAAAAAGTCACGTCTGCCATCTTGAATTTCAAAATGAATGTTATATTCGTAATTAGCATCCCGGGAAACCTCGAAAACGACACCTATATTGATTTTATTGAAAAAGTCATGACCGCCATCTTGGATCTCGAAATAGATGTTATATTCGTAATTAGCATCCCGGGAAACCTCGAAAAAGACACCCATATTGATTTTATTTAAAAAGTGACGTCCGCCATCTTGGATCTCGAAATAGATGTTATATTCATAATCAGCACCCCGGGAAACCTCGAAAACGATACCAATATTAATTTTATTTAAAAAGTCAGGTCCACCATCTTGGATCTCATAATAGATGCTATATTCATAATGAGCACCCCGGAAACCTCGAAAACGATACCCTTCATTTTAAAAGTCGCGTCCGCCTTCTTAGATCTCAAAATAAATCTTATATTCGTAATCAGGACCCCCGAGAACGATATCAGTATTAATTTGATTTAAATAGTCGCGTCCGCCATCTTCGATGTCAAAGTAGATGTTGTATTCGTCATGCTCCACACCACAGACTACTAGGGGATACTACGTATCAGACGGACGACTTAGAACATTTTTTTTCGTCAATAGCGGAGTGCTTCCCTAGAGTTTGACATTTAACTTTTTTTTAAATTCGGCTTGATTTCGTAGGCTCATTGTGGGCGAAGGAATTATCCATACGTCCAAGCGCGGCGCGGGGGGCGGGGGTTAGGCTTTCTATTGAACATAAATATTTATTTGAATATTTATAGGAATAATTCAATCAAAAAACATTTCTTTTAAACCATCTTTTAATTTTTTAACTTTTAGACACAATAGTTAAACAATTCTGTTATGCCGAACACATACACTAAATTTTTTCTGACTTGTCTTTTTAGTAAATAATCTTGACACATCTTTTGCAATTCGTTAATTACAATTATTTTTAAGCCATAATAACTTACAACAACATAACACAATAATATTGTTACTTAATAAGGGATATTTACCATGTACAACATTAAAAGACATTATGTTAACAATTTCATACACTAAATATATTTTTTTTACCTAATAACATGTGCAGAACTTGTAATTATATTTTATCAGTAGCTGTTTGAATAAAGAGACATGCCAAGATTGTTTACTAAATAAGTCAAGAGAGAAAAACAGACTTAAGGTCCTTTACATTATGTTACAGCAGCCCTTAGTAGTTTCTCTCTTTTTGCTGACCAATGTAGAACCATTACATGAATGTAAGCTGTGTAACAAATCGTCGAGAAGAGATATGAACTCCGATGTATTCTTCAGAGCTTCCCTTCCATCAACATAGAAAGCTGTAAAAATTAATAATATATATTATTTTAAACGTATTTACGCAGGTTTTTTTTCTTTCCACTATTTAAATAGTTAATAATATAGATACTAAGTTATCCATTAAATAGCCCAACAGCTAATGCATTAATCTGATAAGAGAAAGATATGAACTGCATTCCTAAAGTATCTTTAATTTAGCTTAAGCCCGAACAGTGACTGTTCTGTCGCAGCACTGTAACTGTTCAGGTGTTCACACAGTAGCAGTACTGTTATGCTCACTGTTTTGCCTCACTGTCCTGCCCTCGTGTGCGATAGGCATTTCTTAGTTGAAGCAGTCAACAGAAATATAAGTAATATGCAACCCACACTCAAGTCTTTCTTTTAAGTCACAAAAAAAGAAGGTTGTTGAATATATAAAAATGAACTAAAACTTACCGGGTTTGGAGTTTGTCTTAAGTTGTTGTTGGAGCCAATTGGTTCTAGCAGGGCTTAGTATGATGTACATACACCGTTTATTGGAAACATTTGGCCCTAGCCGGGGCTGAGCGATTAAATCCATTAAAGGATTCTGAAACAGCTTGTTGTATGTGTGATCATCGTTTTTCCTTTTTCTCGTATAATCATGATCAACGTGAGGCAGGCGTTTTTCTGTTAAAAATATAAATATGGTTAGGTACTGCAGAGGTTATTGTTGTTCTGTTGGGTCTACATGAGCTACATAATGATAATAGCTCATATTGTAGTGTAGAGATTGGTCAGTCAGATGTCTTTTAATAATTATTAATAATTTAAAGTGCAATTCAACTTACTTTAGTCTACATCTGTACGTGGAAGTTACCACATCTGTACTTGGTTCTCGTCTTTCATAAATAAAGAAGGATATGTAAGCCGAATGCAGCAGTCAGTCTTTGCAAAATGCTTATGGCACACCCAGTTTCTGGAGGTCCTTTGGAGTCATATTTCAAACATAATCACTATTGACGCACTTCACCCACTGTTTGAGTCCTATTAGTGTCTTCGGGAATATCTGTAAAATTCCTTTTGTTGGACCAAGCAAGAATACAACAACGCCTAACATTGCGTACACACAATGACGTATTACAGGTTTAATGGAGATAAAACACGGAGAAAAATAGTCGTCATTACTTGAATCAATCAACAATTTATAGTAATTATAAGTAAATAAACCTCAAAAATTAATAAATGAAAAAAGACAAGACTGAAGGGTTGTCAGATCGAGTATCTGAATTTTCCCCATATTCACTAATTTGGCAAAAAAATCCCCATTTTTTTCAACCAGGAAATTTTACAAATTAATAAATATAAGACAGTGTTTATTCAAAAAATTGCTAAAAGAACATTTTATAGTGTATCGTGGATCATTTTTGAAACTGTCGGTACTTCGTCTGTATTCAAACCTTCAATTATTTTCCCAGAGACATTATATAAACTAGTACAATATCTGTATTGTATCTGTGTTTTCCTTTCCCCAAAATTTGCCCAGGAATTTCATTCCCCAAAATTTCCCCAAGAATGATTTTTTTACCCAAAATTGCGAAAAAACCCCCACCACTAACCATGCAAGACTGATTATTATTTTCAAAATGGCCAGCGAGGGGTAAGAGCTGAAGTAAGGGGAGGGCGGTAAATGTCAATATCTAGGTGAGCGCTCATCTATGTTTGTCTATGATTATTCTGTATAGCGCAATTTTTTTGTTCGAAGATAACCTGCCGTGCTCCACACAATGCAGGCCCGACACGCACCGGCTCTGTGTGGTTTTTTTTTTTCAAAATACACGTTAAAGACTTTGTGGGATTCCTGGGAATTATTTTTTCCCGATCTGTCATTCATAGTCATCTTTGGGATCCAATAAAAAAACCAAATACATTCGTGCATACAACGCATGGTCACCCTAGTGTGTCAGTGCTTTGTAAATATGAAAACCATATGAAAACACCTTACCTGTGAAAAGATAAGCCACAGCCAGTATATTATTCTTTTTTACAACCACGTACGCAACAAAAATTCACCATTTTATAATAAAATATACTGAAAATTAAAAAACATGAAAAATTACAATAAACCGCCATAATTGTTGTCAATATGACAAATCAGTGTTGACATTTAAAGGTTAAAGTTTACCAATATTATTTTATAAATTCAATAAGAATACGTAACAAAATAGTACGATCTACTTTTATTAATGGCTTACATCACTATTACGAATTTCACATTATCGTGTTATAGAAGTGCGGTAATAACGAATTTTACAAAACTATAATTTTGATTTAAAAACTACTATAGAAGTTTTTAATTTACGTTGGCAATTTTTTAGACAAGGACACACAAGTCGCTTCTCGGCTCTCCCTTTCTTTTGGTTTTCTGCTTACATCACTATTACATGAAAATAAACCTTAAACCATAGACTTAAGATATAGTTTTGTATTGATAAAAATATGTAGTACTTTGTCCAGGAATGTATGTAATACATACATATATAATGTTCTTGTTAAAGGGTTTTACCTGCGTAGCATGGACCGAAAACCGCTATAAATTACGGTACAGGTATCGAAGATTTTAGGTAATTTTTAAGGTTGAGGTTACCGCTATCTGGGTAACCAAGGAAAAAAAACATGTTACCTCTATTTAGGTTACCGTTTTAATACCGGTAACCTAAAAATGACCTTGTTTTCTAGAAACGGAATATCACAATGCCTACAATTTGCAAAGATGTTTGATCACGGGCTCGTATAAAATTCGTGCGCATTTGTGATTGTCGCGTAGTCGCGTTGTATTAGGTCAACGCCCAAGGAAACCTGCTAGAATTAATAGGGTGATACTAATTTGGAATTATCAGGCCATAATATAATTATAATCAAATAAGTCAGTCGGAAAACGAGTCGGTTATTCTGCTGATGAATTATAGAATACTGAAACTTCATATGTGCCACTGCCACCGGCATCTCCTACATTAGATCCGAATGCATCTACTCCAGAGGTAGATTCAAATGCGTCTGCTTCAGATTTATCTTTTGATATTTTATTAACTGGCGAAACCTTTATACAAATTACACATCAAATTGTTCGCATTATCATGGGTAGTACTAGGGAACAACAAGATCAATACACCAACATTACAGCCATAATTTACTTTTATTAGATCGAAGATTTGCCTTCCAAAGTCTCACCATAATCCAACGGCTATACAGCCCAATAGACGCCTAATGTGGAATATAATGCGTACAATATATTCTGCCACTAGCTGAGGCGGGGTACTGCAAACCAATTGGCCCTACCAATGTGACTATTGGCTAATCGCTATTGCGGCAGTTTTGACTCATGTAAGTGGTTGAAACAGATTTGAAGATTTTATTAAGTGGCGAATAGTGGCGACCTACATTAGTGAAATTTCATAGATGTGTTGCAGACATCGGTCGCCTGTTATGAGGGATGGGCTGTATCGTCGTTGCCATAATCTATCATCATCAGACTATATTTATAGTCCACTGCTAGATATAGGCCTCTCCAATGGTACGCCACTGACATCGATCCCCGGCCGCTCGCATCCTGTTTCTACCAGCCACTTTGTCACCCTACGTTTACCGATTCGCGGTCTCCACTCAGGAATACGTCTGCCCCAACGGCCATCGGTTCTTGCGCTAATGTGGCCGGCCCACTGCCACTTCAGCTTGCTAATCCTGTAGGCTATGTCGACAACTTCGGTTCTCTGTCGGATCACCTCGTTTCGGATTCGATCCTTCAGAAAAACTCCGAGCATAGCCCTTTCCATAGCACGCTGAGTTAATTTAAGTTAGTGGACAAACCGTACCGTGAGTGTCCACGTCTCGGCTCCGTAAGTCATGACAGGCATGACGCACTGATTGAAGATCTTAGTCTGAAGGTTCTGTGGAATAGGTGACGAGAAGATTCGACGAAGTTTCCCGAATGCGGCCCAGCCCAGCTGTATACTTCTGCTAGTTTCTCTTTCTAAATTGTTTTTACCGAACTGAAATGTTTGGTAAACACAAACACAAAAAACTTTGAAAGCGTCACTGAACGTTGTTATCAACAACAACCGCCTCCGGAGTTACATGCTCATTGAACATAAGTATGGTTTTATCCAAGTTCATCCAGACACCGATGCGTAGGGAAGAATCAGTTAGGCCAACCAACATCCGTCGCAAGTCCTGCAGTGATTCAGCCATAATGGCGATGTCGTCTGCAAACCGCAAGTGCGAGATGTACTTGCCATTGATATTTATTCCGCATCCATTCCAGTCCATTATTTTAAACATATCCTCCAATGTGCTGGAAAACAATTTCGGAGAAATCACGTCTCCTTGTCTTACGCCTCAAAGCAGGTGGATATGCTAAGTTTGCTGGTTCTGGATTTGGACTGTCATTGTGGTGGCATGATACAGACATTTTGACACTTGGATATCAACTCAGCCTACCGCAGTCCACTGCTGGATATAAGCCTCTCCCAAATTGCGCCACAACACTCGGTCCTCTGCCTTCCGCATCCAGTCCCCACCAGCTACTTTCATCAAGTCGTCGGTCCACCTGGCTGGGGGGTGCTGTACCCTGCGTATGTCGATTCGCGGTCTCCACTCAAGGACTCGTCTGCTCCAGCGGCCATCGGTCTTTCGACAGACATGGCCAGCCCACTGCTATTTCAGCTTACTAATCCTACAAGCTATGTCGGTCACTCCGGTTCTTCTCCGGATAATCTCGTTATGGATTTTATCCTTAAAAGAAATTTCAAGCATAGCTCGCTCCATAGCTCGCTGAGTGGCTTTGAATCTGTGTTTTAACACTCCAAGTGTTAAAATATATCGTCAGTCAACTTGGCATCGCTGCAGGTACTCCAGAACGGACCAGGTTTCGATGGAGTCAAAGGACTTCTAGTCCACAAATGATAAGCACAAGGGCTGATTATACTCTTCATACTTCTGCATAATCTGCCGCACTGTGTGAATGTGGTCTATGATGCCATATCCTCCTCGAAAACTGGCCTGCTCCGATGGTTGAAACTCGTTGAATGTACACACGAGTCGATTCGTAACGATTCATGAAAACAACTTATAGACGTGGCTTAGAAGCGAAATGGGCCTCGATAATTATTCAATAGGGTCTTGTTACCTTTTTTGAAGAATAGTACGACCACGCTTCTGCGCCTCGCCTCTTGAGTTCTCCCTGAAACGAGGAAAGAATTGAAAATTTCCCGAAGCTCTTTTAATGGAGTTCGGTCGTAATTCCGTCTTCCGTTTAAGAGCCGCCTCGATTTCGTCTTGGCTAATTTCTGGCAGATCTTCTGTAAAATGTCGGGTCAGAGTGGCTCTAAAATCCTCATTTTCGGGGTCAGGTCGAGATGCATACGAGACATATAACTAGCCATAGAAATCTTCCACCTCGGAAAGGAACTCTGGCTTCGAAACAACAACATTTCCACGGGATGTGGTCAACTTCGTTAGGTGGCTTCTTTCTAAGGACTGGACGAGCACCTTCGACCCCCGATTTTTCTTAATCGATTTTTCAATAGAGCTTGTATTAAAGCGTCGGAGGTCACGTCGTACCAGTTTACTGATGCTTTTTTTTAGCGCCCGGTGTTCTGACGAAGTGACAGGTGGATTTTCCCGTAGTTCCCTCATAAGAGCCAGAGTCTCCTCCGAAAGCTTCGAATTCTTGCCTGTGCGTCGCATTTTACAGTCTCGTACTCTCGTCTCTTCATCCCTGAGGATTTTTACCACATAATCAAGAGCCTGGTCAGCGTTCTTTTTGGTTTCAACGGCAACAAATCTGTTTTCCAGATTTGACTGGATCGTTTCAGATCCTACCACAGTTTGCGCCTCGGATAAGTCTGTGATCACTGAACTTGTATTGAACCTGTTGATTACTGAGACATCTCTGAATATGTGCCTTTTATCTGTTATAATAAAGTCTATTTCATTTTAAGTCATAGCATCGGGACTCAGCCATGTCCATTTCCTCTGGGGCTGTTTCTTGAAGAAATAATTCATCAAGAAAAGTCCCTCTTTCTCCAAAAAGTTGACAAGCATTTACCCTATGATTTATGCTGCCAAAACCATGGGTGGGGTCCTACTACCGACTCGCTTCAAATCTGTTCCACTTTAGCGATAAAATCCCCCATGAAAACGTTGTAGTAAGCTTTGGTAATGGAGTGCAAGGCCTTCGAGAATTCGAGATATCTTCGAACATAGCCTCGACTTTATCATAGAGTATGTTGAGCTCGGTGCGTAAACCTGCATGACCTTAAGGCTTTACCTCTTGGTCAGCTTAATCACAAGGTTTGCTACCCTGCTCGACACACTGAAAATTTCTACAACGTTGTCACAGAGAGAACCCGGTGCCGCCTTGGGATAGCTGGTCTCCCTCTCAAAAATAAATAAGGTGGACCTATTCCAGGGTAATAGTGCTCTCACCCTCTCCGGACTTCACACAGCCCCAGAATGTGCCACCTTATCCTTTTGAGCTCTTCCTCGAGTTGCGCCAAGTGGAACCCCCTACCCTGCCGTTACAGTGATCAGGAATAGCAGGGCGGCCGGGAACGAGGGCCCGTAATTTTTGCCAGCTCGCCATAGAAGTTGTGCCCATAATCACCACACTGGGCATACAGGTTGGCGATCGCAGAGCGATGCTTATCGCAGCAATGACGATGCTCCCCGTCACCCGTCTGCTAAATTTAGCAACACCATTTAAAATAAATGGTTATACCGCCATTCATCGATTGTCAGAGCCTCGTCTGTTGGCAAGTGAGGTTGACTTGGGGGTTGGGTTGATTTTGATATGCCAATCTTTAGTGACCAATTCGAGACAATTTGTAACCCAAGAAATGAATTCATGACCACATACTTTGGAAGTAATAGCCCGATATTGGTGAATATGCTGATGTAACGTTCACGCTAACATCATCTTTATAACTTTATTGTAATCTTCTATATTACATTTTGATGTATTTGTTTCTTTTTTATAGGTAAAATATGCATATACATATTTTTTTCTTTTTCTCTTTCTATGTCACTACTCTATCCGCGTGATTGGTTGGCTTTGGTCGGCGCGGGTCGTCTCACTCGCTAAACGTAGTGGTTATATTCTCTTTGATGCTACGCAGCAGGGACCGAAACCGGTGTTACTAATACATGTATTTTTTCGGTTACAACCTTTATTATTTTTACAGGTATTTTTAAAGGTAACCTTAATTCTTACTACTTATATAACCGGTATTCATACCGGTTACCGAAATAAAAACTACCCCTATCTTGCACGTGCCGTCGGCATAAGTCAAAGGGCGGACAGCGCAGTGTGTGTGTATCGAACTTTGACTATGGAACTATTGGACTTGACATAAACGAAAAAAAACCGTGTCGATTTCGTCGTGTTGTCGTCGATGTTGTCGTGTTCGTGACATATTATGGCCGCCTAGTAGTCTTGTTCTTTACAAAAATATAATTGTAGTACTTATCGATAGAGTTGTTTCAGAAAAACGGCGGATTTTTAAATAATCGCCACGCTCAGTAATTCACTGGGTGTGTTGCTTATGTATTATAAGTACCAGGCCCCTCAGAAAGTATTGCGAAAAAAAGTTTTTATATATGGGAGACTGGCCAGTTATAATGTTTTTCGAAAATATGATTATTTATAAGTAAAAATAAGTAAGTTCCAATTTCAAAATTTCCCTCCACATTTTTTGCGAGTTAATTCAAAGTATTGTGTCTCACTGAAATATGGATCTGCGCCGGGAACATTTTAGAGCTATGATTTTATACGATTTCAAGTGTCGCCTGAAACCGGATGAATCGTACGATAGACTTCAAATGGCATTCATGGATGAAGGCCCTTCCAAGGCAACCGTGTATCGTTGGTATAACGAATTCAAGCGCGGTCGACCAACTTTGGGGGATGACGAAAGAAGCGGTCGCCCTTTGACGGCTGTTACCGAAGAAAACGTGCTAGCAGTGAAAAATTTAATCCAAGACAATAGGCGAATTACATATCAGGAGATTCAACACATATTGAAGATTGGATCGGGAAGCGTTCACGAGATTCTACACAGCCATCTTCGCGTGAGGAGGATAGTATCACGCTGGGTGCCGCACAACCTCACCGATGCTCAGAAGCAGGCCCGGGTGGAATGGTGCCGTGATATGCTTAACAAATTTGAAGCAGGCTCGTCTCGGCGTGTTTACGACATCGTTACAGGTGATGAGTCCTGGATTTATCAATACGACCCAGAAACCAAGCGCCAGTCGACTGTTTGGGTGTTTCAAAATGAGCCAACGCCTACCAAAGTGAAGCGATCTAGAAGCGGGGGTAAGATTTTGATCGCTAGCTTTTTTAATTTGACTGGCCACTTGGTATCAATTCCCTTACGGGATCAAAGAAGCATTAATGCCGAATGGTATACTACCAAATGTTTGCCAGAAGTTTTCTCTGTTATAAGCAACAAGCGACCAAACACAGGGCTCCGCGGGCTACTGCTCCACCACGACAATGCACCTGCGCACACCGCACTCAAAACGAGGGACTTCCTGGACAGCACGCCAGTCAAACTCCTGGGTCACCCTCCTTACAGCCCTGATCTAGCACCGTGTGACTTCTTTTTATTCCCAAAAATAAAAAATCAGCTCAAAGGGATACAATTTTCGTCGCCGGAAGATGCGCTGGCTGCGTTCGAGCAGGCTGTAAACGAGGTGTCTGCGGCGGACTGGAAAAAGTGTTTTGAAAACTGGTTTAGGCGCATGAATCTTTATATAGAGGCTGGTGGAAAGTACTTTGAAAAGATTTGATAAAAATATATGTACGTATAGAACAATTTTTTTTAGTTTCGCAAAACTTTCTGAGTGTCCCACGTATGTATTTACAAAAAAAAAGTATATACGTATTATATCCATTGTCTAGTACCCATACCACAAGCTCTGCTTAGTTTGGGACTAGTTGGTGCTGTGTAAAAATGTCCCAAAGATATTTATTTATTACTAGCTTTCACCCGGGGCTCCGCTCGCGTTGAATTCTGTTAACCCACGTGACGGATCTTGTTAATTCAGTCCAGTCCAGTCCAGTCCAATTCAATCCATCCATCCTTTCACTCAGACCGTCCAGTCCAGTCTAGTCCAGTCGAGTCCAGTCGTGTCCAGTCGTGTCCAGTCCAGTCCCAGTCCCAGTCCCACTCACCCTCACACTCCCGCTCACCCTCACCCTCACACACACATTCACCCTCACAGACACCCTGAACCCCACACTCACCCTCACACTCACGCTCACCCTCACGTTTACCTTCACGCACACACTCACGCTCACGCTCTCCCTCATCCTCACATTCAACCTCACACTCACCCTCCACTCACACTCACCCTCACATTCACCCTTACCCTCACCCTCACACTCACTCTCACCCTCGCACTCACCCTCACGCTCACCATCACACTCACGCTCTCCTTCACACTCACCCTCACGCTCACCCTCACACTCACCCAAACCCTCAAACTCACCCTCACCCTCACCTTCACATTCACCCTCACCCTCACACTCACCCTCGCATTCACCCTCACACTTACCCTCACACTCACCCGCACCCTCACACTCACCCTCCCGCTCACCCTCACACTCACCCTCACGCTCACCCTCACACTCACTCTCACCCTCACACTCTTCCTCACCCACACACTCACCCTCACATTCACCCTCACCCTCATACGCACCCTCACACTTACCCTCACACTCAATATAACACTCACCCACACCCTCACACTCACCCTCACGCTCACACTCACCCTCACGCTCACCTTCACACTCACCCTCACACTCACCCTCAAACTCACCCTCACGCTCACCCTTACACTCACCTTCACACTCACCCTCACACTCACCCTCTCCCTCAAACTCACCCTCGCACTCACCCTCACCCTCACCCTCACACTCACACTCTTTGTGTTTTTTCATCATTCATCCATTACTATCCGCTAGTGCGAAGGAATTACGAATTTAGTTTTTTCTTTCTTTCTTTTTTTCTCAAAACTCATACCAGTTTTTAAGTCTGATCATCAGCTTTCAAACAAAAAAAGTTTCATCAAAATCAGTCCAGTAGTTTTAGCGTGATGCTCGAACAAACAAACAAACAGACATTTACAATTTTATAATAGTTATAATTAAGAAGAAGAAGACAAGATAAGAAGAAGAATTAAAGGTAATTAAAAATTGTAGACTGATAATAGTATTGTTTTAGTTACACCAAGATAAATTCGTATATTAAGATGGATACAATAATTATAACAACGTTTAGGTACTTCTAACATAATTTTATCGCTTTTCATACAAAAAATTAGAGAAATCGCAATTTAGAGGTACCTTCCGGCCCTTGTCTGTAAGTCGAAAGATTCTGATTTTCGGTTGGCTCAAAAGACTGCATTTCCAAGATGGCACCACCCACATAAGACAGGATTATTTTTTTCTACTCAGTACAATTCGGCCCGACCAAAAAGTTTCTATAGCAGCCGTATTTTGTCTATGGAGGCGCGCGCTAGAGCGCATGCGTACGAATGACAGCTGGATATGAGCGCCTTAATGTATGCAAAATGTTGAAGAAAAATTTAATTAAAAATCACCGGTTCCCGTCATCGTAGCGAGGTAAAATACATACCAGTTTTTAAGTCAAATCATAAGTTTTTAGTCACAAACAGTTTCAACAAAATCGGTCCAGTAGTTTTATCGTGATGCTGGAACAAACAAACAAACAAACAAACAGACAACTGACATTTAACAATTTTATAATAGTAGTAGATTTATTTATTCCATAGATTCCATTTTCAAAGGTATCGAAGAGTCGAGGCGAGTGACAAAGAGAATATAACCCAGTGTTGCCAGATTGCAAGTTTGAAACTATCGCAGATCTAGGAAAAAAATATCGTATAATTATCGCATACGCTTTCTTATACAAAATTGTAATCATATTGATATTTTAAGGTTTATGACCAAAGCTTCTAACGATTAGTGTGTTCTTTTTAACACCAGCTGTGCCCGGCATGAGTTGCAAAGCTATTTTTGTTTTACAAAAACCTTCGCGGGCTCTCGCACAACAACTCACCAAGACTGTCATTGCAATCGGATGAATGTTATAAGCACACGTACGGGACAAACAGGGACAATCAAAGAAACATTCATTTTTATTTAAAGATAAGTTATAAATAAAATCAGAAAATTATTAGAAAAATAAAATGAAATGAATAAAATGAATGAGAGGATGGACGAGAGGAGATTGACGAAACAAGTATACGAAGCGAATGTGGATGGAAGAGTTGGAAGGGGACGACCTCGGCGAACGTATCGCGATCAAATCGCGGACGTTCTCAAAAAATGCCAGGTTAAGAGTTCTCTAAACCTAGGAGCATGCATGACGAGGTTAGTGGACGTAGATGAAGCGAAAGAGGTGTGTCACGATCGTAGCAGGTGGAAATCCATAGTCTCTGCCTACCCCAATGGGAAACAGGCGTGATAATATGTATGTATGTTGTATAAAATGAAAATTTATTATGGTTACAGCAACAATTAAAACGAAACAATGCAAAGCAGACATACAAAACAGATAACTAATCACACACACTCACTCAGCACACACACTCACTCACACACACTCAGTCACACTGCACTCAGCACTCAGTCTGACTGTCTGACTGAACTAGGAATGAACTGACACAGACCGACCGATGAACAAAGACCGAATAAAATAAATGAGTAGAACAGAGAACAGGACGCAGGTATGCAGTTGAAAGCAAAACATAGTTTTCTTAGGTCTTTTTTGTGCATCTTGTTCAGTCTGTCGTATGCGTCACACATAGTGAGTGAAAGAGACGAGAATTTATGCCATAGCTTATTGTTAATTTTGGTTGCTGTCACTCTGCCTCAAAATTATCGCAGTGCTACTTAAATTATCGTATGAATTAGTAAAACTATCGTGCGATACCTTGCTATTATTTTTATCGCAAAGGACTTGAAATTATCGTAAATTTACGATAATTATCGCACGTCTGGCAACGCTGATATAACCACTTGCCTAGCATCTCTAGTAAGTCTGTGCCAATGCGTAGCATCTCTACTTGGTCTGTGCATTAACCAAAACCAAAGAGAATATAAATCACTACGTTTAACACCAAAACTACTAGAGTTGGGTAGGACACGCAAAATCAATGAGTTTGTATGAGTAACTCATTCTGCATAATGAGGTGGGACATTGTCACACTTCAAATGAGGTGGGACAATGTCATGTTGCTGAGACATTTGATACACTGAAATACATTAAGACATTGTCACACTTCAAATGAGTTGGGGCAATGTCATGTTGCTGAAACATACATATAATACACTGAAATACATTAATACATTGAGTTGAGCTTATATTGTCTAAGATAGGAGTGGGTAATATAGCTTTTGCCGAGTATCAAATCGAAACTACATATCGATATTTGATATCGGATTTTGAAACTATACATTTTCTGAAACTATATAAGTATCGACAGATGAGCATAGTTTTGGTCATATTGTAGGTAGTTAGTATAGGTACGTCGTTTTCGATATAGATCCGATTCTTATATTGGTTGGCAAAGGTATTGCGTGCGTTGCGTTATAGAATACCATATCAACATTGTTAATTCCAGTCTCCAATTTATTTTTTAATTAATCGGCCGTTTAATCAGCAACACACTACAATTCCCTAGTTAAACGACAGTTTAGCCAAAATTCCAGTACATTTTTCGTGTAATCGGCTGTTTAAGCAGAGAATTAACGTTAACGAACACTTGTCTTAGGCTGGTCTTCATCAAAGTTAATTCTCCGGTCAAACAACCGTACACCCACTATTCCAGTATATTTTTCTAATAATCGGCCGTTTAATCAGCAATCAACGAGAATTTTCTGCTTAAACCTCCGTTTAGCACCGATTTCAATTCATTTTTAATATAATCGGCTGTTTAATCAGAGAATTAACGTTGATAAATACTGCTCTTAGGCTGGCGTTTAATTAAACAGCCGATTAATTGTAAAATAACTGGAATCGTTGGTAAACGGTTGTTTAACCAGAGAATTAACTTTGATGAATACTGCTCATAGGCTAGCGTTTAATTAAACAGCCGATTAATTGAAAAATAACTGGAATCGTGGGTAAACGTTTGTTTAACCAGAGAATTAACTTTGATGAAGACCGGCCTAAGACAAGTGTTCGTTAACGTTAATTCTCTGCTTAAACAGCCGATTACACGAAATATGTACTGGAATTTTGGCTAAACTGTCGTTGAACCAGGGAATTATAGTGTGTTGCTGATTAAACGGCCGATTAATTGAAAAATAAACTGGAGTCTAAGGTATTTAAAAATAATATTATTAATTTAAAAATTATAATAATGAAAACAAAAATAAAAGGATCATATTGGAAATCAAATTTAAATCAAACTAAACGAAAAAAAACCCCGTCAAAACTTTGGCTATGACCAGCGACACCAAACAACCGAAAATTGTCGAATATTCCAAATATTCAGTGTTACGAACTTCATTTGTCCTATAGTCCCTCATATTGTCCCCTATTCATGCACGCGTCAGTGTCACAGTCGGTCCGAGTGAGTGAAGTTATGAAGCAACGCCGTTCTTTCATGGTACATGCTTCAAGTTGTCACATCTCGGTTCATTTGTGTTTGTCCCAGTGTAGTGGTACAAAAAATATTTTTGAGGTGTTGCGACATTCTGTCGTTTTGTATGGGACATTTGAGGTGCCTCATGTATGAGTGACACAACTCTAAAAACTACACAAAATAAACGTAGTGGTTATATTCTCTTTGACACAAAACAAATTAAAAATATTTACGAAAATGTCGGATTCTGAAGATGAAAATACGCAAGTAAAAAGCTTTGAAGAAATACACGAAGAAATAGAAAAATATAAAAAAAACCCAGAAACTTCTGAAATGTTTGTATCTGGATGGGATGATGCTGATGAGAATGTCGAAGTAGTGAATGATCCAAAAGGTGCATATGAAATAAAATGCATTGATTGTAACCTTGCGGCCCTGCCCCAAAAATACATGATTACCTTTGATTACATACCTCTGAAATATATAGTCAAAGATGATTACACAGTAGAATAATAGTATTATTTTGTTAAATAGATGAATTTTATAAATATTTTTAAAATAGTGCGTTACTTTTTTTCCCAAATTGAGATCTCACCATGAAAATTAATCTTATCAACTGCTGTAATTGCAATCAATTATTAACATGTTTTTGTATCTTATCTTGTTTTGTTTTTTACAGCAAATCACATTGACTATGTGTTATGGGCAGCTGAGAATGGCAAAGTTGTAATTTTAAGGGAGCTGTTGGCAAAACAGTCAGGTCTTGTACATGCACAAGATGCTGATGGATATACGCCACTTCATCGTGCAGCATACAGTAATCACATTGAAGTCATATCATACTTATTAAGCATTGGAGCCAATGTACATACAAAAACACAACTTGGTTGGACAGCATTACATTCTGCTTGCAACTGGAATAATTATGTGGCAGCTGCAAGACTATTAGCTGCTGGTGCTGATCCAGGGGATCTTTCTGATGGAGGTAAGCTAGAATTTACAGTATAACAAATACAATTTAAGATTTTTCTAAAGTAAGTATGGTTTGCAATAGAGATGGTGAATATAACTATCAACCGTTAAATTTATAACCTATTTATTCATTAAACAGAATTAACCTTAACAAATAAAAATAACATTTAACTTTTTAACAACCCTTGCTCATGTGTTGCCTGCTACTCGCATTGTTTCAGTAACGGGAGAAAATAGTAATATTTTAAACTTGGCTACCTGGACATCACTGCATTCGAATTTCAGCTTAAAAGTGTATAGACTAAGGAGCATGTTCATTCGTATGCTCGAGTGTTTTCAACATGATAAAACATTTCCTAAGTTTACTTTACTGCATTGGATTGCATGCTCTATTACCCTGTAAATAAACTTTAACTATTTATTCTTTGTTAAGGTTTGTTATTGTGATATTTTTAACGAATAGGAGTGATGTGATTGGTTGATTTTGGCTAAGTTCTCTAACAATGTTTTGTTTTTGTCAATGAATTGGAAGACAACTTATTCAAGTACATTTTATTTGTATAATGTTGTTTATCGTTGGGTAAGTTCGGAGATTTGTTTATTTTTTTAGTGAACTGTAGTGAATTTGAACTGGGCTGGGGCTAAAAACTTATTACGTTTCACAATGCCAAGATGCAATGCAATGACCTACTGTGATTTGGGATCATTTTCTTGTTAACGTTCGTTGGTTATTATCATGGTCAGAAATTCAGAAGCCTACCTATTGTATTGAACCCATCGCGCTGCTCAATGAAGTATCACACATAATATTAAAGTAAAATCCTAGTTACTAAATAGTTGTTAGTTATAATTGTTTGTGTCACTTGTTTGAATTGTTAATAAACCGTGTGTTATTGTGCTCAAGACTAATATTTCTTTTCTTGGTTTAATGCCTGTGTAAATTGAACCCTGCACCTGAATCCTCTACAAAATTGGTTAAATTAAAATGCAAAAAGTTTGAAGATTTGCTCAGCCATATCGATCTCATAGGTCATAGGGTAACCAAAGTACTAGTAAAGAAAAACTAAGGGAATCTAGGATGCTACAGTGAGCGAAGATAACTCGAAAATTAAAGCACCCTGACTCGGATAGGTTAGGTTTAGGTAGCTGCGCTCGCTCACTAGAACCCTACATTCCCTTCGATTTTATGTACTTTGGATACATTATAACAATCACATTTCCACTTTCCATCTTCATGTCTTAGTTTGGCGAACGTGACTTGCAATACCGTTTAGGCAACAGTCGAGGTGGTATTGTAATTATTATGGGCAAAGGTTGCGTATTAGGTGGGCCTATAGCTTGTTTCACCTACCATAATACCCTATCCCTACAGGATCAATATGCCCAAACATTTTTCATATTACGTAATGGTGTGTATTGGCTGGCTAATTCATCAAATAGCATCGTTTCTAAAAGACACAAATAAGCACATCATGATCTGCCCAATTCTACGATCGGACCAGGGTCCTCAATCTTAAAACAAATAATCGGGTACAACAGCTTTTACAACGCTGCAAAAATACGTAGTACTTCGAATACTTGTAGATAACAGGTAAGATGGTGGTTTTTAATTTAGTAGCATTATATTTGTTATTGTTACGGACTAAAAGTAATAGATGGCGGATTTACCAAATTTAAGAAACGAGATACTGTAATAGTTTATTCAATATAGGATAGATGTCGCTACATGACCCCATATTTGATAATTGTTCCAATGAGATTATGATTTCATTTCACGAGATAATTTTACTGATTTTTCACGAAATATTGTAATAATAAATAAGTATCTTTTTCAGAGCCTTTTTTGTTGATTCTTGAACATTAAAGTATTCTACTTTTACTGATTTTGACTGGTTGATTATAGTGCTAAAATTCGCAGGTCAGAAACAATTGTAATAGCAGTACTATCTTGCGGTCCGATTTATAAACGCAGGGCGTAAGTTCGATCCTCAAGAAATGATTCTCTTTTTGCATTTTTTATTTTTAGTTCTGTTGATGTACTAACAGCAGTTCCAAACTAAAAGTATCAGATGGCGCTAGTAAGCGGTTACCAGTTTTGTGGTGGAAGATTGGTCTCTATTTCAGTATATTATAATGTACTCTGTGGATCGGACTTCGACAGATAAATGTCAATAATACGAAATAGGTAAACTTCCGTTTTTTAATGTCTCTGTCTCGCTCACTCTCACAATGGGGTGGAACGAGTAGAGAAACCGGTAGATAGGTATAGTCCACAGGTAGCTTATTGTGCACTTGAGCTTGTGTTTATGCCTTAATAATAATTGGTAAAAATGACAAGCTCTTGTATGAAAATGTCACAGAATGACCACAGCTTTTGTGCCATAATAAGTATTGCTCCAAATGATCAATTTTTCCTCAAAACGATGAGCTCTCGTATGAAAATCTCTATTTTTCAAAACGTTAAAACAGAACTGTGAATCACCCAACAGCTTTTTAAATGTCTTTGTCTCAGTTTCACTCAGGGTGGAGTTAGCAGAGAAACCCGTGTCGTCCACAGGTTGTACACGTGTGCGTCATCCCAGCGAAAAAGTGTCGAATTTCTTAATTCGAGATAAGTAAATCGTTAGTGTATGACGTCGTGTAATTGTGTATGAACATTTCAGATTTGTGTGTCCAACCCTTTTTGGGATATTCATCAAAAACGTTTTCCGCTGGAACGACGTCTTCCCAGCGAGACTTTTTTTTTCCAAAGTACGTAAGTAAAATAAAATAGTTACATGGATTAGAGTATAACGAAAGGTAAATGTGTATGCATAAATGAGATTTGTGTGTCTAAAGACTCCAAAGATATTCAAGTTTCCGCTGCGGTGACGTTTGGCTGATTGCTGGATATCATAAACGGTTAGGCGAATAGTTGTGACTTTTTTTTACACATGTTGCGATTCTTTTGTGTGTAATGTTTGTGAAAACAGACTTCGAAAAAAAATTACCGCTAGGAAGCTATAAATTTTAAAATGAAATCAGGTTATTAGGTCCTAGTACTGCGAATATGAGCTCCGAAGCCTAAATGTTAAAGTTTATTTGTACCTTATAAATGCTCACAATGTCATGTTAAGTCTCATCGATGTACTGTAAGTAAATAATGAATTATGAACAAAATTGCTAGGTCTGGGCCACGATGTTGTTCGCCATTCGATTGGACGAGTTTACTATGGGTTGGCAAATTAAAAGGTATCCCATTCGTTAGTGTATTAGTTCAATTATCCATCTGTAAAATTGTAGCCCAATACACTTAATAATTAAAGAAATATAATCAAAAAACCAATGAGAAGCGCAATACAGAGATAAACCAACCAAGTTTGAATGTGTACTAAAAAGCGGACGCGCGATACATGGTGCTTACCTTCCCAAATTGTTAGCATACTTATTGTTATTGGTGTGGTACTTTGGTACAGGTGCGTACACAATAATTAGTAAAAATGAAAAACAACTGCAGTTTAATTAGTTTTATTTTCAAAAGTATCAATTTATTAATGATTATCAATTGTAGATATATGTATGTATAGGTACTTAAAAACTCGTGCAAAAAAAATCAACAACAACAAAATAATAAAAATCTACATACTAAAATCAACATAAAAGATATAGAAAAGGTATTTATACAAAAAATAAGTATAGCTATTATTTTAATTAAATTACTTAATGTTTAAAATCACAGATCAGTTACAATAATTGACTCATTCATAAGCTTAGTAGGTATCTACATTAATGTAGGTTGTTATGTTTATTAAAATTAAAGATTATGTATATTATTCGTAACCAGCTCTACGTATATAATAAATTAACTGCATGTGGGGATCTAACCGACAACATTTGGCGTGGTGTCAATAGAGAGGTGACCACCTTAACGACTATGCCACAAGTGCAGTGAAATTAATTGTAAATGTGAATAGACGAGAACATTAGCAGCTACAGTGAACCCTTGTTCATTGTTTACCT
The DNA here is from genome assembly GCA_949699075.1 of Asteroscopus sphinx. NCBI lineage: Eukaryota > Metazoa > Arthropoda > Insecta > Lepidoptera > Noctuidae > Asteroscopus > Asteroscopus sphinx. Next base: position 13,846,896 of record OX453001.1, read on the forward strand.
CTTTGTTTTAGCCCACTGTCAACGTACGGGGTCCCATCGTCTTTGGATGTATGTTGCCAAACATACGTTTATACTAGATCGACACAGATAGCATAAATAAAAACGCTAGGAAACACAACACGAGGTAGTTTTATGTTGAATCCGATATGAAGAACAAAGGAAGTAAGAAAAAAATTAAACTTAAGTTTTTAATAACTTTTTTCGCAATAAAACACAAAAATTCACTATGCTTGAGTGTCCGTTACAAAACAAAAACAAAATAATCATACAAATCACTAACTGTATGATTTTTTTGTTTTTACTTCTTCAAGTTAAACGGATGGACACACGGACGGAACCTGTAAAAAAAGAAATTGAAATCCAGTTGTCTGTCAGAACTTTGTAACTTCTAAACCAAGAATGTTAATTATCTACATGGAAATCTCACATAATACGTAAAACATTAGCACCACAGTCGTGGTCTCTTTACAATATTATAATTTGTTCTAGTGACCCCATGTTAATAACTGAATAGTACCTACTTATTTTGAAATAATTGTACTGATGACTGTGTAAAGTAAAATGAGAAAAAAAAAAAAAAAAAAACCCGCCGAATACATAACCTCCTCCTTTTTTTGAAGTCGGTTAAAAACTAAAGAATTGTGTACGCACGTGTACCAAAATAAAAACGGTACTATACTAACAATTTTGGAAGGTAAGCACCATATATCGCGCGGCCGCTTTTTAGTACACATTCAAACTTGGTTGGTTTATCTCTGTATTGCGCTTCTCATTGGTTTTTTGATTATATTTCTTTAATTATTAAGTGTATTGGGCTACAATTTTACAGATGGATAATTGAACTAATACACTAACGAATGGGATACCTTTTAATTTGCCAACCCATAGTAAACTCGTCCAATCGAATGGCGAACAACATCGTGGCCCAGACCTAGCAATTTTGTTCATAATTAATTATTTACTTACAGTACATCGATGAGACTTAACATGTCATTGTGAGCATTTATAAGGTACAAATAAACTTTAACATTTAGGCTTCGGAGCTCATATTCGCAGTACTAGGACCTAATAACCTGATTTCATTTTAAAATGTATAGCTTCCTAGCGGTAATTTTTTTTCGAAGTCTGTTATCACAAACATTACACACAAAAGAATCGCAACATGTGTAAAAAAAGTCACAACTATTCGCCTAACCGTTTATGATATCCAGCAATCAGCCAAACGTCACCGCAGCGGAAACTTGAATATCTTCGGAGTCTTTAGACACACAAATCTCATTTATGCATACACATTTACCTTTCGTTATACTCTAATCCATGTAACTATTTTATTTTACTTACGTCCTTTGGAAAAAAAAAGTCTCGCTGGGAAGACGTCGTTCCAGCGGAAAACGTTTTTGATGAATATCCCAAAAAGGGTTGGACACACAAATCTGAAATGTTCATACACAATTACACGACGTCATACACTAACGATTTGCTTACCTCGAATTAAGAAATTCGACACTTTTTCGCTGGGATGAAGCACACATTGTACACCTAAAACGCTTATTACACTACGCGGTATTCAGCGCGCGGTGCTAAGACTGTCTTGGAATCTTATTTTTACAGCTCACTATTACACCAGACTCAGACTAACTATCGCACGCTAACTCATTTCAAGGCGTACGTCGGACGACGCAGACGCTTGGCGCGGAACTTACGTTACGCGATATAAAAATCTATAAGTACTTATAAACTTCTAGAAGTACTCGGAGGCCTTCTAACCGAAGTTCTTATGTGGTCTTGAAGTTTTTTTGCTATATAAAAAATAAGGATGTATTATTTATAAGGTCCTACGTTACTAATACGAAATATTTTAAGACATACATTTATGAATGGTACAGAAGTCATCAATCTGTTAAAATCTTGATGGTTTTTCTGCTTTAAATAAGTAAGTCACGATATAAGTCGATCACGTTTAGAAGTACATCATTTTCTATATAGCATACCATTTTAATAGCGAGCATACCGCACTTCACACCCTTCTTAAGACGTCCTTCCGCTGCGGTTGCCGCGCGCCGACTGAGCGGTCTTGCAGACAGTGTTGCCAGGTCCGATTTTCAAAATCCGGGAGGCTTACTATGGAAAAAGCGGGAGATGTATTGAGGAAAAATGGAAAAAATCGGGAGAATATGATTTTCAACAAAAATCATAGTTTTTGAAGTAATCCCGGTATTATATTTTGCTACCATTCCAGCTGTAATATTAAAATCAAAGCAGTTTGATATTTTACTGCACTGTGTAACAAGTAACGGAAATATTCAGGGCAGCAACTTATCCGTCTGTTTCATTTTATGCAGTTTTTTTGTCAGGTTTTGATCTTATTCCTATTATTAGGCTTTATACAGGGATTGTAAAAAATCGGGAGATTTTTGTCGAAAATCGGGAGAACGGGAGATTTTTAGGAAAATCTGTGAATCTCCCGGAAAATCGGGAGACCTGGCAACAGTGCTTGCAGACTAACTCTTATTACACCATGCGATAGTTAGTCTGCAAGTCTCGCCGCGCGCGTTCGGTCGCGCGGTATTTTAGACTCGGCGAGACTGTGTTATTACACTACACGGTCTCAAAGACAGTCTTAGCTCCGCGCGCTGAATACCGCGTAGTGTAATAAGCGTTTAACATAACATAACATCACGCCTGTATTTCCCCGAAGGGGTAGGCGGAGGTGTATAGTACACCCACATTTCGCCAGTTATGTTATAAGTCCCATGTAATAGGGGGCGAGCCTATTGCCATTAACCGGGCACAAATCCAGACTCCGGGCTGCTACTGAGAATTTCCTAATGAAAAAACCCAATAACACTTTGCCCGACCCGGGAATCGAACCCAGGACCCCATGCTCAGCAGTCGTGCTTGCGACCACTAGACCAACGAGGCAGTCGAAATAAGCGTTTAAGCTTAAGTATATGCGTAGTTTGCGTCCTGCTCTAAATGAGGAGCTGATATGTATGGAGCGTAATGAAACAACCGTCTTAGTAGAACACTAGCACAGAGTACATTATAATATACTGAAATAGAAACCAATCTTCCACCACAAAACTGGTAACCGCTTACTAGCGCCATCTGATACTTTTAGTTTGGAACTGCTGTTAGTACATCAACAGAACTAAAAATAAAAAATGCAAAAAGAGAATCATTTCTTGAGGATCGAACTTACGCCCTGCGTTTATAAATCGGACCGCAAGATAGTACTGCTATTACAATTGTTTCTGACCTGCGAATTTTAGCACTATAATCAACCAGTCAAAATCAGTAAAAGTAGAATACTTTAATGTTCAAGAATCAACAAAAAAGGCTCTGAAAAAGATACTTATTTATTATTACAATATTTCGTGAAAAATCAGTAAAATTATCTCGTGAAATGAAATCATAATCTCATTGGAACAATTATCAAATATGGGGTCATGTAGCGACATCTATCCTATATTGAATAAACTATTACAGTATCTCGTTTCTTAAATTTGGTAAATCCGCCATCTATTACTTTTAGTCCGTAACAATAACAAATACAATGCTACTAAAATAAAAAATCGGCCAAGAGCATGTCGGGCCATGCTCAGTATTATAGGGTTCCTTAAGTAGGTGTACAAACGAATCAAATCGAATATTAATCATGGCTATTTTAGTTTTTGCAATAATCGGCAACATTCGCGACTCAGAGCGTGTTGTTAGTAGCGCCATCTAGCGATAAATTCAAGAAGCCAAATTGAACAAGTGTGTTCAACATAACACAAAGTTACTTTTTGTGATTTTTTCAAATAGAAAGTAGCTAAAGGAGCATTATTTACTATGATCATTTTTCTCTAAGGTCAATGACCTTTGAACTAGGACATTTTAAGTATTTTTCAGTTTTCTGTCTATAACTCAAAAAATTATAATCACATTATACTCGAAATAATTTTAAAAGAGAGTTTTCATAAAGGTCTATCAATGTGGAAGATTATAAGTTTCTACTTTGCATAGTTTAGAAATGGCAGGGGGGGGGACACATTGCAAGCCAATTTGGCAGGCTATATTTCACAGATGGTACACCTGATAAAAAAGTGATGTATGAAACATTACCTTCATTTTAGTAGACCTATTCAATGATACCCCACACGAGGGGGTGCAGCGAAAAAAAATTTTTTTTTTCCCATTTCACATGTATGGGCGCCACCCCTAAAGAACGTAAAAACTATTTTTTTATTCTTTTAAAATTGAGATCTATATGCATACTATTTTTGAACAAAATTTCATTTACTTATGTTTATAACTGTAGAAGTTATTAAGCTGTAAAGGATTAGGACAGACGGACAGACGGACAGACGGACGGACATGACGAAACTATAAGGGTTCCTTGTAGGACTTCGGAACCCTAAAAAACACCATCTTACCTGTTATCTACAAGTATTCGAAGTACTACGTTTTTTTGCAGCGTTGTAAAAGCTGTTGTACCCGATTATTTGTTTTAAGATTGAGGACCCTGCCCTGAACACTAGTTTATTACTGGTTATAGACACCACGCGCGCGCGGACGGCCGCATATACATCATTCCTTCACACTTAGATTTTGCTATATAAATAACCTTAACATAACTTTAAAAACTAAGTTGAAGCAGCTTATGTTAAACACAAGAACCTGGTTAATTATAAATCTAAAAATAAAACATCTTAAAAGTATTTTGTATAATCTACATTTTTTTTTTGCACGCCTTTGGCGTGGGAGTGTGGATGACGGTTCTGGTAGTACGTCAGTTTTGCGTGCAGAAGTACTAGGAGGTAGGTCACCCTTTGACACAAAGATTTCGGGCTGCGCCGGCGCCGTCGCGGCTTCGTTTCCAGTGGCCCTTTCCTCACTCTCGTTCGTTTCACAATCGCCCCATTCTTCCCCACCACCATCATCTGCGACACATTCCGCATCAGGTGCTAGTGCCTCATTAGTTTCAGTCACCACGGGCGAATTGATAGCCTGTTGATCACTAGAGACTCTAGCTGGTAACGCTGCATGTTGTGGACTGTTAACTGAAACACCAGGCGATTGTAGCTGATGAGACACCTTGTCACTATTATTCGTGAGTGGGGGCTGATCATAATTATTACCCGTATATTTCATAATCTGATCGACATGTCTTATACAGCAATGATCCAAATCTTTAATAAACATGTTATACATTTTATTACCTATTTTATCTTTTATTATACCTAACTGCCAAGTTTCCTTACGTGCGCTATACCATCGGGTCCAAACGACATCACCAATCACAAATTGTCTTATTCCGGGCACCGTGGGATAATAAAAAATAAAAAAAAAATAAAATAAAAATCATTTATTGCAGGCATACACCCATATAACTTACACATACAATTTTAATTTAACGAACACAAATTATAGTAATTAAAAGATGAAGTAAATAATTTAATTCAATTATATAATCAAAACAATTTAATAATTTATACTCATTATTAAAAAATTATAAATACAAAATCTCTTTAAAATCAAAATTCATTCAAATATTAACAAAATCAGCTCAATTAAAATTCATTAACATAAATTAATATTTAATTATTGCAATTGAATTAAATAATTATTGCAATTGAATTAAAATATACATAATTATTATTATTATTAGCTGGAATATTGTCAGCCATATACAAAGAAAAGGTTAGCTTCATATATGGCTCGCAATATTCCATTGTCAGATTCATGTACACGGCTCATGAAGGAGGCCCTCGACTTTCTTAGGACAGCGAAGAAGTCATCCACTCTATTCTCCGCGAACATGCCGGACGCGCTACACCGCCATGGGAGCCCAAATATGCACCTAAATGCGTTGTTATATTGTACACGCAACGCGTTGTAAGCGCGTTGCGTGTAGTCGTACCAAAGGTGACATGTGTACAGCGACCGACAGTACGCATTAAATAAAGTAACTTTTACTTGTTTCGTACATTTCGCGAATCGCCGGGCGAGCATATTGCTTTTCGCGGACAACGATCTTTTTTGTCTTTCTAGATAATGAACATGAGTTTCACTTGATGGTACAACCAAATCGAGACGGGACCGCAGATTTCTGCCAAAAATCAACTTAGCAGGTGTTTCCCCAGTGGTACAGTGCACAGTATTTCTATAATTAAACAAATAACCTAACAATAATTCATTAATTTGATACGGCGGTAAGTTTTCTTTTAAAATACATTTCAACATTTTTTTACATGTCCTAACCGAATTTTCGGCTTGACCATTACTAGGCGGATGATAAATGGGTGACGTCATATATTTAATACCATTAGCAGAGCAAAATATTTTGAATTCATTCGAATTAATCTTTATCATTAATTATGGCATATCCCCCCCTTAATTGGGGGAGGCCTATGTCCAGTAGTGGACGTCTTTCGGCTGTAATGATGATGATGATGAATCTTGACATCATTGTCTGATACCAAGACGTTCGGAATACCCACGGAATACTTGAATAAGAATGGAATTGGTATAGTACACAGTTTATTCGGAAACCCGTGTCGCCTAACTCTCCCACTATCCGTCTCACTACTACATAAGCACTGTATCTAGCTTGTATCTAGATATCTAAACGCATACGCGTGCCAGAAATACTACACTGAACGCGGCCCTACTATTAGCTGTCACGTCTGTCACACATAAACGTCGACCATGTGCGAACGCACCACTACATTCGAACAGGTCGTTAGTGATGTCCATGTACAAAAAACTAATTTTATGAATGTTATCGATAGTTTCAACGATTTTCGCATATGGTCTTGGAATAAAAATTATTTGTCCTACATAAGGAATTGGAAAGTTACTGTTTCATGATATACTTAATTATTGAAAATAACGTCTGACACGTTTTAAAACAAGCAGCGCGATGTACGGCGAAAAATAAAAAGTAGTTTTTCGATTTTTAACCTACTTTAAATTTGTTATAAGACCTGGTTTGGTGTTTTGCGTAAATAAGATATACAATTCTGCATATTTACGGATTGGTTTTCTTTTTAAATCGTAACTTATAAAATAATTACTGCCCAACATACTGAAGTCGTCAAAATTTGTTAGTTTTTTGTAAACTTTTTGTTTTTTTGTATTGTATTGTATTGAAAACTAAAAATAAAATAATATGCCCCTTATTACGAAAGTTTAGACCACGTTTAAGGGGAATATAGCAGCCAAGTGGCGCCCCAATCAGTAAACAAATTATTACTCGCTGAATACAAGTAGGTACAGGTACTGTAGTTTAACCAGAAACTATTAACTCTGTAAATTATACTTCGCTGTAATTGTACATAGAAAAAATGCGAAAAACGGCCACTTTTGGCATTTTTTCCATCTACAACTACAGCGAAATATATTTTACAGAGTTAATAGTTTCTGATTGAACTGTACTTCAACTTTTAAAAACGAATTTTCGATAAATTATGTATTCAGCGAGTGATATTTCTTTTTACTGACGGAGGCAACACTTGGCTGCTACATTCCCCTTAAGCACTTGTTAAAACCGGGTGTAATCCAAACTCCATACATAACAAAGGTATTTAACCACCAAAACGAAGAGGAGAGGATATGTGTCGAACAACCAATAGGATTGCGTTATTTTCATATTTCACCGCCTAGCTTCAACATTTTTTTTTTTTTTAAACTTCATACAATACATGTACATAGGTGGACTTAATGCCTTTGGCTTTCTCTCCCAGTCAACCAGCTATTCTATATCTAACGCAGTCTTATTGGTGGCTTGCGACACATCTCGTCTCTGCGTTTTGGTGGAAACCGAGCCTAAAACCCGATTTTTAACCGACTTCAAAAAAGGAGGAGGTTCTCAATTCAATTGTATGTTTTTTTTTGTATGTTTGTTATCTCAGAACTCCGTCATTTATAAACCGATTTCGAAAATTATTTATTTATTTGAAAGGATATACTTCCAGATTGGTTCCATTTTCATCAAAATCCAGTTTTGATGATGGGATCCATGTGAAATTGAAGTAACTTCTCAAATATTATAGGCATACACATAGCTATTTTGGTATATTCATCAACAAGTCAAGCATTTGCATTCAGAAAAAATCATTTGGTGAAGATCTGATGAAGGTCATAGGAGATAAAGAGGGAACTCTTCAATGGATGACAGCAAATTATCGGGGATTATAGCAATCGCTTGTCTTTATATTGTTAATTCCACTCAAAATAATAAACTAAAAAAAAAAAAGTTTTTTTTTTTTTTTTCAGTTTTTTCATAAATTTATCCGAATCAAAGGCACTTACTCCCTAAACTGTTTCACACAAATTTTATTTTTTTATTCTTTTTTAATGAAATGAAATGAAATGAAATTAAGAAAAAATGAGATTGACTTCATTATGTCGACGAAGAAGCAAATATTCAATGATGTCTCTGTGATCAACGCGGTTAAAACCGGAAGCGATCACCGTTTGGTAAGAGGCACATTGAATCTGAACATCAAGCTGGAAAGATCTCGACTGATGAAGTCTACGCTCCGTCCAGCACCGATCCAAATCCAAAACCCCGAGAGCTTTCAGCTCGAACTTCAGAATCGTTTCGAATGCCTAGGGAGCTCAGTGGACGATTACAGCGATGGGTTTGTGGAAACTGTCCATACGGTCGGGTCTAGGATCTTTAGGACCCGTCGTACAAATAGAAACAAAAAGCTTTCTGACCACACTCTCGAGCTTATGGCGGAAAGACGCGAGATGATTCTGCAGTCCTCAGATGATGCGACTAAGTACCCGGCAGCTCAATAGACAGATCTCAAAGTCCTTGACAAGTGACCTACGCCAATTTAATACGGAACGTATTAAAGACGCGATAGAGAAAAACAAGGGCTCCAAAGTCTTCGCAAGAGACCTGTCTATTGGGCAGAGCCAGCTTGCAAAACTGAGGACCGACGATGGCAGAGTCGTATCCTCCAAGCCAGAGCTATTGAAGGAGGTCGAGAAGTTCTATGGACAGTTATACACGTCCACCCGGACACCCGCTGTAAATCGGGCTCACGACCCAAGAGCTCGATTGACCCGACACTATACCGAAGATATCCCGGACGCCAGCCTGTACGAGATTAGGATGGCTCTGAAGCAGCTCAAAAACAACAAGGCACCGGGTGATGACGGAATTACGGCCGAACTCCTGAAGGCGGGTGGAAAACCGATCCTTAAGGCCCTTCAGAAGCTGTTTGATTCCGTCATTCTCGAGGGAAGAACGCCACAGGCATGGAGCAGAGGTGTGGTGGTACTCTTCTTCAAAAAGGGCGATAATGCTCTACTGAAGAATTATAGGCCCATCTCACTTCTGAGCCATGTCTACAAGCTGTTTTCGAGAGTCATTACGAACCGTCTTTCGCGCAGGTTTGACGACTTCCAGCCTCCCGAACAAGCCGGTTTCCGAAAAGGCTTTAGCACCGTAGACCACATACATACGCTGCGGCAGGTTATACAGAAGACCGAAGAGTATAACTTGCCTCTTTGTTTAGCGTTTGTGGACTACGAGAAAGCCTTCGATTCGATCGAGACTTGGGCGGTACTACAGTCTCTTCAACGGTGCCAGATTGACTATCGGTACATCGAAGTGTTAAAGTCTTTGTATGAAAACGCCACTATGTCAGTCCGATTACAGGACCAAGCCTCGAAACCTATCTTTCTGGAGCGAGGTGTGAGACAGGGAGATGTGATCTCTCCGAAACTGTTCACTGCTGCATTGGAGGATGTCTTCAAGGTACTGGACTGGAAGGGGCTAGGCATTAACATAAACGGCGAGTACATCACTCACCTTCGGTTTGCCGACGACATAGTAGTCATGGCTGAGACCATGGAGGACCTCGGTACAATGCTCGATGACCTCAGTAGAGCTTCTGATAGAGTGGGTCTTAAGATGAATATGGACAAGACAAAGGTTATGTTGAATTCCCATATAGCACCCATTCCCGTAAACATCGGAGAATCTACACTCGAAGTTGTTGACGATTATGTATACCTAGGACAAACTGTCCAGCTAGGTAAGTCCAACTTCGAGAAAGAGGTCAATCGTCGAATCCGACTCGGTTGGGCAGCGTTCGGGAAGCTACGCAATATCTTCTCGTCCAAAATACCGCAGTGTCTCAAGACGAAAGTCTTTGACCAGTGTGTGTTGCCAGTAATTACTTACGGTACTGAAACGTGGTCGCTCACAATGGGCCTCATAAGAAGGCTCAAAGTCACTCAAAGGGCAATGGAGAGGGCTATGCTCGGAGTTTCCCTGCGTGATCGAATCAGAAATGAGGAGATTCGCAGGAGAACGAAAGTAACCGACATAGCCCGAAGAATTGCCAAACTTAAGTGGCAGTGGGCGGGGCACATTGCTCGCAGAACGGATGGCCGATGGGGCAGTAAAGTTCTGGAGTGGCGACCGCGTACTGGAAGGCGCAGCGTGGGTAGGCCCCCCACAAGGTGGACCGACGACCTGGTGAAGGTCGCGGGAATCCGCTGGATGCGGAAGGCACAGGACCGGTCGTTGTGGCGATGCTTGGGGGAGGCCTATGTCCAGCAGTGGACGTCTTTCGGCTGAAATGATGATGATGATGATTCTTTTTTAAGTCGGTTTTTACTTTTTTTAATGTGGTTTATGTTTATGATAATTATGATAATTGATAAATATAAAAACTCGAAATTGCGAATAAATAATTTAAAAAAAAATCTACCTAATAATAAAATTATTATGCATTTAAAATAATAAAAATGAGGAATATTTATTTTAAAACAGAAAGTATACACCGAATTAATTATATCGATAATGCATTCAATATGTTACTACACTATCGATACACGGGGATTTTGGTGACAGTCAGGCAAATAAATTGAAGGCGACATCGAAAGAAACGCAATACATTACGCGGTTACTCACGTAGTGAAAGTCGATATCCATGTTTTATAAGCAATGTATATTTTTTTATCAGTTTGCGATAACATCGTTTTTGTCATGAATCACATAATACTAAGAAAATATTTGGAAATATCACAACTAATTAAAGGTTTTTAGACTTACCGATGAAAAGAAATCCCTCCTTTAGTTAAACTACACACCTCGCTTCTTTTTCGGCATGATATAATGGCGCAAGACGGCATAATTATTATTTTTTCGCACAGCAACGTACTCTGTCACAGCCTGGACGCAATGTCGCGGATTTTGGTTACATTGGCGCGTCTGCTCAAAAGCGCGGCGCGCCTATCCCGCCCACAATTCCCCTCTATTATATTCATTTCCTCTATGGGAATACCAAATGTTGAAAATATAACCTTTAGTTTCGTTATCAACGCTTTAGTTGAAGTTCCATTGTGCATGTGTAGGCATTCTACTCATTTATTGAAAGAATCTACAAGCACGAGATATACCCTTTGTCCTACGGTCATATAATCTATGTGCACGCACTGCCAGGCCCCGGCGGCGGCGGGCCAGGGGGCGGGGGGGTCGCGCGGCGCGCACGCTGACGCATGTGTGCACCACACGCGCTCGATGTCGCCGTCGATACCGGGCCACCACATCCTACTACGCGCGTTACTTTTAGTCTTAATTATACCTAAGTGGGTGTCATGCAATTCGCGTAACAGTCTTTCTCGTTGAATCGACGGAATAACTATTCTATGTCCCCTAAAAAGGCAACCGTTTTCGTACTGTAGGACTTGCACTGAAAATAAGGTAAAACAGATTTACAATTTATTTTTCGCGGCCACCACTTTTGCGTGTACTTAACCGACTGTTTGAATCACCGTATCGCTCTCAGTTGCCTGTTTTATCTCTCGTATCGAAGTGGCGGGCGATGTTTCATCCAAAAATTTTAGTGCAAAATAAGTATCTAAATCACTATCGGTGGCTTCCGACATATTTGTGCATTTTAACGGCGCACGTGAAAAATAATCGGCCACTAAATTGTTATCCCCAGACACGTAGGTACTGCACTACGTAATTATAAGCAGATAACGTAATAGCGTATCTCTGGAGCCTCAGTGCTGTCGTTACCGGTATACCTGTCTTATTATTAAAAATGGAAACTAAAGGCCTATGATCAGTTTTTAAAATAAATGGCTCGCCACGACCGTATAAATACTGATGGAAGCTTTCACACCAAATATGATAGCAGTCGCCTCTTTCTGTATTTGACTATAGTTTCGCTCGCTGGCTGTGAGCGAATGAGACGCATACGCGAGCGGGCGCTCCTGCGCATCGTTTTCTCCGCGCTGCGCCAGCACGGCGCCAAGCCCGGCCGGCCCGGCGTCCAGCGTGAGCACGAGCTGCGCCGTCGGCTCGAAGTGCGCCAACACACGCTCCGACGCCAGCTCGCGGCGCACTGTGTCCATGGCCTGCCGTTGCCTGTCGCCCCACTGCCACGGCGCATCGCTCCGTAGTAACCACAGAGTACTGTAATATATATGAACAAGAGTGCCATCTTGAGCCAAATTCAAGCATGTATGGAAACTAGCGCCACCTGGTGATAAGGCGGCGAAAAAAATGTCGTGGATGGATAGATATAGGTAGTTATAGGTATTCCTAGATTTGTGTATGTGTGTGTGTATTTGTATACGTTCGTATACATATTATTCTGTTTTTCTTTCTATGAAATTAATTACTCTCTTAGATTGCTTTTGATAAGTTTGTGTTGATCCATCATTGTAGAAACAACAGTTAAAACAATAAACTTTAAATTTAACAACACTTAGTGAACACTGAATTCACTGATCCGATTGTCGTCTTAATATGGAGTAACTAATGAAATAACACAAACATAACAAAAAAACAGATTCAAAACAAAACAGAAAACGCATGGAAATCATACAAAGTTCCATCAAAACTTTTCTAAATGTCGGTTAGGGTTGGCAATCCGAGATCGATATACCGAAGAATCGATTTTTCACGCCCAAAAGATCGATTCTTTAAATCGATATGTAGTACTGAATCGATATTTCACCCTTGAAAATCGCAATTCGATTTTTTTTGGCAAAAACCATAAAATTATTTACAATTACTTGAAAGTACCCGTAATATTGAGGTTTGTGATGTCATATCACGGTTTATTTAATCGCTACTAGCGCCGCCACGAGAAATAATAAAATAAATTAATATTTTTGGGACTTTTTTTACACAGCACTATCAAGTCCCTAACTAAGCAGAGCTTGTACTATGGGTACTAGACGATGGATATAATACTTATGTACTTTTTTTTTAAATCTTTAGATACCACTTAATAGCGCGTTATTTATGATTTTATTTAACGTCAATTAGTTGTAACACCTTTGGGGAACACCCAGTACTTTGGGGAAAATCTAGTTAATGTTTTATCGTTAGAAGTGCAGTCTTTCCCAGAATATTGTCATTGTAATAAAATACGAAATTGAAATTACAATTTACATATATATATATAAATATTGAGAGAATTTACGATCTAGTTGTTATAAATTTAAGTAGCTATAGGGGCTCTAGAAATATATTTTTGAACCTTAACGAATACAAAATATTGTAATGAAAAATCGTCTGACTTTGATATGGTAATAAAAATAATTGTTATTATCGAATTCCTTGAACGAAAAAAAAAATATTTTGCTGATAAGAGATTATTTATTATGCTATCTTTCTTGTTTTACATAAAATGGATTTATATTTACTTTATAAATGCAAAAATTAAAAAAACATCGATTTTTTAGAAATCCAATCTTTTAAACCCCGATTTTTTGTGAATCGATGCATCAGCTTACGATTCGAAGCGATTTAAAAATCGATCTTTTTGGAAAGAATCGACGTCCCTAATGTCAGTCGGGTAAATACGGAGGGCATTGTTTAGTCGGTAAAACAGGATGGACCGATGGAAAGAGTCATCTATGTTTTCTAATGAGCATTACACGTTGTATTTGATGTGCCGCTGTAGCCAGAGATGGTGCTGATGCTAGTATTTAATTAGGCTGCAAGTCTTTCTACTGGACTGTACCCCCCCTGGTAGTAACTCGTGAGAAGGACTCAGTATCGACGATGCGTTAGGAATAAAATTTCTATAGTAATTTACGACGCCTAAGAATAGTTTTACTTCGGTGACGTTAGTCGGTTTGGGAGCGCTTAATATGGCCTTGACCTTATCGGGACTAGTCATTAGCCCCACTTTACTAATTACGTAGCCTAAATAAAGTACGCTCTCTCTAAAAAATTCACACTATTCTTTCTGTAGACGAAGACCGGCTTCGCTTAGTCGAGCTAAAACTTCCGTTAGTCTTTTAATGTGTGAATTCCTATCGGGACCCGTTACACAAATGTCATCGAGCCATTTACTAACTCCGTCTATTCCAGCCAATAGTGTCTTCATGGATTTTTGAAAAATTGCCGGTGCGTTAGCTAGAGCGTAAACTAAACGCGTATATTTATATAGCCCTTTATGTGTATTAATCGCCGTTAGTTCTTGTGAAGACTCGCCTAAAACAAATTGATTATAAGCGTTTTTTAAATCAAGCTTACTATATAATTCGCCCCCTCCAATTTTAGCAAAAACCTCTTCAATCCTAGGTAAAGGATATTTTTCAATTACGAGGTCCTTATTTAGTGTTACAGAAAAATCTCCTGCTATTCTAACCTTATCGTTTTCCTTCAATACAGGCACTATCGGCGTAGCATATTGCGAGTGATTTATTGACACCAAAATACCTGAATCTACTAAACTCTCTAATTCTTGTTCTACCCTAACTTTTAGCGCAAAGGGTACAGTTCGTGGCTTGAAAAACTTTGGAACAGAATTTTCCTTTAGTTGTAGGGTAACTTTAAATTTGTTGAATGACCCCAACTCATCCCGCCACAGTTCAGGATATTTTCCTAGCAATTCCAGTACATCATTGTCACTACACACTAAAGACTTGATATCTGTTGTTATGATTAAATTAAAGGCAGACATAAAATCCCTACCTAACAAAGGAGGTCCTCCATCTTTAACTACAAAGACTTTAATATTTCTTTGCATCGTATTAAAACTTGCTTCCGTAGTGAAAAAACCTAATGGAGAGATTTTATGTCCATTGTACAAGCACATTTTTACTTATCAGTTTTGTAATTTATGATGCGAAAACATTTTAAAGTACAATTTATCCGAAATTACACTGTTGCCAGATCCTGAATCTAGCTCCATTTTAATAAATTGTTTACCTAGAAGTAGTTCAATATGAATAGGCTTATCGGCCACGTACCTTATATTAAAGTTATGGCACTCCTCACAAATCGTGTCCTGAGACTGGTTACCACTGCATTCCTCATTGGTATCGACATAATAAAGGCGTGATGAGCGTTTAGAATTACCACACACTTTCTTTAAATGGCCCTTTACACCGCACTTTTGACACCTATAGCCCTTGTAACGACACTTATCGTTATTATGATTCTTCATTCCGCAAACCGAGCAGCGATCAATATCGCGGCGAGCTGACGCCTGTGCACCACCAGCTGAAACACGTTCACGGCTAGATTGCCCCTGGAATCTCGCACGATACACTGGTTCCTCCTTGACAGAAACGACTTCAGTACTGGTGCCTAACATGGCCTTCGCCTCCTTGGCCCACGCCGCCTGTTCTGCCACTTCAATAGCCCGCGCTAACGTGAGAGTAGACGGGCTCTGCTCGAACAGCTTGTCGCGTTCTGGACCAGCACTCAGGCCGAGAACGAAACGATCCCTCAAGTTCGATTCTATAGCGGTGCCGAAGTCGCAATGCGTTGCCAAACCTCTTAATCGCGCCGCCCATTCTCCTATGATTTCGCCTGATTTTCTGCTAGCTCCAAAAAATCTCGCCTTGTCCACAAATGAGCACTTTTTTGGTTTGAAATGACCATCGAGTAAGTCAACTAGGTCCTTGTAGCTTAGCGCTTCCAACTCCTTCGGAAAAACGAGATTAAGCACTAAACGGTAGGACTCCTCCGTGAGATGGGTCAGTAGAATTCCACTCTTCTTTTCATCGTCCACACTATTTATCTTTAAGAACTGCGTTAATTTACCTTTGTGTATTAACCATTCGCTTGTCTTATGGTCAAAAACCGGCAAATTACCAAAATACGAGTTCATTTTATTTTTATTTTTGTTCGTGGGTAGACCAACGATCGTCGCCAGTGATATGTATGGAGCGTAATGAAACAACCGTCTTAGTAGAACACTAGTTTATTACTGGTTATAGACACCACGCGCGCGCGGACGGCCGCATACATCAGGAGCTCTTGTAAAAAAATTCAATTTTGGTCACACAATGACCCCACAGCTCTTGTGCCATAATAACAATCGCTCAAAATGACCTATTGTTGCTCAAAATGACAAGCTCTCAAATGAAATTCTCAAATTTTTGAACCCTTGTAGCTGGTTACATAATCAACCCACAGCTTAGGTGCCGTTATAAGTATTGCTCCAAATGACCAGTTGTAACAATATATAGCATTATTTTTTTCTGGCCGGACTTTCAGAAAAGGCCCAATTTGAATGATGTCCTTTTTAGGGTTCCGAAGTCCTACAAGGAACCCTTATAGTTTCGTCATGTCCGTCCGTCTGTCCTAATCCTTTACAGCTTAATAACTTCTACAGTTATAAACATAAGTAAATGAAATGTTGTTAAAAAATAGTCTACATATAGATCTCAATTTTAAAAGAATAAAAAAATCGTTTTTACGTATTTTAGGGGTGGCGTCCATACATGTGCAATGGGGATGGAAAATTTTTTTTCGCTGCACCCCCTCTTGTGGGGTATCATTGAATAGGTCTACTAAAATGAAGGTAATGTTTCATACACCTCTTTTTTATTAGGTGTACCATCTGCGAAATATAGCCCGCAAAGTGGCTTGCAATGTGTCCCCCCCCCTGCCATTTCTAAACTATGCAACGTAGAAAGTTATAATCTTCCACATTGATAGACCTTTGTGAAAACTCTCTTTTAAAATTATTTTGAGTATAATGTGATTATAACTTTTTGAGTTATAGAGAGAAAACTGAAAAATACTTAAAACGTCCTAGTTCAAAGGTCATTGATCTTAGAGAAAAATGATCATAGCAAATAATGCTCCTTTAGCTACTTTCTATTTGAAAAAAATCACAAAAAGTAACTTTGACATCTCACACTTCTTAAATTTGGTTTCTTGAATTTATCGCTAGATGGCGCTACTAACAACACGCTCTGAGTCGCGAATGCTGCCGATTATTGCAAAAATTAAAATAGCCATGATTAATATTCGATTTGATTCGTTTGTAATTACATGCATGACATGCTCTTGGCCGGTTTTTATATGAAAATCTCGTCCACAGAGTAAGTATTTACCGTGATTCAGCTCGTAGCAGTTTTTGCAATTTCTGAATTGAGTGATCCACATATCGGACAATAGCTTCATTCGCTTGTGTTTGACATATTTTTGGATTCTGGATATGAGTTTTAAGAATTTTTGACTAAATGTCTGTTTTAATTATATCACTAAAAAAAGATCACTCGATCCAGATGGACATGACGCCAAGACGGCGGTGAACTACGACTTATTGCAATCCAATAAAAATAAAATGGTGGTGGGTTTATGTTCTGTATTCATTTAGGTATCATCAAGCATTAACAGTTTCCGGAAATTCATTACTTGCTTCCGTTGACTTTTGTCCGCTTTTTCGGGTCCAATACCTACCTACTTAGTGTAGTGGTCATTTAACCATATGTACTCGAAATTAACTTACTGGATAGATGTGCAACTTTCAGCTGGGTAGCTCAGCATCCCTGGTGATTATAATAGGTACTATAAAACATCTAAGAATAAAATCCCAGGCACAGAGTTAACCTATTATCCATTGTTTCAGGGCAAACCCCAATGCACCTCGCAGCAGCAATTAGTCATTGTAAGTCAACATTATTAATTTTATTTTTGAGAGATGACACTGTAGCAATAGCTAATAAAATAAATAATGCTGGTGAAACTCCAGAAAAGTTGGCCCAAGGACATGGAATATATGCCCCTTTGTTTGAAATGGTTTGTCCAGCAGTGTCATATATAGGATCTTTAGCATTTACTTCTAATCCTTATTTGAGACAGAAATCTGTAGTCGGATGCTATTAAAATAATTATGCAAAATACTGAAAATGATTTTTATTTTAAACTTGTTTGGGCACCATTCCACTGATTATAAAAGTAACAACTAAACCATAAGTAGTATTATATTATGAACACAACATTAATATTTTATATTGTTACATACATATCACAAATATAAATTACTAGCTTTTACCCGCGGCTCCGCTCGCGTTAAATTCTGCTAACCCACGTCAGTCCAGTCCAGTCCAGTCCAGTCCACTGTCCCACTGTCCCGCTGTCCCGCTGCCCTGCTGCACCACTGCCCCACTATCCCACTGCCCCGCTGCCCCACTGCCCCGCTGCCACACTGCCCCGCTGCCCCACAGCCCCGCTGCCCCGCTGCCCCACTGCCTCGCGGCCCATCTGCCCCGCTGCCCCGCTGCCCCACTGCCCCGCTGCCCCACTGCCCCGCTGCCCCACAGCCCCGCTGCCCCGCTGCCCCACTGCCTCGCTGCCCCGCTGCCCCACTGCCCCGCTGCCCCACAGCCCCGATGCCCCACTGCCCCGCTGCCCCTCTGCCCCACTGCCCCAATGCACCGCTGCCCCGCTACCCCGCTGCCCCGCTACCCCGCTACCCCGCTGCCCCGCTGCCCCACTGCCCCGCTGCTCCGCTACCCCACTGCCCGACTGCCCCGCTGCCCCACTATCCCGCTGCCCCGCTACCCCACTGCTTCACTACCCCACTGCCCCGCTGCCCCACTGCCCCGCTGCCCCACTGCCCAGCTGCCCAGCTGCCCCACTTCCCCAATATCCCACGGCCCCACGGCCCCGCCAACCCACTGCCCCGCTGCCCCACTGCCCCGCTGCCACACCGACCCGCTGCCCCGGTAACCCATTGCCCCGCTGCCCCACTGCCCCGCTGCCCGCCGCCCCGCTGCCCCGCCGCCCCTCTGCCCCGGTAACCCACTGCCCCGCTGCCCCACTGTCCCGCTGCCCAGCTGCTCCGCTGCCCCGCTACCACACTGCCCCAGTGCCCCGCTGCCCCACTATCCCACTGCCCAACTGGCCCACTGCCCCGCTGCCCCACTACCCCACTGTCCCACCGTCCCACTCCCACTGTCCTACTGTTCCACTGGCCCACTGTCCCACTGTCCCACTATCTCACCCTATCACTATCGTCCCGTCGCAAGTCCCATGTCCCATCCTATGTCCAGTCCCATGTGCCGTCCCATTTCCCGTCCCATGTTCCGTTCCCTGTCCCGTCCACTGTCCCGTCCCCAGTCCCGTCCCCTGTCCCGTCCCCAGTCCCATCCCCAGTCCCATCCCCTGTCCACTCCACTCCACTCCACTCCATCGTACATTACTATTCGCTCGTGCAAATGCATAGAAGCTTCGATCTGTCGGGTGAGTACGCAACCCACGATTTTTTTTTTTTCTTTTTATCTTTCTTTCTCAAAACCCATACCCGCCAGTTTTTAAGTCAGATCATCAGCTTTCAAACAAAAAAAAAACATCAAAATCGGTCCAGTAGTTTTAGCGTGATGCCGGAACAAACAAACAAACAAACAGACGTTAACAATTTTATAATAGTTAAGATTATAATAGATTATAATAGATAATAGTTAAGAATAATAGTAAAGTATAGTATTTTATTTTATTACTAAATTATGTATCGAAATTGCACATCTGACAACCCCATTTTCTGTCCAGTTCATTCTTGTCCATCCTAAGGTTGCCTGGAAGAAATCGCTGATCGCGATAAGGCCGCCATTTGTACAATAGTTTAAATGCATATTCAATGTAATGTCTTTTATGGTGTACAATAAAGCATATATAAATAAATAAATAAATAAGAAGATAAGATAATATACTTGAAGAAGAAGGTAATTAAAAATTGTAGACTGAAAATAGAATTTTTTAAGTTACACCAAGGTAACTTTATGCTTATTCGTATATTAAGATGGATACAATATACCAACGTTTAGGTACTTCTAAATTTTCTTGCTTTTCATGCAAAAAATTAGAGAAATCGCAATTTAGAGGTAGCTTCCGGTCCTTGTCTGTAAGTCGAAAGATTCTGATTTTCGGTTGGCTCAAAAGACTGCATTTCCAAGATGGCACCACCCACATACGACAGGATTTTTTTTTCGACTCTGTACAATTCGGCCCGACCAAAAAGTTTTTAATGCAATATCTTTAGCAGCCGTATTTTCTCTATGGAGGCGCGCGCTAGAGCGCATGCGTGCGAATGACAGCTGGATATGAGCGCCTTATTCACCTTAATGTATGCAAAATGTTGTAGAAAAATATAAATAAAAATCACCGGTTCCCGTCATCGTAGCGAGGTAAAATACATACCAGTTTTTAAGTCAAATCATAAGTTTTTAGTCACAAACCCTTTCAACAAAATCGGTCTAGTAGTTTTATAGTGATGCTGGAACAAACAAACAAACAAACAAACAAACAGACAACTGACATTTAACAATTTTATAATAGTAGTAGATTAATCTTGGCCGTGTAGTATTTATTTACAATTTAAATAAAATAAATGCATGTTATCTAACAAATTAATACAAAAATCTGTTTAAATTATAATGCGGCATTTAGGCTAGCGTGCGAGCTACCACGAGCTGTAGCTATAAGGAATAAAGACTGCTGTGATTACCATTTTTGATTGCTTTTTATTTTTAAACTAATGGGAATTTTTGAACTTTATGACCGAAAATCCTCATCAAATGCTCATGACGCGCACGATGGGGATTTTTGGATCAAAATTGGGGTTATTCCAAAAATCCCCACTGACGGCGAACACCAATAGGGATTCCTGGAATAATCCCAACTTTTTGTCCAAAAATCCTCATCATGAGATGCATGAGCACTTGATGGGGATAGGATAGACTCGCCTCGGAGCTCGTGACGTCGCTCGTATTCGTGGCGGTATGTGAACATAATCTTAACTATTATAAAATTGTAAATGTCTGTTTGTTTGTTCCATCATCACGCTAAAAGTACTGGACCGATTTTGATATTTTTTGTTTTGTTTGAAAGCTGATGATCAGACTTAAAAACTGGTATGGGTTTTGAGAAAGAATGAAAGAAAGAAAATAAGAAAAACAAATTGTGGAGTGCGTCCTGTACCCGACAGATACGAAACTTCTACGCATTTGCACAAGCGGATAGTGATGTAACGATGGAGTAGTAATGGACATGGGACGGACGGGGCATGGGACGGACGGGACATGGGACGGACGGGGCATGGGACGGACGGGACATGGGACGGGACGTGATATGGGTGGGACGGGAGGGGTCATGGGTCGGAACGGGGCATGGGACGGAACGAGACATGGGACGGGTCGGGACATGGGTACGTAGAGTACGGACTTGTATGGACTAGCATGGACTTGTACGGACGAGTACGGACTTGTATGGACGTGTACGGACTTGTACGGACTTAAACAGACATGTACGGACTTGTACGGTTTATTACGCACTTGTAAGGGATTGTACAGACTTGTATGGTTTTGTGTGGACTCGAAAGGACTTCTATGGATTCGTATGAACTTGACTGAACTGGACTAGACTAGACTGAACTGGACTAAATTTTTTGTATATTTTTTTGCCTTTGGGAAATCCTCATGAAGGGACTCCGCCCGGGGTAGGCGGAGCCAGTGTTTTTTATATTTTTTATGATGGATGCCAAACGAGCATGCGGGTCACCCTGATGGTAAGCAATTTCCGCCGCCCATGGATATCCGCAATACCAGGGGAGTCGCCGATGCGTCGCTGACCTTTTAATTGACGACTCCCATGTCGAATTTGTTAGGGAAAACCACTGACGGAAATTGGATCCACAGTTTTGCTGTACGAGGCAAAAAAATGGCGTGTGTCGGACTCTTACCGACTAAAACCACCACGGTGTTCCATCAACTACATTAGCCGGGGCGTGGGAACCCATGAGTATTCACACAACCACCCCCGACAGGTCCCGGCCCGCCATAAGCAGGCGAGCCCCTTCTTCCCGTGCGGCCTAAAGTCGGCCGCACCCTCCTCGGTGAAGCACACGGAACACTGCACGCCACCTCACCTCACGGGCCTTTACCAGCTACGCCAGCTGCACCAACTACGCCAGCTGTGTCAGCTGCGCCAGCTACGCCAACTGTGCCAGCTACGCAAGCATGCCAGCTACGCCAACTGTGTCAGCTACGCCAGCTGTGCCAGCTACGCCAACTGTGCCAGCTTCGTCAGCTGCTGGTCGGGCAGCAGACTTCTCCGAGTCTACTGCTCGCAGGCCCCACCTCCCGTAATTTTTTCTTCCTCGCGGTCGGGCGGTGAAGCCAATACCCTCGGTCCCAAGAGGCGCCAGAACACTACTCAGCGGGCACTCCTGGTGTTACGAGATCGACGGGGGCAGGAAAGGACAGTCCCCCCGCTGCCTGGCCAGGTTGAGTGCACACCGGGCTCGCCCCTGCTCCTCCACTGTGCCCTCTGTTGGGATCAGATGGACACGTGGAGCAACTCCCCACTGGACCCAGAACAGGCCCCTGCAGTGCCAGAATATTCGCCACAGGCAATAAGATGCCCCGAAGGTTAATCCCTCGAAAGGATTCTATTGCCCGTACCCAAGATGCACCGACCAAACAACTGCCGTTCCCTCCAGACGTGACCAGAAGAACAAGCAGCCGTCAGGCACACGTGGAGGTTTTCTGGCCAGCACCCAAACTCGACTGAACTTAACTTGATTGAACCGGAATGAACTGAACTGGACTTGACGGGCCTTGACTGGACTAGACTGAACTTGACTTATCTTGACTGAACTGGACTGAACTGAACTTGACAGGACTGATCATAACTGAACTGGACTGAACTAGACTAAACTGAACTGGACTGGACTGAACTGAACTGAACTTCTGATGGCTATAATTCATTCTAGGATGAATGAATTATAGCCATCAGAATTTTTTTTTTCATAAAGTGCATACCAGTTTTCAGGTCTAAACATAAAAAAAATACAAAATCGGTCCCGTAGTTTTTGCGTGATGCTCGAATAACCAAACAAACAGACATTTAGTTTTGTAATAGTTACAGGAAAACGGCTAATTATTAACAGGATCCGTCACGTGGGTTAACAGAATATAACGCGAGCGGAGCCGCGGGTAAAAGCTAGTAATAAATATACATGTTGAAATTTGAATCGCTTATTTCCCGAAAAGGGGTAATTGTACTCATCATTTTGAACAACTTTTACTATGGGACCAACACTGAAATCGCGAAAAA
The DNA here is from genome assembly GCA_949699075.1 of Asteroscopus sphinx. Classification (NCBI taxonomy): domain Eukaryota; kingdom Metazoa; phylum Arthropoda; class Insecta; order Lepidoptera; family Noctuidae; genus Asteroscopus; species Asteroscopus sphinx. Next base: position 13,870,234 of record OX453001.1, read on the forward strand.
AAATAAGGTGAGTTTAAGCACAGATAATATAATACTATACTAGTACAGATACCTCATCTAGTACAAAGGAGCGTGACCATCATAACTCGGGCTATTCTGCGGGCTATATATTGTTTGACCTGCTTAGGCGCTCGATGGCGCTCCTAGCAGTCGATAGCAAGCGACATCTGGCGCCTCGGGCTGTTCTATGTGAACTTACTTACGTACGTACTGTACGTACACTCCAACAGATGGCGATAAAAGCGTACTGTACCTAACTACCTGTTTAGATATCTGTGACTCCGCTAATCGCTCAAGGTCACGCGCACAGATTTGACAGTAACTGCTGTAGGTAACAGTTACCGGCCAGCCGCACGAAAATATTGTGTAGGTACATTTCGTATTTAATTAATTTTAATAATGACTAGGTACATTGGTGCATTTTGCAGACAGGTGTCGAAATAAAATTCTCAATAGACATTAGCTTTTACAAATTAGGTGCAGTGTACGCCAGTGGAAACACCTTGACCTTGATAGCGACTTTATTTCGTAAGCAGGAAGGTGGTTTTCGAAATTCAAGTGTTACCCCACTGACGTGCAGCCGAAAGTACAGTAGGTAGGAAAAGGGTACAGTAGGTACAGTCAACAAATCGGAATCATGACCCACGCAGCTGATAATTCGTTTGAAATCGTCAAAACAGTAAGGTTTTCTTCTATGCTGCACTTAGGACATTTTGAATATTACGGAAACTGCATTAAAACGGGTCAGAGGTCTGTGCCGTTTTGAGCTTTGTTATCAATGCAATAGATTTATAATTGTATTGGAAATTATGTTTTTGATAAAGCAGGAATTATGTTTTGAATTTCGAATTTGCTGTCATTTCACATGGTTTCCTACAAACAGCTATATTTTTTAAGAACCCTATACTAACTTTTTCGATTACAGAACATTAATAAAATAAAAATAAAAATGACAACTAATAAAATGTCAAGTATGAAAAGGTGTCAAACAATACTCATAACTTAACGGCCAAATATGTGGAACATACATTTAATTTATAATATCCTCTGTTTCACGCAATCAATGATAAATAAATAACAATATTTGGATATCAAGAATAAAATTTAGAACAATAATTTTACTGGTAAACTAGCTGTCACTGTCAATAGTTAACAAAATTGATAACAAGTCTGTTGCCAGGGAAATATCTGTTTAAGCCAAATTCAACCTAATTGTATTAGAATGTCTGTAGGATATTAAGCTTATCGTGGGTCATGATTCCGATTTGTTGACTGTACCTTACGAAGGAGTGTAATTTATACCTTACCACCTCAGACCAACTAAATAAACTAGGTCTGTGCTTGCCATAGATATTAATATAATAGGTACTATACTAGTTATCTGTGATACTAGTAACCTTGCGAAAGTAAGTAGGTAGGTACCTACATGTTTTCCTGTGGACTACCTATTGTCCTATTAAGTTACAAATTAATCTGTTTTTTCTTGTCTTATTTAGTAAACAATCATGGCATGTTTTTTAGGGTTCCGTACCCGAAGGGTGCCAAACGGGACCCTATTACTCTCGCTACGCTGTCCGTCCGTCCGTCCGTCTGTCCGTCCGTCTGTCTGTCACAGGGCTGTATCTTTTGAACGGTAATAGGTAACCGGTTGAAATTTTCTCAGAATATGTGTTGCTATGAGGTGTATCACGACAAATACTAAAAACAAAAAAAAAGTCTAATACCAAAGGGGGTCCCCATACAAGAAACCTCAAAAAACATGCATTTTTTTCAACGTTTTTGTTCCTGCTCTATTTTCAAAACGATAATATATACCAGCGTCAAACTTGGTCAGATTATTGCTTATTATGTAGTTTAGCAACAAATACTAAAAATAAGACAAACAGACATTTGTGGTGGTACCTGCGTAAGAAAGACATGCAAAAATGCACATTTCGCGCACTGTACGTTGATGTATTTTGGTAAACTCCTTTGAGTAAATATGTACAAACGGCTACACATCAAGCTAGACACCCTATATACCCATAACTGCGCTACATGCAATACAGAGAATCGTCGGAAAGGGACTAAGTATCGTGGCGTCGGCCAATCACAGCGTTTGTTGCGTTGCGCCTAAACACACAGACGCACTTTTTTTGCAAAAAAATATTGCTCATCTCAGTGACGTCAGTTAGTTCCCAAATATCGCTCGACTGGGTTTAACGCGGCTGGGGTTATTGTTCCTACAGAGCAAAAATTCTTACGTAGTTGTTCCGTTCTCAAATTGTTTTTTTACTGTGTATGTTTTTATGCTACTGAGAGTAGTGAGTGTTGCGCAAATATTATTGGCGCCACAATTAACCCTACAACAGCGCCAGCTGATAGTTGTGTTGCGGGAAGGTGGATATACTATTAAAGAGATTGAAAGAAAGACCGGAATAACGGTGAGTGTTACTTTTAATACATTAGTGACAACGTGCCGCACGGCAATAGATAACCCCGGCGACACTGACTAGTGACGTGAGGTCAAGGATCAAACAAAGAGATTTAATATTTACTAGTAAATATTTAATGTCTTTGGGATCAAAGGATGTATTTCGCTGGCTCAGCAATAGCCTAGCCTAGGTATTCACTCTTGCCTTAAGAACGCGTTTGCAAATCTGACAGAAATAATCTATTTTTCGGTAGATTTTGTGACAAAATAAAGCAAAATCATATGTAACTAATAATTACCACGGATAGATTATTTCTTTATCTTAAAATTGTGTTTTATTTCTTTCTTGAAATTTTTGTTTTTGTTTGTTTTTAACATTGTAAAAACGATTTTCCGTTGGTTACCTCTTCTTATAAATTAACGATATCGGATTGAGTTTGGGAACATTTGTCTTCAAATAGTAACATATGTAGTTATAGTTGTTTAAAAATACAGCCGGTAAGCAGACATGTTCAACTCAAAAAGGTGATAAAACTATGAAAATGTTACAAATAGTCTCAGAAAAAAATATTAAATCACGTAAATTTTTTCACATATTTTATTTTTACGCGTGAATATTTTGCAGTAAGGGTTATCTTCCCTTAATTTCACTGTCTTGATTTATAGCACAAAAAAATCCACGTAACACGAAAATATAAGAGAAAACAAATAGTTATATTTTTCAAAGTATCAAAAATACCTACTTATTATTCCTGAAGCTATCTATCTATGCGTGTGTGTGTTTGAGGCGTGTCAATAAAGAGGTGCAATTGATGCGATTCGATACCTATTTATTTTGCAAACGCGTCCTTAAGAGACCCAAGTTATATGAATGAGCTATCTATTTATTTATTATTTATATAACAAATTAGACAAACTTAGGTATACCTATGTTTTTTGCAACAGTATTTAAGTAGGTATCTGTTGATATAAAATATAAGTTAAATATCATTTTGTTTTAGAGGACAACATTGCGACGCAATGAGGAGACTGGGGGTGACCTATCAGCTCACCACCGGCAGCTCTACCAACGCGCTACCAACGCTGAGCAAGGTGTTGCTATTGTAGCGGAACATAATAATCAGCCATTTTTGAACACGCAGTTTACTGCCACACAATATAGCGTAAGTTGACTACTTTTTCTAATTACCTACGTTTATTTTATTAAATCTGAAAAAAAAAACAGACGCTAACAAGTCACAACTGTTTTCCAACAGTAAACTACTAACAAATCAATTAAGCGTATTTATTAGTTCGCGTGTAGGATGCAAAAATCAGACAAAAACTGAGTTTTTTTAAATCAAATTATCTTAAAGTATTATGCGTCATAAATATTAAAAACATTGTGTAACTTTAACCGTTTACGCAGCGCACGCAACGGAAGCTCTCAAAAGGAATATTTTTTTACCGTTTTTGCACCCTTTTTCAATTATGCTCTGCTTCTATTGGTCATAGCGTGATGTTATATAGCTTAAAGCCTTTCACGATAAATGGGCTATCCAACACAAAAATAATTTTTCAATTCCAACCCGCAGTTCCTGAGATTAGCGCGTTGAACCAAACAAACAAACTCTTCAGCTTCATAATATAATATAATAATATATATATACATATATATAATTAATATATATTGTATATAATAATATTTATAATAAAAAAAATATTTTGCATAATATATAAGTATAGCATATAGTATTTTTTCCCGTTTTTGCAACATTTTTCATTTATGCTCCGCTCCTATTGGTCATAGTGAGATGTTGCATAACCTAAAACCTTCCTCGATAAATGGACTATCCAACACAAAAATATTTTTTCTATTCCAACCAGTAGTTCCTGAGATTAGCGCGTTCATCAAACAAACAAACTCTTTAGCTATATAATACAATATATAAAATATATAATGTATATAATAATATTATACATTATTTATAAACATTTTTTTTTGCATGAATAAAATGTTGCAAAAACGGGAAAAAATACTATATATAAAATATATATTTTATATTATAAAGCTGAAGAGTTTGTTTGTTTGGTTGAACGCACTAATCTCAGGAACTACTGGTTGGAATAGAAAAATTCTTTTTGTGTTGGATAGTCCATTTATTAAGGAAGATTTTAAGCTATATAACATCACGCTACAACTAATAGGAGCGGAGCATAAAGGAAAAATGTTGCAAAAACGGGAAAAACTACTATTTATTTTTATATTAATTTAAAATATTATTATAAACATTAAATATATTATATTTATGTATATTTATATTGTATATATTATATTATGAAACTGAAGAGTTTGTTTGTTTGTTTGAACGCTCTAATCTCAGGAACTTCTGGTTGGAATTGAAAAATTATTTTTGTGTTGGATAATCCATTTATCGAGAAATGCTTTAAGCTATATAACATCACGCTACGACCAATATGAGCAGAGCATAAATGAAAAATGGTGCAAAAACGAAAAAAATACTCCCTTTGAGAGCTTCGCAGTGGCGTGCAGTGTTCCGTTTGCGCCACCTAGGAGGGTGCGGCCAACGTTAGGCCGCACGTGGAGAAGGGGCTTGCCTGCTTGTGGCGGGCTGGGACCTGTCGGGGGTGGTTGGATGAATACTCACGGGCTCCCACGCCCCCGGCTAAGGTAGTTGAAGGGACACCGTGGTGGTTTTAGTCGGTAAGAGTCCGACACTGGCTCCGCCTCAGCGGGCTGGTGGGCTCAGTATCGCGTTATCCAATTCAGTAATGGAAATTTCTATAGATCTTTCTATCTAATAGTATGAGAACGCCAAAAATCCACTTTTAGTTATTTTTTTTGTCAAAAAAATGTTAAAGGGCTCTTAACTATATGAGTTGTAATTCTTTTTTCAGAAAATATATTTTTTACTATTGTTTCAGGTATCAACTCAAACAATCCGACGAAGATTACAGGCCGTTGGGCTAAAGACTAGGATCCCGGCCAAAAAAATTGAATTTTTTCCTGCCCGTGCTCAGACTAGAGTAAATTTTTGTTTGCAGTATTATGATTTCGATTGGTAAAATAATGTCGTCATATTTATTGTTGACGAAAAAAATTTTTAAATCCGAAAATATTCATGGTAAATTTTACCATATTGCACACTTCTGATAAGAGTGAGATAATGAGGTAAGGTAACTTCGTAGGCTACGGTAAACTTATTAGTTTACCCATTATAAAACTAACCAAATTAGGTAAAACGATTTTAATAGTGTATCTTTTTTGTATTTGTTTTTAATGCTTATATTTAAAACTGTGATAATTATCTTAATTTCGATCGTTGGTTTTGATTTTTTTAAGCATTTAAAGCTTCTGTAGAAACACATAATTTTATTTTTTTATAATCACTGAGGCGCACCGAATGCACCACATCCGATCTGATTGCATCGAACGCGATGCGTGGTGGCGCGGTGTGGTAAGTGACCACCCCGTGCCGCTTCAGAGTGCGGATTTGACCCTTACTGATACAGCTATCAAATTTAATGATTTTCATTTATAAATACGATAGAAGTATGTGGTAAGTGTTAAACTCGCACTAGGCCCTCTGGTGTGCATTGGCCACGTGACGCGTTTGGTGTGGATTGTCTCATGTTACATAAACATTTGGCAACCGCGGTTGTGCAGCCCCGCACCGCGTTCGATATGTGGAGAGCTCCTTACTTATGTTTGATTATTGTTCTGATTCAGTTGAATGTGTGTTAATTTCTAAATATCAATAACTTTGTTAATTCATGATCTCATTACCAATTTTTTGTCAAGTGTTGATTTATATTACTCCTATGTATTAAACTGTTGTAACTATTTTTATTGTCAATTTTTATATTGTTACTATTGTTCGGCTCCCGAGGTAAGTCATAGCTACCTATGTTAATATGGACAGTCTGTTCTATATTTGATTGTAAATATTAAAAAAAAATATAGTTGACTCTGCTACTGTCTGTTATTTTTCAAGTCGTAAACATAACACTATTTAACTGTTTACACAAAATTACTGTAGCTTGAGGATGTTTCTCATACCCATTAGTAGAGAGGATTGTAACTGGATGAATACGATTTATTTTTGTGTTGATTAAAATCTCTCATTTCAACTGTGTTGTATTAATATTTTTAACTATTGTTGGCTCCTAAGGCAACTTGAAGTTACATTCAGATTTTGAAATAATATGTTTTTTTTTGTTTAGTTATTTTATATAATAAAAATAATGATACAAAAATATTCACCACATAAAGGCTGTGACATCTGATATTAAACTATACATTTGATTTTTAATTATTTTTAGACTTTTATACTGATTTTATTTCCTGTCGTGTAATTTCGGAGACACATTGATGACCCATGCAATGAGTGACTCTATTTAGGCCTATTTAGATAAACAAAAGCAAAATTCGCTACCGCTGTGGTTAGCGAAAAATACCGAGTCGTATTCCGCCTGGTAGGTAGGTATTTGTATGAACTTCCGTGGCTATCGCGAAACTAGACTACAAATACCCGGCGGAATATCACTCGCAATTTTTCGCTAATACCCACAGCGGTTTATCTGAGTAGGCCCTTAGCTAAACTTTTTAGTCATAAAGTTTTATTTGCCTTAAAAGAAAGAGGTAACTAATGTTGTTATTACATTGAAATAAAGAGTTGATTTTTAATAGTTCAACGTTGTTTTTGTATTTAACCTATGAAAAATAAAGCAAGTAATCAGTATTCCTCCACTTTACTGTACACGATCTTATAGTTTCAAGCTACCCCTAATCGGTTCAGTAATTTTGTTGTAAAGTGTATCAAACAGATATGTTTATCTACTTACAGGCAGACAAATCGTTTGTCCCTATGAAATGATATATTTTCCCTTAGACCAATAGAATCTGTTGGTCTAAGATTTTCCCAGGCTTCCAACTACGTTTGTGCAAAATCACGTTGAATGCTCTGTTGTGAAGTTGTGACGTAAAGAAAGGGCAAACGAACACAGTTTAGCATTTAGAATTAAAATAATTGCGCAATGCAGGTTTTACACTCACATAAACACAACACACAAAACTTCGTAAAAGTGTAGTCTTCCCGTATATGATGCCCATAACACTTTATCAAGTTATTTAGCTATTTATTTTGTTTAGCATTGGAAAACTAAAATGCCTTTACTGCATTTGTTAGTTAAACGACTAGGACCTGTTTTATCAAAAAACATACCTACTTAATATGATAAAACTTAGCAATGGACACTTCTGCCAGTGCGCACGGTAGAAAAGGTGGTTTATTTTTTCATTTTATTTTAGCTCTTTAGGGGTAAATTAAAAATAGTAACGATGCTTATGTTCTTGCCTAGGGTTCAACCTATTTCTATACAAAATGGCATCAAAATCAGTTCAGGGGTTTAGCCGTGAAAACGTAACAAACAGAAAGACAGAAACACTCGCATTTATAAATATATATATTATATACCTACCTTTTTTTGCCGTGGGGAAGTCCTCACGGACGCACTCCGCACGGGGTAGGTGGAGCCAGTGTCGGACTCTTACTGACTAAAACCATCACGGTGTTTCTTCAACTACCTTAGACGGGGGCGTGGGAACCCGTGAGTATTCACGCGACAGGTCCCGGCCTACCACAAGCAAACGAGCCCCTTCTCCCCGTGCGGCCTAGCATTGGCCGCACCCTCCTCGGTGGCGCACACGGAACACTGCACGCCACCTCACCTCACGGGACTTTACCAGCTAACCTAGTAAGGTTAAGGCTTCAAGTTTTTTGTTTACTTTTATGAGTAAAATTAAACAAAAAACCCTTATTACTTTTACACTCTTAATAATAATAATAAAAGAGAAAAAGTAGATAATTGAGTGAGTTTGTGTTGAGTGAACTTAAGCGAGTAATTTTCTAAATAGTCATCGTTTTTCTAACACTAATAAAATAATGATTGATGATAAATAATATATGTATTGGCACAGAACAAACAATAGTAGGTAATATGGTGCAAAGGTGCAGCGCAACCGCATAATATCGTAAAACAAACTTGTAAGTTTAGTGCAACCCATATTATTACGAGCTCAACTAGCTTAAAAATAATATTCATGCATAATACATATCTATAGGTAGGTATGGTATAGTATGAATAGAGCGCTGCATGAATGGCGCGCCGCTTGCGCATACCGCCGCCGCCGCCGCCACCGGTGCCGTGAGTGGGACGACATAACAAAAATATATCGTGCCCTCTCGCACGATTCACAGCGTTCAACTTCTAATAGTACAAAGTCCAAACAGTCTAGCTTGATGAGTAGCCGTGTGTACTACGTACTAGAGACGACACCTCAAAGAAATTTTTTGTAGCACGCATTAGAGCTCCTGCACTCTCACTCACTTAGTCTGTGCCAGGCCGCTTGCCGCAACGTGACGTGACAGAGTGCTAAGTTTCATTACCTAAATATGCCTTCGTGTGTATTGAGATACTGTTCTAACAACTCGAGAAACGGAGTGACTTTTCATCAGTAAGTTCTAAATATTATCTTTTAACAAACGTAATTTAATTTAATTGTATCAATTGTGAATTGTGGTGACGCGTCACAGAGGTGGCGGCCATGTTTCGGTGATAGTCTAAGCGCAGACGTGACACTGTGACGTGACGTGACAAACATACCGCATATTGGTCTGGGGTAGACAAAACGGCCAGAGGCTGTCACGGAGTCGGCCTAATCCTTTCCGAAAGAATGGCAGAGTGCGTGATTGAGTTCCAATTCTTGAACCCACGACTCCTCTGGGTTAGACTTAAAGTCGGACTAACTCGCTTTTTTGTGTTGGGGGTGTATGCTCCTACAGATAAGGGTAAGAGTGCTTCCCAGAGAGTCCAAAAAGAGAGGGAACAGTTTTGGGACAGTGTGTCAGGATGTCTTGCGCATTTGCAAAGACAATGAAAGGTTAGTTATGTTAGGGGATTTCAATAGTTGGGTGGGAGTGAAACGTGATGGCTATGAGAAGGTGCTTGGGTCGTATGGAGACGATAGAGTAAATGAGAATGGAAGTAATGTGCTTGAGATATGTTTGGAATGGAATCTTTGTGTGACAAACACTATGTTTGCCCACAAAAAGATTCACATGTATACATGGGAAAACGCTAATGTGAAAAGTATGATTGATTTTGTGATAGTGGATGAGAGATTGAGGAAGAAAGTATTAGACACCAGATCGTACCGAGGAATAGGAGTCGATACAGACCACTTCCTGGTAGTTTGCCGAATGAGGGGTCTTTTTAAGAAATGGCGACATCGTACTCCGGAACCTTCGACGGTACTAGAAAGAATAAAAGTTGAGAATTTACAAGATGATGAGGTAAAAGAAGAGTTTAAAAGGAAATTGCGTGAAAAGTTTGACGGATCAGATGATGTGTGTGATATAGAAGAGTTATGGGATGTTTTTAAGAAAGGCGTCGTGAATAGTGCTATTGAAGTATGTGGAGTGACTAAAAGGAGAAATGGCAAACAAGAAAAGAATGTATGGTGGAATACGGAAGTACAGAAGGTAGTGTGTGAGAAGAAGAAAGCATGGGTAGACTGGCTGGCAATAAGAGCTGACCAGAGAATGCAAAAGGCGACGGATGAAGATGTGGCTAAGGCCAAAAAGGAATATAAGAGAATAAAAGAAATTGTGAAGGAAATTGTGAAAAAGAAGAAGGATGAGCAAAAGGATGATTTTGATGAACGGTTATCTGATGATTTCCGGAAAAACATAAAGTTTTTCTGGAAATCCATAAAAAGAGCCAGAGGAAAATCTGCAACCTCGGAGCTCAATAACATCAAAGACAAGGATGGAAATATAATGAATGAGGAAGGATGCGTGTTAAAGAGATGGAAAGAGTATTTTGAAGGACTGTTTGAAAAAGAGGTGATGCAAGTATCGACGGTGATGGACGAAAGGGCAGACATTGAGGATAGGTTTTGTATGGATGAAATTGTAAAAGCGTTGAACAGAATGAAATCAGGAAAGGCTCCAGGGTATGATAGGATATCAGTCGAAATGCTGAAGGCTGGACAGGGCGTGGTGGCTAGTCTGCTGTACCGTCTTTTCAACTTGTGCTGGAGTAATGGCCTGGTACCAAAAGACTGGTGTAAGGCCGTGATTGTGCCGCTCTACAAAGGAAAAGGGTCACAGCAAGACTGCAAGAATTACCGTGGCATTAGCCTTTTAAGTGTTGTCGGCAAATTGTATGCAAAAGTTTTGATTGAAAGAGTGATGAAAGTAACTGATGAAAAAATATGGGATGTGCAAGCGGGATTTAGAAAGGGCATGGGGTGTACGGATCAGGTCTTTTCCTTGCGATGCATAGCTGAAAAAATGTTTGGCCAAAGGTCAAAAAGTCTATTGCGCTTTCGTGGATTTGGAAAAGGCCTATGACAGAGTGATGAGGAATGAACTATGGTCTGCTTTGTCTATCTATGGGGTGAATAGCAACCTGATTCAAGCGTTGAAATCTCTCTATGCGGATTCTAGCGCTTGTGTCAGGATTAACGGCGCCTACTCTGACTGGTTCAGCATCGATAAGGGTGTGAGACAGGGATGTGTAGCGTCGCCGTGGCTATTCAATCTATTCATGGACAGTTGTTTGAAAGATTTGAAAGAGAGTGAAAATGGTTTAGAAATGAATGGGTTACTTGTCAAATGTCTCCTCTATGCCGATGATCAAGTTATCCTTGCATCGTCGGAGGGGGAGTTACAGAAGATGGTAACAATTATGGATGGTGCTTTGAAGAGTAAAGGAATGAAAGTTAATGTTAGTAAGACAAAAGTTTTGGTTTTTGAAAAGGAAGAAGTTATGACAGAGTGCAATATTTTGATAGGTGACGAAAAGGTGGAACAAGTGAAAGATTTTGTATACTTGGGTTCCATGTTTACGAGAGATGGCAAGCATGTGAAGGACATTGAAAGGAGAGTGAGTGCTGGTAATCAGGTGAATGGGGCACTACACACCTTCATGAACAGCCGCAAAGTGTCGGAAAAGGCACGGCTGGCTGTTCATGGGGGAGTGTTAGTGCCTACACTTATGTATGGTAGTGAAAGTTGGGTATGGCAGAAGAAACATGAAAGCAGAATAAATGCAGTAGAAATGAGAGCTTTGAAAAGTATGTGTTGTGTAACTTTGAGAGATAAAGTAAGGAATAACATGATAAGGGAGCGTTGTGGAGTGAAAGAAGATGTAGTGACAAAGATTGAGAAAGGTATGTTAAGATGGTTTGGACATATAGAGAGGATGGACGAGAGGAGATTGACGAAACAAGTATACGAAGCGAGTGTGGATGGAAGAGTTGGAAGGGGACGACCTCGGCGAATGTATCGCGATCAAATCGCGGATGTTCTCAAAAAATGCCAGGTTAAGAGTTCTCTAAACCGACGAGCATGCATGACGAGGTTAATGGACGTAGATGAAGCGAAAGAGGTGTGTCAGGATCGTAGCAGGTGGAAATCCATAGTCTCTGCCTACCCCAATGGGAAACAGGCGTGATAATATGTATGTATGTATGTATGTGACACTATCGAGTTATAATACCAAATGGCCATGTATTTTACCCGTATTTTCTATTAACTTACGGTAATTTTTTCGTATTTTATTTTTAATACGATTTTAGTAGGTTTCTTTTAGAAAGAAGTGTCATCATTAGTGACATTAATATGAATTTAATGAATAGAATAGAATAGAATATATTTACAGTATAATTCATTTATAACGACTTCGCTTATAACGACTAACCGGTTTTAGCGACGATAATGTTTACTCAAGTTAGGTTTCAAAGTTAGGTACTGAGAAAATATAACCGTTTAGTGCGACTCCGGTTTAAGCGACCAACTGCTTATAGCGACCATTATTTATGATATTACGTCCGGTTAAAACGACGCGCAATGTTTTGTTTACACAACCTACGCACTAAAACCTTGGCGCCCCATCTTCACCCCGCCCCGCGCGCTTCACCTCTCCTTATAGGCGCGCGTAAATCACAGTTAGTGTTTGTCACCTGTTATGACAAGTTCTTAAAGCTCGACAAAATAGGTTCTGTGAAGCGAAAGTGTTTTAAAATTGAAGAAAAAATTTAAAATAAAGCATATGTGATTCCTACAAAAAAAATTATTTACCTTAATAGGAAAATCAAACATTCGCATTTATTGTACATATGTATTCATAAGTTAAGTAGATGTATACTTGAGAAATGATCCTGCCGTTTTGTACGTCATCCGGTTAGTACGACATAGTATCGCCGGTCCCTTGAAGGTCGTTATATCTGGATTCTACTGTATTTGCTTAAAAACATGGTATACAAAGGTCTTATAGTATCTTATAGTGAGTATTGTATTGATGATCATCAGATAATCACTGGGTATTTTCCATACTTTTTTAACCGACGAAAAAAAAGGAGGAGGTTCTCAATTCGACGCGTATATATTTTTTTTTTTTTTTTTATGTATGACCACGCATAACTTTTTACAGAGTGGGCCGATTTTGATGATTCTTTTTTTAATGGATAGGGTATATCTTGAAGTTGGTCCCATTTAAATTTCAAAATCAAAATCCACCCCTAAGGGTAGTAAAACAGGGGATGAGTTTTTGTTCACCCACTGAATTCTTACCTGTTAACCGATTCTGTTGAAACTTGACACACATAAATATAGTTCTAGACACTACGACATAATGGAGACCTGGAGTTAGATTTTAACCACAAAAAAATGAAAAATAAAACTTTTTAACAAAAAATTGAACCGACGAAAAGTGAAACTGAAAAGCGAAAAATAACTAATTATGAGTCGGCGCCAAACAAGCAATCAACGAAGATCATTAAATTACTTTAAATAAATAATAAAAACAACGTCACATCAAATACAACGTGAAATTTTCAACGATAAACAATAACTTTCCAAAAATGCGTTCTCTGCTCGGCCACTTGCAACTTACACGCACTTTGCTTGTTAAAAGTTCGTTTGGCGCCGACTCATAATTAGTTATTTTTCGCTTTTCAGTTTCACTTTTCGTCGGTTCAATTTTTTGTTAAAAAGTTTTATTTACACCCTAAAGCATTTCATCGAGAAAGAAGTATTTACAAATTTAAATCAACATTCACAGAATCAGCCATCAACATTCAACCACAGAATCCATTTAATTCGGGCCATAATAAATCAGTACACAAAAATTTGATTGCACCACGAAGCAAAAACTGATCAAGATTACCATACTAAACGCCAGAAACTAACTAAACTTATTTTATTTAAAGGAAATTAAAATATTGTGTTGCAGTTTAATACTCCTTTTATTTATACGCCTTGTAGACACAATAGGTAAGGTAGGTAGTAATGGTAAACCAGCCCCATATAGACTGTAACATCAAACCCCGTAAGCGTTCATTATTTTAAATCACTCATTGTCTTCAGTTATCAGTTATGATGCCACCAACGATGGCACACGTCGCCCTGTGAAACAACCATAGTAAATAAGTTAGTCTTAGGTTGATTGTAGTAGCGAATAAACGCTCCAAATAAAATAAATTTGTCTTTTTAAAACGTCCTCCGGCACATAATTAATTTGACTGGCGCAGCCGGTAGGATTTCCGCGTCGCGAAGCTTAAAATCAGTGGAACGGCGACCGTTTTCTTGCGGTTTTCGGGAATCCTCGAACCAAATAAATCTGTCAAACATAGTGGCGGAGCAGTGACGTCGAAGAAAATCATCTCTAAGACTCATCGGAGGGACATGAGCAGTCTGTGAGTAGACCTAAATCGCTATTCCATTCTAATTCCGGTCCTATTCCATTAGAATAAGTGTCTAGGAAACCTATAGTTTATTTCTAAAAATCGAAGTAAGTTATTTGGTTTCTTTTCATAGTTTAGGCATTAGAAAATTAAAAGATTTTACGTAATTGATTGTGTTAGTATAGAAATCAATCATTGATTTAACTTAAACAGTATAAATTTAGAAGTTTATTGTATTAATAATGGAGAATATTACTAAGATTCCCAAGGAAATTGCTGTAGTCATCCCAAAATTCGACGGAGATGAAAAACTACTTAATTTATTTATTAGAAAATGTGAATATGTTATTAAATGTTGTAGAACTCCAGGTAATACAGATCAAGATCTATATGTGTTTCATGTAATTACGTCCAGATTAGTTGGTAGAGCCGCATCGCTTATAAGCGAAAGACAAGACTTAGATACTTGGCCTGTATTAAAGAAAGCGTTAGAACAGCATTTTGGTGATCCGAGATCGGAAGAATGCATAGCAATAGAGCTAGAAACGTTGAGAATTAATAACGGAGAGTCTTATCTAGATTTTTGTAATCGAATCCAGCATGTTAGAAGCACTTTGATAGCAAAGGTCAACTTGCTAAATGATGAAAATCTTAGAGCAAGTAAAATCACCATTTACAATAATATGTCTATGAACGTATTCCTTTACAATCTAACCGAGGATTTATTGCGTATTGTTAGACTAAAAGGTTGCAACTCACTGGAAGATGCATTAAGCATAGTCCTAGAAGAAATAAATTTCCTGTATCAATATAACACCAGGGGGCCGACCACCATCTCTTAAAGCAGTATTATTTTAATCTTACTTTGTCTTTTCGTACTACAACGTCCTTAAAATAAGCTTATTATAAGCTTGAAACAATGTTGTTTTCTTAGCAGTTATGTGACGTCACCTCTAAATCATTCATTCAAATCGTACTACAACGTCGTTTTTGACAGCTAGCATGGTTGTTTTTATGTCAAATTTAGCAATCTTAAAAAAGTTGCTCAGACGCGACTTTATTAACATTTTTTTGCATATTTATACAAATAAAATCGATTTTCCTGTCATATAAAGTAAGTAAATCATATTTATTTACCTAAAATTGAAGAATGGTTGTTTATCTAGTGATTTTAGTACCTGGGTGATTGATTTCTTGTTTGCTTCTAGATGGCGAATTAATACGAAATATTCGAGTTCTTAGAAGCTGAACGCAGAAATTCATAATAGAAGGAAGCGACGTCGTATGCAGCTACGTGAGGAATGTAACCCCTTAAATTTAGTAGATGCGGAGTTCATAAAACGTTACAGACTTACAAAATAACTCTCACGTAACCTGTGCGATGAGTTGAGGCCTCTCATGAAGAATCCAAAAAGATCCACAGACTTGTCTGTAGACACAAAGGTAAAACCCTTGTTTATACCACAAATTACATGTTAAAGCAGTGTATATGTGCTCCTGAACCACTTTCTTATTCATACAGTTTCTCAATTTTTTTAGGTATTGATTGCATAAGCAGTACTGAGGGTCATTTTGTGGCTCGGCAGACGGTTTCATCAGTAATCGCACAGGTTACTGCATATCTTAATGCATTGCAGATGAGACAGAAATATATAAAATTTCCAGTGAATGATCAAGAACGCAACAGAATTAAAACACAGTATGTATCTACCACATGTTTATTTGTTGAATATTTACTTTGCAAAATGACAACAATCCAGAAATAATAGTAACAAACTTATTTAAAATAATACAATGTACTAAGTATTGCCTAATTAAATCCCTATATTTTAGAATCAGAAACAGAATATTAAATATAGGTACGGGTTGTTACAATAATAATTATGTGCAGTTTATCCATAAAAAACACAAATAAAACTAAAAGAAAACTAACAATTAATTGTAATAATTTATAGTAAAAAACTTGCAGTAAAATTGAAAAAAAATACAGAAATCTCAAAATATTTCTGTATAAATTGTATTATTTACATAAAATAATTGTCATTCATTTATTGCAGATTTTACACAAGATTTGGGATACCGGGAACACAAGATTTGGGATACCGGGAACACAACATTTGCAATAGCGCCAACATTGCGGTGGAACAATTAAGCTATGAAGATGTGATTCAAGAAGCCCAATCACTACAAAATATGAATACGAGTGAACAGCCACGCAGTACCAACATCGCTTTGTATTGCAGCAAGGTGTGGCTACTCGGAATTCTCTTGTTGAACATTTGTGGGTAAGGCGGCTCTCAAGATCCTGAAACAATCAAAGAACCTATTTAATCAATTATTATATTATTACCTATTAAAAAAATGATAATAATAATATGAGTATAATGATGTAGAATTTATTGTTTCTTTTTATAGCGCACATCTTATTGTTACTCTTGTTTACTTGTTATTAAATTTATACACAACTGGGTACAAAGGTGGCTTAATGCCATAGACTTTCTCTACCAGACAACCTTAGGGTGATGCAGAGATAAAAACGAGGTAGATGCCAAGGGCGTCGCCAGCCAATGACTAGAGGGAAGATAGAAAGAGGATATGAATTGTAATAAATGTAATTTGTACAGTTTTAATGGTAAACTACAAGAAAAAAAAACATACTTTAAACATAATCTTCATGGGTGAAATTTTAGACTACTTAATTTTAAAATCTCATAGATTCTATCTAGTCTCTAGGGGGAAGGGCTTCAGCCCCCCTGCCCCCCTTGCCGACGCCCTTGGTAAAGGAGTAAAATAAGTTAATTTCTGACATTGATCTACATTTTAATCACTTCAATGCTTTTATTGTACCAAGCAATGATTAATGCAATAAGAGTCGACTTTTGATAGGTAGGTACCTGTAATATGGACTATTTGAAATAAAATGATTTTATTATTTTAATTATTTGAGAATGTATTATTCTTTTAGTTTACTTCCTCTACCCTGAACAATCTTTGAGTTTTTCATTCTATTTAAAAAGCATGAATGACGGGGATTTAAAGGTAAAGATATTTAATTATTTTGTACCTTTCAATGCTCAATGCAGTATTGTGGAAGTCTCCTATTTTCTGCACCAGCTCCTCCAGGACTTCGTTTGCTCTCACAGCAGCCTCAGCGTCTGTTTGTGAAGAACGAACGAGAGCACGTCTGGCAGCCTCCTGCGTCATCAGCGGTTCGTGCCATTGACGGCGACGTCTCGGGGAGCGGGTTGCAGATGGAGTAGCAGGACGTGGGGATCGTGAAGGAGTCCTGGGGGAACGAGCCGGTGGGTCTTGGACCATAGGTTCCAGAGGAGGATTTTGAGGCAATGGCTCTTGGATGGGTGCTATGGGTAGATTTTGGATAGGAATGAACAACATGGGATTCAGAATAGATTCTGAAGCTGGGGAATCCTGCACATCTACAACCGTTGTAGCAGTGCCAATTTCTGGAGGCTAGAAAGAGAACATAATATAAACTATTTGCTTTATAACAATAGTTTTTTTTCATTAAGCTTAAGTAGGTACCTAATAATTTTTATTTATTCTGCAAATGGTTCCACCCGGACACCTGGTTAGCCCTGACCAAAATCTTTTCCTAGTATATGGAGAAAATTTTCTTTCAATGCTGTCAAGGGCTTCTCAGTGGAAGGTCCTCCACCAGTACGTGCATGAGAAGATTGTACAGCAGCTACTCTGACTTTTATTTTAGCCTTGTAATCTACCCAGTACAAAAAATAAAAAATGGCTTATTTAATATTGTTATAGGGAGTGTTTAATTACCTACCTTAAAAAAAACAATATGTATTTACTTTAGACCAGCCTCTCCAATCTTTATAGGCTCCATCGCCTTGCGAGTTAAGGATATCCGCAATCTCTCGCCACTTTTTTTCTGAGTACTCCTTTGCTTGTAGGGAGCGATTGAACGAAGTAGCCATGTCCTTATTGGAGTCCGAAAATTCCCATAGCCTCTCTACCTGCCGCCCTGAAACCCGGGTCAGTCTTCGGCTGCAAAATGAAAAACAAAACACTTAATCCACATATCCACATACAATTATTTATAACCGCGTCGACTGAAACTAAAACATTGATCACATTATATATAATGTAACCGCATCAACTTAAACAATAACAGCACAATATTTCTTTGTTTTACAATTTCAGTGACCAAATAAAAATGTTCAACTCACATACCTTGTTTCCATGTTGACTGCGCAAGGAATAATAAATAAGTAAGATAAAATAAGTTAAACCACTTTGTTAACCACTTGAAAGCCCAATCTTTGAAAGCCCACTTATTCACAGAGAAAATAATCACTTCTTTCAATCACACATAATAAATAACAAAAAAATTAACCCCATTGGTTTCGAATTTCGCTCGCACTCTACAAACTTGATAAGTAAACATTTCGTTCCGAATATACCATGTCACAATCTTACAATCTAACCTTAACTTTTTTAAATTTTTCTGATTACTTTCCAGAGCAAAATCTTTAAATATTTGTATTAATTTAATAGACATTTCGATTGGAATTATTATTTTTACAAACCAATATTTTTAAAGTTAAATAATCACTTATATTGTTACAATTTTATGCTTCGGAATGACTTATTGGGTACGATTCTGAACAACGCGTAAAAGAGATAGCGCTATACTGTTTGTATAGCGTTGTTTCTTTTCGTTTTTTAGCAGGCTATAGACAATTCCTGCAAATCATTCGTTCTTTCACAGCACTAAGCAGGAATGAAACAAAGCTAAACTATTTACGTTGTGGTACGAATATGAGTAAGATTATTATAAGCTTGAAACAAAACTCTCTTAAAGTAAGATTGTTTTGTAAAAGGTTGTGGTAAGGCCCCTGGAACAAAATGTTAAAAATGCCACAAAATATTAGAGCAGAACCATTGAGACCTCATACATCAATGTTTAATACATCAAATAATAATTTCGGTGCAAAACCTTTTACTGGACAAAATTCACAGCATCAACCACAATTCAAATTTGGAATTCCTCAGAACGCGCAAATGTTAAGACCTAATCTAAACCAGGCTCAAGCTCAACGCCCACAACCACAATTTATTAATAAATTCGGTAATCAGCAGCCGCAACAATTTGGGTATAAACCTGAGTTAAATAAACAACCCTTAATGGTAAAACCTCAATTCAATACAGTACCTCAATTCGGGTATAGACCACCCTTAAACCAAGGTCAACAACAATTTGGTTACAAACCGCAGTTTAACCAAAACCAACAACCGATGGGTTACCGACCATCGTTTAATCAGAACCAACAATTCGGCTATAAGCCTTTCAACAACTCTAATCAGCAGCAATTCGGTAATAAGCCACAAAATTTTGCACAAATGCAATCCACGGATGTGAGCATGCGTACAGCTCCACCGATGAAACCTCAAGGCTTCCGAATGAATGAATTATACAATATTGATGACACAGAGACAGACATGAATAATACATACGATTGTGAAAATAGCTATGACTATGACAATGCAAATACGGTAGACACTAACGATAGTTGTGAAATAAATGAAATCGAACAAGAGGAGCAAAGCATTATTGAAAATTTTCACATATTAGCCCTGAACGAAAACCTTCAATAATACACCTTAACTGTGGTCCTAGATTAATATTACCTTATATAGAAATACCGGAAATTAATTCGAAATTTATGTTAGATACTGGTAGTTCAAGATCATTTGTAAGTCCTAAGATAGTAATCCAATATTTTTCTAACTATGTAAGCTACGAACCTTTTCAAGTAATCAGTACACATGCTGCGAGCAAACACAACGAAGTAATCAGGATACCACTGTTTCCTTCCCTTAATTGTCAGGAAGAACATAAGTTTTATGTATATGACGTTGACGGACGTTATGACGGGTTAATTGGCAGTGATTTACTTAAACAACTTGATGCTAAAATTGATATGAAAAACGAAATTCTTTACACAAAAGGCGCTAAACTACCTATCACCTATACTCCGTGTAATTCTATTAAACTTGCCCCGCGTAGTGAACAAAGAGTTAGATTACCAACAGATTTACGTAATGGCGAAGCCATAATGAACTTCACCACATTTCGCGAAGGCGTCAGAATGCCCTGTGCGTTAGTCAGATGTATAAATGGATATGCAACAACAATTATCCAAAATACCTCAAATGACGAATTATTACTAACAATCACCAAGCCATTCAAAGTTTCTAAATATAACATCCAACAAGAATGTGAATTAAATCATTTAAATGATAAAAATTATTTGGCAATAGATGAAATATTAACGGAAAATTTAAATAAGTTACGTTTAGAGCATATGAATAATGTAATAATGAGGAAAAAGAAAAAATTAAGAAACTATGTAATGAATTTAAAGACATCTTTTACTCGGAAAAATTACCGTTATCTTTCACGAATGACGTGAAACATCACATAAGGACTCGTAACGAAGATCCTATATTTATTCGTCCCTATAGGCAGCCACAAGTAATCAATGATGAAATTAACAAGCAAGTAGACAAAATGTTAAAAGATAATATTATTTCGGAATCTCATTCACCCTGGAGCGCACCAGTTCACCTGGTACCAAAGAAACTAGACGCATCTAACGAAAGAAAATACAGACTAGTGATAGACTACCGAAAACTCAATGAAATTACTACCGATGACAAATACCCATTACCAAACATAAATGATTTATTCGATAAGTTAGGAAGAAGTTGCTATTTTTCCACTTTAGATCTAGCAAGTGGCTATCATCAGATAGAAGTAGCACATGAAGACAAGCAGAAAACAGCATTCAGCACTCAAGCAGGACATTACGAATTTTCACGTATGCCTTTTGGTTTGAAAACAGCACCTGCAACCTTTCAAAGAACCATGGATAATGTCTTACGAGGGTTGCAAGGCATTCATTGTCTAGTTTATTTGGATGATATAATAATCTATTCATCTAGCCTACAGGAACATATAGACAAATTAAGAATAGTATTTAACAGACTAAGACAGACTAATTTAAAGGTACAGTTAGATAAGTCAGAGTTTCTGCGCAAGGAAGTTTTATATTTAGGACACACTATTACACCTGACGGTCTAAAGCCGAACGACGATAAGATTAAAGCTATACTAGACTATCCAATTCCTCGAACAACGACTGAAATCAAAAGTTTCTTAGGACTCATCGGATATTATAGGCGTTTTATAAAAGACTTTGCTAAGATGACACAACCTATGACAGCTAGACTAAAAAAGAAATGTGACATGCCAGTTAGTGATGAAAAATATGTGCAAGCATTCCAAAAATGCAAAGAACTCCTCGTGAATGCCCCAATATTACAATATCCAGAGCAAGATAAGCCGTTTATATTAACAACGGACGCATCTGAGTTTGCTTTAGGTGCTGTACTATCACAAGGGCCAGTTGGTAGTGATAGACCAGTTGCATACGCAAGTAGAACACTTAATGATGCCGAAACTCGGTATAGTGTAACTGAAAAGGAATTATTGGCTATTATTTGGGCAGTAAAACATTTTCGCCCATACCTATACGGCAAAAGATTCATAATTATAACTGATCATAAGCCTCTGGCATGGCTCAATTCCCTAAAAGAGACAAACAGTAGACTGACACGCTGGCGCTTACGATTAGCTGAATATGACTTTGATATAATACATAAAAGTGGTAAATTAAATTCTAATGCAGACGCATTGTCACGTATCCGAGTTAATGCAATAGATAGAGAAGACAATGTTTCGACACAAGCTAACGTCGATAAAAACGAAGACATAAATCGATATGTAGAACAATTAACTGACGAAATTGTTAAGTTGAATAAACAGTTTAAGAAACCATCATCAGAAAAACAAAAGGACTTAGACTTAGATTCAGATAAAATAGTTATTCATGATTCAGATTCAGAGGAAACATTGTCTAGAATACCTAGGTCGCCATATTCAATTCAAACATCCAGTTCAACTTTAACAGCCTCGGAAAAATCTACCAAAACCGAAACTGTGCATTCAGCACAAGACACTGAATCTCAAGGGATTCCTATTCTACAAGAAGCAATCGATACTAAACCGAATCAAATATTAATTTATACATGGTTATTGGACAAATTAGCAGTGAAAAATTTATCTAGAGAAAAACAACGTATATTAGAAGTTCATTTACCTATAAAACGACCTGATTTAGTTAAACAGTTTTTAAAAGAATATATTAAAAATAAAACAAAATATTTCATATACTTTGAACATGAAGAACACCGTAGACAGTTTACAGAGACAATTATATTTTTATTTAAAAGAGAACTAGTACAATTCTATGAGTGTACAAAAAGGGTAGTTTACGTAGAAGACGAAACAGAGCAAAGAGAGATAGTTAATAAATATCACATAGGCAAGACATGTCATAGAGGGATCAAGGAAACAATCGCTCACATTAAACGTTCTTACTTTTGGCATAATATGCCCCATACAATTTCTAGCATTATTAATTCTTGCGAAGTATGTAAAAAGATGAAGTACGACAGAAACCCTCTAAAACCTAAACTTCAATTAACGCAAACGCAAGCAAAACCTTTGGAAGAAATTTTTATCGATTTATTTACAATAGAAGGACGTTATTATTTAACAATAATAGACGCATTTAGCAAAATAGGCCAAGCATTTGAAATTCCGAATAGATCCACACCCGAAGTAGTTAGAGCCCTTATTAAATATTTTTCCTTTTACGGCGTACCTTTAAAAATCAGTGCTGACGCTGGATCTGAATTTAACAATGTTCTAATGAAAGAATTAATGACATTATACAAAATTAATCTTCATATTGGGACGCCAAACAACCCAAATTCAATGGGACTAATCGAAAGGTTTCATTCAACAATAATTGAAATATATAGATTGGCAAAATATGAACACAAATATACAGACGCTGCCTCTGTAATGACTTACTCTATAATGGCATATAACCATACTATTCATTCTACTACTGGGTTAACCCCATTCGAAGTTTTATTAGGGCATACAGATTCGAGAAATGCGTTCGACATAGACTTTGAAAAGCAATACATGCAACAACTAATTAAAGAACATTCCCAAAGAACTAAATACCTCTATAAACATATAACAGAAAAGGCGGTACAAGATAAAGAAAAGAGATTAGAAAAGAAAAGGGGAGAGACAGAATTTAATATAAAATTAGGCGATAAAATATTTACCAAAGATATAAATAAAAGAAGTAGTAAAGACAAACCACGCTATGTTGAAGCGATAGTAACAGGCGAAACATCCAGAAACGTAGTTCCTATCCAAGTTAAGAATAGAAATACAAAGACTCCATTAAAGAATATTAAACGCCCTTCGCAGGCACGCCCTACTCGCCCTGGCAGTAGTCACGATGACGGGACTCCAGGCCCTTCAACTTCAGGAGTTACGTGAGAATCCAGGACTTCTACCTGTGAAAAATGGTATTGCTGTAATAAGTGATGACAAATGGACCATCGTAAAAATATTAAACTTCAAACCTATCATAGAGGATTTGGAAGATAATATTTCACTATATTCAGAATTAGACAAGTCAGTAAATCATTTTGATAAGGATTACACTTCTAATTTTATTGATGTATCTGCACAAGTTGAATATTTGAAAAATATAACAGTAGAAAAGTTGAAACAAGTTACACCTTCTACTAGAATTAAAAGAGGTCTAGTAAATCCTTTAGGTTCGCTTATAAAACTAATAACGGGAAATCTAGACAATGATGATGCTATTAAATATGACAAAATCATAAATGAAGTAAATTTAAATCGTGATAATGATTATAAGAGGTTAACTTTGATCACAGAAATGGTGCAAACACTTGTGAATTCTACAATTAAAATAAATAACAATCTCATTCAAATTAATACAGACATTAGCAATTTTACAAATAATTTAAATAATATTTCAAGAATTGAAATGTTGAATCATGTTGAATCTCATATAGTAAACACGTATAACCTATTGATACACAACTTTCAAACAATTTATATTAAGTTGAATGAGATCGAAACTAGTTTAGCATTAAGTAGATTAGGAATATTACATCAGTCCATAGTTAGTACTGATAATTTATTACATTTATTAGAAAATATTAGTAGATTAGAAAATCTAATATATTCACCTAAGTTGGAAAATTTAGTTAAGATAGAAGAGACAATTGTATTAAAAGCCTATTTTAAAGGAAACCAAATAAATTACCTGTTAGAAATACCCCTTGTCGGAAGAGACACTTATATCTATTATAGATTATATCCTTTACCTGTTTCCCACCAAAACCATACCGTTGTTATTATACCTAAATATCCTTACCTGTTAGCGAAAGGGTTGAAGATTAGACTGCTTGCTCATCCTTGCCGGGAAATAGAAGAAAACAGTTATCTATGCATAGATAATTACAGCGAGACTCCTGACTTCGTGGAAGATTCCTGTATTACGGAATTAATGACATATGTGGAAAATGTAACGTCATGCAATCAGATTCCAATAAACATAGAAGACGTAAAGGTCCAAATAATACAACCAAATAGATGGATACTCTATAGTAAAGAAGAAACGTTGCTTACCAAGAAATGTGGAGACGAAATATCCTATCAGAAGATAATGGGAACTTATATACTAACCCTAGATAACATGTGTACAGCAAGTGTACAAAATGTAAATTTTAAAATACATCAAACACATGGTGAGGACGTCGTTTACTCCAAACTGCCTATTGTGAACTTACCTATGGTGAAATTACCAGCTGCAACATTCCCGAAACCTATGAATCTGGAAGGCATAGATCTTACGGATTTGAAGCTCCTGACATTTGCTTTGAAGAATAGTGTTAGTGAAAATAGTGATAATGCAAAGGCAATTATAACAGTGAATAGTGTTAGCATCTGGACAATTATACTCTACGTTATAATCTTTATAATTTTATCTACTTTAACATATAAGTACCGTTTTGTAATTCTAAAATATTGTAAACGAAGTCCTCCAATAGAAGAGAACTTCGCTCTTAGGGATGGAGGAGTAATGGTAAACCAGCCCCATATAGACTGTAACATCAAACCCCGTAAGCGTTCATTATTTTAAATCACTCATTGTCTTCAGTTATCAGTTATGATGCCACCAACGATGGCACACGTCGCCCTGTGAAACAACCATAGTAAATAAGTTAGTCTTAGGTTGATTGTAGTAGCGAATAAACGCTCCAAATAAAATAAATTTGTCTTTTTAAAACGTCCTCCGGCACATAATTAATTTGACTAGGTACCTACCTACCTATCAAGTAGGCAGAATAAACAGACTGTCGCATCTGCGCGCATGGATGGGCGTGTTTATGTTCTATGATGACATAAACACGCCCCGCTCACCCCGCGCTTGCCCCGCGGTGAGCAAACTGCGCGATATTTTTTCTTAGTGATGTCGTCTCTAGTACGTAGTACATATTTACTCAAAGGTAATCTCTCGTAAATTAAATCAGGTCGTATAGAGGTACGGAACCCTTACTGCGCGAGTCCGACTCGCACTTGGCCGGTTTTTTAATGCAATTCGTCAATAATAAATTATCAAAAGACATTATGTTAACAATTTCCATTTTTTTTACCTAGATAGGTACCTAGATACATGTGCAGAACTAGTCATCATCATCCTCCGAGCCTTTTCCCAATTATATTGGGGTCGGCTTCCAGTCTAGCCAGATGCGGCTGAACATCAGTATTTTACACGGAGCGACTGCCATCAGACCCCCGCATGTGCAGAACTAGTAGTTAGGTAATTATATTTTATCAGTAGTTATTTGATTCGACCAAGTTTTGCAGCGGGGAATGATACGTTCGACGAATAGTTGTCGGTATAACATGTTTCGGTGGATCGTATTTCGGTGGAACGTAGTGCTCCCTTTGAATAAAGAGATGTGCCAAGATTGTTTACTAAATAAAAGAGAGAAAAAACAGCATAGGTACCTATAGTGCGGTTTAAGTGAACACAAATGTAGGTACCAACCAGAGTTGCAAAAAGCAGGACATTTTACATTTCACACATTCTTACTATGTTTTATTCATGTTTAAAACATTGATTACACTTTCCCGTAAAATAATATTACAAACTTTACTTTTTGGCGGTACTGGTGAGTTTCTTTGCCTATCTTGATGTCGACAGCGAAAATTGTGCGAATCAGAACGCACTCCAGCACAGACTACTAGGGGATGCACTCCAGTCAGAAGTCTTTGTCTGACATTGCCATTTGGCAGCTTGATTTTTTTTACAAACTATATTATCAATTTCAATTTCAAATTCAATTTATTGTATTTTGTGATACATAGGTAGTTTTACAGTTGTTATAACAACAAAAAAAAAAGAGCTGCTATGACCTGCCATATTGGCGTACAATACATTTAAGTCATCTTGTCCCACATCTTGTTGTAATGAATGTCGACGGACCAAGCGGTGTACAGAAAAACCTAAACTGGTTTATGTTCTACACTGTATCTGCCAAATGTATGTTTTTTTTTTGTGGAAATAAATAAATAAATAATAATAAGTTTACATAAAAAACACAGATATAGATTTTAAAAGATTCAATCATTATAATTTGTCAGTGAGGTATAAAAACAAATATAGATTATCGTATGCAGAAGTATGATAATTGTGACGTTTGAAAATTATTACTCGAATTAGTCGAAATACTACAAATTATATACGCTAGACCCTTTTTTCCCGTCGCGGCTCGCCACAAGTAGATGAGGCCCTTCTCCCCGTGCGGCCTTACGTTGGCCGCACCCTTTCCGGTGGTGCACACAGAACACTGCGCGCCACCTCATGGGCCCCGCCATGACGCAGCTGTCACGCTGATGTCACGGTCATGCTAGCCACGATAGCCTCGCCAGCCACGCAAGCCTCACCAGCTTCGCCAGCAACATCAGTCACACCAGCTACGCCAGTCAGCAGACTACCCCAGGTCCGTCAATCGCAGGCCCTATCCTCCCGTAATATTTTACAGAGGTTTTCTTCCTCATCCACCCGTAATTTTTCATGGAGGTTTTCTTCCTCGTCCCTGCTCCTCCACTGTGCCCTTTGCTAACTTCAGAGGGACACACGGAGCAACGTCCCATTGGCCCAAATTGGGCCCGTCCTGTGTTAGAATATTCACCACGGGCATAAATGTCCCTGTAACGGTCCAAAGAAGAGATATTGGCCCGTGCCCAGGGTGTACCGGCCCAACAACTGCTGTTCCCTCCAGACGTATCGAGAAGGACCAGCTGACGGCTGTTGGCACACGAGGACGTTTTCTGGCCCAGCAACCCACACGCTAGACCCTAGATACATACCTACATACGTAGGTATTATCAAGCATGTTTCCCATTGGAGTAGGCAGCCATCTCTTTTGCTTCATCTACATTTGTTAACCTCTTCATGCAGGCTCAAAACCCTAAACCCTATAATTACGAATATATTAGGTCCTTAAGTCCTTACATATGAAATTAGCGTTTTGTCGTACTGGCCACTTTGATCTGAAATATCTCCTCTTTGGTTAAGAATACCAAATTCAAATTTATAAATTCATTTTGCTGGTCACATTGCTGGTACATTTGAGTTTTGAAAACATTCATTCATTTGTTTTTCCTCATTATTTTTTTCTTTGGCGTCGCTTATTACCGCAAAATGGAAAACATGAAATATCGGTATATTTACGAGTAGGTACGAGTTAGAACTCGGTAGACCGTAGCACCAGTGCTGCAGAAACAGCTCGAAGGATTAATGATGTGTACGGCGCTGGTGTCGCAAAAGAAAGCACGGTACGTTTTTGGTTTCAACGTTTTCGTTCTGGAAATTTCGACCTTCAGAACCAACTCCGTGGACGGCCGGAGACCAAAGTGGAAAATGAAGAATTAAAGGCTTTTGTGGAAGCGGATACATCACAAAGCACTTCAGAGATAGCTGCAGGCTTCGGGGTAAGTGATAAAACTGTATTAATCCACTTGAAGCAAATCGGGAAAGTAAAAAAACTTGAACGATGGGTACCTCATGAATTGAGTGAATCGAACTTGCAAACACTCGTCGACTGCTGTGTTACTTTGCTCAACCGACACAATAATGAAGGGATTTTAAATCGAATCATTACTTGTGATGAAAAGTGGATACTGTACGATAATCGGAAGCGCTCGTCGCAATGGCTGAAACCTGGAGACCCAGCCAAATCCTGCCTTAAACGAAAATTGACTCAGAAAAATTGAAACTTGCGTTTGGTGGACTAGCGCGGTGTCGTTCACTACAGCTTTCTAAAATCTGGCCAAATGATTACGGCAGATATCTTTTGTCAGCAACTGCAAACCATGAAGGAAGAACTAGCTGCTAAACAACCAAGATTGGTCAATCGCTCTAGGTCACTGCTACTTCACGACAACTCAAGACCACACACTGCACAACAAACAACCACTAAGTTAGATGAGCTACAATTGGAATGTCTGCAACATCCACCGTGCTCCCCAGACCTTGCTCCAACAGATTACAATTTTTTCCGGAATTTGGACAACTTCTTAAAGGAAAAAAAATCAACTCTGAGGCGGCAGTCCAAACCACCGCCTTCAAAGAGTTTATTGATTCTCGCCCCCATGGTTTTTTTAGTAAAGGGATCAATGAACTACCTATGAGATGGCAAAAGTGCATAAATAACAACGGTGCATACTTTGATTAATTAAATATATTTAAAAAAAAAAAAAAAAAAAAATTCCTCCCGTACAAAATGCCAATTTCATATGTAAGGACCTAATATTATTGGTCGTGAGCCTAAAAATGTTTACTATGTATCCACTAGAAAAGCCCAGCACTGTTGTGTACCGTACTAGGCCACTGTGATGACTTTTTTGACGTACACATACGATAATATTTCACATATTAACCCATAATTTAAAACGTCAGCGTCAGTACGATGTCCCTGATGTTACGTTAATGAAAATCAATTGAGTTAAATGTCCCACATCTGTTGTTTTATTTGTCAATCTAATACTTTGTTTAAAACTGATTTAAAACACGAGGAAAAAAACAATGTTTTTTTGCCGTTCTTAAGATACAGCCCTGTGACAGACAGACGGACGGACGGACAGCGCAGCACAGCGTAGCGAAAGTAATAGGGTCCCGTTGAGCACCCTTTGGGTACGGAACCCTAAAAAGTCTTCATGCGACCACGAACGCTGCAAAGCTGTCAAAACGTAAAGAAAACTAATTTAAATAATATACGCGTTGTAATCCGGTTTTCGTTTTATTAACCCCCGACATAAAAGACGGGTGTTATGTTTTTGGTGGGTTCCCAACGAGTCACACCCAATCGTGTCACAGTGTGACTCGATGAGATTTTTTTCACAACGTGTCACACTGTGACTCGTTGCAACTTTTTTTTCCGGGAGGATTCCCAACGAGTCACACCTAGTCCTAGTAGTAGCAGTGGCGTGCATTGGTTTTCGGCCTAGGTAGGCAGGCACTAAACACACAGAGCAAGTTACTAGTATAAAATTAAAAAAATTTAACAACGATGTTTTGAAGTAAGAGACACTGGTAAAAGACCATTACATTTGAATGACGGCACCCATTTAGTCCAGTTACAGTTGTATTAACGTGTAATAGTCATAACATTTTACCTTTTCTTGAGTCAAAGACAGATTTCGTATTTGTCTACTGTTATACACTTTTTTTGTTTTGTCAACAAACGAAAACTTACTGAAAGGGTTTCTCGTAATTTCTCTAAACACATATACCGAGCACTGTAATTCATCCATGTTTACATAAGTTTCTTTACAAAAACCTTCACAAATCACAATAAAACGAACTACTTAATTAGTTTATCTCTGTCTACGTAATTAATACACGATTTATGCTATTCACCCGCGCAAATAGAAACAAGAATGTCAAATACTGTCATGTGTCAATTTCAACTGCCAATAAATTAGAGTTGGGCGTTATTTAACGTCGGTTAGAGAAAATGCTTACGAGGGTGATGATAATCGTTTTGTGTAAATAGTAGTTTTGTGGATGTAGTAATGTAACGATTAATTTACGAACAAAGTTACAAAATAGATTTACGGAGCATGAAAACAACAGATTTTACACAATTATTATATTCAATTCAATATAACATTAGATAAATAACGTTATAACGCCATCGATAATTCGATATACGCGTATACTAAGTTTCGTTATTTTACGATAAATGTGTAGCAATGTACGGTCGACCGCGTGTCAGTGGTAACAGTTTCGACATTGACAGCGTCTTTATTTCGTAAGCAGTAAGGATGGTTTTGTAAGTGTTACCACTGTCATGCAATCGACTGTACAAAAAAAATATTGCAATATATTTACCATTTACACTTAAATGTAAATAATGTAAAACAATTGCTATCTTTACTTCGCCATTATTTTTCTAATGTTGAGTATAGTTTTATTATAACGATCACTTTGTAGTTTGTATGGAAATAACTAGTTACACACAAAACGGTTACGTGTGAAAAACGTTACGAACGACCCATGACGCGACGAGTCGACAAGGCTACACCTGTAGAGCTGATATTGCGGATAAATTGCGAATTGTCAAATGTTAGTGTGTCACGCATTGCCGTATCGTGATTTATGTTTTTGTCGTATTACGTCGCTAAAGTAGTGTGCGTGTGTATATAGTGTAAGGTCCTAGTACATTAAAGATGTTGTATTGTCTACTTTGGTTTTGTGAAGTATTATAATAGTCTATCAATCTATCTACATTAGAAAGTTAAGCACTGACTAATTAATTTGTATGTTATATTTTTTATGGTTGATTAATTAATTATTTGAATTATCTCTTGTTAGCCGAATTTATTAGTAATTAATTAGTTTGTCAATGTATTTCAGTAGATCAATTGACTTTTTATTAGCTACTGATTTGATTGAGGCCTCCCCACTTAAATGGTGGGATGGTTTGACACGTGAGGACATACACATATAATGGCGGGGATGCCTCGAGCGGGGGCAGTCGCGCTGGAGCACTGTATCAAGTAACAAGTGTATAGCATTAAAAGAATAAAAGTTAGTAATTGTGAAAACGTTACTTATTTAATTTCCTGACCCAATAGGTCAGAAGTGGGAACATAAAGAAAATTTCACATTTTCTTGCTACGTCCACTGCTCGGAAAACGTAAGTAACGTGATTAAATATCTTTCTTTCCCCGTTTTAAGTAAATTACCCCGTGTTTTTTTTAAATTATTTCCGTAACTTAAAATATTTGTAACAAAATCTTTTTCTTGGAAGGTGTAAAATTGTAGTTATTCTGATCAACACGTGGTGTTTTTGTAATTATATTCCAATATTTACTGTACAACAGTTAAAGAGTTAATAAGTACCTACTTTTTTTTCTTTTCTTATTTTCTGGTTACGTATATCGTTACAATTTATCATGTGAATCATTAATTTAAATGATCCAATGATCAAAGTCAATACTTTCATTAATTTTTAAAGACAAATAACTATATTTTATTTTGCAAATATAGGTACATGGTACATTACATGGTGGTAAAAATAATAAATCAAGTACAACCATATTTCACTAGTTGGCATGCAAAAAAAAAAAATTGTTTAAATGAATGTGTAAGCACGACATTCATTTTTCATTAACAAAAGACATTATGTTGTAATTAAAAAATTATGCAAAGTCAGTAAATAAAAATTAAAATCAATAAATCAGAAGTCGAATAAATAAATTATTAGGTATCATCATTTTAATAGTTGACAAAATCTTTTTCGTTTGAAAATCATTAATTTTGTATTACGCTCTAGTTACTAAAAAAAATTAACCTTTTTTTAAACAGCGTTGTATTCAAGTCCTTCCAACTCTTTCGTATTTTATTATAAATTACTGGCGCCATACAGCAGACACTTTTTTGCATCAGTGTTGTCTTCGCTATGTGGAGACTGGAGACATAGTTTACTATTATCAAATAAATAAAAATATATTAAATATTTCTCTTAAAACCTTTTCAAAGGCATAACGTAAAATGCTCAATCCTTAATGTTGTTACTTAATTTTATTTTCGTCGGTGTACCTACTCTTAAAATGTTATTTACAATTAAGGTAAGGATGTAAGACTGCAGTAATAAAATAATAATTATTGATCGAAGTACAGTACAGAGACTGAGATTGTGAAATAAAAAGACAAGCTCATAGGCAATTTGCTATTTATTATCAATTTAAACAAGTCATGATTAATAATGTATATTGGTACAGACAGAATCATAATAAGAAACATGCATAAACATAAACCAATTATCTTTCATCAGAAGTAACATTATAAAAACAACAGGATAAATGAATATTGAATTAGTAAATATTAACACATTCTAAAATAAATACAATATAAATAGTAAAATAATCATAATATATCGCAATAAAAAATCAATACACAACTTACGTGAATAACAGGTATTCGGAGATGTTAACTCCATCAATGTTCAACACGAACTAACTCTGCAAACTACAAGGCAGATAGAACTCTTTTGTTGATCCTTGCAGCTTAGAATCAGTAACACAAGTGACAATTTCTTGCTTAGCAAAACTCTACAGAGATCTCTTCAAAGTAGAGTAGAGTAGAGTTGTACTGGTTACATCCGTGTTTTTATTTGTGTAATTACCAGGGTTCGTAAAATTCAATATTTATATTGAATACTCGACTATCAATAGATTTGAATTACCTTTACAGATAAATAAAGGAATTTTGTTTCTAAATTTAATAACAAGGATACAAACTTGACAAAGTATATACCTAAAAAGTGATTAAGATTGTGCTGTTTTTGTATTAAAATATATCTATAGGTATAAGCAAGTGGCAAGGCAAGCACAAAAAAATAAAATAAGTCTGTTTTGTTAACTGCCTATCACGGTTACGCTGCGTCAACTAGATACGTTATGGAATAATTTTTTGGGGCAACTCTGTAGAAAAAGAACGTGCATTTAGAGCCCAAAAACGTTGCATTAGATCTATTTGCTATCTACAACAAACTGATCATTTTATGAATCTAAAAGTTTTAACCCTTCCATGAGTATACGAAACGGCAATATTCATAAAATTAAATTCAGTAAAACGCAACTATTACCTACATGAGAGCATTTTTTTGTATGGGTCCGCGTATTGTAAATAATCATCCACGTTGATTGCGAAATATTACTGATACAAAAAAAGATTCAAAAATAAACTTTACGAGAAGCTTGTTGAAATTGATTTATAGGTATTTTATTTATTGATGGTAAATAAATTGGACATGCTTATGAATGAAATTAAAAATTTGTTGTTTAGTTATTAATGTATATTATGTTATGTTATTTACCTAATTAATTATGATTATATGCCTCAATTGCGGGACATGGCTGATCCTATTATATTAATTTACATCTTATGAACCTGAGATCCACAATAAATGAATTTGAATTTGAAAGATCATTATGATTATGTACACCGATTGTAGGTGTTGCGAACTACAGTCATGATTTTAAGGAAAGTTAATTTTAAAATCAAAAATTAACGGGATCGATTGAGAGAAGAGATTGAGATTAATGTATATTGCATCTGTTATTTTATGTTTTGCGACGTAAATTTATTGTACAAATTATTTACAGTAACAAAATGAGATTCACTTGAACTTTATTCGTGGTAGCATGTGACAGGTATTAAGCTTATTATGGAAGTTTCAGATCACGTAGTGATGGATAACCATGATTTAATTGCCCGAGGTAAAGGGTCTAATAGAAAGGCAACCCGAGGTAAGGGACCGGACTAAAATGAAACCCCAGGCGAAGGGTCTAATGGAAAGGTAACCCGAGGTAAGGGACCTGACCAAATTGAAACCCGAGGCAAAGGGTCTAATGGAAAGGTAACCCGAGGTTAAGGGACCTGACCAAAATGAAACCCGAGGAAAAGGGTCTAATGGAAAGGCAACCCGAGGTAAGGGACCTGACCAAAATTAAACCTGAGGCAAAGGGTCTAATTAAAAGGGTACCAGATGTAAAGGGCCCGATGGAAGTGAAACCCGAGGTAAAGGGTCGATTGGAAAGGGGTCCCAAGGTAAGGGACCCAATATAAAAGAAACCCGAGGTAAAAGGTTTCGGGTAGGAGCACATAAGTGCCGCCCTTTTTCATATGAAAACAGGTAGGAGCACATGAGTGCCGCCTGTATTGTTGCATCGGGTAGGAGCACATGAGTGCCGCCCCAGATCATATGACAACGGGTAGGAGCACATGAGTGCCGCCCCAAATCATAATGATAACAGGTAGGAGCACATGAGTGCCGCCTGCAACGGGTAGAAGCTATGACAACGGGTAGGAGCACATGAGTGCCGCCCCAAATCATAATGATAACGGGTAGGAGCACATGAGTGCCGCCTGTATTGTGTTGCAACGGGTAGGAGCACATGATTGCCGCCCCAGATCAGATGACAACAGGTAGGAGCACATGAGTGCCGCCTGATTAGATTATAGGTAGGAACACATCGGTGCCACCTGATTGATTTTGATCATGCAATTTTGATATTGTTATAAAAATTATTCATACCTACGATGATTCTATGAATAGATACCTATTGTATCAATATATTGTAAGTGCCAGATCTTTAACTAGATGTGTAAGAAGCGAGAAGTGTTTATTAGTAAGGTACATTTATGTGTAACAATTTGGCTTGAATTGTAGTAGTAGATATTTAAGTAACTTCATTTATCTATTGTAATGACTGATAACCTTGTAATGCTCTAAACGAAGGTGGGTAGGTTCTAATCATTTTATTGTAAATACCTACCTACTTCTCTTTGAATTAAATGAACAACTTATCGGTAACTGTTTTGCAAGGTAGAATTATGTATGAAAATTTGGAATTAAATTGTATTATTTGGTATTATATTATTTGGTATTATTTTATCTTGAATTGTGGTAGATTACATTATTATTATTGCATTAGAATATTGTATTTGGTATTATATTATTTGGTATTATTTTATCTTGAATTGATGTAGATTATGTTATTATTAATATTACATTAGAATGGATTTTTTTAGTAACTTCATTTCTCTATTGTGAGCAAAGCGTGCTAGTTCTAAATGTTATTAATGTATGTATAAAGTAAAAATAAAATAAAAATAAAAATTTCTTTATTGTGCCAAAAAATATATATTGTAATAAATATATATTGTTGTAGTTGTTATTGTAATGTTTGATGACAGAATTGTTGTTATAAAAAAAAACAATGCAATGGGACTCGCTTGAAAAAGCAATGCGATGGGACTCACTTGAAAAAGCAATACGATGGGACTCACTTGAAAAATCAATGCGATGGGACTCGCTTGAAAAAGCAATGCGTTGGGACTCGCATGAAAAAGCAATGCGATGGGACTCGCTTGAAATAGGATGGCCGAGCTGTAAGGTCCTAGTACATTAAAGATGTTGTATTGTCTACTTTGGTTTTGTGAAGTATTATAATAGTCTATCAATCTATCTACATTAGAAAGTTAAGCACTGACTAATTAATTTGTATGTTATATTTTTTATGGTTGATTAATTAATTATTTGAATTATCTCTTGTTAGCCGAATTTATTAGTAATTAATTAGTTTGTCAATGTATTTCAGTAGATCAATTGACTTTTTATTAGCTACTGATTTGATTGAGGCCTCCCCACTTAAATGGTGGGATGGTTTGACACGTGAGGACATACACATATAATGGCGGGGATGCCTCGAGCGGGGGCAGTCGCGCTGGAGCACTGTATCAAGTAACAAGTGTATAGCATTAAAAGAATAAAAGTTAGTAATTGTGAAAACGTTACTTATTTAATTTCCTGACCCAATAATAGTTACGCCAAATGGTTTGATTGTGTGTGAAGTTACAGGCATTCGTGCGGCTGACCTGCCTAATGCCTGCACCTAGTATGAAGTTTCGCATTGAATTCATACATTATTATTGAATACCTATGTTAATTGTTTTTATTTAATACTCTGATTAATTTATTTAGTAGTAGTTAATATTGAATTGTAACGAGGTAGGCATTGCTTATTTGCCTATATGCAATGCACGCCACTGAGTAGTAGTATTATTCCGATTCAGTCACCTACAATAAAATTCATACGAAGCTTAGCTAGTTAAATCTATCCATCATTAAAAAATTAAAAAAAAATTAAAAAAAATTAAATCGACTTCAAAAGGAAATTAAGGCGCCATACGTTCAACGAAAAATTTGATGTGAGGGGGTGAAGCACGGTCGCTAAGCCCACTGAGGGGAGCGCGGGAGCTACGCGTTGCAGTTTTTCGCTGTTTCCTTGTGGTCATACTAGTTTGTCATATCAGTATGACTACGAGGATATACATGTCCTCGTAGTCATACTCATATTTCTACACCTCCTATATGAAAAACAAATAGGTAAATGTACCAGTCCATAAGAAACCAAAAATATAGAGCGATAAATAACTAGATAGAAATTAGGAAAAAAAATCAATTCAACAATAACGGATCTGGCGAAAACCTCAAAATCTAGGATTACCGTAACATAAAAAAAAAACCGGCCAAGAGCATGTCGGGCCATGCTCAGTATTATAGGGTTCCTTAAGTAGGTGTAATTACAAACGAATCAAATCGAATATTAATCATGGCTATTTTAGTTTTTGCAATAATCGGCAGCATTCGCGACTCAGAGCGTGTTGTTAGTAGCGCCATCTAGCGATAAATTCAAGAAGTCAAATTTAAGACGTTTGTCATTTCAAAGTTACTTTTTGTGATTTTTTCAAATAGAAAATAGCTAAAGGAGCATTATTTGCTATGATAATTTTTCTCTAAGGTCAATGACCTTTGAACTAGGACGTTTTAAGTATTTTTCAGTTTTCTCTCTATAACTCAAAAAATTATAATCACATTATACTCGAAATAATTTTAAAAGAGAATTTTTACAAAGGTCTATCAATGTGTAAGATTATAAGTTTCTACATTGCATAGTTTAGAAATGGCAGGGGGGGGGGACACATTGCAAGCCACTTTGGCGGGCTATATTTCGCAGATGGTACACCTGATAAAAAAGTGGTGTATCAAACATTACCTTCATTTTAGTAGACCTATTGAATGATATCCCACACGAGGGGGTGCAGCGAAAAAAATTTTTTTTCTCCATTTCACATGTATGGACGCCACCCCTAAAATACGCAAAAACGAATCTTTTATTCTTTTAAAATTGAGATCTATATGTAGACTATTTTTTAACAAAATTTCATTTACTTATGTTTATAACTGTAGAAGTTATTAAGCTGTAAAGGATTAGGACAGACGGACAGACGGACGGACATGACGAAACTATAAGGGTTCCTTGTAGGACTTCGGAACCCTAAAAAACCAATACTTATTTCTCCGTGTGTAAGCCATTGAATTAAGAAACCTATGGAAGTGGCCCATTCTTCTATATCCACCTAGTTTATACAAATATCTATTAAATCGTTATTGAATTATGAAACTATTCTTTGTCTCTTGTTAACCAACGTGTTATGTCGTCTGGTGAAAGAGATCGCATGCTATTTGTATATTCTCTGTTTGGCAACATCTTTACGGGATGTCAAAATACCTACGCCGCGTGGCAACCCCGCTTACCCCGCAATGTGGCCCATAGTACATGAGCTGTCAAGTAAACAAACTAGGGCTGTTGATGTTTTTTAAATATCAGATTTTCGATCTATCGATATTTTTAAATATACAATCGGAGTTCGATATATTGAAAAAAAAGAAGATATTTCGATATATTGGCCAAATTTCATGATTCTAGGTCAATGCGATGTACCGTACGATTGTAGGTTTTTAATGTGAGTTTGCGAGTATAAAAATGTGCCATAGCCGTATGATTGCCTTGACCTAGAAGCTTGATTTTTTATGTCCTAGGGACAGCCGAACTTAGTATTTGATATAATTGCATTATTTATTACTATTGAAAATGATTTTAATCAGCACACATCTCTGGTACGAAACATGAGCATCGATATCGATACTTTTTAGTTTTGATTACTTACTTCCCTAGCTATGGCCACCATAACGGTGACCCGGATAATGTAGGTAAACCACGCTTATTTCGTAGGTATTACTGGTCCATAGGTACAAGTCAATGGTGTAAGCTCGATTAACCATTTGACATCTTCCTCTATCTATAAATACAATATGTTGCTCTGCATTCGTGCCATATTTAAGGAGGTGACTATACCACTGATACTGAACACGAATCGATAAAAAAATCAATACTAAAAAATTACATTTTTATTTGAAATATTTGTAAATAAACAAAGTGCCCCCGTGGTTTACGCTCAACACAAAGTCGACGAGTGTGTAAGCACCAAAAATATTGGCAGAATTTGTCGATCTTTGTCATGAAGCCGACAAACATCCGCCGTCGGAGTCGCCGACAAAGCGCGACTGCGAGCGATGCGGCGCGGCGGCGGGATTGATCAATCGTTAATTCGTTAGTCATCATAGAGTACTTTTATATATATGAAATAGAGACCTAACTCTGCCCTCAATAGAGGCACACACCAAGTGGCGCCTCTATATTTTTGTTTTGGAACTACAACTTCATTTCATATATCTATAGATATATGTCACTCTTGAATCAGTTTTGATAACTATGTACCGAGATCACTAGGTGGCTCTGTATTCATCCTTATTAGAAATCGAAAAAATAAAGACAAAAAGTTCGAATATTAGAGGGATCTGAACCTGTATCTCCAACTTCATAAGTCAACAATAGTACAAGATAAGCTACCGTGATTCTTATGTCAAGCATCGAATTTAACTTTCAATTACGTATTTCGATAACGTCATAACTTTTATTTTACAATTTATATATTTAGATATCACTTCAATTGCGTAAATGCGTAAAAAATATTCGTATAATTAAAAAAAGCAATTGATAAGTTTAAATGTTGGTGTTATATACCAAATTACGTTTTCCCAACATAATTATCCTTTAAGAATCTTGTGGATTGATTTGTTTAATTTGCCTATTAAATAGGCAATTAAATTAAACATATTAAAAACGAAAGTGAATAAACCGGAAAACATTGGTAAATAATTGTATACAACTTTGAATTTTAAATTCACGCCATCTATACAGTTTTCTAGATAACTTTTTGTATCTTGGATCTTGCTAGTCAAATCTTAGCCTCGATAGCATAACACGTAGATACTAGCGACATCTGTGTTTTTGTGTTGTATATAGTCAAATATAATACTGGTAAATTCAAAATACGTAGTGGTCAAACGACGTTTGAGTATTATCAGTACTCGTCCAATTTGGTCGGATAAGAATTGATGGTATCCCAAGAATTTTGTTCTAAGATTGTACCCAGTGTGACCGTTTTTGGTATTTTCAATACCAAATTGGTATAATTTGGCCTCCGCAAAATTGATTTAGTATTTTTTTGGTATTATTTCAGATTTTGGTACAATTAAACTTGACAACCTTTTTATAGCCTATTTTTGGTATTATTTTCTGGCAGTACTAACTTTCATTAATTGGCCTAGTTTTGTCTTTGTCTGATGCTTATCACAGCTGTATAATTTGTCTCTTTTTTAAAGTTGTATGTACAAATAGTTTACGGTTACTCCCACAAATTGTGCTATAGCAAGATCGGGGTTTGGTTTCGTAATTTTGGGGAAAATATGTTTGAGGAAAGGAAAATACACAGATATTGTACTAGTTTATATAATGAAATGGGAAAATAATCGATGTTTGAATGAAGACAAAGTATCGGAAGTTTTTAAATAACATCGATTTAACATTGTATTGGATAATCCAAGGTAAAGGACCGGCGTCCTTAGTTCATTAACCTACCTAATTACTTCCGTACTTAACATATAAAATTAAAACATTGTCTTTTTGTTTAATTTATGAATGTCTTATAAGAATATATAAAAAAATATTTAGAACACAAATTGAATTGATATTTGATATTTAAAAAAATTAGGTGTTTCATTTGAATTTTTTTTAGTACAATTTTAGTATAATTCTGCATACGTATTTTAGTATTTTTAGTACTGAAAACATTATTTTTTAGTTGATTACCTTTTTTTAAAACGGTCACAGTGATTGTACCCCCTGTTAGTCATCGTAAAAATTCAGCACGAGCCTGACGTGTCGTGTACCCGTGTCACTTCAGAATTATCAAAAAAGACGGAATATTACTCCAATGTTGAATTGGTGCGTTTATTCTTAATTAGTGGAAACAGCTTGCGGCAAGCTGTAAATAAATGTTCGTAAAAATGTCGCGACGCGTCGCAGCGCCAGCCGGTGAAATGCTTGATTAATGACGTACGTACCTACCCCTGTCGCTTCACAGGAACCTCTTATCTTGTACGGTCGACCGCACGTCGGTGGTAACACTTTGACATTAGCAGCATCTTTATTTCGTAAGCAGTAAGGGCGGTTTTCGAATTGAAGTGTTACCACTGTCATGCAGTCGACTGTACCAGCAAGTTGGTGTTTACTTCAAGTGCGCGAGTATTAGAGTGGAGTCTTTGGTAGGCAGTGTAGTCGCTGGACTTAATCTCCATTCCATTAGACTTTTATTTATGGGGTCATAAAAGTTTAGTTAAGTTTAGTTTTGCCAGGTGGACCGACGACCTAAAGAACGTGGCTGGGGGTGACTGGATGCGGAAGGCAGAGGACCGAGCGTTGTGGCGCAACTTGGGAGAGGCCTATGACCAGCAGTGGACTGCGATAGGCTGAGTTGATTGATTGATTAAAAGTTTAGTGTACACGGACAAAATCACTAGTGTTATGCAGTTGCGTGAAAGAAGTTCCAAAGTGTAAAAACTTATGTGAAGTGTGTTATAAGATCTAAAAGACAACTAGAGATGCCGTGCTCAACTGTGCATAGCCAGTGAAGGTGGACACTCACTACACCTACCTACGGGTAACGTACCTAATTGTTTATTTTTGTACATAATTTTGTTGATTTGATTAATGAACTCATTTTGTAAATAAGTTGATTTAAAAAAAAATACTACTCCAAAAATGCC
Organism: Asteroscopus sphinx; assembly: GCA_949699075.1. Lineage (NCBI taxonomy): Eukaryota > Metazoa > Arthropoda > Insecta > Lepidoptera > Noctuidae > Asteroscopus > Asteroscopus sphinx. The sequence goes on from OX453001.1 coordinate 13,911,501, forward strand.
TAACCAGTACCAGTAGCGTCAAACAAATTTACTCGTGAATACTCGTACCTACCTACCTACCACTACTACACATTTACATAATGGTGCCGATTCTCTTGTACACCCACCTAAACCTAACTATAACTAAAATTTACAAATTTTAGTTTAGAAAATCATAAAACTTATTCTGTGTTTATCTTTTTCTTATTTTAGAAAACTTGTTGACAGCTCTAATAATTGAGTTTGACGCATCTAAGTTGAATTGGCGGTGTTACCAGTACAATTCAGTGTGACCGTTTTTAAAAAAGGTAATCAACTAAAAAATAATGTTTTCAGTACTAAAAAATACTAAAATACATGCAGAATTATACTAAAATTGTACTAAAATAACTCCAACTCAGGCAACTCCAACGACTAACAACGAAAGCACGAACACGGATCTGAAGAAATCACTCACGAAATTGGGAATTTATAAAATTTTGGTAGATAAGGCACATTTGCACGGGGTTCATAAAAGACCTTTGGATCTCAATTCAGAGGAACGATGCCTAATCGTGTTAAACGCTTTATATCCAAATGGAATTCCGAACAATATCGATAGCCAAAACAATGAATTTAATTACAATCTTTCAAATTTTTTAAGTAAATGTGGAACTTTATATTGCAGTAGTAAACGGAATTTCAAACGATTTTGTAATAAAAACAAACACTGGCTTTCCACTATTTTTGATATTGAAATACCAAAAGTGAATATCGAGGAAAGTCCTTTACCACAACAAAATATTATAGAATTGGATGAGGCACATTTTTTATTACAAAATAATCCTTCAACTTCGAGAAGTAGTAGCTATGCCTTACAAAAAACTTTAAGACCCCAAGAACTTGGAAGACCCGATACCTGAAACTTCTTTTGGCGCTCATTCCAGTTTCACATCAAATACACATTTATTACAAAGTAATCCTTCGACTTCGGGAACTAGTAGCTTTGACTAACCTTCAATAGATCCGAAACCTGAAACTAATTTTGATGCTTCATCCAGTTCCACATCTACATTTTATGAAAATTTAAGTGATCGCCAAAAGCGCCGTGCACGTAAAGATCTTTAGGAATCGCTTGACGGAGAACCTCATTCAAAACTAATTAAAGTTATGTCGAGAATAGTAACAGACGAAACCGGCGAAAAACTAAATAAAAGTTCTACTCAGGAGTTTGAGTTTATAATAAAGGAATGCTTGAAAAGTCCAACTCGGCCTAAAAAAATCGCAGGAACCATAAAGTCAAAATCGGAACCCAAACCCTATTCTCCTGATGAAGCTCTTTGTTTAATGATTGATATAAAACTATCAGTGGAGGACTATATCTACATGCAACAAGGTGCCAAATCTCGATGATTTAATATTTACCCTGCCTATTATAAGATACAAAAAGCTAAAAAACATTGTTATCTTGATGTTGAAATTGAAATATCAGAACGAGAAGCCAAAGTACCTTTAAATGATTTACTTATGCACACGTTTCGACGAATCATTGACTCTTGCGACCAAAGGGTTTCGGAATATTGCAATCAAAAACAGTTAGATACACTTCACTGCGTTTTTGAGGGTTCATGGGGTTTTGATGGTAGCACAGGACAGTCAACATATAAGCAAACGTTTTCTGATAAAATTGATGACGAACACTGCCTCTTTGCTACTACCTACATTCCGTTGCGCATAAAAAGTCTTGATGGTTTTGTCTTATGGTCAAACCCAAATCCACAATCTTTTAGATTTTGCCAACCAATAAAAATACAATACAGATCAGAATCAAAAGATCTGATTCTGGAAGAAAGGAACTGGGTAGAAGAATAAATTGAAAATCTTTCACTAATTTATTCGGAAATTTTTGCTGGATATGTCGTTGTCGGAGATCCAAAATTATACCTCACCATAATTGACGGAAAAGTCTTTAATGTCATCACAAATACCAGCTCACAATTACGGTGTGCGTGTATTATTACCCATGATCCATTACCGCAAAGTTTTGCTGATATTCCTAATACTGAATTGGTAACAGACGCTTCTGATGATAATATACTCGTATTATCATCACAAGAAGTTTTGACAAACTCCGATGATGACTGCTAGGTTAGCGTCACGTATCGTTGTAGTCTTAGAGCATTGAGAACATTATAGTAATTGTTTTCAGACAACAGAAACCCAGAAAGAGACACAGAAAGACACGAGAAAGAGTTTACTCAAAGTTAGTTAAATACTAACACACTACACACCTCTGCCTACCCCTTCGGGGAAATACAGGCGTGATGTTATGTTATGTTTTTTTTTTTTTTTTTTTAGTTAAATACTTGGGAAATATCTGGCACTTTTATTTTATTTTTTTATTTATTCAATTGCGACAACCCTATTTCCATAGAAATTTCAAAAATATTTAGAAACTATCTATCTTCGTATTCCTGCTATTGACGCATGTCATATTTTAGTGTATTATTGACAATAACATTACGCATATATTTAAATGAAAATAAGATGCGACCGTGATAAGAAAACATGAAAAAAAAATGTTTTGTGTTAATCGGTAAAAGTAAAAAATCTCCTAATATATCAAAGGTACGATGCCCCATTTTTTTATCTAAATATATATTATGCTGTTACTTTATTTAAAGGACTAACTAAATATGTATTACAACAATTTTCGAAAATAAAATTAATTTTGTTTTTCTCACTTTTCAATGAAACCTTAATAACTTTATAATTATAAAAAAAAACACTATAGGTATTTCTGCCAAACCTTTATCGTTACTATAGCTATCGAATAAAAACATAAAATGGACATGGCCGCAACTAAGGCAAAATAACAGACTGTGCAATGGCTTTCCAATGACTTTCCACTGAACTGCCATTGACTACAATTCAACTGCCATTGGACTATTTGCTATTCTGCTGTTATTTGACGTTTCCTACAATCGTCTTACGATGATTTTTTTGCCATTATATTTTTTCTTAATAATTTTTTTTTGGTGATTTTAGCTTTGGTCCCATAATAAATGTTTTTCATACATCGAATGTGTACAATGACCCCTTAAAGGGTCATTGTACATATTCGTTTTTTTTTTGCGATTTCAGGATTGGTCCCTTAGTAAAAGTTGTTCATACAAATGAGTACAATGACCCCTAAAGCCATTTTCAAGAACACGTTTTATGTCTATAGTATTAACGGGTAGTACCTACGCTAAAAACGTAAACGTAAAAGTTGATCATACGGATGAGTATAATGACCCCTTAAGAGGTTTTCAATAACACGTATATGTCGATAGTATTGCCGCGTAGTACGGTAAAAACGTAAACGTAAAAGTTGTTCATACGGATGAGGACAATGACCCCTTAAGAGGTTTTCAATAACACGTCGTATGTCGGATAGTATTACCGCGTAGTACGCTAAAAACGTAAACGTAAAAGTTGTTCATACAGATGAGTATAATGACCCCTTAAGAGGTTTTCAATAACACGTCTTATGTCGATAGTATTACCGCGTAGTAAGCTAAAAACGTAAACGTAAAAGTTGTTCATACGGATGAGTACAATGACCCCTTAAGAAGTTTTCAATAACACGTGTGTCGATGTATAACCGCGTAGCGTAGTACGCTATCGATATACGTGTTATTGAAAACCTCTTATGGGGTCATTGTACTCATCCATGTGAACAACTTTTACTATGGGACCAACCCTAAAATCGCCAAAAAAATATCAGCTCTTCCCTACATTTGTGTTCACATAAATCGACAAAATGAAGGAAACAGCTGATTTTTTTACTTTTGATGTGTTTTAATTATTTTATACACATGAAAATTTTGTAGGTAATATCAACAAAATCCTTAATTTAAATATTCCATTGATAATAACTTAAAAAAAGTGTGATAAAAAACAATACAACTACTAATGGTAGATATAAATGGGCAACATCGATTTGAAAATAATTGATATCCCATTACCATTCTATTGCCATTCCGACGAGATTGACATTTATGTTTTAGCAGAATACCCATTTTGTCATAGTTGTATAGGAGTGTCAGTAGGATGTCGGTGGAATGGCGATGGTTGGTTGACGTAGTTGCTTCATGTTCCAATAGTTACGTAAACGACGTAGCGAACTTCGCTTCAAGTAACTCAAGCTAAGTTGGCTATTTATTATACTCGAGGCTGGATTGCAGCCCGAGCCGAAGGCGAGGGCGTAATGGAGCCGAGAGGATAATAGTCAATGCTCACGCGTGTCACACACTTGCGAGGAAAAAAACAAATGAACGTATTTTAGGCAAATATTGAATTTGTGAATAATAGCGAGCGGATCACTGTAATCGCACGGTGACGTATAGGTATGCGCGCGCAGTTGGTAGAATGAAACCGCCAAACAGCCAAATATTAAAAATATTATTGTGATTAAATTTATTATTTATAACATAAATTAATGTTAATTTGTTGACAAACATAAATAATTTAATGAAATTAAATGTTATATAACACTTAATTAGTGTTGATTTATTCACAATTTTTTATATTTAGTTTAGACATAAAAACATTTTGCTGCTTTTAAAAAATAAACTAAGTAAAGTAAAAACTAAAAAGCACTAGTGCGATAATATAAAGTAAAAGCCACGCGTGCGTTATTATAAGCTATTTATGAACCTAACAGCGGTGCAATAAGAGCCACTTAACGAGTAAGTGTGTTAAAAAATAATTGAAACATTTCAAACTTAAAAAAATCTGCTGTTCTCTACATTTCGTCGATTTATGTGAACACAAATGTAGGGCCGCGAAATCGGGAAAATGTAGGGAACAGCTGTTTTTTTTCGCGATTTCAGGGTTTAACAGTTATTGGAAAGTCAAAAAAATATGATGCATGTAACACAAACTATCAATGAAAAGGCCACGGAGGCATCATATTTAGTTAGCTATCGCATTGCACAAGCAGGTGAAGCGCACACTATCGCTGAGAATTTAATAAAGCCATGTGTGTTAGACATAACAAAATGTATGCTCGATGAAAAATCTGCAAAGCATCTTTCTACTGTACCGCTATCAAACGATACTGTTTCACGGCGAATCCATGATCTGGCAAGCTACGTCAAACAAGAACTAGTTGCACGTCTACAAAAAACACGATTCGCCTTGCAAATGGATGAGTCAACTGATGTCACTGGTCTGGCTATCTTGCTGGTTATCGTGAGATATCCATATGAACGTTCTTTTGAAGAAGACATGCTTATGTGTTCACCGCTGCCCACAAACACTACCGGGGAAGAAATTTTTAATAAAATAAACATATTTTTTAAAGAAAATAATCTTAGTTGGAACGATTGCATTGACATTTGTACAGATGGGGCCAAGGCGATGACAGGTAAAACAGCAGGAGCAGTATCACGAATAAAAAGTAAAGCGCCTAATTGTAGTTCCAGCCATTGTATTCTGCATAGACAAGCACTTGCGATGAAGCAAATGCCGTCAAATCTAAAATTAGTTATGGATGAAGCGATAAAAATAATTAATTTTATCAAATCACGACCACTACAATCCCGATTGTTCTCATTATTGTGTGAAGATTATGGCAGCAAACATAAAACACTGCTGCTCCATACAGAAGTGCGATGGCTGTCTCGGGGTAAAACTTTAACAAGGCTATTTGAACTTAGAGCCGAGTTACAAATGTTTCTTTCAGCAGATACAGTTTCTTTTAATTTGAAAGACCGTTTGTATGATAAAACTTGGTTGTTCCGATTGTCTTTTATGGCGGATATCTTTCAAAAACTGAACGAATTGAATTTATCATTGCAAGGTAAACAGACAACAGTGTTCCAGGCCTATAACAAAATAACTGCCTTCAAAAGAAAATTAGATTTTTGGATTATTTGCGTTGGTAAGAGAGAAATAGAAAGCTTTACGTCACTCAGTGAGTTTGTTAGCGATAACGACTCGGAAATGTTTCAAGATGATGTGTTTGAAGAATTGGTCCAATATCTCACTTCGATGCGCGCATCTTTTGTAAAGTATTTTCCCGAAGAACATAATACAAAAATGAAGCTGAATTCATGGATTCATAATCCTTTTTTACCCAACTTGCAAAAGCCCGAAAGTATGTCAAACGAGATATATGAATCTCTTTTAGAAATGTCATCAGACACAAGTATGGAGTCACTGTTCAAAACGACGCCTCTCAACGATTTTTGGTGCAGAATCCGTGATGAATATCCAATGCTTGGCAGAATGGCTCTGAATATTCTTCTCCCGTTCCCAACAACATATTTGTGCGAAACAGGATTCTCAACCTATGCAGCCACGAAAACAAAATATCGCAATAGACTGGACGCCGAACTTGATATGAGACTTCAAATGTCTTCTATCAAACCTGATATCAACCAATTGATGAAAAATAAAAAACAGTTTCATACCTCCCATTAGTTAAGATTTTTTCATTTTTAATATCTTCTATTATTGTACTTGGCATGTGGTTAAAGTAAGTAATAATTAGTAACTGTTACATTGTACTTTTATTATGCTTATATAATAAAGAATACACTTTTAAAAACTATTGTTTTATTGTAGGGTTCCGTCAAGTATTTTGCTTGTCAAAAGGGTTCCGTGACCAAAAAAGTTTGAGAACCGCTGCTATATAGACACTAACGATAGTATTGCTATAATATGTCGATAGTCAATAGTACATGACAATCAATTGTGTAACTGATTCTCAAGGTCGCATCTCTAGTCTAAAATTGAATATTATCGTCGAATTAAATTAATACATTACACAATTCAACTTTATTTTACAAAAAAAAGTTCAATTGTTACAACAATAACTGCAAAAAAGGTATGTTTGCAAAATGACCTCTCAGTTGTAGTTCGATGGCAAAAAGTCATTGAGAGACGATTGTCAGAAACGTCAAATAACGAGTAGACTACCGAAACTTAAGCTATCGAGAAGACATTGATACACTATTGGTTTACAGAATAGCAAATAGTCCAATGGCAGTTGAATGGTAGAAACGAATGGAATAAAAATAAAAATGCTATGCTGTGTTCTATAGGTACTATGTAATTTGTATGCCTTTCAAGGTTAAACATAGTGTGACTTAATATTTTAATTTTCCACAAAGTTTTTAACTTTTACGTATGTTTCACAAATAAATTATTTTGATTTTAATTTTGATTTTATGGTTGTCAATTATAATGTAGTTCAGTGGAAAGTCATTGGATAGCCATTGGTCTCTAAATAACTATTATTCTGATGATGATGATGATGATTCGGATGAGTACAATGACCTCTTAAGAGGTTTTCAATAACACGTATATCAATAGCTTACTACGCGGTAATACTATCGACATACGACGTGTTATTGGAAACCTCTTAAGGGGTCATTGTACTCATCCTTATGAACAAATTTTACGTTTGCGTTTTTTGTGATTTCAGGATTGGTCCCATAGTAAAAGTTGTTCATACAGATGAGTACAATGACCCCTTAAGAGATTTTTAATAACACGATGTATGTCGATAGTATTGCCGCGTAGTACGCTAAAAACGTTAACGTAAGTTGTTCATATGGATGAGTATAATGACCCCTTAAGAGGTTTTCAATAACACGTATGTCGATAGTATTGCCGCGTAGTACGCTAAAAACGTAAACGTAAAAGTTGTTCATACGGATGAGTATAATGACCCCTTAAGAGGTTTTCAATAACACGTATATGTCGATAGTATTGCCGCGTAGTACGGTAAAAACGTAAACGTAAAAGTTGTTCATACGGATGAGGACAATGACCCCTTAAGAGGTTTTCAATAACACGTCGTATGTCGGATAGTATTACCGCGTAGTACGCTAAAAACGTAAACGTAAAAGTTGTTCACACAGATGAGTATAATGACCCCTTAAGAGGTTTTCAATAACACGTATGTCGATAGTATTGCCGCGTAGTACGCTAAAAACGTAAATGTAAAAGTTGTTCATACGGATGAGTATAATGACCCCTTAAGAGGTAAGTAATATCAATAAAATCCTTAATTTAAATATTTCATTGATAAAACCTAAAAAAAAGGTTGATAAAAAACAATACAACCAATGGTAGATTTTAATTGGCAACATCGATTTGACATTACCATTCTATTGCCATTCCGACGAGATTTAAGTTTTAGCAGAATACCCATTTTGTCACAGTTGTTTATGAGTGTCAGTAGGGTGTCGGTGGAATGGCGATGGTTGGTTTTTAGTGTAATTAGCAGACTTGGGGCCCTGGTTTCCTCACGATGTTTTCCTTCACCGTTAAAGCAAGTGATAATCGAATATAAATCCGCACATGAATTCGAAAAGTCAGAGGTGCGGGCCGGGATCGAACTCACACCCTCCTGCATGGAAGGCAAGCGCTCAACCACTAGGCTATCACTGCTCCAGGACTGCTCGTGGCCGCCACGCAGTCGAGTCGTGCCTCACTCGCGAGTGTGTTCCCGCCCGGACCGACGTAGTGCTCGCGCGAGCGCTGCCGCAGCTGCCCGGTATCCAATACCGAAGCGGTCGCGGAGGCCACGCATCCGACGATGCCCAGGCAGGGTGCCCGCCCCCGCCCCGGGGGACCCAGAACCCCCCATATACCCGACCAGAAGCATGCCGAGGATGGATCGGATGGCGACGGAGCCGGAGCTCCGTCATCGTTCGCCCAGCCCGGAACCTGTGCCACCACGAGCGCAAGCTGCCGCACCAGCGGCTCCCGCTCTGCTGGCGAAGACGTCTCGCCAGCATGCGGTACCTCACCACCAAACCACGTTCCGTCCGGTACCAATGCAGGTACCGGTACCCGCTGCGGCCGCGCGTCGCGCTAAACCCGCGCCCCCGCCCGCGCCTGCGTCTACATCCCGCGCCCCCCCTCGCCCTGCTCCACCGACGACTCGTGCGCCGGTGTCGAGCTCGGCGAGAGCGACGCGGCCCTCCACGACCGAGGCTGCTCCGCGGACACGTGTGCCTGCGTCGAGCAACCCGGCCCCGACCCCCCCGGAGCAGACCACGCGGATGAAGAGGCAACCGGCTGGAGCAGCCTTGCCCGCCGCGTACGCGTCACCCGCACCACCTCGCATCTCAGCCCGTGACTCACCGGCGATGCGGTCGGCGTGTTCGTCCCGTGTGGGATCGGACGCCTCCATATCGTCGTCAGGGTCGTTTGGACTATGTGGCGTACCTTATGTTACGCCCATACGTGCCATCAGGGATACCACACAGGACGAACCGAACATTACGTGTTCGCAGCCTGAACTTCCGCAGCTAGGCCTAGGTCAGCCGCCTCAAGATACGCTGGGCTTTGAATACGAGTTCAACTTGGAACAAAGGGCCCAGCGTAGACCAAGAAGCCCGGAAGAGGACGCCGCTGAAGAGGCAAAGCGGCCCTGCATCGCTGCCCCGCAGCCGCAGCGCGACCCGCGCGGGCTGCGAACCACGCCGACACCATCACACTCGGACGTGACAACGTGTCCACCTCCTACTGCCGCAGCCCCCGTGCAGCCCACTGCCGTGCCCAGTGGTAGCGCATCAGCAGCAGAGCAGCAGAGGAAAATCAAGAAGCCACGCTACCCACCTTTGATTGTAGAGAAACTAACAAACTGGGCACAGCATTTCAGAGCTCTCCGGGACAAGCTGGGCCGCCCGCCTTGTGCCCGTCCCTACCAGCAGGGAATACGCTTCGTCCCGGAGATAGAAGATGAATTCCGGCTGGTGCAGCGATACCTAACGGACCTCGAGAAGCGAGAGAATATCTCTTGGTTCTCGTACTCGCTCCCAGCGGAAAAGAGCCTGAAGGTGGCCATCACGGGGCTGCCGGCAGACACGGATCCGCAGGAAATAGAAGAAGAACTCCGCGCGCTTGGTTTTGAGCCGGAGTACGTGCGCCATATAAAGGCGCGCCATGGAAGACCCGGCTGCGTTTTCCACGCCATACTCCGAAGGACGCCGGACTTTCGGAAGATCTACGACATCACGGTGCTGCTGTGCATGCGTGGTGTCAAAGTAGAGGCATGGCGCGGAAAGCGCGGACCCGCTCAGTGCCACAGATGCCAGTTGTTCCGACACAGCTCGCATCTGTGTCACCGCCCGCTCGCTTGCGTGCGGTGCGGCGGGGAACACACGTCGAAAGACTGCCCACGCCCAATCGAAGAGCCGCCAACCTGCGCAAATTGCGCGGGCCCACATACAGCTAACAATTTCAGGTGCCCCGTCTACCAGCGAGAGGCACGCAACAAGCGGGCGAGCACCGTCGCCAAGTCCACTGAGCACCGGCCACGCGCTCAGGCCGACCAAAGGGCCCAGCCGTGCGCCGACGAGACGCAGAGTGCGACACTTATGGCGACGGCAAACGAGCCAAAAGTGCGCGGAGCCAACAAGGAATCTCAGGAGCGGAGGAGAAGGAAGCGCGGAGGGAAGAAGCGGAAGGCTCGCCCTACAGCTTCCGAAGCAGAGGAGCAGGAAACACAAGAAGCCCAGTGCGACCTTGCCCCCCCTCCCCCGCCGGATAAACTTAAGATCTCCACTATTTCCACCACCGTGGAAGGAGGCGCCGTGAGGACTACATCGAACCTACCACCAAAAACGAACCCAATCGCCACCACGAGCGCCTCCCAAACAGGAACACAAGCGCCGCCAAAAAAGACCGAATCCGGAATGTCGCGCCAGCAGCAACACAACAGTGGAGCAGCACCGGCGGGACATGGAGTGCCCACAACGCCCGAGGAATACAAGAAGTATATCCTCGGGGCCGTTATCCGGGTCCTACAGGACGTCCTGCACGCCCTGATGGCTGGACAGGACCCGGTACCTTTCATTCTCGGTGGGATGGCCACGTTGTTTACAACCGGCTAAGCCACCGAGAGTGGCGGGACACGCAACTGCGGCCGCCAGCAAGGTCGCCCTCCTCCGCTCCCACCCACTGGATTGACGCCTGAGTAAGTCATAACATGGCTGACACGTGACTTATTCAAACACAGAGCACTTTACAAACATAACATGCATCCCAGTGTGCGACGTGTGCTAAGTTAATATAGGCACGGAGCGCACTAAACACAGACTCACATAACTGTACATGCATCTATACTGACACGTAGAATGCGTGGGCGCGCATTCATACGTAAACATTGAGCAGTGCTACTCACAGTACAAACTGCTCAAACACATACAACGGCCTCTTAGCTCGAAACGTGATTGGCTAGTCTGATTGCGTCGAAAGCGGAGGTCAGCATCCCCCTGTAGCGGGCGCTCAAGTCGACGCCTGAGTCGCTGGTCGACTCCTGCTGGGCCTCCTCCGGGTAACCGGGGGTCTCACCCGGTAGGGTCTGACCGCCAAGGCGTCGTGAAGAAGCGCTCCCGTGAAAACGGTGAGCACGGCGCTCCTACAGGAACACACATAGCAACTATTCACAAAGCTGTGTTGCCCGCCAGCCTTACGGTAGGCGGCGCACAGCCACTACGCTTGGACCGAGAGAAGTCCAACATAAGGACATGCCCGTATTTACGGGCAGAGATAGCAATCTCGGCAAAGGGATTTATCCCGTCACCGATTCCTCGCGCCCCCTAGCGGGGGCGCCGAAGACTTGAAGGGAAAAATGCGCCGCCAAAGCCAAACCAAGCGTCATCGCATATGTACAATAATGTAAATAGATAAGGAATAACCTAAGTTAAGACCTAGACCTAAGTAGAACACTGTACATGTATGAATAATTAGTAAAATAAACGATGTTGTGTCGGAGGGGGTGAGGCAGAATTTTCTCGAAAACTGTCGCCCGCGTGTATAAAAGAAGGGCCACTCGGCTCGAGGATCAGGGAAAAAACCTTCGGCGAATGGAGTCCCACATGGGACTCTCCGCCAACTAAGTCCGGTTAAGCAGAAATGGGACTTCGGTCCCACCTGCGAGAGCCCATTCGAAAAAAAAAAAAAAAAAAAAAAAAAAGCTCGAGGATTCATGGACTGCTCGTGGCCGCCACGGACAGTCGTGTGTTACTTTTTGCTCCGACTGCACGTATTTTCCGCACGGACCGTTAGCGCTCGCGCGAGCGCCGTCGTTGCTGCCCGGTGTGGCGTCACACCGTAGCGGTCGCGGACGGAGGCCACGTACCTAGGATGCCCAGGAAGGGAGGGCGAAGCCCCCCACGGAGTCCGGACCCCCCGGACCCCCCCATTCAACCCACGAGGAGCATGCCGAGGACGGACCGGATGGCGACGGAACCGGAAATCCGGTACCATCGACCACCCGGTCCTGACCCGGCACTCTATGATGCTCCGAGGATGCAGACAGCTGCACCAGCACCAGCGGCGCCCGCGCCGCTGGCGAAGACACCGCGTCAACACGCGGCGCCCCAACACCCGTCTACTTCCCGCTCGGTGCCAACACAGGCACCGACACACACCGCGACCGCCGCGCGCCGCGTAACAACCGCTTGCCCGCCCGCGCCCGCGTCCCGCGCACCCTCCCGCGCAGCTCCACCGACGACTCGCGCGCCGGTGTCGAGCTCTGCGAGACCGACGCGACCTACTGGACCTGACCACACTCCGCAGGTACGACTACCTGCGTCGAGCAACCAGGACAAGACGACGCCCAGGACCAAGACTCCACCAAATAAGACGCCCACTTCGGAGAAGACCGCGCGGCTGAAAACGCCCTTGCACGCCGCGTATGCATCACCCGCGCCACCCCGCAGTTCAGCCCGTGATTCACCGGCGATGCGGTCGGCGTGTTCGTCCCGTGTGGGATCGGACGCCTCACTTTCATCGACGGGATCGTACGGCCTATGCGCCGTACCATACGTCACACCCGTACGCGCAGCAGCGGATCCCACAGGGGAACTGCTGTTTGCGTCGAGCTCGCTGCCTGAGCTACCGCTGCCACGACAGGGCTTGGAAGAGCCGCTGCCGTCCGCAACATCCACCGACACGCTGGGCTCGGAACAGAGAGCCCAGCGCAGACCCAGAAGCCCTGAAGAGGACGCCGCTGAAGAAGCAAAGCGGCCCTGCACTTCATCCTCGCAGCCGCAGCGTGACCCGCGCAGGCAGCGAACAACCACGCAGACAACGCCGACCGCATCCTTCTCCGAAGTGGCAATGCGGACGCCGCCTCCTACTGCCGCAGCCCCCGTGCAGCCCACTGCCGTGCCCAGTGGTAGCGCACAAGCAGCGGCGGGAAAGCCTTTCAAGAAGCTGCGCTACCCGCCACTGGTAGTAGAACACCTGCCAAACTGGGCACAGCATTTCAAGGCCATCCGGGACAAGCTGGGCCGCCCACCATGCGCGCGGCCATACCAGAAAGGTATACGCTTCGTCCCGGAATCCGAAGAAGAGTTCCGTCTGGTGCAGCGGTACCTGACCGACCTAGAGACACGCGAGAACATAGCGTGGTTCTCGTACTCGCTCCCAGCGGAGCTGAGCCTGAAGGTGGCCATCACGGGGCTGCCAGCAGACACGGCGCCGCAAGACATCGAAGATGAACTCCGCGCGCTAGGATTCGAGCCGGAGTACGTGCGCCATATTAAGGCGCGCCAAGGAAGACCCGGCTGCGTTTTCCACGCCATGATCCAAAAGACTCCAAACTTCCGGGAGGTCTATGGCATCACCATGTTCATGAACATGCGTGGTGTCAAAATCGAGTCATGGCGTGGAAAACGCGGGCCAGCACAGTGCCACAGATGCCAGCTGTTTAGACACAGCTCGCATCTGTGCCATCGCCCGCTCGCTTGCGTGCGGTGCGGCGAGGAACATTCCGCCAAAGAATGCCCACGCCCTCTCTCTGAGCCGCCCACCTGCGCAAATTGCGCGGGCCCACACCCGGCGAACCACTACAAGTGCCCCATCTATCAGAGAGAGGCACGAAATAGGCGAGCGGGCACCGTCGCCAAAACGGCAGAGTACCGACCTCGCACGCAGGTCACCGAAAGGTCTCTCGCCCAACCCTGCGCAGATGAGGTGCGGAACGCGTCGCTAATGGCGACGGCGAATGCCCCGACAGCGCGCGGAGCGACCCCAGATCCCCAGAAGCGGAGGAAAAGGAAGCGCGGAGGAAAGAAGCGTAACGCTCGCCCCGCAGCTTCCGAGGCTGGAACGCAAGGAATGCACCCAGCCCAGGCCGACCTTGCCCCACCTCCCCCGCCGACCAAGAAGTTCACCACCACCACTGTCTTCACCGCAGCCTCCACCGTGAAAGGGGGCGCCGCGAGGACAGACAGGGCATCAAAAGCCACCGCGAGCGCCCCCAAAGCGCCACGCACCCAGACTGCAGCCTACGCGCCGCGCCAGCAGCAACACAGTGGTGGAGCAGCACCGGCGGGGCTAAGAGCACCAAAAACACCCGGGGAGTACAGGAAGCACATCCTCGGGGCCGCCATCCGGGTCCTACAGGACGTTTTAAACGCCCTGATGGCAGAACAGGACCCGGTACCTGTCATTCTCGCCGGCATGGCCTCGCTGTTCACAGCCGGCTAGGCCGCCGAGAATGCACAGCAGAGCAACCGCGGCACAGCAAGGTCGCCCCCCTCCGCTTCCAACTACCGGATTGACGCCTGAGTAAGTCAAAACATGGCCTACACTTGACTTATTCAAACACAGAGCACTCCACACACATAACTTGCACCCCAGTGCGCGACGTGTGCTAAGTTAATATAGGCACGGAGCGCACTATATACAGACACACATAACTGTACATGCATCTTTACTCTCACGTAGAATGCGCGGGCGCGCATTCGTACGTAAACATTGGGCGGTGTACTCACAATACAAACCGTCCAAACACACACCACGGCCTCTTAGCTGTAACGTGATTGGCTAGTCCAATTACGCTATAGCGGAGGCCAGCATTCTCCTGTAGAGGGCGCTTAAGTCGGCGCCTATGTCGCTGGTCGACCTCTGCTGGGCCTCCCCCGGGCAACCGGGGGTCTCACCCGGTAGGGTCTGACCGCCTAGGCGTCGTGAAGAAGCGCTCCCGTGAAAACGGCGAGCGCGGCGCTCCTACAGGAACACGCATAGCAACCACTCACACAGCTGTGTGTCCGCCAGCCTGTCGGTAGGCGGCACGCAGCTGCTTGGATTCTGGAACCTGTTTCCGCCCAAAGGACACACCCGTTTTTACGGGTGAAGAATTGATCCCTCGGGAAAGGGGGTCTCAACCCCGAGCCCGATTCCTCGCGCCCCCTGACGGGGGCGCCGAGAAGACTACGACTGGATCGAGGATTCATTCGGAGTTCGGGCTTCACTGAAGAAACAAAGGAAAAAGGAACCAAGGAGAACAAGCTCTAGCACGCTCCCTCCCGTACTTCAGACCTATGTGACACGGTGCATTATTTTCGACTTGAAGCCTTGTAATGGTGCATTGGAAAAACTAGGCGATCTAGGCTACCCGCCACAGAAGCCATACCTAAATCACTCGTATTCTTAGAAGATTCTTCAAAAAAAGAGACTCATCATTCCAGACGAAGAAAAACAGAAAGCCCATAGTTTCTATGAAAGTCATATATAAGTTGGGCAGCGCCTAGGCGAAAAGCCATAATGTCCATTAAAAAACAAAAGACTGGAACTCGTACCCATGTTACCAAAAGGCACAAGGATATGTCAGTAGCTGAAGCATTTGCCTTTTTAGGGTTCCGTAGTCCTACAAGGAACCCTTATAGTTTCGTCATGTCTGTCCGTCTATCCGTCTGTCCGTCTATCCGTCTGTCCGTCTATCCGTTTGTCCTAATCCTTTACAGCTTAATAACTTCTACAGTTATAAACATAAGTAAATGATATTTTGTTAAAAAATGGTTTAGATATAGATCTTAATTTTAAAAGAATAAAAAAATCTTGGTAAAGTATTTTAGGGGTGGCGCCCATACATGTGTAATGGGGTTGAAATTTTTTTTTTCGCTGCATCTTATAGGAAAACGTTTGTAGTGGATTGTAGTGATTTTTTTTTTTGTAGTAAAATGAAAAAATTAGAAAAAAAAAATTTATATCGAATAGGTCTACTACAGCGGTACTCTAAGTGTGTTCCGCGGAACCCTAGGGTTCCGCGATACCCCTGTAGGGGTTCCGCAAGAATTTAGAAAAAAAAAAACAAAACACCTCTCTCTGGTCACTGGTCGAACGTTTTGAATCCGCCCGCCGCGCGTATACTTGTGAGCGCGCAGTCCCTTTGATAAAAGCCGCCTCTGAATTAGACGCTATAGTTGTGAACAAGCGACTTTCGGCTCTATCTTCAAAAGCATAAAGTCGAGATTGTTTACAACGCATTTTTTTGTATTTATATTTTTATTTCCGCTTTTTGTTTATCAAAGGCGCCGACTCGAGTATTTTTGAGAATGTTCGAGTTCGAGTCTAGGACTAAGTATAAAAGCGCTATTATATAAAAAAAGTCGCGCCTCGTCAGTCAGTTGACAATTAGCGTTCGGAGCGATAAGTTCGTACCTACCTACTTACAAGCTGGCTAGCCTGCTGCCTTCTTGTAAGTTCTACTGCCCGCTGTATTCTGATTGTATCAGTTTTGTACATTTCTTCTTTGGACTAAACTTTGTCTCATAAACGCAGTAACGATTGTGCATTATTTTGACCCTACCATCCTGACGTGTAACATTATTAATAAAGAAGAATGGAACGTTGGCTTAAAGGTGTTAAACGTGTTGCAACG
Organism: Asteroscopus sphinx; assembly: GCA_949699075.1. Taxonomy (NCBI): domain Eukaryota; kingdom Metazoa; phylum Arthropoda; class Insecta; order Lepidoptera; family Noctuidae; genus Asteroscopus; species Asteroscopus sphinx. The sequence continues at coordinate 13,928,143 of OX453001.1, forward strand.
ACATCTTCTAATGACGCTGAATGTTCAAAAGCAGTACGCGCGGAGAATACAGCAATTACCGATCCAGACGATGATGCCACGACGTCAAGCTCCACGGTTTCAAAGACGAAAAAAAGGAAGTATGATGAATCATATATCAGTTTCAGATTTGTTGATTCCAACGGCTCACCTCTCTGCATGTTATGTAGTAAACTGCTTCCTAATAGTTCCATGGCACCTGCCAAATTACGCAGACATTTAGAAACTGTACACCCCGAGTCTAAAGACAAGAATAAATAATTTTTTGTTCGTAAAAAAGAACAGTTATTGGAAAGTCAAAAAAATATGATGCATGTAACACAAACTATCAATGAAAAGGCCACGGAGGCATCATATTTAGTTAGCTATCGCATTGCACAAGCAGGTGAAGCGCACACTATCGCTGAGAATTTAATAAAACCATGTGTGTTAGACATAACAAAATGTATGCTCGATGAAAAATCTGCAAAGCATCTTTCTACTGTACCGCTATCAAACGATACTGTTTCACGGCGAATCCATGATCTGGCAAGCTACGTCAAACAAGAACTAGTTGCACGTCTACAAAAAACACGATTCGCCTTGCAAATGGATGAGTCAACTGATGTCACTGGTCTGGCTATCTTGCTGGTTATCGTGAGATATCCATATGAACGTTCTTTTGAAGAAGACATGCTTATGTGTTCACCGCTGCCCACAAACACTACCGGGGAAGACATTTTTAATAAAATAAACATATTTTTTAAAGAAAATAATCTTAGTTGGAACGATTGCATTGACATTTGTACAGATGGGGCCAAGGCGATGACAGGTAAAACAGCAGGAGCAGTATCACGAATAAAAAGTAAAGCGCCTAATTGTAGTTCCAGCCATTGTATTCTGCATAGACAAGCACTTGCGATGAAGCAAATGCCGTCAAATCTAAAATTAGTTATGGATGAAGCGGTAAAAATAATTAATTTTATCAAATCACGACCACTACAATCCCGATTGTTCTCATTATTGTGTGAAGATTATGGCAGCAAACATAAAACACTGCTGCTCCATACAGAAGTGCGATGGCTGTCTCGGGGTAAAACTTTAACAAGGCTATTTGAACTTAGAGCCGAGTTACAAATGTTTCTTTCAGCAGATACAGTTTCTTTTAATTTGAAAGACCGTTTGTATGATAAAACTTGGTTGTTCCGATTGTCTTTTATGGCAGATATCTTTCAAAAACTGAACGAATTGAATTTATCATTGCAAGGTAAACAGACAACAGTGTTCCAGGCCTATAACAAAATAACTGCCTTCAAAAGAAAATTAGATTTTTGGATTATTTGCGTTGGTAAGAGAGAAATAGAAAGCTTTACGTCACTCAGTGAGTTTGTTAGCGATAACGACTCGGAAATGTTTCAAGATGATGTGTTTGAAGAATTGGTCCAATATCTCACTTCGATGCGCGCATCTTTTGTAAAGTATTTTCCCGAAGAACATAATACAAAAATGAAGCTGAATTCATGGATTCATAATCCTTTTTTACCCAACTTGCAAAAGCCCGAAAGTATGTCAAACGAGATATATGAATCTCTTTTAGAAATGTCATCAGACACAAGTATGGAGTCACTGTTCAAAACGACGCCTCTCAACGATTTTTGGTGCAGAATCCGTGATGAATATCCAATGCTTGGCAGAATGGCTCTGAATATTCTTCTCCCGTTCCCAACAACATATTTGTGCGAAACAGGATTCTCAACCTATGCAGCCACGAAAACAAAATATCGCAATAGACTGGACGCCGAACCTGATATGAGACTTCAAATGTCTTCTATCAAACCTGATATCAACCAATTGATGAAAAATAAAAAACAGTTTCATACCTCCCATTAGTTAAGATTTTTTCATTTTTAATATCTTCTATTATTGTATTTGGCATGTGGTTAAAGTAAGTAATAATTAGTAACTGTTACATTGTACTTTTATTATGCTTATATAATAAAGAATACACTTTTAAAAACTATTGTTTTATTGTAGGGTTCCGTCAAGTATTTTGCTTGTCAAAAGGGTTCCGTGACCAAAAAAGTTTGAGAACCGCTGGTCTACTAAAATGAAGGTAATGTTTGATACATCACTTTTTTATCAGGTGTACCATCTGCCAAATAGGTATAGCCCACCAAAGTGGCTTACAATGTGTCCCCCCCCTGCCATTTCCAAACTATGCAACGTAGAAACTTGTAATCTTCCACGTTGATAGACTTTTATAAAACCTCTCTTTTAAAATTATTTCGAGTATAATGTGATAATAAATTTTTGAGTTATAGTGAAAAAACTGAAAAATACTTAAGACGTCCTAATTTATAGGTCATTGACCTTAGATAAAAATGATTTTAGCAAATAATGCTCTTTTAGTTACTTTCTATTTTAAAAAATCACAAAAAGAAACTTTGTGTTAAATTGATAACACAAAGTCACAGCGCCACCTAGCGCTAAATTTAAGAAGTGTGTCATATCAATATATGACACACTTCTTAAATTTAGCGCTAGGTGGCGCTGTTTACAAAAACTAAAATAGCAATGATTAATATTCTATTTGATTCGTTTGTAATTAGACCTACTTAAGGAACCCTATAATACTAAGCATGGCCCGACATGCTCTTGGCCGGTTTTTAAATTCTTTATTCATTTCTATGCATCTGGTTTTTAAAATGAGCAAAAGTATGTTCTATGAAATGAGGCCGGTGCATGTCCAACCAATGTCAAAAATGCCATACAACACACAACTAAGCTGTTTTTTAAGGTTCCGTACCCGAAGGGTGCCAAACGGGACCCTATTACTCTCGCTACGCCGTCCGTCCGTCCGTCTGTCTGTCTGTCACAGGGCTGTATCTTTTGAACGGTAATAGGTAACCGATTGAAATTTTCTCAGAATATGTGTTGCTATGAGGTGTATCATGATAAATACTAAAAACAAAAAAAAGGCTATAACTAAAGGGGATCCCCATACAAGAAACCTCAAAAAACATGCATTTTATATTATTTTTTTGTTTTTGCTCTATCTTCAAAACGGTAATATATACCAGCGTCAAACTTGGTTAAATTATAGTGCATATTATGTAGTTTAGCAACAAATACTAAAAATAAGACAAACATAGACATATGTGGTGGTATCTGCGTAAGAAAGACATGCAAAAATTCATATTTTGCGCACTGTGCTTTGATGTCTTTTGATAAACTCTCGTAAATGAAATCAGTTTTTATGGGGTATCAGGTCGTTGAGAGGTACGGAACCCTTACTGCGCGAGTCCGACTCGCACTTGGCCGGTTTTTTTAAATTTATCTTGTTTTTAGTAAGATCATCATCATCATCATTTCAGCCGAAAGACGTCCACTGCTGGACATAGGCCTCCCCCAAGTATCGCCACAACGACCGGTCCTGCGCCTTCCGCATCCAGCGGATTCCCGCGACCTTCACCAGGTCGTCGATCCATCTTGTGGGGGGCCTACCTACGCTGCGCCTTCCAGTACGCGGTCGCTACTCCAGAACTTTACTGCCCCATCGGCCATCATTTCTACGAGCAATGTGCCCCGCCCACTGCCACTTAAGCTTGGCAATTCTTCGGGCTATGTCGGTCACTTTCGTTCTCCTGCGAATCTCCTCTCGAATTTCTGATTCGATCACGCAGGGACACTCCGAGCATAGCCCTCTCCATTGACCTTTGAGTGACTTTGAGCCTTCTTATCAGGCCCATTGTGAGCGACCACGTTTCAGTGCCGTAAGTAATTACTGGCAACACACACTGGTCAAAGACTTTAGTCTTGAGACACTGCGGTATTTTGGACGAGAAGATATTGCGTAGCTTCCCGAACGCTGCCCAACCGAGTCGGATTCGACGATTGACCTCTTTCTCGAAGTTGGACTTACCTAGCTGGACAGTTTGTCCTAGGTATACATAATCGTCAACAACTTCGAGTGTAGATTCTCCGATGTTTACGGGAATGGGTACTATATGGGAATTCGACATAACCTTCGTCTTGTCCATATTCATTTTGAGACCCACTATCGGAAGCTCTATTGAGGTCATCGAGCATTGTACCGAGGTCCTCCATGGTCTCAGCCATGACTACTATGTCGTCGGCAAACCGAAGGTAAGTGATGTACTCGCCATTTATGTTAATGCCTAGCCCCTTCCAGTCCAGAACCTTGAAGACATCCTCCAATGCAGCAGTGAACAGTTTCGGAGAGATCACATCTCCCTGTCTCACACCTCGCTGCAGAAGGATAGGTTTCGAGGCTTGGTCCTGTAATCGGACTGACATAGTGGCGTTTTCATACAAAGACTTTAACACTTCGATGTACCGACAGTCAATCTGGCACCGTTGAAGTAACTGTAGTACAGCCCAAGTCTCGATCGAATCGAAGGCTTTCTCGTAGTCCACAAACGCTAAACAAAGAGGCAAGTTATACTCTTCGGTCTTCTGTATAACCTGCCGCAGCGTATGTATGTGGTCTACGGTGCTAAAGCCTTTTCGGAATCCTGCTTGTTCGGGAGGCTGGAAGTCGTCAAACCTGCGCGAAAGACGGTTCGTAATGACTCTCGAACGAACAGCTTGTAGACATGGCTCAGAAGTGAGATGGGCCTATAATTCTTCAGCAGAGCATTATCGCCCTTTTTGAAGAAAACTGTGGCGTTCTTCCCTCGAGAATGACGGAATCAAACAACTTCTGAAGGGCCTAAAGGATCGGTTTTCCACCCGCCTTCAGGAGTTCGGCCGTAATTCCGTCATCACCCGGTGCCTTGTTGTTTTTGAGCCGCTTCAGAGCCATCCTAATCTCGTACAGGCTGACGTCCGGGATATCTTCGGTATAGTGTCGGGTCAATCGAGCTCTTGGGTCGTTAGCCCGTTTTGCAACGGGTTTCCGAGTGGACGTGTATAACTGTCCATAGAACTTCTCGACCTCCTTCAATAGCTCTGGCTTAGAGGATACGACTCTGCCATCGTCGGTCCTCAGTTTTGCAAGCTGGCTCTGCCCAATAGACAGGTCTCTTGCACCTATGTGAACTTGGCACCCGACTTCGGAAAAATTGTTTTTTTTTTAGTTTTTTTGAAAGATTTCGGTAAGTAGTGGATAGTAGTGACACTCACTTCGTAAGTAGTAGGCCAAAAAAAAAAATTATGACCTCAAAAAAAATGACATCCCCCGAAATGGCAAAAAGTGTTTTTTTCCGGCTGCATCTTATAGGAAAACGTTTGTAGTGGATTGTAGTGTTTTTTTTTTGTAGTAAAATGAAAAAATTAGAAAAAAAAAATTGAAAATTTCAGCCCCCGAAAAAAAAAAAATTTTTTACCGGCTGTTTCTTACAGGTAAACGTTAGTAGTTGATTGTAGTGCAATTTAATTCGTTTGTAGTAGAATAGAAAAATTATAAAAAAAGAAATGAAACGAGAGTACATTTTTTTGACGATATTTTCAACAAAAATTAAATTTGCAAATTTATAAGATTACTACAAACGCTGAAAATGACTGGGATACGTTCGTAGAGGTCAGTACTTGATTGTAGTGCAATTTAATTCGTTTGTAGTAAATAGAAAAATTTGAAAAAAAGAAATGAAACGCAAGTAAATTATTTAGACGATATTTTCAATGTAAATTCAATTTGCAAGCTTATATGATTACTACAAACGCTGAAAATGAATGGGACACCTTCGTAGAGGTCAGTAGTTGATTGTAGTGCAATTTAATTCGTTTGTAGTAGAATAGAAAAAAAGAAATGAAACCCGAGTAAATTTTTTAGACGATATTTTTAACTTAATTCAATTTGAAAGCTTATAAGCTTACTAAAAACGCTGAAAATTAATGGGAGACCTTTGTAGAGGTCGGTAGTTGATTGTAGTGCAATTTAATTCGTTTGTAGTAGAATAGAAAAATTAGAAAAAAAGAAATGAAACCCGAGTAAATTTTTTAGACGATATTTTTAACTTAATTCAATTTGAAAGCTTATACGATTACTACAAACGCTGAAAATGAATGGGAGACCTTCGTAGAGGTCAGTAGTTGATTGTAGTGCAATTAAATTCGTTTGTAGTAGAATAGAAAAATTATAAAAAAATAAATGAAACGCGAGTAAATTATTTAGACGATATTTTTAACTTAATTCAATTTGAAAGCTTATACGATTACTACAAACGCTGAAAAGGAATGGGAGACTTTCGTAGTGGTCAGTAGTTGATTGTAGTTCAATTAAATTCGTTTGTAGTAGAATAGAAAAATTATAAAAAAAGAAATGCAACGCGAGTAAATTATTTAGACGATATTTTTAACTTAATTCAATTTGAAAGCTTATACGATTACTACAAACGCTGAAAATGAATGGGAGACCTTTGTAGAGGTCGGTAGTTGATTGTAGTGCAATTTAATTCGTTTGTAGTAGAATAGAAAAATTAGAAAAAAAGAAATGAAACCCGAGTAAATTTTTTAGACGATATTTATAACTTAATTCAATTTGAAAGCTTATACGATTACTACAAACGCTGAAAATGAATGGGAGACCTTCGTAGAGGTCAGTAGTTGATTGTAGTGCAATTAAATTCGTTTGTAGTAGAATAGAAAAATTATAAAAAAAGAAATGAAACGCGAGTAAATTATTTAGACGATATTTTTTACTTAATTCAATTTGAAAGCTTATACGATTACTACAAACGCTGAAAATGAATGGGAGACTTTTGTAGTGGTCAGTAGTTGATTGTAGTTCAATTAAATTCGTTTGTAGTAGAATAGAAAAATTATAAAAAACCGGCCAAGAGCATGTCGGACCATGCTCAGTATTATAGGGTTCCTTAAGTAGGTCTAATCACAAACGAATCAAATCGAATATTAATCATTGCTATTTTAGTTTTTGCAAACAGCGCCACCTAGCGCTAAATTTATGAAGCTAAATTTAAGAAGTGTGTTTGATTTTTGTGATTTTTTTAAATAGAAAGTAACTAAAGGAGCATTATTTGCTACGATCATTTTTCTCTAAGGTCAATGACCTATGAACTAGGACGTCTTATGTATTTTTCAGTTTTCTCAGTATAACTCGAAAATTTATAATCACATTATACTCAAAATAATTTTAAAAGAGAGTTTTTATAAAGGTCTATCAATGTTGAAGACCATAAGTTTCTACGTTGCATAGTTTAGAAATGGCAGGGGGGGGGACACATTGCAAGCCACTTTGGCGGGCTATATTTCGCAGATGGTACACCTGATAAAAAAGTGGTGTATCAAACATTACCTTCATTTTAGTAGACCTATTCAATGATACCCCACACGAGGGGGTGCAGCGAAAAACATTTCTTTTTCCCCATTTCACATGTATGGACGCCACCCCTAAAATACGGAAAAACGATTTTTTTATTCTTTTAAAATTGAGATCTATATGTAGACTATTTTTTAACAAAATTTCATTTGCTTATGTTTATAACTGTAGAAGTTATTAAGCTGTAAAGGATTAGGACAGACGGACAGACGGACAGACGGACGGACATGACGAAACTATAAGGGTTCCTTGTAGGACTTCGGAACCCTAAAAAGAAATGAAACGCGAGTAAATTATTTAGACGATATTTTTAACTTAATTCAATTTGAAAGCTTATACGATTACTGCAAACGCTGAAAATGAATGGGAGACCTTCGCAGAGGTCAGTAGTTGATTGTAGTGCAATTTAATTCGTTTGTAGTAAAATGGAAAAATTAGAAAAAAAGAAATGAAACGCGAGTAAATTATTAAGACGATATTATCAATGTAAATTCAATTTGCAAGCTTATATGACTACTACAAACGCTGAAAATGAATGGGACACCTTCGTAGAGGTCAGTAGTTGATTGTAGTGCAATTTAATTCGTTTGTAGTAGAATAGAAAAAAAGAAATGAAACCAGAGTAAATTTTTTAGACGATATTTTTAACTTAATTCAATTTGAAAGCTTATAAGCTTACTAAAAACGCTGAAAATTAATGGGAGACCTTTGTAGAGGTCGGTAGTTGATTGTAGTGCAATTTAATTCGTTTGTAGTAGAATAGAAAAATTAGAAAAAAAGAAATGAAACCCGAGTAAATTTTTTAGACGATATTTTTAACTTAATTCAATTTGAAAGCTTATAAGCTTACTAAAAACGCTGAAAATTAATGGGAGACCTTTGTAGAGGTCGGTAGTTGATTGTAGTGCAATTTAATTCGTTTGTAGTAGAATAGAAAAATTAGAAAAAAAGAAATGAAACCCGAGTAAATTTTTTAGACGATATTTTTAACTTAATTCAATTTGAAAGCTTATACGATTACTACAAACGCTGAAAATGAATGGGAGACCTTCGTAGAGGTCAGTAGTTGATTGTAGTGCAATTAAATTCGTTTGTAGTAGAATAGAAAAATTATAAAAAAAGAAATGAAACGCGAGTAAATTATTTAGACGATATTTTTAACTTAATTCAATTTGAAAGCTTATACGATTACTACAAACGCTGAAAATGAATGGGAGACTTTTGTAGTGGTCAGTAGTTGATTGTAGTTCAATTAAATTCGTTTGTAGTAGAATAGAAAAATTATAAAAAAGAAATGAAACGCGAGTAAATTATTTAGACGATATTTTTAACTTAATTCAATTTGAAAGCTTATACGATTACTACAAACGCTGAAAATGAATGGGAGACCTTCGTAGAGGTCAGTAGTTGATTGTAGTGCAATTTAATTCGTTTGTAGTAAAATAGAAAAATTTGAAAAAATAAATGAAACGAGGGTACATTTTTTAGATGATATTTTCAATATAAATTCAATTTGCAAGCTTATACGATTACTACAAACGCTGAAAATTACTGGGACACCTTCGTAGAGGTTAGTAGTTGATTGTAGTGCAATTTAATTCGTTTGTAGTTGTGATGTAGGTATACCGATAATTATTATTAGCTAAGTAGGTACTTCTAAATATTTGTCATATGAAGCTATGACCGTTGTACTTTTGTCGGCAATTAAACCTAGTTGAACGAAGACGTGTTTTACTGGCTCCCATACTTAACAGTGGCGACGAGATATTTCGAACTGTGTGTGCAAGTTGTGTGATTGTGAACAATGAAGGGTTCGATCGGAAAAATATCGGAGTTCGATATCCATAAAGATGACTGGAGTATTTTTGTGGAACGGTTGGAACAATTTTTCGTAGTAAACGAAGTGACGGACTCGTTGCAAGTACCGACATTAATAACGGTAATGGGTACTGAAAGCTACGAATTATTAGTGAATTTGTGCACGCCAGTGAAACCGAAAAACAAAACCTTTCTACAGATTGTGGATATCATGGAAAGGCATTTACAACCACGACCGAGCGAACTTGCCGAACGATATAAATTTCGGCGTAGGACACAGAAAGTAGAGGAGAGTATTCTACAATACGTGGCTGCGCTGAAGAAAATGTCGAAAACATGCGAGTTTGGTAGTTGGCTAGAAGAAAGTTTGCGGGATCAACTTGTTTGTGGCATCAATAGTGAAGTGATCCGACAACGTCTGTTCGCGGAAAATAAGCTGGATTTCGCGAAGGCGTACTGTTTAGCTGTAAATTTGGAAGCAGCTGAAAAAGACGCAGCCATTGTAGAAAGTCGCGAAAGGTTACCAAGTAACGACGTAACTGTGGAGTGTAAAACAATGACCGCGGGTACGTCACGACAGTGGAATGTGGCCGGCGCCGCGCGGAGTGCTGGCGGCGGTAGCGACACGGCGCGGGAGGCCGGCTCGCGAGTAACGCAGCGACGTGGGCGCGCACCGCCTGCGCCCGCGCCCGCCTGGCAGGGGGAGCGGGCTCGGCCGCTGCGTACGTGCAAAGTGTGCGGTGGCAATCACGACTCGGCAGGCTGTAGGTACAGTCAGTACGTGTGTCGAGTATGCAATAAATCAGGTCACTTGCGCCGAATGTGCCCGAGGGTAACAGATCAACATTGTAATGAAGCTTCAGTGGAGAGTGAAGGTCAATATAGTGACAGAAGCGAAGAGGTAACTTTTGTAGATTTTAATCGGTTATCCCTTAACCAGTGTAGACCTATATTTATGTCCCTGTATACACATGACAAAGAAGTCACGATGGAATGTGATACTGGCAGTGCTATATCATGTATTAGTCTAGAAATGTACAAACAACAGTTCAGTAATTTACCGATAAAAGAATGTAACTTAAGATTAAAATACTATACGGGTGAAATTGTGCATCCGGTGGGGTATATTCGCCCACGAGTGAGGTATAGGGATGTTGTTAAAACTTTAGATTTATATATTATTAGGAACGGTAAAACCGCTTTGTTGGGAAGACAGTGGTTGTTCGAATTTAACATGCAGCTACCCTGTTTTGAGCACACTGATGTTAATATGCTGGATAGTGAATCATTGTTGTTAAATCTCAGTTCCAGATATAGCAAAGTGTTCGCGGAGGGACTGGGTCGCTATACTGGCGGGCCAGTGAGCATCCACGTGCGGGACGGCGCGCGGCCCGTGTTCCTGCGCGCACGCCCGCTGGCGTACGCGCTGCGCGAGCTGGTGGAGCGCGTGCTGGAGCAGCACATGCGTGACGGCATCCTCACACCTGTGGAGCGCTCTGACTGGGCCACACCCATCGTGCCAGTCGTCAAAAAGGATGGTAACATCAGGATTTGCGCCGACTACAAAATAACTCTTAACAAAGTTTTGGAAATTGACCGTTACCCACTACCTAGAATAGAAGATTTGTTAGCGCGTTTACATGGAGGACAGCGATTTAGTAAAATTGATCTTTCTCAAGCCTATGCACAATTTGTATTGGACAGCTCAAAAAAAGTTACGGTTATTAACACCCATAAGGGTTTATTCGTATATAATCGTTTAGTATATGGTCTTGCCTCAAGTCCCGGGATATTTCAACGACATTTAGAGGAGAAAACTGAAATCATTATGTTTACAAGAAAGCGATCGCTTCCCACTCATTTTGTTAAGATTGAGGGTTATCCTATACCATGGAAAAAAACTGTGAAATATTTAGGAACTACTTTAGATGATAAAGTTAACTGGTTAAAAAATATGGAAGAACTTCGTTTAAAGGGAATCAAGTCCCTTAACTCCTTAAAACCAATCCTAAGTCGTAAATCAAAGCTGAGCCCTAAAACCAAATTACGCATTTATTCTACACTTGTCAGACCTTGCATGTCATACGCATCTCCCGTTTGGAGTAGCATCAGTGACAGTAACTATAATAAACTCCAAGTTGTTCAGAACAAAGCCCTCAAAATAGCATTCAACACTCCATTTTACACTAATCTAAAACATCTGCATAGTCAAATTAAGTTCCCATCTCTAAAGGAGTTTATTCTGAAAATATCTCGAAAATTTTACCTCTACAAGAACCCACGTCATCGAAATACTCTGGTCTCACACATAGGCATGAGTAGACTCAATCGATTACCTTACGCCAGATCGTACAACAAGTACAAATTACCCCATCACCATTTCCTAGTGGACTGACGATAGCTCACTTACCACCTGATCAGCCCTGATAGCTGTAAAGACTACAAACATATTATTATAGGTAATGACTTAATGTATGTAATGAGCTTTTTATAGTTTTATGTATGTAGATTTCCTACTTAAATCTAGTAAAAAAAAAAAAACCTGCTTATTAATAATTTTATTGAAGAATGGGGGGGAGAGGTGTTAGGTTTACACTAATTAAAAAACCGGCCAAGAGCATGTCGGGCCATGCTCAGTATTATAGGGTTCCTTAAGTAGGTGTAATTACAAACAAATCAAATCGAATATTAGTCATGGCTATTTTAGTTTTTGCAATAATCGGCAGCATTCGCGACTCAGAGCGTGTTGTTAGTAGCGCCATCTAGCGATAAATTCAAGAAGCCAAATTTAAGAAGTGTTTCATTTCAAAGTTTTTTTTGTGATTTTTTCAAATAGAAAGTAGCTAAAAGAGCATTATTTGCTAAGACCATTTTTCTCTAAGGTCAATGACCTTTGAACTAGGACGTTTTAAGTATTTTTCAGTTTTCTCTCTATAACTCAAAAAATTATAATCACATTATATTCAAAATAATTTTAAAAGAGAGTTTTCACAAAGGTCTATCAATGTGGAAGATTATAAGTTTCTACGTTGCATAGTTTAGAAATGGCAGGGGGGGGGACACATTGCAAGCCACTTTGGCGGGCTATATTTCGCAGATGGTACACCTGATAAAAAAGTGATGTATGAAACATTACCTTCATTTTAGTAGACCTATTCAATGATACCCCATACGAGGGGGTGCAGCGAAAAAAAATTTTGCACCCCCATTTCACATGTATGGACGCCACCCCTAAAATACGTAAAAACGATTTTTTTATTATTTTAAAATTGAGATCTATATGTAGACTATTTTTTTACAAAATTTCATTTACTTATGTTTATAATTGTAGAAGTTATTAAGCTGTAAAGGATTAGGACAGACGGACAGACGGACGGACATGACGAAACTATAAGGGTTCCTTGTAGGACTTCGGAACCCTAAAAATGTGGGTATGCAAGCCCTACATATCTTTCTTAATATATATAAATCTCGTGTCACAATGTTTGTCCTCAATGGACTCCTAAACCACTTAACCGATTATAATAAAATTCGCACACCATGTGGAGTTCGATCCAACTTGAGAGATAGGATAGTTTAAATCTCAAATTATAGTCGCAATTTTAATTTATTGCTAATTATTTGTCTGTTATTATTTGACAGTCACAATTATCTGTTAACTCCAAATGATTCTAACAGATGTCGATACTTTTCGACTGGGTTGAGTAAGTAATGAATAGATGGCGCTGCTATGGTAAATCTACGAACGTGTCATATAAGCTACATTTTAACAGCATAATTACCACGTGTTGTTGACGCTATAAAATTAATTAAATTTATTTTGTAGTGAACGAAATACCGTATAATTGAATAGTACAAAGGCACTGCTTATTTCTATAAGAAATTTCTTCCAGCAGACCTGCGAGAGGTAAATTTGATCTCCAAAACTGATAGATGATAGATTTTAATGATATTTTTTGTGTAGGTACGTTCGAGTCCGGGTCCCAGCAGGGTTTGAATTAACAAATGGACCCGGTAGGTGGCGCTGCAGTCGTTGTGTCACCAAATTTGATTTGCTGAACAATTGATAACATGGGACGGGACATGGGACGGACGGGACAGGACATGTGACATGGGGGACGGGATATGGGACGGGACGGGACGGGACATGTGACATGGGGGACGGGACATGTGACATGGGGGACGGGACATGTGACATGGGGGACGGGACATGCGACGGGACGGGACATGGGAAGGGACATGGGCCGGGACGGGACATGGGACATGAGACGCGACGGGACGGGACATGTGACATGGGGGACGGGACATGGGACGAGACAGGACTTGAGAAGGGACATGGGCCGGGACGGGACATGGTACATGAGACGGGACATTGGACATGGGACGGGATGGGACATTTAACATGGGACGGGACGGGACATGGGACGGGACTAGACATGGGGTGAGATAGTGGGATAGTGACTGGACTGGACTGGACTGGACGGTCCGAATAAAAGGATGGATGGATGGAACTGGACTGGACTGGACTGAATTAACAGGATCCGTCACGTGGGTTAGCAGAATTTAACGCGAGTGAAGCCGCGAATATTTATTTCTTCTGTACATCTGATTGTCGCCTAACTCCTCCTAAACAGCTGAACCGATTTGGATGTTTTTTTTTTGTGAATATTTCAATGGTTTCCTGGATGGTGTGAAAACACAATTGGATCCGGTAGGTGGCCCTTCTGTCTGTATGTCACTGATCTTCTCCTAAATGGCAGGGACGATTTTAATTATATGTGGCGCTGCTTTTCCGGGCAGGACGACGTCTGCCGGGTCCGCTAGTTAACTAATAAGTATTATTATGAATATCACTTTCTAAGACCAATGTTAAATTAATGTTAAATGTTAAAAGAGATGCTTTAGTCTACTTAACAATGCTCGTAATATGCTAGTTTTTCATTTAGAATAAGAACTTTTTGTTAACTTGTTTTTATTTTTTATGTTAATAAAGACCTTCAAAAATAAATAAAAAATAACTACTGACCTCTACGAAGGTGTCCCATTAATTTTCAGCGTTTGTAGTAATCATATAAGCTTGCAAATTGGATTTACATTGAAAATATCGTCTAAAAAATTTACCCTCGTTTCATTTATTTTTTTCTAATTTTTCTATTTTACAACAAACGAATTTAATTGCACTACAATCAACTACTGACCTCTACGAAGGTGTCCCATTCATTTTCAGCGTTTGTAGTAATCATATAAGCTTGCAAATTGAATTTACATTGAAAATATCGTCTAAATAATTTACTCGCGTTTCATTTCTTTTTTTCTAATTTTTCTATTTTACTACAAACGAATTTAATTGCACTACAATCAACTACTGACCTCTACGAAGGTGTCCCATTCATTTTCAGCGTTTGTAGTAGTCATATAAGCTTGCAAATTGAATTAAGTTAAAAATATCGTCTAGATAATTTACTCGCGTTTCATTTCTTTTTTTATAATTTTTCTATTCTACTACAAACGAATTAAATTGCACTAAAATCAACTACTGACCTCTACGAAGGTGTCCTATTCATTTTCAGCATTTGTAGGAATCATATAAGCTTGCAAATTTAATTTACATTGAAAATATCGTCTAAATAATTTACTCGCGTTTCATATCTTTTTTTCTAATTTTTCTATTTTACTACAAACGAATTAAATTGCACTACAATCAACTACTGACCTCTACGAACATATCCCAGTCATTTTCAGCGTTTGTAGTAATCGTATAAGCTTTCAAATTGATTTTTTTTGAAAATATCGTCTAAATAATTTACTCGCGTTTCATTTATTTTTTTGAAATTTTTCTATTTTCTACAAACGAATTTAATTGCACTACAATCAACTACTAACGTTTTCCTATAAGATGCAGCCGGAAAAAAACACTTAAGCTTGCAAATTTAATTTACATTGAAAATATCGTCTAAAAAATTTACCCTCGTTTCATTATTTTTTTTCTAATTTTTCCATTTTACTACAAACGAATTAAATTGCACTACAATCAACTACTGACCACTACGAAGGTCTCCCATTCATTTTCAGCGTTTTAAGTAATCGTAAAAGCTTTCAAATTAAATTAAGTTAAAAATATCGTCTAAATAATTTACTCGCGTTTCTTTTTTTATAATTTTTCTATTTTACTACAAACGAATTTAATTGCACTACAATCAACTACTGACCTCTACGAAGGTGTCCCATTCATTTTCAGCGTTTGTAGTAGTCATATAAGCTTGCAAATTGAATTAAGTTAAAAATATCGTCTAGATAATTTACTCGCGTTTCATTTCTTTTTTTATAATTTTTCTATTCTACTACAAACGAATTAAATTGCACTAAAATCAACTACTGACCTCTACGAAGGTGTCCTATTCATTTTCAGCATTTGTAGGAATCATATAAGCTTGCAAATTTAATTTACATTGAAAATATCGTCTAAATAATTTACTCGCGTTTCATATCTTTTTTTCTAATTTTTCTATTTTACTACAAACTAATTAAATTGCACTACAATCAACTACTGACCTCTACGAACATATCCCAGTCATTTTCAGCGTTTGTAGTAATCGTATAAGCTTTCAAATTGATTTTTTTTGAAAATATCGTCTAAATAATTTACTCGCGTTTCATTTATTTTTTTGAAATTTTTCTATTTTCTACAAACGAATTTAATTGCACTACAATCAACTACTAACGTTTTCCTATAAGATGCAGCCGGAAAAAAACACTTAAGCTTGCAAATTTAATTTACATTGAAAATATCGTCTAAAAAATTTACCCTCGTTTCATTATTTTTTTTCTAATTTTTCCATTTTACTACAAACGAATTAAATTGCACTACAATCAACTACTGACCACTACGAAGGTCTCCCATTCATTTTCAGCGTTTTAAGTAATCGTAAAAGCTTTCAAATTGAATTAAGTTAAAAATATCGTCTAAATAATTTACTCGCGTTTCTTTTTTTATAATTTTTCTATTTTACTACAAACGAATTTAATTGCACTACAATCAACTACTGACCTCTACGAAGGTGTCCCATTCATTTTCAGCGTTTGTAGTAATCATATAAGCTTGCAAATTGAATTTACATTGAAAATATCGTCTAAATAATTTACTCGCGTTTCATTTATTTTTTTCAAATTTTTCTATTTTCTACAAACGAATTTAATTGCACTACAATCAACTACTAACGTTTTCCTATAAGATGCAGCCGGAAAAAAACACTTTTTGCCATTTCGAGGGATGTCATTTTTTTTGAGGTCAAAATTATTTTTTTTGGCGCTACTACTTACGAAGTGAGTGTCACTACTATCCACTACTTACCGAAATCTTTCAAAAAAACTAAAAAAAAAAACAATTTTTCCGATGTCGGGTGGCAAGTTCACATAGGTGTCTCTTGCGAAGACTTTGGAGCCCTTGTTCTTCTCTATCGCGTCTTTAATACGTTCAGTATTAAATCGGCGTAGGTCACTTTTCAAGGACTTTGAGATCTGTCTATTGAGCTGCCGGTACTTATTCGCATCATCTGAGGACTGCAGAATCATCTCGCGTCTTTCCGCCATGAGCTCGAGAGTGTGGTCAGAGAGCTTTTTGTTTCTATTTGTACGACGGGTCATAAAGATCCTAGACCCGACCGTATGGACAGTTTGCACAAACCCATCGTTGTGTTGTAATCGTCCACTGAGCTCCCTAGGCATTCGAAACGATTCTGTAGTTCGAGCTGAAAGCTCTCGGGGTTTTGGATTTGGATCGGTGCTGGACGGAGCGTAGACTTCATCAGTCGAGATCTTTCCAGCTTGATATTCAGATTCAATGTGCCTCTGACCAGACGGTGATCACTTCCGGTTTTGACCGCGTTGATCACAGAGACATCATTGAATACTTGCTTCTTCGTAGACATAATGAAGTCAATTTCATATTTTGTTACACCATCAGGGCCCAACCAGGTCCACTTCCTGTGCTCACGCTTTCCGAAGAAAGAGTTCATCATATAGAGCCCCTCTTTCTCCATAAAGCCGGCCAGTAGATGACCCCGGTGGTTCCGATATCCATATCCAAATAACCCCACTCGCAGCTCATCATCGTAGCGCTTGCCCAGTTTCGCGTTGAAGTCTCCCATGACAACAGTGAAGTGAGTTTTAGAGCCATGCATGGCTCGGGAGATATCCTCATACATGGTCTCCACCTCATCGTCGGGGTGTGTCGAGGTCGGGGCGTATACCTGTATAACCTTCAACGAATACCTTTCGGTTATTCTGAGTATAAGGTACGCCACCCTGTTCGAAACACTCTCGATCTTCACTACGTTGTTCACAAGAGATTTGTGGACGATAAGCCCTGGGAAAGTTGATCGCCCTCCCGGAAATAGAGCAAGTTACCGGATTTGAGGATTATCGTGTCCTCCCCCTTTCTTCGGACTTCAGATAACCCTACGATATTTCTTCCTCGAGTTCGACAAGCTTCTCGTCGGTCCGCAGTGTACGTGTGTTGTATGCTGCCAGGTCACAAAGTACAAAGATATTACAATTAATTACAAACCATCATATCTTCCCTTTTTGTAGGCATGCGAAAATTATGTTACATCTATCTATCTATACTATAATAAAACTGTAAAGGTCGAAAAGTCTGTACATTGAGTTTTTTTTCGCGAAAACCGGCTAGGGGGACTAGAAATAAGCTATAGAACACGAATCAATCGTTTAAAAAATTTATGTCTGTCTGTCTGTCTGTTTGTTACCTCATCACGTGAAAACGGCTGAACGGATCGTAATGAAACTTAGCATTTGTATTGGTATTAGTCTAACTTAAAATATAGGGTATGTTTTATCTGAATCGGTTGAGTAGAACCAGCGATACAGCTTGACCCCTCTATTGTATTAAGTTGCATACAAAGTAGAGGTCATGATTGTTGGTTGGATGCAGGTTGCAGGTTCCTAAAAATACAACTGGATTCTATTAGTATTATAGAAAATATAGAATAACATAACATAGCCCATCACTGTCCCGCTGCTGGGCATGGGCCTCTTCTTGGAATGAGATGAGTTAAGGAACTGGATATTGTTAGTGTAATAGATTATCATAACATAATCAGCTCATTACCTACTGCCCCACTGCTGGGCACGGACCTCTTCTCGGAACGAGAAGAGTTGAGAAACTAGAAAATATAGAATAACATAACGTAGTCAACCCATTACTGTCCCACTACTGGGTATGGGCCTCTTCTCAAAATGAGAAGAGTTAATGAACTGGATATTATTAGTATTCTAGAATAACATAACATTACCAGCCCATTACAGTCCCACTGCTGGACACGGGCCTCTTCTCAGCATAAGAAGAGATGTGGTTAGTGTTATAGAATAACATAATCAGCCCAATTACTTCCCACTGCTGGGCAAGAGCGTCTTCTCAGAATGAGGGAGTTTAGGGCTAATTCCATGAAATTCCATCACCTTAGCCGGTTCGTTGTAAAAACAAAATATAGTATGGTCGGTAAATAGTTTAATCGTCTGTGTAGGCGCTTATATGTATATATTTGAAGATATTGTGTTCATAATTATGACACGATGTTATTTTCCGACATCCACGCGGACGGAGTCGCGGGCACAGCTATTTACAATAAAATTATATTAATACACATTACCTACTATTGAAAATTAAAAATATTTATATACCTAATATCATTACTAATTTATTATCATTATTATGTCTTAAATTCACAATTAGTTTATATTATTATTAATATATGTATGTTTCAATATTATATTAAATAAGTATTAAAATTTGTGTGCAAAAGAGTCTTCAATGGTGTAAAAAGAACAATCTGTAGGCAATTTTTTTAACCCACTTGTTACTACCGACCTTTATAACGCCACGAATCGAGCGTTAGATCTACCCGATATTTATGAGTGTTTATTGTTACAGAAACAAAGATTGTTTTACTTTAATTTAACGAGGATTGATCACTTAACAATAAACTAGTGTTTGTCACAACATTTTTAGTGATTTGAAGTTTAGAAGTGTTTTAACATCAACGGTATAATTTCTTTGAAACATGATATCGAAAAGGTAGGTTTTTTTGTATTTCTGTTAGGTTTCCTATATTTTGATTTATAATGTCGTAAAGTATTCTTAACCCAGCTTACTTATAAGATATAACTGATTCAAATATCATGGTTTTTCATAACGATTTACGCCTGTTATTATTTGTGGCGTTATAACACCCGGTAGTAAAATTGGCGTACAGTGGCCAATAAAATTATGGTTTCACGCTAGTTGCAAATAAGTAAATGGCTCAATGACATCATCGATATTTTACATTATCCAGATTCGAACGTCGATTTTCCGAGGGAAATCACAATATTTCCACCAGAAAATGCAAATAGGTACTAAAGTGACTGACGAGGATTCTGGCGATGAAAATGTTGTATCACTGCAAAATCTCCTAGATGTGATATGTTAATTTGTATCATATCAACCCATTTTATTGATTTTCAGGTTCCCAACTAATAATTTCAGCAGAGATTGTCTTTGACGATTCTTCAGACAATGAAGAATCTGAAGATGATTTGTCTTCATCTGCATTGCACAAAAAGGCACATTGAATCATTGTCGATGGGGAATAACAGACACCATCTACTACCTATAGCAGTTCCATTCGTGGTAAAAGTGGTATTTGTCATTGTTTTGCCATTGCCTAGATATGCCTTTATATACACACCGGCACAATTAGCGGAACACAAAAAAAGCAGGATTTTAAAATCTTTTACTTGAGGAACTGGCCAGTTATGATATTTTTTTAATTTATTGTCAAATTTGAAAATAGAAAATTAGATGACATTAGAGTTGGGTAGGACACGCAAAATCAATGAGTTTGTATGAGTAACTCATTCTGCATAATGAGGTGGGACATTGTCACACTTCAAATGAGGTGGGACAATGTCATGTTGCTGAGACATATAATACACTGAAATACATTGAGTTGAGCTTATATTGTCTAAGATAGGAGTGGGTAATATAGCTTTTGCCGAGTATCAAATCGAAACTACATATCGATATTTGATATCGGATTTTGAAACTATACATTTTCTGAAACTATATAAGTATCGACAGATGAGCATAGTTTTGGTCATATTGTAGGTAGTTAGTATAGGTACGTCGTTTTCGATATAGATCCGATTCTTATATTGGTTGGCAAAGGTATTGCGTGCGTTGCGTTATATAATACAATATCAACATTGTTAATTCCAGTCTCCAATTTATTTTTTAATTAATCGGCCGTGTAATCAGCAAGACACTACAATTCCCTGGTTAAACGACAGTTTAGCCAAAATTCCAGTACATTTTTCGTGTAATCAGCTGTTTAAGCAGAGAATTTACGTTAACGAACACTTGTCTTAGGCCGGTCTTCATCAAAGTTAATTCTCTGGTTAAACAAACGTTTACCCATGATTTCAGTTATTTTTCAATTAATCGGCTGTTTAATTAAACGCTAGCCTAAGAGCAGTATTCATCAAAGTTAATTCTCTGGTTAAACAACCGTTTACCAACGATTCCAGTTATTTTACAATTAATCGGCTGTTTAATTAAACGCCAGCAAACATTGTTTAGAGTCATGAAATTTATAAGTTTTTTAATTGTGAAATTTAACATAGTAAAATAATAGGTAGGTATGTGTCTTGCCACCTACGGCTAGACAATACATGTATCTATAGTATACCATCAATAGAAAAACATTATCTTCAATAAATTTTGTCTGGGTTCGATAAGAAAAATGTAAACAAACCGATAAAAAATTGTATGAAAAATTTACACGTTTCGAGAATATATGTATCTAGCCTAGTTTACTTCAAATAAATACCTCTTCTAATTGTTTTTTATTTAAAGCCAAAATGGTCGTGCAGGGGATACCGTATAGTTAATAGTCCCAACCCCAATAACAAAAAAGTTATTAAGGGTGAAAGTAATAAAAATCCCCTGACACGGCCAATTTTGCACAGAAAACCAAAACCTATGGATAATCTATGACACCTAGAATGATGAATCATAGATCATTAGATAGCCTAGATTTTTGCCTATCCATAGGTTTTGGTTGCATAGAACAGACACAAATAGATACATAGATATAGATAGAAATGAAAAATAAATAGAATAAATAAAGTTGTAAATGGCTTGAGGCGCCTGCGGCTCTCGTGCCGGTAAAGTTTAGTGCCGCGTTAATAAACACAGTTTCAATAGAATTCGTAGCAAATCTACCATATAGTCAAGCCTTCAAAACAAATGGAGTAAGCAGAGGCCTCAAGCTCTTCATGAACAGTCAAGTCGGTGTTTCATTTCCTGAAAAATTCTCCCGGTGTTCCCGTATCAAGAAATAATCCTTCAGTTCGGCGTGGGAAGTCAACCTATAGGTACAGGGCGTCAGCGGCTCATACACACGGTATCGAGTTCCGCCCGTCCGGTACAGTAGGAATACGCGATTAACGGCTGTACAAGCTCGAAATGAACTGGAAGACGTTCGAGGAGTACGAGTAAGTGAGCGTACAGTTCGCAGGAAATTTGAAGAAGTTGGTTTAGGGTCGTATATACCTGCCAAAGGCCCAAAACTTGAGAGACGTCACCGCGTAAACCGATTAAGCTATGCATGATGAATGGCAGCAGGTTCTCTTTACTGATGAGTGCAGAGTTCTTTTAAAACAGATCGATGGGAGACAGCGAATATGGAGACGCAAAGGAGAACGCCACATACAGTCTAATTTTGAACACACAGTGGCTTATGGTGGCGGCTCGATTATGGTTTGGGGAGGGATATGTTTGGGAGCTCGCACGGAGTTAGTGATAGTCACAGGAGGGACCATGACAGCAGATCGATACATCAGAGACATTTTAGAAGAACATGTTGTACCATTTGCCCAATTTATTGGTGACGACTTTATTCTAATGCAAGATAATGCTCGTGCTCATAGTGCACAATCGGTACAGGCATATCTGAGCCACGTAGGTATACCGGTGATGCAGTGGCCAGCAAATTCCCCCGATATGAATCCGATAGAGCATGTCTGGGACTTGCTAAAAAGAAGGGTTAAATCCAGAATGCCACCCCCCAACAATCTGAATGAACTTGGAAACGCATTACTTGAGGAGTGGGAGCGGTTGCCTCAAGAAATCATCGATAACATAATCTGTAGCATGCCCAGACGAATGGAAACCGTAATCAGAGCAAGAGGGGGAAACACTCGTTATTAATTTTGCTTTAATTTTATTGTTAAATCATTTAATGCTTACTTTTTTTTATTTTTTGTGATGGTTCATAATCATCTAAAAATTTCACTTATTTCAAATTTCTTTATTTTTCAATAAAAAATAACGAAGACTTTTCAAAGTCGTTGTTAAAAGATGTTAATCAATTTGTTATTTTGTGTCTAATTACATTTTCGTCAAATATATACGTTATTATCTCATAGTCTCACTTTTTTTTCTGTTCCGCTAATTGTGCCGGTGTGTATATAATGCCTGGCAGAAACATAAAAATGGCGGTGGGGATTATGACCACTTATCCTATCGTCGAATTGTTGCGAGGATTGTTGGAGACATTTAGAATACAGGAAAAACGTGGATCCAGCTGCATACCTAGAAGCCATCACGAGGTTTCTCGATATGATTGTACTGATCACTTAATTTAGTACCTATGAGGATTCACAAAGCCATTGCACGATTCAGAAATATATTTTTTTCCGTCGTAAATCCACACTCTTGCAGGACTAAACCACTGAACCGATCGTAGTGACATTTGACAAAGTGGTAGCCTGGGACCAAGAGAAGGAAATAGGCTACTTTCTCATCCTGAAAACCAAAGGGTTCCTGCGGAGTAAGCGATAAATGATATCCAGGCGGGCGTAGCCGCGGATGACCTTTAGAGTTTCGTATACATTTACATCCAAAATTATGTTCTTATGCGTATCATGCATGTGATTAGCGAATTATTACTTTGAATATCCAATTAAAACTACTATAAGTACATCTAAAGGGGCTAAGGGGCTCGTAGCGATGCAACGACTGCGCGGATTGTACGATCTGCAAGGTTAAGCTGCACTTGCCGCGGTCAGTCTGTGGATGGGTGACCGTTTCGTTACACATCGAGACCCCTCCGTGCCTCGGAGAGCACGTTAAGCTGTCGGTCCCGGTTGTCATACGAATATCTATAGCAGTCGTTACGGGTAGTCAGAAGCCTGAAAGTCTGACAACTGGTCTAACCTCCGAATGTCAGTATTACCCAGTAACTGGGTTGCGGGGGTCTGATGGCAGTCGCTCCGTGTAAAATACTGATGTTCAGCCGCATCTGGCTAGACTGGAAGCCGACCCCAATCTAATCGGGAAAAGGCTCGGAGGATGATGATGATAAGTACATCTATTTATGTTTTATTTAATACTAAATCGCATGCAAGCACACTTTTTAATAGCAGCCTATCTTACTACCGGGCGTTATAACGCCACCCATTTTCCAGAGAACCAGGATTTTTTTCAATATTTTTTTCAGAACACTACCTTATCTTAATGTAATATACTAAAAATTCAGAACGTTCTGCGTGAGAAAAAAGTTTCAGTAATATCTGGGTTAACCATCTTTTCATTTGTGTTCATGGCAATTCTCTTATGGCTTTGGGTACTTTATTTAATAGTAGATGAATGAGCTATTATGCACTCAGAAATATACCCATAAACTATTTCTTGTGCAATGTTAACTAAATCGTTGGATTGTAAAAATAATCTAGGAACCTAGGAACTGACACTTGTAGAGGTTGGAAGGGGTGGCAAAATTTGATAGCTTACTGGCAGCAAATCCGCCACTAAATTTAAGTCTAGTTGATACTCACTCAGCCTTACAAAATACAATTAAAGGCAAAATATTATATAAGCATTGGTGACTGTGAGTCAGTTCTCTCAAAACATTCGTAAATATACAAAATATAATTATCTTACCTCTTCCTTGCTCCACAAAATATAGTACAACATGTCATTATGGACCAGCACTGGATAGTAATTAGTTTCTGTTTTTTTAAATTCATAAATGACTTTAGATTCTTTCAAGTCAACAATCCACATATTAGATTTGTTTGCAAAAATAGCTTGATCTTTCCATGGGAGAACATGATTTAAATTTATTTCAGTGGATATGACATCTAATAAGCCAGTTATTGGACATTTTACCATCACAGAACCTTCTTCAATAAATATGTTCAAACCACATATTGAATTGAACTTTGTCATTATGTTTGAGTGAGACATATGGACTTTTTTAAATGGGACAGAGAGTTCATTTGTACTTTCACTCAATTTGTATACCAAATCTTTAATGTGAAATGGTATTTCAAAGGTGTCTCCACTTTCGCTGACGAAATACAGACGATTATCATATCTTCCAATTTGACAAATTTTCAAGCTTATATTGGTATCGTTAATAACTTTTATTTGTGTTCCATTCAACACATCTATTGCTATAATATCACCAGACCTAAATACAAGCCACATAAAATGGTCAAGTAATGTTTTATCCACAATGTCTTGTTCAAAACTATGACTACAGTTTGGATCTTGAGCTTCTTCATTGTTTTCTAGTAAATTCACCACATGAAAACTTGTGTTATTTTCAAAAAGTATTAATTTCGGATACAGAAGTTGAGCTTCAATGTTAATAATATTGCAAGTATTGAACTTTTTTACTTGAGAAAGAGTTATTGCCATGATTATTTATACACTTGTTATCTTGAGACCTTAGAGAAATGACTAAAGCACATTTCCTTGCGCTTGATAAACGTCACAGATTAATGATATATGGATAAACGTAGTAGTAACTCTTTGGCGCTTGAGAAAAAGAAAAATGCAAAGTAAATAAATTCGTTGTTGATTTGAACTTGATTGAAGTCAGGCCCCTGACAGTGTCAGGAGGTTGAACCAATCGTAGGGCAGTGTCAGGCTGACACTGCCCTACGATTGGTCCAACCTCCCTCGTCTTCTATAGAAAAGTTTTTGACCTTGCACACATGTACACTCCATGTGTGAGTCGCTAATCTATACCCGCACAAAAAAATAACCATGAAACATTAAAAACGGGCCACACTGACTGTCTGTCACATTCACGGAATACTTGAATAAGAATGGAATTGGTATAGTACACAGTTTCTTCGGAAACCCGTGTCGCCTAACTCTCCCACTATCCGTCTCACTACTACATAAGCACTGTATCTAGCTTGTATCTAGATATCTATATTCATTTCCTCTATGGTCACATTGATCACCTACCATTACCATTGGTACAACTAAGTAGCCCTCGAAACTTCTTCCGTTTTTTGCAAGTTGTAGTTCTATCTCACGTTGATCGGAATATTCTTCGCGAATACAATAATCACAATAACGTAATTATAATTATAGTAGTAAGTAAACTGATTTTTATGACTCGTAGACCCACCGGCCAGTGGGACCACGAGGCATACAAATTAAATATTTTGTACCACTGGTGGGTCCACGAGTCATACACCGGAAAAATTAGGCAAAAATTTAAAATTTTGACGAATTATCCCTTATTTAGTAGTAAAAACATCCTAGCTCTATAAGCTCCACAACATAGAAATATAAAACATAGAAACCCAGTAGACGCACGCAGAGCGACGCAAATCCAGGTTAGCCTTAAAAGGCTAACCAAGCCTATCAGTACGTTAGTGCTCAAGGTCAAGTCTTAGTGCGAACCGCTCCCGCAATTTATTAAAAAAGTGACTCACTGTGCAGTGAAAGGGTGTCACAACTCGTCACATAATAACAAAAATCATTTATAGATCTCATTTCACGGGTAAGTACAACCTGGCATGTTATAATCTTGAGTCAAAACACAAAAATAATTCATAAACTTGACAGACGCCATAACAATGAAAATGTTGCTAGGTATGGGAAAAATATTTTACCCCATATTTGTTTTTTGTAAACACAGTTTGACAAAAATAATATAATTTAATTTTTGTGTAATGTAATAATATAATTTTTGTATATTTTCTAAGAGTATTTTGTTAATCTGTGTTTTATCTTGCAAGAGATGTGTCTGTAAACACTTAAATTGATTTTATATGATTATGGCTTTACAAAATTCAGCCAAAAACGCGATTTTAAAGTTATAAATTTATCAATGTATGACCACAGACATAGTAAAAAATATAGACTAAGTGCTGCGAACAACCATAGTGAAGCCAACAAAAACCGTGCTCCTTCATATACAACCAGTGCTCACGTGCACACCATGCACCTGAAGGATATTTGTTTTCGCGATGCTTACTGGACGTTGCCGCGACATATGAACTGAGAGGGGTGAGCACGGTTTAAGGTGCATCTGTGTGCGTGAGCGCTGGTTTGTACACGGAGGAGCACGGTTTTATTGGCTTCACTATGATTGTTCGCAGCACTTCGTCTATATTTTTTTCTATGTATTTTTTTCTATGTCTGTGTGTATGACTAATGGCGCCCCCATTCTATGCACTCTTTTACCAAGCTATACTTTTATTAGTAGTGTTTTAGGATAAATAAAATGGGTACCCTTTTCTTTTTTATGCTAAATAATTTTAAATCACGTATTTTGCATATGCCAAATAATAATTATATAAGGGTTGCCATTAGCTAAATCTTGTTTTATTTTATTGTTTTTAACGATTCACATGCGTAAATATGCGAAGCGAAATCTAAAGACATGAATTGTGGAAAGAAAAAATCGCTAACGGCCAGGATTCGAACCTGCCATATCGGCATCAAGTCTACGATGAAGTACCTGGGACTCGTCCTCGACAGCCGGTGGGACTTTGGGCCGCACTTTAAGCGGTTGGTTCCCAAGGTGGGACCGCGGCTGCTGCCAAACCACCCATTTCGTCGTAATGCAAAAACCCGTTCTTAATGGTTTAATCATTCAGTTGACGTTTTCTGAACTTAGCCTTAGTAAATAAATAAATGAATAGGTAGATATCTAATAAAAAGTATCTGACAGCTAAATGATTATCTTACTATTCACCGGCTGCAAAATTCTGAACGCAACCTATTTTTCCCTACTTTTTCGGGAAAATGTAATTTACTTGCAACATTATTTATGCGCTTGTGTGCCTGTTGGTGAGCTCGCTTATATACACATAGATCTTTTTGGTGCGTCACTATAAGCTGATCTGTTAAAGGGAACTATCCTTAGATTATGAACACTACAGATAGATTCCTAACTACGTCAGAGTATGTGGGAAAGAAATGGACTTATGCCACTGCTCCTAAGATAGAACAAGACACAACTATTATATCGCCATCTCTTACATGTTACCCATATTTTAGTTGTCACACTTTTAAAGTTTGACAAACAAAGCGCTCGGTCTGTCAAACTAAAGAGTTTTATTAATTGTGCTTCGTAGTTTTCAATAATTTTATGGTGAAACTTCGTGAAAAAACACTCATACAGTTCCGTGATATGGTCGGGTGTAGTGTGTTAGGCTGCAAGAGCCGCAGCGAGCAACACATTGAAGGATTAACTTTCCACGGGTAAGTGGCATTTTATATCTAAATTGTTGTGTTTATTTAACTACATACAATGTGTTTCTACAAGTACGTAAGTTTTAACTATTTTGAACCCATATCTTATAGAAATATTCGCAGTTTTCAGCGTTTTCTAAATAACATAACCTAAAATATTTCCGTGTTTAGTGTTGCCATGATAGACATGTTTACGTTCCCATTATTTAGGGTGCTACCTGTTATATGGTGCTTTTTATCTTTTTATTAAATTGTTGAAGGAGACGTATGTTTTAAATAATTCCGTGATTAGTAATAATAATAATAATCGTTTATTTCCAAAATAAGTAACATGTTACAATTCAGATGAACGTTGATCCCCAAACTAGGTTAACCTGTATCTTGGGGACCACCTTCCTTAGTTAATTTATACAAATCGTGACATAGTTTACATTAAAACATAATAGATACATAATTTGACATTAATTTGATTTGACAACTTTATTAATAGTAATAATAATGAAAGCATGCAATGCAACTATAGGTGTGATGTATGTATGCGCGTGTGTGGAGTGTGTACGTGTATGAGTCATGTAGGTGTGAGAGTTGGGGGTGTTGGTGGGTGTATGTGTGTGTGATGGGATATTGGTGCGTGTATGTGCGTGCTGCTGTGGTTTACGTAATTATGTACCCATTATTTAGGGTATTTTTAATTTTCATCCTTATTTATTGATGAAGTAGATTGGTTTATATGGTTGTTTTAATATTGAACCGAAATTGATTTTTTTTAAAGGCCAATAAATTACACTTCAAATTACAATAAATCCTATACATCCAATCAATATCCAAAATATATCTATGTATAAATATTATTAAATATATCCAAAAAAAAATTACAATAAATCCTATTTCTACTATATTTTATAAAATACTTCATTTTATTCCCTTTTCTAAATTACCTTTGTATGTACATACGTGATTCATAGACGAGAGTGTAGGAGCCACTGGCCTTCATTAAATGTTAATCCGGCAAATAACTTGAACAAAGATGGTACGATTGCGCTTGTTACTATACTGACATAGAGGTTAAAATCGTTTAAACTGATCACTGCGCATTTTCAAGTTATTTTCTACGTACTCTAAGAGCCCCTAACCAAGATTTTTACCCCCATTTTTTTGAGGTTAACTCAAAAAAATGGGGGTAAAAATCTTAGTGTGGTATCACTGAAGTAAAAACTATTGCTATCTAAAAGGGGCACGTCGAAACTCTATCTATAGTGTTCTAAATCTATGGAACTATCAGTCTATGTGTTATATGTCTATGCTCCACAATATAAAGTTAGGTACTAACAAATCGTCGATTATCGAGCTTATAGAGCTAGGTTAATGTTTTTATGAGCATTATTCAGTAGATCATCATAATTTCAACCAAAATACGCCCACTGCTGGACATAGGCCTCCCCCAAGATTCAGTATATTGTTATTATTGCCACTAATCATATTCCGATCTATTGATTACCTTCAACGTTAATTAGAGCTACAAATTTCAACCAAAATACGTCCACTGCTGGACATAGGCCTCCCCCAAGATTCAGTATATTGTTATTATTGCCACTAATCATATTCCGATCTATTGATTACCTTCAACGTTAATTAGAGCTACAATTTGCAAAAAAACTCAAGAAATTTTGAATTTCGTATGCAACTAGGTGCCCACTGACTTGAATAATTCAGTAAAATGACACTAATTTTTTTGTCATACTACCGCTACCGTTGGATTCAAAAAATTACGGTAACTTTCATACACCGTAATTTACACAGACCTACTAGACTTGCAATACGCATGGCCACTATACGCGCTCTCGCTCGGAGAATAGGGGTTGCCAGAAAATCACATCTCTTAACTTTAGGGTAGTAAAATCGATTCTGAGAATAAATATTTTAACGACTAAAGATTACATAATCAGCCCATTGCTGTCCCAGTGCTGGGCAAGGGCCTCTTCTCAGAATGAAAATGTTAAGGCCTTAGTGTTGTGGCCTTAGTTAGGGCCACGCCTAGTGCGGGTTGGCGGACTGCATACCTACACCATCGAGGCCTGTATGGAGCACTTTCAGGTATTCGGGTTTCCTCACGATGTTTTTCTTCACCTAAGTGATAATAAAATTCTGATACATACAAAAATTTGAAGTCAGACGTGAGATCTCTGCTTCGTCTAAAAAGTTTACCTAATAATCCAAAAAATATAGGGATGAAGAAATAAGTACTTAGGTATGTACAACACACCATTCAACACATATATTTTTAATAATAAAAAATACAATCTCGATTATTAAGTAATGAACTGTTTGAGTTCCATGGTTTTTTTTGGCTCCCAATTTTGACGTGCAGTCGCATTAATCCCTTTTTTTTTAAACTACTGGATCAGACGGAAACCTGAAATATTTAAAGAACAATAAATTCCTTTGATCACTAGAAATAATCTCGACTTAGGGTGGTATGCCACTCGTCCAATTTCTTTATCCAATCGAATTTTTTTGAAGATCAGTATTAAAATACATACGACATTTGATGAAAATCATCCAATTTAACGATTCAAATAGTGGAAAGAAAAAATCGCTCACGAGCAGGATTCGAACCTGCGACTCCTGGCTTCGACAATTTAAATCGTTAGATTTCGTTACGCATGCGTAAATGCGTTAAAAATAATAAAATAATCATCCAATTTCTTTGATCAAAGTAACATTGAACAAAGAAATTTGACCGGTGGCGTACCATCCTTAATAGGGTAAATAAAATGATTTACTAGCAACACCGATTCTGAAATTGCTATTATGAAGCTTAGACCAACCAGGGGGTACAATCTTAGAACAAAATTCTTGGAATACATCAATTCTTATCCGACCAAATTGACGAGTACTGATAATACTCAAACGTCGTTTGACCACTACGTATTTTGAATTAACCAGTATTATATTTGACTATATACAAAACAAAAACACAGATGTCGCTAGTATCTACGTGTTATGCTACCGAGGCTAAGATTTGACTAGCAAGATCCAATATACAAAAAGTTGTCTAGAAAACTGTATAGATGGCGTGAAATTAAAATTCAAAGTTGTATACAATTATTTACCAATGTTTTCCGGTTTATTCACTTTCGTTTTTAATATGTTTAATTTAATTGTCTATTTAATAGGCAAATTAAACAAATCAATCCACAAGATTCTTAAAGTATAATTATGTTGGGAAAACGTAATTTGGTATATAACATCAACATTTAAACTTATCAATTGCTTTTTTTAATTATACTAATATTTTTTACGCATTTACGCAATTGAAGTGATATCTAAATATATAAATTGTAAAATAAAAGTTATGACGTTAACGAAATACGTAATTGAAAGTTAAATTCAATGTTTGTAATAAGAATTACGGTAGCTTATATTGTACTGTAGTTGACTTATAAAGTTGGAGTTACAGGTTCAAATCCCGCTATCATTCGAACTTTTTGTCTTTATTTTTTCGATTTCTAATAAGGATGAATACAGAGCCACCTAGTGATCTCGGAACATAGTTATCAAAACTGATTCAAGAGCGTAGACGGAGTTCAAGAGTGATATATACCTATAGATATATGTTATGAAGTTGTAGTTCCAAAACAAAAATATAGAGGCGCCACTTGGTGTGTGCCTCTATTGAGGGCAGAGTTAGGTCTCTATTTCATATATATAAAAGTACTCTGTGAGACCAACAGAAAAAAGGTTATGAAGTTACGAATATTAAGAGAAAATATGCATTAAACCCTAATATTTGCAGCAATGAGAACTTTATTCGCATTAACGATATCTTTATTGATACCTACTATGTTACCCATAACCCAAATATATTGAATTTCGTCTACTTACAAGTGAAATGATACGCCGGCACTTTTTTGTGCGTTGTGACTTTTGCAGCACAAGATACTGCAATATCCCACTATCCACACACTCACTTGATGACGGCGTTTTTATATTTATTGAGACTTTGTCTCGGAACACAAAAATACTCACACAAATCACAAAAACATATAGAACATACCCTAAAGTAAAGATTTATTTATGTACTGTGTGTCACATTTGACACTTAGTACAGTAATGCGGTATAAAAACCGGCCAGGACGATAAGGACAAAATAGTAATCTAGCATCTCCTTTTTTCATAGGTATTACGTAATTTAACGTTCTCTATCTAACTGGCCGTAACGTCAGTGATTAACTATCTGGAGGTTTTTATCTGAGGTAATTTATGACTACGGTAAGTGGCAGAAATAAAAACAAATACCAAAATAGGGTGTTTGACAGATATTGCCAAAAATTATGAAAATTGTACACAACGTAGATTTTAGGTTGAAGATTAACTTTTATTACGTTTTGTTAATTTAAATATATTCTAAGTATTTTATTTTTCTGTTTGAAATTTTGATTTTTTAATCTTTTGATCACGTGATACAAAACGTCTTGAGGCTTGGCCTCGATTTTGGGTGATGTCATAGTCCTGTACGACGTAGGGCGAGCTAAATGTTTCCATGATCGTAAAAATGAAATTTACCAGTTTTTGAACGAGTAGGTATATTATTAATAATTATATTCATGTTAATTGTTAATTTAGGTTCATTTTTATTTTATTGAGCCAGGTTATGTACTTTATAACTTACTATCAATTAAACTAATCAGCATATGTAGGTAATTTGAACGTAATTTAAAAGCTTTTGTTTTGTATGTGCGTGATTCAAACACAAACTACAAAACGTTTTAGTCATGTCTCATGTGACAAAAAAAAACCGCGTTCCGATTTTTTACTTTTTGTCAAATTCGTACCTTTTTGGTAAGCGTGTCGTACTTTTATGGGAATTCCGGCAACACTGACCGGAACAAGAACAGTGACGTAGGTTGACGATAATGTCACGTGACTTAGCGTTTTAGTGCGAAATTAAAAATGAGAATGTAAAATCTTGATTATTTAATTTTACAAGCATATTTTAGTAATTATTTGTTAATGAATGCTTTAATTGGATGTTTCGCCATCGTTTTACGTACATTTTCAAAAATTGTCAAACACCCTATTACGGCAGATCTGCCGTAATTTCGGTGCATATGGCAACACAGCTCCCAGCGGTTTGGATGGCTACCTGAATATGTTTTCCGTTACAAATTTACAATATCATGAAAAATTACGAAAATAATAAAAATGTAATTGAAAACATTCTAGCCTTTTGATAATTTAATTTTGATTGTTATTCTTGTTTTAGTTTAATTAAAATGACAACAGGCCAATAATAATTATAGTAAAATTATTAATAATTTTTTATATAAAATATCTACTTATGTATTATAATAAAACAAAGTTTAACCGGATTAAATCGCGTATATTATTTAAATTGGTTTTCCTGACGTTTCGAAAGCTTTGCAGCATTTCGTGGTCGCAGGTAGACATACGGCCAAAATTAATATCCAATCTATCTACGATTTGCCCTACTAGAGATAGGAATTTGACATAAAAGCTCCATACAAAATATGTCAAATGTGACAAGCGTCTTTACAAATATTTCTAAAAAATATATTTTAATCTACCGTACAATATTATTAATTAAAATCGTTTCGATGCACGCAGTAATCACTCACAATATCATTATCTTTTACAGTGTTGCGTGCTGTTTGGGACTTGATTATTTTTAGGACTGGGTTCCAAACAGGTGGTAGCTGCCAACCATCTTCTCTATTAAAATTAGGATGTTTTTAAATTTAAATAGCCTCACGGACCTCAGGGCAATGGAGAGGGCTATGCTCGGAGTGTCCCTGCGTGATCGAATCAGAAATGAGGAGATTCGCAGGAGAACGAAAGTAACCGACATAGCCCGAAGAATTGCCAAACTTAAGTGGCAGTGGGCGGGGCACATTGCTCGCAGAACGGATGGCCGATGGGGCAGTAAAGTTCTGGAGTGGCGACCGCGTACTGGAAGGCGCAGCGTGGGTAGGCCCCCCACAAGGTGGACCGACGACCTGGTGAAGGTCGCGGGAATCCGCTGGATGCGGAAGGCACAGGACCGGTCGTTGTGGCGATGCTTGGGGGAGGCCTATGTCCAGCAGTGGACGTCTTTCGGCTGAAATGATGATGATGATGATGAGCCTCACGGAGCATTCTAGGTGGGTAAGGCCGTAAAATTGGCCTCATGTAACATAAAAGTAACTATAAAGTAAAAGTAGCTGGTAACTTAAAATTAACATGAAAGTTTTTTAAAGGCATATTCAGAACAATTTTTCAAGCTTTATACCACTTTTATGTTACGTAATTTAAAAAATGGTAACATAAGTCACATTAAAGTAACTTAAAACCTGCATCTCGTCAAACATTCTCAATTTTACGGAATTACGACGTAAATATAGGCGCGTACGCAGCTTCTAACTATACCTTAAACATTACATTAATTATATAATTAGTGTTTTCAAGTAAAATATTAATATTTTCATTTAAATCAACCAGTACAATTTTTTTCGACGACGACTTTCTGCACCTCACCAAATAAAATAATGGACAATCACAAAAATGGCTGACTAGTGATAATTATGCATTGACTAAGGAAAACTATTGGACTTGACATAAACGAAAAAAAACCGTGTCGATTTTTGAAATGTCCATGACAAAATATGGCCGCCTAGTAGTGTTGTTCTTTACAAAAATAGAATTGTTGTACTTATCGATAGTTGTTTCAGAAAAATTGTGATGTTACCTGGATTAAAATGGATAATAAACGTTTTAATTCGTAGATGTTGTGGTTTTATTAACCGACTTAAAAAAATAAGGTTTATATTCGACTGTATGTATTTTTAACCGACTTCAAAAAAAGGAGGAGGTTATGTATTCGGCGGGCTTTTTTTTTTTTTTTTTTCATGTATATACACCGATTACTCCGAGATTTGTGGGCCGATTTACGTGGTTGTTTTTTTATTTGGTAGAGAAAGTCCGCGCGGTGGTCCCATATAAATTTTATTGACTTAGGTTGAGTAGTTTTTTAACCAGCTTCAATAAATCGGTTTATTTTAGCTTCGCCTATCTAGATGATCTGCTCATTGGTTCGTTTTTCTGAGAATTCTTGGCCGATATGCGTGTTTTTTTTTCACGATAGTGATTGGACGTTTGGAGGAACATGAGCGAGACCTTTGCCCAGCAGTGCGATAGCAAAGAAATTTTTTCTCAAACTGGTTATATTAACATTTATGAATCAACCCTCGCAATTTTCAACTAAAAAGTATGAAATAAAAACTTTTTAACAAAAAATAAAACCGACTTCAAAAACCTTAACTAAAAAGTAATAAATAATCATTGTATTTTAAAATCTTAACATAAACCAAAATTTTGAAGGCGGCGCGTGATTGACCCTTTGCGTCATGTAATGCACAGTCGAGCGCAATATCTATAGTAAAAACAGTTTATGTGAACGTACATGAAAATCACGCGCCGCCTTCAAAATTTTGGTTTATGTTAAGATTTTAAAATACATACAATGATTATTTTTTACTTTTCAGTTAAGGTTTTTTTATGTATGTTCACCGATTTCTTCGTTAATTGTGAACCGATTTTGAAAATAATTTTTTTGTTTGAGAGGGTATTCTCCCAAAATGTGCTGCCCCTGCGTACGGAACATATTTTTCGTTGATTTTGTTAGGGTATGACAAATCTATACTTTTAAATATCATTGTTAATGCTACTCAAAATAAAATCAACAAAAAAAAATTATAAACTTACTTCAAAAAGAATGAAATAATTTGTGTGAAACAGTTTAGGAAGTCGGTGCCAATTTTTTCCTAAATCAAATTGAATCAAAGGCACCTACTTCCTTAACTGTTTCACACATATTTCCTTCTTTTTTGAGTTGGTTTTTACTTTTTTAAAGTTCATTTTATTTTAGTAAATACTTCAGGGTTGGTCCCAAATTAAAAGTTGTTCATACTGATGAGTACAATGACCGCTTAAGACGCTGACAACACCTAAAAAATCAGACCTCTGCGGTCACTGTCGTTTTGTACAGAAAAGAAAGAGAGGCAACGAGCGGAGGGACGTCGGGTGCGTCGCTCAACTTGAATGAAAATTAACAATATATTTATTTGGTAAAAAACTAAAAGCTTATTTGAAAAACAGAAACAATAGTGTTTTAGATTATGGTCTTTCTTAAATGTTTTCTTAATTTCATTTACAATATTTGGTAAATAATAGAGATTGTTTGCTTTAAAGCATGTTTTAAGAGGTTAGTTTACAATTCATTTCTATCGAGAAAACTTCAAGAAAACGTGTTTTGGGCACAATACAGTTTTAGAAAATACTATTAAGATTAACATACATTTTTTTCACTGCCACAAACTGAATAGATACAGCTAAAAATGTTTTTAAAAGAAGCCTATTTGGGGTGTTTGGCTGTTGTCAGCGTCTTAAGAGGTTTTTAGTTATTTCAATAACACGTGGTAGAGGTATGGTATCTTAAACACGGTGAATTTTCGTTGGTTTTGGAAACGAAAAGGGGTCATTATGAACAACTTTTGCTATGAACCAACCCTGAAATCAGGAAAAAAAAAATCTGCTGATCCTTACATTTGTGTTCACATAAATCGACAAAATATAGGGAACAGCTGATTTGATTTTCGCGTTTTCCGGGTTGTTCCCATAATAAAAGTTGTTCATAATGATGAGTACAATAACCCCTTTTCGTTTCAAAAATCAACGAAAATTCACCTTCTATATGAATAAAATAAAATCGAGTTACTAAAACTTTCGTAATTTATTGAATTCAAATTCAAATTGTTTTTATTTCTGATAGACCTAATAATAGGCACCTAAGAAACGTAAGACTCTAGTTGCACGGTTCCAAATGATTGGTCCTATGGAGAAAAACCGTCAAGAAAATCCATGAATACTATTTGCCTGTAATTGTCGTTGATATAGTAAATGCACATGAAGTCTCGCTTAACATTGAGTTTGACAGCGATGCAGCAGTCTGAAAATATAAAGAGAAATATTTCAATTATCTTGACTTTACGTTAAGAGATTAACGGCCAAAATTAATATCGTATCTATCCACGATTTGGCCTACTAGAAATAGAAATGTGAGACAATTTGTATGTAACCTATGTCAAATTTCAATCTCTAGTAGAAAAGAAAGAAAGAAAGAAAAATAGTTTATTGTCACAGTTAGTAGGGTAAATCATGTGACCTTTACCACTTACCATCAGGTGACCCGCTTGCTCGTTTGCACCAATTTTTTAACAAAAAATTAAACCGATGAAAAGCAAAAAATAACTACTTATGAGTCGGCGCCAAACGAACTTTTAACAAGCAAAGTGCGTGCAAGTTGCAAGTGGCCGAGCGGAGAACGCATTTTTGGAAAGTTATTGTTTATCGTTGAAAATTTTCTCGTTTTATTTGATGTGACGTTGTTTTTATTATATATTTAAAGTAATTTAATGACCTTCGTTGATTGGTTGTTTGGCGCCGACTCATAATTAGTTATTTTTTGCTTTTCAGTTTCTGTTTTCGTCGGTTTAATTTTTTTGTTAAAAAGTTTTATTTTTAATTTTTTTGTGTTTAAAATCTAACTCCAGGTCTTCATTATGTCTAGAACTATATTTATGTGTGTCAAGTTTCAACAGAATCGGTTAACAGGTAAGAATTCAGTGAGTGAACAAACACTCATCTCGTTTTACTACCCTTAGGGGTGGATTTTGATTTTGACCAACTTCGAGATATACCCTATCCAATAAAAAAAGAATCATCAAAATCGGACCACTCTGTAAAAAGTTATGCGTGGTCATACATAAAAAAAAAAATATATATATATACATATATACGCGTCGAATTGAGAACCTCCTCCTTTTTTTCGTCGGTTAAAAATAAAAAATGCAAAAAGAAAAACACTTCTTGAGGATCGAACCCACGTCCTGCGATTATAAATCTGACCGTAGACTAGTATAGTATTATATTATCTGTGCCGTAGAATAGTACTGCTACCAACAATTATTTCAAATTTGCGAATTTTAGCAGTATCTAATATATATAATCAACCAGTCAAAATCAATAAAAGTAGATACTTTTAAATTAAAAAAATTAAAAAAGGGCGTTGAAATAGATAGGTACTTATTTATTATAGCTGTGCCCGCGACTCCGTCCGCGTGGATGTCGGAAAATAACATCGTGTCATAATTATGAACACAATGTCTTCAAATATATACATATAAGCGCCTACACAGACGATTAGACTATTTACCGACCATACTATATTTTGTTTTTACAACAAACCGGCTAAGGTGATGGAATTTCATGGAATTAGCCCTAAACTTCCTCATTCTGAGAAGACGCTCGTGCCCAGCAGTGGGAAGTAATTGGGCTGATTATGTTATTCTATAACACTAACCACATATCTCTTCTTATGCTGAGAAGAGGCCCGTGTCCAGCAGTGGGACTGTAATAGGCTGGTAATGTTATGTTATTCTAGAATACCAATAATATCCAGTTCATTAACTCTTCTCATTTTGAGAAGAGGGCCATACCCAGTAGTGGGACAGTAATGGGTTGACTACGTTATGTTATTCTATATTTTCTAGTTTCTTAACTCTTCTCGTTCCGAGAAGAGGTCCGTGCCCAGCAGTGGGGCTGTAGGTAATGAGCTGATTATGTTATGATAATCTATTACACTAACAATATCCAGTTCCTTGACTCTTCTCATTCCAAAAAGAGGGCCATGCCCAGCAGCGGGACAGTGATGGGCTATGTTATGTTATTCTATATTTTCTATAATCCTAATAGAATCTAGTTGTATTTTTAGGAACCTGCAACCTGCATCTAACCAACAATCATGACCTCTACTTTGTATGCAACTTAATACAATAGAGGGGTCAAGCTGTATAGCTGGATCTACTCAACCGATTCAGATAAAACATACCCTATATTTTAAGTTAGACTAATACCAATAAAAATGCTAAGTTTCATTACGATCCGTTCAGCCGTTTTCACGTGATGAGGTAACAAACAGGCAGACAGACAGACAGACAGACAGACAGACATAAATTTTTTAAACGATTGATTCGTGTTCTATAGCTTATTTCTAGTCCCCCTAGCCGGTTTTCGCGAAAAAAAACTCAATGTACAGACTTTTCGACCTTTACAGTTTTATTATAGTATAGATAGATTGTCATATTTGGCGAAAAAATCAGTATAATTATCTCTTGAAACGAAATTTTACTCTGTGGGACATGTAGCGACACCTACCGAATATTGAATAAACTATTACAATATCTTGTTTCGTAAATTTGTAAAACCTGCCATCTATTACTTTTAGTTTTTAGTCCGTAATAGTATCAAATATAATGCTACTAAACTAAAAACCACCATCTTACGTGTTAGCTACAAGCATTTGTAGTACTTCGTTTTTTTACAGCGTTATAAAAGCTATTGTACCCGATTATTTGTTCGAAGATTGAGGACCCTGCCCTGCATCAATTCAATGTTCCGCTAGAATTTGTCTTGAGTTTTTACTTGGTCTATGTTTATATATTAAAGACAACAAAGCAAGATCTTTGGTGTCTGCCATCCGGGGTTTCCAGTTTGGGGGCTTTTTTCGCAATTTTGGGGAAACCAACGACGTCAATATACAGGGTTATTTGTAAAACACCGGTAACCTCTCAGGACTATGTTACTAACATCATAATCAACACCTTTTGTTCTACGACTTATAAAAATTCATCATATTTTAGTTCATCAGATTTTCATACAAAAATAAAAATATTTAAATTGAACGCTCTAAATGTTACGAAGTCAAAGCGCGATTTGTTTTCGTTTGTTCGCAAAATGTACCGAAAAACAGCTTATTTACGTCAGATTTGTAAACACG
Organism: Asteroscopus sphinx; assembly: GCA_949699075.1. Classification (NCBI taxonomy): domain Eukaryota; kingdom Metazoa; phylum Arthropoda; class Insecta; order Lepidoptera; family Noctuidae; genus Asteroscopus; species Asteroscopus sphinx. The sequence continues at coordinate 13,967,716 of OX453001.1, forward strand.
TCCTTAATAAACAATATCGCCGCGCCGGAACCTGATAACCAGCGACAACACAGCCCCGTGTTGTCGCTGCTGATAACGTAACTTTCGTCACATTACGTGGGTAGGTAATTTAAGTACCTACATACGATTTAATTTTATTTTATTCTTTTATGTAGCCAGTCCTAAGCCTGGTTAAGTATGAAGGGAGATTGCATTTAGTCTATCTACGAATAATAGTACATTATGATACAAGTGAGCTAAGTTGACTATTATACTCGAGGCTGGATTGCAGCCCGAGCCGAAAGCGAGGGCGTAATGGAGCCGAGAGTATAAAAGTCAATGCTCACGCGTGTCATACGACGTTTTTCAACACACTTGCGAGGAATAAAACATACAAATACATATTTTAGACAAATATTGAATTTGTGAAAAATGGCGCGCGGATTACATTACTGTAATCGCACGGTGACAGCTATGCGCGCGCAGGTGGTCGAAGGAAACCGCCAAACAGCCTAACATTAAAAATATAATAAATAGTTATTTTTTATTTGTAACACAAATTAACGTTAATTCGTTGACAAAAATAAATAATTTGATGAAATGAAATGTTTATTTATCATATTTAAAATTAATGCAGTTGATTTATTCCCAAAAATGTTTTATTTAGTTCAGGCATAAAAACTCTTTGCTACGATTTAAAAATAAACTGTAAAGTAAAACCGGCCAAGAGCATGTCGGGCCATGCTCAGTATTATAGGGTTCCTTAAGTAGGTGTTACAAACAAATCAAATCCAATATTAATCACGGCTATTTTAGTTTTTGCAATAGACGGCAGAATTGGCGACTCAGAGAGTGATGTCAGTAGCCGCTAGATGGCGCTATACAGTGCCAAATGTAATACACGGCACTTGACGGCAGCATTGGCGACCCAGAGAGTGTTGTACGACGCCGCTAGATGGCGCCAAATTTAAGAAGTGTGTCGTCAACATAACACAAAGTTACTTTTTGTGATTTTTTCAAATAGAATGTAGCTAAAGGAGCATTATTTGCTATGATCATTTTTCTCTAAGGTCAATGACCTTTGAACTAGGACGTTTTAAGTATTTTTCAGTTTTCTGTCTATAACTCAAAAAATTATAATCACATTATACTCGAAATAATTTTAAAAGAGAGTTTTTACAAAGGTCTATCAATGTGGAAGATTATAAGTTTCTACATTGCATAGTTTAGAAATGGCAGGGGGGGGGACACATCGCAAGCCACTTTGGCGGGCTATATTTCGCAGATGGTACACCTGATAAAAAAGTGGTGTATGAAACATTACCTTCATTTTAGTAGACCTATTCAATGATACCCCACACGAGGGGGTGCAGCGAAAAATTTTTTTTTTCCCCATTTCACATATATGGGCGCCACCCCTAAAGAACGTAAAAACTATTTTTTTATTCTTTTATAATTGAGATCTATATGTAGACTATTTTTTAACAAAATTTCATTTACTTATGTTTATAACTGTAGAAGTTATTAAGCTGTAAAGGATTAGGACAGACGGACAGACGGACAGACGGACGGACATGACGAAACTATAAGGGTTCCTTGTAGGACTTCGGAACCCTAAAAAGCACTAGTGCGATAATATAATGTAAAAAGCACGCGTGCGTTATAAGTTACATTATGAACGTAAAAGCGGTGCAATAAGAGCCACTTTACGAGCAAATGTGTTGAAATAGTAGTTTATGAAACTGTTGCATAATAGGGGTTATTAAAACACGAGTGTGAGTTTAAAAACCGAGCCGTAGGCGAGGTTTTTAATAGTATCACACGAGTGTTTTAATACCTAATTATGTCAGTTTCATACACTATTTTATCTAAACTCATACAATTTCAAATAAAATACCAAAGTCAAAATCTTGGTAACATTGTCGTTGTTTTTCTTGATTTCTCTGGTAAAAGATTGTTCGTCATTTACGTTGCTGCATCCAGAAATTCAGGCGGCGTCATATTCTCCTCAGTTCAGTATGACTGCTGTAGTCAGATAATTTTGCCCAGAATAAAACTTTCGACTTACAAAACCATAATAATAACGTAAACAATAACAATAAATTTACAAGTAGCGATGACCAAATCCAGTAGGCAGTGGCGCGCGGCCGCGCACGCGCGCTGCCGCGCGCCTACACAGATAATAAAATATAGTCTGGCGAAAACATTATAATCGGAACTAATTTTCTATCCTTGTCAGGATTCCGTCAATCTCTGTTTTATCTTACAAAAAATATGCCTGTAAACACTTAAATATAATTAAAAGCAATATGACAATCCGAAGTTCTGCCGAAAACGCGATTTTAAACGATAAAAATTTTCAATGTATGACAAGTGGCGCCACCCTGAATTTTGTGTACTAATTGGTGCCAAACTGTACGACTGCTAAAAAAAGGTTTGAAAACTCCTTGGTTGGGTCGAAGTGGCATTAAAAACTCCTTAGTTGGGCTGAAGTGTGCGGTTATGGAAAAAAAATTAAATTACCGCATTGTTTTGTTCAGCAAACTGTATCGTAATGAAACTTTTTAAATTCATTACATGTGCATGTGCGTAAAGTATGTCATTATGACATTACTTTCGAGTTCATAATTCGAATTTTACGATACGAGTGTAGATAATAGTAGTTTATGAAACTGTTGCATAATAGGGGTTATTAAAACACGAGTGTGAGTTTAAAAACCGAGCCGTAGGCGAGGTTTTTAATAGTATCACACGAGTGTTTTAATACCTAATTATGTCAGTTTCATACACTATTTTATCTACACTCATACAATTTTAAATAAAATACCAAAGTCAAAATCTTAGTAACATTGTCGTTGTTTTTCTTGATTTCTCTGGTAAAAGATTGTTCGTCATTTACGTTGCTGCATCCAGAAATTCAGGCCGGGTCATATTCTCCTCAGTTCAGTATCACTGCTGTAGTCAGATATTTTTGCCCAGAATAAAACTTTCGACATACAAAACCATAATAATAACGTAAACAATAACAATAAATTTACAAGTAACGATGTCCAAATCCAGTAGGCCAGGCGCGCGGCCGCGCACGCGCGCTGGTGCGCGCCTACACAGATAATAAAATATAGTCTGGCGACAACATTATAATCGGAACTAATTTTCTATCCTTGTCAGGATTCCGTCAATCTCTGTTTTATCATACAAAAAATATGCCTATAAACACTTAAATATAATTAAAAGCAATATGACAATCAAAAGTTCTGCCAAAAACGCGATTTTAAACGATAAAAATTTTCAATGTATGACATGTGGCGCCACCCTGAATTTTGTGTACTCATTGGTGCCAAACTGTACGACTGCTAAAAAAAAGGTTTGAAAACTCCTTGGTTAGGTTTTCAAACCTTTTATTTAGCAGTCGTACACAGCAGTCGTTGCCTACTGGATTTGGACATCGTTACTTGTAAATTTATTGTTATTGTTTACGTTATTATTATGGTTTTGTATGTCGAAAGTTTTATTCTGGGCAAAAATATCTGACTACAGCAGTGATACTGAACTGAGGAGAATATGACCCCGCCTGAATTTCTGGATGCAGCAACGTAAATGACGAACAATCTTTTACCAGAGAAATCAAGAAAAACAACGACAATGTTACTAAGATTTTGACTTTGGTATTTTATTTAAAATTGTATGAGTGTAGATAAAATAGTGTATGAAACTGACATAATTAGGTATTAAAACACTCGTGTGATACTATTAAAAACCTCGCCTACGGCTCGGTTTTTAAACTCACACTCGTGTTTTAATAACCCCTATTATGCAACAGTTTCATAAACTACTATTATCTACACTCGTATCGTAAAATTCGAATTATGAACTCGAAAGTAATGTCATAATGACATACTTTACGCACATGCCCCTGTAATGAATTTAAAAAGTTTCATTACGATACAGTTTGCTGAACAAAACAATGCGGTAATTTAATTTTTTTTCTATAACCGCACACTTCAGCCCAACTAAGGAGGTTTCAATGCCACTTCGACCCAACCAAGGAGTTTTCAAATTTTTTTTTTAGCATTCGTACAGTTTGGCACCAATGAGTACACAAAATTCAGGGTGCCGCCACTAGTCATACATTGAAAAATTTTATCGTTTAAAATTCGCATTTTTAGCAGAAGTTTGGATTGTCATATTGCTTTTAATTATATTTAAGTGTTTACAGGCACATTTTTTGTATGATAAAACAGAGATTAACGGAATCCTGACAAGGATAGAAAATTAGTTCCGATTATAATGTTTTCGCCAGACTATATTTTATTATCTGTGTAGGCGCGCACGAGGGCGCGTGCGCGGCCGCGCGCCATGACCTACTGGATTTGGTCGTCGTTACTTGTAAATTTATTGTAATTGATTACGTTATTATTATGATTTTGTAAGTCTAAAGTTTTATTATCAGTCGACCGACATCCACCGCGCGCCGCTAGCGCGTAGAAGTTGAACGCGAGTGTATTTATAGCGCATTGTTTACATTGTTCGATATCAGCGTTTCGCGCGGAATACAATTATACAAAATGTTTATAACTTGCAGTGGATGCGAAAACCAAATTTCCTCATCAAAATATATGGAGAGTGCAATCTGTAAGCAATGTTACGACGTTGACTACCTGAACGTTTCAGAATTGGATTTCGAAAAATATACGTCACAGTACAAAAGTCATTGGAGTTGCCCAACCTGTGTATGTTCTCAACCTAAACTCGATAACTCAAGAATGTCGGTGGGAAATGCAAATTACATATTTGATAACACGCAGCTTGCTAGCGATCGCGAAAATGTGAATACGGTGCGCGGCAGCCGGGTACGAGCTCCACAACAGTCTACGGATACAGACACTTCTCTCCTGCTATCCGAAATGCGTCTATTGAGACAAGAAGTATGTGATCTGAAACAACAAAATGCAGACATCGTAATGAAATTATCTAATGTATCTGAAGCTCTAGACCTAAAGCTAGATGAGGTTGATAGGAAAATTAGTGCAAGAGATAACGAAATCCTGTTACTTAAAGACTCAATAATACAACTCCAATACAAACTAAATATCTCAGAACAAGATAACATGAAATCCGAGCTCGAAATAATCGGAATTCCGGAAGAAAACAATGAAAACCTCTTTCACATCGCAATGGTAACCGCGAAGAAAATCGGCGTGTAACTTTCGGAAGCTGAAATCAATGAGGTATATCGCACTGGTCAACGACGCACTGACCTCATGGGAAAACCAAGGGTTATAGTTTTGAGGCTCATGCGCAGATCTACACGGACCGACTTTTTAAAAGCTGCTAAAGATAGACGACCGCTCACTTCTGATGATATTATCAAAGGGACCTCCTCAAAGTTTACATAAACGAGCGATTGACAAAAAGCAATAGAATGTTATTTTGCTGCTTCATAAATTTCATAATACATAAAGTTATAATTTTGTCGCTTATTTTTATTAATTCTGCTCAACAAGTTTCTGACACTAAATTATCGTATAGTTCACAGTATCAACTACCTAAGTTGTAGTATATATAAAAATGACGAATTTTTTATCAAATGAAATAGATAATTGTATTGACTTGGAGTGTCAGGAACTCCACCAGCAGTGACGGAGTAATCACTCTACCGGGTCCACAACGAAAGTGAAGTAGGTAAGTACCACTGATCACTGACACTAGTCCACTTAAGTACATACATGATAAATATGAGGGTGGTCGCTGGCAAGGCGAGTTCTATGCCGCCGACTTACACTATCGTACCACCCGCCATAAATCTAAATTCCATCCTCACCATCTTGATGGTTGGCGGTCTACTACTGTACATTTCACACGCCATTTTTTGCATCGTACAGCAAAACTGTGGTACAAACTTACGTCAGCGATTTCCCGAACAAATTCGACATGGGATGACATTGAAGAGCCTTCAAGAAAAGAGCATACGTCTTTTTAAAAGGTCGGCAACGCATCGGCGACTCCCCTGGTGAAGCGAATGTCCATGGGTGGCAGAGATTGCATACCATTACGTTACGTGACCCGCTTGCTCGTTTGTCCTCCAATGTTATAAAAAAAGCACAGCAAAATTTACTTATAGGTAACACAAAGGAGAAGCATAATGATTTATCGTGGGGAAAATTATTTGTGCGGATCCACAGTAAGTACGTAGTAGGCTGGTGCACACAAGACACAAGCTATGTTTTGTGTCATATTCAATGATCAAACGAAATTCTCAAGTGAAGTCGATTGTTATTATATTTTGTCACTTAAACACCTAAGTACCTAGTACTTACCTACTTCACTTGACTTCCGTTATTGACTCGGTAGAGTTATTACTTCGTCACTGATGGTTACCACTAGCAGTGACAGAGTAATAACTCTACCGGGTATTTTTCAAGAACTAGGTCTCCCCTTGCCAGTGACCACCCTCTTATTTATCATGTATGTAAGTAGACCAGTGCCCCCTAAACACGGTCCAAGGTATCCAAGGTGCCAGTGGAGGAGAAGTGATCTTTTAGCAAGATATGTTATCGTGACTTCCGACAACACAAGCGACGTGAAAGACCAAGCAAAAAAGGCGTTATTTATCAAGGGACGGGCTGTGTGGATGGATAAGCTGTCGACAACATTTGCCACTCTTTTACGGCTTTCGAAAGGAGCATGTTTACATGCAGGACCGATCTGGGGTCAAAGCTTGATAGCAATTAGCAACCCCTGAATACCCTAACTTCAAGGAATGGGGACGAAAGAAAGAAGATGGTGTTTGGACTCTATTATGGAGTACGGAAAAGGAAACCTCAGCTTCCGTAAAGGAGTTGAGGAAATGTTCCTGTCACAGCTGCATTACAGTTTGATATCTACGTTGGCTTCGCTACACTGACCTGTTATAAGGGCCGGAGAGATTGCTACACAAACATATGCATATGCATAAGTCATAAATAAAAATACATAAAATTTTAATTAGACTTGATGGGAAGTTTCATTAAATTGCTTGAAACCCTGTATTTACATCAAAGAATGTTAGCTTATTTGGAAAACCCTAAGTCCTATCAACATACATCCAATGACAATATTGTAGATAATTTAATTAAAAATATATTGGTCTTTGACCGTTTTCTCGAAACATTTTTGACCGTTTTCATAGAAAATTAAAAAAAAACTACGATTGGGGACACAAAGGAAGAGGAGAGAGGGGAAACAATACTTTTTCGACGTGTTTCTACTTATAAATTTAAGCACATAATATAAAAGCTACATGCATGCCAAGTTTCATGCTTTCTGCCGGATGGGACCACATTTCGACTCAAGAAGCTGTTCTCAATTCGAGATTATTCGTACCAAGGGCTCAGCTACCGTCGACAGCTTGGCGCTACCGACACTCACTAAAACGACTGTAGCTCCGTTATTTATTACTCGATTGTATTTATTTAAGGCTCATTAGAAAGGTGATAAAAATAGAAATACGGTTTACTTTAACGTAATTTCCATAATCCTGACGGTTACCGAGCTATTTACATATTAATAGGAGTTTTATTTTTCAAAATGTAATTTTTTGTTTATATTTCTGTTGGTATTGGCTTCACATGAACAAATGTATGAAATGAAATAATGTGCATTGTATGTTCTTTCATTTGACACCTTATTTATGAGAATCGGTCCAGTAGTTATCTAGAAATATCGATAAACAGAATAGCCCGGCCGCCATCTTTGCTGCGTCGTAGCTACCCCCCCCATACCCCTAGGAAGAGAATACCGCACTTTTTGTGTTCATAAAAACATGCCGAATAAGTACATACCAGGGCCTGCAGTCTCGACATAGATAGCGATGCCGTCGCAAACTACCGATCGCTAAATAATAACGAAAAACGTCGGTTGCAGTAACGATGCTTACGATAAATGCAAGTCTCTACAGCCGAGATACCGAGCAGAATCGTTAATTATCTTTGCTTTACAGTGTCGTTATGCTAGCGAAAACCCTATTCATAGCTCGACGTTTTCGTAGAAAAATAATGTCCATAAAAAAATCTCCCTGAATTAATGGAGAAATTGGTAGACATGGTCTTATAAAAATAATTGTTTTTTGTTGACAATTTTACAAAAACGATGTAATACTTACTTTTTTTTATCATAACTTTAAATTAGCTTTTCTCGTTTTTATAATTAAATTATCTTGTTAAATATCAAAGGACACTAACTACTAAACTAATGTCAAATTTGTCAAGAGTATCAAATTCCAAGACATTAAAATATTTACTGGGTAAATCATATTATTTTGCTTGCAATTTAAAATCGTGAATGTGGAGTAGAAAAAATGGTTTGTATCAACGTTATTGTTTTATTTAGGTAAAGACTCTTGTAACGCCAGATGTTAGACCATTGGCTTTTGTTTCGAAAAAGTGGACGGGTGATGGGCGCAGGTAGCAAGTAAGATTTAGTTATAACTTATAAGGAGCTGTAAACAAAAAACGAACAGATTTATTCAGGCTGCGAAATAAAATAGGAGTTACACTTGTTTCATTTGCAAATAAAAGTAATTTGTAATTTAATGTGTTAATTATTTTAATTACTACAAATCTATAATAATTCATATAAAATATGAGAAGTTCTTCGACGCCTAAGTTCACTTTTTATGTTATATTTTAAATCTATATTTTGTACTTTTTTATATTGTTGAAATTATAATAGGTGAGTAGGAAGTAAAGTAGTCGTAATATGTATATATTGTGTATTTATATTTTAAATTAATTTATTTTATTTATTATTAAATTGGATATAAGACAAATATTATTGAATATTAGATTTATTTGCGCCAAGCATCAATGAAATAAGATAAAATATTTTGATTAAATAACATCTTTTACAATAAATTATTATGATAATAATTATGTAAAACTAGCTTCCGCTATAATATGTTGTTGATTTTTACTTTTTAGCCCCAAAAAACAACGAAATAACAGCTAACGATCCTAACGAACACTTTGCGGGCTGTCCAAAATGGTCGCAAAGTATTTCGTTAACATTACGAGAAATCGTTAAGTTTGCGAAAAAGTTCGTTAGGATACCGATAAAAATCGATAGCTTTACTGTAGAGACTACAAAATATCGTTATTTTCGGATCGTTAGGACTTAGAGCGATCGCTATCTATGTCGAGACTGAGGCCCAGTTGTCCGTATGGCGGAACTAGGTCCCACGAAAATCGTTATTTGAAGACTTTTTTACAATTGGCTCTCGTACTACCTTGCCATCGCTATCTTTCTTGATTTTGAACACCCATTTGCACTGAATAGGCTTCTTATCAGCTGGAAGATCCACCAACGTCCAAGTCTGGTTCTCCTTTAGTGACATAAGTTCATCGTCTATCGCCTTTTGCCATAAGTCACCATCGGGTCTCGCCAACGCTTCATTAATAGTCAATGGATCATCATGAAGATTGCTCTTCTCGGCATACATAACATTGCATCCATACCGATCGACTTGTCTGCGTTCTCTTACAGGATACCTTCTTTCTGATTCAGGTATTGTCACTTCCTCTTCAGTGAATACGTCGTCAGGTACTCGCTCTGGTTCTACAGGTTCAGGTATCTCCTCTGTTAATTCTACGTCTACAGCATCACGGTATACATCACCATGAGCCTCCTCAAATCTGCTTGTAGATCCGCTGGGTAAACTGGAAGGAACAGAATCTGTATTCAGGTTAATGATAACTTCCGAACTGTTCACGTTTTCTTTTTGGAGAAAGACGTTTTCCAGAAATTTAACATCTCTCGCAGTTGTCACTTTACCGGTCTTAGGATTCATCAGACGATAACCCTTCTGATTATCTGGATATCCAATAAAAATCATCGGTTCCGTCTTCATGTCAAGTTTGCGTCTCTTTTGTTTTGGTATCAATCTATACGCCAAACAACCAAAGATTTTCAGATGACTGACATCTACATCTTTTCCAGTCCAAAGCTTCTCTGGTACCGCATTGTTCAATGCTTTCGTGGGGCTTCTGTTTTTCAGATATACAACAGTATTTACGCTGTTTCCTTGTGGTCATACTAGTTTGTCATACCAGTATGACCACTAGGATATACATGTCCTCGTGGTCATACTCATATTTCGACACCTCCTATAAGAAAAACAAATAAGTAAATGACCAGTCCTTAAGAAAACAAAAATATAGAGCGATATATAACTAGATAGAACTTGGGAAAAACTTTTAATTCAACAATAACGGACCTGGCGAATACCTCAAAATATAGGATAATCATAATTTAAAAAAAAAACTTATTTCTCTGTGTGTAAGCTGGATTAACCATTTCACATCTTCCTCTATCTATACATATAAATCTGTAGACGTGGAGTTACTGTATATTGAAAATATAAAATAAAAAAATGTCGTGGAGTAATAGGTTATCCTTGATGTTGGTTATCCAATAGAACCCATTTCTATAATATTTTGGAAGTTTTGTCGGTTTGTTTGTGCACGCTTCATGTAAAAAGTGCATAACCAATATGGTTAATATGTGTAGACAAATATTGTGCGTACAGTCGGAGTAACATTTAATTTTTGTTTCATTACAATCGGTTCACTCAATCAAAAGAAATAATAATTTAAAGTGTTCAAGAAGAACTTATCATTGTATTCGTTTGTACCATTTTCGGTCAATAGATGGCTTTTCGTGTATACAACGTTTTATTGAAATAACTGAAACCTCTTAAGAGGTCATTGTATTTATCAGTATGAACAACTTTTACTATTGGACTAACACTGAAATCAGGAAAAAAAATCAGCTGACCCTACATTTTGTCGATTTATGTGAACACAAATGTAGGGCGACAGCTGTTTTTTTCCCCGCGATTTCAGGGTTGGTCCCACGGTAAAAATTGTTCATACTGATGAGTACATCTTAAGTGGTTTTCAGTTATATCAATAACACATTGTATAAATCGCGTAGTGGTATACAGGGCGTCCCACGGATATGCCACATGGAGGGAAAGTACCTTGAATATTGTAGATGGAACATTTTACTGAAGGAAGACATTATTTGAATTTAAAAAAACAATTTAAACTGCACACACACGAAATGCTGTAAAGCTTTCGAAACGTCAGGAAAACCAATTTAAATAATATACGCGATTAAATTTGGATAAACTTTGTTTTATTATAATTTAAACTGCCTTCATAGAAAAAAAAATATACATCATGCCGATCGAAAGGCTTTATCATAAGGATTATTTTTTGCTAAATAACTTTGAGTGTCACAAATAAAAGGAAGACCATGAATTTAACATTTTTATCCACACAGATGCCGAGAGTCCGTCTCTCGAGAAACCCAACACGATGCAGCAGCGGCTGCCGGGGGGACCGGTGGCGGGGTCCCCCAGCTGCACCCTGAGCCGAGGCCCGAGCTCCCCCCTGGGGATCCCTCACGGTGTCGCAACCGGAGATAATCTCGTCACGCGAGACCAACCCTATGCTCTAAAGTAGTTCCTAGGCTAGTAGGCTTAACCGCTACTTCGCGAAACGCGCCACCCCCCTGATATACCGAAAGTCCGCCACTTCCGAGAAAACGATTCCTGATGCGGCAACGGCTGCCAGGAGGACATAGCGGCGGCATCCCCCCAGCAATGCCCCAGTAAGCCGAGGTCCGAGCCCCCCTTGGGGGACGCCCTTATGCGGTTTTGCAACCGCGATATTAGTTTATAAGTTAGGTTTAGGGAAATGAAAAAAATTCAAAAAAATGAAAATGACAGAATGAATGAAATGAATTAATTAATGAATGAATGAAATGGATGATAAATAAATACATTTTCGGAGGATGGAGTCCCTAACGGGATTCAGCGCCACCCGGTTAAGCAGTTAGGGTACCTATTTTGGGTACCAATACAGCGAGAGCCAATTTGAAAAAAAAAAAAAAAAACATTTTTAATAAAAAAATAATCAATTTATCAAATGTCAAAATGAGTCCCTTCCTGTTGAATACAAAGTCGCACTCTTTTGATTATTTCGCTCCGTGTCGATTTTTTTATCTTGTTGTGGTGGATATTTAGAATAATACGTCCAAGTTCTGCTTGTAGCTCGTGGACACTCATACTGGTTCTTGTAAACTAATTTTTTTACATAACCCCATAAAAAAGTCTAACGGGGTTAGATCTGGGGATCTCGGCGGCCATCTTATTTGTCCATTTGTCCCGATCCAGGGATGAAAGTGTTCATTGAGATAGTCCTTTGTTCTGTGACTGTTATGAGCCGGAGACCCATCTTGCTGAAAAGTAAAGTTTGTCGTTCTGCAACCGGAAGATTATTTATCTCATTTCTCAAAATCTCAAGTATTTCTAAATACCTTTCCGTATTCAAATGCCCTTCGTAAAAATGTACTAATGGCCAAAATTAATATCCAATCTATCTTCGATTTACCCTACCAGAGATAGAAATTTGACATATTTTGTATGGAGCTTATGTCAAATTCCTATCTCTAGTAGGGCAAATCGTGCATAGATTGGATATTAATTTTGGCCGTAAGACGACCCGGTTTTTTACAATCCCACACCAACAGTTGAACAAAAAACGCACGTGATAAATTGATTAATTTTGTATTAAAAATGTTAAAAATCATGGTCTTCCTTTTATTTGTGACACTATGTTATTTAGCCAAAAATAATCCTTATGATGAAGCCTTTCGATCGGTATGATAAAGCTACAGGGTTATTATTTTTCTCATGTAACGGGTTCGATTTCCGGTTCAACCATGTAATTATTTAAATATCTATAAATGCAGTTTAATTTTTTTTAATTCAAATAATGTCTTCTTTCAGTAAAATGTTCCATCTACAATATTCAACCTACTTTCCCTCCATGTGGCATATCCGTGGGACGCCCTGTATATGATATTTGTGAAAACGAAAACCAGCTATTTATTTATTTATTTAATTTGTATGGAAGACTTACAGCTAAATAAAACAGAATAAGAACAATGTGCTAGACTGACAGTCAATTACAAGTCTCCACGTATAAAAATAGAGTAAAACAAAAATAATCTGTGAACAAAGTATAGCTATAAATAAGAATAGCTTTTAGAATTTGTGTCTGTCTGTTTGTTACCTCATCAGGTGGAAACGGCCGAACGGATGTTAATGTGACTTTACAGAGTCGTGGGGAAATCCTCATAGACGCACTGCGCCTGGGGACAGCGGAGCCAATGTCAATGACTCTTATCGACTAAAAACACCACGGTGTTCCTTCAACCACCTTTGGCCGGGGGCGTGAGAACCCGTTGGTATTTATACAACCACTCCCGACAGGTCCAGGCCTGCAGCTTCCCGCATCCAGCGTATTCCAGCGACAATTTATTTATATTTTTCTTAATTGCCAACTCTGTTACATTATTAAGTCAACAAGCGGAAAAGTATTTATATATACAGGAGGAAGCAAAATCTTTTTTCTGAAAATATTATGTACAGTATGACCACGAGGACATGTATATCCTCGTGGTCATACTGGTATGACAAACTAGTATGACCACAAGGAAACAGCGAGTATTTACAGCTTCAGCCCAATACTTTTTGCTGAGATTCGATTCTGACAGTAAAGTTCTTGCCTTTTCTATTATAGTCCGATTCGCTCTTTCTGCGACAGAATTTTGTTCCGGTGTGTACGGTACGGTCGTCTGATGTTTTATGCCTGCAGACTTCAAAAAAGATTGAAATACCATTACAGTACCTACTCTGCGCCGTTGTCAGATCTCGGACATTTAATAGATTTACTTGTCTCATTCTCAACTTCCGCCTTGTATTCACGGAACTTATCGAAAGTTTCAATTTTGTTATTAAAAAAATAAACATGAGTCTTCCGAGTGTAATCATCGATAAATAGAAGAACATACCTCGAACCACCAAACGACGGCTCCTCGATTGGTCCACAAACATCGCTAAAAACCAACTGTGAGACCTCGTTCGCTCTCGTACCTTGGTTTTTAAAGGGACTTTTGCATGTCTTCCCTTCGATACATGCAATACACGGCTCGCATAAATCGGTACTCTTAAATTCCATACCGCTTACCAAAACTTTCATTTTATACATATAATTACGCGATAAATGAGCTAGTCTTTTATGCCAAATGTTCGAAATATTTTCATTTAGTTTTGACAATGTCAAATTCACGACGTTATTTTTATTTTCTGTCAACTCATAAATACCGTCGACCTCTTGACATCTTGCAACAATTTGATTCTTATTTTGAATCATGCAACCTCCATTGTAAAAATTCATGCAATAATTCTTCTTGGTCAAATCGCTCACAGAAATTAGGTTCATGGATAAATCTGGAACATGTAAAACGTTTTCTAAAATTAATTTTTCGTTTTCGCTAACTCGGGAATTAGCATTTCCTCGTCCTTTCACCAATAATTTCTCGCCATTTGCTACTGCGATCTTCATGTTGCCCTTTTCAGGTGTATAAGACAACAATTTGCTTTTATCGTTGGTCATATGATTTGAACACCCACTGTCTAAGTACCACTTATCTTTGTTTATCCCCTCCTTCGTATTCAGGCAGATATTCACGGTTTTGGTCCGCTCCTTGCATTCGGACGCCTTGTGTCCTTGCTTGTGGCACTTAAAACACTTGTAGACAAACTTCTGCTTACGATCGTTAGTTTTAATGTTAGATCTTGCATCGTTCTGTACTTTACGTGTAGCTAAGGCTTGTTCGTACTCTGTGTTCAACTTACTCTGTCTACTTCCTTCTTGTAACAATTTCATTTTAATTTGCTCCAACGTGATCTCTTGTCCACTATTATCTACAGCCATGATGAGAGGGCTGTACTCTGCGGTCAATCCACCTAGCAAAATCTATATGATCCAATCATCAGGGATTTGAGCATCAATATCGGACAATTGTTGTGTCAGAAATGTAATTTTGGATATGTAACTTTCCATAGAATCGAAATTCTCTAACTTACAGTTGAAAAGCTCTCGCTGAATATGTATGTCTTCCCCAACCTTTGTCTTCATACGCTTTCTGTAAGCTGTACCAAGCTTCTTTCGCAGTCTTCGCATTGTAGACATGGGTAAAGCACTCTGGTTCCAACAACAAACATATTGTCGTTCGTGCCTGCCGGTCTACGTCAGCATTTACTACATCTTTAGAAATTACTCCCCACCAGTTTTTATTTTCCAAGTAATTTCGAACCAAGAATTTCCAGTTTGGGTAGTCGGACGATCCTTTCAGCTTCTTAATTCCACTTATGCCTACTTCAGCTGGCATAATTGACATTTCATAAGTTTCACAGGCACACTATAAATATTCAAACCACTCAATAATTATGCTCTACCTGGGCAACCTGGGCCCATAACCTATTGGAAAATAGAGGCAATAATGAGAGCTGCAGTGTTCAGATAGTTGCTATATTTATTAGTGGTTTTACATTTTTTACACAAGTGACATGGTATGAACAAAAGCCATTACAATACTTATTTTAAATCAGTGACAGCAATGTGTAAGTATGATTACTATATTCATACAGCCCAGTGCATACATATATGCGACATCCAATAGGCGGACGTCACTTTTTAAATAAAATCAATATGGGTGTCGTTTTCGAGGTTTCCTGGGATGCTAATTACGAATATAACATCTATTGACGACCTCTGTGGTCTAGTGGTTCGAGTGTCGGACTGCTGATAACGAGGTCGTGGGTTCGATTCCCACAGGACACAAATATTTGTGTGATGAACATAAGTGTTTGTGTTGGTCTGGGTGTGTTGCTTATGTATTATAAGTATGTATTTACAAAAAAAAAAAGTATATACGTATTATATCCATTGTCTAGTACCCATACCACAAGCTCTGCTTAGTTTGGGACTAGATGGTGCTGTGTAAAAATGTCCCAAAGATATTTATTTTATTTTATTTTATTTATTTCGAGATCCAAGATGGCGGACGTCACTTTTTAAATAAAATCAATATGGGTGTCGTTTTCGAGGTTTCCCGGGATGCTAATTACGAATATAACATCTATTTCGAGATCCAAGATGGCGGACGTGACTTTTAAAATAAAATCAATATGGGTGTAGTTTTCGAGGTTTCCCGGGGTGATGATTATGAATATAATATCAATTTTGGGATCCAAGTTAGTGGACGTGACTTTTTAAGTAAAATCAATATGGGTATCGTTTTTGAGGTTTACCGGGGTACTGATTACGAATATAACATCTATTTCGAGATCCAAGATGGCGGACGTGACTTTGAAATAAAATCAATATGGTATAGTTTTCGAGGTTTCCCGGGATGCTAATTACGAATATAACATCTATTTTGAAATCCAAAATGGCAGACGTGACTTTTTAAATAAAATCAATATGGGTGTCGTTTTCGAGGTTTCCCGGGATGCTAATTAAATAATGGGACCAACCCCGAAATCGCGAAAACACAACTATTCCTTAAATTTTGTCGTGTAATGTGAACACAAATGCAGGGAACAGCTTATTACTGATGAGTACAATGACCCCTTAAGAGGTTTTGAGTTATTTCAATTACACATTGTATAATATCTTTGCACACGTAGAATTAGCAAAGTTGGTGTCGATTCTCTTGTTCATGAACTAAACTTATTTTAAACTATCGCTCTCTTTTACTGATAGGAGATAACAGAAAAGGATGGAAACAATTTAAGCGTTGTCAAATTAGTCGGAATTTAAATTTCTATACAAGTTTACTCGTGATTTCGGAACGTGCCCACTAAAATACAGTGAAATGTAACACGTAAACTAATTTGACAGTTCTAAAATTGTTGCCATCTCTTTCTTGTATCTACTATTAATAAAAGAGAGCGATAGTCGAGTTGTTGAAGTAGCGTGAACAAGAGAATTTACACCAATGATCCAAGAAAACAAAATTAATAAAACATCGACTTTGCCTACCGTAAACCAGCAGGCCGTGTTGACAATGTCCATACCTACTTCCTATTAATATTATAAATGCGAAAGTATGGATGTTAGTTTGTTCTTCCATAACACTGAAACGGCTGAACGGATTTGATATACTGATTCTACTCGGGGTAAGAAAAATATATAAATAAAGTCAAAGCATATAATCTACTTCATTATGAGTACAATGACCCCTCTTAGTTTTCGAAACGATAACATTAAGTTTGAGAAAATCCACGAATAAATATTATTTGGACACCCTAGTAGAAAGAAATGCAATAGTTTTATGGACCTCTCGCTGGGCTCGTTTTAAGTCACATAGTGTGTTATCCTACTATATAGATTCATGGTTTAGATAAAATTGTGTATGAAACTGACATAACTAGGTATTAAAACACTCGTGTGATACTATTAAAAACCTCGCCTACGGCTCGGTTTTTAAACTCACACTCGTGTTTTAATAACCCCTGTTATGCAACAGTTTCATAAACTACTATTATCAAGTGCTACCGTTGTAACTTTACAGAAAATGTGAGAAGTCATTGGTAGCTTGTTGAAGTGAAACTTCTATATAGACGGGGGGTAATTAGGATTTTTTTGTCACGAAAAAGCGTTACGGCCGCTTAAATAAACACAAAAAGTCCAGACGCTCTAGTGGGATTTGAACCCGTGACTCTAATTTCGTAAGTGTAACACTGTCAACGATATGCTATCGTGACTGATAACTTGTATGTCGAATTTAACTTACACTTACGTCTTTCGGTGACATCATTATCTTTTTACAATTTATATCTTTAGATATCACTTCAATTGCGTAAATGCGTTAAAAATATAAGTATAACTGGAAAAAGCAATAGATAAGTTTAAATGTTGGTGTTATTTACCAAATTACGTTTTCCAACATAATTATACGAAGGATTTTTTGTTAAATTTAACTAATAAACAGGCAAATTAAACATACAAAAATCTAAACTAAATAAACTGGAAAACTTAATTTTTGGTAAATAATTGAATTAGAATTCTAAAATTACGCCATCTATTAATTTTTTTAGACAACAGCAGCGCATGAGTTTTTATACCTTGCTAGTCAGATCATTATTAGGTTTTCAAATTGGATAAGTACATTAACAATCTGCCCGTAAAACTTCAAGTTAAAATTTGGTTGCAATTCGTTTTTCCACTTGTCAGTTTCCATTCGTTTTTCCACTTGTCCGTTGCGATTCGTTTTTCCACTTGTCCATTAAAGTTTCACTTCTACCATGTGTCCCAGCACACATTTCGTTTTTTCATTACGGTGTTTAGAACGTAGGTACCGTGAAATATCAAGGTTATTTCCATGTCAAATGTTCGATTGTAGGTATCATTTGGTTTTCGCGTAAAAAGGCGGGAATCGTAGCGTAGCGAGTTACTAACCCAAAAATATTACTACGAGGACAGTGCGCGGCAGACGTAGGTAGGTACAGCAAAATACAGAGTTGAAATGTGTTAGTTAGGACATCAAAATCTTGAAGGTTTGTTTTTGGTAAATGTATTATGTTTTGTAAAAAGTCATAGCACAAAAGTTGTTGATTATGATGTTAGTAACATAGTCCTGAGAGGTTACCGGTGTTTTACAAATAACCCTGTATAGACACGCGATCTCATATAAGCAGAATTCAGTTGACGCAACCGTTGATAAAATGTACGTGTGTTCGCGAGACAGCTGTCAACTGAACTAATGACAGTGTGGTTCCAGAACCACAACTTTGTGTAACCGTAACCATTCATTTCACTGCTGATGATACTGACCCTAGGGCAACCTGACTGACCAAATGGGAGGCGATCGGAAAAAGAAAACGTTTATTTATGTATGTACACACAACACATTTTATTGTTGTGTTATTAATCTCATACTTTAACATTATAACAATATTTATCGCTTTTGTGGTTTTGATTTTAATCTTCTCTTGATCTCTAAAGATTTTTTAACTTTGGTATCAATCTCTTTATGGATTTGCCTCTTTGTTTCGCTCATAGCTTGCTGGTAGCTGCTTGTTAGGCGATCAAGAACATTAACTTCGATTTCCATATTTGGTAGCTCAGCCTTTCCACCAGAGCAAATGATTTCCTAAAATTCAATTGATTTTATTATTTGAAACATTTCCTATAATATAGCTAGACGCGGATGCATATTTCGAAAATAAATGTATTTTGTACCTTAAATTGGCTAACTTGATTTTGCAACAGGATAGTAACTGCGTGACCGATACGTCCTGCTCGCCCAGTGCGACCCACTCTGTGAATGTACGTTTTTATGTTCCTTGGAGGATCGTAAGATATGACATAGTTACAGTCTGAGATATCAATGCCTCTTGCTAAGGCATCTGTTCCAATTAAGCTGCAAAAATCATTTATGTTAAAAATACACTTGAAAAAAATTGATAGTGAATATAATGCTGAAGCTATACTTACATGTTTATTTCCGATTGTGTAAATTTTTTCAACACACTTTCTCTTGTTGATTTATCTAAGGCCGAAGATAGTTCAGCCACCTTAAATTTCCCACTGCCCCAGGTGTTGAGAAGAACAGCTAACCTATGTGCTGCCTCAGCTGCATTAGTAAAGCATAAAACTTTATCCCATTTTTGATCAGCTAAGAAATGATACAAGATGAGTGGTTTGTGCTCAGCATCACATGTAACATACTGTTCTGTTAACTCCTCTGGTGTAGCGTAGAGTCTTATTTGGTCTTCATCTTCATAATTATTGGACTTTGCAGCAGAAAACAATTTTGGTTGAAATAATCCCCACTGTTCTAACTTTTCAGGATCCTGAGACAAAGTCGCTGAGAAGAGCAGTTTGTGAGGTGGGGGCTTTTGCCCAACAAGACTATTCCATATAAGGTTGGAGTGGTGACCTGTCATTAGTTCATTCTCCAACTTAATGTGTCTATCTACATGATAAATCCAGTCATTTTGTATATGATCCATTATCCTGTCTGCTTCGTCAATGACTAAGAATTTTAAATGTTTAAGGGAAAATCCTCCTGTGTTTTGTAGATGTTCCACTAATCGTCCAGCTGTGCATACTATGATGTCTACTTCACTGACCCATCCAGATGATTCAGCTAAAAATTATGCACACCATTTATACATATTGAACTGAAATGGGTTTATTGTTAGCTTAGATTGTTAGGCTCAAATAAGTAGGACTGATTTCTTTACTTACTGCATCTAACAATATTTTGTTGTTCCTGTTGCATTGGTGTGGATCCACCTAACAAGGCAACTTTTAATCTTGTCTTCATGCAATATTTTTTAAATACTTTGGCTACTTGTGCTGCTAATTCTTGGACTGGCAGAACTACCAAGGCTCTTACATGGCACCCAATTTCATTCATTAGGATCTGAATATATAGTTGAAGTCAGAGTTAAATACAAAAAAAAAATGTGTATATTAAAATAATGGAAGGACATGATATAGGTAACAGTTCATTTGGAATAACTAGAGTAAGCAATGGTTGATAAATATTATAAAATATTATACCTGAACTATTGGCAAGACAAATGACAGTGTTTTTCCGCTACCAGTAGGAGCAGATACACAAATATCATGTGGCCAAAATGGATAAGTTAATTTGTGTTCATACAAAATAAAAGGCACAACTTTTTCTTGTACTGGGAATAAACTAGTAACACCTTCACTTAACAATGTTGCCTTCAGAGTGCTGTGTAACCAATCTTGCTCTTCTACAACACATGATGAGGATTTCAAACTAGTTGATATATTAAATGGATGTGATAACCAGAAAGGCAGTACTCTTGAGACCTGAAACATAATAATATTCAAAATAACTGATCCACTATACATACAGGCGCGGTTCCAGCCCAAGATTTTAGGGGGGGTCAACTTGGCTTACGTACAGTTTAAGGTCCAAATTTACCCTTTTTTGTTTGCAATGACAAGGTACATTAGGTTGGAGTTAGTTTATTATGTAACAGAATAGTTACTTACAAAATGAACGTCAACAAAGAGGAAACTAACGTTGGGAAGAAACGCGAGCGAAGCGAGCGCGAATTTTTCATATTTATGCGAAAAGTTGACTTAAATTTAAGTGTATTTCATGGAGTTGTAGACCATGTACGTTAATGAAGAAGCGCGAGCGAAGCGAGCGCGAAATTTTTTTTTCACCGCCAAAGCTTTAATCGCTTGCGCCTTTGAGTGTCCAATCGCAACGGCAGGCTCATGTAAAGTAGCGCAAACCGTTCAACAAAATGAACTACCGCCGTCGTATGTGATATTATTAGTCATTAAACTGGAAATATCATTCATACTTTATTTTGAGCAAAATAATACCTATGCTGTAAATTGAACTTCAGTACATAAACAAAACTCTAAAATAATGTTAGGTATTTTTTGACGTACGAGTAGATGTCGTGTTTGAGTGAGTCTTCGATAAATTGATCGAAGGAGTGAGTAGGTAGTACTTACCTAGTTTTGATTTCATTGTTTACTTTTGGACGTTTAAGCCGGAAGTCAATAATTTATTTTTGTAAATTGTCTATTTTTAGGAGATTTGTCAATTTGACGTGTACGATTTTGGGGGGGGGGGTCATGACCCCTACGACCCCCCCCTAGAACCGCCACTGTATACATAATCACAAGAAGAAGCATAATATGAACAGCTGATACTACACTGGCCGTCAAAACTTAGTACCACACTTTTAAAATTTCAATTTTCCTAAACCATAGAAGTCAGAGATTTGAAATAAAAAATATTTCGTGGCAAATTTCATCAGCTTTCTTTAAAATTATAGTTTATTGTACATAAGTATCGTTTTTAACTCAAAAAAAGATTAAAACCAAAAAATTGCCAATTTTAACTCAATCAACCAACTCAGCCTATCGCAGTCCACTGCTAGACATAGGCCTGGATGCGGAAGGCAGAGGACCGAGTGTTGTGGCGCAACTTGGGAGAGGCCTAATTTTAACTCACTTGCAAAAAATTCAAACTACATTTATAAGTTAGTTTTACGCCTAATTTACATTTTAATAACTGGTATTGCCTCCTTGGGCTCCGATTACAGCTTCGAGCTGGTTTGGCATACTGAAGACGAGGTTTCGGAGGCGATGTTGGGGAATATTCTCCCATTCTTCCATCAGGGCCTGTTTTAGGGCCCTGAGGGTATTAGGAGGTGTCTGCGGCTTCTTACCAGCCTCCCGAGCTCATCCCAGGCATGATCGATCGGGTTGAGATCAGTGGCCTCATTCACAAACGTTCGAAAAGTTTCCGTTTCCTAAGCGAAATTTGACCGGCAAACGAAACAAAACGACCACTTCCTGCGACTACTAATAATGCAAAGCATTCGAAACATCAGGAAAAACAATGTTAATAATAATACACGATGTAATCCGGTCAAACTTGTTATATTACAAAAAAAAAGAATTGAGAATCGAACGCATTCGTAAACGCTATTCATAGTTCTTTAATTTTACATCGAGTGCTTTCCGACAGCAAATGGCTCACGGGTGAGTTTCCATGAATTTCGCGTTGCGTTTCCGAATCCGTTCGGTTCTCAAATCGTTTTGTTTCATAATAAAACAAGTTTAACCGACTTACATCGTGTATTATTATTAAAATTGGTTTTCCTGACGTTTCGAATGCATTGCAGCGTTCATGGTCGCAGGAAGTGGTCGTTTTGTTTTATTTACCGGTCAAATTTTACTTCGGAAACGGAAACTTTTCGAACGTTTGTGAATCAGGCCACAGGACTTCTTGATGGCCAAGCCATCAAGTTGATACCAACCTCCTGAATGTACTCTTGTACGACCCGAGCGATGTGTGGCCGGGCGCACAGTCTGTTATTTTGCCTTAGTTGCGGCCATCCTTATTTTTTGAGGCTTTTAGAAAGATAATAACCAAACAAAACTTCTATTAAAACCCCCGTGGTTTTATGTGTCATAGTTTTCAACATATTTCGAAAATCGAGAAAAATCCATAGAAACAATAGAAACGTGTTTTAGGCTCTCATAATGAACATTTTACAATAAATGTTTCATGGCACGCTAGCCATTAACTTAATGCATCATTACATCTATTTTATCTTAAAAAAATGCGTTCTACTAGGCGTCAATTTTATTTTTTCTATGATTTCATAATAATTTTTTTTATGGTCATTCTTAACATGGTCGCATTTTATTTTTGTGTGTCAATGTTTAGTACAATACTAAGTATTACCACAAAAAAAATAAGAAGCAACGAACACAGGAACTCGGAGATATTCAATTTTAAAGTTTTAATTTAGGGTTGTCAACTAATGTAGGCGCCTCTAACAAACGACCAATTTCGCTCGGAATAAATTTGCTTCTTCAATTATTATAATTTCCTATTACTATTTCTGAAGCATTATCCTTGGTCTAATCATGTCTTAACTAACACGCTTTTATTAGATTCACCTGTAACTAACAAATCATGAAACAAATCTTGTTTATTATTCTTTTTTGTTTTGTAAGTGCATGCACTTACATCAAAATGAATCTTCGATGAAGGATATTATGTGGAATTGGGAAGGGGTCCGCCCTCGTTAGATAGAATGTCAAAACCCAATTTCCATACATAATATCTGGAGAAGCGGGGGTGAGGTGTCATGGAGCCGTCAAAGACCCATGGCACTGCTTTGCCTCAGCAGGTACTGACCCGTCCTGCTGGGGGATGTCCTTCTGGGCCCCGACCAGAGGACTTAATGCAAGGGGGGCATGAGGGCGCCAACCCTCATGCTGGTCAGCGAGTGGCAACTCCAACGACTAACAACGAAAGCACGAACACGGATCTGAAGAAATCACTCACGAAATTGGAAATTTATAAAATTTTGGTAGATAAGGCACATTTGCACGGGGTTCATAAAAGACCTTTGGATCTCGATTCAGAGGAACGATGCCTAATTGTATTAAACACTTTATATCCAAATGGAATTCCGAACAATATCGATAGCCAAAACAATGAATTTAAATACAATCTTTCAAAATTTTTAAGTAAATGTGAAACTTTATATCGCAGTAGTAAACGGAATTTCAAACGATTTTGTAATAAAAACAAACACTGGCTTTCCACTATTTTTGATATTGAAATACCAAAAGTGAATATCGAGGAAAGTCCTTGACCACAACAAAGTATTATAGAATTGGATGAGGCACATTTTTTATTACCAAATAATCCTTCAACTTCGAGAAGTAGTAGCTATGCCTTACAAAAAACTTCAAGACACCAAGAACCTGAAGACCCGATACCTGAAACTTCTTTTGGCGCTCATTCCAGTTTCACATCAAATACACATTTATTACAAAATAATCCTTCGACTTCGGGAACTAGTAGCTTTGACTTACAAAAAACTTTAAGACCCCAAGAACTTGAACCTTCAATAGATCCGAAACCTGAAACTTCTTTTGATGCTTCATCCAGTTCCACATCTACATTTTATGAAAATTTAAGTGATCGCCAAAAGCGCCGTGCACGGAAAGATCTTGAGGAATCGCTTGACGGAGAACCTCATTCAAAACTAATTAAAGTTATGTCGAGAATAGTAACAGACGAAACCGGCGAAAAACTAAATAAAAGTTCTGCTCAGGAGTTTGAGTTTATAATAAAGGAATGCTTGAAAAGTCCAACTCGGCCTAAAAAAATCGCGGGAACCATAAAGTCAAAATCGGAACCCAAACCCTATTCTCCTGATGAAGCTCTTTGTTTAATGATTGATATAAAACTATCAGTGGAAGACTATATCTACATGCAACAAGGTGCCAAATCTCGAGGATTTAATATTTACCCTCCCTATTATAAGATACAAAAAGCTAAAAAACATTGTTATCCTGATGTTGAAATTGAAATATCAGAACGAGAAGCCAAAGTACCTTTAAATGATTTACTTATGCACACGTTTCGACGAATCATTGACTCTTGCGACCAAAGGGTTTCGGAATATTGCAATCAAAAACAGTTAGATACACTTCACTGCGTTTTTGAGGGTTCATGGGGTTTTGATGGTAGCACAGGACAGTCAACATATAAGCAAACGTTTTCTGATAAAATTGATGACGAACACTGCCTCTTTGCTACTACCTACATTCCGTTGCGCATAAAAAGTCTTGATGGTTTTGTCTTATGGTCAAACCCAAATCCACAATCTTTTAGATTTTGCCGACCAATAAAAATACAATACAGGGGGCCTACCATGAACTTTAAAAATATTTGCCATGTGCAGGGCAGTCCAACTCGGCATGTTAACCTGACAGGTTTCATGTTTGTACCATAAGCATTTCCCGCTGACCTGCATCAGGTCAACTTTTGACCTGCTACATAGTCTCTGACCTGTAAGCTGGCAGCACATACTACATAAGATCATTAAAAACAGACGTTCTAAAACACTTTAGCGGTTTTACGGTTTTTATAGAAATGAAATATGTTTTTAAGATAACAGTTTAAAATAAAAAAGAGTGATGAAAGAAACTTTGATCCATGGCAAAAAAGGAATTTCACGTTATTTATGAGAGCGAACGCCCTTCGACATCCACATAAAAAAACTTTGAACAAAAATGTTTACAAATTAGACACTTCACATTTATTTTCGAACGCATGAAGTACATGTCAAAGGACAAAAAGTAGAATTTACGAGGTAATTTTGAAATTCAAGTGGATAGCTAAATTTTGTAAACTTTAAAGATTAGCTTATTAACTGAAATGAATATAGACATTAGTGTTGTGGCCGTGTCTGTGAGTGGTGGTACCTAAGCAAGTGCAATTTAGAAAGGGTGACTTGTAACTATGGCTTCAAGACGAGTTTCCTACGAGCAATTGGAAACTCTGTGGGATTTTTTGAATACCCACAGAGACATCGCTATGGGCTACAATAAAAGTGCTCAAGCTCGGGAAATGTCCCGAAGAATGTGGACTGAGGTGGCTGCAAATCTGAATTCGGTTGTTGGTGGTGCTAACAAGGATTGGAAAACTTGGGCAGCTGTAAGTTTTATAATTATAAACGTAATTGCCTGAATTATATATAATATTTGTCAACCAACTATTTAAATATTTATAATTTTCAGTATTGGATAGATTACAAAGGGAAGTTGAAAAGAAAATGTGCCGCTATTCGAACATCACAATCACGCACAGGTGGGGGACCATGCGAAATACCTGCCATATCAGATATTGAAAAAAAATATCTTTCAATTCTTGGTGAGGACTATGGTGTGGGTCTTCCAGGAATTCAAGTGAACCCATTTGACACAGAAAGCACTCATGTAAGTAATATTTTTTTTAAATAAAAAAGATTTCAAATTCCAACTTTATTAAAGCAGCAATGGAGTCAGTAGTTACTTAAATTTGTTATTACAATAGATATAATTCACAAATGTCACAAATACAATGAAAAGTTTGAGATCATTTTAAAACTCTCACATACTTAATCAAAACATTTTAGCATAACATTAGTAACAGATTCTGTGATGAAAAACAAGCAATTACTTTTTGTTTTGATACACAATATCTAGAATTAATAATAATACCCTAACCTACCTTAATTAGAACCTACATGCAATGCAATAATACAACAATTATGCAATACAATACATTTGTATTAAACATAATAAAAATTCACTCTAAGACAACTTTAAGACTTGATTTTCTTTCAATCATTTATTATTTAGAATGACATACCTAACTACTTGTTACATAATAGAGTTACTAAGTTTCGTATTATGTATTTTCAGGCATCAACATCAAGTGCTCCTCAAGATGAGTCTCAATCCATTATTTTAATACCTGAGGGCATAGAAGTTGTGGGAGAAAACATTAATGTTGGACCATCCCTGCAAGTACTGTCAATACCAGACACAGAAGATCTTGTGCTCCGACCATCAAGTACACAACCCATTCAGCTAGCCGAACCAATGACTTCTACTCAGTCTCGGAGACACCGGCGTCGCTCAGCGCCTATGTCTCAAGAGATGACAAGAAGAGCTCTCGCCGATTCAAGCCGTTTGCGAGCAGAGGCTACACAAGAAATAAGCAGAGAATTAAAAAATGTTGTAAATGTTCTGTCTCATATAGCAGCAGCATTAGACAGCATAAACAATAGGTAATAAATTCCTTACTTACATTTATACTTTAAAACATAAATTTACTAATTATGACAAAATTGTATATTATATTAAACTTACTTATACATTTTAACAATGAAACTACTCTTATTAATACATTACTGATAAAAAAATGGTACTAAAATTATGCTCTTACATTCTAGGTTACTTGTCGGCGTGCCCACAAATGAGCAATAAGCTGTCTTCTAGTAGAGAGGCCGTCTTGCAGTTCAAGATTTTGGGCCCTCCTAGAAGAATGTGCC
The DNA here is from genome assembly GCA_949699075.1 of Asteroscopus sphinx. Classification (NCBI taxonomy): domain Eukaryota; kingdom Metazoa; phylum Arthropoda; class Insecta; order Lepidoptera; family Noctuidae; genus Asteroscopus; species Asteroscopus sphinx. Next base: position 13,995,008 of record OX453001.1, read on the forward strand.
TCTGAAGTGCTGTCTGTCATATTGTGAGTAGAAGGTTGCATTTGTGTTTCTTGCATAACTTCTTCAGAATTCAACTCCTGCACAGGGACATTGCATCTATTGCAAATGTTGTGCAATACAACACAAGCATTTACAATAGATGCCGCTACTTGAGGCTCATAATGCAGAACCCTATGCACAAGTAGGCATCTAAAGCGTGCTTTAAGAAGGCCAATTGTTCGTTCCACCACATTACGAGTTCTCACGTGCAATCCTGTGTAGTAAGCCTCAGGTGAATCTGGAGGAGCATCTATAATCGGAGTCATCATGGTCTTCCTTAATGGATATCCAGAATCACCTACAAAAAAAAGGAATTGATAATTGACTTTTAAATATTATCTGAAAATCTTTAAACAACAACTCAGAACAACTTTTTTTGTATTTACATACCTAAAAGCCACATGTTATTTAACTCTTCCATATGACTTTTTAATGGATGGTTGGTCCATATAAATGAATCGTGAGTTGCTCCTCCGTTGCTGGCATCCACACTAATAATTTCCATGTCTGAGTTGCATATCTAGAATTGTAGTAATTTTATTAATTTACACAATAACACAAACTAACTTTTTTCTTGTTTCAGGAGGATATATGCTTCGTGGATTACAGAGGAATATTAAATAACTTTCTTTATCCTCTTATAATACAATTTCTCTTGTTAGATGGATGGCAATTATGAAATTATGTAATGTTAAAGCCTTTTACGTAGGATGATAGTTTTTAAATTGACATATAATAATATCACACCATTTGTTGTATAAATGGGCTGTAATTTTAATGTATGTAATAATAATGTTTTATTCGTTTTTTTTAGTCCACTCTATGTGTGTTACATTTAAATATGTTTGTAATATAAAATGTAATTAAATAATAAAGACACCTACCACTTGCACATTTAAAGAATGATATTGTTTTCTACAGTAAAAACGTTCTTCATGATGCATTGGCCGTTTTATTGCTACATGGGTTCCATCAATGCAACCTAAAACTCCAGGCATACCAAACTTGTTTGAAAATCTGAAATAAGTAAAACAGATTTGTGCTGTCACATTCAGAGTAAAATAACATATTGAAAACAAAATAATCTGACTGTACTTACCCCATCGCATTTACTCGGCGTTCGCTAGTACCAGCTGGGAATTTTATATATTTTCGGCGAAAATGTGGTAAATTTAAGCATTTTGTTACTTCAGCCATTGCAGTTGATACTGTTTGCTGTGCAACAGAATGTACAGCGATATCACCCGTTGGTCTTTGGTATGAACCAGTCGCGTAAAAAGATAATGCTATTAAAACCTGAAATCAAGGAGGTACAGCATCAAGTAGGATATTATTTTGAAAATTAGTCCGATAAATAGAAGCATAAATAAGTACTAACCTTGACCTCAATCGACAAATCTGTTGATTTTGTAGGGTGTGACATGAAAACTTGTAGCTCATTAGAGAGTTCAAGTGCAAGCTCTTTAGTTAGCCTATAGCGTTTAACAAAAGCATTGTCCGGCATCTCGAATGGCTTGATTGAGTTTCTCAGAACATTTCTTTGTATTTTAGCATTTTGTTTAACGCTATTGCAACGACTATCTTCCTCGAGAAACTCGAAAATTTCATCTTCATCACACATCTAAAATAAACGATAAACACAGTGCTTAAAGATGATTTTCTATGTTTTACAATACTTTAAAATAACGCCAGAATAATATTTTAAGCACATTTTAAAAACAACTTACGTTTTTGTATTTAAATTAATTAAAACAGGTCAATAAAAGTTAGTTTCACTCGGCTGCAAATTCTGACGACAGGGCAGTTCAATTGTTGACTGTTTAAATGTCAAAAAATACTTGATGGTAAGGATATGTTGCAGGTCAGCCTGCTGAAATGCTGTGACGTAGCACTCGCCGGCTTACGTCACGTGATCGCTGACTCGCCTGCTATTTGGCGCGCTCATGGTACAAACTAGCACGACAGGTTATTTTTCGTCTAAAATTGACCTGCTATAAGAGTGCATGGTAGGCCCCCTGATCAGAATCAAAAGATCTGATTCTGGAAGAAAGGAACCGGGTAGAAGAAGAAATTAAAAATCTTTCACAAATTTATTCGGAAATTTCTGCTGGATATGTCGTTGTCGGAGATCCAAAATTATACCTCACCATAATTGACGGAAAAGTCTTTAATGTCATCACAAATACCAGCTCACAATTACGGTGTGCGTGTTGTGGAGCTACTTGCACCGAGTTTAATAAACTTGACGAAGTGGCAAAAAAACCATTAAATCAGGAAGCTTTACTTCACGGAATAAGTCCACTGCATGCCTGGATCAGAATATTCGAATTTTTGTTGCATTTAGGCTATAAAAATGATCCAGACGTGCAAAAATGGAGAGTTACAAAAAACTCTCCCGAAGGTCGTATTGTGGAAAGAAGAAAAAAACAAATTCAAACGGACATTAGAAACAAAATGGGTTTGCTGGTAGATGTAGTAAGGCCTAATGCAGGAACAACCAATGATGGCAACACTGCCCGTACTGCATTGTCAGATTCAAACCGGAAAACATTTGCAGATATTCTTGGAATTGAGGAATGGCTTGTTGAGGATTTACACACCATTCTTGTGACATTATCAAGCGAGTTGGAAATCGATTCTCAAAAGTTTCAATATTTTTGTGAAAATCTCGCTGTTAAATACGTGCAAAAGTACAACTGGTGTTATATGTCAGTTACTCTGCACAAGATACTGATGCATGGAGCAAAAATAATAGAATCTATTTCCTTACCCATTGGAATGCTGTCAGAACAAGCCGGTGAATCAAGGAACAAGTTTTGGCGTTACGACCGTGAGCATCATACCCGAAAATTAGATCGCAAAACAACAGTGTTCGACTTGTTTCACCGCGCGCTAGAGTCTTCCGACCCATTCCTATCGCTGATGTCCATTGGCAACCGACATAAAAAGAATAAACGTTCCGTTCTTCCCGGCAAGGTTCTGTCACTCTTAAAACCGACAATGGAGAATATTATTACCCATGATCCACTACCGCAAAGTTTTGCTGATATTCCTAATACTGAATTGGTAACAGACGCTTCTGATGATAATATACTCGTATTATCATCAGAAGAAGTTTTGACAAACTCCGATGATGACTGCTAGGTTAGCGTCACGTATCGTTGTAGTCTTAGAGCATTGAGAACATTATAGTAATTGTTTTCAGACAACAGAAACCCAGAAAGAGACACAGAAAGACACCAGAAAGAGTTTACTCAAAGTTAGTTAAATACTTGGTAAATATCTGGCACTTTTATTTAATTTTTTTATTTATTCAATTGCGACAACCCTATTTCCATAGAAATTTCAAAAATATTTAGAAACTCTCTATCTTCGTATTCCTGCTATTGACGCATGTCATATTTTAGTGTATTATTGACAATAACATTACGCATATATTTAAATGAAAATAAGATGCGACCGTGATAAGAAAACATGAAAAAAAAATGTTTTGTGTTAATCGGTAAAAGTAAAAAATCTCCTAATATATCAAAGGTACGATGCCCCATTTTTTTATCTAAATATATATTATGCTGTTACTTTATTTAAAGGACTAACTAGATATGTATTACAACAATTTTCGAAAATAAAAATTAATTTTGTTTTTCTCACTTTTCAATGAAACCTTAATAACTTTATAATTATACAAAAAAAATACCATAGGTCTTTCTGCCAAACCTTTATCGTTACTATAGCTATCGAATAAAAACATAAAATGGACATGGCCGCAACTAAGGCAAAATAACAGACTGTGGGGCGTTATCCTGCATCAGTATCGATTCATCACCCATATTTACTAAATATGGCCCTGCATACTCATAAAGTATCTCTTGAGCATATCTTTCCCCAGTCAGGGTGCCATTTTCTATGGTCACTAGCTCTGTGCGACCCTCTAAAGAGATGCCAGCCCATACGTGTACAGAGCCTCCATCGTATTGGACTCTTTCTGTGAAGCAGGCTTGAGTTTATCGCTCACCAGGTCGCCTGTACACTCTTCGCCTTCCATCGGATGTGAATAGTGAGAATCAACTCATCAGTGAACAAAACCCTTGCCCATTCTCCTTCACCCCACTGTAAGTGTTCACGGGCGTAGCGCAGTCTTGCTACTCTATGCCCTCTCTCGAGTTTGGGGCCACTTGCTGGCCTTTGGAGCTTCAGGTTTGCTTCAGCAAGTCTTCTTCTCACTGTACTGTCACTAATGTAGTCTCTTCGGGTCTGAAGACGCTGTTGCTGGACTTCTACTGCGTTGAGGTGGCAATTTCTCAACACAATGGAGACAATATAGCGGTCTTCTCGGGTACTAGTGCACCTGGGTCTGCCATTACAAGGTCTCCTCAGATGGTTTCCAGGTTCTTCGTACATTCGCTTCACCTGCCGGACAGTTCTTAAAGTTACAGCCACCATTCTTGCAGTACGACGCATACTGATGCCTAGTTCCAGAAAAGCCATGATTCTTTCACATTCTTCAGGTGAAAGAGGCATGTTAGGTAAAGATTACGTGCTGTAGGCACCTTGGCTTTTGAATCAAAATTCATCGAAAAAGAAATAAATGTGAAAACAAAAACAGAAATAAAAAAGTTAAAACTTTTTAGCAAAAAATAAAACCGTCTTCAAAAACCTTAACTAAAAAGTAAAAAATAATCATAATATGTATTTTAAAATCTTAACATAAACAACATTTTTAAGGCGGCGCGTGGTTGACCCTTTCCGTCATGTAATGTACAGTCGAGCGCAATATCTATAATAAAAAAAACCCGCCGAATACATAACCTCCTCCTTTTTTTGAAGTCGATTAAAAACAGTTTATGTGAACGTACATGAAAATCACGCGCCGCCTTCAAAATGTTGTTTATGTTAAGATTGTAAAATACATAATTATAATGATTATTTTTTACTTTTTGTTCAGGTTTTTGAAGTCGGTTTTATTTTTTGTTAAAAAGTTTTTATTTCATACTTTTTAATTCATAAATGTTTATATAACCAATTTGAGAATATATTTTTTACTAACCTTTGCTATCCCACTGCTGGGCAAAGGTCTCGCTCATGTTCTTCCAAACGTCCAATCACTATCGAGAAAAAAAACAAAAAACACGCATATCGGCCAAGAATTCTCAGAAAAACGAACCAATGAGCAGATCATCTAGATAGGCGAAGCTAAAATAAACTGATTTATTGAAGCTAGTTAAAAAACTACTCAACCTAAGTCAATAAAATTTATATGGGACCACCGCGCGGACTTTCTCTACCAAATAAAAAAACAACCATGTAAATCGGCCCACAAATCTCGGAGAAATCGGTGTATATACATGAAAAAAAAAAAAAAAAAAAAACCCGCGAAATACATAACCTCCTCCTTTTTTTGAAGTCGGTTAAAAAGTAAGACAGCAATTTGAAAAGGAGTGTATTTGTTTACAAAGTTTTTTCCTGAAATTCCTTAAAAGAAGTCTATCAATTATAAAAAATTTGTTAAAAAATTATTATTTTTGTAATCCTTTTTATTTCGAAAACATATCTTGTGTTTTTTTAAAGTAATTGCAATTTTAAAAGTGTGATACTAAGTTTTGACGGCCAGTGTATGTCAAGCATTGATATACAAGGTTACTGGTAATTCGACGTATTCCTTGCAGGGTGTGATAGGGGAGTTAATAAATTGGACCCTCTATACAACGTGTATCAGAAATGCGTGGTCATATTTTAAGAACTTATTCAGGGCATAGCATAGAACAACTTTTACTATGGGATCAACCCTGAAATCGCGAAAAAAATATCAGCTGTACCCTACTAAATCATCGATGTCGCTCGACAAAATGTTAGGATCAGCTGATATTTTTTTCGCGATTTCATGGTTGGTCCCATAGTAAAAGTTGTTCGATATCATCCCCTGAATAAGCTCTTTAAATATGACCACGCATTTCTGATACACGTTGTATATTCCCCCGAAATCCAATAGTTTGCTTAGTTAATCCAATTTTATTTTTAATAGAATAACCCGGATTTCAACATTTCAAATCTTATTTTGAAAAAGTCTTCGATTTAATGAGTTTATTTACTTACGGCCAAAATTAATATCCAATCTATCCACGATTTGCCCTACTAGAGATAGGAATTTGACATAAGCTCCATACATTTCTATCTCTAGTAGGGTAAATCGTGGATAGATTGGATATTAATTTTGGCTATCAAAGATAACGACCAAAAGCTCGTTTAACTCTATCGTTGATGAACTTAGGTAACTACTAGGCTGAGGGTCGATTTCAAACGAAGCATAAAAAGTGTTTTCATGAAATAATTTCTACAATTTTGCTGAAATTTACATAGTTCTCATTTGATGTGATACTTATGTTATGCCTTTATATGGTACAGTTACAAATATTACACTATTACATTTCATATTTAAGATAATCAAAAAAAACTGTCAAATTTTTAATTCGTGGCACCTGGTTTTTTGTTGCTTTTTCAACAAAAAGTGAATTTAAAAAAATATGATCTGGTGAAATTGTACTTTAATTTCATTCGGTTACACATTAATAACCATAAAGTCGAGTGACACCTATAGGTACTAACTACCACAAAGCAGAATATAATTTCTCTGCGATTCATTATACGATAAATTTTTTCAATCATTAGTGTAGATCAACAAAAAAAAACTATTAAAATAAACCTGTGAATTTCTGCCCATGCCTTACTCCTGCAATACGCAGAGGAGCCCCAAGGGCACCTGAACATTCGGTGAAAGCAGACGCATGCTTTGTTATTCCGGTGAGAAATCTATATATGATTGGGTTTCAATGCTCAAGACAAAAATACAATCATTCGTGTTTATAGAAGTATAACAACGAGTTTTTTAACAATAAATTCACTATAATGCGCGTATGGTAGTATCTAAAAACACGGATATTTTGTTTCCTTCAAATGGCGTCTAGGATGTTCTATGATGTTTTAAATCAGATTTTTCGCTCAAAATTTGATTTGTGCCACTTCATTCGTGTCGTTTTTAGCATAACACTAATGAAATTGAATTTTACACAAATGACGTGGTCTTTAAAATGACTGATTAGAATTTAAAAAAAAGTAACGAAGTTGAAAAAGGTTAAAAGGGTATAATGTAAGGGTACCATATGGCACTTGCGGCTTGACCTTCAGATTACCAGTCCAGTATGAGTATTAAATGACGTCTAACTACACAACTTTTGTTTTACAACTTTACACAAAAGTACGTTAAAAACGTGCCATACATAGCGCCTAGCGCAATAAAGTACCCTCATGTAGATCACCTTGAAAATCACTCAAACCATCTTTTTAATTGTATAAACTGATTGCAAATACAACAAAAAAAAATTGATTGACAAAATTATATATTTTATTATTTTTAACGCATTTATGCATGCAAAGCGAAATCTAACGATTTATTTAGTATTTATTTATTTATTCATACATGTATAAATTCTGCAATATCACTGTGCCCCACAAAACCGTGTTTTCGGTATTTAAATAGTGGAAAAAAAAAGAAGAATCACTGTTTCTTAATAAGATATTGCTGACGTCACCCAAAGTCTGGCGTACTGAGCCAGGAGTCTCAGGTTCGAATCGTGCTCGTGAGCGTTTTTTTCTTTCCACTATTTAAATCATTAAAAATATATATTATAAGAAATTAGTAGAAATACCTACTTATACAAATATCCAATCTTATTCTTAGTTTATACTAAATCTCTGGGATCATTGTACTCATCATTATGAACACATTTTACAGTGGAATCAACCCTGAAATCTCGAAAAAATCTGCTGTTCCCTATAATTATGTCGATTTATATGAACACAAATGTAGGGAAACGCTGATATTTTTTTCGGTTTCAGGGTTGTTCCCATAGTAAAAGTTGTTCATTATGATGAGTACAATGACCCCTTAAGAGGTTTAGTATAAGCTAAGAATTAGGTTGTATATAGAAATATAATAAAAAGTATGTTACATTCTGTTCATAAAAAAAATTTACCTAATGTTATTTTTTTTTATTAATTAATGTATTCAATACATTTTTGCTGAAATAATGCTACGTAATATTTGGAATTTTTGGATTATGATATATCAAGATTGCAGTTAACTATTGTCATAAAAACTTATTGGATACAAATTGAATAAAAAAAAACATTTTTTCGCAGGTTTATTGCAAATTATGTTTTGGTTAGGTTAGGTACATTTTAAGTGATTTTTATGAATGCATTTTTTATTTAAACATATTTTATTTTATCAAACAAAAAAACTGAATTAAAACCGGAACCAAAAAAAACATCCATTTTTATTTCTCTCCCTCCGCCGCTATATATCGTCTAAACCCTCCACGCGGCCGTAACGCTTTTTCGTGAGAGAAAAATCCTAATATATAGAAGATATATATATCTATCTTCTATATATAGAAGTTTCACCATCATCATCATCATCATCATCATCATCATCATCATCAGCCTTTCAATCCCTCCGCCGCTGCCGTCTCTCGCCAAGCGATATATTGTCTACCCCCTTCATGCGGCCGTAACGCTTTTTCGTGACTAAAAAGTCAGACTTTCAGACTTCTGACTGCGTAATTACTGCTACAGATATTCGTATGACAACTGGGACCAACAGCTTAATGTGCTCTCCGAGGCATGGAGTGGTCACAATGTATGACTAAACGGTCAGCCATCCACGGACTGACTGTGGAATGCGCAGCCTAACCTCGTAGATAGTATAATCCGCGAGGTTGTTACTTCGCCATAATTAAATATGAAATAAAATACCTTTGCTTTCTTTTCAAAGTCATTGACTCCTAACACCTTGAATTCATGGGATGGCTTTGCTTTTTTACTGTCTTGTTTCTGACTTGTATTAGTATTACTGTCAGTTTTTGGCTCCTGCTCTTCCTTAGTCTGTTCTTCATATTGAACAAGATCTTTGTTACTTTCTCCAACAAGTTTCTGGGGTTTAAGGGTTATCACATCAGATGTTTTCTTCGTGGCATATGCTGATTTTCTTTCTGCAATTCTTTTTTTTAATTTTTCCAAATGCTTGGCTTCTTGTTCAGCTATGTCTACTATTGCATCTTCATTTACCTCTCTATATCTGTAAATGAGGCAAAACACAGGAATATGTAACCTATAGTGAATAGAGATGTGTTTTTACGTGATTTTTAGATAACACTAGCTTTTACCCGCGGCTCCGCTCGCGTTTAATTCTGTTAAACCACGTGACGGATCCGTTAATAATGAGGTGTTTTCCTGTAACTATCACAAAACTGTAAATGTCTGTTTGCTATTATTCGAGCATCACGCAAAAACAACGGGACCGGTTTTGATGAAATTTTCGAGTTAAAGTTAATTAAGTTAAAAACTGGTATGCATTTTACAGTGACATGTTGTCGCTGACATTTTAAGAAAAAAAAAACGATGCCTGTACGATGAATTGAAGAACCACGGAGCGAAGCCGCGGGGAAAATCAAGGTTTTTATAATACTAACAACATCTAGTTGTATTTTTCGGAATTTGCCATCAACCAACAATCATGACCTCTACTTTGTATAAGTTCCATACAATTTATTTGAGTAGAGTTCGTCGAGTCCGTTCATCTGAGTACCAACACGATGGGTCAAGACCTTTGGTTTAGGAGATATGGCCATCAGAATTTTTTACCATTTATTTGAGTAGAGCTTGTCGAGCCCTTTCATTTGAGTACCAACAAGATGGGTTTAAGACCTATGGTTTACGAAATATGGCCTTCAGAAGTTTTGACCATTTATTTGTCTTAGAGCTCATCAAGCCCTTACATTTAAGAAGCTTCGTTTCTGTCGGGTGACGACGCACCCCACGAATTTGTTATTTTATTTGTAACCGACTTCAAAAAAGGAGAAGGTTCTCAATAAGATTGTATTTTTTTTACGTTTGTTACCTCAGAACTCCATTATTTATCAACCGTTTTGGAAAATTATTTTTTATTTGAAAGGGTATACTTCCAGATTAGTCCCATTTTTATCAAAATCTAGTTCTGATTCCATGTGGATTTGAGGGAACTCCCAAAATAATATAGGCATACATATAGCGATTTTGGTATTTTCATCAACAAATCAAGCATTTGCATTCAAAATATCATTTAGTGAAGATCTGATGAAGATCTTCGGAGATAAAGAAGGGAACTCTTCAATGGATGACAGCAAATTATCGATCTTTCTATTGTTAATACCACTCAAAATAGAAAAATTAAATAAAACTTTAAAAAAGTAAAAACCGACTTCAAAAACAATAAAATAATTTTTTGTGAAACAGTTTAGTAAGTCTAAGCCTTTGATTCGGTTTGATTTAAGAAAAAATTGGCACCGACTTCCTAAACTGTTTCACAAAAATAATTTTATTCTTTTTGAAGTCGGTTTTTACTTTTTTATAGTTTATTCTTTCTTAAAACCCACACCAGTTTATAAGTCTAATCATCAGCTTTCAAACAGAAAAAGTTTCATCAAAATATACACAGAATATATACAGGGTGTCAGCGAAACGCTTCCGAAATCGAAGATAGGTGATAGTGCTGGTGATTACTGATACGAAACCACAAAAAAAATGCGATTCTTTTTTTTTTTTTTTTGCATTTTACATACATTATCAGCATTGCGCAGTTAAATAAAACTGATTTGCAAAAAAAACCCCATTTATTTACTTAATTTTTAAATTGAGATCTATATCTAGACTATTTTTTTGCAAATTTTCATTTACTTATGTTTATAACTGTAGAAGTTATTAAGCTGTAAAGGATTAGGACAGACGGACAGACAGACGGACATGACGAAACTATAAGGGTTCCTTGTAGGACTACGGAACCCTAAAAACCATCTATTTTGTAACAATCTATTTTTCAATCACCGTTTATTCATTCACAATAATGTGTCCGACTATTTTTAACCGACTGCAAAAAAAGGAGGAGGTTATGTATTCGGCGGTTTTTTTACAACGATCTGTTCTACTAACATCGTTTAATCTTAACAACGTGTCCGTTTTTCGATTTATAGATTTAAATGTTTTACTGAATAAATGTTTTGATATTTCATTCAAATATTTGATATCACCGATGCGTTATCGTTTTATGGTGACTAAATGCAATATAGTCAACCGAGACGGTATTCAAATGGAAGGACGATGAGCTCTAGTCAAATAAATGGTCAGAACTTCTGATGGCCATATCTCAATTCAATTTAATTCAATTCATTTATTATCACCATAGGAACTTTCAGAACACTTGGTTAAGTCATTACATTATTTGAAGCAACAGAATTTCAATATAAAATTTAAAAATATATAGTAGGAAAACTTTTTAACAAAAAAAAAACCGACATCAAAAACCTTAACTAAAAAAGTAAAAAATAATCCTTGTATGTATTTCAAAATCTTTTCATAAACCAAAATTTTGAAGGCGGCGCGTGATTGACCCTTTGCGTGATAATGTACAGTCGAGCGTATTATCTATAGTAATAAACAGTATAAGTGAACGTACATGAAAATCACGCACCGCCTTCAAAATTTTGGTTTATGAAAAGATTTTGAAATACATACAAGGATTATTTTTTACTTAAGGTTTTTGATGTCGGTTTTTTTTTTGTTAAAAAGTTTTTATTTCATACTTTTTAGTTGTTGTTGTGGTTGTTGTTGTTATTGTTGTTGTTCCAATCATTGTCGTAAAAAAAAACACGCAAATCGGCCAAGAATTCTCAGAAAAACGAACCAATGAGCAGATCATCTAGATAGGCGAAGCTAAAATAAACCGATTTATTGAAGCTGGTTAAAAAACTACTCAACCTAAGTCGATAAAATTTATATGGGACCCCCGCGCGGGCTTCCTCTACCAAATAAAAAAACAACCACGTAAATCGGCTCATAAATCTCGGAGTAATCGGTGTACATAGCCGCGGAATACATAACCTCCTCCTTTTTTTGAAGTCGGTTAAAAAGTGATGAGTCACTTCGAATTACTGTAATCATAGATTAATAAATTGGTTTCCGCTGCGCTCGGCGCCAATTACCACCCATTATTAATCTATGACTGGAATTTATAGCAGCTGTACAGAGGCCTTGTAATTTGAGTACTTAGAATGGAAGCAGCTGTAAAGAGGCTTTGTCAAGAAATTAAGTTAAATGAATGAGCATAATAAAAATAAAAAATAACAAAACATGGATAGATAGCGGATGTAAAAAGATCTCCTTTTTTTTGCCGTGGGAAAATCCTCATGGACGCACCCCGCCCGGGGTAGGCGGAGCCAGTGTCAGACTCTAAAGGTGGCCACTGACGATGCTTCCAAACGTGTGAATGGCGTGGCCGCATTCCAAAATCTGTCCGTGAATGTTGAAAACGTATGTTATTTTTAGAACATTTCAAGCTTTTTTGGAAGTAGTCATTGAAACGACGTCCGAATGGATACATCGTCAGTGCCCACCTTTACCGAATAAAACCACCACGGTGTTCCTTCAACTACCTTAGCCGGGGGCGTGGGAACCCGTGAGTATTCACACAACCACCCCCGACAGGTCCTGGCCCGCCACAAGCAGGCGAGCACCTTCTCCCCGTGCAGCCTAACATTGGCCGCACCCACCTAGGCGTCGCACACGGAATACTGCACGCCACCTCACCTCAAGGGCCTTTACCAGCTATGCCAGCTGCGCCAACTACGCCAGCTGTGCCAACTGTGTCAGCTACGCCAGCTGCGTCAGCTACGCTAGCATGCTGCCAGGCCAGCATGCCAGCTACGCCAGCTGTGCCAGCTGCTGGTCGGGCAGCAGACTACCCCAAGTCTGCTGCTCGCAGGCCCCATCCTCCCATAATTTTTTATAGAGATTTTCTTCCTCGCGGTCTGGGTGGTAAAGCCAAGACCCTCGGTCCCAAGAGGCGCGAGAACACTAATCAGCGAGCACTCCTGAGGTTACGAGATCGACGGGGGCAGGGAAGGACAGTCCCTCCGCTGCCTGCCCAGTGGAAGGTTGAGTGCACACCGGGCCCACCCCTGCTCCTCCACTGTGCCCTCTGCTGGCATCAGAGCGACACGTGGAGCAACTCCCCATTGGCCCACATGGGGCTTCTCCCGTACCAGAATATTCGCCACAGGCAATAAGATCCCCCGAAGGTTAATCCCTTGAAAAGATTCCATTGCCCGTACCCAGGATGCACTGGCCTAACAACTGCTGTTCCCTCCAGAAGTGTCCAGAGGGACAAGCAGCCGTCAGACACACATGGAGGTTTTCTGGCCAGCACCCCAAAGAGATCTCCTACACTATGGCTCTTAGACCCATTGTGTTGGTACTCAAATGAAAGGTCTTAATGAGCTCTAGACAAATATATGGTCCAAACTTCTGATGGTCATATCTCCTAAACTATAGATCTTAGACCCATTGTGTTGGTACTCAAATAAAAGGTCTCGATAAGCTCTAGACAAATATATGGTCCAAACTTCTGATGGCCATACTAAGCTTTATCTCTTAGAGCCGCAGCTGTAAAAAGGCTTTGTCAAGAAATTAAGTTAACCTAATTGGTTGAATTTAAAATAGATTTTTCAACACACTTGCTCGTAAAGTGGCTCTTATGGCACTGATTTTAGGTTCATAATGTAGCTTATAACGCACGCGTGTTTTTACGGTTCCGTACCCAAAGGGTGCTAAAGGGACCCTATTACTCTCGCTACGCCGTCCGTCTGTCTGTCACAGGGCTGTATCTTTGAAATGGTAATAGATAACTCGAAACCGGTCGGGCACACCCGATGATATAACGTGAGTGAAACCGTTTATATTAATCATTATTAATAGATAACTAGTTGAAATTTTCACAAAATATGTGTTACTATGGTGACTATCACGACAAATACTAAAAATAAAAAAGTCTAAAACCAAAGGGGGTCCCAGTCCCATACAAGAAACCTCGAAAAACATGCATTTTTTTCAACGTTTTTGTTCCTGCTCTATCTTCAAAATGGTAATACATACCAGCGTCAAACTTGGTTTGATTATAGTGCATACTATGTTGTTTAGCAACAAATACTAAAAATAGGGCAAATATAGACATATGTGGTGGTACCTACGTAAGAAAGAGATGCAAAAATTCACATTTCGCGTACGTTCGTTGTCTTTTGATTAACTCAGTTTCTATGGGGTATCAGATCGTTGGGTGGTACGGAACCCTTACTGCGTGAGTCCGACTCACACTTTGTCGGTTTTTTATTACATTATATTATCGCACTAGTGCTTTTTACTTTACAGTTTATTTTTTAATTTGCAGCAAAATCTTTTTATGCCTAAACAAAAATGATTAATTTTGTTGCCATCATGTTGGTACTAAATAATAAAAAATCATTATAATAAAACAAAAATTTATCATTATATATATAAAAAATTATTATAACAAAAATTCAGCCAAGCGATTTTCAACATTATTGACATTTTGAGAAAAAATATTTTCTTTTAACATTCAGACTGTAAATGATAACTATCAACTACGTAATGATGTCGCTGAGAGAATTGATTTATTTTACTACTCTATGAATGAATTCACAAAAATTACATTGTATGTGTTCGGTGCAGTGCCACCGAACAATTTACCTAACAGACGCATTCGCCTATAAAGCGATGAGTTCAAGTAAAATAAATTAGTGCATTATACGGACACATCGCGACCGGGTGCATTCATAACATTCTTAACATTCCAACATTTTATAACAGTAACAATTCATAGTTTTAGTAACATAACATTAGATTTAGACCTTTATACAATTTTACAACATTATTTGAATAGACTTTTATTCATCTCAAACATTGACTTTTTATTTAAACAAACATTCCAACACTCGAATACCTCACACCGCACATTTTGGTCCTTCGAGCCGGATCTCGCGCATCTTGATCAGAAATAGTTTACGTGATAGTTACGTGAGTGAAGTGAACTAGCATAACAACATTGGTGAAGGATTTCAGTGTTGGGAATTAACAGGAGTGACTGGCGTGCGCGTCGGTTTGTGAGTTCAACAAAAACAACAGCAGAGCTTCAAGTAAGATCTTTCCATTTTTACTCTCTGTAACAAACATACAACATGGCAACTCTTAAATCTCAATACCTACTAGCAGAGGACATTGAGCAGGAGTACGTGAATTATAAGAAGGATGGTGCAAACCGAAAGAACAATGCTGAATATTTCAAGAGGCGATGGAACAGGTTAGAAGAGCTGTGGAATGAATTTCAGTATAAACACGATCAGCTGTGCTCAGACGTGAGCCGCACGGATCCGTATTTTATGGATCAGTGTTATGAGAAAATTAAATCAACTTATCTGAAATTCAAGAACCAGATGAGAGGAATTTCAGTGTTTCACGGCACAGGCTAGCACGTCTCAAGAAAAACCCGGAGGTACGGAAACAACCGGAAAACAACTGGAAAAACAGGAAACTGCAGATCAACCAGCTTCCCAACAGTATCAAACAGGTGTAACAGTCGATAAGGGAATTTACAGAAAATTGGATGAAACCTTGCTACGACAACAAGTCAATTTCAAGGCTTTTACACGAACAATGTCAAATTTCAATTTATAACTTTCAGAAAAATGGGAGTTTGAAGGTGCCCTACAAGCACTGGAAACTCGTTGGTCGGCAATCGATGCCCTACATTTGGAGATCGATAGTGAGTTAGATGGCAAAAATTTGGAATACGAAGCTAAATTCTCTAAGTATGAAATTCAGTATCACACCCTGAAGAGAAACATTAACAAGAAAATGTGGTCAGTTTCTTACAGAGAAAAATTTACACCTAAATTAGACATCCCCATATTTAGTGGCAACATAACCCAGTGGGTGTCTTTAAAAGACCTTTTTTCTGAGGCTATACACAACAATCCAACAATCTCCAATGGCCAGAAAATGCAGCTTTTGAAAAGCAAGGTCAAGGGAGAAGCAGAGAGACTAATCCAGCATCTAACTATAAGCTCAAACAACTATTTAACTTGTTGGGAGATACTGAATCATCGCTATAACAACAAACATTTTTACACAAATTTTTTTTTTCTTTTTTTTTTGTTGATAATTATCACAGATTAACATCTTATTCAACCTACCTGTGAATCAACAACAATCATTAACTCAAATAATTAAATTGCACGACGTAACAGTTGAAACTTTACATGCCATCATAAATCTGAGAGTGGATATTACAACATGGGATCCACTACTAGTAATTATGTTAAGCCAAAAATTAGATTCTGAATCATACACACATTATATGGAATCTGTTAAAAACCCTAGAGAACTGCCCGTACTTCAAGAACTTTTAGACTTCCTGAAAAGCAAGTTCACCACCTCCTAAAACATCGTTCTCGCCCTCTTCCTTGTCCCTGGGCAAGATGTTCGGTGCAGTGCCACCGAACAATTTACCTAACAGACGCATGCGCCTATAAAGCGATGAGTTCAAGTAAAATAAATTAGTGCATTATACGGACACATCGCGACCGGGTGCATTCATAACATTCTTAACATTCCAACATTTTATAACAGTAACAATTCATAGTTTTAGTAACATAACATTAGATTTGGACCTTTATACAATTTTACAACATTATTTGAATAGACTTTTATTCATCTCAAACATTGACTTTTTATTTAAACAAACATTCCAACACTCGAAGACCTCACACCGCACAGTATGTGTTCACACACGTTTGGCATAATTAAGGACCACACTACCGCATTGGAAGTGTCCCGTAATGGTAGTGGTGATTGTGATAATAAATAAAATAAATTATATTAAATAAAATATTTTTCAATAAGGTCGAAAATCACTTGGCTGTATTTTCTATAATTTATGTGTCTAGAGCTCATTGAGCTCTTTCATTTGAGTACCAAACTGATGGGTCTAAGAGCTATAGTTAAGGAGATATGGCCATCAGAAGCTTGGAACATTTATTTGTCTAGAGCTCATCAAGTCCTTTTATTTGAGTGGTGTTGGTACACCTATGTTTATGGTTCAGATATGATCATCAGAATTTTTGACCAGTTGTTCACGTTTGATCAACACTTCATGACGTTGTTTTTTTGCGCAAGTAGACCAGATCCTTAATTTTTCATGTCTACTGTTATGAGACTGCCTCGTTGGTCTAGTGGTCGCAAGCGCGACTGCTGAGCGTGAGGTCCTGGGTTCGATTCTCGGGTCGGGCAAATTTTTATTGGGTTTTTCTTAGGAAATTCTTAGTAGCAGCCCGGAGTCTGGATTTGTGCCCAGTTAATGGCAATAGGCTCGCCCCCTATTACATGGGACTTACAACATAACTGGCGAAATGTGGGTGTACTATACACCTCTGCCTACCCCTTCGGGGAAATACAGGCGTGATGTTATGTTATTATCAGGGTTGTTGCTGATCCAGAATTTTATCACATCAGCGGAAGCTGATGCTGATTTTTGACATTGACATCAGCGGATGCTGATGCTGATTTTTTTGAATTGGAAATGTGTACTCATCGGTATGAATTTATATAAAAATGTAATTTGAATTTATTACTATAAAATATTATGTTTTTATAAAAATCCGATATTGGATAAAGGCTAAAAATAGTGCCTTTTTATAACTTTTATGGCGATTAATCAAATTTTAAAATTAAGGGCAAAATAATATAAGAAACGAAACATTTTCATGTTTTCATTTCATAGAGCCCTAGGAAAAAAAATCACGACACTACATTTTTACTTATGAATTATTAACTAAAATCTGGTAAATTATGAAAAACATATTAACATGAACAATGAAAATCTACACGAGTCAAACCCGTAAAGAAACCTGCACATTAGCGCGAGCGAAGCGAACGCAATTATTTTTTAGGATTACCGTAATCGTTACTCAATTTTAGGCACATTTTAAAAGGAGTTTTAAGGCTTTTCTTTTTATATAAAAGCATTTGAGCTTTCTTTCACTGTGCTTAAACAAACGAGAGATAAATATACAAAGTTTTTGCATATAAAGAAATAAACCTTTTAAGATAGTATAGTGAAATTATTTAAACTGGACCTACTTTATTCAGTGTGGTGCCAGACGTAAAGAATTGCACCACCTTATAATTATCTTCTCATGAGTGTCGTAAAAGGCGACTAAGATTCACCAGAGGATGGGAAGCAGCGTTCTCTGAGTATTTAACCAACCAACTGCGATCGCCAACCCGCCTGCCAAGCGTGGCGATTATGGGATGGAGGGAAGTGAAAGTCATTTTCATTCCTAAACCAGGCAAGAGTGATTACTCAAACGCAAAATCCTTCAGACCCATTAGCCTAACCTCCTTTATGTTAAAGGCGCTGGAACGGCTATGCGAAAGGGAGCTGAGGGACGGCGCCCTAAAACACATACCACTACATGCGAATCAACATGCCTATAGTTCCGGCAAATCTACAGAATCGGCCCTTCATTTGGTTGTTAGCCAGATAGAAGAAGCCATTCAACATAAAAGCATTTGTATGGGTACCTTCATTGACATCGAAGGTGCTTTCGACAAAACAAATTTCTCCAGCATAAGTAATGCCCTCTCCAGGCATGGAGTGGAACCATTGCTTTCAGACTGGATCACCAACATGCTCAGCAAAAGAGTAGTACGCTTAGAAGGTGAAGTTAATGCAGCCATAATAGCTAAAGGCTGACCACAGGGAGGAGTACTATCCCCCCTGCTATGGAACCTGGTCATCAATGACCTCATCACAAAACTAAACGCGAGAGACTTTTACACGGTGGGATATGCAGATGACATTACAATCCTTGTTCCAGGAAAGGTCACGAGTACTGTCTGCAATCTTACCCAACAAGCACTACGTATCGTAGAACGATGGTGCAGAGAATATGAACTATCGGTAAACCTCACCAAAACCGAACTTATCATGTTCACGCACAAACGAGCACTAGGATCATATAGCCTCCCTAGTTTGTTCAACACAGAACTCCAGCTGTCCGCCGAGGTCAAATACCTTGGCGTCATACTTGATAGCAAGCTGACATGGAGTAGTCACATCGAAAACAAACTAAACAGGGCCAGTATCACGTTTTGGCAGTGTAGGAAAATGATAGGCAAACGGTGGGGACTGTCTCCTAAAGTAATCTTATGGCTGTACAAAACAGTGATCCGACCCATGATAACATATGGTGCAGTGGTCTGGTGGCCGCGAATTAAATTAGTTACAGCCGCAAACAAACTGCAACGGCTCCAGAGACTCGCCTGTGTGGCCACCACGGGCTGCATGAAAACAACTCCAACGGCAGCGCTGGAAGCCTTACTAGACCTCCCTCCACTGCACCTATTTGTCCAACAAGAGGCTGCGGTGGCGGCGGTGCGGCTTAAATCGCTGGGTCTCTGGAGAAACTACAAAACACACCACACTCTTATACTCGATGAACTCTCTGAGGAATTACCATTTATGCGAGCAATTAACGACCGCATACCGAAGGAGTTCATTTTTGACAAAAAATACAAGATCCAACTGTATGAGGACCATCTGTGCGAGGGTTTGAATCCCAGAGAACTTAGGATCTTTACAGATGGATCCAAAACGGAATCAGGTACAGGATGTGAAGTCTTTTCAGAAGACCTAAACATATTCATCTCTACGCCACTGGGTGTCTACAACACGGTATTTCAAGCTGAGTGTATGGGCATCTTACTGGCAACTGCAGCAGTCATGGCACGGGAGGTAAAAGATCACTCTATTAGAATACTCTCCGACAGCATGGCGGTTCTACTGGCTCTCAACAGTTGTACAGTCAACTCTGGGATCATCTACGAATGCCACCAGTAATTAAATCAGGTAGGCAGCTCCAACAATATAACCCTACAATGGATTAAAGGTCATAGTGGCTCTAGAGGCAATGACGCAGCGGATGAACTCGCTAGGAGGGGATCGAGTACAGACGCGGTAGGACCTGAACCCATAATACCTCTCCCCTTCGGTCATTTTCGTACTCTGGTAAGGAAACGCACTAGAGACAAACACAACTACTCCTGGATAAACCACGAGGTATGCAGACAGGCTAAGGAAGCACTACCCGTCATCGACGGTAAGATCACCAAACAGCTCCTCCGGCTGTCAAAACAACATCTACGTACGGTGACAGCCGCCTACACCGGACACGGTTCATTTAACAAACACCTCTTTGTCATAGGTGTGACTGACAGTCCTCTGTGCAGAGCCTGCATGGAGACAGAGGAAACAGCGGCCCACGTGCTTCTCAACTGCCCGGAGGTCGCCGCATACAGGGCTAAGTACTTCGGAGATCCGGGTACTCTCCGAGAGACAGTCAGCAACATCAAGCGTTTGCTGGCCTTCCTCGAGGAGCTGGGGTTGGTCGAGTAAACAAGTTATTCCCACCCACACGCAAAATACACGCCAAGCTGGAGTTGCGGAAAATGGCCCGTTATACCAATACCAATACCAAATATGGCATATTCCCACAAACTGCTTGGAGAAGCCTATGTCCAGCAGTGGACGACTTTCGGCTGACATGATGATGATTAATGATGGACCTACTTTGAGCGAACAAAAAAGCAGCGCGAACGCAACCGCCAATATTTCTTGGTTTTTAAAAATGTAGAGTTCCCCTTATTAGGGTTCCGAAGTCCTACAAGGAACCCTTATAGTTTCGTCATGTCCGTCCGTCTGTCCGTCTGTCCGTCTATCCGTCTGTCCGTCTGTCCTAATCCTTCACAGCTTAATAACTTCTACAGTTATAAACATAAGTAAATGAAATTTTGTTAAAAAATAGTCTGCATATAGATCTCAATTTTAAAAGAATAAAAAAATAGTTTTTACGTTCTTTAGGGGTGGCACCCATACATGTGAAATGGGGAAAAAAAAATTTTTTTCGCTGCACCCCCTCGTGTGGGGTATCATTGAATAGGTCTACTAAAATGAAGGTAATGTTTCATACACCACTTTTTTATCAGGTGTACCAACTGCGAAATATAGCCCGCCAAAGTGGCTTGCAATGTGTCCCCCCCCCCTGCCATTTCTAAACTATGCAACGTAGAAACTTATAATCTTCCACATTGATAGACCTTTGTGAAAACTATCTATCTGTATCTATATATCTATCTGTATTTCCGGGCACTTATAACCCTAACGCCTTTAAAGCTGGAGTGAATCGGCACCTAATAGGTTTGCTCGCTCCATCGTCGACCACATCCTGACAAAGCTGTCTAGATTGCGGTCAAGAGCAGATCTATTTATCATAAAAAAAAAAAAAAAAAAAAAAAAAAAAAAAACTCTTTTAAAATTATTTCGAGTATAATGTGATTATAATTTTTTGAGTTTTTTTTGACAGAAAACTGAAAAATACTTAAAACGTCCTAGTTCAAAGGTCATTGACCTTAGAGAAAAATGATCATAGCAAATAATGCTCCTTTAGCTACTTTCTATTTGAAAAAATCACAAAAAGTAACTTTGTGTTATGTTGACGACACACTTCTTAAATTTGGCGCCATCTAGCGGCGTCGTACAACACTCTCTGGGTCGCCAATGCTGGCGTCAAGTGCCGTGTGTTACATTTGGCACTGTATAGCGCCATCTAGCGGCTACTGACATCACTCTCTGAGTCGCCAATGCTGCCGTCTATTGCAAAAAATAAAATAGCCGTGATTAATATTCGATTTGATTTGTTTGTAACACCTACTTAAGGAACCCTATAATACTGAGCATGGCCCGACATGCTCTTGGCCGGTTTTATCTTAATGCTTCTGTTATGATTTGCATTCGTTAATGAAGAGCTTGATTATTTTATCCAGCAAAGGCAATCCAGCATAAATTATTTTCATCATTGGCTTTTTATTAGCTGACTATAATAGCTCCACATTGTCCTTTTTGCTAGAACGCCTCTTTACTGTACTGTCTGCTGTTGACATTTGTCGTAATAGACAAGTTTGTTTTGGTTTTAAAGTACAATCTGTGCAATGATTGGTCAAAACCATAAATTTATTATACTAGCGGTCAAAACTCACAAGCGAAACAAAAAACCGGCCAAGAGCATGTTGGGCCATGCTCAGTATTATAGGGTTCCTTAAGTAGGTGTACAAACGAATCAAATCGAATATTAATCATGGCTATTTTAGTTTTTGCAATAATCGGCAGCATTCGCGACTCAGAGCGTGTTGTTAGTAGCAAATTGAAGAAGCGTGTCATTCAAAGTTATTTTTTGTGATTTTTTCAAATAGAAAGTAGCTAAAGGAGCATTATTTGCTATGATAATTTTTCTCTCAGGTCAATGACCTTTGAACTAGGACGTTTTAAGTATTTTTCAGTTTTCTCTCTATAACTCAAAAAATTGTAATCATATTATACTCGAAATAATTTTAAAAGAGAGTTTTCATAAAGGTCTATCAATGTGGAAGATTATAAGTTTCTACATTGCATATTTTAGAAATGGCAGGGGGGGGGACACATTGCAAGCCACTTTGGCGGGCTATATTTCGCAGATGGTACACCTGATAAAAAAGTGGTGTATCAAACATTACCTTCATTTTAGTAGACCTATTCAATGATATCCCACACGAGGGGGTGCAGCGAAATAATTTTTTTTTTCCCCATTTCACATGTATGGACGCCACCCCTAAAATACGGAAAAACGATTTTTTTATTCTTTTAAAATTGAGATCTATATGTACACTATTTTTTAACAAAATTTCATTTACTTATGTTTATAACTGTAGAAGTTATTAAGCTGTAAAGGATTAGGACAGACGGACAGACGGACGGACATGACGAAACTATAAGGGTTCCTTGTAGGACTTCGGAACCCTAAAAATGAGTTATGGCCCCTCCCATTTCGGCCATGTTACAACATGAACATCAGCATAAATATCAGCATCATTTAATGCGGATGCTGTTGCTGATGTTGAAAATGATGCTGAAGATCAGCGGATGCTGATGCTGATATTCGCAACAACCCTGGTTGTTATGTACTGTTATAAGCATAATTGTAATGTTGTAATAAAAACGTCCAGGACACAGATGCCGAGAGTCAGATTCTCGAGAAACCCAACACGATGCAGCATTTGCTGCCGGGGGGACCAGTGGCGGGGTCCCCCAGCTGCACCCTGAGCCGAGGCCCAAGCTCAGGATTGTGTTCCTGGGGATGCCCTCACCGTGTCGCAACCCGAGATAATCTTGTCACGCGAGACCGACCCTATGCTCTAGAGTAGTTCCAGGAGTAGGCTTAACCGCCACTGTGTTAGGAGGTTGTGGAACCTTTTATATTCTAACCTAACTTGAATTTTCTGTAGGAAACATCGATTTCAGGGGAAGAAAGAGGTAAGGGGAAAACGAAACCCCCTTTCTGAGTTATGGCTTCACCCTTACGAGATTTTTTTGAAGTTTTTGAGGTTCAAAAAAGGATTTACATAGTTAGAAAAAAAAAACAAATTATTGTTACCTAACCTCAAAACACTAAAGTTACTTAAAAGACGTAAATCAATGGTTTAAAAAGAAATTACCACGAAGGGGATGGCGGTGTCCGAGCCCGCTCGCTACGCTCACTCACTAGACATCCCCTTCGAACCTCACCTGTCCGAGTTGGGGTGCCCCGTCCCAAGCTTGCTCTTGCATCCTAAGTTCTCCTAGTAACAGTGGCAACATTACCTTTAGTACACACATACAATCAGTGGGGTACACTAAATTTATATGCAACTCAAGGGGAAACGGAATGAATGAAAATGAATGACAGCCTCCGATTTCTGATGGTTAAAACCTTCTAATCTAAATCTATCAGAGTCGGATGAAGGGTTTCAATAATAATGATCTGTGGACTCTGTGTAGAAATTGACAAAATATTGGAAAATAACTAAAATTATTGGTGAATTTGAAATATATTTTTTCTCGAAAACTATTAATTTCCGCAACTTGAGATTTTACAAGAAGTCTTCGATGTCAATTAATCCAAAGTTTAGCCGATGAAAATGATGTAGATAATGATTATATATTTCCACACCTGTTAATTACGAATAGGTCCATGTTTATGGTGATGTGAACAGTCAGTTGAGTGAGATTTTTCTTTAAAAACTTATTGGGTCAGAGTATCGCCTTATAGTGATTTTTCGAACAAACAACTTAAATTAAACTTAAATATTGATTCCGTCACACCAAAACTTAATGAAAGACATAAAATAAAATATAACATCCGGTCCTTTTAGATAACCTCCAAAGAGAATATAACCACAGACCAAGTAGAGATGTGAATATAACCCACAGACTACTAGGGGATACTACGTATCAGACGGACGACTTAGAACATTTTTTTTCGTCAATAGCGGAGTGCTTCCCTAGAGTTTGACATTTAACTTTTTTTTAAATTCGGCTTGATTTCGTAGGCTCATTGTGGGCGAAGGAATTATCCATACGTCCAAGCGCGGCGCGGGGGGCGGGGGTTAGGCTTTCTATTGAACATAAATATTTATTTGAATATTTATAGGAATAATTCAATCAAAAAACATTTCTTTTAAACCATCTTTTAATTTTTTAACTTTTAGACACAATAGTTAAACAATTCTGTTATGCCGAACACATACACTAAATTTTTTCTGACTTGTCTTTTTAGTAAATAATCTTGACACATCTTTTGCAATTCGTTAATTACAATTATTTTTAAGCCATAATAACTTACAACAACATAACACAATAATATTGTTACTTAATAAGGGATATTTACCATGTACAACATTAAAAGACATTATGTTAACAATTTCATACACTAAATATATTTTTTTTACCTAATAACATGTGCAGAACTTGTAATTATATTTTATCAGTAGCTGTTTGAATAAAGAGACATGCCAAGATTGTTTACTAAATAAGTCAAGAGAGAAAAACAGACTTAAGGTCCTTTACATTATGTTACAGCAGCCCTTAGTAGTTTCTCTCTTTTTGCTGACCAATGTAGAACCATTACATGAATGTAAGCTGTGTAACAAATCGTCGAGAAGAGATATGAACTCCGATGTATTCTTCAGAGCTTCCCTTCCATCAACATAGAAAGCTGTAAAAATTAATAATATATATTATTTTAAACGTATTTACGCAGGTTTTTTTTCTTTCCACTATTTAAATAGTTAATAATATAGATACTAAGTTATCCATTAAATAGCCCAACAGCTAATGCATTAATCTGATAAGAGAAAGATATGAACTGCATTCCTAAAGTATCTTTAATTTAGCTTAAGCCCGAACAGTGACTGTTCTGTCGCAGCACTGTAACTGTTCAGGTGTTCACACAGTAGCAGTACTGTTATGCTCACTGTTTTGCCTCACTGTCCTGCCCTCGTGTGCGATAGGCATTTCTTAGTTGAAGCAGTCAACAGAAATATAAGTAATATGCAACCCACACTCAAGTCTTTCTTTTAAGTCACAAAAAAAGAAGGTTGTTGAATATATAAAAATGAACTAAAACTTACCGGGTTTGGAGTTTGTCTTAAGTTGTTGTTGGAGCCAATTGGTTCTAGCAGGGCTTAATATGATGTACATACACCGTTTATTGGAAACATTTGGCCCTAGCCGGGGCTGAGCGATTAAATCCATTAAAGGATTCTGAAACAGCTTGTTGTATGTGTGATCATCGTTTTTCCTTTTTCTCGTATAATCATGATCAACGTGAGGCAGGCGTTTTTCTGTTAAAAATATAAATATGGTTAGGTACTGCAGAGGTTATTGTTGTTCTGTTGGGTCTACATGAGCTACATAATGATAATAGCTCATATTGTAGTGTAGAGATTGGTCAGTCAGATGTCTTTTAATAATTATTAATAATTTAAAGTGCAATTCAACTTACTTTAGTCTACATCTGTACGTGGAAGTTACCACATCTGTACTTGGTTCTCGTCTTTCATAAATAAAGAAGGATATGTAAGCCGAATGCAGCAGTCAGTCTTTGCAAAATGCTTATGGCACACCCAGTTTCTGGAGGTCCTTTGGAGTCATATTTCAAACATAATCACTATTGACGCACTTCACCCACTGTTTGAGTCCTATTAGTGTCTTCGGGAATATCTGTAAAATTCCTTTTGTTGGACCAAGCAAGAATACAACAACGCCTAACATTGCGTACACACAATGACGTATTACAGGTTTAATGGAGATAAAACACGGAGAAAAATAGTCGTCATTACTTGAATCAATCAACAATTTATAGTAATTATAAGTAAATAAACCTCAAAAATTAATAAATGAAAAAAGACAAGACTGAAGGGTTGTCAGATCGAGTATCTGAATTTTCCCCATATTCACTAATTTGGCAAAAAAATCCCCATTTTTTTCAACCAGGAAATTTTACAAAATAATAAATATAAGACAGTGTTTATTCAAAAAATTGCTAAAAGAACATTTTATAGTGTATCGTGGATCATTTTTGAAACTGTCGGTACTTCGTCTGTATTCAAACCTTCAATTATTTTCCCAGAGACATTATATAAACTAGTACAATATCTGTATTGTATCTGTGTTTTCCTTTCCCCAAAATTTGCCCAGGAATTTCATTCCCCAAAATTTCCCCAAGAATGATTTTTTTACCCAAAATTGCGAAAAAACCCCCACCACTAACCATGCAAGACTGATTATTATTTTCAAAATGGCCAGCGAGGGGTAAGAGCTGAAGTAAGGGGAGGGCGGTAAATGTCAATATCTAGGTGAGCGCTCATCTATGTTTGTCTATGATTATGGTGTAATATGTTGGCCCGCAGGTTCGCACATTGCAGCACCCAAGTAAAACTTACGCTTTTTAAATCTTACTGCCAAACACTATATACTTGCAGCCTGTGGGTGAACTACACACTGGGGACATACAACGCCTTGCGTGTTCAATACAACAACGCGTTTAGGGTGCTGCTGGGGCTGCCACGATTTTGCAGTGCTTCGAATATGTTCGCGGAAGCGCGTACAGATGGCTTTCATGCACTTATAAGAAAGCAATGTGCGTCGCTGTTGAATCGTGTCAGGTCCAGCCACAACAGCATGCTAAGCGTGTTCGCGGATAGGTGGGACTCTCCTCTGCTGCGCCACTGGATTCATTTACACACTGCACTGTGATCAGTGGGTAGTCCCTCTATTTGTTTTAGTAACATTTTTTGGTTTGTTGTTTGTGTCTTGTGATTGTTTTTGTGTGTGTCACTAATTTGTTTTTATTGTGTGTTGTATTTTAACTATGGACAAACGTCTGAAATAAATATTAAATTAAATTAAATTATTCTGTATAGCGCAATTTTTTTGTTCGAAGATAACCTGCCGTGATATAACCAAAGAGAATATAACCACTACCTAAGTACCTACGTTTACAAAAAACATTGCATTACGAATTTGTGACTAATGAAAGTGACGTTTGTTATTTTTTTAATTTTATCGCTCGTTGTTGTATCTGAATTCGGCCCTTTTCGCTTATCACGGCCAGAATAGTTTGGAAACTAGCCTTTTAAGCCTCTGAAAGGAGCCCCCCCTCTGTGCCCCATGTTTTTTATAATTTTGGATATTTTAGGATTTGTTGACAATAAAATACTTTGAATATTATGAATTATTTTTTATTTTGGTTTTACATTTGGTTCATGCTTTCTGTTACTTTGGAGGCGAGCATTTTGCAACTTCAATACATCTGTGCTCGTATTAATTATATTCACGGGTAGTAATCTTAGAACAAAAATTTTCAACGTTATGTCTATGATTCTAGATGGGTTCAATAATAGATTTTGACAGTTACTTCGTCCCCCTCGGCCTTCCCCTTCTGGTCTTTATATTGTTGTTATATACCTATGTGTAGTATACATGTATAATCTCAATTATTGAAGTGATTCTCTTTGTAATTAACTCTTTGTAAAATGGGCACTCTAAACTATGTACCTATCCCATTTAAAAGTTGAAATATACTATTCAGTTTTCTACAGTTTAATATAACTAAATAAAAACGTACATTACGAATTACGGTTACGAAATGTTTGTTAACATGTGCCCAACAAACAAGCTTACTACTAGCCACTAGCACATCAAGCCACTGTTATATGATCACATCAGGTAAGCAAATAATAATATATTTCATTTCAATGTTAAAGTGTAATATTTGACAATGAACTTTTCAATCTGCATGCAGTACACACTACAGAAAACGATTATTTCAGGCTTCTGGGGGCCAAACTAAGCTTAATGAATTGATACACAGGGAAACAAGCCCTTCCCACCAGATGGTTCAAATAAAACTAGGAGTTGGGAGATTAATACAATACCGCTTGAATATTATTTGTTTCTTTTTGCAAACATAAGTATACTACATGCTACCGCAAGTTGGAAATCATAAAATATCACTCATAATGCAATACTATAGGGGACACTTCTAAGTACTCCTTGCCTATCTGGCCCTTGTGCCCCTCCCAGAAACAAATCCTGGATCTGCCGTTGACCACAGTAATAGGATTCCATTTGGACCCTTCGGGTGTGGAATCTTAATAATATTAATGCTGTTGTAAAACTATTTTGTATTATTTCAGATACTGAGATGCCACCGCCTACATACAGTTTTGTTGGAAATCATTTGTTAAATGAGGTAAGCAACAGCTTTTTTCATTTTCTTTAATGGCATTTATATTTAAAAACAAAATAATATGAATAATAATATTATAAGTTGACCTCAACAAAGTAAGCTGTGTGTGAATGTCACAATCAACTGAGAAATGTTTGAGCATAACGGTAGGCAGGGTAAAGTTCTAAAGACATTTCTATAAAAAAATGGTTCATCATTATCAGCCCGTTACTGTTCTACTTCTGGGCACGGGCCTCTTCTCAGAAGGATTCAGGCCTGAGTCCACCACGCTGGCCTACTGCGGGTTGGTGGACTAAACACCATCAAGAACTGTATGAAGCAAGTGCTTCAAGTGGGTAGGTTTCCTCACGATGTTTTCGTTCACCGTTAAAGTAAAAAGTGACAATCAAATTCTGATTCGCACTTGAATTCGAAAAGCCAGAGGTATGGGCCGGGTACGAACTCAGATCCCCCTGCAAGGATGGCAAGCATTCAACCACTAGGCTATACTTTAAATTACTAGGTTATAATGTTCATTCCGGGACCCATCTGGAAACCAGTGCTGCAACATTTCGGTGTTGTAGCATATGCTGAGATGGGGGCCTTTTTAGTCTTTTACAGGCATATTATTTTTAATTTTATTGTTGATGTGTAATATTATCTCTCGCCTGTAACAAGATTAAAATAATTATTTTATTTCTTTCTTTCATTTTTTTTTATTTATGTAAATGCAATGATAACATTGTAGATATTAATGTAAAACCAAGTAGTTAAAAGCCTTAATTTTCCTTGCAGGTAATGTACAATCAAATAACAGTCCCTTCAACACTGAAGACGATGACTCCTGTGGCTATGAAGATCCTGTGGATGCAAATCAAACAAGAAAATGTAAAATTTTATTCTGATTAGAAATAACTGAAAAAATGCATAATGTTTATAGGAGAAAATTGAAAAATAAACAGATTTATGTAAAAGTAATGGTTTTTATTTCACTTTCACTATAAAAAATAAAATATTAGCAATGCATGTATAGGTACCTACCTACGCATGAATAAGAGGCAAAAGCCTTGTATCCAAGGCCGAAATTTAAAAACCTTTTGCTTGGTTAGAAGTTGAAAATAATGTATTATCTGTGCTTGTCATTTTCTATTATTGAGGCTACTCTTTGGTTCCCTATCGACCAAATTTCTTGTTCGGAGATTGTCGTCTGATGCGTAGCATCTCTACTTGGTCTGTGATTATATTGTACCAATTTAATACTGCTAATCTATAAACTTAATTCGAGAAAGCATTGAACACAACATCCCTGTGTAGTTAACAACCCAAAAAATCAAACAAATGCTTGGATTTTATATTATTAAAAAAAAAATGTTCCTGAGATCTAATTTCCAAAGATATGTTTGCTTCGTGAATTTTACAGCTAAAACATTAATATTCCCTAAAATATATCCTATCACTAGTTAAGTTTTCATCACAAGAAATTAAATTTACTTCACAGCGCATACAAACAACATACATAAAACATTACACATACAATTTCATAAAAAAATAAAACTTTTTAACAAAAAATTGAACCGACGAAAACAGAAACTGAAAAGCGAAAAATAACTAATTATGAGTCGGCGCCAAACAAACTTTTAACAAGCAACGCACAGACTACTAGGGGATAAGCAACGTGCATGCAAGATGCAAGTGGCCGAGCGGAGAACGAATTTTTGGAAAGTTATTGTTTATCGTTGAAAATTTCACGTTGTATTTGATGTTACGTTGTTTTTATTATTTATTTAAAGTAATTTAATGATCTTCGTTGATTGTTTGTTTGGCGCCGACTCATAATTAGTTATTTTTCGCTTTTCAGTTTCTGTTTTCGTCGGTTCAATTTTTTGTTTAAAAGTTTTATTTTAAATTTTTTTGTGGTTTAATCTAACTCCAGGTCTCCATTATGTCGTAGTGTCTAGAACTATATTTGTGTGCCAAGTTTCAACACAATCGGTTAACAGGTAAGAATTCAGTGGGTGAACAAGCACTCATCCCCTGTTTTCTGGATGTGGATTTTGATTTTGAAATTTAAATGGGACCAACTTCGAGATATACCCTATCTATTAAAAAAAGAATCATCAAAATCGGGCCACTGTGTAAAAAGTTATGCGTGGTCATACATAAAAAAAAAAAAAAACAAATATGCGCGTCGAATTGAGAACCTCCTCCTTTTTTTCGTCGGTTAAAAATATAACCCACCCTGTGGTGTAAGCCTGTGAGTAGACATTTAGCCTTTCTTGATATAGCTGATCTAGGAATACTCTCTAGAACTACACTCTCGGTTAACATATCCAACCGAGTAGGCACTCTCGGAATCTTTTTAATTAATTTAGCTTGATTCAAATAAGGCCTTAAATTTCACCAGTTGTTTACATCCGGTTCATTTAATTAATTATAATATCATAATTATTTTAATCACTATTCCTATTCAAGGTCAGTTTTACAAAATTAAACTTTAATCAGATGCTTATTGCGAGGATTTTATGTACATACTGAGATCACCACCCATGGTAGTATGATTCACAGTGCGGTGTTGTGAAGTTTATTATGATAATAGGCTAATTTTAGCCCAAAGATCACTATATAGTATATAGTGATCTGTGGGCTAAAATGGACGTCAATTTATAACGTTTTCCCAAGACACAAAAATACTCCAAAAATTGTTACGAGTGCAATAACAGATATTTAAAAAGGATTGTGAAACATTCCCAGAGGATCTTCGCAAGCCTATATGAGGCGCCAAAACATTTTGATAAGAAGTTCATCGCCTCGACACCTCTAAGGCCTCGTCTTCGTGTTGACGCCTATCTCACGTTGTTTTCCGCAAGCGAAATCAGCTGTGGCATTCATCAAACTATGCACACTGACTACTGGTAGGTACGTACCTCAATATCACGAATATTTTCTTCATTCCATACCTACACGCTACACGATTTTTTACTAGATTGCATCATGTGTACTACACTTGAACTTTCGACCTTCAATATTCATGTAGTTTTGACGTTTGAATTCCAAAACCATCCCCTTTATCCTAATTATATTGGGGTCTGCTTCCAGTCTTAACAGATGCGGCTGAACATCAGTATTTTACACGAAAAGACGGCCATCAGCACCTGCAACCCAGTTACCGGGTAATACTGACATTCGGAGGTTAGACCAGTTGTCAGACTTTCAGACTTCTGATCACCCGTAACGACTGCCATAGATATTCACATTATTACTGTGACCAACAGCTTAACATGCTCTCCGTGGCACAAAAGGGTATCGGGTTATAAATTCCAAAAGGCTATTGCTTAATTCTATTGATACAATTTTGTTGATAAAATTCAATTATTTCATTACAGAGAATACAAATTCAGAGCATGGTTATGCTAAAAATGGCTCATGAGGATCAAACTTTCAAACCTATAAAGAAACATAAAGGACTAAAACTGGTAAGCCCTTTTCCTTGTCTGGTTAGGTGAAATAAATTCAGACATTTGGTTTAGAGCTGGCTAATGCCAATACTATTTCAGACCCGCTTTTGACAAATCAATACAAACAAGGGTGACAATTCAAAATACTTTGATACACAATTTAATAAAAATCCATCAAAATACAAATTTATTGTGGGAAAAGAAAGATAAATATGTATAAGCAAAGAATCATTTAGTGGTAATTTTTTTTCCAATATCCTTTACCAAATGTTTTGTAATATAATTTTGTTCTATCAGTTGTATTTTCAAACATTACAATGGCCTCTTTGACAAAACTTAAATAATTCAGATGTATACTTTTTATTTTCAGAAATTGATGCTGTCTGCTTCTGATAGCTTATCCGCACCAAAGTCGCAAGTCCGAAGATGGCGTGTTGTTTTAAACCAAGCCAGGCTCTACCATGAATGTGTAAATCCCAGAGGCAATTGGAATAAAGTTTAATTTTGTAAAACTGACCTTGAATAGGAATAGTGATTAAAATAATTATGATATTATAATTAATTAAATGAACCGGATGTAAACAACTGGTAAAATTTAAGGCCTTATTTGAATCAAGCTAAATTAATTAAAAAGATTCCGAGAGTGCCTACTCGGTTGGATCTGTTAACCGAGAGTGTAGTTCTAGAGAGTATTCCTAGATCAGCTATTTCAAGAAAGGTTAAATGTCTACTCACAGGCTTACACCACAGGGTGGGTTATATTTTTAACCGACGAAAAAAAGGAGGAGGTTCTCAATTCGACGCGTATATTTGTTTTTTTTTTTTTATGTATGATCACGCAAAACTTTTTACACAGTGGCCCGATTTTGATGATTCTTTTTTTACCCGACTGCGCCAGAAGGAGGGTTATGTCTTTCGAGTGTATGTATGTATGTATATTTCTTTGGCACGCTCTGTTGCCTAAACGGCTTGATGGATTTGAGATTGAGAGGTGTCGTTAGATTCGTCTTAATTCTGAGAGTGACACTGGGTACATCAAAACTTAAAAAATTAAAATGCCCGCTTTTTGGCGCCATATGACCTCTTCAAAAATTTTTTTTTTACGTCAAAAACTATCGAGTGGGGTATCAAAACAAAGGGTTTTTTAAATTCTTTACAAAAATATATACAACTTATATGTTTAAATGTAATTTGGAATGAAAAATGCTAAAAAATAACAAAACCTACGAATACTCAATAAACATGGATTCATTTGATAGAAATATTACTCAACGACGGAGAAGGATCGATGAGTATGAATCCTCTCGCAATAACAGTTGCTACGAAGACACAGTAAATACATCCTCGGCAATAAACGATTCACCCTCGGGACGCAGCTTACCAGATTTATCGAGAGCACTGTTAAACAACGAAGTTGACGAGTTAAAGACCGAGTTGATGAAAATAAAATTGGAGCTAGAGAGAACGCAATGTGAGGTTGATAGCTTAAACTCTGAAAATTTTTCACTACAGAAAGTTATCACAAACCAACAAGCTAAAATCGACAAATTAAAAATGTTGTGTACTAATAATACTCCGAGTTCAAATAAGTCGCTTATAACCCGTAGGAAATTATTTCAAACTGAGTTTATTTCGCCTGAAAGTCTTATTCAAGATAATAGAATCCTGAACAACAGTCTCCACGAAAATATAAATTGCGAAGACGCATCAGAATATCAAAATCAAAAATTCTTAAACAATTGTTCTACATTTGAATCCCAGGCGCAAACAAACATACATGCAACTAGTAAAAGTACCTCAAGTCAGAAAAATTGTTGTTTAGTCGAACCGCATTTCATAAACGAAACATCACCTCCACAAAACAAGATTTCTGAAAAATTTAAAAGAATTATTATATTCACGGATCATCACAGTTCAAATCTGAGGAATATACTTCAAAATATTGCTGGACCTTCATATTTTGTGTTGTGTATTAGCAAACCCGGAGCTACAAGTGATAAGCTATTAGATTCTTGTTTAGATATGTGTAAAGACTTTGATAAATTCGATTTTGTACTAATAATGTGCGGAAACAATGACAAAAATCCTTTGCAAACTCAATCAGTCCTATATTACTATATAAATAAGTTATCGCACACAAATGTTCTAGTTTGTAATATTAAACAGAATAGGTTCTTAAGCGAATCCAAATTAAATGAGTTATATATGCTCTCAATTCTCGCATAGCACTTTTGTATGTTTGGACTACGTAGTTTCTTTAAGATCTTACAACTATGTTATCTCAAAATACATATTAAGAAGTATTCTACACCTGTATTATAGACATAAATACCAACAATATAAAACAGCTAAAGTAAACTCGATGGAAACAAAAATTTTAAACTTTATCTCAACTAGTACACAAACAGAACAAGGTTTAACGTCAAATAAGTTAAGTGTTTCCATTCAAACAGAAGCTTGTTTTTTTCAAACTGAATAATTTGTTTAACATACTACATCTCGATGTTCAAGGTATGAGATCTAAATTAAGTGAAATAGAAATTCTGTTGCATGATAGGAATATTGATGTTTTTTGTGTAAGTGAAACCTTTTTCAAAGAAAAAAACGCGGAAGTATTGCAATTGCCTGGGTACAAGGCAGCTAATTATTTTTCTAGAAAAAATAAACGAAGAGGTGGAATCTGTATTTATGTAAAAAACTCCATTTGCTTTAATAAACTAGACTGGATAGCCGAATTATCAGTAGAATTACATTTTGAATGTTGCGGTATTTTTATTCCAGACACAAACTGGTATAGTTTATGCATTTATAGAACACCAAAAGGTAACTTTAAATTATTTATGGATAAACTCGAAATACTTCTACATAAATTAACTATTCGTTTAAGGAGTATGGGTAAAAAATGTTTTATCTTGGGTGATTTCAACATAAATATCCTTTCTGTATCCACAAAAAGCACACAATTCTTAAGTACATTAAAAAATTTCAATTTAAAATTATTATTAAACGAACCCACAAGGATAACTGCACATTCGGCTACGTGTATCGACAATATAATTACAAACCACAAAAAATGTAAAACAGAGATTCTAGATCTAGGGATTTCCGATCACACTGCTCAACTTATCAGAGTACCCTATAGTTTAAGTTTCAAAGAGGAATTTTGGTTCGTAACTAGAAGGAATATAAAAGAAAATAAAGAAATCTTTTTAAAATATATATCCAAAATTAAATTTCATGAAGTTTACCAGGAAACTAATGCAAACTCAGCTTACAACATATTTATAGAATTGTTTACCTTAATTTTCAATTTGTGTTTTCCTATTAAGAAAATAAAAATAAGCCATAAAAAACCAAAAACATGGAAAACTAAAGGTATAGTTACATCAAGTAAGAACAAAAGGATTTTGTACCTACAGACTAAGAAATCAAATAATAAAAATGGTAATATATACAAAAAATATTCCACAATTATGAAACGTGTTATAAAGGATTCAAAAAAGCTGTCGAATATAAAATACATCACTAATAGTAATAACACAACAAAAGCTACATGGGCATTAATAAAGGAACAAACAAAAGCCACAAACTCATTAAAACCTACTATTGAATATATTATTCACAATGATAACATGATAAGTTCACCCATAGACATAGTAAATACGTTCAACAACTTATATATCACACAAAACTATAATTCGTCTAAAGAGAAACAACACAAGTTAATGACAGAAAAAAACCATAATTCTATTTTTCTTTTTCCCGTTGATAGATGTGAAATAATAAATATCGTAAAAAATCTAAAAAGTAAATCAAGTTGTGGGTTTGATAACATACCAGTAAATGTTGTAAAAGCTACTATAACTTATACTGTAGATGCTCTTGTTCATATTATAAATCTTATGCTGGAAACTGGTGTATTCCCGCATAACCTAAAAATAGCCATAATTAAACCATTGTTCAAGAAAGGGACTAAACATGATACAAACAATTATAGGCCTATAGCCCTACTACCAAGCTTTTCCAAAATTTTCGAGAAGGTTATCCATAAATTCCATAATAGAGTAACTCAATTTCTGGATAATTTTAATATTTTAAATACTAATCAATTTGGATTCCAAAAGAAAAAACCCACATCACTGGCAATTTTTAAACTCTTTCAAGACATATGGGCAAACATGAACAAAAAAAATAGATGTACTGCTCTATTTCTTGATATGTCGAAAGCGTTCGACTTTGTGCAATATGACATACTTATGAATCAATTGGACAACATCGGTATTAGAGGTGTAGGCCAAACACTAATTGAATCTTACCTGAAAGATAGGGTGCAAGCCACAGTCATTGAAACTTATAATAAAACCACAAAAACGATAGTTTCTATTCAATCAAATTTTCAAAAGCTATTATTAGGTGTTCCACAAGGAAGCATACTGGGCCCACTGTTGTTTTTAATTTACGTGAATAACCTTCCCGACATAATTAATCATTTATGCGTTATGTACGCTGATGACGCAACAATTTTTATATCTAACGATAATTTAAATTCAGCTGAATACAGAACTGAGATAAATGACACTTTAAAAACGGTATCTAGCTGGCTAGAATCTATTAATCTAAAAGTAAATCTTTCAAAAACAAAGCTTATGCAATTCAGAAATTATAAAAATAATCCTTTACCACTAAATATATACGAATCTAGCACAAATATCGAAGAGGTTGATCAAATTAACTTTCTCGGCGTTACAATAGATCAGCACTTAAACTGGAAAGGTCATATAGAAAAAATTAATAAAAAAAATTCAAGCTACTGTTACGCTCTATCGATACTTGTTGAAACAACGTCAGAATGTACAGCAAAATCTGCATATTTTGGCTGTGTACCCTCTTTTAACTTACGGAGTCATATACTGGGGCAATTCTTGCATGATACAGTCTACATTTATTCTTCAAAAAAAATGTCTTCGTATTATTTATAACATGCAAAACATCGAATCGCTGAGATCTGTTTTTCAAGAAAAGGGTTTCCTCACCTTAACTGGTATTTACATATTGGAGCTGTGTTTATTTGTCAAAAATAATATTCATTTCTTTAATCAAACGTGTAACTCTAAACCAAATGTACGTAGTCAATATAAATATGATTTAAATTTACCAAATATAAATAATATAATCTATTACAAAAGTACATATATCACAACTATACGTGTATTTAACCATTTACCTGTAGACATAAAAAAACTAGATAGTAAGTCATTTAAGAGAGCTTTAAAAAAATGGTTAATTCAAAAAGTATTTTATACTATAAATGAATATTTTGGTATAAACTGATAGTATTAAGTTAAATATTTAAATAAGTTATTGTAGTGTCAGACTTCATAGTTTGTACCTACTATTGCTACACCCGATTGGGTAGGCTGTTGATACCAAACTTTGATAAATACCTACATTTATGTACACAGTTTGAGCAATAAATGTCTTTGTCTTTGAAAATATTCAACGTTAAAAATGAATTTGACTTTTCAAAAAAAACATTAATAGTATGATAAATAAAACATGACAAAATTAAAAAAAAAAAAAAAAAAAAATTATTAACTCAAACAAAAAACCCGACTGCGTGTAAAAATAACAGAAAAGATATAAACAAGACTTATTAACAAGCAGGCGGAGGCTACCTATGAACTATTATTATGTAATTCATGACCAAAAACATACGTAGCCTCCGACTGCGTGTTGATAAGTCTTGTTTATATCTTTTCTGTTATTTTTACACGCAGTCGGGTTTTGTTTTTGTTCATTAATAGATAGGGTATATCTCGAAGTTGGTCCCATTTAAATTTCAAAATCAAAATCCACATCCAGAAAACAGGGGATGAGTGCTTGTTCACCTTCCAGTCTAAACAGATGCGGCTGAACATCAGTATTTTACATAAAAAGACGGCCATCAGCACCTGCAACCCAACTGGGTAACCAGGTACTGGTACTGGTTAGACCAGTTGTCAGACTTTCAGACTTCTGATCACCCGTAACAACTGCCATAGATATTCATATTATTACTGTGACCAACAGCTTAACATGTTCTCCGAGGCACGGAAGGGTATCGGGTTATAAATTCCAAAAGGCTTATGCTTAATTCTATTGATATTGTTGATAAAATTCAATTATTTCATTACAGATAATACAAATTCAGAGCATGGTTATGCCAAAAATGGCTCACGAGGATCAAACTTTCAAGCCTATAAAGAAACATACAAAGACTAAAACTGGTAAGCCCTTTTCCTTGTCTGGTTAGGTGAAATAAATTCAGAAATTTGGTTTAGAGCTGGCTAATGCCATTACTATGTCAGAACCGCTTTCGAAAAATCAATACAAACAAGGGTGACAATTCAAAATACTTTGATACACAATTTAATAAAAATACATCAAAATATAAATTCATTGTGGGAAAAGAAAGATAAATATGTATAAGCAAAGAATCATTTAGTGGTATTTTTTTTTCCAATATCCTTTACCAAATGTTTTGTAATATAATTTTGTTCTATCAGTTGTATTTTCTTAACATTGGCCTCTTTGACAAAACTTAATAATTCAGATGTATACTTTTTATTTTCAGAAATTGATGCTGTCTGCTCCTGATAGCTCATCCGCATCAACGTTGCAAGTCCGAAGAAGGCGTGTTGTTTTAAACCAAGCCAGGGTCTACCTGTGTAAAATCTCAGAGGCAATTGGAATAAAGTTTAATTTTGTAAAATTGACCCTGAATAGGTATAGTGATTAAAATAAAACTGGTGAAATTTAAGGCCATAAGGCCATAAATTATTTGTAATTCAAAATCAATTAAATTTAAATTTAATTTTATTTGATTCAAATAATTGAATCAAGATAAATTAACTAAATAGATTCCGAGAGTGCCTACCCGGTTGGATCTTTTAACCGAGAGAGTATTCCTACATCAGCTTTTTCAAGAAAGGCTAAATGTCTACTCACAGGCTTACACCACAGGGTGGGTTATATAAAATTATTTTTTATGAAAATGTATGTGTATTGTTTTATGTATGTTGTTTGTATGTGCTGTGAAGTAAATTCAATTTCTTGTGATGAAAACTTAACTAGTGATAGGATATGTTTTAGGGAATATTAATGTGTTAGCTGTACAATTCACGAAGCAAACAAATCTTGGGAAGTTAGATCTCAGGAAACATTTTTTTTTAAATAAAATAAAATCCAAGCATTTGTTTGATTTCCTGGATTGTTAAGGTGAATGCTACAGGGTAGACCGCGAAATTCAATTTTTTTGGTGTTTTTTGTAAATTGTAGCTTTGTTTCGCGTTGTATGTCGTTAAAAATATGATTGGCGCAAATAATAACAATATATCTACTAAATTATCGATTTTCGAGCTTGTACAGCTTATTGAGCTAGGTTAATATTTTTTATGAGTATTATTCAGTAGATATATTGTTATTATTTCCGCCAATCATAATTTAACCGATATACAACGCGAAATAAAGCTACAATTTGCAAAAAACGCCAAAAATTTTGAATTTCGCGGGCTACCCTGTAGCATTCACCTTAACTACACAGGCATGTTGTGTTTAATGCTTTCTCGAATTAAGTTTAGAAATTAGCAGTATTAAATTGGTGCAATATAATTAATAGAATAATAAAGAGCACAGATGTATTGTTGTTGCAAAATGCTCGCCTCCAATGTAACAGAAAGCATGAACCAAATGTAAAACCAAAATAAAAAAGAATTCATAATATTCAAAGTATTTTATTGTCAACAAATCCTAAAATATCCAAAATTAAGAAAAAAAAGGGGCATAGGGGTGGGAGGGCTCCTTTCAGAGGCTTAAAAGGCTAGTTTCCAAACTATTCTGGCCGTGACAAGCAAAAAGGCCCGAATTCAGGTACAACAACGAGCGATAAAAATAACAAACGTTACTTTCATTAGTTACAAATTCGTAATGCGATATTTTTTGTACGGAAGATCACCGTCTGATGCGTAGCATCTCTACTTGGTCTGTGGTGCATACTACACAATGTTATTACCACAGACCAAGTAGAGATGCTACGCATGTTATTACGCAGATTACGCTATTACACGCTATTCACAGACCAATAAGTTAGGCTTACTTGTCTGTGACGCTATTACAGGTTCAAAATTGAGAAACTCAAATATTCAACTTTCTACATTTTTTTATTTATTTATTCATGACCATGGATACATGTCCTTCAGTCGTAATCATTGAACATACTATACTGATATCCTAGTAAAGTGATGGAAACTTTACTAGGTTTCTGAGGGGATGATGAGATAATACGAAAGTCATGTTTTTCAATTTTGTACCATTTATCCAAACTTGTAAACGTTAACGAGTACTTAACATTTAATAATCCACCATTATTACACATTAACCCTCGAAGAAACACAAATTTTGGAAAAAAAAAAATAATCCACAACACGATCTTTACGAATTTTACCGCCAACCCGCTCAACTTTCTACAATGGCGGCAGTGTTGCCAAACGTGCGATAATTATCGTACATCTACGATAATTTCAAGTCCTTTCCGATAAAAATAATAAGAGGTTATCGCATGATAGTTTTACTAATTCATACGATAATTTACATAACACTGCGAAAGTTTTGAGGCAGAGTGACAACAACTAACATTAACAACAAGCTTATCCATAAATTCTCGTCTCTTTCACTTACTATGAGTGACGCATACGACAGACTGAACAAAATGCACGACAAAGACCGAAAAAAACAATTCTTCCCTTTCAACTGCATAGCTGCGTCATTTTCTACTTATTTATTTTGTTCAGTCTTTGTTCATCGGTCAGTCCGTGTCAGTCATTCCTAGTTCAGTCAGACCTAGAGTCAGACAGTCAGCTTGAGTGCTATTGGAT
Source organism: Asteroscopus sphinx (assembly GCA_949699075.1). NCBI lineage: Eukaryota > Metazoa > Arthropoda > Insecta > Lepidoptera > Noctuidae > Asteroscopus > Asteroscopus sphinx. The sequence goes on from OX453001.1 coordinate 14,035,994, forward strand.
TAGTTAGTTATCTGTTTAATATCAGTTTTTATACCTGTCTTGTCTTGTTTCGTTTTAATTTTTGCACGCTGCTAGCTGGAACAATAATAAAATTTGGTTTTCCGTTTCTAATAATTTTCTGATTTTATTTATCATCCTATATATACCAATAAAGACTAATGTCCTGAGTTCCTGACTGACTGATTCATCAACGCAGAGCCGAAACTACTCATGTTAGAAACGAAATTTGTAACGAAAGCACTCACTAAGAATGTTAATGCTATGGAGGCGGTATATCACAGAGTACATTAAATAACTGCGGTGTATTCTTCTATACCATTTAGTTTATACCATAGAGTTATTATACTGACGTAAGAGAAAAAAGTCACCTCATTATCGCGTCACCGAAAGCGAAATGAGTATATGTCATTGACTTGTACCTATGGACCTGTAATACCTACGAAATAAGCATGGTATACCTACAATATCCGGGCCACCGTTATGGTGGCCATAGCTAGGGAAGTAAGTAATCAAAACTAAACAGTATCGATATCGATGCTCGTGTTTCGTACCAGAGATGTGTGCTGATTAAAATCATTTTCAAGTAGTAATAAATAATGCAATTATATCAAATACTAAATTCGCCTGTCCCTAGGACATAAAAAATCAAGCTTCTAAGTCAAGGCAATCATACGGCTATGTCACATTTTGATACTCGCAAACTCACATAAAAAACCTATAGGGTACTTCGCATTGACCTAGAATCATGAAATTAGGCCAATATATCGAAATATCTTCTTTTTTTTTTCAATATATCGAACTCCGATTGTATATTTAAAAATATCGATAGATCGAAAATCTGATATTTAAAAAACATCAACAGCCCTAGTTTGTTTACTTGACAGCTCATGTACTATGGGCCACATTGCGGGGTAAGCAGGGTTGCCACGCGGCGTAGGTATTTTGACATCCCGTAAAGATGTTGCCAAGCAGAGAATATACAAATAGCATGCGATCTCTTTCACCAGACGACATAACACGTTGGTTAACAAGAGACAAAGAATAGTTTCATAATTCAATAACGATTTAATAGATATTTGTATAAACTAGGTGGATATAGAAGAATATGCCGCTTTCATAGGTTTCTTAATTTAATGGTATATGTGCGAAATTGACACGTGTAAGAGTTATTTTTAGTGATGTGACATGGACGTTTCCGCATTATCGATATAGTTCAACCGGCCTTATTATTAAGGAGTGCTAGTATTTTAAATCTGATAAGCTATTACTATTCTTTTAAAATTACAGATATTTGAGACAGATAATTTTTTTTTATTTAAATGATTGAGTTACGCAATTGAGGGCTATATTATAATTACATTATTAATGTCACGAAGGTAAAGAATAAATAAGTAAGAAATAAAAAAATCAATTAATCATATTGGTTTTAATTAGGTGTATATAAAGGTTTTTAATCCTAGAAGTGAGTTCCTATACACGATTCCGGAATTGGTAAATTTATTGAATTTTTATGAAAAATTACAATATCTATGAACTTAACAAGTTTTCTTGTCCAGTCAACTTAAGTTACACATCAGACTTATACATTATAATTTTATCGACTTAGATTTTGAAACATACATAAATGAATCATTGTGATTTCCTTCCCATGTGCGGCCGGACTAAATCAACCTTTCAATATTTTCAACCGACTTCAAAAAAAGGAGGAGGTTCTCAATTCGATTGTATTTTTTTTAAACAGTAAAGGACTCTAACTTGTGATATGTATGGAGCTAGGTAGTACAAAAAATATATAATTGAAACTATCGACATATAGATAGATTTTGGGCAATCTTTACGCCGAACGGTTTCATTTTCACGTACACAATATTTTTTTATCTAAAACATAATTATTTAAAATAACATATTATATAGAAAATGGGGTATTTACTGAATCGAAACGGACGATATACGATAAACGAATCGCAACGGACAAGTGGCAAAACGAATCGCAACAAAATTTTAACTTGAAGTTTTACCGGCAGGTTTTCAAATTGGACAAGTACATTAAGGTGAATGCTACAGGGAACCCCGCGAAATTCAAAAATGTTGGCGTTTTGTTGCAAATTGTAGCTTCATTTCGCGTTGTATATCGGTTAAAATATGATTGACGGAAATAATAACAATATATCTACTAAATAATACTCATAAAAAATATTAACCTAGCTCTATTAGCTGTACTTGCTCGATAATATTAATTTACGATCAAATTATCGATTTTCGTCATAGAAATAGACCCTCCCTATCCGCACTCCTCACGAGACTAGCGCGCCAAATTTAAATTTGTTTTTTTGAAAATCTTAGATTATGCACAAACCCTGTACGCCTTAAACATTGGCGAAAGGGGTACGCCTGTTAAGTCAACTCCGGTCTTTATTCCTCCTAGATTTCACACGTATTTCATACTTGTACGTACGATGGTACGATAATTTTTGAACATCGGGTACTACGATCATTCACTCACAGACTTAGGCCCGCATAACAGAACGATACTCAAGCGTTGATTTCTGTTTAAAACAAAGACTTTGGTTTAAAACTAGTTTTGAGTTGACCTTTAATTTTAGAACGAGAGAGATTTTTCAAGCAGAGATTTGTTGATCACAGTTTAACTGAGTTTAGTTTTATTTTATACTGTCCACAGATCACTTTATAGTAGGCATGGAACATTTCATGAATAGCATGCGAAATAACATATGATATGAGATTTCACATATCGCACGCGCTACCTTCCTTCATGTAGTATGTGAAAATCGAAAAATGTGAAATCAATCACAGATCGCTCAAATATCATTGTATAGCACATTGACATCGACGCAGGTAGAGAGCGAGCGAGTCGGGACGGAAATGCTGCAATGCCGGGTGTGTTAAAAAGGGCAAGTTATTTATGACTTTCCGCATTTTTTTGTCGCTGTCCGAACATTACCATGACCTTGACCAGCTTATGAGATTATTGCAAAAGTAAACTTTAAACTGAGCAACCTAAAGTATTTATTTCCTTGCGGTAATTTGTAGCACATGTCAAAATCACATAATTGTTTGCGAAATCGCGTTTGTATAAGAAATAATTTTCGAAGATTAAATGAAATTTCACATTTCGCTCGACAATCTTTAGATGCGATACATGTGTTGTATTGTGAATAAAATTGTTATAGTTTGCGACGTATGCTTGTATTATTATTATAGTTTTGTTCTTGTAAATGGACTGGATTCGTTTTTACTGTATAAATAAAAAGGGGGTAAGTTGTTGTTTCGTGATTTATAATCACTTTAAATTTATATAGGTACTGGATAAAAACGTACAATGAGTGCATCTATACGGATTACTATTTAATAGTCCCAGGCAAGATTGTGGCACAATGTATGTTATGTAAAAAAGACTATTCGTGTATTCATTATTTTTACATTGTCAAAGCCTGTTCAAGTATGAGGGAAAATTGATTGATTGAATATTTTTTTTTTTTTTTTTTTTTTTATATTTATATGTGAAATTTCACATATGAAATCATTGTGATTAAAGTATATAATTTCATCGAATGAAAATGAATTATAAATAGCAATCATTTCCATGCCTACTATACCAGGCCCCTCAGAAAGTATTGCGAAAAAAAGTTTTTATATATGGGAGACTGGCCAGTTATAATGTTTTTCGAAAATATGATTATTTATAAGTAAAAATAAGTAAGTTCCAATTTCAAAATTTCCCTCCACATTTTTTGCGAGTTAATTCAAAGTATTGTGTCTCACTGAAATATGGATCTGCGCCGGGAACATTTTAGAGCTATGATTTTATACGATTTCAAGTGTCGCCTGAAACCGGATGAATCGTACGATAGACTTCAAATGGCATTCATGGATGAAGGCCCTTCCAAGGCAACCGTGTATCGTTGGTATAACGAATTCAAGCGCGGTCGACCAACTTTGGGGGATGACGAAAGAAGCGGTCGCCCTTTGACGGCTGTTACCGAAGAAAACGTGCTAGCAGTGAAAAATTTAATCCAAGACAATAGGCGAATTACATATCAGGAGATTCAACACATATTGAAGATTGGATCGGGAAGCGTTCACGAGATTCTACACAGCCATCTTCGCGTGAGGAGGATAGTATCACGCTGGGTGCCGCACAACCTCACCGATGCTCAGAAGCAGGCCCGGGTGGAATGGTGCCGTGATATGCTTAACAAATTTGAAGCAGGCTCGTCTCGGCGTGTTTACGACATCGTTACAGGTGATGAGTCCTGGATTTATCAATACGACCCAGAAACCAAGCGCCAGTCGACTGTTTGGGTGTTTCAAAATGAGCCAACGCCTACCAAAGTGAAGCGATCTAGAAGCGGGGGTAAGATTTTGATCGCTAGCTTTTTTAATTTGACTGGCCACTTGGTATCAATTCCCTTACGGGATCAAAGAAGCATTAATGCCGAATGGTATACTACCAAATGTTTGCCAGAAGTTTTCTCTGTTATAAGCAACAAGCGACCAAACACAGGGCTCCGCGGGCTACTGCTCCACCACGACAATGCACCTGCGCACACCGCACTCAAAACGAGGGACTTCCTGGACAGCACGCCAGTCAAACTCCTGGGTCACCCTCCTTACAGCCCTGATTTAGCACCGTGTGACTTCTTTTTATTCCCAAAAAAAAAAAATCTGCTCAAAGGGATACAATTTTCGTCGCCGGAAGATGCGCTGGCTGCGTTCGAGCAGGCTGTAAACGAGGTGTCTGCGGCGGACTGGAAAAAGTGTTTTGAAAACTGGTTTAGGCGCATGAATCTTTGTATAGAGGCTGGTGGAAAGTACTTTGAAAAGATTTGATAAAAATATATGTACGTATAGAACAATTTTTTTTAGTTTCGCAAAACTTTCTGAGTGTCCCACGTATAGTAGCTAAATACTGTCACTCACCTGTTTCGGTATTTGAGCAGAGATTTTATCTGTAATCACTCTAGTGTGGTCCAGACCAGCAGGCGTAGCATGACCGCTGTAGACAAAGCTTATGTCGACGGAAGAATAGACAAAATGACGTATTGTAGAAAGATTTCTTCCGTCTTTAGCATGCCGATGTCAATAATGAAGAAAAGAAATGTTTCTATACTTCGATCGACACATGTCTACAACGTCGAGCATGACGAACATATTTTCTCTACTTTTGACAGTTAGGGGTAGACATGTTTCTCTTCAAATAGAAGAAATTAGTCTACATCTCATGAGACCTAGACAAAATTATTCTTTAGTTTTATTAGGACTAGATTCTTGTTAAATTGGTTTCATTGGAGTTTTTGAACAATAATAATAACATGTCGGGTTCCTATCGTCGCTATCTCCTTAGTTATTATCAAAAACCAGCCTTTGCCCGCGTGTAATTCGTAATAAGTATCGAATGACTATCGTGCATCCTTCGGGAACTGTGTCTTCCCGGGAAAAAAAGGTTTCCTTTATGTTAATGCACACCCTATGGTCTACGTGCTAATCTTCATCCAAATCCGTTTGAACATGATTGAAGGACAAATAAACAAACATCCATACTTTTGCATTTATAATATTAGTAGGATTACATATAAGAAAATTTGCTGAATGCCCGCGGCTTCTTCGGCTTATCACAGAAAGCCTTATCGTGCATCCCTCGGGAACAGTTTATTTTCTCGGTACAAAAAGTAGATAGAGTTGCCATCCTTGCAGGGGGATCTGAGTTCGTACCCGGCCCACACCTCTGGCTTTTCGAATTCAAGTGCGAATGAGAATTTGATTGTCACTTTTTACTTTAACGGTGAACGAAAACATCGTGAGGAAACCTACCCACTTGAGAGTGCTTCATACAGTTCTTGATGGTGTTTAGTCCACCAACCCGCAGTAGGCCAGCATGGTGAACTCAGGCCTGAATCCTTCTGAGAAGAGGCCCGTGCCCAGAAGTGGAACAGTAACGGGCTGATAATAATGAACCATTTTTTAATAGAAATGTCTTTAGAACATTACCCTGCCTACCGTCATGCTTAAACATTTCTCAGTTGATTGTGACATTCACACACAGCTTACTTTGTTGAGGCTAACTTATAATATTATTATTCATATTATTTTGTTTTTAAATATAAATGCCATTAAATAAAATGAAAAAAGCTGTTGCTTACCTCATTTAACAAATGATTTCCAACAAAACTGTATGTAGGCGGCATCTCAGTATCTGAAATAATAAAAATTAGTTTTAGAAAAGCATTAATATTATTAAGATTCCACACCCGAAGGGTCCAAATGGAATCCTATTGCTGTGGCCATGGGCAGATCCAGGATTTGTTTCTGGGAGGGGCATAAGGGCCAGATTGGCAAGGAGTACTTAGAAGTGTCCCCTATAGTATTGCATTATGTGTGATATTTTATGATTTCCAACTTGCGGTAGCATGTAGTATACTTATGTTTGCAAAAATAAACAAATAATATTCAAGCGGTATTGTATTAATCTCCCAACTCCTAGTTTTATTTGGGAAGGGCTTGTTTCCCTGTGTATCAATTCATTAAGCTTCGTTTGGCCCGCAGAAGCCTGAAATAATCGTTTTCTGTAGTGTGTACTGCATGCAGATTGAAAAGTTCATTGTCAAATATTACACTTTAACATTGAAATGAAATATATTATTATTTGCTTACCTGATGTGATGATATAACAGTGGCTTGATGTGCTAGTGGCTAGTAGTAGGCTTGTTTGTTGGGCAGACGTTGACAATCATTTCGTAACCGTAATTCGAAATGTACGTTTTTATTTAGTTATATTAAACTTTGTAGAAAACTGAATAGTATATTTCAACTTTTAAATGGGATAGGTACATAGTTTAGACTGCCCATTTTACAAAGAGTTAATTACAAAGAGAATTACTTCAATAATTGAGATTATACTTGTATACTCTACACATAGGTATATAACAACAACAAAGAGAATATATCAACAATATAATATACTAGCTTTTACCCGCGGCTCCGCTCGCGTTAAATTCTGCTAACCCACGTCAGTCCAGTCCAGTCCATTCCAGTCCAGTCCAGTCCACTGTCCCACTGTCCCGCTGCCCCGCTGCCCCACTGCCCCGCTGCCCCGCTGCCCCACTGCCCCGATACCCCACGGCCCCGCTGTCCCGCTGCCCCGCTGCCCCACTGCCCCGCTGCCCAGCTGCCCCACTGCCCCGCTGCCCCACTGCCCAGCTGCCCCGCTGCCCCACTGCCCCGCTACCCAACTGCCCCGCTGCCCCACTGCCCCGCTGCCCCGCAGCCTCACTACTCCACTGCCCCACTGCCCCGCTGCCCCACTGCCCGCTGCCCAGATGCCCCGTTGTCCCGCTGCCCCGCTACCCCACTGCCCCACTGCCCCGCTGCCCCGCTGCCCCGCCACCACTGCCCCACTGCCAAGCTGCCCTGCTGCCCCGCTAACCCACTGCCCCACTATCCCCTGCCCCACAGCCTGCCCCGCTGCACCCCACTGCCCCGATACCCCCACTGCCCCACTGCCCCGCTGCCCCACTATCCCACTGCCCCACTATCCCACTGCCCAACAGCCTGCCCCGCTGCCGCACTGCCCCGCTTCCCCACTGCCCCGCAGCCCCACTGTCCCGCTGCCCCACTGCCCCGCTGCCCCTCTGGACCGCTGCCCCACTGCCCCACTGCCCCGCTGCCCCGGTAACCCAGTGCCCCGCTGCCCCACTGCCCAGCTGCCCCGCTGCCCCACTGCCCAGCTGCCCCGCTGCCCCACTGCCCCGCTACCCCACTGCCCCACTATCCCAATGCCCCGCTACCCCACTGCCCCACTGCCCCGCTGCCCAACTATCCTACTGCCCCACAGCCTGCCCCGCTTCCCCACTGCCCCGCTGTCCCACTGCCCTGCTGCCCCACTATACCACTGCCCCACTGCCCCGCTGCCCCGGTAACCCACTGCCCCGCTTCCCCACAGCCCCGCTTCCCCGCTGCCCCACTGCCCCGCTGCCCCGCTACCCAACTGCCCCAATACCCTGCTGCCCCACTATCTCACTGCCCCACTGCCTGCCCCGCTGCCCCACTCCCCTACTGCCCCGTGCCCCGCTACCTCACTGCCCGCTGCCCCACTTCCCAGCTGCCCCGCTGCCCGCTGCCCCGTTACACCACTGCCCCACTACCCCGCTGCCCCACTATCCCACTGCCCCGGTACCCCACTGCCCCGCTGGCACGTTGCCCCACTGCCACGCTGCCCCGCTTCCCCGCCCCGCTGCCCCGCTGCCCCACTCCCGCTGCCTCGCTGCCCCACATCCCCACTGCCCCACTGCCCCAATGCACCGCTACCCCGATACCCCACTGCCCCACAGCCCCACTGGCCCACTGTCCCGCTGCCCCGCTGTCCCACTGCCCCACTGCCCCACTTCCCCACTGTCCCACCGTCCCAACGTCCCACTGCCACTGTCCTACTGTCCCACTATCCTACTGTCCCACTATATCACTATCGTCCCGTCCCATGTCCCATGTCCTGTCCCATGTCCCATCCTATGTCCAGTCCCATGTGCCGTCCCACTGTACTGTCCCATGTCCCGTCTCATGTCCCGTCACATGTTCCATCCCCTGTCCCGTCCACTGTCCCGTCCCCAGTCCCGTCCCCTGTCCCGTCCCCAGTCCCATCCCCAGTCCCATCCCCTGACCACTCCACTCCACTCCGCTCCATCGTACATAGAAGCTTCGATCTGTCGGGTGAGTACGCAACCCACGAATTAATTTTTTTCTTTTTTTCTTTCTTTCTTTCTTTCTCAAAACCCATACCAGTTTTTAAGTCAGATCATCAGCTTTCAAACAAAAAAAAAAATCATCAAAATCGGTCCAGTAGTTTTAGCGTGATGCTGGAACAAACAAACAAATAAACAAACAGACGTTTACAATTTTATAATAGTTAAGGGCTACGTTCACTTATAACGCACTCAGTGTGAAAGTCACCCGGTGTGAATATCGCTCGATCATTGACGATTTTCTCAGAATTACTGAACGACTTCGGGCGACTTTATGAAACTGACACTAGAACAATGAAGCACTGACAATTATGACGATCGAAACCTCAAATTATCTGTCATTTCATACTATTATCTGTCAACATGACAGCAGGGCGTCTTTTACCCTACTATTTCACGGGGTGACCGGTGCGTACGCTCGACGACGCCCGCTCACAATACTGAACGGTTTGGTGTGAACGCCCGGACGATCACTCCGAGTAACTGAACGACCAAACAACGCTCCGGGCGTCGTCCGACGATAATACTGAACGTACCCAAGAAGATATAAGATAAGAAGAATAAGAAAGATATAGACCAGAAGGGGAACGCCGAGGGGGACGAAGTAACTGTCAAAATCTATTATTGAACCCATCTAGAATCATAGACATAACGTTGAAAATTTTTGTTCTAGGCTACGTTCACTTATAACGCACTCGGTGTGAAAGTCACCCGGTGTGAATATCGCTCGATCATTGACGATTTTCTCAGAATTACTGAACGACTTCGGGCGACTTTATGAAACTGACACTAGAACAATGAAGCACTGACAATTATGACGATCGAAACCTCAAATTATCTGTCATTTCATACTATTATCTGTCAACATGACAGCAGGGCGTCTTTTACCCTACTATTTCACGGGGTGACCGGTGCGTACGCTCGACGACGCCCGCTCATAATACTGAACGCTTTGGTGTGAACGCCCGGACGATCACTCCGAGTAACTGAACGACCAAACAACGCTCCGGGCGTCGTCCGCCGTCGTCCGACGATAATACTGAACGTACCCCTAAGATTACTACCCGTGACACAAACGTAGTGGTTATATTCTCTTTGATTGTGTTAACAGCGGATCCAGTGCCAGTATTATCGTTTTATCTTGTAATATCTTCGCTGTTTTAGCTTGAGTTGATTTCTTCGAGACTCCAAATTCGACACAGTTTAATGATAAGATAATTCTCGAGTTAAATAATAATTCTCGCTTCTGTTTTCAGTGCAGTATTGTGCGTGAACTTTTCGTCATAGGAAACAAGTGAAACTAATGCTATTTCTTATCCCCAAGCTTTGTTGTTGACATTCTTTGTGCCTACTAAATATAATATGAAAATGATGAGGATCTTGTTTTATTTCTATGTTTCCCTTAATCTAATCTTAAAAAGTACCTACCTATAACTACAGTATATATGGAGCTACGACGACCTACAAATATAGCTATAGCCATGGTTTAATCTCTTCCCGTGACAGCTAGGTCACGTGATTGCCTCCGTACTACGTCATCGGCCGTGGAGCCAATCCAATAGTGGGCTGTTAGCGTGACACTTGTTTTTTTTTTTTTCTTTTTTTTTTTTAAATTTATTCATGACCATGGATACATGTCCTTCAGTCGTAATCATTGAACATATTATACTTGTATCCTAGTAAAGTGATGGAAACTTTACTAGGTTTCCGAGGGGATGATGAGATAATACGAAAGTCATGATTTTCAACTTTGTACCATTTATCCACACTTGTACACGTTAACGAGCACTTAACATTTAATAATCCACCATTATTACACATTAACACTCGAAGAAACACAAATTTTGGAAAATAATACAAAATCCACAACATGATCTTTACGAATTTTCCCGCCAATCCGTGACACTTGTCAGTTTGATGTGCTGCCACTTTGTGAAAATAAATTACCCGGGCAAAATGCATTTTTTCATTTGCTTTCTTCTATAAAGAATCACTTTTTAACTAGTAATTTAATATAGTTTCCTTTATTATAACTAATTAGATGAATAACACGAGATAACAAATAGTTAGGCTGGTTAGGAATTTATTTTATATTCATTATGAACAAAAATCTTAAGTATATTGAAGATATCCATCAATGGCAGCACTGATCGTGACGTAGCTTGGAGGCATCGCGCTGTCATTGCGGGAAGAGAATACCTGGTGAATCAAAATTTTTGAGTTATAGTGAGAAAACTGAAAAATACTTAAGACGTCCTAGTTCATAGGTCATTGACCTTAGAGAAAAATGATCTTAGCAAATAATGCTCCTTTAGTTACTTTCTATTTTAAAAAATTCACAAAAAGAAACTGTGTTATACTGATATGACACACTTCTTAAATTAAGCTTTTTAAATTTAGCGCTAGGTAGCGCTGTTTGCAAAAACTGAAATAGCAATGATTAATATTCGATTTGATTCGTTTGTAATTAGACCTACTTAAGAAACCCCTATATTACTGACTACTGAGCATGGCCCGACATGCTGTTGGCCAGTTTTTTTTAATACTGCTGTAAAATAAGCAATCACCAAAACGTTTTGCAATATGGAAATGGCAATTAATCAAAAGAAAGATAGTAGGGTTCAAGCACAGCGAACTCGTTTTGTTTTTCTTACTTTTGCAAAAACATTAAGAAAGCGTGAATGAAAAAAATACTTGCATTATAGTTACGGCAAGGAAGAAGAAATCAGCAGAAGTACATCTAACAGTGCCAGCGAAACGAGCGCGATTTTTTATCTGGTCTTTGGTGCTTTTGGCTTTATCTCTTTATTAATAAGGTGTACAAACTAACAAAATATTTGTTTTCAACATATGCGTAGGTAGGCCTGAACAACAAGCGCGAGCGAAGCCAGGTCGATTTTTTTTGGACTATGCATGAACGAAGTGAGATAGCGTTTCACAAAGATTTATGCATTTCAAATATGTGTTATTTTTTCTTCATTAAATTATATTAATATCCGAGTAGCACATTAAAGAAGCAGAATGATGTAGAATGATAAAGAAAACAAAAGACAGTGATCCGTCAATACAAAAACTACAAATTTTTTTTTATAAAATTGCGTTCGCAATAAAGATAGAAAGTATGTGATTGTGATTTTGCTGGCACCCGTACCCTTCGTTTTCCGGCAGAAACAGGTGCGGTTGTAGCACTTCCCCGGAAGAGCTCGTTCACAAGGAACTCTCCTACTCCACTAACTTTTGTTGAGTATCTTCTCCGTCCCGCGTGCCTACAATGACTGTAATGACCTACATATTACAGGTAGTGACAATTGGCATAGGACACATGATAAAATTATGGGGGGACTCAGAGTTACCCAGATCATACAACTGAGGGGGACTCGACATGCTCTTTTTTGTGAGTGTCGCAAAAATACCCGAAATTACCCGGCAGTCATTGTTACCCGCCAAGAACCTGCTTAAGGCCTAAATTACCTGAAATTGGGTAAAAATACCCGTGCAACGCTAGCTTGAGTAGAGATTTCTATTATATTTCAGGTCAAATTCGTGTGTTATGTTGTTGAATTGAAGTTTATAATTACCGTTCTGGATTAAGACCGATACTCAAGTAACGATTTTACCCTTAAGTAGTGATCAGGTGATTGGAGTTGAAACTGTACTTGAGGAGGAACTTTCTGTAATACGGGCCTAAGAAGTGTACTACGTACATTCACTTCGATGCGTCTGGCAACCCTGTTCCACAGTCCACAGATTAGTTCTTTCCTTACTAGCATAAATTGGTCTTATTTTGTCTATACAATTTTAGCGAAGCACCACGAAGCAAGTTTTCGATTTGTCGCTTTTATTTCCCTATTAATCATTCAAATGTTTTTTCTTCACCAGTTACACATGATAAATTGTTAACTTTTTCTTTATTTGGTTTTTGTAGATTTCTATTGAGATTTCAGAGACTGAACACATCACAAAATGGCTAGTGTATCTTATCAAATTGCAAATCTGCTGGAGAAGGTAAGCCGGCGTTCTCATCAATCATAACACAAGAGTAGAACTACCGGTACTCCGTAAATGCGTACTGATAATGTTTCTGGTGAAAATGTCTGTCTTCAGATGACGTCTAACGATAAAGACTTCAGGTTCATGGCTACTAATGATTTGATGACTGAGTTACAAAAAGATAGTATAAAGCTTGACGATGACTCTGAGAGAAAAGTAGTAAAGATGCTCCTCCGTCTACTAGAAGACAAGAACGGTGAAGTGCAAAATTTAGCTGTGAAATGGTATGTAGTTTTTTTTTGTAATTTTTGTCAACATTTAGTCGTTAGTAATATGAGAATGTATAATTAATTTGCAGTCTCGGTCCCCTTGTGAACAAAGTAAAGGAGTATCAAGTGGAGGGCATAGTGGACACACTGTGTGCAAACATGCTTTCAGACACAGAACAGCTGAGAGATATCAGCAGTATTGGCTTGAAGACTGTCATATCTGAACTACCATTAGGCTCCAACACTTTGGCTGCAAATGTTTGTAAGAAAATCACTGGAAAACTCAGCAGTGCTATTGAGAAGGTAATTATTGAAACAATTGCAAAGTGGGTTATGTTGTATTTTGTAATTATTATTTTCCTATTCATATCTTTATATACCCCTTGGTGAGTTTTAAAAATAGTGCTGGAGGGCTAAATCCGAAATTATAAGGCAGTCAAGTCAAACATATGGGCCTTGGACCATAATAGTACGGGTGCCAATTGAGATTTCAGACACTTCCGTGGGACCTAGTTCCACCATACGGACAACTGGTATGTACTTATTCGGCATGTTTTCCTGAACACAAAAAGTGCGGTAGTCACTTCCTAGGGGTATGGGGGGGGGGTAGCTATGACGCAGCAAAGATGGCGGCCGGGCTATTCTGTTTAGCGGTATTTCTAGATAACTACTGGACCGATTCTCATAAATAAGGTGTCAAATGAAAGAACATACAATGCACATTATTTCAAGCCAATACCAACAGAAATATTAACAAAAAACTACATTTTGAAAAATAAAACTCCTATTAATATGTAAATAGCTCGGTAACCGTCAGGATTATGGAAATTACGTTAAAGTAAACCGTATTGTTATTTTTATCATCTTTCTAACGAGCCTTAAATCAATACAATCGAGTAATAAATAACGGAGCTACAGTCGTTTTAGTGAGTGTCGGTAGCGCCGAGCTGACGACGGTAGCTGAGCCCTTGGTACGAATAATCTCGAATTGAGTACAGCTTCTTAACTCGAAATGTGGTTCCATCCGACAGAAAGCATGAAACTTGGCATGTATGTAGCTTTCATATTATGTGCTTCAATATTTTTTTTTTTTTTTTAATCTTTTTTTTTTTTTGAGGCTTCAGTACACTCTGGGTGACTATGCCAGCCTCATAGGGTCAATCATATTATAGTATGATTGATAGCATGCAGGCTGCAGTTACAATCAGCATGGAACCAATCATACCATACTAGCACCTATTCACATCTATCATTATAACCCATTAATACCATCATCATTCACTCCATCACACTCTTTGACTCCTTTCTTTCAAACACAGTTTCAAAAATTGATAAATACTCTTGCACTCTTCAGAACAAGGGTGGCTCAATAGTATGTTAATTTCACCATTATGGAAGTTTATGTTTGGCAACAACCTCATTCGCAGGCCACAATACTGATCACATTCCATCATCACATGAATTATATCCTCTGTCTCATGACATATGTCACATAGTTGGGATGATTTCACGCCCATAAGACAGTAAAACTTGTTCAATGGAACATGACCAGACCGCAACCTCAGTGCCAATACCAAAGTCTCCCTGGAGAGGTTGGCACAGTCAAACCAGGGCACTGAACCAGGCACATCCTGTATGGTATAGTACCAAATACCTTTAGTTTGCGAACACTGCCTAAATACCTGTATCCATTTCTCTTTACAGAGACTTTTTACCCATGGAACAATTTCACTACTGTAGGGCCCAGTCAAAGCATCCACACCATCATCCACTGCATTCCCAGCTAACCGATCCACAATCTCATTCTCCAGCAAGCCAACATGAGAAGGTATCCACTGAAACTCGACACAAACACCCTTTTCCTGCAATCTCTGTACTAAGCCCAAGGCTTCATAGGCTATCGGCATACCTCGGACTCCCGAGACACACCGAGCCAAATGCTGTAGGGTGCTTTTAGAGTCTGATAATATTACTATCTTCTGCTCTCCTAAAGTACTAGCATAAGATAATGCCTCTGTGATGGCCATTAGTTCAGCCCTCATCACAGAGACATCATCATGCAACCTAAACTGCATATGTACACCCACTTGTGGATCCAGGAATGCTGCACCAACACCGTGGGTACCCTTAGAGCCATCTGTAAAAAGTTTGCAGAATCCCCCATATTTGTGTCGAATCTCAGCCAATACCCTTTGCTGAAGATCTAAAACATTATATCCTCGCTTAGGTCTATCCATACTGTCACACGAGTCATGAATGCAAGACCTAATATTAATATTGGAGACCCACGTGTTTAAAGTAAACATCTCTAATAGGGAACTTTTGTAGATAACCTTATTTACTAATGTCTTATGTACCTCTATTAGAATAGGCTCGTTCTTCCCTCTCCAATGTCCCATTAAGCTAAAGAGATCCTGTATTAATTCTATTGTATTCTTAGAGAGTGAAGCTGCTCGCAACCAATACCGGCATCCAAGCCAAAATCTTCTAATATCAAGAGGTTGCAAACACATTTCACTCTCCATTACATGGATGGGTGTGGTTCTGATGAAATTACCGCATATCCTAAGAGCTCTATTCTGTAAAATTCGTAGTTTTTCCAAATGTACTTTTGCACTATTACCATACAAAAAGCTGCCATAATCTAATCTACTCCTGATTAGAGAGATATACAGTCTGCGAAGATGTTTTGGGTGGACACCCCATGTACTTCCAGCCAAAGTTCTTAAATCATTTAATAATTTATAAGTTCTTTCACAAGTCTCTTTAATGTGAGCTCCCCAACGCAATTTATTGTCCAACCAGAGACCTAAATATTTAATTTTGTTCGGTATTCTAATTGGTATACCATTAATATTTACTGACACATTATATTTTTTCCTTTTTCTACTAAAAATACATAAACTTGTTTTAGGTTCTGATATGGATAATCCTACATCCCCCAACATATTGGTCATAGTTTGTAAAGAGTTTCTGAAATTTATTGAAATATCGTCTTCATTTCCATTTTCTAAATATTTATACATAACAAAATCGTCAGCATATTGTGACAGATTCACGTCTCTTATATCCTTACATATGTTCATTGTTACAATGTTAAAAAGTAAAGGGGATAATGGATCCCCTTAAGCCAGGCCTCTGTTGGTATGTCTTGTTAAAATATTATTAGTGCTGCCTCCCAGTAATACCTGATAAAAAGTTCCATACATATTTGTTAATATTACCTCCTACTCCAATATCCCCCAATATCCCCACTAGTGCACTAACATTAACATTATTATAGGCGCTCTCAATATCAATGAAACAGGCTACAGTTGGATTATTCCTAGCAAAACCAACTTGTATAGCTGCCACAAGTTGTGTCAGATTATCTAAAGTTGAGTGCGCCTTCCTAAAACCAACAGTAGATTCAGAGATCAGTTTTTTTCTCTCTACATACCATTCCAGACGCCTACAAATAATATTATGGAATGTCTTACACGGACATGCAATCAGCGAAATAGGACGAACAGAAGATATTAGACCAGGATTCCTACCTGGCTTGGGTATCGGAATAATATTTATGTTTCTCCACTGGTTAGGCACTATGCCAGTTTGCAATACAAGATTAAATATATAGAGCAAAAAAACTTTTCCAGACTTGGATAAATTGAAAATCATTGAATAAGAGATGTTATCTGTTCCAGGAGAAGTATCTTTGCGTTTTAAACTGTTCTCTAATTCAGTCATCGTGATTTCTTTGTTAATAGGGCAATCCTTGTTATCTTGAAATTTTGGAGGTTTTTCAGCAACGGTATCCGGCGTCAAAGAATTCAGCAGCTCTGTTGCCACTATAGGGTCTACTGTATGTGATGATCTTATTCCTTTCATCCATCTCATTTTCCTCCACATAACTGAAGAAGAGGTCTCATTGTCTACGCTCGAAGTGAATTCTGACCAACCTTTGTTTAATTGAGCCTCCTTGTAGTTCCTTTTCTTTATATGTAAGTTGGATTTTTCATAACCAACTGCTGACTTGATAACTATATGATCGCTACCCAAGGATTCATTTGTTGTACTCCAAGTAATTTTAACTGCTATATCACTAGTGACAAATGTAATATCTGGAGCCGTTTCTTGTAATGTACCATTGACCATTCTAATTCTTGTTGGCCTACCATCTCTCACACAAATATAGCCATTTTCGAATCTTGCTTTGTAAACTTTTTCACCCCTTGTATCTGTTTTACAAGACCATAGATTATGATGAGCGTTAAAATCTCCAGCCAATATTGTGTTTGTATCAAAAAGTGTGAATACTTGATCCCAGTCAGATTGGCTTGTATTAATTGATGGGGGGCAGTATAAATATAAAATGTTAGATATTCCTGGAATATTCAAAACTTGCACTATTAGGATCTCAATCGCAGTATTTGCCAGCCTATGTATTCTCTGTACCAATTTAATTGTCTTATGAAAAACTATGCACACACCACCATAGCCATCTTCTCTGTCCACCCTAATTATGTTGTATTCGCTTATCTTGATTGTGTCCTCCTCTGACAACCATGTTTCACTGATAAGAGCTATGTGTATTTTCTCCTGTTGAAGTAATGGTTTAAGTTCACTTACTTTATTCTTTAAACTATTGGCATTCCACTGCGCTAAATTAATTACACTGTGATTATTAGGCATTTTTGATATATCCTAATATCTTCCACATTATATCCAGATTAAAAACTTCTGTCAGCCAATATATTAACTCACTGAATATATACTTCATTACACTTTCTACTTTCTCCTTCCTCTCCATATTTGAAAAAATAATCTCATTAATTTTTGATATAAAACTCTTAAATTCAAATCTCCTTTTCTTTTTAATATTACATGCTTCATTCTCCTCTTGTGTATCCCCTCCACAATCGAAATTTGGAATCCAATCATACTGCTTTTCTTTATCAACATTAGTTTTATTTTTGTTACTGTTTTTCTTTCCCACTTGAATTCTTCTATTTCCAATGAAATTACTGCTAACTCTATCCACCTCCTCGCTGCACTCTTCCTGTCTGGTAATATTAGTACTTTCTTGAACCATTTGTGAATATGTTTTATGTGTTCCTACCTCGTTAACTTCTTTCATCATAGTTATGTTAAGTAAATTGTTTTCCCCATGTTTCCGTGTATCATTCTCATCTTTTCTGACATGATTGCAAACTTTATTGAGTGCCACTTTATATGTGCAATTATCTTTAGCCATTATTTCCCTTACATATTTCTCTCTTAAAAATACGGGACATAAACTCTTTATTATTGACATGTGATTTCCTTTGCAATTAAGACATTTAAAGTTTATTGTATCACAATTGTCATGCTCACCCCCACACTTTGGGCAAAGTTGAGTTTTTCTCGGACAGTAGTTACGAATGTGGCCATACCGCCAGCATTTTGAACATTGCGTTACTGGGAAAGTGAACGACTCCACCTTCATCCTACATCCATATGCCAGAACATGTGGAGGGGAGGAGGGACCTTTGAAGCATAAGCGCACTGTCTCACTATTAATGTAATTCCCGGTACTATCTTTCTTCCGTAATCTTTTAACACTCAATATTTCAACACTACTTTCGATTGTTTGCATTATAACATCATCAGATATTTCCAAATCAATATCCCTCACCAAGTCATATGTGTATGTAACTTCACCGGTTCTTCGACATGTCCAGCCTTTTCCCTGAATTTTTTCAGACTCCATAAGTTTTACTGAGTTTTCATAATTATTGAAAAGTATCAGAACTTTATAAGGGTTTTTATAGCTAACCTTCAAAACTCCTTGCATTCCAGCCTCTTTCAAAGCTTTAGCCATTCCTAATTGCTTTGGTAATTTTTCTTTAAAAGAGATTGAGACTTCACACAGATTGCTCTGGTCAATAGTATCTGACGTTCTACTATTCTTTCTCCTTTTTCCTATTATACTCCACTCTCCTGAATTCTCCCCGTTTGATTCCTGCCTTATTCTTTTGTTAGATTTTCTACCCTCACCTTCATTTTGTTCCAAGGCAATCTCACTATTTTCGCAATCTGAACCAATTATTATATGGTTAATTTCGGCCCGCGACATTGAACTTGTATTCGGTATATCTTCTTCCACATCACTATCCATCTTCAGATAAACACAGCACAAAAGGTTTTTAGATAATAAGTTTTAATGAGGGTAGAACCATATTCAAATGAAAAACAATAACATTGAATATTTAGTCCATCACAATCTTTAACACATTTATCACATTATTATGTTCTAATAGTCATAAACCAATATTAAAACACTTTATCTAATATGTAGCTACGCAAGCAAAATTTATACAGTCGGTAGTTCGGTACATAACCATACGCGACGGTGACGCGGGCGCAACTGGTGCTTCAATTTATAAGTAGAAACACGTCGAAAAAGTATTGTTTCCCCCCTCTCCCCTTCCTTTGTGTCCCCAATCGTAGTTTTTTTTAATTTTCTATGAAAACGGTTAATATTTCGAGAGAACGGTCAAAGACCAATATATTTTTCATAAAATTATCCACAATATTGTCATTGGATGTATGTTGATAGGACTTATGGTTTTCCAAATAAGCTAATATTCATTTGTGTAAATACAGGGATTCAAGCAATTTATTGAAACTTCCCATCAAGTCCAGTTAAAACTTGAGGTGTTTTAAATATGACTTATGCATATGCATATGTTTGTGTAGCAATCTCTCCGGCACTTATAGCAGGCCAGTGTAGCGAAGCCTACGTAGATATCAAACTGTAATGCAGCTGTGACAGGAACATTTCATCAACCCCTTTACGGAAGCTGAGGTTTCCTTTTCCGTACTCCATAATGGAGTCCAAACACTATCTTCTTTCTTCTGTTCCCAGTCTTTGAAGTAAGGATATTCAGGGGTTGCTAATAGCTATCAAGCTTTGACCCAAGATCAATCCCGCCTGTAAACTTGCTCGTTTCGTATGCCGTAGAAGAGTGGCAAATGTTGTCGGCAGCTTATCCATCCGCATAGTCCTTCCCTTGATAAAAAACGCCTTCTTTGCTTGGTCTTCCACGTCGCTTGTGTTGTCGTAAGTCACGATATCATATCTCGCCAAAAGATTGCTTCTCCTCCACTAACTACCACCACTGGCACCTTTGATACCTTGGACCGTGTTTAGGGGACACTGGTCTACTTACATACATGATAAATAAGGGTGGTTGCTGGCAAGGCGAGTCGTAATTCTTGAAAAGTACCCGGTAGAGTTATTACTCCGTCACTGCTAGTGGTGTCCAGCAGTGACGGAGTAATAACTCTAACGGGTCAACAACGGAAGTGAAGTGAACTAGGTAAGTACCACTGATCACTGACACTAGTCCACTTAAGTACATACATGATAAATATGAGGGTGGTCGATGGCAAGGCGAGTTCTATGCTGCCGACTTACACTATCGTACCACCCGCCATAAATCTAAATTCCATCCTTACCATCTTGATGGTTGGCGGTCTACTACTGTACATTTCACAAGCCATTTTTTGCATCGTACAGCAAAACTGTGGAACAAACTTACGTCAGCATTTTCCCGAACAAATTCGACATCGGAGCCTTCAAGAAAAGAGCATACGTCTTTTTAAAAGGTCGGCAACGCATCAGCGACTCCCCTGGTGAAGCGAATGTCCATGGGTGGCAGAGATTGCAACCATCAGGTGACCCGCTTGCTCGTTTGCCCTCCAATGTTATAAAAAAGCACAGCAAAATTTACTTATTGTAGGTAAAGCAACACAAAGCAGAATGATTGATGATATTCATAATGATTTATCGTGGGGAAAATTATTTGTGCGGATCCACAGTAAGTACGTAGTAGGTTGGTGCACACAAGACAAGCTATGTTTTGTGTCATATTCAATGATCAAACGAAATTCTCAAGTGAAGTCGATTGTTATTCTATTTCGTCACTTAAACACCTAAGTACCTAGTACTTACCTACTTCACTTGACTTCCGTTGTTGACTCGGTAGAGTTATTACTCCGTCACTGCTGGTTACCACTAGCAGTGACAGATTAATAACTCTACCGGGTACTTTTCAAGAATTAGGACTCGCCTTGCCAGCGACCACCCTTATTTATCACTAGCTGTGCCCGCGACTCCGTCCGCATGGATGTCGGAAAATAACATCGTGTCCTAATTATGAACACAATATCTTCAAATATATACATATAAGCGCCTACACAGACGATTACACTATTAACCGACCATACTATATTTTGTTTTTACAACCAACCGGCTAAGGGGATGGAATTTCATGGAATTAGCCCTAAACTCCCTCATTCTGAGAAGACGCTCGTGCCCAGCAGTGGGAAGTAATTGGGCTGATTATGTTATTCTATAACACTAACCACATCTCTTCTTATGCTGAGAAGAGGCCCGTGTCCAGCAGTGGGACTGTAATGGGCTGGTAATGTTATGTTATTCTAGAATACTAATAATATCCAGTTCAAAATGTAGTTTTTTGTTAATATTTCTGTTGGTATTGGCTTCACATGAACAAATGTATGTAATGAAATAATATGCATTGTATGTTCTTTCATTTGACACCTTATTTATGAGAATCGGTCCAGTAGTTATCTAGAAATATTGCTAAACAGAATAGCCCGGCCGCCATCTTTGCTGCGTCATAGCTACCCCCCCAACACACCTAGGAAGTGACTACCGCACTTTTTTTATTCAGGAAAACATGCCGAATAAGTACATACCAGTAGTCCGTATGGCCGAACTAGGTCCCACGAAAATCGTTATTTGAAGACTTTTTTACAATTGGCTCTCGTACTATAATGATGTCGCCCGCAAACCAGAATCTACATCTCAAGATTTTTATCAATATCAATATTAATATCTGTAAAGACGCTTGTCATCTTAGTCTTCCTGTGACCACAAATGCTGCAAGGCTTTCTGTTTTTTAGGGTTCCGAAGTCCTACAAGGAACCCTTATAGTTTCGTCATGTCCGTCCGTCTGTCCGTCTGTCCGTCTATCCTAATCCTTTACAGCTTAATAACTTCTACAGTTATAAACATAAGTAAATGAAATTTTGTTAAAAAATAGTCTACATATAGATCTCAATTTTAAAAGAATAAAAAAAATCGTTTTTCCGTATTTTAGGGGTGGCGTCCATACATGTGAAATGGGGAAAAAAATGTTTTTTTCGCTGCACCCCCTCGTGTGGGATATCATTGAATAGGTCTACTAAAATGAAGGTAATGTTTGATACACCACTTTTTTATCAGGTGTACCATCTGCGAAATATAGCCCGCCAAAGTGGCTTGCAATGTGTCCCCCCCCTGCCATTTCTAAACTATGGAATGTAGAAACTTATAATCTTCCACATTGATAGACCTTTGTGAAAACTCTCTTTTAAAATTATTTCGAGTATAATGTGATTATAATTTTTTGAGTTATAGAGAGAAAACTGAAAAATACTTAAAACGTCCTAGTTCAAAGGTCATTGACCTTAGAGAAAAATTATCATAGCAAATAATGCTCCTTTAGCTACTTTCTATTTGAAAAAATCACAAAAAGTAACTTTGAAATTACATTAAAACTTCTTAAATTTGGCTTCTTGAATTTATCGCTAGATGGCGCTACTAACAACACGCTCTGAGTCGCGAATGCTGCCGATTATTGCAAAAACTAAAATAGCCATGATTAATATTCGATTTGATTCGTTTGTAATTACACCTACTTAAGGAACCCTATAATACTGAGCATGGCCCGACATGCTCTTGGCCGGTTTTTTTTATAATATAGGAGGGCCAGCGACAACACAGCCCCTAGACGGATATTATTGAATTTAATGCGTACAAATAATTCTGCCACTAGCTGAGGTATGAGGAAGCGGGGTACTGCGATCCGATTGGCCCTGACAATGTCAATAGGTTATAGAAACTTCAAACTTGATAGGTTTAGAGACGAGACAGGTTTAGATTTAACAAGATATAATATCGATAAAATATTAAATAAATAAATAAAATAAATATCTTTGGGACATTTTTACACAGCACCATCTTGTCCCAAACTAAGCAGAGCTTGTAGTATGGGTACTAGACAAAGGATATAATACGTATATACTTTTTTTTTTTTTGTAAATACATACTTATAATACATAAGCATTATTTTATCGATAATATTTTTATGTAATACGTGGTATTAATTATAAGGATTTTAGCTACTTATTTCTTTTAATGTTTTAATTTTTGACTTCTTTGTTAACGAAATTAAATTTAAATAAAAAATTTAATGAATGTGTATTTTACATTGTTGTAAAACACCTTTAAAACAAAAACCGCTACTCACCGATTCATAAAATGACAGTACGTTACTATGCATTCATTCACATTGACTTTTAATTCGTTCACGATGACTTGTCTTTGCCTGCGAGCGATTCAATCGTTTACGACTATGAACCATAGTAATCTCCGTTTTTTCTTACATTTCTTATTTAGTAAACAATCTCGGCATTTCTTTTTAATTCAATTCGTCAATAATATTTATTAAAAGACAATGTTAACAATTTCACACACTAAATATTTTTTACCTTATTACATCTGCAGAACTAGTAATTATATTTTATCAGTAGTTATTTGAATAAAGAGACGTGCCAAGATTGTTTACTAAAAAGACAAGAGAGAAAAAACAATATAGATACATCTATCATTTATCGTGTACCTAGTATTGGTCGGAATGAAAGTTCGTTTATCGTTGAACGGGAGTAGACTCCCTGGCTGTTATAGGTATATAAAGATTGAATGTTTGAAATCCTAGTTTGCAAAATATCCTACTACATTTTTTAAATTCGTTGAATGTATGGAGAACTTTGTTTCATCGATAACAGATTTAGTACATCACTAGTTACATTGACAGTTAAATAGAGGGAAAGAGACAGTGTATTAAGTCCTTGCGTAAGAAAGAGATGTTTTGTGAAAGACATCAACGTGCCGTCTGCACCTTTGGTGTCCGTTACGAACTAACCAGTATAAGATGAACTCTCATAAAATATTAAATCAGTTGAAAAATCTAATTAGGTAATGAGATTATTAACGTACCGATGAAATGTTATGCCATCTTTCTGGACACTCGAAGTCTTGGTGATTTTACCACACAATCGTACTGCGCAAGAAGACATTCAACTCAGCCTATCGCAGTCCACTGCTGGACATAGGCCTCTCCCAAGTTGCGCCACAACGCAAGAAGACATTATAACATTTATTTATACAATTTTGTATTCACTAACGCGGAAGTGTCAACGGCTCACAGAAGTGGTCGTAACTGATTCGAATTGTTTGAGTGGCGGCTTACATACATGATTTTTCCTGCATGTGTGATAGAAATCGGTCGCCTGTTATGAGGGGTCTAGGGGCTGTGTTGTCGCTGAGGAGGGCAAATGAGCATGCAGGTCACCTGATGGTAAGCAATCTGCACTGCCCATGGACATCCGCAACACCAAGGGAGTCGCCAATGTGTTGCCAATAGGGATGGGCAAATGAAAAATTCAATTTCAATGAAATTAAAAGTATGAAAAATTTCAAAATGAGTAAAAATATTTTTGTTCTATCAAACTCCCGAAATCTATGATTTTATGAACGATTGACGTAACAACTATTATTTTGTAATAAAAAAATATGTTTTCTATTATTAGATTTAATTTATGTTGGTACTTATCAATGGATTTTATTCTGTTACCCCATTAATTCGATAAAAATGTATGCATCTTTCTTTTCATTATAATTTTTCTTTGTTGTCATCTTATCTTCCTGCGACCGCGAACGCTGCAAAGCTTTCGAAACATCAGGAAAACCAATTTAAATAATATACGCAATGTAATCCGGTTAACCTTTGTTTTTTAGGGTTCCGAAGTCCTACAAGGAACCCTTATAGTTTCGTCATGTCCGTCCGTCTGTCCGTCTGTCCGTCTGTCCTAATCCTTTACAGCTTAATAACTTCTACAGTTATAAACATAAGTAAATGAAATTTTGTTAAAAAACAGTCTGCATATAGATCTCAATTTTAAAAGAATAAAAAAATAGTTTTTACGTTCTTTAGGGGTGGCGCCCATACATGTGAAATGGGGAAAAAATATTTTTTTTCGCTGCACCCCATCGTGTGGGGTATAATTGAATAGGTCTACTAAAATGAAGGTAATGTTTCATACACCACTTTTTTATCAGGTGTACCATCTGCGAAATATAGCCCGCCAAAGTGGCTTGCAATGTGTCCCCCCCCCTGCCATTTCTAAACTATGCAACGTAGAAACTTATAATCTTCCACATTGATAGACCTTTGTGAAAACTCTCTTTTAAAATTATTTCGAGTATAATGTGATTATAATTTTTTGAGTTATAGACAGAAAACCGAAAAATACTTAAAAAGTCCTAGTTCAAAGGTCATTGACCTTAGAGAAAAATGATCATGCCAAATAATGCTCCTTTAGCTACTTTCTATTTGAAAAAATCACAAAAAGTAACTTTGACATCAATCAGACTTCTTAAATTTGGCTTCTTGAATTTCTCGCTAGATGGCGCTACTAACAACACGCTCTGAGTCGCGAATGCTGCCGATTATTGCAAAAACTAAAATAGCCATGATTAATATTCGATTTGATTCGTTTGTACACCTACTTAAGGAACCCTATAATACTGAGCATGGCCCGACATGCTCTTGGCCGTTTTTTTTTTTTTATTGTAATTCACAAAACTGATGTACACACGGCTACACATCAAGCTGTACAAAACCAGTAAAGGCTGACCTCGCGTTTTAAGGAAAACCTATACAATGCGAGGTCAGCTTATACTGGAAATGTACAGCTTGATGTGTAGCCGTGTGTTCAATCTCACATACACTTGGGAAAAGATAAGATGCAGTACATCTGATTGATATCTACTAGATGTGAGTCTAGCATGCTTATTTAAGTAGGTAAACAAAAATCATTTGCTTATGCTAATTAAATTTGGTGTAGGTATACAAATAATAAATATTGATGTTTCGGTAAAGTATATAAAAACTGAAAGTTATATTTAATTATTTATTTCTCTGAGTTTAGACCTGACTGAGGCGACAGAACCAGAAAAGATATCTATTTCATCGCGAATGGAGTTGGCAAGAGAAAGCATACGGGATATGGGTGAAAACTGGCCTATATTAGTACGGTTGAAAGACAGAGCGAAAGTTTCTCGGTTTATCTCTTGATAAACCACGCGTACTTGTAGTCTCTTGACTACAAGTACGCGGAACACAAATATGCACGTATTCTAAGAGCTCCAGGGAATCGATCAAACCAATCAACGATCAATCGATCAACATTAATTAATTTAAACAAAAACATTATATCTAAAGTGTTTCTACGTGCGCTTAATGAATTCATTTTATAATAACAGCCTGGATTTGTACGAGTTTAAAGTACGGCATCTGTTATCGGAGTAACATAAGTGATATAAAAACCTTTTTTGGACGCGCTCAATCCTATCGGAGTGCACCTGATAACACGGGCTCCAGGCCGTACTACAATACTCCAGTATACTGCGAATAATGCTGTTATAGATAGTGATAGTGAGTTTTGGTTCTTTAAAAATTTTCATCTCCCTGACAATGAAACCTGGTAATTTTGATGCTCTATTAATTATCAAGTCGAAATGATTTCTAAAGTTCAAACCACTGTCCACCAAAATACCGAGATCCCTAATAGTGACAACCTCTTGGAGCGGATTGTCATTAATAAAGTAACAAGTTTGACACAAATTCCTTTTCCTGCTGAACTTAATGAAGTAACACTTACTTTGATTCAATGCCATGTCGTTTTGAACACACCAATTATACACGTTATTTATATCTGACTGAAGTTGAGCAATATCAGATTCATTACATATAGTTCGATATATTTTTAAATCGTCAGCAAAAAGTTTGAATTTTGAAACAATCTTACTACGTAAATGTACGTACGTACGTACGTTATGTAATGTTTTTTATGGTGTACAATAAAGCATATATAAATAAATAAATAAATACTACCCAAGCCAATAAAAATTAAGAAAAACAGTGGTCCCAGATGTGACCCCTGAGGTACACCTGATGGTATGAAACACTGTTTAGACTTAAAGCCTTTAAGGTATATTAGTTGTGATCGGTTTCTTAAGTACGATTCACACCAACGCAACAAAGATCCATGAACTCCTATATTTTCTAATTTGGCAAGTAGTAAATCGTGATTTACCAAATCGAAGGCCTTTTTAAAGTCAGTGTATATTGCGTGAACTTCGCTACCGGCATCTAACGTAGCCGATATATAAGAGACATATTCAACTAGATTAGACGTTGTAGATTTTTTTGGGACGGAAACCATGCTGGTTAGTATAGTATAACGGGCTGGTTTCCGCAACTCCACGATCAAGCGTGTATTTTGCGTACGGGTGGGAACTTACTCGATCCACCCTAACTCCTCGAAAAAGGCCAGCAACGCCTTGGTGTTGCTGGTGATCTCTCTGAGGGTACCTGGGTTACCGAAGTACTTGGCCCTGTATGTGGCGACCTCAGGGCAGTCTAGAAGCACATGGGCTGCTGTCTCGTCTTCCACCATGCAGGCTCTGCACAGTGGGCTGTCCGTGACACCTATGACAAAAAGATGTTTGTTAAAGGACCCGTGGCCAGTAATAGCAGCTGTGACTGTACGCAGCTGTTGTTTTGACAATCGGAGGGCCTGTTTCGTAAACCGGCCGTCGATTGTGGGATGTGCCTCCTTGGCCTGCCTGCACTCACCGTGGTCTTTCCATAGCTTGTAGTGTTTGTCCTTGGTGCGTTTCCTTACCAAGTTACGTAGGTATCCAAAGGGGAGTGGCACTATGGGTTCAGGTCCCACGACTACCATACTCGATCCCCTTCTGGCCAGTTCATCCGCTGCGTCATTGCCTCGGGAACTGCTGTGTCCTTTGATCCATTGAATGGTTATGTTATTGAGATTACCTACCTGGTTGAGGTTTTGCTGGCACTCGTGTATCAGCCCCGAGTTTACCGTGTGGCTGCTTAGTGCTTGTAGTACGGACATGCTGTCCGAGAGTATACGAATTGAGTGGTCTTTAACCTTCCTGGCTATAATCGCCGAAGCTGCCAGGGAAATGCCCATGCACTCGGCCTGGAACACCGTGTTATGGACCCCCAATGGTGTGGCTATGTGTATATTGAGGTCTTCCGAGAAGATCCTGGCACCCGTACCTGTGCCTGTTTTGGATCCATCCGTGAAGATTTGCACCTCTGCAGGGCACAGCCCTTCGCATCGGTGATCCTCATACAGCTGGATTTTGTACTTCTTGTCGAAAATAAATTGCTTGGGAATCCGGTCGTTAATCGATTTCAACAGAGGGAATTCATTGCTGAGTTCCTCTATCAACGCGGTGTGTTGTGTACTACTCTTACTCCATAGATTTTGTAACCATGCTGGTTATCATCTAACGCATTCTTTACGTGAAAGAACATTTTCTTCTGAACAAGGGATTCAATAATTTTACCACAAGCTGAAAGAATTGACACTGGTCTATAATTTGCAACATTATCAACACAACCAGACTTGAAAATCGGTGTGATGTGTGCTATTTTCCACTGGTCTGGGAAAAAACCCTGTGATAGAGATTGGTTAAAGAGCGTAGTCAGAGGACCAGCTAGATTAACTGCACATTTTCTTAGAAAAAGTGGAGGAATTGTGTCAGGCCATGGTCTTTTATCGCAATTTATGGAAGTCAAGTTATTAGTAACTTCTTTCATACTAAGTGTTAAACTGCTGAATGTGTTATTGTTACAAGGAACGGATGAAACTGAACTTGGACAAGTATTGCTACTATCTACTCTATAAATAGATTGAAAATGTTCAGAAAACAAATCACAAATTTCTTGACCGCCTCTGGCACAGCGAATATCGTTTAATGTCATTTTATTTGGAATACAGCTGTTGCTTTCCCGTTTGTTCTTTAAGTACACACGGCTACACATCAAGCTGTACAAAACCATTATAGGCTGACCTCGCGTTGTAAGGAAAACCTATACAATGCGAGGTCAGCTTATACTGGAAATGTACAGCTTGATGTGTAGCCGTGTGTACCTCCAAACATGCTTAGGATTGCGACGCAGATGTATTGCTATTTCTTTTCTGAAGTTAGCAAAACAATCCTTAATTAACATATTGCAACGTGTCCTTAGACATTCAAACGTTAATTTGTCTCTGGGGTTTCCATAGACTTACAACATAACTGGCGAAATGTGGGTGTACTATACACCTCTGCCTACCCCTTCGGGGAAATACAGGCGTGATGTTAGGTTTATGTTATGTATTGTGATGTTACAGCAAGAAGATGTCTCAGTTCAACTGGAGGCTCTGGACATATTGGCTGACTTGCTAAGCAGATTTGGAGGCTTGCTGATCTCTTTCCACCCCATGTTACTCAATTCACTACTGCCACAGCTGGCTTCACCACGTCAGGTATTTAATTGCATTTGAATTTGTGAATCAGACCTTTAACAGGAGGATACGTATTATTTGTTTATAAAAAAAAAAAAGTTTATATAGACAAAATATAAATAACTATTCGTGTCAGTAGAGTGTTTGACAATGTATAAAGATAATTTTGTTTAAAGATTAGATTGTAATTAATGATTCCGAAACACTAGTGCCATTTTGTATAAAACTAACATTTCAATATATTGAGGTCTGTATTAATAAACTCCGTCCGAGTCGTGTGGTGCCCGGCAAGGAATAGACTACACCCCCTCTACCCATGGTTGTCATAAAAGGCGACTAAGGTTTGAAATTAGGAGTATGGGCAGCAGCATCCTCCTATGAACTAACACCTTGCTACACCACTCACTGCGGTCATCAACCCGCCTGCTCAGCGTGATATATCAATGTTAGAGCTGAAAGAACGCGCTTGATTAAATCCACTCTCCGACCTTCGCAGTTCCAACCCAGTTTTTTTTAATAAATATTTTTGGGACATTTTTTCACAGCACCATTTATAGGTGCGGCATGCTATGATGGCGTTTTTGATGTTTGCCTGCTCATGAAGATCCGTAAATATTGACATTTACGTATTAAAGAACGATTGCCGTACTTTATTGTCAATGGTGATGGACTGCTACAGCAATATAATTTTTCGAAATTCGAATCTATTATTCAAATTCCATTTATTTCTACTGTTTAAAGGAGAATGCCCATCTTTGTATAGAGCTCGGTTGCGCTGCAAATATTTTTGTATGGTAGCCAAAATTACACACAATAGAGGAGTGATATCATACTTTCAAAGGAAACATAAATAATGTTTTTATTTTGTGGGGTTTCCTCGAAACTTACATGTTCAGTTTGGAGGTTAGTTTGCAAGAAAAAAGTACTAACAAGCAACACATTAATATAGTATGGTTTAATCTCGAATCAACACATTAATTTAGTATGGTTTATGTTTATTCTCGAATGATATGGCGAAAAATAATGTTTAAAATGAATTTTAATAATAATGAGATGACAGAAACAAGACTGTAGTGGTTCTACTGACAATTAAAAACGATTGATTGTTATTTTATGAAATAATAATATACTAAGATTAACACGGATCTAAAACGTAACAGGAGATTTAATGTATTGAAAATATGAAAATAATAATATGTAGGAAACATCGTTTTTTTTTAATCGATTTTAGTGGAACTTTAGAGAATCGATTATTAATAAATCGATTTTTTCCCACTAAGTCACATCCCTATCTATACGTAGATCTTTTTAGATCTAGACTTTTGTCTGTTTTTTCTCTTCGGGCCGCGTTCAGTTATATCGCGCGACGTCGTCGGACGACGCTCGGAGCATTCCTTGGGCGTTCATTTGTATGATCGCTCACAACACACAAGTAGGTAGTTTTGTAAGAAATGCATGTAATCTTGTTGTGCAATAAAGAGGATTATTATTATTATCGCTCTGAGTAAATGAACAACCAAAGTACGCTCCTGGCGTCGTCGGACGATAATACTGAACGCACCCCTTGTCTTATTTGTAAACAATTTTGGCACTTTATTCAAATAACTACTGATAAAATATAATTACTAGTTCTGAACATGTAATTAGGTAAAAAATGTTATTTAGGGCAGCGGTTCTCAAACTTTTTTGGTCACGGAACCCTTTTGACAAGCAAAATACTTGACGGAACCCTACAATAAAACAATAGTTTTTAAAAGTGTATTCTTTTACTACTATTATAAAATTGTTAAATGTCAGTTGTCTGTTTGTTTGTTTGTTCCAGCATCACGATAAAACTACTGGACCGATTTTGTTGAAACTGTTTGTGACTAAAAACTTATGATTTGACTTAAAAACTGGTATGTATTTTACCTCGCTACGATGACGGGAACCGGTGATTTTTAATTATAATTTTCTACAAAATTTTGCATACATTAAGGCGGTCATATCCAGCTGTCATTCGCACGCATGCGCTCTAGCGCGCGCCTCCATAGACAAAATACGGCTGCTAAAGATATTGCATTAAAAACTTTTTGGTCGGGCTGAATTGTACAGAGTAGAAAAAAAAATCCTGTCGTATGTGGGTGGTGCCATCTTGGAAATGCAGTCTTTTGAGCCAACCGAAAATCAGAATCTTTCGACATACAGACAAGGACCGGAAGCTACCTCTAAATTGCGATTTCTCTATTTTTTTGTATGAAAAGCAATAAAATTTAGAAGTACCTAAACGTTGTTATATTGTATCCATCTTAATATACGAATAAGCATTAAGTTATCTTGGTGTAACTAAAAAAATACTATTATCAGTCTAAAATTTTTGAGTGTATGCGTGAAGGTAAACTTGAGGGTGAGCGTGAGTGTGTGTGAGCGTGATTGTGAGTGTGTGTGAGTGTGAGGGTGAGTGTGGGGGTGAGTGTGAGGGTGAGGTGAGGGTGAGTGTGGGGGTGAGGGTGAGTGTGAAGGTGAATGTGAGGGTGAGGGTGAGCGTGAGTGTGGGGGTGAGTGGGACTGGGACTGGACTGGACTCGACTGGACTAGACTGGACTGGACGGTCTGAATGAAAGGATGGATGGATTGAACTGGACTGGACTGAATTAACAGGATCCCGTCTCGTGGGTTAACAGAATTTAACGCGAGCGGAGCCGCGGGTAAAAGCTAGTTATTATATAAGCATAATAAAAGTACAATGTAACAGTTACTAATTATTACTTACTTTACCACATGGCAAGTACAATAAAAGAAGATATTAAAAATGAAAAAATCTTAACTAATGGGAGGTATGAAACAGTTTTTTATTTTTCATCAATTGGTTGATATCAGGTTTGATAGAAGACATTTGAAGTCTCATATCAGGTTCGGCGTCCAGTCTATTGCGATATTTTGTTTCCGTGGCTGCATAGGTTGAGAATCCTGTTTCGCACAAATATGTTGTTGGGAACGGGAGAAGAATATTCAGAGCCATTCTGCCAAGCATTGGATATTCATCACGGATTCTGCAACAAAAATCGCTGAGAGGCGTCGTTTTGAACAGTGACTCCATACTTGTGTCTGATGACATAGAAATGTCATCAGACACAAACAAAAGAGACACATATATCTCGTTTGACATACTTTCGGGCTTTTGCAAGTTGGGTAAAAAAGGATTATGAATCCATGAATTCAGCTTCATTTTTGTATTCTGTTCTTCGGGAAAATACTTTTCAAAAGATGCGCGCATCGAAGTGAGATATTGGACCAATTCTTCAAACACATCATCTTGAAACATTTCCGAGTCGTTATCGCTAACAAACTCACCGAGTGACGTAAAGCTTTCTATTTCTCTCTTACCATCGCAAATAATCTTTTATTTTGTTATAGGCCTGGAACACTGTTGTCTGTTTACCTTGCAATGATAAATTCAATTCGTTCAGTTTTTGAAAGATATCCGCCATAAAAGATAATCGGAACAACCAAGTTTTATCATACAAACGGTCTTTCAAATTAAGAGAAACTGTATCTGCTGAAAGAAACATTTGTAACTCGGCTCTAAGTTCAAATAGCCTTGTTAAAGTTTTACCCCGAGACAGCCATCGCACTTCTGTATGGAGCAGCAGTGTTTTATGTTTGCTGCCATAATCTTCACACAATAATGAGAACAATCGGGATTGTAGTGGTCGTGATTTGATAAAATTAATTATTTTTACCGCTTCATCCATAACTAATTTTAGATTTGACGGCATTTGCTTCATCGCAAGTGCTTGTCTATGCAGAATACAATGGCTGGAACTACAATTAGGCGCTTTACTTTTTATTCGTGATACTGCTCCTGCTGTTTTACCTGTCATCGCCTTGGCCCCATCTGTACAAATGTCAATGCAATCGTTCCAACTAAGATTATTTTCTTTAAAAAATATGTTTATTTTATTAAAAATTTCTTCCCCGGTGTTTGTGGGCAGCGGTGAACACATAAGCATGTCTTCTTCAAAAGAACGTTCATATGGATATCTCATGATAACCAGCAAGATAGCCTGACCAGTGACATCAGTTGACTCATCCATTTGCAAGGCGAATCGTGTTTTTTGTAGACGTGCAACTAGTTCTTATTTGACGTAGCTTGCCAGATCATGGATTCATCGTAAAACAGCATCGTTTGATAGCGGTACAGTAGAAAGATGCTTTGCAGATTTTTCATCGAGCATACATTTTGTTATGTCTAACACACATGGCTTTATTAAATTCTCAGCGATAGTGTGCGCTTCACCTGCTTGTGCAATGCGATAGCTAACTAAATATGATGCCTCCGTGGCCTTTTCATTGATAGTTTGTGTTACATGCATCATATTTTTTCGACTTTCCAATAACTGTTCTTTTTTACGAACAAAAATTTTTTTTTTCTTGTCTTTAGACTCGGGGTGTACAGTGTCTAAATGTCTGCGCAATTTGGCAGGTGCCATGGAACTATTAGGAAGCAGTTTACTACATAACATGCAGAGAGGTGAGCCGCGTTTATGAGACAAAGTTTAGTCCAAAGAAGAAATGTACAAAACTTATCGCTCCGAACGCTAATCGTCAACTGACTGACGAGGCGCGACATATTTTTTTTTTTTTTTTTTCGAATGGATTCTCGCAGTTGGTACCGAAGTACCACACCTGCTTAACCGGGCTTAGTTGGAGGAGAGTCCCATGTGGGACTCCATTCGCCGTCGAAGGTTTTTCCCTAATCCTATACACTTAAAAACTAAAGTCGCGGTTTCAATACCGCAAGCGGGCGTCCCCCAAGGGGGGGGGCTTGAACCTCGCTGGGGCATTGCAGGGGGGACCCCGCCGTTCCTATGTCCCCCTAGCAGCCGTTGCTGCATCGAATTTTTCCCTCGAAAGTGGCGGACTTTCGGTCTATCGGGTGACGCGCTAAACGCCGTTAATCGGCAAGCCTCGCCGGCGAGGCTAAGACCTACCTAAAACCTAAACAGTGGCTACGCAATAGCCTGCTCCTAGGAACGACGAGGCGCGACGCGCGATCGCCGCTTTTATACTTAGTCCAAGACTCGAACTCGAACATTCTCAAAAATACTCGAGTCGGCGCCTTTGATAAACAAAAAGCGGAAATAAATATAGAAATACAAAAAAATGCGTTGTAAACAATCTCGACTTTATGTTTTTGAAGATCCGACCGAAAGTCGCTGTGGGTCGATTTCACAGCCTACGAATGAAGTTACGCTAATGAGATCGTGACACAGATGATATCCAAATCACACTAATGATGTGCATATTTTTATTGGTTTAAAAATGTAAATTAAGTCTTCTTATGAACAATATTAAAACCTTTGATATCGAAAAAACAATTGATAAACTTTTTTATAATTTGTTAACAGTAATCTTCATCAATATAAATAAGGCTAAACTTACTTTGTAAACCAATAAAAATATGCATGCCATTAGCGTGATTTAGATTTCATTTGTGTCATGATGAAAATCATTTGTGGTACCCAATTTTATGTGAAATCGACCCTTGTTCACAACTATAGCGTCTAATTCAGAGGCGGCTTTTATCAAAGGGACTGCGCGCTCACAAGTATACGCGCGGCGGGCGGAGTCAAAACGTTCGACCAGTGACCAGAGAGAGGTGTTTTGATTTTTTTTCTAAATTCTTGCGGAACCCCTACAGGGGGTAATAGTTAAGATTATTGTGGAATTGAATTAAAAAGACATGCCAATATTGTTTGTTAATTATGACAAGTAAGAGAAAACAGAGATACGGATCCGAAATGAAATATGAGTCGTTCGTTATCTAAATAAAATGAAAATATGAATCCAAAAATCACAAAAGATTTCATTCAACTGATCTAAGAAGAATTATAAAAATATGTCACGAATTGTTATTATTATATGATGCCCATACTCGTTAAAATAAAGGCATGGGCATTCTCCTTTGATTAAATAGCGATTAAACAAAATGGCTAGACGTTATGTTTATTGAATAATTTGATAAATTATTTACTTTATGTAGATATTATTCATAATAGCTAGTTGGAGTTGGTCAAAGTAATAAACCTGCCCCCCCCCCAATTTGAAATGTGTCACAACACTATTGGAAAATGTAGCGTCCCGCGGGTATAGTCCCAAACCAAACAGAGCTTGTGCTATGGGTACTAGACAATGGATATAATACTTTACTTTTTTTTCCTAAATACATACTTATAATTTATAATCACATTATACTCGAAATCATTTTAAAAGAGAGTTTTTATAAAGGTCTATCAATGTGGAAGACTATAAGTTTCTACGTTGCATATAGTTTAGAAATGGCAGGGGGGGGACACATTGCAAGCCACTTTGGCGAACTGTATTTTGCAGATGGTATACCTAATAAACAAGTTATGTATGTAACATTACCTTCATTTTAGTAGACCTATTCAATGATACCCCAAACGAGGGGGTGCAGCGAAAAAAAAATGTGAACCCTAAAAAAGGCAGCATTTCGTAAACTTCGCCGAGTCTTCTCGTCGCCTATCCGCAAAGTTTGATGACGAAGGTTTCCTTCACTGCATCCTACCTGTCATGATGACTTACGGTGCAGTGACGCGGACACTGACAGTTGAGCTAGTCCACAGATTCAAAGTCGCTCAGCGAGCTATGGAGCGAGCTATGCCTGGAGTTTCTTTGAAGGATAAAATCCGTTTTATTCAAAAGGATAAAGAGATTATCGGAAGAAGAACCGGATTGACCAACATAGCTTGTAGGATCAATAAGCTGAAATGGCAGTGGACTGGCCATGTCTGTCGAAGGATCAATGGCCGTTGGAGCAGACGAGTCCTTGAGTGGAAACTACGAATCTACAAACGCAGCATAGAGTGCCCCCATCCAGGTGGACCGACGATCTGAAGATTAGTAAGCTCGGGGTGACTGGATGCGGAAGGCAGAGGACCGAGTGTTGTGGCGCAATTTGGGAGAGGCCTATGTCCAGCAGTGGACTGCGATTGGATTTTGATTAATAAACTGCTTTCAATCCTGCTTGCAAGCAAAATGCTGCCAAAATGAACTGCCATATAGTAGAAATCTTGCACAGTCAACCTCAAGTGAGTGATAACAGTTCGACCTTGACGGTGTCCTTATCTCGAAAGCAGTAAAGGCGGTTTTCGTTATTCAAGTGTTACCACAGACGTGAGGTCGTTCAGACAACTTTTTTTCCATAAATTACTTGTAATGTGCGTCTCAAGTCAAATTAAAACAATATTAAAATATGAGCATCTATCAATACGGGCCCAAAACCCTTACTAAAATATGTATCTTCATTAGTCTCACACTAACAACAAACCCATTTGTGCAGGCCGTCCGTAAACGCACAATAGTTGCATTGTCACACTTGGTCATGTCTTGCAATGCGTCTCTGTACAACAAACTTATTGATCATCTGCTGGAGGGATTGAGTTCTTCCACATCACCCAGTGTCAGCCGCACCCATATACAGTGTATTGCATCTATTTGGTAAGACTTACAATTAAATATTTTCTTTCTTGTAAATACTTTTCTGTAACCTTTTCTTCTTTTGGGATTTGAATGTTTATAAAAAGAACTAACAATAAGTTCCCCCTTTTTTTGAAGTTTGTTAAAAGGTTCCAGGTTACATTTTACTTCTCCCTCCCGGCATTCCTCTAGAAACTTTCAATTATGTTGTTTATGTGTATATGTTATTATCCACGTGGAAATTATTGTTACAAAATAGTAAATTTTGCTATTTGAAATATTGACATAGCTTCGTTTTTCAGTCGACAAGCCGGTCATAGGTTTGGCGAGCAGCTGTGGCGGGTCGCGCCGCAAGTCCTAGAATACTCAACTGATGCTGATGAAGAGCTCCGCGAACATTGCCTGCAGGCGCTCGAAGCTTTTGTTCTTAAGTGTCCCAAGGAAGTGCAGCCTCATATCCCCACAGTAAGGATTTGTTTTATACTTAGATGTTTGGAATAATATGATGTGGTATTTGATAAACTTATTGAGTCATTCTTGAACTTTTGGTAGTCATGTATTCAGATAAAGATAAAGATCATTTATTTGTCAAACATGCGTTTACATACAAATGAAACATGCAAGATGTAAAATAAAATGAAGCACCTACATGTTTAGCCTATCAAGGCGTACAAATTTAAGTAAGAATCAGAATACAATGATAATGAGAAATAGAAAATATTTGTTTTTACCTGTGTTGAGTAACAAGGTCTAAGCTACTCAAAGGCCGCCCACATGTCCGCACACTCGCATTGGTCACCTCGCGCCGCGTGAAAGTAGTCAGCCAAAGTACAAACCTAGCGTAGTACTGACTCAAGTGTCGACTCAGGCACGTACATGGGTGTGAACGCGCGTGTCGTGCGAGTGGCCCTAGATACCTGAGACACGTTTTCCGAGTGGCAGTGGCGCGAGTGTATGTAAACGAAGTGACGTTTGTTATTGCGGCCGCCAGCTGGCGCCCCTGAAGTGCTTATAGCCAATAGGCAGCGTTTTGTTGCCACTCGCACGCGGCACCTGACATCAATGCTAGTGTGTGGCGGATGTAAGACCTGCGGTACTATTACAAGCGTTCAAAAAGTTTCCGTTTGAAGTGAAATTAAACCGGCAAACGAAACAAAACGACTACTTCCTGCAATCACGAACACTTACATAC
Source organism: Asteroscopus sphinx (assembly GCA_949699075.1). Lineage (NCBI taxonomy): Eukaryota > Metazoa > Arthropoda > Insecta > Lepidoptera > Noctuidae > Asteroscopus > Asteroscopus sphinx. The sequence goes on from OX453001.1 coordinate 14,074,168, forward strand.
ACATAATAAAATTGGTTTTGGTTTCAGGAAAACCAATTTTAATAATAATACTCGATGTAATCCGGTTAAACTAACTTGTTTTAACATAACAACAACATAACATCACGCCTGTATTTTCCCGAAGGGGTAGGCAGAGGTGTAATAGTACACCCACATTTCGCTGTGTAATAGGGGGCGAGCCTATTGCCATGACCGGTCACAAATCCAGACTCCGGGCTGCTACTGAGAATTTCCTAATGAAAAAACCCAATAACACTGCCCGACCCGGGAATCGAACCCAGAACCCTACGCTCAGCAGTCGCGCTTGCAACCACTAGAGTCTAGTCTAACAAAACGATTGCCTCGTTGGTCTAGTCACTAGGCAATCGTTTTGTTTCTTAATGAACAAGTTTAACCGGATTACATCATGTATTATTATTAAAATTGGTTTTCCTGCCATTTCGAATCCTTTGCAGCGTTCGTGGTCGCAGGAAGTGGTCGTTTTGTTTCGTTTGCTTGTCAAATTTCACTTCGGAAACGGAAACTTTTCGAACATTTGTGAATAGTACCGCTGGTCTATGACTCTGCCTCTAAAAGAGTTTGAATTGAAATGAGGCCTTACGCGGTTTTAGTTCTAACGTTTTTGTGTGGGGAACAGTTTCAGTTCTAACGTTTTTGTGTGGGGAACAGTTTCAGTTCTAACGTTTTTGTGTGGGGAACAGTTTCAGTTCTAACGTTTTTGTGTGGGGAACAGTTTCAGTTCTAACGTTTTTGCAATCCTTATAAATGCAAAAGAAAGGCCGCAACAATCAAGCTCGTGTTTTAGTCAAATTATTTTATTTTATTTTATAGTATAGTATGGCGAAACGAGCTAAAGGCCCACCTGATGTTAAGCGGATACCTTTGCCCATAACAACTTCAATACCACCTAGGCTGTTGCCTAAATGGCATCGCAAGTCGGTTCGTCAAACTATTGAACTATCTCGTAAATGACTATGAAATTAATTAATAATATCTATTCAATGATATTTAAAAGTATAGATATGTCATACCCTAACAAAAGCAACGAATAATATGTTCCATACACAGCGGCAGCACAATACACATAAACTAGTACAAAGTAAGTATGTTAGTTACTTTAAGTTAGTTTCGCATCATAATTAGTACACTTTTTGTTTTTTTATTTTGTCACACGTCACGCTCGGCGCCTTGCTTGACGCAGACTAGTAGCAAAACGTCCCAATTAGACGTTTTCGTGTCTTCAGATTGCGCGCGCAACAACATATCTGTACTTTTTAAAATATCATTCTATGTTCTTGTATGAAACATTCTATATTCTCTGTTGGACTAACAAATTGTTTCCTTCAACAGATTATAGACCTCTGCCTCAAAATGATCACATACGATCCAAATTACAATTACGAAGACGAGGAGGAAGATGGTGGCGGTGAGGACGAGGAGATGGAAGACGAGTCCTTCACTCCCGATGCTGAACCTGAGTCAGATTCTGAAGAATATTCTGATGATGATGACATGTCGTGGAAGGTATGGTTAGGCAGTTTAGTTATTCACAAGGTGACACGTGTTGGGTTATATTGCAACACTGAGCACAATAAAGAATATCTGTTAAAATAAAATTGTCAATTACCTATGTGTTTGGGCAATATATTTTGCTGACTAGCGAATTTACATTGCAACATTAAGGCGCTGTACGAACAGACATTGAATCTATTCGAGGGGGTGAAGAACACCCGCGCAGGCCACGCCCTCCAAACAATGAGATCAGTAGGGCAAGCACGAACATGTTGCGAGTACGTGTTCGTATCGTCAGCGTCAACAATTTGTACTAGAATTGAAAAGCGTATTGTAATTTTTAACTTTGAAATTTTGTTAGAATATTTGAGAGAAATTATGTAAACAATTAAAAAAAAAATCTCTTTTATTATTAGTAACTTAAAAAAGCTTAGATACAATAATTTTCCTTTAATTTATTGTATTATATTTATTGATAACAATTGTTACAAGTCATTTTTTTTTTAATTAACATCATTTCCTCATTTACTCATACTTAACTTTATCAGACACGTTTAACATTTTCGTTCATTATAATAAATAACACTTAATTTCGTATTTAATATAAAATTAAAATTGCATTGAAAAAAATAAAATTGTAATAGAATTTAAAATTACATTTTCGTTTATTGTCATCAGCTGATTATAATACATCATTATTAATCTAAAGTGCATTTAAAAAGCCTCCACGAGTGACGATATTTAATTGATCGTACGGTGCACCCTGGGCAGTCAGCCCCGCTACCAACCTGCTGACTGGCTAATCTTTACACCACGACATGAGCTATTATCATTATGTAGCTCATGTCGACACGACAGAAGAAGAAGAATCTAAAAAAATCAGATAAGTATAAAATTCAATAACAGTACCCATGCATCAAAAAGTCGAGAATAAACACTAACTAAAACAAGGGAAGTTTCATAAACTCTTCGTCAAAATCATAAAATTCACGGTCAATTAGCCATGACTTGAGCCTGTTTACAAGTTAGGATTATGAAATGTTTTTGGTTTTGGAACAGTTTACTTTATCAGTTCAACAGATATGTTTCAATTTCAATTTATTTGTCCTACTATTTGTTGTTTGTTTCCTGGAACGGTTGACAGTTTATTGCCAGCAACTTTCCCAAGAATATTCTTGCAACTTTTTCGATGGATTTGAATACTATTATAGGTGCTTATACGCGCGTAAAGTTTAAATTGTCTTATGTAAGTAACTATTTTTTATGGAGCTAATGACCGCCAACCACATTGCAGTGCGCTTTGCGGAACACCGGGCCAACAAAATTTGGCAAAATTTGGCAACTCGCTAAGAAGAAGATGTAAACAACAATTTAATACTTTTTTATGAGGAGATAAGCTACATTCAAAACATAATAATGGTAGAAGTTTTAAATGGGTAAAGAATGTGTAGTAAGCATAACAATGTGGTACTTAAATATAACTTAGGTTCACTTTAGTGTCCCTGACCTTGAGTTGTAAGCTAATTCTTAAGCTTCATTTAAAAGCTGTGTGCCGACGATGTTCCCCAAATAGGAAATTAAAAGCTTATTTACTGAGGAGAAAACTATTTTTGTAAACTTTGTTTTAGTCAAATCTAGCTATTTTTTGACTTTATTTGTTTACGGTTTAGTCATGCGCCTGCTACTTTTTTCTTTGTAGGCAATAAACAATAAAATATATTTTTCTCACACATGCTCGGAAATTGGTTCATTATTAAAAAAAAAAAAAATACATTAATCGGCTCTTTTCCGTACGCAACGAAATAACAGGCCAGTAATATCCAACACGACCATAATAGAAATTGCTGGACAGTTTTTATTTTTTAAATTATGCTACCGAGGTTTTTAAGTACACATTTACATAAATTTGGTGTTTTTAACATAACTGGCGAAATGTGGGTGTACTATACACCTCTGCCTACCCCTTCGGGGAAATACAGGCGTGATGTTATGTTATGTTGGGTGTTTTTAGGTACAAAATACTTATTACATTATACAGGCCGAATGCGCATTTTTTTTTCAAATCTTCGAAAATAGAACAAGAACCGCGCACGGACGAATTGGCGCGAATGAAAATTAGATACTGTTGAATTAATTTGTGTATTGTTTCCTCGCAAATGAGAGAAAAGTACTATACAAGTCTCGGCCGAAATAGCAATAAACGGCCTCGTTTGGTTAAAAAGGACTCGGCTGGCGCCTTTACTTCCAATATTAGTCGGCCGTAAATTGCTTCATTCCAGGCCTCGACAGTAATGTACTATTAATAACCAAGTTAAAAGAACTTTGTAATTTAAAATTAGGTTCGTATTTTGGTACCTATAGATATTTATTATAATTGTGTATCGATGGGATGATATCCTACATGTAAATGACTAATTTACTTGCTTGTTTATTAATTTATAAATTAGTACAAACAGTATCCAATTACATTAATTTAGACAAGCATTATGCACATTTGTAACCAGTTGCGGCTGCTAGCTCAGAGAACCGGTGGTGTACTGTATTAATCATATTTAGTGTTATGATTTAAAATACAATAAAAATCTTTGATACCAGTTTCCACCCAAATCGACTCTCCTCCAAAAACGTACTAAGAAAACAAAAGAAATCCACACAACCATTGCTTTTAACCTGACGAAAAAAAGGAGGAGGTTCTCAATTCGACGCGTATTTTTATTTTTTTTAATGTTTGCCCACGCATAACTTTTTATAGAGTAGTCCGATTATGATGATTCTTTTTTTAAGTGGATAGGGTATATCTCGAAGTTGGTTCCATTTAAAGGACATGACCAGTGATTTCCTACCTCTTTAGGAAACTATGTGCAAGGATTCTTAGTTTTACACTAAGATTTAAATATTAAAATAGAATTTATTACGGTTCTATTATTTCGAATAAAGCCAAGGTTAATTATCTGAAAAAACAGAATGTTTATTGCTTCCGCTTTGCTTTTATGCACTTCCATTTTGACGTTTCGTTGTATTCATAACAATCCATAATCATCCGTTAACCTAACTCATGATAACCTACATATTATGGGAACAATAAACTATGAGCGAGTTATTTTCGGTCAAGTGAATGTTAAAAACAAGGAATATATATAATTACGTTTATTTATTGACACGTCTACATTTATTGATACAATACAGTATATAGGTAATGTTTTAAAAATAACTACTAAGTATAAAGGAACGTTATTTTATTCCATTGACATTGCATCTGACACTAGTGGCGGACTGCTGTGTAGCGACTGCTATATTTTAAAAAATATCTACAATTCAATCGATTCGAGTCAATGCATGAAAAATCGATTCACAAGAAATCGAGATTCAAAGAGATTTTTGAAATGATATTTTATAGTTTTAAACTATGTTATGATATAATTATAATAAGTATGTTATTATAATGTCATATGAATGAACGTTTTATTGCAGTAAAGACAATACCTATAATCACTGTGCATAGCAGTTCCTCGACATCGTTGTGTTTCCGCGATCGTTGTGTACTGTGTGATTATTGTGTTCTATTTCTAACGACGATTGCTATTTTATACGGACTGACATCTTCAAAACCCGATTACCATTGGTTGTTCATACAGGATTCATCTGTTTGCTATTCTGTTACTGAAGAGGCCGACAGTGAGAGATTGCTAGGCCATATAATGGTCTGTCGTGGGTGTGGTCTCAGTCACAGGACTACGTTTCTAATGATAATTGTAGGTAGGTACTTTGTTTATATTGCCTATCTTTCCTACAATTCAAGCTTTATTTTTGTTTCCTAAGCCAGTTAGTGCATTGATGGCGGGTCGAATGGTAGTAAATCATTTTTAAACTCGATCTCTGCACATTGATTTTGACACCTAGGCACGCGCCCATAGTGCCACTGGTCATGTTCTTTCAAAATCAAAATCCACCCTTAAGACGCTGACAACACCTAAAAAATCAGACCTCTGCGGTCACTGTCGTTTTGTACAGAACTGAAAGAGAGGCAACGAGCGGAGAGACGTCGGTTGCGCCGCTCAACTTGAATGAAAATAAACAAAAAAAAATATACATACATAAAAGCTAATTTGAAAAACAGAAACAACTGTGTTTTAGATTGTTGTCTTTCTTAAATGTTTTCCTAATTTTATTTATAATATTTGGTAAATAATAGAGACTGTTTGCTTCAAAGCACGTTTTAAGAGGTTAGTTTACAATTGTTTTCTATCGAGAAAACTTCAAGAAAACATGTTTTGGGCACAACTGAGTTTTAGAAAATACGATCAAGATAAACATATATTTTTTTCACTGCCACAAACTGAATAGATACAGCTAAAAATATTTTTAAAAGAAGCCTATTTGGGGTATTTGGCTGTTGTCAGCGTCTTAAGACTAGGAAAACAGGGGATAAGTTTTTGTTCACCCACTGAATTCTTACCTATTAACCGATATTCTGTTGAAACTGGCACACATAAATGTAGTTCTAGACACTACAACATAATGGAGACCTGGAGTTAGATTTTAGCCAAAAAACAATTAAAACTAAAACTTTTTAACAAAAAATTTTACCGACCAAAACAGAAACTGAAAAGCGAAAAATAAATGTTAATAACTAATAATGAGTCGGCGCCAAACAAACAATCAACGAAGTTCATTAAATTACTTACTACTAATAAAAACAAAATAACATCAAATACAACATGAAATTTTCTACTATAAACAATAACTTTCCAAAAATGCGTTCTCCACTCGACCACTTTCAACTCGCACGCACTTTGCTTGTTTGTTTGGCGCCGACTCATAATTAGTTATTTACATTTATTTTTCGCTTTTCAGTTTCTTTTTTCGACGGTTAAATTTCTTATTGAATAGTTTTAACATAACATCACGCCTGTATTTCCCCGAACGGGTAGGCAGAGGTGTAATATAGTACACCCACATTTCGCCAGTTATGTATTGTTTAATTCACTTTTAAATTAAGAAAAGTTGTTTTGAAAAGTTATATTATTGCTTTTAATAAATACTACTACTACAGTAGTCAATATTAAGCTAATGCTCATTTATACACCAATTCAAAGTCACAGTAATGTAAAATCACTAAATAATAACAAAACAAGGAGAAATTAAAATGAGCGCGGGAACTATGACAATTAGAGGCCCCTACCGCCTTTCGGCCGGCTCGCACCGAGTGCATTTCGTCATCAATCGGTCAATCTCGGAAATCATCGGTGCCATGCGGCGCACGAATCTAGGCTAGTTACTTTATAGTGAAGTACAAATTATCTTCCGTCTCACGCGTCAGGTGATGTAGCTCGTATTTCATACATATTGTATGAGCGCCCTGCGTGCGCTCCGCGAAGCGCACGGGAATATTTTGTTCGAGCGAAAATAAGTTTTAAGGTCTTCAGTTTAATGATTAAATTTATTTGTCGTTACTTCATAACTATTCTAAAGCAGGTGCGTAATATTGATGTTTTAGATATTTTGTAATTCTTTTTAAAGGTATTATGATTTTATGAACTGGTAGTACAGTGCACGAGTGCACTTAAGGGACAGCCGCCACTGTTGGTATCATGTAACAAAAATCACGATTACAAAAATTAAGTAAGATTAAATAATACAGTAATAATAGTTTTAGTGATGAATCACGCTTTCCTTCCACAATAGGTACTCCAAGCATGCTGACAAAATCGGCCTAGTTTTTTGTCATTTTCTAAAATTACAATAAAATCTGACAGCAAGATAATAATATAAGATAGCCAGATAAATAAAACGTTTATTAATAGTACAAAACAAGACACAAGACATACAAGTAAAAAGACATTACAAAGACATAACTTCACAAAAGATTTAAATAAAAGGAACTTGAAGAAGTCTCCTAAAAGAACAAATATCTCCTTATTTGTATTGAAGATGTCAATCAATAGCAACATTGATCGTGACGTAGCCTTGAGGCGTCGCGGGAAGAGAATACTTGGTGAAGCATATTTATTATACCATGCTACTTACAATGTTTTCTACAAAAATCGGTAGTAAAGTGACCTTCGTAGTAATGCCGCTCGATAGGTGACTATCGATTGTTTATCGATAGCCTATCGATAGTCCACGAAAAAACAATAGTATCGATAGCCTATCGATAGTCCACGAAAAAACAATAGTATCGATAAACTATCGATATTTCGATAGTATCGATAGTATTGGACACCGATAGTGACTGTACTAATTGTACATCTATCGATAGCATTATCAATATTAGTGTCCAATACTATCGATAGTATTAGCACGTACAACGCTATCGATACTATCGAAATCCTGATTTTCAAGGTCAACTACCGATAGCAGGACTATCGATAGTTCGGCATCACTACCTTCGCGTTCAAGTCACGCCTTTTATTAACTCATTTGCCCCACCAGAGCCGAACTTCAATCAAAAAACACTTTATCGTTCCAAAAAATCAGATGACGTTACAATCACAATATTTCAATAAGTTCAGGAATTAATATTTACAATACAATGCTATAAAGTCAAGAACGATTTATTTAAGCTATTTAAAAATAATCAAGACTAAATTTTTCAAGTATTATCAAAGTAAACGCAAAATCACGACTAATTACAATAAATCAGAGGTTTTTTTACGGGATACGAGATTTACGGACATAAAACTTTTTCTAAATGTTGGTACTGATTTAACATATTTGTAATGAGAGTTAGTATAATTATTTTGCAGTATATCAATCATAACAAAATCAACTTAATTAATGGCCGAATGATTTTCGCGGCGACATATAATTTCTCATAATAATGCACTTATATTGTTGCATTTGACTTCAGGCACTGATTTTGTTTGCAGGTGAGGCGTGCGGCAGCTAAGTGCCTAGAGTCAGTTATTGCAACGCGTCATGAACTGCTTGGAGACATGTACCAAACCGTATCACCTGCTTTAATTGCTAGATTCAAAGGTATTTAATAATTATTACTTCTGCTGTGTCATAAGTAATAAAAAGTGCCACCTAGGATTATTTCTACCTCCTTTTTCCTTTTAAGGCTAAGTATTATAGCGTATAGTATAGTACATTCGCGTATTCAAATAGTGGCGGTACATCAACGGTAAGCAGGAATTTAATGTAATATAAAACGGGGCAGAAAAAAATGTGGTGAAAGTTTTTTTTAAATTAATTAAAAATTAATATAGCTAACTACATACAATAAAATCACTAGAAGTCTCCTCGGAATGATAGGGCGCCACTATTTAAGCGTATTGACTTTTAAATTATAAAACAATGTGTTATTTGGATAGTTCAAAACCTCAGACACGCCAACGAACTTTTATTGTAATAAGTTGATGTAATTATTAATTACATAAATTGTTGTTAAAGATTATTTTATTATTTTTAACGCATTTACGCATGCGAAGCGAAATCTAACGATTTAAATTGTGGAAAGAAAAAATCGCTCTCGAGCAGGGTTCGAACCTAGCCAGGAGTCGCAGGTTCGAATCCTGCTCGTGAGTGATTTTTTCTGTCCACAATTTAAATTGTTGTAAAAGATATTAGTAATTTTTATTATCGTACTCATTTTAATCGACGCGTCACACTCACTCTACCCCGCACCCCCGCGGCTTGTTCCAAAGGATAATAATATGACGTGTCCTGTTTATCGACTTAAATAGGCATTGGTCTCGCGCTCAGTGTCGCGTTGTATGAAACTTATACACTCGGCAGAATACAAAATTTCTTGTTTGGTAAAAATTAACATATTTAAGGTCTGCGTTCATCGACGTTAATTCTCTGATTAAACGGCTGATTACTCGAAAAAATTACTGGAATTGTGGGTAAACGGTCGATTAACCAGATAATTATCGTTCGTGAAATCAAGCCTAAAAGTAGGTGTAAGCCATTCTACTCCCAATTTTGAACAAACTAGTTTTTGGATTTGAGTTATTTCAATAATAACACGTTGTATAGTTTGTTGTCTGCAATGATACGAAGAATTTCTGATTACTTATAATTCATATTGAACTAAGTTTACGGGACTTGTCGCGCACAATTAAATCAAAATATAACAAACATTTTGACTAACCTCGACGTTTCGGTCAAGTTGCATTGGCCGTGGTCACGAGCAGACTGAAGTATGTGGGTGTCATCGTCTTGAGCGGGTTGGGTTGGCGGGTGTTAACTCGAACTACCCGCGGTTGATTTTTCGTAACGTCGCTGTCCGTAACAAGATATGCTGAATCACGACACACAATGCTGACAGTTTCGGCGGACATACATGTAGACATACCACGACGCGAACACTTCTCGATTACCGAATTCCACGAGGAGGACAACCTATATCCATCTTCCCGATTGAATTTTTTATATTTCTTTATCTCAATCGCTTCTAGTACAATTCTGGGATAGTAATGACGATCAGTGGAGAGGATTTTCGGGTCGTGTAGCTCAATCCAATGGTTTGGTCCTGAATCGAGCAAATGTTCGGCTATGGCAGATTTGTCCACTTGACGGCGCCTTACCGCTGTGATGTGCTCCTTCACTCTCTCCGCGATAGTACGCTTTGTCTGTCCAATGTAGGAGCTACCACAGCTGCAGTCAACCTTATATACCCCCGGTGTTTGGAATGGTATCACATCCTTCGCTGTCCTGACCTGATGTGCTACTTTAGATAACGGAATAAATACAGTCTTAATGGAGTAGTTTGTCAGTGCTGTTCCAACTTTATCCGTTATTCCTTTCACATATGGCATAAACACCGGTTGTCGGCTAACATCGAAGCCCGTCTTCTTATGGAATCTACGCCTAGGCTGCCCCCCATTTACTTTATAACCATTGCATTTTAGTACCTCCTGAACATGCGATAACTCCGATGGTAGGTTTTCAGGGTCACAAAGGTCATAGGCTCGGTCCACCAACGATCTCACAACATACCGTAATTGGCGGGGATGGTGATGTGACGAAGCATCCAGATACCTGTCCGTATGTGTTGGTTTTCTGTAAACTGAGTGTGCCAAGGATCCATCCAGTTTTACCATCACCTTCACGTCAAGAAAAGCCAAAACCCTGTCCACTTCAACCTCATAAGAGAACTTTATCTTCGGATGGATGGATTCCAGATAAGATTTTAGCTGTTCTATTTCTTGCTGACCACCCTTAAGTATGCAGAAAACGTCATCAACGTATCGCTTCCACAAGCTTACCGCCGATGACTGCAGATCTAATGATGCTTCTAAATGTTCAATGTGATATTGGCCAATACCGGTGCTACAGGGCTACCCATAGCAACGCCATCTATCTGGAGGTAGTATTGTCCGCGATACAAAAAGTAGTTACCTTCCAAACAGTTCCGAAGCAAGACCATAAAATTCTCAGAGATGTTGTTCACTTTCAACTTTTCTCTAACAACCTCAAGGCACTCCTTTACCGGAACGTTGGTGAAGAGTGACTCCACGTCAAAACTCACCATGATGTCATCTGGTTCTAGCTTAATGCTCTTGATGATGTCGACAAAATGGCGTGAATCTAGTTATTAGGTATTTTAGTCAAAATGTTTGTTATATTTTGATTTAATTGTGCGCGACAAGTCCCGTAAACTTAGTTCAATACTTATAATTCTTTTGAAATTGTGTTTATTTGTTTAGAACGTGAAGAAAACGTGAAGTGTGATATTCTGAGTGCGTACACCGCTTTGCTGAGGGCTACCCGTCCACCGCCGTCGTTACAGCTGGCTATCGTGCCCACCGATAATTCACCACAAGCTTTGTTGTTGCAAAGGGTAAGTTGTTTCTTGCACATGCTGTCTTCAGTAAGGTGGTGTTTGTCTGAGTGCAATTTGGTTGTAAACGCGCATCGACCGCTTTTCATAAGATGCCATCATCGGTGAACAAGGGCAGGGGTAGCATTTAAAAGCTTTTATTTAACTTTGTTGTCTGTCTTGCAAGTCATGTTTGGACCAGTTGCAAATTTCTTAACAGGCTGAAATTTTGCAAGCACACGTAGTTCTGATGCCAATACAATTAAAATAAGTTTTTAGAAATAAAAAGATGTAAGTTTTTTTGTAAACTTTTTTTTGGAAGAACAACACCTTTATTTAAAAAATCTTAAGAGGCCTTTCACGTTTCGCAGCCGTCTCTTCTTCAAGATTGGAAGAGATTTGAGGCGAAATTGTAAAATGTGGTCTATAAACTGTGTTCTGTAAAATCTTATTCTGACGGTTTAAAAATTTTTTTTTTCATTATTATTATTTATTTATTATTATTGTTGATATAATCGTTTCGGTGGAACGGAACCCTTAATGCGCGAGACCGACTCGTATTTGGTCGTTTTTTTATTTATCCTAAATATCGCGCGAATGAAGTCGCGCGCACAGCTATTATACATATAAATAGGCAAAGTGTTATATTTTTTTTTCGTTGCTTCGGCTTGTGAAAATCGGCAGATTATATTTTTCCCGTTATCCTCGAATTATTTCCGTCAAATAAAAAAAAAAATACCGCGCTCGAGAATGTCGAGGTGACGTTTTTTTTGCATGTTTGTGACTCTCCCACTCCCTTACGTCACGCTCCAATCGTCAGATTAGTGCACACTTTTCAGCATGTAATTAACCCACCATAACTTAATCTGACGCGCTCAAGTATTTCTAACTATCGATTTTTTTTTTCTATTCTGATGGGCTACCCTGGACGCGCGTCCCTATATAGAGGACTTATATATGGTGGAGGTATTCAACAGGGTCCAAGGTATCGCCCCTTATGTTAATCTGCCGCGCTTGAGTAAATCCCAAAATCCCTTCTAGGGCTCCCCTACTATAAACATTAATCATTAACATCTGTCTTTTATAATTTCGGAAAAATGGTTGTACGGAAAACCACATACTTGTAATCTTTGACCTTGAATTGTCTAAAATCTTATTTTATCGAAATTTCTATATTGTAATTTAACTATGTACCTAGTTTGTATATACATATAGTTTGAATAAAAAAATCCTAGGTGTACCTAATTTAAGTTTGTGGAGATTTATTTTCTGTAATAGTACATTATGATACAAGTGAGCTAAGTTGACTGCTATACTCGAGGCTGGATTGCAGCCCGAGCCGAAGGCGAGGGCGTAATGGAGCCGAGAGTATAATAGTCAATGCTCACGCGTGTCATACGACGTTTTTCGACACACTTGCGAGGAAAAAAACATAAATTACACATTTTAGACAAATATTGAATTTGTTTAAAATGATAAAAATGGCGCGCGGATCGCGCGGTGACATACAGCTATGCGCGCGCAGGTGGTCGAAGGAAACCGCCATACAGCCTAATATAAAAATATTATAATTTGATTTTTTTATTTATAACACAAATTAACATTAATTTGTTGACAAAAATTAATAATTTGATTAAATGAAATGTTTATATAGCATATTTTAATTAATCCAGTTCATTTATTCCCAAAAATGTTTAATTTAGTTCAGGCATAAAAACTCTTTGCTGCGATTTAAAAATAAACTGTAAAGTAAAAACTTTTTAACAAAAAAAATAAAACCGACTTCAAAAACCTTAACTAAAAAGTAAAAAATAATCATTGTATGTATTTTAAAATCTTAACATAAACCAAAATTTTGAAGGCAGCGCGTGGTTGACCCTTTGCGTCATGTAATATACAGTTTAGCGCAATATCTATAGTAAAAACAGTTTATGTGAACTTACATGAAAATTGCATCGGCACATTGCTCGCAGAACGGATGGCCGATGGGGCAGTAATGTTCTGGAGTGGCGACCGCGTACTGGAAGGCGCAGCGTGGGTAGGCCCCACACAAGGTGGACCGACGACCTGGTGAAGGTCGCGGGAATCCGCTGGATGCGGAAGGCACAGGACCGGTCGTTGTTGCGATGCTTGGGGGAGGCCTATGTCCAGCAGTGGACGTCTTTCGGCTGAAATGATGATGAATGATGACATGAAAATCACGTGCCGCCTTCAAAATTTTGGTTTATGTTAGGATTTTAAAATACATACAATGATTATTTTTTACTTTTTAGTTAAGGTTTTTGAAGTCGGTTTTTTTTTTTTGTTAAAAAGTTTTTATTTCATACTTTTTAGTTGAAAATTGCGAGGGTTGATTCATAAATGTTTATATAACCAATTTGACATTATTTTGTTTACTAACCTTTGCTATCCCACTGCTGGGCAAAGGTCTCACTCATGTTCTTCCAAACGTCCAATCACTATCGTGAAAAAAAAACACGCATATCGGCCAAGAATTCTCAGAAAAACGAACCAATGAGCAGATCATCTAGATAGGCGAAGCTAAAATAAACTGATTTATTGAATCTGGTTAAAAAACTACTCAACCTAAGTCAATAAAATTTATATGGGACCACCGCGCGGACTTTCTCTACCAAATAAAAAAACAACCACGTAAATCGGCCCACAAATCTCGGAGTAATCGGTGTACATACATAAAAAAAAAACCCGCGGAATACATAACCTCCTCCTTTTTTTAAAGTCGGTTAAAAAGCACTAGTGCGATAATATAATGACAAAAGCACGCGTGCGTGAACCTAAAAGCGATCTTAACTTTACGAGCAAGTGTGTTGAAAATGGTATGAATGTAAGACATGTCAATAAAGGTGTCGGGAGTAGTCCGCGGCGCGCTGCGCGTGATCCGCGGGCGCAGCGTGCGCGCGCGCGGCTGTGCGCTGGCGCTGCTGCGCGAGCTGCTGGCCGCCGCGCCCGGCTGCCTCGCCGACCACGCCGCGCGCGTCATCCGGGCCCTCACGCCCGCGCTCACGTGAGTCCTTCACTCTTGCCTATGTGCACTAGAGGTGGTGATCCGCGGGCGCAGCGTGCGCGCGCGCGGCTGTGCGCTGGCGCTGCTGCGCGAGCTGCTGGCCGCCGCGCCCGGCTGCCTCGCCGACCACGCCGCGCGCGTCATCCGGGCCCTCACGCCCGCGCTCACGTGAGTCCTTCACTCTTGCCTATGTGCACTAGAGGTGGTGATCCGCGGGCGCAGCGTGCGCGCGCGCGGCTGTGCGCTGGCGCTGCTGCGCGAGCTGCTGGCCGCCGCGCCCGGCTGCCTCGCCGACCACGCCGCGCGCGTCATCCGGGCCCTCACGCCCGCGCTCACGTGAGTCCTTCACTCTTGCCTATGTGCACTAGAGGTGGTGATCCGCGGGCGCAGCGTGCGCGCGCGCGGCTGTGCGCTGGCGCTGCTGCGCGAGCTGCTGGCCGCCGCGCCCGGCTGCCTCGCCGACCACGCCGCGCGCGTCATCCGGGCCCTCACGCCCGCGCTCACGTGAGTCCTTCACTCTTGCCTATGTGCACTAGAGGTGGTGATCCGCGGGCGCAGCGTGCGCGCGCGCGGCTGTGCGCTGGCGCTGCTGCGCGAGCTGCTGGCCGCCGCGCCCGGCTGCCTCGCCGACCACGCCGCGCGCGTCATCCGGGCCCTCACGCCCGCGCTCACGTGAGTCCTTCACTCTTGCCTATGTGCACTAGAGGTGGTGATCCGCGGGCGCAGCGTGCGCGCGCGCGGCTGTGCGCTGGCGCTGCTGCGCGAGCTGCTGGCCGCCGCGCCCGGCTGCCTCGCCGACCACGCCGCGCGCGTCATCCGGGCCCTCACGCCCGCGCTCACGTGAGTCCTTCACTCTTGCCTATGTGCACTAGAGGTGGTGATCCGCGGGCGCAGCGTGCGCGCGCGCGGCTGTGCGCTGGCGCTGCTGCGCGAGCTGCTGGCCGCCGCGCCCGGCTGCCTCGCCGACCACGCCGCGCGCGTCATCCGGGCCCTCACGCCCGCGCTCACGTGAGTCCTTCACTCTTGCCTATGTGCACTAGAGGTGGTGATCCGCGGGCGCAGCGTGCGCGCGCGCGGCTGTGCGCTGGCGCTGCTGTGCGCTGGCGCTGCTGCGCGAGCTGCTGGCCGCCGCGCCCGGCTGCCTCGCCGACCACGCCGCGCGCGTCATCCGGGCCCTCACGCCCGCGCTCACGTGAGTCCTTCACTCTTGCCTATGTGCACTAGAGGTGGTGATCCGCGGGCGCAGCGTGCGCGCGCGCGGCTGTGCGCTGGCGCTGCTGCGCGAGCTGCTGGCCGCCGCACCCGGCTGCCTCGCCGACCACGCCGCGCGCGTCATCCGGGCCCTCACGCCCGCGCTCACGTGAGTCCTTCACTCTTGCCTATGTGCACTAGAGGTGGTGATCCGCGGGCGCAGCGTGCGCGCGCGCGGCTGTGCGCTGGCGCTGCTGCGCGAGCTGCTGGCCGCCGCGCCCGGCTGCCTCGCCGACCACGCCGCGCGCGTCATCCGGGCCCTCACGCCCGCGCTCACGTGAGTCCTTCACTCTTGCCTATGTGCACTAGAGGTGGTGATCCGCGGGCGCAGCGTGCGCGCGCGCGGCTGTGCGCTGGCGCTGCTGCACGAGCTGCTGGCCGCCGCGCCCGGCTGCCTCGCCGACCACGCCGCGCGCGTCATCCGGGCCCTCACGCCCGCGCTCACGTGAGTCCTTCACTCTTGCCTATGTGCACTAGAGGTGGTGATCCGCGGGCGCAGCGTGCGCGCGCGCGGCTGTGCGCTGGCGCTGCTGCGCGAGCTGCTGGCCGCCGCGCCCGGCTGCCTCGCCGACCACGCCGCGCGCGTCATCCGGGCCCTCACGCCCGCGCTCACGTGAGTCCTTCACTCTTGCCTATGTGCACTAGAGGTGGTGATCCGCGGGCGCAGCGTGCGCGCGCGCGGCTGTGCGCTGGCGCTGCTGCGCGAGCTGCTGGCCGCCGCGCCCGGCTGCCTCGCCGACCACGCCGCGCGCGTCATCCGGGCCCTCACGCCCGCGCTCACGTGAGTCCTTCACTCTTGCCTATGTGCACTAGAGGTGGTGATCCGCGGGCGCAGCGTGCGCGCGCGCGGCTGTGCGCTGGCGCTGCTGCGCGAGCTGCTGGCCGCCGCGCCCGGCTGCCTCGCCGACCACGCCGCGCGCGTCATCCGGGCCCTCACGCCCGCGCTCACGTGAGTCCTTCACTCTTGCCTATGTGCACTAGAGGTGGTGATCCGCGGGCGCAGCGTGCGCGCGCGCGGCTGTGCGCTGGCGCTGCTGCGCGAGCTGCTGGCCGCCGCGCCCGGCTGCCTCGCCGACCACGCCGCGCGCGTCATCCGGGCCCTCACGCCCGCGCTCACGTGAGTCCTTCACTCTTGCCTATGTGCACTAGAGGTGGTGATCCGCGGGCGCAGCGTGCGCGCGCGCGGCTGTGCGCTGGCGCTGCTGCGCGAGCTGCTGGCCGCCGCGCCCGGCTGCCTCGCCGACCACGCCGCGCGCGTCATCCGGGCCCTCACGCCCGCGCTCACGTGAGTCCTTCACTCTTGCCTATGTGCACTAGAGGTGGTGATCCGCGGGCGCAGCGTACGCGCGCGCGGCTGTGCGCTGGCGCTGCTGCGCGAGCTGCTGGCCGCCGCGCCCGGCTGCCTCGCCGACCACGCCGCGCGCGTCATCCGGGCCCTCACGCCCGCGCTCACGTGAGTCCTTCACTCTTGCCTATGTGCACTAGAGGTGGTGATCCGCGGGCGCAGCGTGCGCGCGCGCGGCTGTGCGCTGGCGCTGCTGCGCGAGCTGCTGGCCGCCGCGCCCGGCTGCCTCGCCGACCACGCCGCGCGCGTCATCCGGGCCCTCACGCCCGCGCTCACGTGAGTCCTTCACTCTTGCCTATGTGCACTGCAGACTACAGGCGGGTAGCTCCCACACAAATAGATACCAGTGCCAACACAATTTCGGGTAATCTCTTGAGTGTATCTATCTCTTGCATGTTGTATCCACTTCTAGAAGGATAAGGACTTGGTCATGTCCTTGAAACCACTACTATATTGTTAACAAAAAAGTGTTTTATCCAGTTTAGTGGATCATTACAAAAAAAATAAAAATAAAAAAACACTTCACCATCGTGCAGGGCATTTCAAAGCCTTTCTCAGTACGCCTTATGACTTGTTTCTGTTAATACTGTAACAAAAACCCACAAAAATGCCTTGTTGTGCTATTTCTAACTGCAGAAATAAAAGCTGTAAAGTACATTTGATTAAAGTTCATTTTTAAAAATTAATGACGTCAATATGTAAGGCGTACTTTGTTCGAAAGTTGCCACGCATTAATCGCAAGTAAATTCTACTCTATTTCTGTGGTAGGTCCGGATGGATACATATTCCGGACCAGCATCACTTGCGTTATTGATGGATGTATGTCCACCCGCAACTCTGATACCGGTCCGACAACTCTGACAGTATTTATGCCTGAGGCAAAGAAGGAACACGCACTGAGCGTAGCGGAACTGAATCGAGTGTGTACAGGAAGCTCAATCATAACCGTTATAAACTATAGGCTGATCCCACAAATCTTAAAATACTTGTTTGAATTTTAACAAAGTCAATACAATAAACAATAGTAATAATGGCTGCATGGTCGAACACATCTTAATAATTAATGAAGAGCATGTTTTAATTTCAAACTGGTGTTTTAAATGAAATGCTGTTAAAAAGAACAGCGTCATGTGCTTAATGTTTCATCAGTGACAAGAGCACGGCATCGTCCATGAAGATCGAGACGCTAGTGTTCGTGGTGTGCCTTGTCCGCGGGCACCCGGCGGCCACCATGCGGCCGCACGTGGCAGCCCTGCTGCCCGCCGTGCTGTGCTGTGTGCACGACCCCTTCTACAAGGTCACTGCGGAGGCTCTGCGCGTACTGCAGACGCTCGTCAAAGTTATGCGTCCGCTGGGTAAGGGTTTTATGTATGTTTTTTGTTTGGCAATTGGGTATTTAACTATTACTGAATATTGAAGTAAAACTTTTTTACGCACGCTTGACTTGGGGAGTAAGCTGGTGAATGCGTTACGAAAAGTGTGATCGGATGAGGTTAACGGAGGGGGTGGTGCGGGACGCGGAGAACGAGACGCGCGCGACGACCGGCCACGACACAGCGCCGGCAGATGTACGCGCGCCGCGCCGCCATTCCTTTGTTCTCATTGAAATAGTATTGAGGGAGATATAAGTTAGTGAAGTTTTACTTCAGTCGTGTGATCTAAAACACACTCGTTTTTTTAAAATCAATTTTTCAATTTCATTTTTAGGGTTCCGTCCTACAAGGAACCCTTATAGTTTCGTCATGTCCGTCCGTCTGTCCGTCTGTCCTAATCATTTACAGCTTAATAACTTCTACAGTTATAAACATAAGTAAATGAAATTTTGTTAAAAAATGGTTTAGATATAGATGTCAATTTTAAAAGAATAAAAAAATCTTGATAATGTATTTTAGGGGTGGCGCCCATACATGTGAAATGGGGATGAAAATTTTTTTTTCGCTGCACCCCCTCGTGTGGGGTATCATTGAATAGGTCTACTAAAATGAAGGTAATGTTTCATACATAAATATTTTATCAGTGACAAGAGCACGGCATCGTCCATGAAGATCGAGACGCTAGTGTTCGTGGTGTGCCTTGTCCGCGGGCACCCGGCGAAATACAGTTCGCCAAAGTGGCTTGCAATGTGTCCCCCCCCTGCCATTTCTAAATTATGCAACGTAGAAACTTATCTTCCACATTGATAGACCTTTCTAAAAACTCTCTTTTAAAATTATTTCGAGTATAATGTGATTATAAATTTTTGAGTTATAGTGAGAAAACTGAAAAATACTTAAGACGTCCTAGTTCATAGGTCATTGACCTTAGAGAAAAATGATCTTGGCAAATAATGCTCCTTTAGTTACTTTCTATTTAAAAAAATCACAAAAAGAAACTTTGTGTTATATTGATATGACACACATCTTAAATTTAGGTTCTTAAATTTAGCGCTAGGTGGCGCTGTTTGCAAAAACTAAAATAGCAATGATGAATATTCGATTTGATTCGTTTGTATAGATATATTAGACCTATTTAAGGAACCCTATAATACTGAGCAAGGCCCGACATGCTCTTGGCTGGTTTTTATTCTTTATTATTATAAAAATTATACGATTTGTTAAAAAATCATAAAATAAATGACAAAATATACACGCTTTTTAAGGTTTTGGAGAGAGAATTTTCTGTCCTTGTCGCGCGAAACTTACTTTGTACTGAGTGGTGTATCTTTGAGATGGCGTTAATACGTTATGACGTCAGATGGTAGTAGTGCTGTCTCTGTCTATTAAACAATCTTGAAACGTTAATAACTTGGCCGCTTGGGCATTATTAAAATTATTTCATTAGTGCTTCGAGGGTTCCGTACCTTCCTTGGATGTATAAAAAGTTATTTATTTAGTTATTCATCTTCCACCTCAAAAATCAAACTTGTTTGTTTGTGAAGGAATATTGAGATAAAAAAAACTGTGCTAGTTAGAAAAAGCATGACCTTATTCTGCGAGGAAGTGATGCTCGCTAAGGAGGCGGCGGAGAGGGAGCGATAGGCGACCACCTCCTTCCCATCCCGCAGGACACGGACCGGGAATCGCAGCAGGGCGTACGCAGACCTCCAGCCACCATAGGTGGAGGCCTGCGGGTGACTGACTCGGGGTAGACCGCCGCCCGATTAGTCAAGGCCCGTGACGGTAGTGGCGCGTCGAGTTCCGCGCGCGCCAGTCGGAAGAAAAGTGCGACTGATGCTAGGCCGCACGGGGAGAAGGGGCTCGCCTACTAGTGGCGAGCTGCGACCTGACGGGGGTGGATGGAGACTGCAGATCGTATCCCACGCCCCCGGCCAAAGGTTAGCAGAGGAACACCGTGGTGGTTTTAGTCGGTAAGAGGTACACTGGCTCCGATACCCCGGCGGAGTGCGTCCATGAGGATTTCACCACGTAAAAAAAAGCCGTGTCTCGCAGTGCCAGCCATTGTCCAATGACAGATGTTGTATTCCACTCAGACACTTGTTAAACTAGGTAATTTCTGATGTTATGGAGAAATACGCATACCATTACACCATATCTCTATGCCTTATCCAGACCATCATACTATCAGACCGTCATACTCCGTGCCTTATCCAGACCAGATCGAAAGCAGCAATGCCGACGTGCGTCGCGTGGAGCCACCTCCGGAAGAGTTACAGCAGTTCATCCCGGCCATGTACGAGTGCACGCTGGTCCGGCTTCGTGCCACGGACATGGACCAAGAGGTCAAAGAACGAGCTATAGCCGCCTGCGGACAACTGCTCTGCCATTTCGGTGATTATTTGCAAGTATGTAATTAATGTATTTCAATATATAATTATTGTACAATATATTTAATCGATTGCGACTGGTTTCGATTGTGTCAATTTTGCTATGGGCTCTATTATATTCTGCAGAACCGCCATACAATTTTGTCTGTGTTTGCCTCAGTGATGTTCATGTGAAAAAAATATAGATATGATATATTAAAATGTTGTAATCAGCCTTAAATGTGCGTTTCGTTTCTGCTAGTAAAACTTTAACTTGGAATGTTATGTTATAATGGCAAGATTATCTATGTATCGAATAAAATATATCGATTTCAAATATCGAGGGCAAATATCGAATATTTATTAAAATGAAAGCTTGCAAAATCGATATTTTTATCGATCATCCCTAGTTTGCCTTCTACGGCTTGATGCCGTAATGAATAAAACTTGTCTTTAAGAACACTATCTTGTTTATGATTTATCTCGTTAGATGAGCGATTTTGTGTAATTTTTTTCACAAGCATTAAAAATTGACTCAACATAGAAGTCCTTGAGATTTAACTGGTCTAGAAACAACAGTTTTTTTTTGTTTTTTTTTCCCACATGTGATTTCTTTTGCAGCACGAGCTCCCAGTCTGTCTCCCAATATTCTTAGAGCGACTTCGCAATGAAATTACTCGCTTGACTACAGTGAAAGCTCTGACTAAAGTTGCTTCATCGCCTTTGAGAATCGATCTGACACCTATTCTGGCAAGTATAACATAACAATAACTGATCCAAATATTTTCATTAGAATATTTGATATTTTAATATTGTTGTTTATTATAGGCTGATGTCGTGCCAATCCTTGGATCTTTCCTGAGAAAAAACCAAAGGGCTCTGAAGTTGTCTACTTTAGTCCTTCTGGATACACTTGTACAGAATTATAGCAACGCCATAAGCATCGAGCTTTTAAGTAAGGTATGTTCAATTTTATCTATCATAAATAAATAGATTTATTTTACACCAGATGTGGGCATCCTTTAGAAAGTCGCGGGCTAAACTTTTGAACGTTCACGAAGTCGCGAGCCGTAGTAAGACGTGTATAGGAAAATCAACGGTTTATTTTATGAACTTTTTAGACTTCGAAGTTAAATAAAAAAGATAGATTGTACCTATTTACTAACAATGAACTGGACTAGTTTTGCATTCTGCCAATGTGCACTGGGTACTGCACTCTAGTAGTGACATTTAATTGACGACATTAACTTTGGATAATTTCTCACAATTTGATAAAAAATAATTTTTTTCTTAATTTCTACAAAATATAGGGATAAGTTGTAAGCTTAAACATAGCAAATTAAAGTAAGAAGCCAGTCTGAAAGACTAGATTTGGTATAGTTAAAAATGTAAATCCCAGACAAATGTTATACCATCAGGAGTCCCGCAGGGCTCGCATATGGGTCCCTTGTTATTTTTAATTTTTATAAATGATTTAGCGAGTTTATTAGAATGTAGATTTAACATGTACGCCGATGACTTAAAATTGTACCAAATAGTGAACTGCACAGAAGATCAAATAAAACTGCAAAATGAAATTGATAAAGTCTCCAGGTGGTGTACTGAGAATCACATGCTTTTGAATGTTAGTAAATGTAAGCATATTAAATTTACAAGAAAAAGAAATCCAACTATTGCAACATACTCAATTGACAGTGTACCCCTGGAAGAGGTAGCGTCTATCCGCGACTTGGGCGTAATTATGGATTGTCAACTTAAATTTAGACACCATACAGACAATATAGTTCAAAAAGCCTCGCGTTTATCAGGTTTCATATCAAGACAGCTCAAAGCATTTAAAGATCCATATGTCATAATACCGGTTTATAATTGTATCGTTCGCAGTATATTAGAGTATGGAAGTCCAGTATGGAATCCAACATACGATGTTTATTCTTGTAAATTGGAGCGAGTTCAAAAACGTTTTTTGTACCAACTAACCTATGTCAACAACAAATGTAAACACCTCAAGTCCTATGAGTCAAGATTGATACAATTCGGAATGTCAACATTACATTCTAGAAGAAAAGCTGCGGATGTTGTGTATCTGTATAAATTAATAAATGGATTCATAGACTGTGCAAGCTTACTTGAGAGAGTACAACTTGCTGTACCACGTCAGAACAGTCGCTTGTGTAATAGGCATACATTTGCGATGCCTCTTTGCAGAACTAATATTGGGCAACATGCACCATTCTATAGAATGTTTTCTGGCTACAATGGCATAAGGCAACATTTTGATATTTTCTCTGGTAACTTAGCTTCAGCCAAAATAATAATAAAGAAGAGTATTGGGCGTATTGGGAGTCATTCGACTAATACGTAGTTTGATGGCTCTTTTGTTTTGTTTTGTTAATAATTTAATTAACATTCAGTAAATCTGAATTGTTGAACTCATTATTTTAATGCATGCTGTGTTCACTATTTTAGGGCATGCAATTTATTTCTTATGTATAAGATGTTTCAATGTACAAGTGATTATTGTCTTGTCCGATTTGTGAACCATTAAAAAAAAAAAAAAAAAAAATTTACGATTCCTAGACACCACTGACGTAGTAGTAGAGCTCCTTTGTGAAAGAGCTCGTCCGGGGTAGTACTACCACCGTGCCTACTTCTCCGCCAAATAGTGATGCTTGCATTGCTGTGTTTCGGTCTGAAGGGTACGGGTGCCGGTGAAATTACAATCACATGAGACTTTCCATCTTCATGTCTCAGTTTGGCGAACCGACTTGCGGTACCATTTAGGCAACAGCCTTTTTTTTTTTTTTTGTTTTCGGGTGGAAATCCTCATGGATACCCTCCGTCTGGGGATGGCGGAGGGGTATGTCGGACTCTTACCGACTAAAACCACACGGTGGCCATCCTCTGCACAAAATAGAGGAGCTCCGGGAACTCCATTGGACCGCGCCCCTCTAGTGCTATGCCTTTGGCACGTCCCGGGAATAACAATATTTTTCCCCACAGTAGCACGCGACCACCACGTACTGCTGTCTTCCCCAGGGTCGCTTAATAGACGCCTCGAGTCCCCCAACTCTAAGCGTCCACGATCCCGAAGGTCCCCTGCCAAATGTGGTAGCAGGGGATGCGGCCCTTCGCCCTATCTGGGCCTTGCACCAGGGCGGTTGCCTCCCCGGCGCCTCCTTCTCCGAGCGGGATCGGCCCTCTCCCGATCTCGTTCTGCGGCCTCCTTCTGAAGCATAACGTTCTCGCAGAAGGAAGCCATGGCCCTCCAAGCCGTCGGATCTGCCAGCATAGCCGACACTACTGCTGGCAGAGAAAGATCTTGCCCGATCCAGCTGACCAGGTCCCGCCGCTCGGAGCCCCACGCAGGGCACTCCTCCAGCGTATGCTGTGCGGTGTCTTGGTCACACCCACAATGGTGGCAATTTGCCGTGGCTTCGCGTCCGATCATATTCAGGTACTCACCGAAGCAACCGTGCCCGGTGAATACCTGAGTAAGTCGGTAGGTGACGCGCTCACTCCTCTCCAGCCAGGCCTCAAAGCACGGCAGGACAGCTTCGACCACTCGCTTCTGCGCATACTGCGGCCCTTCCAGCCGCTCGCGCCACGTCTCGATCGCGTGTCGTCGCTCCTGCCGCCTCAGCATCTCAAACGCCCTCGCGGGGGCGTTCCCACCGTTCTGGCGGATGGTACGAATCCGGTCGTAGACCCTCGCATCCATATCCGCCAAGATGTCTAACGGCGGAAAGCGTGCCAGGACAGTTGCCGCCTCAAAGGATACCGTTCGGTATCCTCGTGCGATCCGTATGGCCACTTTACGCTGCAGGCTGTTGAATTTTGCCTTTGAGCGCTGGACGCCTGACAGTCGGTGTGACCATACAGGCGCCCCATAAAGGGCCATAGACCGCACGACTTCCGCGTAGAGGCGGCGAACTTCCTCCCGAGGTCCTCCAAGATTGGGCAGTAGTTTGTGCAGTGCACCAGCTACCCTCTCGATCCGGGGGACCAGGCGATTGAAATGCTCCCCAAAGGCCCAGCGACTGTCCAGGAAGAGGCCAAGGTACTTCATACATCGGCCCACCTGGACTTGTGCATCACCAACGCGAACCGTCGAGCAGGGTGGTTCCCTACCCCGTCGTAGGTTGTGAAACCATAGCGCCTCGGTTTTCTGGGGCGCTATTTGTAGCCCTAGCTCACGGATTTTGTCCACGACTTTTGCCACCCCGAGCTCAGCAAGCCGGATGGTCCCATCAAAAGTGTCCCCACCGGCCAGCACCAAAGTGTCGTCAGCGTAACAAACGACACTGACGCTAGCGGGGAGGTCGACACGCAGGACCGCGTCGTATGCAAGGTTCCACAAGAGCGGGCCGAGAACCGACCCCTGTGGAACCCCAGAACTTATCCCTCTGCGATGAACACAACCATCCCTACCCACATAGCGAACGTGCCTGTCGCGAAGATAGGCCCCAACAATGCCTTGCAGGTATGGGGGCACACAATGGTGTACAAGTGCCCCCCTAATAGCGCCCCAGGGCAAGGAGTTAAAGGCGTTGACGATGTCAATACTTATCGCCAACGCCACTCCACACCGGGATACTGCCTGCTCCGACAGCGAGCGAACACCTAAGATCGCGTCCACTGTTGATCGCCGCTGCCGGAAGCCATACTGACTTTCGGCAAGGTCGGGACCGACCCGCGACAGGTGCTCAACGAGGCGTTCGGCAACTATTCTCTCGAATAGCTTGGATGCCTCATCGAGCAGGCATATGGGACGGTATGCAGAAGGCGAATCTGCGGCTCTGCCTTCCTTCTTTATAAGGACCAATCCGGCCTCCTTCCAACCGGAGGGGAACACGCTGTGACGGAGACAGCTTGTGAACAACCGCCTCAGCCTGCCCCCAGAGCAGCCATAGCTAGCACCCAGGCTCGACCCGGAATACCGTCAGGTCCAGGTGCCGTGTTATGAGCCCTCAGGCGACTAACGGCCCGGTCCAGCTCCCCTTCTGTCACCTCCAAGTCCTCGGACCAATCCGGTGATGCAGTTGGGGGCACTGAAGGGCAGTCCCGGACTGCTGGGAATAGTGTATGGACAACTCTACCCAACAAGTCCGGTTCCAGGGTTTCCGTAAGTGGGGGGACCCACGGACGTAGCTTGCCAATGACTACCTTGTATGGTTTCCCCCACGGATCCCTGTTTAGGCCCTCCAGGAGTTCACTCCAGGACCGAACCCTGGCGTTCTCGATGGCGATTTGGAACGCCTTCGTAGCCGCCCGATATGCCGCATAATTGATGGCTATCTCTTCGGTTGTAGCTCGACGTCGTCGCCGGGTTCGTGTGTACCTGCGTCGAGACCTCAGACACGCCGCGTGAAGTTGCACGAGTTCATCTGACCACCAGTACACTGACCGAGACCCACCGCGCCTGACCCGGGGCATTGAGGCATCACAAATTGCCGTCATGGCTTCCCGAAACCAGGCCGCTTCCGCCTCTGGATCGGGAAAGACCCCTTCAGAGTCTGGACTCTCCGACCATGCCGCGACGTAGGCAGCTGCGATGAGTAGATCTTGGTCTAACAGCTTGAGGGACCAACGCCGCGGCAAAATGTCATGATCTGGGCGGCTGGAGCGGTCTGGAGGATGGAAAGCCACCTCGAGAACGATGTGGCGGTGGTCAGATAGAGTGACCACTTCCTCCGCAACTCTCCATCCAGACACCATGCGGGAAGCAAGAGGACTCGCCCACGACAAGTAGACGATTGACTCCCCCTGCCACCGGACGCATGTGGCCACGGACCCTTGATTCAGAAGGCGAAGATCCAGTCCAGCCGCCCAATCCTGCAACGTCTCTCCCCTGGGCCCGTCCCGGCGGTTTCCCCACACTCTTGAGTGAGCGTTAAAGTCACCCAGGACGAGCACCGGACGAGGTAAGCAAGTGTTACGGATGCAGCGTGCCACCCCGTCCAAGTATCCCTCGTAGTCGGCAAGGCAGATGTTGGGAGAGACGTAGCAACCCACTACAGCCAGAGGACCCCACTCCACAGCGATAAATCCCTGCCCCCTTTCGAGTAAAGTACAGGGAGGGCCACGCTCTGACCCATGAATCCCACCCCAGTAGATGGCAACGGAGCCAGCAGTGTCACCGAACCAACGAGGATGATCCGGGACGTTGTAAGGTTCTGCAACCGCCGCTAAAGCAACCGACCACTCCGCCACAGTTTGCAGAAACAGATGCTGCGCGTTGCGGCAGTGGTTAAGGTTGCCCTGAATTACCTTTAGGGCTGGGAAGGCGAAGTTTCCATAGCCTCCTGAGGGGCACTGCTTGGTGCAGGCGACGGCGCAGAACCAGCCTTAACGGCCTGGCCCGGTTTACCCCTTCTTTTGCCTTTCGGGGCAGAGCATTTCTTGCTCCCCATCCTATGGGTGGTTGGCCGTCCGAGATCCGCGCAGAGCAAGCATCGGAGGATCTGCGCCGTGCACTCTTTCGCCTTGTGGCCAGACTCACCACAAGCGAAGCATCTTGTGCTACGGTCAGATTCACTTCGGCACTGGCGACTGACGTGCCCGAACTCGAAACATCGGTAGCACTGGAGTGGCCTTGCCTCCAATGCCTCGACCCTTGCTGTCGCCCAGCCGATGCGAACGCCCTTATTGGCTACCAGTTTCTTGGCCGTTGCCAGCGGGCAACGGACCCAGACAGTTCCCAGGGAGCGAGAAGAACGACGAATTTCGCCCACTCTCACATCCGCCTCAGGGCACCCGCCTGCCTCAGCAATAGCAGCTGCTACCTCCACAGGCAAGACGGCGTCGTCCAAGTCATATACCCTTATCTCGCTGGTCTTCAATGGACGTGCGATATGCACGTCCATGTCAGCCAAGACTTTCCGCATCCGTGACGCGAGACTCTCCGCTTTGGAACTGCAGTCACTGCCGGTGATTTGTAATAGCATACCACCCGTCATGGTCCGTTTTTGACGGACAGTCTCAATCCCTATGTCGGAAAGTTTTATGCGCTGCTTTGCTGCAGCCATAACTGTCGCATATGTTGCAGCACAACCCTCCGGCACTGTAAGGGCAATTGCTGCTGACGCAGGTACAGCTGGCAACTTTTGAGCCCCTCCTTTTTTCCCTCCTTTCGCTTGCATCTGTTGCTGGGAGGTCCCTCCCGACGATGACAAGGCGGATGACCCAGGTGCAGCCACCGTTGTCCCCTTGGGTTGGGAAGGAGGAGACGCTTTCTTCCCTTTCTTGCCCGCTATTGTAGCCCAGGAGTGCGAATCAGAAGCTGATGTCGACGGCTGCGGTTCCTGACTAGGCACAGGGGGTAGTTCTTCCAGAGCAGGCTGCGTAGGCTTCGGCCCCTTCGTGTGCTTGCCCTTTCCCTTCCCTTTCTTTTTCATTGCCGCCTCCATGGCAGAGTCTGTCTGTGCTCGAACAGCAGATTCCGACCCACTCTTCGCGGCGTCTGCAGCCAATGGTGGCCGAAGACGCTGCTCAGGAGGCAGCCTGCTCTCCAACGCCTCGAACCGAGCATTCAACATGCCCCCGGCACGTAGCATGATGGGTTGCATCAGCTCCTCGAATGACGTTGAAGACAAACCACCCCCATTAGGATTCACTGCCTTGGGTGACGAGTCGGACTTTGATGTTGTTTGACTCTGATCTTCACTCTTCCGACGGAGGACATCAAGTTCCTCCGTCAGTTTTTCAAGTCTTATTGAAAGGCTGGTGAGCTGCGAACGCAAGTCCGCGTTCTGTCTCTCCAGTCTTTCAACATCAGCAGTGGCAGAGGTGCGCTGCACAATCTCTTCTACCGCCGCCTGTACCGTCCGTGCCGCTACCCGAAGGCTATGGGCATAACTGCCTTTAAGGTTACGGGTGGCACCCGGACCCTGGACAAGGTGGTATTGAAGTTGTTATGGGCAAAAGGTAACCGCTTAACATCAGGTGGGCCTTTAGCTCGTTTCGCCATCCTATACTATAAAAAAAATAAAAAAAACGTGTGTAAATGAAGTTTTCTCAGAAGAATATGGATGTTTTCGAATTTCTTCTATCGTGTCGACATGAGCTACTTAAAGATGATAGCTCATGCCGTAGGAAAAAGATAAGCCAGTCAGAAGGTTGGTAGTGGCGCTGACTGCCCAGGTTGCGCCGGACGACCAATTAAATATCGTCACTCGTGGAGGCTCGTGGTGTTTTCGAGTGAAATATCATTTTAATAACGGACAAAGTTAAACTGTATTTATACAAAACCATTCTATAATAATTTCCTGAGAAATCTTCGTCTATATCTGGCGACCCTGGATACTAATTGTTTTGTTAGACTGTAC
Source organism: Asteroscopus sphinx (assembly GCA_949699075.1). Taxonomy (NCBI): domain Eukaryota; kingdom Metazoa; phylum Arthropoda; class Insecta; order Lepidoptera; family Noctuidae; genus Asteroscopus; species Asteroscopus sphinx. The sequence continues at coordinate 14,103,139 of OX453001.1, forward strand.
ATAATGATAAATGTATGGTGCCCTTTGTAGGTGCTAATGGAAGTGCCGGCGCTGGTGTGCGAGGCGGACCTGCACTGCGCGCAGACCGCGCTCACGCTGGTGCGCGGCGCGTGCGTGCGCTGCCCCGCGGCGCTCACGCCCGAGGCGCGCCACGCGCTCACGCCCAACATACTGGCACTCGCCAAGTCGCCGCTGCTGCAAGGTATGTGCAGCCGGGCGCGCTCACGCCCAACATACTGGCACTCGCCAAGTCGCCGCTGCTGCTAGGTATGTGCAGCCGGGCGCGCTCACGCTGGTGCGCGGCGCGTGCGTGCGCTGCCCCGCGGCGCTCACGCCCGAGGCGCGCCACGCGCTCACGCCCAACATACTGGCACTCGCCAAGTCGCCGCTGCTGCAAGGTATGTGCAGCCGGGCGCGCTCACGCCCAACATACTGGCACTCGCCAAGTCGCCGCTGCTACAAGGTATGTGCAGCCGGGCGCGCTCACGCTGGTGCGCGGCGCGTGCGTGCGCTGCCCCGCGGCGCTCACGCCCGAGGCGCGCCACGCGCTCACGCCCAACATACTGGCACTCGCCAAGTCGCCGCTGCTGCAAGGTATGTGCAGCCGGGCGCGCTCACGCCCAACATACTGGCACTCGCCAAGTCGCCGCTGCTGCAAGGTATGTGCAGCCGGGCGCGCTCACGCCCAACATACTGGCACTCGCCAAGTCGCCGCTGCTGCAAGGTATGTGCAGCCGGGCGCGCTCACGCCCAACATACTGGCACTCGCCAAGTCGCCGCTGCTGCAAGGTATGTGCAGCCGGGCGCGCTCACGCCCAACATACTGGCACTCGCCAAGTCGCCGCTGCTGCAAGGTATGTGCATCCGGGCGCGCTCACGCTGGTGCGCGGCTCGTGCGTGCGCTGCCCCGCGGCGCTCACGCCCGAGGCGCGCCACGCGCTCACGCCCAACATACTGGCACTCGCCAAGTCGCCGCTGCTACAAGGTATGTGCAGCCGGGCGCGCTCACGCCCAACATACTGGCACTCGCCAAGTCGCCGCTGCTGCAAGGTATGTGCAGCCGGGCGCGCTCACGCTGGTGCGCGGCGCGTGCGTGCGCTGCCCCGCGGCGCTCACGCCCGAGGCGCGCCACGCGCTCACGCCCAACATACTGGCACTCGCCAAGTCGCCGCTGCTGCAAGGTATGTGCAGCCGGGCGCGCTCACGCCCAACATACTGGCACTCGCCAAGTCGCCGCTGCTGCAAGGTATGTGCAGCCGGGCGCGCTCACGCTGGTGCGCGGCGCGTGCGTGCGCTGCCCCGCGGCGCTCACGCCCGAGGCGCGCCACGCGCTCACGCCCAACATACTGGCACTCGCCAAGTCGCCGCTGCTGCAAGGTATGTGCAGCCGGGCGCGCTCACGCTGGTGCGCGGCGCGTGCGTGCGCTGCCCCGCGGCGCTCACGCCCGAGGCGCGCCACGCGCTCACGCCCAACATACTGGCACTCGCCAAGTCGCCGCTGCTGCAAGGTATGTGCAGCCGGGTGCGCTCACGCTGGTGCGCGGCGCGTGCGTGCGCTGCCCCGCGGCGCTCACGCCCGAGGCGCGCCACGCGCTCACGCCCAACATACTGGCACTCGCCAAGTCGCCGCTGCTGCAAGGTATGTGCAGCCGGGCGCGCTCACGCCCAACATACTGGCACTCGCCAAGTCGCCGCTGCTGCAAGGTATGTGCAGCCGGGCGCGCTCACGCTGGTGCGCGGCGCGTGCGTGCGCTGCCCCGCGGCGCTCACGCCCGAGGCGCGCCACGCGCTCACGCCCAACATACTGGCACTCGCCAAGTCGCCGCTGCTGCAAGGTATGTGCAGCCGGGTGCGCTCACGCTGGTGCGCGGCGCGTGCGTGCGCTGCCCCGTGGCGCTCACGCCCGAGGCGCGCCACGCGCTCACGCCCAACATACTGGCACTCGCCAAGTCGCCGCTGCTGCAAGGTATGTGCAGCCGGGCGCGCTCACGCCCAACATACTGGCACTCGCCAAGTCGCCGCTGCTACAAGGTATGTGCAGCCGGGCGCGCTCACGCCCAACATACTGGCACTCGCCAAGTCGCCGCTGCTACAAGGTATGTGCAGCCGGGCGCGCTCACGCCCAACATACTGGCACTCGCCAAGTCGCCGCTGCTGCAAGGTATGTGCAGCCGGGCGCGCTCACGCCCAACATACTGGCACTCGCCAAGTCGCCGCTGCTGCAAGGTATGTGCAGCCGGGCGCGCTCACGCTGGTGCGCGGCGCGTGCGTGCGCTGCCCCGCGGCGCTCACGCCCAACATACTGGCACTCGCCAAGTCGCCGCTGCTGCAAGGTATGTGCAGCCGGGCGCGCTCACGCCCAACATACTGGCACTCGCCAAGTCGCCGCTGCTGCAAGGTATGTGCAGCCGGGCGCGCTCACGCCCAACATACTGGCACTCGCCAAGTCGCCGCTGCTGCAAGGTATGTGCAGCCGGGCGCGCTCACGCTGGTGCGCGGCGCGTGCGTGCGCTGCCCCGCGGCGCTCACGCCCGAGGCGCGCCACGCGCTCACGCCCAACATACTGGCACTCGCCAAGTCGCCGCTGCTGCAAGGTATGTGCAGCCGGGCGCGCTCACGCCCAACATACTGGCACTCGCCAAGTCGCCGCTGCTACAAGGTATGTGCAGCCGGGCGCGCTCACGCCCAACATACTGGCACTCGCCAAGTCGCCGCTGCTACAAGGTATGTGCAGCCGGGCGCGCTCACGCTGGTGCGCGGCGCGTGCGTGCGCTGCCCCGCGGCGCTGACGCCCGAGGCGCGCCACGCGCTCACGCCCAACATACTGGCACTCGCCAAGTCGCCGCTGCTGCAAGGTATGTGCAGCCGGGCGCGCTCACGCCCAACATACTGGCACTCGCCAAGTCGCCGCTGCTGCAAGGTATGTGCAGCCGGGCGCGCTCACGCTGGTGCGCGGCGCGTGCGTGCGCTGCCCCGCGGCGCTCACGCCCGAGGCGCGCCACGCGCTCACGCCCAACATACTGGCACTCGCCAAGTCGCCGCTGCTGCAAGGTATGTGCAGCCGGGCGCGCTCACGCCCAACATACTGGCACTCGCCAAGTCGCCGCTGCTACAAGGTATGTGCAGCCGGGCGCGCTCACGCCCAACATACTGGCACTCGCCAAGTCGCCGCTGCTGCAAGGTATGTGCAGCCGGGCGCGCTCACGCCCAACATACTGGCACTCGCCAAGTCGCCGCTGCTGCAAGGTAAGTGAAGCCGGGCGCGCTCTCGCTTAACATACTGGCACTCGCCAAGTGGCCGTTGCTGCAAGGTAAGTGAAGCCGGGCGCGCTCTCGCCCAACATACTGGCACTCGCCAAGTCGCCGTTGCTGCAAGGTATGTGCAGCCGGGTGCGCTCACGTCCAACATACTGGCACTCGCCAAGTCGCCGTTGCTGCAAGGTAAGTGAAGCCGGGCGCGCTCTCGCCCAACATACTGGCACTCGCCAAGTCGCCGCTGCTGCATGATTACGGTTCGTTTCTGTCTCTAGTAGGGCAAGTCGTGGATAGATAAGTTCTTAATTTTGGCCGTGATTAGTACCAAGTAGCTTAACAATTGATACATAACCAGCTCATTACTGTCATACTGCTGGGCACTTTATTAGTAGATAATTTGAAGAATATTAAGCAAGTGATACCTTCATCATCAATCCATTACTGTCCCACTGTAGGGTATGGGCCTCTTCTCAGATCGAGAAGGATTCAGGCCTTAGTCCACCATGCTGGCCTACTGCGGGTTGAGAGACAACACACCCCTTCAGGAGCTTTATGGATTACTCTCATTTTTCTTCACCATTAAAGCAAGTGATAATCTGATCCGCACATGAATCCAAAAAGTCAGAGGTGCAGGCTGGGTTCAAACCGAGACCCTCCTGCATGGCTAGGCTATCACTGCTTAAGGGGAATGTAGCAGCCAAGTGGCGCCCCCATCAATAAATAATGCCAAGTGGCCGTTTTTCGAACTTTTTCTATCTACAACTACAGCGAAGTATAATTTACAGAGTTAATAGTTTCTGATTAAACTACAGGAGATCTACTCCCGTTCAACGATAAACGAACTTTCGTTCCGTCCGATGCGTACACGACGAACGATAGATGTACCTACTACGGTTCATCGTCGTAAACGATTGATTCCCTCGCAGGCATAGACAAGTCATCGTGAGCGAATGCAAAGTCAATCTGAATGAATGTATAGTAACGTCACAGGTAACGTACTGCCATTTTATTAATCGTTTAGTATCGGTTTTTGTTTTGAAGTTGTTTTAGAACAATATAAAATACACATTCATTAAAAATACTTATTTAAATTTGATTTCGTTACCATAGAACTTCAAAAATTAATTATTTTAACTAAAACCTTTTTTACGGAGACTTGCTTGAAAATTCTATTCTTATCCGACCAATTTTAAAAGCTGTTCAACATCATATTATTCCTTACATAGTGGTAGTAACTTAATTTGTTTGACTAATACTTGTGGTTTTTGACATCGAACAGTGACTAAAAATACAACTAGATGGCGTTAACCTCACAATATGATTATATCGTGAAAATATAATTAATATAGGTAGTTATATGAGTATTGTAATCGTCTGTGTATATAGGTAACTAACTAAATATCAGTCTCTACCTACTGATAATGTATGATAACTAACACAAAGTCATTTGCTTCTTTCACAATATTATTATTGTAATTGAATTTGTATTGGACTGAATGGGATTATTGTGTTCATGAATACCTACGACATTATGTTTTTGCAACTTCCACACGGACTGGGTCACGGGCATGATGGGCACAGCTAGGATTGAATAATTTAGTAAATCAATAATGTTTTTGACACATTAAATTTTATTCAAGATTTGCACGGATGTGAAATATTTCTCCACGAAGCATAATACACGGCTTGTACGTCGTCTTCTGCTTCTTTCGAAGGCCTCTTCGCGAAGAACTTCCTCAATTAAAATCAATCGCACCATTACATAACTGAATGTTTGGTTTTGTTAAAACCTATAATAAATATCACAATAACACTGTCCAACATGCTTGGACAGGTAAACACTGCAAAAATAACACAGTCCTTTCATAATTTTACTTTCAATAACTACTAAGATAAATAATAAAAATGATTACGATACTCAAAAGAGACCTCTTGAGCAGTCGCATAATTTGAGGTTAAATTGACGACAAATTCGCTGTCAAATTCAACAGTTCGCCTAAACGATAATTGACCGGAGTAGGGAAAACGAGAGTCAAACGTCAAAACACGATTGTCGCATGCGATATCGTAAAGATAGTTGATCGGAGTAGCAATTGTGCGATGAATGTCACGATTAATCGAATATCGTCAAACGCGAGTAGACTCCCAGTACCTGTACTTCAGTCGTTTAAAACCAATTTTCTATAAATGATGTATTCAGTGAGTAATAATTTTTTTACTGATGGGGGCGCCACTTGCCTGCCACATTTCCCTTAACTATAGATACAGAATAGGAATTTTAGTTTTAGTTTCAGGAATTTGCCATCGATCCTTTAATAGCACTTCGAGGCTTACGGACATGTTTACAATTATTATGTAGGTATTTTTCGGTTGCACCGTACAATATTTACTTGCGTAATCACTAATCGCCTTGTGTTATATTGCGTTGCGAGTCCAATATAACAATGCTTCGAGGGCGCTGTTGCGGCTGCCACGTTACTGTAGTGCATCAAATATGTTCTCAGCGGTCGTGTGCAAAAATAATGCGTCTTTGCTCACTAGATTGCGGGGCAGCGGCAACATGGCCTCTTGAAAGTTATTGCCGACAGGCATAAGAAGAAGAAGGAAGAGAGCCCTTTAGTGCGGCATCTTATGAAACCACCTTGTCCGTAGTAGAATACAAGTACTAACATAGTTTATAAGGCTTATTGTTACTAACATCGTGTTTGTATTGGATTATGTTGTCCGTAAATAAAGTATTTATTATTATTCCATTTATTAATTTTATACACTTATTAATTACATTTTTAAATATTTTTAAAACAGATTATTATTATTCCCTTTATTAACTTAAACAAACTTATAATATACATTTTTAAAGATTAAAAAAAAAAAAAAAAAAAAAGTAGCCCACCGGCATCGGGAACAGGGTCCAAGCTACCGATGGTCAGGACCCCAGAGAAAGGAACCTCCTAACTATGCGTGCCGTTTCAAGGAGTACTGCCTTCTGCATCTGACCCTTGATCCAGCCGCCCAACGAGAGCCTCCTTAGGTGTTGTCGACCAACACCTAAGGAGGCTCTTGGCTATTAAGCCATTGGCCGTGATGACTATTTATTATTATTATTATTATAGGTGGTGCACTGAAGGCGATGCTCGGCGTACTGAGCGCATTGGTAGCGGCTGACGTGGCTGGATGTTCTCGTCGCGAGCTGCTGGCTCTGCTGGTCGCGCCCGTGCATCGCCTACACGAACACAACGCTTCTGCACATCACATCAAACAGGTACTGTGCCAGTAGAATCCTACTCCAATAAAATTTATTAAATACTGAAAGTGCATAAATACTTGCTTGACGGAATAGCGGCCTTAACACGGTCGCTTTATCGCGAGTAAACGACGATTCCTGTGTGAAAGAGCCTGCGTGTAAAGGCATCGGGAAGAGGAAATAAAGTTTTCGTGTTCGCAAGTTTACCCGCACGCAAACCGGCTCGCTCCAAATGCTTCAATTCTTCGAGATAGAGCCAGCGTGTAAAGACCGCTATTACCCCAATGGAGAAAATTTCATATAAATACATATATATTTTTTTGTGCAAATAAATAAATAAATAACAAATTCCCTCTAGTCTGTACTAGTAACCAAAATGAGTAAAAGTATTATACAACGTGTTAATGAAATAACTGAATCGTCTTAAGGCGACATTGTACCCATTACGGCTTGTACACATAGAACGTCCGTTTTACAGGTCCGTTTAAACGTATAAGTTATTAGCGTATGTAGTTGTATGACCGAGTTCACACAGAATACATTATTCCGGATCCAGTAGAAAATACCGATCCGACAAAATAAGCAGCATCCGTTTTACAGGTCCGTTTAAACGTATCTGTTATTAGCTTATGTAGTTGTATGAGCCAGTTCACACACATGACAGTATTCCGGATCCAGTAAAAAATCCCACACACAACGGAAATACTGATCCGTTTTATCGGATCGAAACCGCGCGAGGCTTGGCACGGGGGTGCGTGGGGTGCGGTGTGCTGCACACAGCCGCCATTTGCCGGTTTCATTCCTAGAGTAGTCCTGTAAATGCTGTATGAATATTACCTCCAGTAGCGACGGATCCGTTAAAATCGGTCCTGTAAATGCTGTGTGAATATTACCTCCAGTAGCGACGGATCAGTTAAAAAGGGTCCTGTAAAATCGGACGTTCTATGTGTACGCGCCCTTAGTATGAGCATCTTTTATGGGATAAAAACACACACATAAATCGCTGTTTTTTTTCGCGATTTCATGTTTGTTTCCATAGTAAAGGTTTTCATACTAATGGGTACAATTACCCCTTAAGAGGTTTCAGTTATTTCAATAAAATGTTGTATAGTTTTAAAAAGTATTTTGATATTCTGTTTGGTCTATTGTCAATATGAAATAGGCGTTTTTAAGAATATAGGCTTCGACCTTTTGTCCAACATTTTCGATTAACAAAGTTCATCAAATATTGTTTGCAGGCGTTCCACTCTCTGGCGAAGTGCGTGGCAGCAGTTGTAGTTGAAGGGGGGTCGGATGCATTGGAAGTGGTGCGCGGGTTCCTGCGTGACGCCGCACAGCCCACCTCAGATGCGCATCACATGTTCGCTCTGCTTGCACTCGCTGAGATCGGACGACATCTGTGAGTACACACCCTTTTATTGCCTACTACCCTAGGTCCGTGGCTTCGCCCGCCTAGATGTCGTTTATCGCAAATCCATCAGGAACTGTTCATCTTCCCAGGATAAAAAGTAGCTTATATTTTAATCCGGGTTATTTTCTGTGTGCCAAATTTCATCCAGATCCGTTCATCCCTTACAGCGTGATTGAGTAACAGACATCTAAACATCTTCATAAACTTTCACATTTATAATATTAGTAGGAAATAGGATTCTAGCCGTTGCGTTGCAATCCTTAGGCATGATTGCACCAACGATAATTCTCTGGTTATTACCGTTTACCCACAAGTCGAGTTAATTTTTCGAGTAAGCTAAAGTAAGAATTTGTTACATATCAAAACAGGAAGGCCTTCAAGTCAAGGTCCATCAGTGTTACGTATTGCAGTAGTTTGATGATACCAAATATTCAAGTTGACCGATCCGATCTACCTTTCCCATCTCGGAATGAGGATTTTTAATTATTCTTGTATACCACATCATACATATTTAAATATCAGTCAATCATTTAGTGTTCTTTAGGAACATGAATAAAATTAGCTGATATAACTTGCAGAGATTTAAGCTCCATACCAAACTTGAAGGAGGTCCTCCTGAGTTCATTCACACCATCGTCTGAGGAGGTGAAGTCGGCTGCTAGCTACGCTCTCGGCTCCGTTGCAGTGGGCAATCTGCCTGAGTTTCTACCCTTCATTCTGGGAGAGATCGAAGCGCAGCCTAAACGACAGTACCTTCTGTTACACTCTTTGAGAGAGGTAAGAATACAACGTGTTATTGTAATAACTGTTTTTAACCTGTTTTACCTCTCAAGGGGTCATTGAACTCATCAATATGAATAGCTTTTAATATGGTAAAACACTTGAAATCACGATAAAAAAAGTTAGTCCCTACATTTTGTCGGTTTATGTGAACACAAATGTAGGGAGCAGCAGATTTTTTTTCGTGATATCTGATTTGGTCCCATAGTAAAATTTGTTCAAACTGATGAGTACAATGACCCCTTAAGAGGTTTTCAGTTATTTCAATACCACTTTGTATATTGTTAAAAGATATTCGAGGATGTCTGTTAAAATATCGCAACATTAATTAAATCTATGCTGTGTGCGTTTTCAGATAATCTCATGTGAATCATGCACCCCTGAGGGTGTCGAAGCTTTAAGGCCCTTCATCCCTGAAATCTGGGTGCAGCTGTCCAAACACTGTCAGTGTGCGGAGGAAGGATCTCGTAATGTTGTAAGTAGAAATACTTATCTACTTTTATTTAACGGCCAAAATTAATATCCAATCTAAAGGCATGTCCTTCCAACAAATATAAATAATAAAGTAGGCCCCAATAGAAATCTCTTAAATGAAATTTATATTGCCCTGGCGCAATCTGTCCTAGTTTACTGTATCCCCATAAGGGGCGGGGCAGCAAAAACAAAATTTATAAATATAGAACGAGGGCAGCGAGCCCTAATAAAAATAATGTATTTCAAAAAGATAAGATACCGTACTGAAAGTCTTTATCAGATAAGTGGTCTGCTTTCTGTAAGAAAGTTGTACATAACATATACGGTCCTAAAAAAACACAAGACACTTCCTTATGATGCAACCATAATATCAAAAAGACGGAAAGACGTGTTTGCACAAATCCCGCAAACTAAAACTAAACTCGCCGCTATACAATATAATACACGCTCAGCTCATTTATATAATAGGGTAAACAAAGACATACACTAATAAACTACATGAATGTAAAAAAATGCTAGCAGAATGGATGAAACCACTTACTTATGCAGAAACTGAGGCACTCCTACAATAGATGACATAACTCACTAAAAACCCTCAACATACACTCTCACACACCCCATCCACCACACACACTCCATCCACCACACACACATGCATTCCTCACTTGAAGACACCCCCACACATATACAATATCATAATAATTAATATGTATAAAGATAAATAAATAAATAAATTAAAATTATATTTTAATAAGTTATTTAAGCTATCTATTGAAGAGCGGAGTCTCCTAATACAGGCATTATTTGCTTAAAAGGAGGCCAAATCACCAACTAATGTTACCTATATTGTGTTGATGAAATAAACCTTTTGTATTTTTTTTTTGTATTTATTTTTTGTAATCTATCCACGATTTTCCCTACTAGAGATAGAAATTTGACATATTTTGTATGGAGCTTATGTCAAATTCCTATCTCTAGTAGGGCAAATCGTGGATAGATTAGATATTAATTTTGGCCATAAGTGTGTAGCGACATCTATCTCGTTATATACGAGTTATCACTGATGTACTGAATATCGATGATATGAATGACATGACGCCATCAATACTGAACCGCGCTAGCAAGATTTGTCGTGCAGCTAGCATAAATACAAAACGCCAGACATCAACCCGAAAATAAACTAAATTAATTTTGCAATACCAGCTAATAATATTATCGTTTCCAGGTCGCGGAATGCTTAGGAAAATTATGTTTACTAGAGCCACAAGACTTACTACCACACCTGAAGGAGTTCCTCAAGTCTCCCGAGCCGCTCACAAGGACTACTGCAGTCACAGCTGTTAAATTCACGATATCAGATCAGGTTAGTCCAACGTTGTCGTTATAATGATGTTTTGAATTCCCATTGACTGCGTAAAAACACCTCTGGAATGACATTATTATTTTCAGTTTATCTAATTCCCGAAATGTTGCGGTTAAGTTGAAAGCCATTCAACTTAAATGCCGCTAAACGCCACGATTCTTCATGAAACCACTTCCACCTGCAGTGCTATTCTCAAAGTCCGAAATGATTTCGTATCCGAAGTGAACGTTAATCATTCAACGTCAAGCGTCATTGCAACTTGATCGGCGCGTCGTGAAATTACTTAAATTAGCCCCCTGACTATTCTGTTGCTTAGCAAGTTTTTGTGAGGGTTATTATTTGAGAAGTTAATACACAACTCAAGTTGTTTACCTCTTAAATGGACGTTTTACGTACATATTTTGTTTTGAATACATTAGATATATAGAGGACCGAGTGTTGTGGCGCAACTTGGGAGAGGCCTATGTCCAGCAGTGGACTGCGATAGGCTGAGTTGACATTAGATATAAATATGTTTACACAGCCTCAAGCCATCGACCCTCTTCTCCGCGGCTGCATGTCGGAGTTGTTAGTACCACTCTGTGATCCGGAGCTAGGCGTCCGTCGCGTGGCGCTGGTGGCGTTCAACTCCGCCGCGCACAACAAGCCCTCGCTCATCCGAGACCTGTTGCCGCACGTACTGCCCACCATCTACAGCGAGACCAAAGTCAAGGTATGCTCAAACATAATCCTACCCTATCATTTATTGATCCACAGCTGAATACTGACATTTGAACGCCAGTTCTCGTAATTAAAAACGTTCAAAAATAGTTCCTAACGAATCTCAATGCTTTAAATCTCAATCTCCTGAAAGTAGATGTTCCAGATGTTTCAGATACAGAAATTCGAAGAACAACGACTTCAAGCACTTGACGAAAAACTCCATATACGCAAAGAGAGACCTAAGCCTTCCTAAACATATAATTCTGCGGAACAACTATATTGTTAATTATTTTTAAGGCATTTACGCATGCGAAGCGAAATCAAACGATTTAAATTGTGGAAAGAAAAAAAATCGATACTGCTCATGAGCGATTTTTTCTTTCCACAATTTAAATCGTTAACTGTATTGCTTTTCTTGCGATAGAGTATTGAAAACCAAGTTCGGTCTAGCGAGCCATATAAAGGCTCATGCTAGGACATAATTTGTTGGAGTCGTCGTTACCGAAATCGATAAGGAGAACTATATTGACATATAGTTCATTATTATTAGCATTACAACTAAGTCAGCCTCGTTGGTCTAGTGGTCGCAAGCACGACTGCTGATCGTGGGGTCCTGGGTTCGATTCCCGGGTCGGGCAAAGTGTTATTGGGTTTTTTCTTTAGGATATTCTCAGTAGCAGCCCGGAGTCTGGATTTGTGCCCGGTTAATAGCAATAGGCTCGCCCCCTATTACATGGGACTATAACAAAATGGCGAACGGGACTATTACATGGGACTATACGTGGGACACTCAGAAAGTTTTGCGAAACTAAAAAAAATTGTTCTATACGTACATATATTTTTATCAAATCTTTTCAAAGTACTTTCCACCAGCCTCTATACAAAGATTCATGCGCCTAAACCAGTTTTCAAAACACTTTTTCCAGTCCGCCGCAGACACCTCGTTTACAGCCTGCTCGAACGCAGCCAGCGCATCTTCCGGCGACGAAAATTGTATCCCTTTGAGCTGATTTTTTATTTTTGGGAATAAAAAGAAGTCACACGGTGCTAGATCAGGGCTGTAAGGAGGGTGACCCAGGAGTTTGACTGGCGTGCTGTCCAGGAAGTCCCTCGTTTTGAGTGCGGTGTGCGCAGGTGCATTGTCGTGGTGGAGCAGTAGCCCGCGGAGCCCTGTGTTTGGTCGCTTGTTGCTTATAACAGAGAAAACTTCTGGCAAACATTTGGTAGTATACCATTCGGCATTAATGCTTCTTTGATCCCGTAAGGGAATTGATACCAAGTGGCCAGTCAAATTAAAAAAAGCTAGCGATCAAAATCTTACCCCCGCTTCTAGATCGCTTCACTTTGGTAGGCGTTGGCTCATTTTGAAACACCCAAACAGTCGACTGGCGCTTGGTTTCTGGGTCGTATTGATAAATCCAGGACTCATCACCTGTAACGATGTCGTAAACACGCCGAGACGAGCCTGCTTCAAATTTGTTAAGCATATCACGGCACCATTCCACCCGGGCCTGCTTCTGAGCATCGGTGAGGTTGTGCGGCACCCAGCGTGATACTATCCTCCTCACGCGAAGATGGCTGTGTAGAATCTCGTGAACGCTTCCCGATCCAATCTTCAATATGTGTTGAATCTCCTGATATGTAATTCGCCTATTGTCTTGGATTAAATTTTTCACTGCTAGCACGTTTTCTTCGGTAACAGCCGTCAAAGGGCGACCGCTTCTTTCGTCATCCCCCAAAGTTGGTCGACCGCGCTTGAATTCGTTATACCAACGATACACGGTTGCCTTTGAAGGGCCTTCATCCATGAATGCCATTTGAAGTCTATCGTACGATTCATCCGGTTTCAGGCGACACTTGAAATCGTATAAAATCATAGCTCTAAAATGTTCCCGGCGCAGATCCATATTTCAGTGAGACACAATACTTTGAATTAACTCGCAAAAAATGTGGAGGGAAATTTTGAAATTGGAACTTACTTATTTTTACTTATAAATAATCATATTTTCGAAAAACATTATAACTGGCCAGTCTCCCATATATAAAAACTTTTTTTCGCAATACTTTCTGAGGGGCCTGGTATATAATATGGCGAAATGTGGGTGTTACTATACACCTCTGCCTACCCCTTCGGGGAAATACAGGCGTGATGTTATGTTACAACTAAGTCGTCAGTTCTATCATACATTTAACTATCAACAGAAAGAACTAATCCGCGAAGTAGAAATGGGTCCCTTCAAGCACTCAGTCGACGACGGCCTAGACTTACGGAAGGCGGCCTTCGAATGTATGTACACACTGCTGGGCACGTGCCTGGACCGGCTCGACGTGTTCGAGTTCCTGCGCCACGTTGAAGACGGCCTGCGCGACCACTATGATATCAAGATGCTGACCTACCTCATGTGTGCACGACTCGCTCAGCTGTGTCCCGCCGTTGTTTTGCAGAGTAAGTGATTTGTGTACGTTTATTTTTTACTAGCCGTCACCCGAACCGCGGGTTCGGATCTTTTCGCTCCCGTGGTATCAATGGCAAAAATGCTTCTTTATACAAACTTCACCACTCTTTTTCAACCCCTTAGGGGATGAATTTTCAAATCTGTGCGTTGTCTGTCAGTCAGTTTTAAGAATGTTATTATGTAGTTGTTTTTATTGAAATAGGACTATCAGCATTAACATAAAAATTATTCTACTAGTCCTACTAAGATTTTTGGATGTTTGTTACTCAGTCATGCGTTAAATGTTGAACGGATTTGGATGAAATTTGAAAAAAAAAAGGGAACAGCTGATATTTTTTTCGCGATTTCACGGTTGGTCCCATAGTGAAAGATGTTCTATGCTATGCCCTGAATGAGCTCTTAAAATATGACCACGCATTTCTGATACACATTGTATAGAGCTACATCTTAATTTTTTATATAGAAAAATTTAAAAGAAACTAAATCTAGAAACGCAAATAACAATAAATAAACATTTAACACTGACCACATAATATTTTTATTTTCGTAGTGTTGTTTGTTATTTTGCACCATCCTTTATGAGACCAATGCAAATATCAGAACTTCTTAAGAGGCGAAACGAAATGATTGTTTTAACGATGGTGCTTACACATATGTACGAATGCTACTCGCCTCTTACGCTTTAGAATTAATGTACTGATTTATTTGCAACAACCATATTATTTTGTGTTCAGGGCTAGAAAGCTTAGTGGAGCCCCTGAGAGCGACATGCACGATGAAGGTGAAGGCTAACTCAGTAAAGCAAGAATACGAGAAGCAAGACGAACTCAAGAGGTCCGCGCTCAGAGCAGCCGCCGCGCTCTTACAGATACCTGAAGCAGGTAAATGACACTTTTTCATATAAATCCCATATATACACACCGGCACAATTAGCGGAACAGAAAAAAAAGTGAGACTATGAGATAATAACGCATATACTTGACGAAAATGTAATTAGACACAAAATAACAAATTGATTAACATCTTTTAACAACGACTTTGAAAAGTCTTCGTTATTTTTTATTGAAAAATAAAGAAATTTGAAATAAGTGAAATTTTTAGATGATTATGAACCATCACAAAAAATAAAAAAAAGTAAGCATTAAATGATTTAACAATAAAATCAAAGCAAAATTAATAACGAGTGTTTCCCCCTCTTGCTCTGATTACGGTTTCCATTCGTCTGGGCATGCTACAAATTATGTTATCGATGATTTCTTGAGGCAACCGCTCCCACTCCTCAAGTAATGCGTTTCCAAGTTCATTCAGATTGTTGGGGGGTGGCATTCTGGATTCAACCCTTCTTTTTAGCAAGTCCCAGACATGCTCTATCGGATTCATATCGGGGGAATTTGCTGGCCACTGCATCACCGGTATACCTACGTGGCTCAGATATGCCTGTACCGATTGTGCACTATGAGCACGAGCATTATCTTGCATTAGAATAAAGTCGTCACCAATAAATGGGGCAAATGGTACAACATGTTCTTCTAAAATGTCTCTGATGTATCGATCTGCTGTCATGGTCCCTCCTGTGACTATCATTAACTCAGTGCGAGCTCCCAAACATATCCCTCCCCAAACCATAATCGAGCCGCCACCATAAGCCACTGTGTGTTCAAAATTAGACTGTATGTGGCGTTCTCCTTTGCGTCTCCATATTCGCTGTCTCCCATCGATCTGTTTTAAAAGAACTCTGCACTCATCAGTAAAGAGAACCTGCTGCCATTCGTTCAAATCCCAATGACGATGTTCTCGCGCATAGCTTAATCGGTTTACGCGGTGACGTCTCTCAAGTTTTGGGCCTTTGGCAGGTATATACGACCCTAAACCAACTTCTTCAAATCTCCTGCGAACTGTACGCTCACTTACTCGTACTCCTCGAACGTCTTCCAGTTCATTTCGAGCTTGTACAGCCGTTAATCGCGTATTCCTACGAACTCCAAGTTGTAAAAAACTGTCATCTCGCCTCGATGTACATCTTTTTCTACCTTGACCCCTCCTCCTCACAAGAGAATTAGACGATCTGTACCGCTGGATGCTGCGATGAATCGTTGATACTGGTCGACGAAGCCTTGAGGCAATCGATCTGTAGGTATGGCCATTTCTTCTCATTTCATCAGCCCTAATGATTTCCAGTGATGTTAAGTCAGGCATAATAAAGAGCTTTTAATAAACAAAATTGCCGATAGAATAACAAATTTATAAAAAAACCATTAAGTGCAATTTTTCAATAAAAATACTATTACGTAGTTATTACTCGAACAAGTTGACAAAACGTATTGTTCGGGAAAATAAAACAAATGAATGAAAAAAGTGTATGTCATCTAATTTTCTATTTTCAAATTTGACAATAAATTAAAAAAATATCATAACTGGCCAGTTCCTCAAGTAAAAGATTTTAAAATCCTGCTTTTTTTGTGTTCCGCTAATTGTGCCGGTGTGTATATATATTTTTCATATAATACTATTGGAGATTCTCACCAAAAGTTATACTAAGAAGCAGTTGCGTAGTCGTCATCATATTTATTACAAAAGTGGCATTAATGCCGTAAAATGATTCGGAAAGCCCTACTTTACTGCTTTACTTTTTTCTTATTACTTTTGAAACATTGGCTTTAACACGAAGTGGCGCAGGTGTACTTGAACTTCGAATTAAAAATGGTGTTTTCCTGTTTACAGAAAAGAATCCTCACTTGATGGACTTCGTGACTCAGATCAAGTCGTTCCCGGACCTGCAGCCCATCTTCGAGTCCATCCTCAAGGACTCGTCGGGCGGCGGCGGCGTGGACTCCAACCTCATGGACCAGAGCTAGCTGCCATCCCTGACCCGCACTCCGTATCTATTCTCCCACATTGCGACCAACACCATGAGGTTCTATTTTATTTTGGTCTATTTTGTTGTTTCGTTTTTGTAAGAATGCATATTATTTTAATTCATGTCAAATGTAAAAATGATTGAAATTGAATAGAAGTTTAGTTTAATACGATATTTTGATTTTGCTTTTAATGAACTCGAAATAAGCAAGAGTTTTATTCAACAGCTTTATTATAAAGTTACAAAGTACATAACTAAAACATTAGCACTGCTAATCGAATTCTTGACGTTTATCTACGTCAGAAAGCGATTCCTCGCAATGCTTACAAGGAAACTAAGGACGTAAGGAATAAGGTCTCGTCACGGTTCACATACCTTATATAGTGACGGCGGAAATCAAACTTGCATAGCTATCGATAACGGGCTAAAGTTCTCAATAATGTTAATAAAAGTACTCAGTTAAGTAGACAGCTAGACGCTGAATTGGTGATGTTCTATCGATAGTTATACAGAATAATTTATTTTATTGATATGTTTTGTGATATTACAAGCTATGTGGAAAAATCATAGGAAAATGGACAAATACACTATAATGAAGCGAAATCTTTATAGTATCAGTTATTTCCCTTTCCTCTTTGCCGCAGGCGTTGCGCTCGCTGGTCTCGGCATTTCATTCTGTGAGATAAAATTATAGAAAAATTAGCAAACAATTTATCAATGAATAAAATTAATCTCGGATTTGTAAATATTTTGAAACAAAAAGTTCGAACGAAACACTATGAGAGACAATAATAACATTTAACATTGCATCGCATATTCTCCCTTACTGATATTGGCTAGAACGAAAGCCAAGTAAGACTGTTTCGGGTTAGTCAGTTGCCACATACGTACACATCAATTCAACCTATCGCAGTTCACTTCAGGACACAGGCCTTTCCCAAGTTGCGCCACAACACTCGGTCCTCTGCCTTCCGCATCCAGAATACGCACACAAACATGATTAGAATACAGTCTGTTGACAGTGCAGTATGTCCCAAAATAGGTTTAAAAATGTACCGGCTTAGCTGGCGATGCGCGTGTCAGTGTAGTACTGCTGGCGTTTCGTAGAGGCGGTCGTGATGTGCTCGTCATACTGCCCATTGCACTGGCCGGCCGCTCTGGACTCAACTCTTTACTGGAAGTACAATTAAAACATAGTAAAACATGTTGCTGTATAAATGCGTGTGGTACTTTCATATTATCGAATCAGAATACGGTGACTGATACTTATTACAGACATAAAAACATCCAGATCCTGAAAAAGTATTTGTAGGCTAGGTAGGGCCTGTTGTAATTACCACATTCGAGTCTGCCACACTATAACAGAAGCTAGACATTCTAAGGACACAACCACAGAAATATATCGAGATAGAACGGAAAAGTGATCGAGGCTCACGTGCCATCATTGTGCAATGTAGTGTACAATATTTCAAAACCTTAGTACGGTTGACCGCACCTCGGTAGTGACACTTTTACATTAGCAGCATCTTTATTTCGTAAGCAGTAAGGGCGGTTTTCGAATTGACGTGTTACCACTGTCATACAGTCGACTAGTCGACTGTACGTGCACATCATGTCTAAAACCCGCAAAAGTGCCATATTGCGGTATATTTAATGGCAGAAACAAAAGCTCTGTAGTGAATCTGAAAAAATGAGACTTTAAAACGACATTGTAAAAACACGGGCTGGACAGCTCGGCTTATCGCGGTCCGTCATCGACACCATATTGGTGCGTCGATTGTGCTAGTGATTTCCAATGTCGTTAATATAGTTCATGTATTCGAAAATGAAATGGAAAATAATTTAATTTGAACATTTTTATTTTGTACAAGTTTATAAGTTATAACATGTTTTTATATTATATAAATAAAATTAATTATATCTATACTATAATAAAACTGTAAAGGTCGAAAAGTCTGTACATTGAGTATTTTTTCGCGAAAATCGGCTAGGGGGACTAGAAATAAGCTATAGAACACGAATCAATCGTTTAAAAAATTTATGTCTGTCTGTCTGTCTGTCTGTTTGTTACCTCATCACGTGAAAACGGCTGAACGGATCGTAATGAAACTTAGCATTTGTATTGGTATTAGTCTAACTTAAAATATAGGGTATGTTTTATCTGAATCGGTTGAGTAGATCCAGCGATACAGCTTGACCCCTCTATTGTATTAAGTTGCATACAAAGTAAAGGTCATGATTGTTGGTTGTTTGCAGATTCCTAAAAATACAACTAGATTTCGTTAGTATTATAGATAACATAGTCAGCCCATTACTGTCCCACTGCTGGTGAGCATGGACCTCTTCTCGGAATGAGAAGAGTTAAGGAACTGGATATTGTTAGTGTAATAGATTAAATTATCTAAACATAATCAGTCAATTACTGTCCCACTGCTGGGCATGGACCTCTTCTTAGAACGAGAAGAGTTAAGAAAATAGAGAATAACATAGCATAATCAGCTCATTACAGCTGTCCCACGGCTGGGTATGGGCCTCTTCTCAAAATGAGAAGAGTTATTGAACAGGATATTGTTAGCATTATAGAATAACATAACATTATCAGCCCATTACTGTTCCATTGCTGGGCACGGGCCTCTTCTTACAATGAGAAGAGTTATAGAACTGGATGTGGTTATTGTTATAGAATTACATAACATAATCAGCCCAATTACTGTCCCTCTGCTGGGCACGAGCGTCTTCTCAGAATAAGAAGAGTTTAGGGCTAATTCCATTATCATGGCCGGTTGGTTGTACAAACAAAATATAGAATGGTAGGTGAATAGTGTAATCGTTTGAGTAGGCACTTATGTATATTAGAAGACATTGTGTTCATAAATATGACAGGATGTTATTTTCCGACATCCACGCGGACGGAGTCGCGGGCACAGCTAGTTTATTAATAAAATATGTTACATTTATTAATAAATATAAAAATAAATATTAAATTAATATCATATTAAATTATTTATCAGTCATAAGCAAAGACTGCGCGGATTGTACGATCTGCAAGGTTAAGCTACACTTGCCGCGGTCAGTCTGTGGATGGGTGACCGTTTCGATACACCTCGAAACCCCTCCGTGCCTCGGAGAGCACGTTAAGCTGTCGGTCCCGTTTGTCATACGAATATCTATGGCAGTCGTTACGGGTAGTCAAAAGCCTGAAAGTCTGACAACTGGTCTAACCTCCGAATGTCAGTATTACCCAGTAACTAGGTTGCAGGGGTCTGATGGCAGTCGCTCCGTGTAAAATACTGATGTTCAGCCGCATCTGGCTAGACTGGAAGCCGACCCCAATATAATTGGGAAAAGGCTCGGGGGATGATGATATTGTTCTTCCATGATAAGGTCGGTATCGTCGTATTTTTGAGGGCAGTAATTATTGTTAATTTAAGAAAGCTTTTTTTTTATCTTTATTAAACATTTTGTATGAAAAGTGAAGTATTTATTTTTATTATGTATTTACCTTAGAGATCTGTTCACATTTTGTTATTATTTATAGCGAATGATTAACTTCATGTATTGACTATCGATAACCCTGCAAGAAATTGTCACTATCCCCTCACTTAATGACTTCACGTTTGGGGGGGCGTGGTTTGTCCGAAAGTTGCCACGCACGATCTTAAGTAAAACAGTGATTACAACTATTCTACCTTGATATATTTCTGTGGACACATTATAATACACCATGTGTGTTAATTAATTATGAACCTTAGTGTAAAGAAATACAATTTATTTTCTTTACAGCTGTGACGGAATTATCCAATAGAGTGGATAGAGCCTGTCTTGTGTTGTACTGTACCATCAATACTACAGGTGGAGCCCACGTCAAATATTTACAACATAAAGATATTGAAGGTTTCGGACGAACCTGTTGGCACGAGAAATTTGTCCTTTTCTGCTGAACATGTCAGATAGACGACCTCGCAGGTCGCGTTTACTTCCCACTGCACTCATGTCTGAATCTGAACCCTGATAAAATCCAAAATATGTACAGTCAGAAATCTTTCCGGAGAACCACCACCAAGGCTAAAATCATCAACATCATCAACTCAGCCTATCGCAGTCCACTGCTGGACATAGGCCACTCCCAAGTAGCGCCACAACAATCGGTCAAAAAAAAAAAAAAATTGGCTAAAATTGCTTGCACTCAATGTTCAATGGCAGCGGTAGGTACGTGTAATGTAGCAGGATTCGTTTAAGAGATTTTGTCGACAAAATGTACCACCGGGAAGTATCGTGACCGTACATTCGAAAATACATAAGTATTAATGTAAAAATCAGTACACGGTACAAATCAGTGCTATTAGTATCACATATAACTAAAATTATACATTATATTAAAAGGTAATACCTGAGAAACAGTGCCAATAGGTCTGAATTCCACGTGTTCTGTGCTATCCACTTGGTCATCTATGGAACGAGACTTGGTCAGTTTCTTTAATTTGCCAAATATACTCTTCTTTTTCTTCTTTTCTGTGGGAAGTACATCGCTCTGGGTCGAACCGCCAGATAACCGACTGCAAAAGGAATAATCAAAAGTTGAAATTTTGAAAGGGTATAAAAAGTGAAACCATGGCCCATCTTAGAATATGCTTCCTTTGTCAACACTACCTAAGATTAACTAGTGATCATCGACTTTTCATTGTCTGTCGTAAAAAGGTAGTAGTGGAATAATGGTGTCGATTCTCTTGTTCACGAACTATACTTATATTAAACTATCGCTCTCTTTTACTTATAGTAGATACAAGAAAAGGATGGCAACAATTTCAGCTGTCAAATTAGGACGGAATTAATATTTCCATACAAATTTAGTCGTGATCTCGGAACGTGCCCACTAAAATACAATTTGTTGCCAAATATTGTATTTACTATTAGTAAAAGAGAGCGATAGTTTAAAATAGGTTTAGTTCGTGAACAAGAGAATCGACACCACTGTGGTGATTTTACGGCCGTTTTCAATAACCTATCTATCGATATAAAATTGTGGACAGTTAAATTCGCTCAAAAGCAGGATTCGAACCTGTGACTCCTGCCCCCCGATTCAAAACCACACGATAACCAGTTGTCGATCGATTGACAATTTGGTTTGTTATCTCTTTTTCTCTCGTTGCGTGAATCATAAGACGAAACGAGATAACAAACCGAATCGGTCGACAACTGGTTATCGTGTGGTTCTGAATTGCATAGCTGGTTCGGTACACTAGTGCTTTATCCGCTAAGCTACCGGTTGGACCAGGAGTCGCGCGTTCGAATCCTGTTCGTGAGCGAATTTTTCTTTACACAATTTAAATCTTTAGATTTTGCTTCGCACGCGTTAATGCGTTAAAATAAAATAAAAATAAATAAAATCCATGATTTGAGATAGAAATTCGACATAAGCTCCATACATTTTCTGTCAAATTGCTATCTCTAGTAGGGAAAATCGTCATCATCATTTCAACCGAAAGACGTCCACTGCTGGACATAGGCGTCCCCAAGCATCGCCCCAACGACAATAGTGGATACATAGATAGATTGTTGAAAACGGCCGCTAGTTGGTAAGAGTCAAATACACCCTTAAGGCCAAAATTAATATCTAATCTATCCACGATTTACCCTACTAGAAATAGGAATTTGACATAAGCTCCATAAAAAATAAGTCAAATTTCTATCTCTAGTAGTTAGTCTTCCCCGTGAGAAAAAGGTTAGTTTTAGTTAACGATTACGAAGTCTCGTTCATTTATACCTATCGAGGCTCGCGTCACGCTGCATGATAAACAGACGGTTATCCGCGTCTCCGTCTAGCGACTGCATTGACGACACGCTGCTCTCGTCCACCGACTTCCATATCAAGCTCTGTGGCGAGATAAAATGAAAAAATTACATTCAACCTCGAGTGTCGCTGATGATTGTTTAGATTAGAATAGGCTTTATTGTACAACACAACTTACCTGGTCTTTAGTAGTCTGCTCAAGTGATATAGAGCGTTTCTTGAGGGAAGGTGCACGAGATGGAGTACGCGTCGCTGGCGAGACCAATAGTGTGTCGCGAGGTTCTGTCGACATCGCTCTGAGAACACAATTAGGAAGGAAGTTAACTGTAGAAGCTAGGTTTTGAAGTGACTTCTATAGCGTTGTTGCCCGCTCGGCCACGGGGAGTAAACCGAGAAAAAAAACTTCACGTCAGCGTCACCGTTAACTTCCTACTTCCTCCGCCATTAGCGCGCGGCTACACTTCTGTCTCGAACACACACACAGCTCTGCGCGCGGACGTCTATACGCGCTTGCTTAGAAGCTTCGCTTCTGTCGGGCGTGGGGACGCACCCGTTTTTTATGGCCTTGAGATCTGTGGGACTTATTTTCAGCAAAGTGTAATTAAGGCAGCTTGGAGAGGAGCTCTAACTAAAGTTGCCTAATTCTTTTATTAAATGAAAGGGTCAGCCTTTCACGTTATTGAAGTGAACTTCTTTAGGCACGCTTGACTTGGGGAGTAAGTTGGTGAATGCGTTACGGAGTTACGAAAAGTAAGGCGAACGGAGGGCGTAGGGCGGGACGCGAGGAACGAGGCGCGCGCGACGGCCGGCCACGACACAGCGCCGGCAGATGTACGCGCGCCGCGCCGCCATTCCTTTGTTCTCATTGAAATAGTATTGAGAGAGATATAAGTTAGTCAAGTTTTACATCAGTCGTGTGGTCTTAAAGCACCCTCGTTTTTAGGGTTCCGTAGTCCTACAAGGAACCATTATAGTTTCGTCATGTCCGTCCGTCTTTCCGTCTGTCCTAATCCTTTACAGCTTAATAACTTCTACAGTTATAAACATAAGTAAATGAAATTTTGTTAAAAAGTGGTTTAGATATAGATCTCAATTTTAAAAGAATAAAAAAACCTTGATAACGTATTTTAGGGGTGGCGCCCATACATGTGAAATGGGGATGAAAATTATTTTTTTCGCTGCACCCCCTCGTGTGGTGTATCATTGAATAGGTCTACTAAAATGAAGGTAATGTTTCATACATAACTTTTTTATCAGGTATACCATCTGCGAAATACAGTTCGCCAAAGTGTGCAAGTGGCTTGCAATGTGTCCCCCCCCAGCCATTTCTAAACTATGCAACGTAGAAACTTATAGTCTTCTACATTGATAGACCTTTCTAAAAACTCTCTTTTAAAATTATTTCGAGTATATTGTGATTATAAATTTTCGAGTTATAATGAGAAAACTGAAAAATACTTAAGACGTCCTAGTTCATAGGTCATTGACCTTAGAGAAAAATGATCTTAGCAAATAATGCTCCTTTAGTTATTTTCTATTTAAAATAATCACAAAAACAAACTTTGTATTATATGACACACTTCTTAAATTTAGCTTCTTAAACTTAGCGCTAGGTGGCGCTGTTTGCAAAAACTAAAATAGCAATGATTAATATTCGATTTGATTCGTTTGTAATTAGACCTACTTAAGGAACCCTATAATACTGAGCATGGCCCGACATGCTCTTGGCCGGTTTATTTTAATTTTAATTTCATCGATGGTAAGAGGTTGGCAGATGTGATGTCCAATGTCAATCGGACTTAGAGTTGGCGACCTATGCTCGTAGAAGTAGGGTGTTACCTTCTGGCTGTGGCTTGGTGTCGTCGTTGCCGCTCGGCGATACGAGAAGCTCTCAGCTCGTCGGTGAGGCGACGCAGGCGCGCCGCCGTCGACGCAGCCTCCACGCCGCTGGCGCCGCTCTCCGGTGTCGCCGATCGTGACCGAGACTTGGACGACTAAACAAATACTATTCGATGTAGGTATGGAAAGTAGCTACGCTTATACAACCTTATTTTTAGTTTAAGGGGTCATTATTCTCATCATTATGAAAAACTTTTACTATGGGACCAACCCTGAAACCGCGAAAAATAATCTGCTGATCGATCATTTTGATCATTTTGTCGATTTATTTGGACATAAATATAGAGATCGACCGTACTAATCATTATGTTAACGACAATTACGACACTCCATCCTTTATTTGCACATTTGGAGTAGTTTTTTTTTCTACACATTTTAGCATCGTGAAACGTCTCACCGCTGTCGCGGTCGTGAAGCGATTATCAGTCGCTTCACGACCGCGCTAGCGGTCACTGACTGAGTTCGAAACTGCACGCGACTGATTATTGCAGTTTTGATAGCGCCGTTTTTCGAGCGGCGATCGTGGATCTATAGTATATTTATAATATAGATACACGATCATCGATAATAATAAAATAAATAATAATTTTTTGGTCATTTTTTACACAGCACCATCTAGTCCCAATCTAAGCAGAGCTTGTACGGTCGACCGCACGTCGGTGGTAACACTTTGACATTAGCAGCATCTTTATTTCGTAAGCAGTAAGGGCGGTTTTCGAATTGACGTGTTACCACTCATGCAGGCGACTGTACTATGTTTTGTTGATCAAATGATCGAAGCATTTTAACAACGGCTGCTAATTAATGCACACCAATTACTAAGTCTCTAATTAATATAGGAACATTAAGATAAATCCTTTTTCTTACCCTGTTTCGTCTTGGGGGTGTAGGAGTCACCAAGTTCTTCTCTGGTTTGACTGGCGCGTCATTGCGGAACAACTCTGGACTCTGCTTCATTAGGTCGTCTATTGTTTCTAGGAGCTGCGTTATTATCCTGTCGTCCTCCTACAGATAATATATAAAATAAGAAACTTTTACAAAGCAATGTATGTGTGGTATCTCCTTAAGGTTTTGCTAACATTATTCTGGTAAATGTTCTGGTTATACTATGCTCTTTATCTCTTAATAAGGAGAGTAGTTTCCCCTACTCTGAATTCGAAGTATTTTTTGCATTATGAAAGTGAAAGATACTCTAATATTTTAATTCTTTACTTGCTGTGCACGTTTGAGCGAACCAACAAGAAGTTTGTTCTGGTCGCGATCCCGATCGTGCCGTTCCTTGTCGCGACGTAGCTTTTCGTTTGCTGTGCGCAACTTCGCGTGTGCATCTCGCAACTCCAGCAAATCACACTGCAATTCTGTGACCTGCCATCAAATGAATCATCTTAAGTTAACGACTGCATATAATTTTTCTTCAAGCACATTATAACTATAACAATGGTATTACCTTCTTCTTTGCCTCTTCAGTCTCTTCTTCGGTTGTTCTCTTTAGTTGTTCTATTCTTCTCTTCATGTCTAATCTCTCCTTTTCTCTTTCACGTTCAATCTATAAAAATGATGTTCGATTATAGCAACCCTTATTTTTTCTTAGCGTGCTTATTGCTGGGGCAGAATTTTTTGTAGTGAGAGTTTGGTCTCGTTGACTTACCCATAGACACATTGGATAAGGTGTAGAGATGGGTAATCACCCGGGTTATAACCCGCGAGTGGGTTAAAACCCAGTTATCACCCATTTCATTCCACCCACTGGGTGTTTTGAGCGGGTGAAAACTAATTCCTTTAGATTTCGATTTTTACCCGACTGCGCCAGAAGGAGGGTTATGTTTTTCGAGTGTATATATGTCTGTATATATGTATGTATGTATGTATGGATGTTTGTATGTATGTATATTTCTTTGGCACGCTCTGTAGCCTAAACGGCTTGATGGATTTTAGCTTGAAAGGTGTCGTTAGATTCGTCTTAATTGTGAGAGTGACACTGGATATATCAAAATTATAAAAATTAAAATGGCCGCTTTTTGGCGCAATATTATGTCTACAATTTTTTTTTCCTTCAAAACCTATCGAGTGGGGTATCAAAATAAAGGGTTTTATAAATGCTTTACAAAAATATGTACAACTTACATGTTTAAATGTAAATTGGAATGAGAAATGCTAAAAAACACAAAATATTCAATGTAAAAAATGAATTATTTTTATGCGTGTAGTTAAAAAAATAACATTTATACCGCGACAAAACATGAAAAAACTAAAAAATTTGAAATAAAAAATTTAATTAATAATTCTAAAAAACCCGACTGCGTGTAAATACAATTGAAAAGATGTAAACAAGACTTTTGTAGGTAAGTATATGGGAAAGTATCAAATCAACACGCAGGCGGAGGCTACCTATGAACTACTTGTATAATTCATGACCAAAATAATACGTAGCCTCGGACTTTTTTGGTTTTGTTAATTAACTTTTTTTTAACATGCAATAAGAGGCACGCATCGAGGCAAGGAGGCAACGCGCGATATGCCAGTGGGATGCGGCCGCAATAATTCCCCGCGTCCCTATATACTCTCATCTCACTCTAGCTTGTTTGTCACGGTGAGGGTCCACGTGTTTTGTATTTTTATCTATCTACTACCCGATATTGTAACATTTTGATCTTAACCTTTTTTTTTCCGTGGAGAAAATCCTCATGGACTCACTCCGCCCGGGGAAGGCGGAGCCAGTGTCGGACTCTTACCGACTAAAAACCACCACGGTGTTCCTCTAATGACCCTTGGCCGGGGGCGTGGGAAACTTTTATTCTTCCAAACATCCCCGGTAGGTTCCGGCTCCCCACTAATAGGCGAGCCCCTTCTCCCCGTGCGGTAACCACATCAGCCACACCCTCCTGTTGACTGGCGCGCGCGGAACACTACGCGCCACCTTCACGGGCCTTTACTGGCCGGGTGGCGGGCCACCCCGAGTCCACCGCCCGCAGGCCCACACCTAGGGTGGCTGGAGATCGGCATACGCCCTACTGCGACGCCTAGGTCGTCTCCTGCGGTTGGGGAGAGAGGTCAATGCTTCTCGAACCCTCTCCGCCACCTCCTTAGCGAACATCACCTCCTCGCAGAAGGAGACGACGCCTTCCCAAGCGCTCTCGCTCCCGACCATAGACAGAACCACGGCTGGAAGCGAGAGAGCGCTGCCGCCTACTGCAGTGATGCAGTCACGGCGCTGCGTGACCCAAGCTGGGCACTCCTCTAGTGTGTGCCGCGCCGTGTCCTCTAGGAAGCTGCCGCAGTGATGACACTCGGGTGTCGGCTCCCGGCCTATGCGATAGCAGATACGTCCCGAAGCAACCGTGCACCGAGAGTATCTGGGTCAGCCGGTAGGGTAGGGCACCATGGCTCCTTTCCAGCCACTCCTCCATGACGGGCCTTACCGCCGCTATTGTGGCGTGCCCTGCGCTGGGTTGCGCAAGTCGCTTCTCCCATTTTTCGACCCCATCCTTCCCGGCCCGAGTAGATGAGGGCCCTGTCCGTCAGGTAGGCCCCGATGATATGGCGAAGGTAGGTCGGCACCCGATGGTATTCGAGTACCGCTCTAATGCAATTCCAGGGCAAGGTGTTGATAGTGTTAGTGATGTCGAGAGACACCGCCAAAACCGCCTCATCCCGGGCCACTGCTTCCTCCGCCAGAGCCATCACGCGCATAATGGTGTCCACAGTGGAGTGCCCCCGGCGGAAACCATACTGGTTTTCCGCGAGATCCGGCCCCATCCTAGTCAAGTGTTGGACAAGGCGGCCTGCAATTATTCTCTCAAAGAGCTTGCCCACCTCATCCAACAACACGATGGGGCGGTATGCAGATGGTGAGTCCGCAGGGCACCCCTCCTTTTTCAGCAGGACCGGCTTGCTAGTCTATCACCTCCGTGGAAACTGGCCCCGCTCGAAACATGCGCTTAAGAGCCCTCCCAATCGGGGCCCAAGGGCCTTCAGAGCTAGGACCCATGCTCGGCCAGGTATGCCGTCAGGTTCTGGGGCGATGTTTTTGGCCTGTTGCCGTTTCACCACCCTCTTCAATTCTTCCTGGGTCACTTCGGGCACTTCGTCGTTGTTATCCGCGTTAGACACCATGAGGAACCATCGGTGGAGGGGTGTGCTCCGCCCTTGAAGGGAACAGAGCGCTCACTACGCCCTCCAAAAGCTCAGGCCGGAGAGTCTGTGACAATGGGGGGGCCACGGGCGAAGTTTGCCCCGTACCATAAGGTATGGACGCCCCCACGGACTGCCGTCCAGAGCCACCCGCATGGCATTATATCCCGCGACTTTAGCCTCCGATATGGCCACCTGAAGAGCCACCTTCTACTACTTTGTAATTCTTTCAATAAATAATTAATGGCCCTGATTTTGAAAGCACACTTTTATTTTTTGCTAGCTGAATGTGAGTACTAATATCTCAGTGTTAAAATACTTACTTTAATTGTCTTTTATTACAATACTCATTTTCACCCATGAAAATAGGTGATAATGGGTTATAATCGGGTTAAAACCCAAATCACCCGGTTTTAACCTAAATGGAAAGAATGGGTTATTACCCATTACCCATCTCTAATAAGGTGCGGAACGGCGACTATGGGCATTGATATTTTCTCCTTAGAAGAGCTCTCTACCCGAAAAATCTTGCTTATTGTTTATTTATAAAAATACTTTACTTATTCAATAAGCATTTAAACTATTTCTATTACTATTTGTATTATTTTACTAATTATCTAGAGATGAAACGGATATCCAATAAATATTTGATAGTTGGCCTAAATTTCTGTTAAATTTAATAAAAATAAAATTTACTGTTTAAATGTTCTCACCATATTCTTAGATCTTGCGAAAGCCTTTGACACCGTTCCCGTTTCCATTCTTCTTCATAAGCTCGAGGGTGTGGGTGTCAGAGGATCTCCACTGCATTTTTTTGAGAGTTATCTCACAGATCGCTCTCAATCGGTCATTATAGAGAATTACAAGAGTGAAGAACTTCCCATTCAATATGGCGTACCACAAGGTAGTATCTTGGGGCCAACACTCTTCCTTGTGTTCATAAACGATCTTTGCAATCTAGACATCCCTAATGCCAAAATTGTTACATATGCAGATGATACGGCTATTTCTTTTTCCGCAAACTCATGGTCAGAACTACAGACTGCTGCACAGAACGGCTTCAATACTGCCTTAAATTGGCTTTCCACACACACCCTTACTCTCAATGCTACTAAAACAAATTTCATTACGTTTTCAATAACCACTGCTTCCCAACCAAAAACCACAATTTCAATAAAAGCCCACTCTTGTGCCTCACAATCTCATATTAATTGTCAATGTCCTTCACTCACCGCAGTGGAACAAATTAAATATCTTGGAGTAATCCTGGACAAACACCTCAAATTCAAACCTCATATTAACACGTTATCTGGCCGCGTACGTAAGCTAATATACATTTTCAAGACTCTGCGACAGGTAGCAAACCCATTAATCATCCGAAATGTATATTTTGCTCTGTGCCAGTCAATCGTAACCTACTGCATCTCATGCTGGGGTGGAGCAGCAAAGACCGTACTTATGCCACTAGAGATCGCCCACAGAGCTATACTAAAAGTCGCAACGTTCAGACCCATACTATTTCCGACAAATGAAC
Organism: Asteroscopus sphinx; assembly: GCA_949699075.1. Classification (NCBI taxonomy): domain Eukaryota; kingdom Metazoa; phylum Arthropoda; class Insecta; order Lepidoptera; family Noctuidae; genus Asteroscopus; species Asteroscopus sphinx. The sequence goes on from OX453001.1 coordinate 14,133,036, forward strand.
TTTATAATACATGCAAGGTAATTAATGTAAGGCAACAATTTATTTTACATATAGTCCTTCTACAACACCAAAAAACACCATTCCGACAAATCACAAAACGCCGTAAGGACCTAATCTGTACAATTCCTCCTGCTCGCACATCTTTTATAAAGAAATTCTCATTATATCTTGGCCCTTCGCTATACAATAAAATTAATGCAAAATTCCCAATCTATAGTTCAACATACTTTAACTGTAAAAAAACTGTCCGCTCATACCTTCAATCCCTTAACTATGACGAAACTGAAGAGTACCTGAATAAGTGAACACACACACAGACCCCACACACACGCTTATGTAACTCCTAACAAAAACTCAAACGCACTACACAAATTTGCACACTTACTCATTTAACGCACATACACACACACGACCCACCCCCTCATACCTCCACACTCACACTAACACACAATGCCTATCAATTTTAGAAACGATTGTACTTACCTTTTGTTTGCTTGTTTTTATTTTTCTTTTTATTATTATTTATAAACTCGGAATGTATAACATGTGCTATAATCCTTCCATATCGATAGGGGATCGGAACTGTCTCTCCTAAACACAGGTTACTTTGTTGCCTATCTAGGAGAACAGTACTCTACCCTTTAACTAGATTAAATAAGTACTTAAATTGTAAGCCTGTGCTAAAATCCTTCCATGTAATCTAGTCCAAATTTAACAAATAAAAATATTTGTATTTGTAATTACTATCCAGCCGGATACCGGATAATAAGCCCAAAATATTATGGTTCATTTTTAAAATCTGAAGAAAAAGTGTTGTTGTACCTCAAAGAGTGTCTGCCTCAGGTCCCTGGCTAGTGTAGACGTTTCCTGCAGCAGTCGCTGCTGTTCGTCACGCTCCTTGTGCCACGCCAGCTCCATGCGAGACGCTAGCCCAGCCACGCGCGCTCTACCTGACGTAAGCAGTCTTTCTTCTTCGTACTGTGACGTCGAAAGACTTAATTAAACATCATACCGGACGTATCTAACTCAAATTAATGTTTAATGACTTCGGATTTCATTCCAACTAGGATTAGGACTACATTGACGGTAGTAAATAAAGGGAGTCTTATCTCTCGTAATGGACAAGCTAGCTTTGCCACTTGATTATCACCTTTTTATGTATAAATAAGTCTAGTGACTTTCTTACAAACGAAGACATTTAAGTAGTGTTATGCTTTACCTCGTTCAGTCTGGATTGCATTTCAGAGAAGCGTACTTCGGCGGCGGAGCGTTCGCTGATAAGTTCGGTGTTGAGCTTGGAGGCTAGAAGACGCGCTTCACAAAGCTCGTCTTCTAGGCACGCCGTCTGCTGCTCCAGGGTAGCCACTTTGTTGCGGTACTCTTCCTGTAAAACATTCATAAGTTATTTAAAATCCTTTTAGCTAGTCAGTCCCTTATCCTTTGACATAGAGGCAACGAACAGGGGTCAACTCGCGTTTAACGAACGGCAAACGAAGTACGAATTTTCGTTCCGACTGATACCTGCACAATAAAGATAGATTACGGTTCATAGTTGTATGTTATTGACCGGAGATCACAGAAACAAACGTCAAAACACGATCATCGCATGCGATATGGGAACGGTGGTCGAGTGGAGAAGCAAATTATGCGATTAATTGTACGAATAATCGAATATCGTCAAGCGCGAGTAAACCCCCAAAGTCAGTTTTCGTTCTGCCGCAAGATAGTAGTCAGTTGAAGCCCACTTATCTGACAGTCAGTTATTTATTACTAATTTTGCAAACAATAAGTGCAGTTTACTGCAGCTTTAACTTACTTCATCAGTACTAGATATTGAAAGTCTCGGTTGTCTAGAACTCTTATCGCCTGTCTTCATTTCCGCCATCGTCTTTTGTGCAGCGTCCAACATCTGCTTGTAGTTATCTCTTTCTCGTCTGAACCTTGATACCTAAAAATTATGATTGTTTTATTTCTTGCATTCATGACATGAGCATTATTATAATATCTAATCAGATTTTTCGTTACCTGGTTGTGTAAAGACTTAAGTTCATCTCTCATGGTGTTCATTTGTCCCTCGTACCTAACCTTCATCTCTCCAAGCTCATTCTTTCTCGCCACATCAGCTTGTTCAAGTCTTTTATTCAGAGACGATAATTCTCGCTCCAGTTCAGCATTTTCGGTGGTTAAGGTCCTCTGTACCTTGGACACTCTTTCGTAGTCATCCAGATTCTGTCTGGCTTCCTCCAACTGCAGAAAGAATATATCGTAAATTCAACAGAACCTTTGGTATCTTCCGTATACATTATTATAATTCAATTTAAACATATGAATGAGTACTGCTGATGTATGTAAGATTCCCAAAAAGTAGGTAGGATTAACGATAACTGCTTAAATTGCGAAATTATTATTTTTCATGCTATTGGTTTATGTGCTCAAAAATGAATAACGAACTAAAAATAATGGCGTGGAATTCCAATGGACTTCTCGAACACCAGCAAGAGTTGCAGGCCGTCCTGGATACAGAAAGTATTGATGTGTGCTTGATATCTGAAACACATTTCACCAAACAATCTTTTGTCAAATTTAGAGGATACAAAGTATATAGCTCGCTCCATCCTGACAATAAAGCTAGAGGAGGAAGCGCGGTTATAATTAAAGAAAATATTTACCATTATGAGCAGAGTAAATACGAAGAACAAAACATACAAGCCGTCGCAATATCAATTAAAACCACATTTTGTCATGTCACTATAGCAGCCATATACTGCCCTCCAAGGCACAAGATAAGAAAAGAACAATTTCTACATCTCTTCGGACTCTTGGGGCAGAGATTTATATTGGGTGGTGACTTTAATGCTAAGCACACCCAATGGGGATCGAGATTAAATACGCCAAAAGGAAGACAACTTTTAAGTGCAGTGAAAGACATGCATTGTGAAGTCATGAGCACAGGCAAACCAACATACTGGCCAACTGACCTAAAGAGAATACCGGATCTTATAGACTTTTTCGTATGCAAAAATATATCTACCAACTATATGTCTATAGAAGAAGGCTACAATATGAATTCGGACCACTCTCCGATTATGTTAAAATTAAGCCATAAAATCTTGCTTAGACAAGGCCATTTGTCCTTGATTAATAAGCTTACAGACTGGGAAAGTTTTAACCTGGAACTAAATAACATCATTGACTTAAAAGCTCCTTTAAAAAATCGAGATCAACTTGACTCAGAAGTGAACAAATTTATTGTTAACATCCAACAATGCGCATGGAATAACACACCGCAAACTAAAAGAAAATATAAGGGAAATATTTACCCCAAGGAGATTATAGACCTACTATCTGAGAAAAGAAAGCAAAGAAAAAAATGGCAGCAAAGCAGGTTTCCACAAGATAAAACGTTATTAAATTATTTAACCAAAAAATTAAGAAGGAAAATTCGGTATTTTCAAAAAGAATCTTTAGATACTAACCTCAGACAGTTAACAAGTGACCAAAAGACTAATTACCAGGCCCCTCAGAAAGTATTGCGAAAAAAAGTTTTTATATATGGGAGACTGGCCAGTTATAATGTTTTTCGAAAATATGATTATTTATAAGTAAAAATAAGTAAGTTCCAATTTCAAAATTTCCCTCCACATTTTTTGCGAGTTAATTCAAAGTATTGTGTCTCACTGAAATATGGATCTGCGCCGGGAACATTTTAGAGCTATGATTTTATACGATTTCAAGTGTCGCCTGAAACCGGATGAATCGTACGATAGACTTCAAATGGCATTCATGGATGAAGGCCCTTCCAAGGCAACCGTGTATCGTTGGTATAACGAATTCAAGCGCGGTCGACCAACTTTGGGGGATGACGAAAGAAGCGGTCGCCCTTTGACGGCTGTTACCGAAGAAAACGTGCTAGCAGTGAAAAATTTAATCCAAGACAATAGGCGAATTACATATCAGGAGATTCAACACATATTGAAGATTGGATCGGGAAGCGTTCACGAGATTCTACACAGCCATCTTCGCGTGAGGAGGATAGTATCACGCTGGGTGCCGCACAACCTCACCGATGCTCAGAAGCAGGCCCGGGTGGAATGGTGCCGTGATATGCTTAACAAATATGAAGCAGGCTCGTCTCGGCGTGTTTACGACATCGTTACAGGTGATGAGTCCTGGATTTATCAATACGACCCAGAAACCAAGCGCCAGTCGACTGTTTGGGTGTTTCAAAATGAGCCAACGCCTACCAAAGTGAAGCGATCTAGAAGCGGGGGTAAGATTTTGATCGCTAGCTTTTTTAATTTGACTGGCCACTTGGTATCAATTCCCTTACGGGATCAAAGAAGCATTAATGCCGAATGGTATACTACCAAATGTTTGCCAGAAGTTTTCTCTGTTATAAGCAACAAGCGACCAAACACAGGGCTCCGCGGGCTACTGCTCCACCACGACAATGCACCTGCGCACACCGCACTCAAAACGAGGGACTTCCTGGACAGCACGCCAGTCAAACTCCTGGGTCACCCTCCTTACAGCCCTGATCTAGCACCGTGTGACTTCTTTTTATTCCCAAAAATAAAAAATCAGCTCAAAGGGATACAATTTTCGTCGCCGGAAGATGCGCTGGCTGCGTTCGAGCAGGCTGTAAACGAGGTGTCTGCGGCGGACTGGAAAAAGTGTTTTGAAAACTGGTTTAGGCGCATGAATCTTTGTATAGAGGCTGGTGGAAAGTACTTTGAAAAGATTTGATAAAAATATATGTACGTATAGAACAATTTTTTTTAGTTTCGCAAAACTTTCTGAGTGTCCCACGTACTCTCTTTGGAAAGTTACAAAAAATATTAAAAAACCAATTATACAAACTCCTCCCATCAGAGAAGTCAACGGAAAATGGGCCATAAGCAATGACCAGAAAGCTTTAAGATTTGCACAACACTTAGAAGAAACTTTCAAGCCAAACATAGGCTCGATAGAGAACCTTGAGTGTGCCAACACGTTACAAGATCAAGGAATAAAACTTGTCACCCCAAAAGAAGTTATGAGGGAAATTCAAAATAACATCAGCTCGAAAAAATCTCCGGGATATGACCTCATATCTGGAGAAATCTTAAAACGCCTTCCACGTAAAGCTTTGGTCAAATTGACGAAAATTATCAATGCTGCATTCGTTTTAAAGCACGTGCCTGAGTCTTGGAAAGTGGCTGAAGTGATCATGATTGCAAAACCTGGAAAACCACCCCGTGAAGCATCATCATATAGACCCATCTCCCTGTTGCCCATACTATCTAAACTTTTCGAAAAACTGTTTTTGAAACGGTTGAAACCAATTATAAGCGAGAGAAACCTAATACCAAACCATGAATTTGGCTTCAGGGAAAAACATTCTACCATAGACCAGGTACATAGAATAACCAACATCATTGAAAAAACGCTCGAAGATAAAAAAAGTCTGCTCCACCGTATTTCTAGACGTGGCACAAGCTTTTGACAAAGTCTGGCACGACGGTCTGATTTTTAAACTCAGATCAATGTTACCCAAAAATTTTGCCGATATCCTGGAATCGTACATCGAAAACAGAATGTTTAGAATAAGGCATGAGGATGCCTATTCAGAGTTGAAAGTTATTACAGCTGGAGTACCTCAAGGCAGTGTGCTAGGACCAGTCTTGTACCTGCTATACACATGTGACATACCAGAACTGGAAAATAACACTATTGCGACCTTTGCAGATGATACCGCTATTATGGCCACTGGTTCAAGCCATAAGGAAGCAACAGAAAAGGTGCAAGTGGCTGTGAATAAAGTTTATGACTGGACACAAAAATGGAGAATCAAACTAAATGAATCCAAATCGATTCACATCGACTTTACCAACAAAAATAGTGATTACCACCCGATTTTTATTAACGGTCTACAAGTGCCTTATGCAAACACAGCCAAATACCTTGGCATTACACTAGAAGCAAAGCTGCGCTGGAAAGCTCACGTTAAAAAAAAAAAAAAGGAACTCAATATGCGATACAAAAATATGTATTGGTTACTCGGTAGGAAATCCTGCCTATCAATACCTAACAAATTATTATTATTATACAAGCATATACTCATGCCGATTTGGACGTACGGAATCCAACTTTGGGGCTGTACTTGCCGGAGTAATATTAAAATCATTCAAACATTCCAGAATAAAGTACTCAGGGAAATTGTCAACGCTCCCTGGTATATAAGAAACGACGACCTCCATCGTGACCTTAAAATGGAATTCGTCACCAACATAATAACAAAAATTGCTGAAGCCCACGAACGTAGACTTCATCAACATGTGAATGTCGAAGCCATCCAGCTGCTCGACAACACGGACATAGTACGAAGACTGAAAAGAACTAAACCTTTTGAGTTAGTGTAGTGAACAATAGTGAACAAAATAGTGCTACTGTACATATAACACATGATGTACGAGCCCTTGCTGGCTAATACATGAATTGATAAGTTTAGATGGAAGAATGCTAATCTTGTTGACTTCTTGATAAGTAGGTATTTATTAATTGTAACAAACGTGTTAACAATAAAACGGACGAAAGTGAACTCAATTATATTTAGGAGAATATTAATTTACATTAGGTACTTAGGTAATTAATAAATTGCTTATGCTAGTGCTCTAAATAAATGTGCGATGTAATCGTACATATTCCCGGACGAGATGGGAAGGATACGAGATGAAGTGTAACTTGATTTACAAAACAAATAAAAAATTAAAAGTAATAAGTTTAAAATAACATGGCAATGACTATAAAAACAAACAATAACATTATTATTTTTTAAACTAAGGGGAAGTTCCTATATGAACGCGAGGGTTGCGCGTATCCTGAACGCGCACGCTGTCGAGGTGTCCACTTGTATCGCTGCTGCGTGGCGGCGTGGCTGTCGATGTCCTCAGCTCCTCGGCGACTGATGGTGACGGTGATGGTGGAACTCGCCAGCGACATTGTGTACGGCGAGCTACGATAATTATTCCTGTGATGCATACTATCCCAAGTAGAGCGTAGATCATAGCGTAGTGATGAATATCGTGATAAGATATATCGTCAGATAACATCACTTCCGTCTTTTTCATAGACTGAATCTTTTGGTCTACGTCGGTGATTTCTTGTTCTAAATCTTGAGTTTTGTTCTCCAAAACTAGTTTAGGTATGCTGATATTGATGATGTGGTTGATAGGGGCAATCACTGGTGCATAAATATCTGATTCCGTCCTTATTTCACTCAGGTAAGGCTTGTGTGAGTATAAAGTAAAGTTGTCTGTCTTGACAATGCATCCCTGACCTATATTAAATAGTCCGGCTTGACTCAGCTGATGCGCGGTTACTTGATCGCCGCATATTGTTCGAACTTGGCACCGATCACAACAAAAGTAAAAATAGCTGTTTAATGTGTAGGTTTCTAGCCAATCGTCCTTGCAGAAACTTGATATTGTTTTGCATTCCGAATTTTCTGTTTTACAAAAGTTCTTGTCTCCTTTGATTCGGTATATAGGTCGTAAGATGTGGCAATAATAGACTTCCGAAACTGTTAGACATGATCTCAAGTCTTCTTCCGACATGGTAATCAAGGTATCCTTTTTCATGTTAATAGATACGTATTCAGATACTGCGATGATGCTGATCATGTCCTTCTGTCCTGTTGCCTTGGGGATCGGAATTATCTTATAGATTTCGTACGAATCTCGACTGATAAGAGGTAATTTGATCTCAAAGATGATAATGTCCTCCAGAAGTCTTGTTCTTATTTTCAGTAGATCATATATCTTCCGAAGATCTGAGTGTATGTTGTCAATTGGCAGAGAAACGTCCTTGGATAACTTGCTCGAAATTGTACCTAACTCATTTACGAGTTGCTCTGGCGTAATCAAGTGTAAGTTGAAACGACCATTGTAAATATCTGTGACGGTGTCTAATAGCGTATTCTGAATGCTCTTTAAATTGTACAGCATATTACTGGCTATTATAGCTCCCATGTTGAAGTCATTAATTATGCTATTTGACTGAATATTGCTCTTCAATTGGCCTATTGCTACGTCTAGCTTGTTCATGTGACGATTTATCATTTTAAGTTGCAGGTTCATATTGTGCTCTGTTCGCTTAAGAAGGTTGTTTTCGGCTTCCATGAGTGAAGTCTGATTTCTCCAAAGAGAAACTATGTGCTTCTCGTTTTCTCGAATGAGAGAAATATCCTTGCGATATATCCTACGCCGTTAATGAGTCCTCGGCGCTGACGCATTGTCCTAGGTCGCGTGCAGGAATGCTGACTTAGCAATACCGTGTTGTAGTGCTCAAGTTCTAAGAACGCGTGACGTAGCTGGAGTATGATTACGTCACAGTGAACTTGATCTTGAATAGTATCACATGTTTGTTTGAGCGATTGAATGTATTTATCGAAAGTTTTTGTTGATTGCCAATATGTATCCATGCTGTAATATACAACAATGTTCCAGTCATCTCTGATAAGCATCATGTCTGCTACTTTGCCAAAATACAAAGTTTGATTTGAATGAAATGGTGTTATCTTCAATTGGCAGTCTGAACTTGTTATGAACGTGAAGAATAACATCAGAGCAGTAACCATGGATGTGAAGTTGAACTTGCTTTTCTTTGACCTTCTTGTTGAGGATCCTTTTACTTGTTGGGGTTCTGCTTCTTGATCCTTTTTTCGTGCCGTGTCGCACTGTGAGGCAATTTCTTTGTGTTCTAAAAGTATGGATACTTTTATGACGGGACGTTTTATCATGCCGTTTTTTGTTTTTAAGGTCACGACACGGACTTGACCGTCCTTTCCTGGATGCAGTTCCACAACTCTTGCCATCGCCCACTTGCCGGGTGGCAGGTTGTCGTCGTGGATGAGAACTACATCATCGAGCTTGATGTTGGACTGAGGCTGCCTCCACTTGCTTCTCACAGTTAGTTGAGCAAGATACTCAGTGCGCCATCTCTTCCATAAATCTTGTAATATTTTTTGTGTTAACTGCCAGCGGGTGCGAAGATCTCTTTCGGTCTCAACTAATGTTAACACAGGTCCACCAGTAAGAAATTGAGAAGGTGTCAGGAAATCTATGTCTTCTGGATCTTCTGAGATTGCACACAACGGCCTGGAGTTAAGACAGGCTTCAATTTGCGTTAGAAGTGTCGTGAACTCTTCATACGTCAATTTTTGTTCACCGATGACTCTCTTGAGGTGCAGCTTGAAACTCTTCACGGCAGCTTCCCACAGGCCTCCTGCTGATGGCCATGAGGGAGCGTTAAAGTGCCAAGTTATTTCCATGTCCGCGATCTCAGCCATGAGCTCGTCATCAATAATTTCTTGTAATTCTTCATACTCCTTTTGTAGAACCTTGTTGGCTCCTACAAAGTTACGACCGTTGTCACTATACAAGTGACACGGCGTGCCTCTCCTAGCCGCCATCCTGCGTAGTGCGGCGAGAAATGATGATGTTGTGAGATCGGAGACTAGTTCCAAATGCACGGCCTTGGTCACCATGCAAACAAATACTGACACATATCCTTTAGTGGTCTTGACACCACGACCCTTGTTGGTTTTGATATAGACATGGCCAGTAAAATCAACGCCAGTGTGCATAAAAGGACGAGATGGGTTAATCCTTGCTGCAGGTAGGTCTCCCATCAGGGGTTGTAGTTTGATAGGTCTTTGTTTTCTACAGGTTACACATTGACGTATCTGTTTTTTCGTTGCATTATTTCCCCCGATAACCCAATATTTTTGCCTAATGCACGATAATGTAACTCGAGCTCCACCGTGAAACGTGAGTTTATGCGCTTGTTCTATTATCAATTCCGTCAGACGATGTTGATGAGATAATATAATAGGGTGTTTGAGATCTAGACTGATCGCAGCCTGATGCAGTCTTCCCCCCACGCGAAGTATTCCTTCTTCGTCTAAAAACGGGTTCAAGGACGAGATCCTGCTTGTAGCAGAGACTCGGCTGTTTTTCCTCAGGTCCTGTATTTCTTGCTGAAATTCTACACGCTGAACTTCTTTGATTATTACGGCCTTTGCTTTGCGTAATTCCGATAAGGTAATGTAAGAATTTTTTGGCCTCTCTGATTTTCGGATAAGCAAGCGCCGTAAACGTGCTAGTACGTGTACAGCCATTGTGAATGAGTTCAATCGGCTGAGAAGTTTATTGATGAAGCTGTTGCCCTTCGCTGTGTCTTGTATCACAACATTTACTTGATTGTTAAAAGTTTCTTCATCAGTGTGATAAATTCTGGAACTTGCTTGGTCTTCCGGTGTGAAGTGAGGTAGCCAGGAAGGTCCGTTCCACCACAGATTGTGTTCTGTTAAGTTTAGGCTTGTTAATCCCCTGCTGGCGCAATCTGCGGGATTCTCTGCTGACTTAACATATCGCCAGCAATCGGCAGGCATGTTCTCTGTTATTTGTCGCACCCTGTTGGCGACAAACACCCTCCAGCGATTGGGATCTCCTTGTATCCAACCCAGCACCGCCATGGAATCAGTCCACCCGTAAACCTTGATGTTGTAATTGCTCAAGCTTTCTTTCACCATGATCATAAGTTTAGAAAGCAGATGTGCACCACTTAATTCCAATTTAGGCAAAGAAATATTCTTGTTGTTAGGTACGAGTCTTGATTTTCCGACAAGTAAAGTTATATTCGTCTGACCTAGATTTGTTATTTTGCAATATACGACACATGCATATGCCTTCTGCGATGCGTCACAAAATCCATGTAACTCGATATTATTTCCGGCGGAGTTCGTACCTATCCATCGAGGTATTTGACATTGATTAATGTTATTTATATCAGTTTTAATTTTTATCCACTCTCGGTTAATTTGATCTGGAATCTTGTCATCCCACTGCAAATTTTTCTCTTTCCAGATGTCTTGGAACAGTATTTTCAGCTTGGTAGAAACTGGGGTGAGCCAACCGAGGGGATCAAAGAGTTTGGATATCTCAGACAGCAACTTCCGTTTCGTAAGATGTGTATCGATCGAGTCGTCAATCCTTGATTGAAATGTGAAGATGTCCTGTTGCGGATTCCAGTGAAGGCCCAATGTTTTTGTGGATTCTGCTTGTTTGAAGTCATAATGCTCTTGATCGTCACCCTTGCTGGTGTTGTCTTGCAATTCCTGATAATTTGACCTCCATTTTCGTAAATTGAAACCACCTGTCTTGAGAAGTTGTTTCAAATCTTGCTGCAATCGTTTTGCTGACGCTACAGAGTCGGAACCATGTAACAAATCGTCCATGTAAAAACAGTCTTCGACTACTTGAGCTGCATATGGGTAACTTGATTTCTCGTCCTCCGCCAACTGCCTTAAAGTCATCATTGCTAAAAACGGAGCGGCCTTGGTGCCATAAGTGATCGTAGTTAGTTGAAATTCTTGTACAACTTGATTAGGGGAGTCGCGCCACACGATTTTTTGTAAGTTTTGGTCGTCTTCATGTACCCAAATCTGGCGAAACATTTTTTCAACATCTGCGATAAAGGCTATACGATGTTGTCTCCACTTCAGTATTAATCTCATAAGATCCTTTTGAAGGTTTGGTCCTGTTTGCATACAATCGTTTAAACTAGTGCCAGTAGAAGTTTTTGATGATGCATTGAATACTACTCGGAGTGACGTAGTTGTTGACTCGTGACGTAATATACAATGATGCGGTAAGAAACACTCAAGTTTCTTGTTACTATGTGCCGGTTTCATGTGACCGAGCGATAAGTATTCATTAATGAATGCCTTATATTGTTTTGCTATAGATTTATTTCTAGTGAGTTTTCGTTCTATCTGATACAGTTGAGCCACAGCCTTATGTTTGGATTCTCCAATTTCCGTGATAAAATTAGACTTAAGTGGCAGTCTCACTTGATATTTTCCGTCTTCCAACCTTGTTGTGGTCGACTTGTAAAATTTGATGCATTCATCTTCCTCGAAAGATGTTTGAGGGTCTTCGGAAATATCTTCTATCTCCCAAAATCTTTGAATGTCTTGAATGTTATTTAAGATCAGGTTACACTGTAGACTTGGTACCTCGCCGAACAAAATCCATCCAATACGTGTTTCCTGCGCAATAAAGCTACTTGAATCTCGATGAATTTTATTCATAATAATCTTGGCGTATACATCCGCCCCCAATAATATATCAATAGGGTTGCTAATATAAAAATGCGGATCGGCCAACTCAATTTCTTCTAAAAATGCCCATGATGGCTTAGAAAGCGTAGAGTTCGGCAGATTTCTCGTCAGATTTTTCATTATAAGGACCTTGGCGTTAAACTTGTAATTATCGTCTAATGAAGTACAGTTGATACTCAGCATTCCCTTGCATGTCTTGTCATTCATGCCGATTCCTGTAATAACTCCATTACATTTTTGTCGTGGTAGCCCTAGCTGTTGCGCTGCGTTTTCGGTGATCAGCGAAATCTGTGACCCTTGATCGATTAAGGCTCGCATCGTTTTCTGTAATCCATCAGCTCCTGCCACCTTGATAATTGCAGTTGCTAACAGAATTGTCGACGCAAACTTTTGCTGTGCAATGTGAGCCACGTGACTTGAGCCTTGCTCAGACTGCACGGGGCCGGAAACATTCTGTGACGTAGTGTTTGCGTTTGAGTAGGCATCGTGTAATACCGTATTGTGTTGTCCGTTGCATTTTAGACAACGTTTACATGAGGTGCAGTTTTTTCCATTATGATTGTACAGACAGTTTGTACAAAAATTAAGTTGTGTGATTGTTTTTCTTTTCAGCCCTGGCGCCATTGCTTTGAATTCCTTGCAAAAATATATGCCATGATGATCCTTGCACACTGGATAGGACATAGATTGACTCTTCTGTGACGTAGCCTTGTTGCTGACGTAGTAATGTTTGCCTTGATTCAATCTTGAGTTCCCTGAACTTGAAGAGAAATTGGTGGATTTTTGTATCGCATCTTGCTTGCGACGTGCTGACTCCATTGTGGTGAACTTATTCTCCAGGAATTCTAAAAAATCTTTCAACGTTGGTAATTCTCTTGGCTGCTTAAGTGACGTAAAATATTCGTTGAGGGTTTCCGAATCCAGTTTTTGAGTGAGCAAATATACTATAATTGGATCCCAAGTATCAATCTGGATGCCTAGATTCTTGATACCATTTAGGCATTCGGTTGCTACGTCATGAATACGTTTGATGTGATTAGATGTCGCTTGTTGCGTTACTGGAATATTCATCAAGGTGTTCATATGAGTGGAGAAAATTAGTTTCTTGTTATTATAACGGTGGTTTAATATTTCCCAGCTAGTGACGTAATTATCCGAACTAATTGGAAGATGTTGGATTAGACGCTCTGGTTCACCTTTAATCTTGCTCTTCAGGAACTGCATTTTTTGAGCAGCAGATAAATACGGGTTACCGTGTATCGCCTCCGTAAACAAGTCCTTGAATGATACCCAGTTTTGATAATTCCCGTTGAATATAGGAATATCCAGTTGCGGTGTAGACTTTTCCCGATGAGATACAGACCATAATTTACGATTGATTTCTTTCTTGATATTAAGATACATCTGCTCATGTTGCGTGTATGAAGTCTCGTAATTTTCGCCCATGTCGTCGAATTCACTGTCCATTTTCCAGTGGAGACCATCAATAGCTTTCCAACGCGCTTCTATGGTTTTCAAAATGTCTTCAAACTCCCATTTTTCTTCTATGCTTGACAGATCTGTATTCTTTACTGAGCGCGCAAAAGCCTTGAAGTTGCTGGCTTGTTTCCGCAACTTTTCATCTAACTTGCTGTCGGTTCCCCGATTAGTATATTCCGGAGTTGGCAATAGACTCACCGGGGTGGATCTGCCCTCTGCATCAGCGGAACCTGGCTGCTGACGGCTGAACAGTGTTGGCTTGATCAAACCTGCTCTCTGGATCGAATCTCTAACGTTAACGTAGAACGCCTTGGTTTCTTCGTAGCGATTCCCGATAAAATAATCCTGGGTTTTATCCTCGTACATACACAAGTTTTCATGATTTATTTGGAACTCGTTCCAATAGCTGTTCAGAGATTCAATTCTTTTCTTGATATATTCTGAAGTCTTGCGTTCTGGACCATCTTTCTTGAAATTGGACCAAAGTTGTTGCATGCCATGAATGGCGACTTGTTGCTTTTGAAATAATTCTTCCATCTTGCTACTTGATAAATAGGAAATTCAAATAAACTGTTGATTTTCCCTACTGACTTGCTAGTGGAGTACTTTCGCCGTGAACTTGCTTGAGTGCTGATCGATCTTCTTGAATTGCTAGCTAGCTTATAATTGATGCACTTGCTGAAGCCTTGATGCTTACTTGCTGAAGCCTTGATGCTTACTTGATGAAGCCTTGGTGCTGGTAGTAGTCTTGACTTGGACTGCTTTATCTTGTCGCTTGTTCTGTGTAAGTGATCTGATGATACTCACCCGTGCGGTCTTATGCGCTTTCTCAATTCGCGTCGGTGAGACCCGCTTGTGGGAGGCCGACCAAACCGATTCGCAACCACACGAGAAAACACAAATCACAAACACTTGATTTTAAAGAACCACAAATCTGATATATCTGATCAATGGATCCGGTACGAAGGACCATAAATGTACGAGCCCTTGCTGGCTAATACATGAATTGATAAGTTTAGATGGAAGAATGCTAATCTTGTTGACTTCTTGATAAGTAGGTATTTATTAATTGTAACAAACGTGTTAACAATAAAACGGACGAAAGTGAACTCAATTATATTTAGGAGAATATTAATTTACATTAGGTACTTAGGTAATTAATAAATTGCTTATGCTAGTGCTCTAAATAAATGTGCGATGTAATCGTACACATGAACAAAGTGTTTTTATATTAATATTATCAGACTCTAAGTAAATGCAATGGACATTATTCTTAGTTAACAAACATATACAACGTAGAAAAATAAGTTAGATTAAAATTACTTATTAGTCTTGTAGGCTAGATTGTAATGTATTATTAAGAACCGTGTTCTTTATAATCAGGGAAAAAAATTAAAAAATAAAATTGGTTTATGTTGTTTTGGTACCAGCGTTGCCAACCCTAATTTTAGAAAGTTGGTAGATGAAGTGCCAAAAATTGGTAGATCTACCACCCTAGTTTATTAGATTTTTCAGGATTTAAAATATCTTTTTTTTATAGTCTATACTATAAAAAAAAATGGCTCGTTTCGCCACTCTATGGTGGCGAAACGAGCTAAAGGCCCACCTGATGTTAAGCGGCTACCTTTGCCCATAATAATTTCAATACCTCCTAGGCTGTTGCCTAAATGGTACCGCAAGTCGGTTCGCAAAAAAAAAACGAACAAAGAAACAAAACAAACAGTCTCATGTGATAGTAATTTCACCGGCACCCGTACCCTTCAGACCAAAACACAGTAATGCAAGCATCACTATTTGGCGGAGAAGTAGGTACGGTGGTAGTACTTCCCCGGACGAGCTCTTTCACAAAGGAGCTCTGCTACTACCTAAAAACTGTTCGAAAAGATCTTATTTTTAATTTCATACATCGTTTATATTAAGAGTCCTCGATAAAAGACTAGAAAAAGCACATATTAACTGTAGTATTATTATAGGTATTTTTTTATAAAGTTATGAAAATCACAACACAAAACTCAAATTACTAAGAAAAATCCCGCGAAATCAAATAGGCAGGAACCCTCTCAGTACAGCTCTGCGCTCAGTCAGGCTCAGTCAGTGACGTCCATTACTCACATGGCGCAAATCAAACTCATTGCTATCATATGATAAACTTAAGTTCATTTCATTGTAGGTAATAATTGTTTTCAATATGTAGGTGTCGTAATATTTTGAAAAATAAGTTTATTCAGGCATTAGGGTGGTAGATAGGTAGACTGAAGGCAAAATAGGTAGGTAGATCTACCAATAAGTTGGTAGAGTTGACAACACTTGTTGGTACCTTACCTCTTTTTTAGCCATATCATGATGGTGCTCCAGAACATCTCGTTGGTCGTTCGCAGTGCGCAGATCACGCTCTCGCTGCTCGAGTTTGGCACTGAGTCGCGCACGTTCCACTTCCCAACCACCGCCGCACAGCCGGTCTTGTAGGGACGATATTGAGTTCTGCGCAAATGAAAAATAAATAAAAGCACATCCTTGGTTTCCAAATGGAGTAGAAACATACATAAAAAAAAATACATTTTCAACCCAAAATGCGAAAATGTGATACCCAATTTGATACTAAAACGTTACCTATATAATTAAGTTTCAAATAAAGTACCTGACACCAAAAATAATATTGGTTTTCTCACAATTAGTAAATGTTTATCAACATTTTTACCCCAAAATTTTCTTACTGATTGACTGACTTTTTTGATTGCCTCGCTGATCTAGTGGTCGCAAGCGCGGCTGCTCAGCGTGGGGTCCTGGGTTAGATTCCCGGGTCGGGCAAAGTGTTATTGGGTTTTTTCATTAGGAAATTCTCAGTAGCAGCCTGGAGTCTGGATTTGTGCCCGGTTAATGGTAATAGGCTCGCCCCCTATTACATGGGACTACAACATAACTGGCGAAATGTGGGTGTACTATACACCTCTGCCTACCCCTTCGGGGAAATACAGGCGTGATGTTATGTTTTTTGTGTTTATGTTATATTTTCTTAATGTTAACTAAATATGACCCTTTTTTAAGTGTGCTCCGCCAGAAGACTCGCTTTGTCGCACCTTCAATTCCCTCGCACACTCGACGAGAGCAACGCTCGATAGGTCGCCGGCTCGCTACGCTCGCCACCTCCCCCCACTCGCTACGCTATGGGATCGTGCATTTAGGAGCTCTTCCACGAGCTTCTGGCTCCACGAATTTAAATAACACTAGGGGTATGACAGAGTCTGACCACGTGCAATCGGGGTGAGCAGAGTCTCTTTAACACTTAGTTCCAACCCCGCAGACAAAGGTAAAGAAAACATTGGGTGTAGAGTTGGTGAACATATACTCAATTTGGCTTCCGTATACATTTTAAAGTTTAAGAAGCATCACTTTATCATATATAAATAATTCTATATGTGCAATACGAATATACTATTTTATACATTCGCTTTTTGGTACACGTTTCTTTTTGTAGTGTTCTTCGTTGTTTCAAGGGTAAAGTATTTAGGGAGTGAAAACTTATTTTGGTAAACAACATATTTGTTGCCATTACTTAAAGCTGAAATTGGGATGTTAAGTCAATTTGAATTTCTAACCCCCAGTTTCTGGAAGGCTGATAAATTTTTTAGGAAATTCTCAGTAGCAGCCTGGAGTATGGATTTGTTCCCGGTTAATGGCAATAGGCTCGCCCCCTATTACATGGGACTATAACATAACTGGCGAAATGTGGGTGTTACTATACACCTCTGCCTACCCCTTCGGGGAAATACAGGCGTGATGTTATGTTATGTTGATCAATTTGATCTATTGTCAAATCTAATGTCAGCTTCTGTGATTGGCCGGCGAAAATGTTAACAACCAATTACATCGCTTGACCTGAGATTTGACAGTCGATTAGTTAATTTTTCCGTTGATCAGCCTTCCAGAAACTGGTGGTAAGAATAGAAAACAAAATGTACCTGCAGCTCAGTCTTTTCTTTCGTCCACGCCGAAGATTGCGTGTCATAGTTATCTTGGAGAGTTTTTATTTCAGCCAGTGCTGCACTCAATTCTTTTTGCACGTGTTTTAGCTCACTGTAAGAAATTTTGTATTAATAAAGGCTGTAATATAACTAACACACGGCAGCTATACTGTAAAAATGTATCTTATGCCAAGACATATTTCGTTACATCTTACCATAATACATGGCAGCGATAATGTATATTTTAACATCTTTCATCTTTAAGGTACCAAGCGATATAGAAATATAACAAATATACAAACATACAGCAGGTAATGAAGGAAAGATATACATTACGTTAGATGCGTAAAAATGTACATCTGGGATGTTATATAATTACATTATAGCTGCCGTGTGTTACGGCCTTAATGTGGTAAACGTAAGCATGAGATGATCTGTGGAACATTGATTAATTACCCCTGTGCCTGTTCTTTTTCTACCGTAAGCCTTGCTTTGGTCACTACGTGCTCTTCTTCCAATATTTCGTATTTACCCGTCAATTCATCATATTCTGCTTTTTCTACAGCAAGAGAGTGCTCTAATTCTGCAATATAAAAACATTTTGTAAAAGTACCCATTCCTTTAATGTTGCTAGTTCGAGTCGAGACGTATGATAGTATACACACTTTTGACTGTTTCTTCGTACTCCTGTTTGAGATCAGAAATCTTCTTGGCGCCTGCACCGGATGATTGTTCAAGAACTTTTAGTTTACCTTTAAGTGTAGCTAATTCTGCTTCTTTGTTCTTTATGTCTGTATCGTGAGCCTTGCGCATACGTTCCAGTTTCTTGCGTTCAGCCTAGGCATATAATAAGATTGAGTTAATGTTGCATTTAAAAGTGTTTTATATAATACGTACATTGTGTCCGTTGTTGAACGTGTACCTGTAAGTCAGTTTCTAGTTCGGAAGCCTTGCTCTCCCAATAACTGGACTCTTTCTTTTCTGCTTGTAACTTTTTCTCTTGTTCTTTTTTATCATTCTCTAACTTCGATATACTAGATTTTAATTGCGACATTTCTGATTTTACAATTGATAGTTCTTTCTCAGTCTTATCCAAGTCTCGTTTAGCTTCTGCTAATTCTTCTAATTTCTCTTCAAGCTCTTTAGTAGTTTTCTCTAATTTATCTTGCATTTGTGCCATTTCAACAGACGATATTGCTTCGTCGTATTTTTGGTTCGATGTATCTCGCAAAACATCTTCCTGCAATCATATGTAAATAGGTTATTTATAAAATGTTTTCTTTATTAATTTCTAGCATATAATCTTTACTATCCATCAAAGATTGTAGTCGATATCACGAATTTCATGGGAATGCACTAAGGAGGCAACGGGAAATTTAAATACATGCGCAGATTATAAACTATCTGTATGAACTAAAATAAACTGTTCTCTTTAAGGATTTGTCAAACATCAGGGACACTCTAAAAATAATCAGTAAAGCTTGATACAATAAAGAAAGGGGGACATGCGTTGGAGTGTGCCTATCAAAAAGTTTATCCAAATACCAGTTGTTTTATATGAATATCTTTCGCAGATATAGTTGATTCCAAATTAGTGATTTTGTTATCGTAGTCAGATTTCATTTCTTTTAGATCTGTTTCTAATGTTATTAGTTTGCTCTCAGCTTTAAAAAGTTTAGTTTGCATTTGATCTTTTTCACTAGTGAAATCTACTGATATACGCCGCTGGCTGTTGGCTAACACTTCAGCTTGCTCCTTTTCTTGGCAAAGCTGTTTTTAATAAAGTATGATTATGAAAAGTATTGAGAAACTTTATGTTAGATTTAATCAACTATACTGCTTACCTCTTTTTCTAATTTAGCTACTCTATCTTTTCTAACAGTTAGTTGTTTTTCAGTTCGTTTGCATTTGTCCTCTGCCTCTTTGAATTTTTTTTCTAACTCACCTATCTTTTTAGCCTTATCTCCGACCTAAAAAAAGTCTCCAAGTTAGTGTTAAATTTGAGATAATATGTCAACTTTTTAATAGTACATGGGATATCTGCTTACCTCTTTGAGCATTTTTTGTTTATCTTGTTCTAATTTATTTACAATTTCTACTTGTTTTTTCAACTTATCGATTTCCTTATCTTTAACATCAATTTCCTTTTTAAGTTCTTCAATTTTTTTCATACACTCGGACATAGTTGTATGGAGAGAGGTTGCATTTTCTGCAAAAAAGAGTGTATTAGTATGCTCACATTTAACAAATCGTGTGTTTAGGTAAATATTCTTTAGGAAGGAGTATCACTCACTCAGATCACTATTAAGCTTACTAATTTGAGACTCTAAATTCTTCTTTTCTTCTTGCAGTGTCTTAATTTGACTAGATAAACTGCTGTTGTCTTTTTCCAGTGTTTTTAACTTGCTATTTATGTCTGTTTTGTCCGTTTCGAATTTTGTATTGAGATCCTTTAGTTTAGCAATTTCAGTTTGCAATCGATTTTTCTCGTTTTTGAACTCGGAGTCATTTTTGGATAATTTAGATCTAATATCTTCTATATCTTTCTCCAGTTGAGCTCTCGTATTAATTTCAGTACCAGAGAGTCCGGCGTTTTTCATCACCACATACATTTCACCTGCAAATCGATATAAATTTTCAGATAATTGTACACAATACAAATATGGTTATTAAAAACTATGGATGTAAATATTATGCTTTACCTATTTCATTCTCCAAATCTTCAACCATTCTTTTCATTTGGAGTTTTGTGGTCAAATCAGTTGGCTTCTTTGGAACTCTTGGCTTAAAAGATTTTATTGCGTCTTCTTTCAAAGCCTTTAATGAAACTTGCAATTGGGCTTTTTCTTTTTCGAGCTGTAAAGTTTGGATCAAGTTAATTACCTATTAATTACGTTCTAACAGGTATTGTTAAATCTTAAAAAGTATCCGTAATTACCTTATTGAAGTTGATTTTTAGTTTATCTAATTCTTCCTGTTTTGCTTTCAAAGCATCAGCTTCTTTTTTATTATTGATTTCTCCTCCAAACCTTACTTTTTTTTCTGTCTTATCGTCTTTATTGTTTTCTAATTCTTTTAGTTTTGCTAACGCGTCTTTCAAATCATTTTCTAGCTGGCTTATTTTCGTTGCACTCTGTTCTATAGACTTATCAGATTTCAATGACTTAGCATTTTTCAATAGCTGTAATGAAAAAAGTTATGAAATCTATAATTTATGCGGTATCTAGATCTTCTTATAGTCCAAACTGTATCACTTTTATAAATAACACCGCATAAGGCATCCACTGGAGTATAAACGAACACAATTTTGTGTATTCTGGTTGCAATTACGAACCTGTAATTTTTTGTTTTCTAGTTGTAGTTTCTCGTTATCAGCTTCTAAACTTTGCGTCTTTGAACGAAGAACATTTGCTTCTTGTTCTATAACTTGGAGTTGTCTTTTCAAGTCAACATTTTGTTGTTCACCATCGAGTGATCTGGAATTTGTCTCAGCTGTTAGTAGTTTCTCATAATTTATTTGAAACTAAACTTATTTGTAAAGAATGTTTAACTTGACTTACTTGCTTTTTATAAGTGAAGCTTTTGGTTTCTTTTGTGTAAGACTGAGTTCAGCATGTAGCCTTTCGCAATCTCTTTCTTTTTCAATAACTTTTTTTCTTAATTCATCTATCTCATCTTCTAACACCTACAAAATTGAGTTAAAGCTTAATCAGTTTTAAAATTATAGTATCATCATCATTTCAGCCGATAGACGTTCACTGCTGGACATAGGCCTCCCCCAAGCATCGCTACAATGATCGGTCCTGCGCTTTCCGCATCCAGCGGATTCCCGCGACCTTCCTCAGGTCGTCGGTCCACCTTTTGGGGGAGCGTTGGTAGCCACGCTGCGCCTTCCAGTACGCGGTCGCCAAAATTATAGTATAATAATATTTTTATATAATAACTATCGTGAGTTAAATTCATAATTAACGACCCGACCAGTAGTTTCGAGCTCGAACGGAGCCCTTAATCATGAGAAATAACGTGAGTGAAACCGTTTATATTAATAATTATAATAATATTTACATTTTGTATACGTACTTTTACTTTCTCTTCTGCTAAGTTATTACTTTTAGCATTAGTTGTTCGACGAAGCGTAACTGTGGAATTAGTTTTAGGCTGACTAGCAATTTTATCTGTAAGTTCTTTGACTTGCTTTTTAAAAGAATCTTTGTCTTGTTCCATTTCTTCAACTTTTCGTCTTAAAACTGATGCTTCCTAAAATGGGTAAAGTTACTGTTGAGTGTTGTTTTAACAAATAAAAGAGAGGGGGAGAGGTTATTGTTTTTAATAAATGTTGTGTAAGCACCTGTTCATTAAGTTCAAGTAAGAGTCGTAATTCAGCTGGATCCTCGTCATCTGTTTTTCCATCTTTTTCATTAATATCAATACTGAGTTTATTTGATGGAGGTGTTGGCGACAGCTTACGACCTACAAATATTTTTTTATTGCGTTATTTAAATAAATGCGTAAAGATATTGCTTCAAAACACAAAGCTTTGTAAATCTTTTAGTATATTAAGCAAAGGTTTTTTTTTTCATGAAAATTAGTAAAATTGAATGGTTCTGAATCATTATTTCGGATACGGATGTTGAACAATGTAGTGGATAAATTTATAAACCCAAACATTGTAAAAGATTCAACAAGGTCTAATTCTGACTGGAGAAAATGGCTACCATCAATACGCCGTGTAATTCAAATACACTGACAAGCGTGTTAGTAAACATCAAGGAGCAAAGGTAACATGTGTTATGAATTAATTGTTATGCAAGTACACAATGAAAACGATGAATCACAACCGGGTTCTGATGTGCGGTAGTTCTTGGGGAAGGTGTTATGTTAGATAAAAAAAACAATCGATTTTCCACAATATAAGTAGTTTGACGTACTTCTGGCTTTGGTAGCCATTTTCTTCAGCTGTAGAAGCAAGGACTCATTGTCGTCCTCGACACGTGACGCAGTTTTACGTAAGGTATTTGCCTGCAAATATTCGTTAGTTATTATTACTAAATATGTAATCTAAATTGTTGGAATCGATTCTGTTATGGACAAAATACAGGATGAAGAAAACCAACATTTAAAACAGACAAACTGGTCATAAGTACCTATATTTGGCATTCTTACAGCCAATGGACTGAAAAATGATACGAAGGGTGAGAGGTAGGGCGATCGAGATTCAGGTGCTTTATCTGGAGTAAGAGGAGGACTTTCAGATTTATCTTTATCGAATATTTCTTGGACTTCTAATGTATGCACTTGTAGATCTCTTTCAAGTAGATTATCTTCACAATTAATGATAATAGTTTCTGTGCTAGCGTCAACTAATTCTTTATAATTATTCACTGCTTGTAGACCTTTGTCACTGTAAAGCTTAGCTGCTGTCTGCACACTAGCATTTCTTAGTTTCTGTTTGTCTGTTTGTACAAAATTATTCATTCCCATAAATTCAGTTTGCATATATTTATTTTTCATGAATGCTACCTCCGTTTGGGTATACATTTCTAAAATATCAATTGTACTTTGTACGATTGAATCAAGAGTAATCTTCCTAGTGTCGGTCATCACATCATGCACTAAAATGGTATCAGTTTGACAACCTTCAGAATAACTAATAATGAGATCTTGTGGAGATTGAGCAATCTGATTAACGCCAATGGATGATGGACTACTGTCTAGAGATGACAAACTCTTTTCTAAAGCGAATTGCATTTCAAGTATTCTTTGAATCGTATTTGGTTCTAGTTTTTCGTTGTCTTTGATGGGTGGTTGAGGTGAAATTGGGTCTGATCGGAGAGACTGTGGATTAAGTTGTGGATGTATCCTTCTGCCATCGCTGCGATGCCGATATCGACTAGCCTGTTTGAACATAACATTCCTTATTTTTTGGTCTAACTAACAAGCAATATACCACTTATAGATAATAACTTCGCGTTGTGTTTGTATAATCTACTACTATTATAAAATTGTTAAATGTCAGTTGTCTGTTTGTTTGTTCCAGCATCACTATAAAACTACTAGACCGATTTTGTTGAAAGGGTTTGTGACTAAAAACTTATGATTTGACTTAAAAACTGGTATGTATTTTACCTCGCTACGATGACGGGAACCGGTGATTTTTAATTATATTTTTCTACAACATTTTGCATACATTAAGGTGAATAAGGCGCTCATATCCAGCTGTCATTCGCACGCATGCGCTCTAGCGCGCGCCTCCATAGAGAAAATACGGCTGCTAAAGATATTGCATTAAAAACTTTTTGGTCGGGCCGAATTGTACAGAGTAGAAAAAAAAATCCTGTCGTATGTGGGTGGTGCCATCTTGGAAATGCAGTCTTTTGAGCCAACCGAAAATCAGAATCTTTCGACTTACAGACAAGGACCGGAAGCTACCTCTAAATTGCGATTTCTCTATTTTTTTGTATGAAAAGCAATACAATTTAGAAGTACCTAAACGTTGTTATATTGTATCCATCTTAATATACGAATAAGCATAAAGTTATCTTGGTGTAACTAAAAAAATACTATTTTCAGTCTACAATTTTTAATTACCTTCTTCTTCAAGTATATTATCTTATCTTCTTAACTATTATAATCTTAACTATTATAAAATTGTTAACGTCTGTTTGTTTGTTCCAGCATCACGCTAAAACTACTGGACCGATTTTGATGTTTTTTTTTTTTTGTTTGAAAGCTGATGATCTGACTTAAAAACTGGTATGGGTTTTGAGAAAGAAAGAAAAAAAGAAAAAAATTAATTCGTGGGTTGCGTACTCACCCGACAGATCGAAGATTCTATGCATTTGCACGAGCGGATAGTAATGTACGATGGAGTGGAGTGGAGTGGAGTGGACAGGGGATGGGACTGGGGACGCGACAGGGGACGGGACTGGGGACGGGACAGTGGACGGGACAGGGAACGGAACATGGGACGGGAAATGGGACGGGACATGAGACGGGACATGGGACAGGACAGTGGGACGGCACATGGGACTGGACATAGGATGGGACATGGGACATGCGACGGGACGATAGTGATAGAGTGAGATAGTGGGACAGTGGGACATTGGAACAGTAGGACAGTGGCAGTGGGACGGTGGGACAGTGGGGTAGTGGGGCAGCGGGGCAGCGGGACAGTGGGGCAGTGGGATAGTGGGGCAGCGGGGCAGTGTGGCAGCGGGGCAGTGGGGCAGCGGGGCAGTGGGTTGCCGGGGCAGCGGGGCAGTGGGTTACCGGGGCAGTGGGGCCGTGGGATATTGGGGCAGTGGGGCAATGGGGTAGCGGGGCAGCGGGATAGTGGGGCAGCGGAGCAGTCGGGCAGTGGGGTAGCGGAGCAGTGGGGCAGCGGGGCAGTGTGGCAGCGGGGTAGCGGGGCAGCGGGGTAGCGGGGCAGTGGGGTAACGGGGCATTGGGGCAGTGGGGGACAGTGGGGCAGTGGTATAGTGGGGTAGTGGGGCAGTGGGGCAGCGGGGCAGTGGGGCAGCGGGGCCTTGGGGCAGCGGGGTAGCGGGGCAGTGGGGCAGTGGTGTAGCGGGGCAGTGGGGCAGAGGGGCTGTGGGGCAGCGGGTACAGTGGGGCAGCGGGGCTGTGGGGCAGTGGGGCAGTGGGGCAGCGGGGCAGTGGGGCAGCGGGACAGTGGGACAGTGGACTGGACTGGAATGGACTGGACTGGACTGACGTGGGTTAGCAGAATTTAACGCGAGCGGAGCCGCGGGTAAAAGCTAGTTATACATAAAAGTGTCTCGATGTTGAGTCAGACATGTGTTGACAACGTGCCAGCTGGCATACATCGAACAAGAGCTAATGCCCTAATGAATGCGTTGTTTCTCTAGTGGAATTAAATGATGGGAGAAATAAGTGGTCTTAATGACATCAACTGTTAACAAGAGATGAGTTATCGTAAAACTGTAACCGTTTGTGCACGTGTTTATTGCATTCCAAGCTCGACTGTAAATCGGGTAAAGCATAAGTATTTGTCGATGCTGCCATATGTGGATATTAACGAGTTATTTGCTGTGTACCTAGCGTGTTTGCACAAAGAAGCAAATCCATCTATTGTTTGAAATGGGAATTCGAATATACATCTTGTTGAATTATGTCGTGTATAAAAATAATAAAGCGAGTCTAGTATTTTAGAATAATAAATAATAATAATTAATATTTTTGGGACATTTTACACAGCACCATCTAGTCCCAAACTAAGCGGAGCTTGTACTATGGGTACTAGATAATGGATATAATACTTATATACTTTTTTTTTTGTAAATACATACTTATAATACATAAGAAACACCCAGACCAACACAAACACTTATGTTCATCACACAAATATTTGTGTCCTGTGGGAATCGAACCCACGACCTCGTGATCAGCAGTCTGACACTCGAACCACTAGACCACAGACGTCGTCAAAAAAAAAACTTCATCGTTTTTCGACGTCGTCATCTTTGAAAACTTTAAGCGCTTTGTTTATCGTAATAGACAAGATTGTGTTTGTTCTACTAAAAAATCACCGGAGTATGAGCTATGATTAGTCAAAACTCGCAAGCGAAACAAAAAACGTGCCATAGGCCCCGCCTCCTTCGGTCATGTTGCGATACGAACATCAGCATAAATGTCAGCATCACTTAATGCGGATGCTGATGCTGATGTCGAAATTGACGCTGATGATCAGTGGATGCTGATGCTGATGTTCGTTCCCTGATTCGAATATACGTCTTGTTGAATTACGTCGTGCATAAAAATAAAAAACCGGCCAAGTGCGAGTCGGACTCGCGCAGTAAGGGTACCTCTAGTGACCTAATACCCCATAAAAACTGATTTAATTTACGAGAGTTTATCAAAAGACATCAACGCACTGTGCGCGAAATATGAATTTTTGCATGTCTTTCTTACGCAGGTACCACAACATATGTCTATGTTTGTCTTATTTTTAGTATTTGTTGCTAAACTACATAATATGCACTATAATCTGACCAAGTTTGACGCTGGTATATATATATTACCATTTTGAAGATGCAGAAACAAAAAACGTTGAAAAAAATGCATGTTTTTCGAGGTATCTTGTATGGGGGACCCCCTTTTTTTTGTTTTTATTGTTGTAGTGTTGTAGCGAGAGTAATAGGGTCCCGTTTGGAACCCTTCGGGTACGGAACCCTAATAAAGCGAGTCTAGTATTTAAGAATGTGAAGTAGACGTGGTTTAGTATTGTCATTAGTGGGCACCTCGTCCTCAGCGTTGCGCAGTTGCTCGCGCAGGTCGGCCTCGCGCTCCAGCGAGTCCTGCAGGTCGCGCAGCAGCTGCGCCGGGTCCTCCTGGCTGCCGCCGCGGGTCAGCGATGAGCGGGACACTTTCTGAATACAGACAAACATTAGATGGTGATAGGAAAATACTTGCCTAGTAGCATAGTAATACCAGGCCATAGCCTGCCTTTTCTAGACTACGGTATGACTATTAATGACAGACAAAAGAATAGTTACCAATTTAAGATAAGAGTAAGGCGACATCTCAATATCGCGCTTGGACATCTATTCGACACCTGTAGGTCTACTCGCGTTTTACGAACGACAAACGAAGTACGAACTTTCGTTCCGACTGATACTTACATAATAAAAATAGGCAAATAAAAAAGGCACAATTAAGATAGACTACGGTTAATAGTCGTATACAATTTACCGGAGATGAGAAAAACAAACGTCAAAACACGATCATCGCATGCGATAAGGGAATGACGGTTGACCGGAGTAGCAAATTGTGCGATGAATCGTACGATTTATCGAATATCGTCGAACGGGAGTAGACCCCCTGTACGTTTGATCGCGGGTTCGTACGAACATAATTCGCGCGAACTTGCGATGGTCGCGCAGTCGCGTTGTACTAGGGTATTAGGACGACACTTAATAATAAACATGATCAATATTGACGTCAGAAGAAACGTGAAAGAATGAATACCAGTTACTTGCACACATACATCTTTTTGAGAAATAAAAAAACTGTCTGCCTGAGGGCAAAAAGCGGTAACTCAAAAAATAGTTTTTCCAGATTTTTGTTGCATCGGATAACTTAAACGATCACCTACAATAATACCTGGCACATGCTGAGCTGGACACCCATTTAGTACAACACTGAGACACATATCACACTTTTTTATTGTATTTTTACTTGTATGTCCTGTGTCTTGTTTTTGTACTAAATAAACGTTTTATCTATCTATCTACCTAACCAACTAAGCCAAATTGCTCTATCTCATCAAAAAGTCATAGAAAAAAAACGACTAAAAAGTTTTTGCATAACCAATTTTACCTTATTCAGGGTGGATATGACAATACGATATTAAATAAAACCACGTACCGAGTATCACGTCCTGTGATAGTATACATTAGCCACAGGAAATTATTTTAAATTCATCAATTTTGAATGTAGGACCATTTTTCTAGGCCAAGATCATTAGGTCAAAGACCTGTGCGAGTCCATATACTTTTAAACACTCTTTCTCAATGATTACAGATGATTACAAATGACGATACTTATTATTTCGATGTTTTAATATTTATTTTGTTAAAAAAAAACTTTATTTTATTTTAGATAAACAACTTATTTATGTGTTTAAAATGCTTCTATCGACTTGTAATAGCCGTGTTTTCATTTATTGTCGTATTGTCATATCCACGTTGTATATTACTAAGCGACTTAGCGGTATACTGGTTTTTTGTATCTTTAGAAATGGTGAAAGAACTTAATAACCTCAATCTGCGAACCTATATCTGCTGTTGGAAGCGAAATTATAAATTTTCTTTCACCCCTTAAAAAGAAAACCATACCCAATGGCATTTCACAGGTCTTTTCAAAATCTGATATCAGGCAACATACTGTCTGTCTGGTGAAAACTGCCTACTTCGGAGGCATTTAATGAATAGATATGTTTTGTCAGCTTTTTAATTTTTGAACCACATTAACTGGAAATATTAGGAAATATTCATAAAATACATTTCCTTCAAGTTTTATTTCATATTTATAAGTATTTTAACAAATTTTTTGTATGAAATGTTCTATGGGTACACTAACACTAAAAGCGACAAATCACTCCAAAAAATTTTAATTCTAAGGGAAATGACGGTATCTCAGAATAAAACCGGCCAAGAGCATGTCGGGCCATGCTCAGTATTATAGGGTTCCTTAAGGGGGCTATTACATTTTTTTGGCGCAAAACCGGAAACAAGGACTTTTTCACTTATAATATCTCCTTATCGCTGCCGTTCGGACTATTTTTTTTATGATTGTATTATTAGAAATATCCTCGTTTTTTCGAATGACTGATTAAATTTTTAAATCTATTGTTAATTATTAAATAAAACGCATTTTCCCAGACAAGTAAATTGCATTTGTGAGAAAATGCTGATTTTTGAGAGTCTTCTGAGGGCTCTCGAGTGAATAGAATAACAAACAAAATGCATAAATATACTGGAAATATAGTCTTATTTTCGATGGACGGACTAAAATTTTAAATTTATTCCAATAAATACCCAAAAAAAAGCCCGTTTCAAACGTTAAAATGCGCTATTTCGATCACCAGAAACAACGCATTTTATGTCTAATAGAATGTGTAAATTAGAGTAAAATATATCAAACAATAATATTAAACTATCTTTCTACTCAATAAAATAAACATATTTTTAATTTTTTTTATTACAAGTATGCAATCGAATATTGTTATAAAACTCGATGCGCCGACAGTTCTGCTGCCCGCGGGCTCTCGGAGGACGGACCTATATCGCTCCCGCGCTTACACACGACACTCACAGTATAATATTTCGCGCGTCTAGCATACAACGACCGCGTAGTTTTGATTTTTGTAAGTATTGTTGTTAAAAACTTGCAGTTAACATTTTAATTATAATATTATTATTCTAAATGAAATTTTGATAGAAATCAAAATAGTGAATATAAAAAGTAATTAAGTTATTTTCAGAGATGGGTTTAAAAGGTGGACATAATTATTACGGCAAAGGGAGTAGTGGCGCCAGAATACGTAAGAAAAGAAAGCGTGTGGACAGGCGATGGCAAATATAATACGAGATTGTAAAAAGAGACGACTATATTTGGAAGGAAAACATGGAGATACTTTTAGTAAACTTCTACAATTACTGTTTACTTCCAGAACTAGTTGATCCTCGATACGCTAGGTGTATGAACCTCAGAGATGGCGCACATTCAAAAGCAAAAATATGTTTACAGAAATTAAGAAATGTTAACAAAAAAATGAACAGACTTCAAAAACAATTACTAAAAACTCGACGAATACATAACCTCCTTCTTTTTTTTAAGTCGGTTAAAAAGTAAAAAATAATCCATGTGTTTCAAAATATTTTCTTATACCATAATTTTGAAGGCAGTGCGTGGTTTATCTTTACATCAGGCAGGTAACATATATTTCACGATCAATCATCATATACGATCACGATACTTCCCGGTGGTACATTTTGACGATAAAATCCCTTGAACGAATCTTGCTACATTACACGTACCTACGGCTGCCATCGAACATTGAGTGCAAGCGATTCTAGCCTTAGTGGTGGTTGACTGGAAAGATTTCTGACGGTACGTGACAATCACGCGCCACTTTCGAAATGTTGGTTTATCAAGGATTTTTTTTTTAAATACGAGTAGGTACAGTCTAACAAAGCAATTAGTATATACCGGGTTGCCAGATAGAGATGAAAATTTATCAGTAAATTATTATAGAACGGTTCTATTACGGTTTTGTATAAATATAGTTTATATTTTTCCGTTATTAAAATGATATTTCACTCGAAAACATCCATAATCTTAATCTTAAACATCCATACTAATTAGTTTGTTAGACTGTACGTACAAGGATTATTTTTTACTTTTTATTCAGGGTTTTTGAAGTCGCTTAATTTTTTGTTAAAAACTTTTCTTCTATGTTTTTAGTTGATTCATTGTTAGGATCGATTTCATAATCAAATTCGTGAACCACAACTTTGTACACAAAATTATTCATGTTAGTTGATTATAAAGCTCCTATTTTTGAGGAAGTGGACCTGGTTGGGCCCTGATGGTGTAAAAAAAAATGAGATTGACTTCATTATGCCGACGAAGAAGCAAATATTCAATGTTGTCTCTGTACAACGCGGTCAAAACCGGAAGTGATCACCGTTTGGTAAGTGGCACATTGAATCTGAATATCAAGCTGGAAAGATCTCGACTGATGAAGTCTACGCTCCGTCCAGCACCGATCCAAATCAAAAACCCCGAGATCTTTCAGCTCGAACTTCAGAATCGTTTCGAATCCCTAGCTAGGAGCTCAGTGGACGATTACATACGGTCGGGTCTAGGTTCTTTAAGACCCGTCGTATAAATAGAAACAAAAAGCTCTCTGACCACACACTCGAGTTCAAGGTGGAAAGACGCGAGATGATTCTGCAGTCCTCAGATGATGCGACTAAGTACCGGATCAATAGACAGATCTCAAAGTCCTTGAAAAGTGACCTACGCCGATTTAATACTGAACGTACAATTGTTGTTAATGTAATTTTATCCACGTGTGCCGACCCTATTAAAATAGGTATAAATTTTGCACGCTCTTTAGAAGGTCAGCCTCTGTTCCCTTCTTTACTTTGTGGTTTCGCCAAGTAATTTAACGTAATCACTTAATACTAATTATTCAAATAATACCTTGAAGGACCAAGATTAGTTAATCTTAACTATTATAAAATTGTAAACGTCTGTTTGTTTGTTTGTTTGTTCCAGCATCACGCTAAAACTACTGGACCGATTTTGATGATTTTTTTTTTGTTTGAAAGCTGATGATCTGACTTAAAAACTGGTATGGGTTTTGAGAAAGAAAGAAAGAAAGAAAAAAAGAAAAACAATAATTCGTGGGTTGCGTACTCACCCGACAGATCGAAGCTTCTATGCATTTGCACGAGAAGATAGTAATGTACGATGGAGTGGAGTGGAGTGGACAGGGGATGGGACTGGGGATGGGACTGGGGACGGGACAGGGGACGGGACTGGGGACGGGACAGTGGACGGGACAGGGGACGGAACATGGGACGAGAAATGGGACGGGACATGAGACAGGACAGTGGGACGGCACATGGAACTGGACATAGGATGGGACATGGGACAGGACATGGGACATGGGACGGGACGATAGTGATATAGAGAGATAGTGGGACAGTAGGACAGTGGCAGTGGGACGGTGACACGGTGGGACAGTGGGGCAGTGGGGCAGTGGGTTAGTGGGGCAGCGGGGCAGCCGGGCAGTGGGGCAGCGGGGAAGCGGGGCAGCGACGCAGTGGGACAGCGGGGCAGCGGGGCAGTGGTGTACCGGGGCAGCGGGGCAGTGGGATAGTGGGGTAGCGGGGCAGTGGGTTAGCGGGGTAGCGGGGCAGTAGGGGAGTGCGGCAGCGGGGCAGGCAGTGGGGCAGGGGGATAGTGGGGCAGCGGGGCAGTGGGGCAGTGGGGTAGTGGGGCAGTGGATTACCGGGGCAGCGGGGCAGTGGGTTACCGGGGCAGCGGAGCAGTGGGGCAGTGGGATAGTGGGGCAGTGGGGCCGTGTGATAGTGGGGCAGCGCGGCAATGGGGCAGCGGGGCAGTGGGGCAGTGGGATAGAGGGGCAGCGGGGCAGTGGTGCAGCGAGGCAGTGGGTTACCAGGGCAGTGGGGCAGTGGGATAGTGGGGCAGCGGGGCAGTGGGGCAGTGGTATGGTGGGGCAGCGGGGCGTTTGGGCAGCGGGGCAGCGGGGCAGTGGGGATTCGGGGCAGCGGGGCAGTGGGGCAGTGGGGCAGCGGGGAAGCGGGGCAGTGGGTAAGCGGAGCAGTGGGGAGCCAGGGCAGCGGGGCAGTGGGGCAGCGGGGCTGTGGGGCAGTGGGGCAGTTGAGCAGCGGGGCAGTGGGGAAGCGGGGCAGTGGGGCAGTTGGGCAGGGGGCAGTGGAGCAGGGGGAAGCGGGGCAGTGGGGAAGCGGGGCAGTGGGGCAGCGCGGCAGTGGGGCAACGGGGCCGGCTTTGGGGCAGTGTGATAGTGGGGCAGCGGGGTAGTGGGGCAGTGGGGTAGCGGTGCTGCGGGGCAGTGGGATAGTGGGGCAGCGGGGCTGTGGGTTAGCGGGGCAGTGGGGTAGAGGGGCAGTGGTGCAGTGGGGTAGCGGGGCAGTGGGGCAGCGGGGCAGATGGGCAGTGGGGTAGCGGGGCAGCGGGGCAGTGGGGCAGTGGGGTAGCGGGGCAGCGGGGCAGCTGGGCAGCGGGGCAGTGGGGCAGCGGGGCAGTGGGATAGTGGGGCAGCGGGGCAGTGGGATAGCGGGGCTGTGGGGTAGCGGGGCAGCGGGACAGCGGGACAGTGGGACAGTGGACTGGACTGGACTGACGTGGGTTAGCAGAATTTAACGCGAGCGGAGCCGCGGGTAAAAGCTAGTTAATGTATAAAATCGAGCGGAAAGCGGTGTCAATGTGTGCGTGCACAATATGATGTAGTGTGACGACTCAATACCTAAATTCGCGCGCGTCAAAAATGTGATAGCGTCCTTAAGTAGGTGTAATTACAAACGAATCAAATCGAATATTAATCATGGCTATTTTAGTTTTTGCAATAATTGGCAGCATTCGCGACTCAGAGCGTGTTGTTAGTAGCGCCATCTAGCGATAAATTCAAGAAGCCGAATTTAAGACGTTTGTCATTTCAAAGTTACTTTTTGTGATTTTTTCAAATAGAAAGTAGCTAAAGGAGCATTATTTGCTATGATCGTTTTTCTCTAAGGTCAGTGACCTTTGAACTAGGACGTTTTAAGTATTTGTAAGTTTTCTCTCTATAACTCAAAAAATTATAATCACATTATACTCGAAATAATTTAAAAAGAGAGTTTTCACAAAGGTCTATCAATGTGGAAGATTATAAGTTTCTACATTGCATAGTTTAGAAATGGCAGGGGGGGGGACACATTGCAAGCCACTTTGGCGGGCTATATTTCGCAGATGGTACACCTGATAAAAAAGTGGTGTATCAAACATTACCTTCATTTTAGTAGACCTATTCAATGATACCCCACACGAGGGGGTGCAGCAAAAAAATTTTTTTTTCCCCATTTCACATGTATGGACGCCACCCCTAAAATACGGAAAAACGATTTTTTTATTCTTTTAAAATTGAGATCTATATGTAGACTATTTTTTAACAAAATTTCATTTACTTATGTTTATAACTGTAGAAGTTATTAAGCTGTAAAGGATTAGGACAGACGGACAGACGGACGGACATGACGAAACTATAAGGGTTCCTTGTAGGACTTCGGAACCCTAAAAAAGGCATAAATACATAAAATATTTACATAAAATTTTGTATATATCAATGATACCTCGGTTTAAGCTATTTATAAAACTACTAGCTTTTACCCGCGGCTCCGCTCGCGTTAAATTCTGCTAACCCACGTCAGTCCAGTCCAGTCCAGTCCATTCTAGTCCAGTCCACTGTCCCGCTGCCCCACTGCCCCACTGCCCAGCGGCCCCGCTGCCCCACTGCCCCGCTAACCCACTGACCCACTGCCCCGCTGCCCCACTGCTCCGCAGCCCAGCTGCCCCGCTACCCCTCTGCCCCACTGCCCCGCTGCCCCACTGCCCCGCTGCCCCACTGCCCCGCTGCTCCGCTGCCCCACAATCCCACTGCCCCACTGCCTGAATTGATGCCCCCCACTGCCCCACTTCCCCGCTGCCCCTCTGCCCCACTGCCCCGCTACCCCACTGACCCACAGCCACACTGCCCCACTACACCACTGCCCCCACTGCCCCGCTGCCCCTCTACCCCACTGCCCCGCTAACCCCGCTGCCCCACTGCCCCGCTGCTTAGTTGCCCCGCTGCCCCACTGACCCGCTGCCCCAATATCCCACTGCCCCACTGCCAGCCCCACTGTCCCCCACTGCACGCTGCCCCGCTACCCCACTGCCCCAATGCCCCGCTACACCACTGTCCCGCTGCCCCGCTATCCCACTGCCCCGCTACCCCACTATCCCACAGCCTGCCCAGCTGCCCCACTGCCCCGCTGCCCTGCTGCCTCGCTATCCCACTGCCCCACTGCCCCGGTAACACACTGCCCCGCTGCCCCACTGTCCCACTATCACTGTCCCACTGTCTGGCCCGCTGCCCCCCACTGCCCCGCTGCCCCCCGGCCCGCTACACCATTGCCCCGCTGCCCCACTGCCCCGCTTCCCCACTGCCCCACTGCCCCGCTGTCCCACTGCCCCGCTGCCTCGCTATCCCACTGCCCCGCTGCTCCGGTAACCCAGTGCCCAGCTGCCCCACTGCCCCGCTTCCCCACTGCCCCGCTACCCAAATGCCACACTGCCCCGCTGCTCCACTATCACACTGCCCCACTGCCCCGCTGCCCCGGTACCACACTGCCCCGCTGGCACACTGCCCTGCTGCCCCACTGCATCGCTGCCCGGCTGCCCCACTGCCTCGCTTCCCCTCTGCCCCACTGTCCCGCTGCCTCGCTGCCCCACAACCCCACTGTCCCGCTACCCCGCTCACCCACTGCCCCACTATCCCACTGCCCCACTGGCCCACAGCCCCGCTGCCCCAGTACCCCACTGCCCCGCTGTCCCACCGTCCCACTGCCACTGTCCTACTGTCCCACTATCCCACTGTCCCACTATCTCACTATATCACTAATCACTATCATCCCGTCCCATGTCCCATGTCCTGTCCCATGTCCCGTCTCATGTCCCGTCCCATTTCCCGTCCCACTGTCCTGTCCCATGTCCCGTCTCATGTCCCGTCCCATTTCCCGTCCCATGTTCCGTCCCCTGTCCCATCCCCTGTCCCGTCCCCAGTCCCGTCCCCTGTCCCGTCCCCAGTCCCATCCCCTGTCCACTCCACTCCACTCCATCGTACATTACTATCCGCTCGTGCAAATGCATAGAAGTTTCGATCTGTCGGGTGAGTACGCAACCCACGAATTAATTTTTTTCTTTTTTTCTTTCTTTCTTTCTTTCTCAAAACCCATACCAGTTTTTAAGTCAGATCATCGGCTTTCAAACAAAAAAAAAACATCAAAATCGGTCCAGTAGTTTTAGCGTGATGCTGGAACAAACAAACAAACAAACAGACGCTAGACGTTTACAATTTTATAATAGTTAAGATTTATAAAAGAACTTAAATACATCCCTCTTAAAATACTGAAAAAGGGAAATTTACAAAACATAAATTTTCACGAAACTCATGTTTTTGAGATACCGCTTTTTGGTTTATGAGGGCAGTATTACTGTCTACAGAAATAGATAGAATGGAAAAGTGGACAGGGCGCGCGTGCCAACACTCTGCACCATAGTGCAGGGCATTTCAAAGCCTTTCTCAGTACCTACGCCTTACAACTTGTTTCTGTAAATACTGTAACAAAAACCCGCAAGAATGCCTTATTGTGCTGTTTCTAACTGTAGAAACAAAAACTGTAAAGAACATTTGATTAAAGTTAATTTTTTAAAATTAATGACGTCAATATGTAAGGCGTAGTTTGTTCGAAAGTTGCCACGCATGAATCGCAAGTAAAATTGTGATTACAACCATTCTACTCTATTTCTGTGATTACTGACCCAGTACTGGGCACGGGCCCTCGTCAGCTCATTTCATATCCCTGGCCGATTGGTTTATAAAACAAAATATAGTACGGTAGGTAATAGTAGTTTATGAAACTGTTGCATAATAGGGGTTATTAAAACACGAGTGTGAGTTTAAAAACCGAGCCGTAGGCGAGGTTTTTAATAGTATCACACGAGTGTTTTAATACCTAATTATGTCAGTTTCATACACTATTTTATCTACACTCATACAATTTTAAATAAAACACCAAAGTCAAAATCTTGGTAACATTGTCGTTGTTTTTCTTGATTTCTCTGGTAAAAGATTGTTCGTCATTTACGTTGCTGCATCCAGAAATTCAGGCGGGGTCATATTCTCCTCAGTTCAGTATCACTGCTGTAGTCAGATATTTTTGCCCAGAACAAAACTTTCGACATACAAAACCATAATAATAACGTAAACAATAACAATAAATTTACAAGTAACGATGTCCAAATCCAGTAAGCCGTGGCACGCGGCCGCGCACGCGCGCTGGTGCGCGCCTACACAGATAATAAAATATAGACAATAAAATATAAAACATTATAATCGGAACTAATTTTCTATCCTTGTCAGGATTCCGTCAATCTCTGTTTTATCATACAAAAAATATGCCTGTAAACACTTAAATATAATTAAAAGCAATATGACAATCAAAAGTTCTGCCAAAAACGCGATTTTAAACGATAAAATTTTTCAATGTATGACAAGTGGCGCCCCCTGAATTTTGTGTACTCATTGGTGCCAAACTGTACGACTGCTAAAAAAAGGTTTGAAAACTCCTTGGTTAGGTCGAAGTGGCATTAAAAACTCCTTAGTTGGGCTGAAGTGTGCGGTTATGGAAAAAAAATTAAATTACCGCATTGTTTTGTTCAGCAAACTGTATCGTAATGAAACTTTTTAAATTCATTACAGGTGCATGTGCGTAAAGTATGTCATTATGACATTAGTTTCGAGTTCATAATTAGAATTTTACGATACGAGTGTAGATAATAGTAGTTTATGAAACTGTTGCATAATAGGGGTTATTAAAACACGAGTGTGAGTTTAAAAACCGAGCCGTAGGCGAGGTTTTTAATAGTATCACACGAGTGTTTTAATACCTAATTATGTCAGTTTCATACACTATTTTATCTACACTCATACAATTTTAAATAAAATACCAAAGTCAAAATCTTAGTAACATTGTCGTTGTTTTTCTTGATTTCTCTGGTAAAAGATTGTTCGTCATTTACGTTGCTGCATCCAGAAATTCAGGCGGGGTCATATTTTCCTCAGTTCAGTATCACTGCTGTAGTCAGATATTTTTGCCCAGAATAAAACTTTCGACACACAAAACCATAATAATAACGTAAACAATAACAATAAATTTACAAGTAACGATGTCCATATCCAGTAGGCCAGGCGCGCGGCCGCGCACGCGCGCTGGTGCGCGCCTACACAGATAATAAAATATTGTCTGGCGACAACATTATAATCGGAACTAATTTTCTATCCTTGTCAGGATTCCGTCAATCTCTGTTTTATCATACAAAAAATATGCCTGTAAACACTTAAATATAATTAAAAGCAATATGACAATCAAAAGTTCTGCCAAAAACGCGATTTTAAACGATAAAAATTTTCAATGTATGACAAGTGGCGCCACCCTGAATTTTGTGTACTCATTGGTGCCAAACTGTACGACTGCTAAAAAAAAGGTTTGAAAACTCCTTGGTTAGGTCGAAGTGGCATTAAAAACTCCTTAGTTAGGCTGAAGTGTGCGGTTATGGAAAAAAAATTAAATTACCGCATTGTTTTGTTCAGCAAACTGTATCGTAATGAAACTTTTTAAATTCATAACAGGTGCATGTGCGTAAAGTATGTCATTATGACATTACTTTCGGGTTCATAATTCGAATTTTACGATACGAGTGTAGATAATAGTAGTTTATGAAACTGTTGCATAATAGGGGTTATTAAAACACGAGTGTGAGTTTAAAAACCGAGCCGTAGGCGAGGTTTTTAATAGTATCACACGAGTGTTTTAATACCTAATTATGTCAGTTTCATACACTATTTTATCTACACTCATACAATTTTAAATAAAATACCAAAGTCAAAATCTTAGTAACATTGTCGTTATTCTTCTTGATTTCTCTGGTAAAAGATTGTTCGTCATTTACGTTGCTGCATCCAGAAATTCAGGCGGGATCATATTCTCCTCAGTTCAGTATCACTGCTGTAGTCAGATATTTTTGCCCAGAATAAAACTTTCGACATACAAAACCATAATAATAACGTAAACAATAACAATAAATTTACAAGTAACGATGTCCAAATCCAGTAGGCCAGGCGCGCGGCCGCGCACGCGCGCTGGTGCGCGCCTACACAGATAATAAAATATAGTCTGGCGACAACATTATAATCGGAACTAATTTTCTATCCTTGTCAGGATTCCGTCAATCTCTGTTTTATCATACAAAAAATATGCCTGTAAACACTTAAATATAATTAAAAGCAATATGACAATCAAAAGTTCTGCCAAAAACGCGATTTTAAACGATAAAAATTTTCAATGTATTACAAGTGGCGCCACCCTGAATTTTGTGTACTCATTGGTGCCAAACTGTACGATTGCTAAAAAAAAGGTTTGAAAACTCCTTGGTTAGGTCGAAGTGGCATTAAAAACTCCTTAGTTAGGCTGAAGTGTGCGGTTATGGAAAAAAAATTAAATTACCGCATTGTTTTGTTCAGCAAACTGTATCGTAATGAAACTTTTTAAATTCATAACAGGTGCATGTGCGTAAAGTATGTCATTATGACATTACTTTCGAGTTCATAATTCGAATTTTACGATACGAGTGTAGATAAATAGTATAATCATCTGCCGCGCCTACATTACAAGGCATTGTGTTCATGATATGGCATGATGTTATTTTCCGACATCCACGCGGACGGAGTCGCGGGCACTGCTAGTTAGTAATAAGAACACTAACCCCATCAGTGAGTTGGTTTTTCTTAAGGTTAGCAGGTGGGGCCCCCGATGCGTTCGCCAGCTTAGCGGTGGCATCGGCCAGCTCCCTCTGCAGCCTCAGTGCTACCTCGTTGGACCGCGACACTTCTTGCTCCAACTCTTTGATACGCTTCTCACGTTGCAAGCCATCTTGGCCGCCGACTATCTGGAATGGATTAGACAATATTTGAGTAACATGGAAAATTTGAAGTCAAGGTTGTTCAAGGATGAATCCCAGCCAGCAGTAGGACACTGACTGGAGGTTATCCTTTTCGCGATTTCTTCCGAAGGAGTCCTTAATGGATAACCAAAAAATTTACTGATTTTATTTTACTTTATTTGGGAAACAAACAAATACTAACAAACATAAGTACACAAATTGGTAAAACAATATGCAACAATCCAATTGATTGGTTTGTTTTGTTGTCAGAGTTCATAGAAGAGACTCAGATGGCAACAAACCAGTATTAAAGCTATTAGCCGGACTACTGCCTTACCGGTACACTATATTATGTCTTCTACTGAAGCCACATAATATATGATTAGAAATATTTACATGGGTGATTTATAGAATATGTACTACTAAAGATTTATGGCATTATCTATTTATTTATAATCACCACGCAGCGCGTCTTAGTTTGGACATTAACATTGGGTAGTAAAATAACTTTGTATTTATAAATGTTCCTGTCTACCATAATATTATGTTTTGTGCAGGTAATATATCTATGGTCGCTGGATGCGGAAGGCACAGGACCGGTCGTTGTGGCGATGCTTGGGGGAGGCCTATGTCCAGCAGTGGACGTCTTTCGGCTGAAATGATGATGATGATGATATCTATGGTTTTGTGCTACAACAAAATTCCCACTTCACGAAAGGCAGTTATAATAGTACATTATGATACAAGTAAGCTAAGTTGACTATTGTACTCGAGGCTGGATTGCAGCCCGAGCTGAAGGCGAGGGCGCGCGGGCGTAATGGAGCCGAGAGTATAATAGTCAATGCTCACGCGTGTCATACGACGTTTTTCAACACACTTGCGAGGAAAAAACATACACATATTTTAGAAAAATATTGAATTTGTGAAAATTTGTGAAAAATGGCGCGCGGATAACTGTAATCGCATGGTGACGTACAGCTATGGGCGCGCAGGTGGTCGAAGGAAACCGCCAAACAGCCTAATATTAAAAATATAATAAACAGATTTTTTTATTTATAACATAAATTAATATTAATTTAATGACAGAAATAAATAATTTGATGTAATGAAATGCTTATTTATCATATTCTAATTAATACAGTTGATTTATTCACAAAAATGTTTAATTTTGTTCAGGCATAAAAACTCTTTGCAGCGATTTAAAAATAAACTGTAAACTAAAAAGCACTAGTACGATAACATAATTTAAAAAGCACGCGTGCGTTATAAGATACATTATGAACCTAAAAGCGGTGCAATAAGAGCCACTTTACGAACAAGTGTGTTGAAAAAAAAAAAAAACTTTTTTTGAACATGTATTTTGAGACACCCAGTAGATAGATTGTTTATTTGTTTCTTTTACCTCTAATAGTTTCTTCTCGTGTTCAGCTTTCTCTTGTTCAAGCTGGTCAGCTTTCCTTTCAGTCTTTTTTAACTTAAACGATAAAACTCTACAATTTTTAATGGTCTGCTCTAACTCCCTTCTGAGTGACGAGTATTCATCTGCTTGGTCCTCCCTGGAAACACAATACAGTATCGATATTAATTTATAGACTTAAAGAGAGTCACAGACAAAGCCGCCCGTCCGAAGCGGGCCTTCAAAGGACAAGGAGGAGTCAGATGATGACACCAGTACTGGCACGGTCACCACGGAAACCACACTCATCGATATCAACGTTAAGGAGTATCAGGTATGTTAGAGTCACAGACCAGTAAGCCTCAAGACCGGATAAACAAAGTTTTGCATGAGAACTCAGTCGTACAATGTCGGCGGGAAACAGGGTACGGACGGCGCGTTATGATTGGTCGGCTCATAAGTTCGGTGGAATGATTGGTACCGCTCGCTGATGGAGTAACGTCCCGATTGGCGGCGGGGCGTATGCTATGCAGCGCTACTGCATATTCTTTGTGACCGGGGGTATAGAAGCTTGCTGGTCTATGAAGAAAGTCAAGGTTTATTTGTGTGAGTGATGCGTCGACTGGTGTCGATTCTCTTGTTCACGAACTAAACTTATTTTAAACTATCGCCCTCTTTTACTAATAGTAGATACAACAAAGGGATGGCAATAATTTTAGTGCTGTCAAATTAGTCGGAATTAAAATTCCCATACAAGTTTAGTCGTGATCTCTGAACGTGTCCACTAATATACAATGAAATGCAACACGTAAACTAATTTGATAGTTCTAAAATTGTTGCCATCTCTTTCTAGTATCTATTATTAGTAAAGAGAGGTGCTACAAAAGTTAATCCAAATCATGTGATTGCCTATCTAGATAACGAATCACACCATTGATGGTTTTTTACCAGATTATTTTTGACTAGTTTAAGGATGTTTTAATTGTAGGACGTTTTATAAGGTTAGGCTGAACGAACACGATGAGAATGTTATGAGGAATGTATATGTGTAACGAGAATGGATATGATAAGAAATCAGTATGTGAGAGGGAGTTTGAAAGTAGCGCCAATGACGGAAAAGTTGAGATGCAGTAGACTGTCATGGTATGGACATGTGATGCGGAGAAATGAGGAGCATGTTACGAAAAAAGTTTCGTGTATGAATTTGGATGGCTATAAGAAAAGAGGTAGACCAAAGAAAAGATGGATGGATCGTGTGAAAGATGATATGGATAAAAACAAAGTGAACACGGAGATGACGGCTGATAGAGAAATGAAGAATGAAAAAAAAAGAATGAAATGAATGAATGAATTTGGATGGATTTTTTTGAGTAATATAAATATCAACTTTTCTGTTTCGATTTTGTTGATAAATTATTTCTAGAGGCCGTGAAAAATTCTCAAAATTGCCTATTTAGACCGCTGTCTACAGAGGCCTAGTGTACAAATTTTACAACTACTAATGAAAATGGAAAAACATAGGGACACAGAACATATTTTTCTTATAAATCCAGTTAATTAAATATCTTTTAAGGCGAGGTTATCCCAGACCTGTGAGCTAAATAACGCTACCCCAGCCCCCGCCAATTCAGCGCGACGTATTTATTCTCGATGCGCTTATTGTTTCATTTATTTTGCATTTCGAACAAAAGCGGGGGGAGCGCATCGTAAAAAGGCGACGCAGGTCCACCCTTGACGACGTCCGGATGGACACTAAAATGTCACTAAATGCGTTGTGCGCGAGCCATTTCACTTATTTAAATTTTAATTAAAACATAACTATTAATATCAAAAAATTTACTGTAATTTTTATAGCATTTCGTGCTGTATTTAGA
Source organism: Asteroscopus sphinx (assembly GCA_949699075.1). Lineage (NCBI taxonomy): Eukaryota > Metazoa > Arthropoda > Insecta > Lepidoptera > Noctuidae > Asteroscopus > Asteroscopus sphinx. Next base: position 14,175,726 of record OX453001.1, read on the forward strand.
ACATTAAAACGAAAAATGCTTTTATAATCGGCATTGTTTCGGATTTTTTTTCAATCGACAAAAATACAATGTATCTTGTTTTTATCTTTTAAATTCGCTAACATAAGCATGTATCTGTAACATTAATTTTTTTCGGGTTTCTTTATCACAATTTGACTATTTTAGACCGAATTTCGCAAGACGCAAATTGGGATAACAGGCCGTTAAATCGAGTTTCGGTGGAGAAAATAGTCAAGAGCCAAATCTCGAATTATGGCTTTTTACTAAGGCGATTCAGTTGGAACAGCAGTCAAATACTTAATTTTCAAAAGTCTCTCAGCCCGCATTTTCTATCTACGGCCAAAACGTACGCATGTATGTTTTATTATAAACCTACCTGAAGTTATCCTGCATTTCCTCGATCTCCTCCTCAAGGTCACGCAGTTCCTTCTTCATGTCTTCGTTCTCGTCCATCAGCTCCTCGCACAGGGTTTCCGCAGCCAGTAGTTTCGCTCGAAGCTGTTCTATTTGACGGGCCTGCGCTTCTACTGATGGGCGAGACTGGAAAATAATGTTAGGAACGATTAAATAAGCGCTTACGAAACAAAAGAGCACAAGTCTTGTTGAAAATCAGCGGCTTTATGCTGTTTCTGTGTGATTTAGCTGTCGCTGGCCTCAGTAAAAATATTAATCTAGCCGAGGCGCAGTCATCACTATTCCTAAATCAGGTCAGGAGAAGAGACCCAAGCATGCGAACTCCGTTAATCATTCGTTTGTTCTTCTAGTCATCGATTTACGGCCAAAATTAATATCCAATCTATCCACGATTTGCCCTACTAGAGATAGAAATTTGACATATTTTGTATGGAGCTTATGTCAAATTTTTATCTCTAATAGGGCAAATCATGGATAGATCGGTTATTAATTTTGGCCGTAAGTCGGTAAACATCGGACCCTTCGTCTTCCCCGGCCATATCCATCAGGATTTGTCACCGTAAAAAAATCTATGCCATAAGCAGTATGTCTGTGCTCTAACCACAGACCGTAAGCCAAATGGTGGATAGATTGGATATTAACTTTGGCCGTTAGTGCGTTGTCCCAAGAACAGTTTTTGTGTGACCATGCTGAGTGAGTATACGAAAAACAAGTAAAATGTCTGATGCGGTACTAAGCTTACCTCAAGTTCACTCTCAATCTCCCTAACCCGCAATGAAAGATGTTTCTTCTCGTCCCTCAGGTCCTCGTTCTGTGACGTGAGCTCATTAACCTTCTGCTGCAGCTTCAACACTTCTGAAGATCGCCCCGAGCTGTATTTATTTACTGAGTCAATGTTCGCCAGTCTTCGTAACAATATGTCACTCTTCTCTTTCTCTACTCTCTCGCAGCGTTTCCTTAGCGTGTCCATTTCTTGTTTCAAACTCTCTATTTGCTCCTGAAAGTAAAGGATAGTTTTTGAAGTAAAACTTCTTTAGGCACGCTTGACTTGGGGAGTAAGCTGGTGAATGCGTTACGAAAAGCGAGGCGAACGGAGGGGCAGTGCGGGACGCGGGGAACGAGGCGCGCGCGATGTCCGGTTACGACACGGAGCCGGCAGATGTACGCGCGCTGCGTCGCCATTCCTTTGTTCTCATTGAAATAGTATTGAGGGAGATATAAGTTAGTGAAGTTTTACTTCAGTCGTTTTATCTAAAGCACACACGTTTTTTTAAAATTATAAACGGCTAACAAATTGGTGTGTACCGACTGGACTTTGAAAAATTAGGAGCATGGTCTGTGAAAGATAGCTGTAATGTTTACGTCTGTTTAAACAACACTAAACAAGAATCCAGATCTCAGTTAGGCCATAGAACAAATAATAGTATGGTTAGGCTAAGGCTAATTTAATAAATGTGATATTAGATAGAGCAAGCTATGTGTTGCGCATACGGCGTATGCACATGCACAATGAACACAGCACTATGACACAGTAAACATAACATACACTACGGAAACTCCGGCCTAACGCTCAGATTGATTGGACGACGTCTGTGGTCTAGTGGTTCGAGTGTCGGACTGCTGATCAAGAGGTCGTGGGTTCGATTCACACAGAACACAAATATTTGTGTGATGAACATAAGTGTTTGTGTTGGTCTGGGTGTTTCTTATGTATTATAAGTATGTATTTACAAAAAAAAATATGTATATAACTATTATATCCATTGTCTAGTACAGTACCCATAGCACAAGCTCTGCTGAGTTTGGGACTAGATGGTGACGTGTAAATATGTCCCAAAATATTTATTTATTATTATTTATTGAATCACTCACACAGACGCACGCCTCAACAAGAACCCGCTTAGGGGCCTTGTTGACGCGTGTGCTTGCGTGGGTGCTTCGTTTCGAGCGTTTGTACGTAGTTTTCGTACTGTATTTTATGTTTACTGTGTGTGACTGATCTGCCAAAATTCTTTAGAACAAATTATTGCAGTTCTTCAAATTTTTTATTGACCTGTTAAAAGCAAACAATGTGTAATGCACTTAAAGGTACTAATTTTTTCATTATTTTTAACGCATTTACGCATGCGAAGCGAAATTTAAAGTTATAAATTGTGAAAAAATAACACTGAACATGTCACCGAAAGACGTAACTGGAAGTCCACGACCAGTGTTCACGGTAGCTTAGCGGCTAAAGCACACCAGTGGGTGTACTGAACCAGTCGCAGGTTCGAATCCTGCTCGTGAGCGATTTTTTCTTTCCAAAATTTATATAATTATTAATATAAACGGTTTCACTCACGTTATTTCATCGGGTGTGCCCGACCAGTTTCGAGCTCGAACGGAGCCCTTAATAATTATGAATTTCTCTCACTCACGATAGTTATTATATAAAAAATTATATATTTAAAAGGACCAGTTAGAAGTTTAAACCATTTATTTTGCCACACATACACAAAATATACATATTACATGCAAAGGTAACAGGACAAATTAATGAGAACACAACATGTATACAACATAATATGTGTGGCAAGGCATCCAGCTTAGTATTTGCTGTGCATGTAGGTATGCACAGCACTGATTTTCAGCTGGTCCCTCCCATCTGTATATCTTAAAAGTGAAATTTACGCGCACAAGAAAAAAAAAGTCAATGAAAGAAGACATCTGACATCAAATACCTAATACAAAAGATTGGAATTTTACTTCGAATTTTTATTTAAGCAAATTATGTGTATTGTACAACATCGTATATTATTAAGTTGACTTTGTTATAGGATGCAGTGCGGAATCCATGCTCCCGGCCAAAGACAGTGAGAGAATGTGGTGGCTTTATGGCCAAAATTAACTTATCTGTCCACGATTTGCCTTACTAGAGATAGAAATTTGACATAAAATGTATGGAGCTAATGTCAAATTTCTTTCTCTAGTAGGGCAAATCATGGATAGATCGGTTATTAATTTTGGCCGTAACTCGGTAAAGTACGACCCTTCGTCTTCCCCGGCCATATCTATCAGGATTTGTCAACGTAAAAAAAATATATGCCATAAGCAGTATGTCTGTGCTCTAACCACAGACCAGTAAGCCTCTAGACGCCGATTAGCCGGATACCCCCGGTCACCACGCATATGCAGTACCACAGCATATCATACGCCCCGCCGCCGATTGGAACGTCACTCCGTCAGCGAGCGGCACCAATCATACCGCCGAACTTTTGAGCTGACCAATCATAACGCGCTGTCCGCTCCCTGGCCCTCGCTAACATTTTACGACTGTGTTCTCATGCAAAACTTTATGTGGCGTCTTGAGGCTTACTGGTCTGTGACTCTTAACATACCTGATACTCCTTAACGTTGACATCGATGAGTGTGGTTTCCGTAGTGACCGTGCCAGTACTGGTGTCGTCATCTGACTCCTCCTTGTCCTTTGAAGGTCCGCCTCGGACGGGCGGCTTTGAGCTAGCCGACGAGTTGCGCGAACTCTTTACCTGAAAATACACAGAAAACAAATGTACAGTTACTTTCATCGCACTTCATTCAGAGTAGCATATAAAAAAGAAATCATCATTTATTTTATTTTATAGTATCAAATCTATAAACTATAAACAATGTTGCCATCTATAATTATTTGGAGTTCCTCTAACGGCCAAAATTAATTACCTATTCATCCACGATTTGCCCTACTAAAGATCGAAATTTGACATAAAATGTATATAGCTTATGTCAAATTTCTATCTCTAGTAGGGCAAATCGTGGATAGATTTGTTATTAATTTTGGCCGTAAATCTCTATCTCTAAGGCCATAATCTAGATACTGAGATATCCTAGCTGAACCATGGAAAACACTGCTTAATTAGCTACCATACTATGCTTATCTGTCACCTGTATCATAAAATTAACATCATCTTTGGTGGAACTTCTGTCTTCTTTATGCCGAACAGTCTTTTCTTCTTGGTACGGTTCTTTACTTCTGGACAAACTTCTCTTTTCTCTCTCCTTTTCTCTTTCTTTTTCTCTCTCTTTTTCTCTTTCCTTTTCAATACTTGATTCCTTTTCAAAACTATTTTGAGATTTGATTAACTGCATCTGTAAGGAATCAACGTGGGATATTTTTAAAGTGTTGTTTTTGAATTGGAGTAAATACTACGGGGAAAGTTATATTTTAAATCAGTTCAGTAGTTTCTAGAAATACGTAAAACAAACAAACTTAACGTCTTGATAATTTATGATACAATCGATTTTAAATCGGCAATTAATTGAACTCTCTGTGTTATAAAACATTCGCCTTAGCTGTTTCGCAATACCTACTCTATTTTTAGAAACCTATATTTTAAAGTAGCGAAAACAGATAATAGGTCATTTCCTCAATTAATTATAAAGCTTGCACATTGCCAAGCATTAACTTTCATGATGACCTTTTATGTTTATTTTTGGCGACGCATCGCGTTCGGTTCGGGTTGAAAGCTACGCGCATCACTAGTAGACGGTTCTATCGCTCTGACCCACTTCTACTTCACATGTCGTGATTCCAAGGTGAAGACAATAGTGTTGCTATTAGTTCATTATTGAACATACTGAACTCTATAAATATTTGCAGAGAAAAAAGTTAGTTGTTAAACTCGCCCAGTTCGGTAAGCGATTACGCATTTATGTTTTCAGCGTTATAAGCTCGTTTTTCTTCTTGATGTTTATTCATTGTTTCAACACTAGGAATATGCTATATACCTAATAATAAAGTGTATTTGATCAATGCGTATATACAGCTACCTGCCGAATTCATTTTGGTCTACATATAAATGTAGGTCAAGATCAAAAATCTTTTAAGGCCCTGTCCCTGCACGAATTGTAGGTCCCTGGACTGCGGTGCGCAGTGGGGAGCTGGAGCACTGAGGCGCGCCGGCCCGTGATAACAATTAGTTATGTAAAACATTAAATTAATGTAATTTTATCAAAATAAAAAATCTGAAAGGACTTGGCTTGCGATAAAATATATCGTGTAAGTTTCAAAATCATGTTCTATATAAATTTTCGTCATAAAATTAATTCAAAGTGTCAAAAATTGGCTATGTTTGGATTTTTTTTCTATCAAGCGAAGTTATTTAAATCGTGTATCGATCTTTCAAAATGGATAAAAAAAAATGGATAAACTACTCAACTCCACAATACATTTTTTCCATTCTCCGTACTTCAAGAAATGATGACGAAAAATAGGAAGAAACAATGTACTTTTTTGGAGTTTGGCGACCAGATCGGTCCTTAAGGTTCGCTTGCGCAGAGGTGGTGCGGCGTAATTTGGTAATTATTATTGACCCACCAAACCTCGTATAATTTGGCCTGGCCTCGACTTGAACAATTTTATATTACCTTTCGCACGCGTTCAGCTAGCGAGTCGTTCTTGCTTATAGTAATTTGTGTCGGCACCGCGGTCGACGGCGGAGGAGACGGCGACGGTCGTCGCAGCGTCACCGTGTCTGTGGACGATATCAACTGGTGACTCAGCACTTAGTTTTATATAGATCTCCAAACTTTAGATATAAGTCAGTCTAGAAATCTGCAAGAATCATAAAACCAAGAGCACGTGTGGCAGTATATTTCTGGGTTAAAGCTTGCAAACAGGAAACTCATAGACGACTCGTGGCCAAAATTAATATCCTATCTATCTACGATTTGCCCTACTAGATATAGAAATTTGACATAAGCTCGATACATTTTATATCAAATTTCTATATCTAGTAGGGTAAATCGTGGATAGATAGGATATTAATTTTGACCGTAGGTGTTACGCTAGCATCCTTTATCTCCGGATACTTCAAAATAGACTTACGGCCAAAATTAATATTCAAACTATCCACGATTTACCCTACTAGAGATAGAAATTTGACATATTTTGTATGGAGCTTATGTCAAGTTCCTATCTCTAGTAGGGTAAATCGTAGATAGATTGGATATTAATTTTGGCCGTTATGGTACTGGTACTCGATCGATTGTTACACTAACTACTTCCTAAGATGTGTTTTTTCATAGATTAAAACATAATCAGAACTTTTAGAACTGCTCGATTTATAAGGAACTAGCTGAATGCCCGCGGCATTACCCGCTTAAATTAATTAATTCGGCTTATCGCGCATCCCTCGGGAACTGTTTATCTCCCCGGGACAAAAAGTTGCCTATATGTTAATCTTGGATATGTTCTATCTGTGCACCAAATTTCATCTAAATCCGTTCAGCCATTACAGCGTGATTGAGTAACAAACATCCAAATATACAAACATCCAAATCACATACACACACACAGACACACCAATAACAAACTTTCACAATTATAATATTAGTAGGATAGGTAATGATGACGTACCAGTATGATTCTGCCCCGTATCCAACGACGGAAGTGGTCCTGTGAGTCGTCTCTTGGGCAGCTTCAGGCTGAATGTGACTGCGTTCGTGCTCTCGGTCTCGTTGGCCCCCAGGTCCGGCGTCGACGTCCACGATGCACTGTTTTTTGTAAAACCTGGACACAATCAAGAGTTTATGTAGGTATCAAAATATTTTGCTAATTAACCTACAGCTATGACTCATAACAGTGGTAGCCGGAATGTTATTTCGCGATGTTTTCTACACAGAAATCGCTGATCCCTCAAACCCCCCTGGCTGCGCCCATGCTATGACGTAGTGGTTGCCCAGAGCGACAAAACGCTCTTTAGCAGACCCAGCAGCCAGAGGGGTTGATGATATAACAGCGATCGTAGGACAAACCTGTAGGCCAATTTACGTAACTAAAGAAGCACAGTTGCAGTTATGTTTTGATCATAGGAACGCTTTTCGTATTCTCTTATCTTCGGCGGTCGCTATAAGATACGAACTGCAGCGTCACTGCAACTTGATCGGCGCGTCATGAAATTACGTGAATTAGGGCCCCAGTAGGCCAATTCACGTAACTAAAGAAGTGCAGTTGCATTAAGTTTCGATCAAAACAATGCTTTTGGTATTCTCTTACCTACGGCGGTCGCTGTCAGAAACGAACTGCAGCGTCACTGCAACTTGATCGGCGCGTAATAAAATTACGCGAATTAGGGCCCTGTCACTTTTTCACAGCACATTACATGTTAAAAACAATAAAATAGTTTTTATTACTAAACGGGTATACTAATAGTAAACAAACTCTGTTATTTTTTATACATGACAGTTGTTTAAATTATTTACATGTTTATTACTTCTTATATTCGCAACATTTCGCACTCTGAATGTCATAGAGCTGTAAATTTAGACTTTCATTTGTTTTATTGCCAACCGTTTGTTTCTGTACCGGAGCATGCGGTAGATACCTATTTAATGTCAATAGCATCTGTAGGATGCAGATGAATTGTTGATCACGTTAGAAGAACGTAAACTACAGTCTGCAAAGAAAGGTCAGCGTTATTTATCTACATGTGGCACACCCTGAATCTGGCCATAGATAGAGACTGACGACCGAGAGATTGTGGAATCTCTATTAGCCACCTTAAACCCTTACGGATTGACAGGGCTGCTTTATGGTAATGAATCTGCTGGTCCAGCTTGGTGACGAAAGCCTTTACCTCATCATTGTTAAGATTTAGGCCTTTCTACCCATCGGTGGCCGTAAAACAATAGATTTATCTATTGTCTCCTTACGGCCAAAATTAATATACAATCTATCCACGATTTGCCCTACTAGAGATAAGAATTTGACATAAACTCCATACAAAATATGTCAAATTACTATCTCTGGTAGGGTAAATCGTGGATAGATTGGATATTAATTTTGGCCGTTAGCAAACCTTTGATTAACTAACTAAGCCAGTGCCCAAGCAAAATACAGTCACTGCCCTGACTACCTAGCTGGCGTCTTCTTCAATCCTTTTCGCGATTTCACGGTTAGTCCCATAGTAAAAGCTGCTCATAATGATGACTACAATGACCCCTTAAGATATTTAGGTAGTATAAACTAAGAAAAAGGTTGTAGGTAGTTATATGAACATTATAAATACGATAGTAACTCTGTCTGTCTGTTTGTTATCTTTTTACGACTAAACCTCTGAACCGATTGTAATGAAATTTGGTAGCCTGGGAACTGGAGACGGACATCTATAGACTACTTTTCATCCCGGGAAGATAGACAGTTCTCGAGGGAAGCGCGATAACGTCTTTTAGTTATAATCAGTGCGAAGCAGCAGGCGGAAGTTAGTCACAAATAAGAAAATGCACTATTCTACCAAGATGTAGCCGTAGATTTTGATATAAATCTAATATTTTATAATTCCTCAGACATTTGTTATGTAAATGGCTAAATTAGATAGACTATTAAAATGTGAATGTGTGGGCGCGAGACGTTTAAATTAGGATCCACAATGTATGAGTAATACAGGTGGATCGTTATGGTCTTGGCTCACGTTCGGATGAGAGCGGGATTGAATGTTTTCTGTTATAATATAATGTAGGTATTAGCGAACAAAAGAGAAGGCCAGCCGAGATATGTAGAGTTGCATACATCACAATAATATGTTGTATTTGAAACATATTTTTTTTCATATTATTTCATCTTATTCTTCCTAATAATATTATAAAAAAGTATATGTTCAATCAATGGATTTATATTATACAACGTGTATCAGAAATGCGTGGTCATATTTAAAGAGCTTATTCAGGGGATGCTTTCGAACAACTTTTACTATGGGACCAATCCTGAAATTGCGAAAAAAAAATCAGCTGATATTTTCTGTCGAGCGACATCGATGATTTAGTAGGGAACAGCTGATATTTTTTTCGCGATTTATGTTTGTTAACTGTTTGTTACCTTTTCACGACTTTAGAACCGATCGTAATGAAATTTGGCAAAGCGGTACTGGGTACATGGAGAGGAACATAGGCTTTTTATCCCTAGAAGATAAACAGTTCCCGAGGAATGCGCGATAACGTCGTTCTGTGATAATTAAACCACTCGTGCGAAGCAGCGGGTAGAAGCTGGTATGTAATTAAAGTTGTTATTAAGGCCAGGTTATCCTAGACCTGTGAAATGTATGGCGGGATGGACACAAAACGTGTGGTACGCGAGCAGTTTCTCTCATTCAAATTTTAATTTAAAACAATACCAACATCTAAACATTATCTATTAAAATCACTTCAAAATACCATTATCATTCATAAAAAATACATGCAATTTTTAAAGCATTTGTGCTTTAATTAGAAAAATGCTTTTAAAATCTGCATTGTTTCGGTTTTTTTTCGATCGAACACTTTGAGGCACTAAAACAAGAATGCATCTGTGACAAAAGCTGTGACATACATTTTTTCAGGGCTTAAATAAATATCACAATTTAAATATTTTAAGATGAATTTTTCAAGATACGAAATGAGATAACGGGCTGAGACTACAGAGGGGGCTAATAGAGTTACTGTTACATTTTAATTTAAGTTCGCCTTTGGTGTATTTGAATGACAGATCAGGTTTAATAAGCATGATAGTTATAAAAAGGTAAAATAAATTAATAGTTTAAAAAACACTAGAAAAACACGCTTCTAAGTCCATTACGTGGCCTTTCTCACAAGTGCAAACACGACTATGATACGATATTCCATCATGGAATTCCAGTGCCTATCTTTCGGCTTTATCATCAGACCTTGAAACCTAGTCGTGGTCAAAGTTCATTACAAGACTTTTCTAAGAAATTCAAAACAGCTATGGTACGATTTTCCATCATGAAGTTCCAGTTTATATCTTCCGGCTCCATCATCAGATCAGTTCGACAGTACCATATTATTGTATTGTCATCAGAACTACATACAGCTGCCAATTTTCATTACGCTACGACCCATGGAAGATGGTGAAATTAGTTACCTTAGATTCCATTACATAGTTAGTTACATACAGGTCGATCTAATAAAAGCGTAGCCCTAGTAAGCGTTTTTTGAAAAAAATGAATACAACAGTTCTTTTGATAAAATTTTGATTTAATTCTATGCATAAAACGCACTTTTTATATTACTGAGTTAAGGCTAAAATCTTCAAGTTAATAGAATATTATGTCACAAACAAGTATTTCAGAATCCAAAGTTCACTTACACTTAAGTTTCGATACGTCAAAATGGTTCGTTCGTGCTAGGCAACGACCATACAGCCCAGGGGTGTATAGTCGCTGGTGCTAGGGCTACTATATGCAGAATAACCATCTATTATCTAGTATATGAATAGAACACCACGCAGTGAATATATTATCTTTGATGATAACACTTAGGTATGTCATTACCATTAGATGTGCTAGCGTCGTACAATAGTAATTTAGTCAATTATATTGTGATTTAGTGATCACTGTTAGCCGTCATTCTGATCGTTTGTAGTCGTTGTAATGCAGCAGGGAACTATAAGTCTGTAGGTACTAGGTATACCTAGATGGATACATTTTTATTTTTTATTTTTGTATTAGTTCAAAATAATGTTTTTTACACCTTTTTGTTTTTTTATGTTTGATGCAAATAAATACTATTCTATTCTATTATTATACCTACTCCCAACACTTATTAGTTTGACTTCGTTTTGTTAGGGTTCCATTCCGTATCAAAAAGGTAAATAAACGGCCAAGTGCGAGTCGGACTCACGCAGTAAGGGTTTCGTACCACCCATACGAGAACTGACTCGTACGACCTGATATACCATAGAAACTGATTTAATTTACGAGAGTTCATCAAAACCGTGTGCGAAATATTAATCATTGCACCTCTTTCTTACGCAGGTACCACCACATATGTCTATGTTTACCCTATTTTTTTCAGTATTTGTTGCAAAATTACATAGTATGCACTATAATTAGACCAAGTTTGACCCTGGTATGTATTACCGTTTTGAAGATAGAGCAGGAACAAAAACGTTGACTAAAATGCATGTTTTTCCAGGTTTATTGTATTGTGACTTTTGGTTTTAGACTTTTTTATTTTTAGTATTTGTCGTGATAGTCGTAGCAACTAGCAACACATATTTTGAGATAATTTCATCCAGCTACCTATTACCGGTCAAAAGGTACAGCCCTGTGATAGACGAACGGACGGACTGACGGTCGGACGGACAGACTGACGGACGGATGGATGGACAGCGTAGCGGGAGTAAAAGGGTTCCGTTTAGCACTCTTTGGGTCATTATCAACATCATCATTTCAGCCGAAAGACGTCCACTGCTGGACATAGGTCTCCCCCAAGCATTTGTTGGGGAGATATGCCATAATCGCCACGTTTGGCAGGCGGGTTGGCGAAATCAGTTGGTTGGTTAAATACTCTGAGAACGCTGCTGCCCATCCTCTGGTGAATCTCTTATGGCCAAAATTAATATCCAATCTATCCACGATTTGCCCTACTAGAGATAGGAATTTGACATAAGCTCCATACAAAATATGTCAAATTTCTATCCCCAGTAGAGTAAATCGTAGACATATTGGATATTAATTTTGGCCATTAGTCGCCTTTTACGATGCCCATGAGAAGATATAGGGTGGTGCAATTCTTTACGTCCGGCACCACACGGAACGGAACCCTAAAAAGGAACCCATACGGTGCGACTCCGTCCGTCCGTCTGTCTGTCGGTCTGTATGTCACAACAGCATATTTCAGCAACTGCTAATACCTACTATCGATTTGAAATTTGGAATAGTTTTAAACATTGCTTACCCAAACTTATTGCAAATGAAAAAAATCACATTATTTTTATTTTCTTTGCGAAAGGGGTCGAAGTGGAGGGTCTAAATGTCAAATTTCTACTAGTTTAAATGGGGTATCATATGATGAAAGGGCTTCATTTGCACATTTCTGAACAGGTTTTTACTCAGTTTAAGGTTTTTATTACTGCTTAGTTTGTGACTTATGATGAAAAATGACAAAAAATACCGTTCTCCCCTTCTCTCCGAAGTTTGTAAAGCGGAAAAACATAAATAATTTCAGTTGATAAAAGTTTATGAAACTGCTGAACTAGCACAGTTTTTTTTAGAAATCATCAAAAATCCTTTACAAACAAACTTAGTTAATTATGCTGTTCGGTTTTTTGACCGCAGTTAGTTATGGCCCAAACTACGAAAATCCGTATCAATGCCTTTTTATATGTCCAAGGAAGGTATGTAACCCTCGCCTCGGTGTGCGTGTCTGACTCGCACTTAGCCGGTTTTTTTTTCTGAAGAACTCCCGCAGGAGTATATCGGACCTTAGCTTAGGCACAGAATATCTAATAGTACTAACGTAGCTTAGGTGTGTTGTGTTGCTAATAGGGACTGCTGCTGCTGCTCCCCTTGGGATTAGCTTCTGCTGGATCGGGAGGGTTGAGAATTAGGATAAGTATATAAGTAGGATAGTGCTAAGAGTTTTTAAATATATGTTCAACTGGTCAGAATGCAACTTAAGACTTAGGTGCTTTTCAGGCTTAGAAATATAGAAAAGAATATCTATATTTTTGCGGTGTAAACTTTGCCACAAACACACTCACATTCTTGTATCGTGGTTAAATAAAATATTTACCCGTTTAACTACGTAAACATAGTTTGTTTACCTACTTCGAATGTTGTTATAAATTCCGAATAATAGTAAATGTAGTTTACCCGTGGAGAAGGCGTCTTTCTTGGATGGGTCGATTGTGCTGAGGTTGGTACTGGACGCCCAGCCTCGCCCCACCTTCTCCACTTCCACACCATTATCTTCATCACGACTTCTGTGGAGAAAAAGAAAATAATTAATAAAACCACCAAAAATTTATAACAAGCAAGGGCGTCGCCAGTCAATGGGCCAGGGTGGTAAATAGAGTAGGTATACGAATTGCAGGTAAAATAAATACACTCTGTTCGTACCAGTAGCTTTCGGCCTGGAGGAATAAGAATTTGTGTAGGTAGGTACGACCGAAACGAGACCGAATATTATATTTATAAATGTAGCGCGAGCGGAGCTAGCGCAAAAGTTTTTTAAGGCTTGCTGAAAATGTCATACCGTTTTAAGTGCAATTTAGAGTTTTAGGATTTATCTTTTCATATATTTCCCATTTGAGGGTCCTTGTACTGTGCTTATACAAACATGAGATAATATCTACAAAATAAACAAACACATTGGTACTTACACACTCATTTAAACAAAAACATTTTGAAAGCACCTAAATTAAATTATATCTACCCGAGTAATATAATAAGTCAGCTCTGTTTTACATACATCTGAAGAAATCTTTATTCTTTTCCTTTCCTACTTGTATTTTCTTACTTACTTTGTGCTACTGTTATGATTTGTATTAAAATTTGTTAATGAAGAGTCTTATAAGAATTACAAGCTGTTAGCTGACTTAAATAGTTCTTGTTTTAAAACTACTATGAATTTGTTTGAAATGAGTTTTATTAATTAAAATAAACTAATACAACACGGGCTCAAGGCTCGACCAAGAGGCAAAGACCAGCATGTCATACTCCTTAGTTTTTGGTCAAGGGTTTATTACAAAAACATTAGGCAATGGCTACTAGCATATTAAGCCAATGCCAACATGTTCCCTTTTTTGTTAATTTATGTTACATATATTTCTTTTACAAAATAATAAAACTATTGAACTCTATTGAGTGCAATTAATATTATAATGGAACTCTTATTAAACTAAACAATTAGTAAAATAAAAATACCATAATCTACAAAATAATTAGTAGGTAATACAAAGGAACCCTGACAATATAATTAGTTAGTTAGAGGAACCCTAAAATAAATGAAATTAACAATCATATAACAAATATAACCCTCTACATAATTTTTATTAATTAACAAGTAAAATCTTTTAAATATGAGGGTCTACGAGTTTCTCTCTTAGGTCTAGCAGTTGTATGTCTAGTAACAATATTATTTTCAATGTTCGTTTGCACTGGAGAACAAATAGAATCGTTTGTATTATTTATAGAATTGGTGCAATCTTCCGTTAAACAATTTTCATTGTTAATGCTAGAATTCATAGGTTCATCAACATTTGTATTTATTTGTTCTCTCAGTGAAGAATTTAATGCAGTATTGTCTGACTGGTTAGCCAAGTTATCATTACTCTCCGTAAGGTTTGCCTGAGATGGTATGGGTAGTGACAGAGGTCTGATATGAGACAGGTCTCGTCTATAAGAAGCGTTATTAACATTTACTAAGTAGGACCTGTCCGACAGAACATCTGTGATAAAACCTGGAGACCAGAATTTATTTACTGATGGTTGTAGTTGTACAGAAACAGGTTGTCCTATTTCCAATGATACTGCTTTCTTTGTCCTTTTGTCATAGGATTGTTTGACACCTTTACGTTTCTTTTCAATACTATCAGGAACATCTTTAATAATTTGTGGTTTCAGAAGATTTGGAAGTGCTGGCAGAAAACCCCGAGTTCTCCGAGAGTATAGACGTTGTACAGGGCTAGAATCTAATTTATTGGGAGTATTTCTTAGACAGAGTAAATTGAACCAAAAATCCTCAACGCTATCTGCAGATTTTAACAACAGTTTTTTTGCTATCTTTACTGTGGCTTCCGCTTTTCCATTTCCCTGTGGATGGTTTGGTGCAGAAGTAACATGAGTGAAATTCCATTTTTTGTAAAATTCCAAAAATTCCTGGTTCACAAAATTAGTACCTCCATCTGTAACAACAGTCTCTGGAATGCCATGTCTCGAGAAGTTCCTTTTGCAACAATCTATTACAGATTTTGCTGACAAGTCCTTTAGTGTATCTATTTCAAAAAAATCCGAATAGTGATCAACTGTAATTAAATATTTGATTTGTTTACCATTGTGTGTAAAGAAAAATACATCCATAGATACTATTTGAAAAGGGTATTCTGGTATTTTACTAGTTTGCATGGTAAATTTTTGTTGACTAGGAAGAAACTTGTTACAAGTAGAACAACTTCTAACCATGTCTTTAATATCTCTAGACATAGAGGGCCAAAATACTGCTTGTCTAGCTAGCTTTAAGGTATTCTCAGTACCAGAATGAGCTTTGTGTAATTTAT
The DNA here is from genome assembly GCA_949699075.1 of Asteroscopus sphinx. Classification (NCBI taxonomy): domain Eukaryota; kingdom Metazoa; phylum Arthropoda; class Insecta; order Lepidoptera; family Noctuidae; genus Asteroscopus; species Asteroscopus sphinx. The sequence goes on from OX453001.1 coordinate 14,191,171, forward strand.
TGAGCAATTTAGTTCTTAAGATTTCAGGAATTAGAATTGATTGGCCTTTTAGTATAAGGCCCTGATAAGTAGTCAAGTCATCTTTGATACTGACATATTGTTGCAAAGCTTCTGGTATATTTTTTGAAAAAATTGGCCATCCATGTAAAATAAAATGTCTTAATTTTTGATAGTTTTGATCGTTAATTGTTGCTTGTTCTATTTCTTTTATGCAAGTATCAGAGATTGGTAGATCTAAAATGGGATTTACGTTTTCTATTATTTTAAAAATCTTCATATCTTTGGATTTGTCAATATCATTGCAATCCAAATAAAATCTTGACAAAGCATCGGCCATGATGTTATCTTTACCAGACACAAATTGTAATTCTAAGCTATATCTTTGTAACGTTAGTAGCATAGACTGAAGTCTTTTTGGAGCGTTAAGTAAAGGTTTTTTGAAGATACTCAGTAATGGCTTGTGATCCGTTTTAATAATGGTTTTTGGATTGCCAATAATAAGCTGGTCAAACCTGGTGCATGCAAATACCACGGCGAGGAGCTCCTTCTCAATCTGAGCATATTTCTTCTCAGTAGGTGTGAGGCATCGTGAAGCATATGCGACAGGTTGATCTTCCTGAAACACTGCAACACCCAGAGCTCCTTCGCTGGAATCACATTCTATGATTATTGGTCTATTTCTATCATAATATTTAAGTGTTTTTATATCACTAATTAGAGTTTTAAGTCTGTCAAACTCTTTTTGCGCTTTACTGCTCCAGAGCCAATCTGTTTTGTCATGTGTAAGGAGTCTTAGCTCCTCTGACTCTAAACTTAACTTTGGTATAAACTTACTCAAGTAAGTTATAACTCCCAAAAATCTTTGTAGCTCTTTTTTATTATTTGGAATAGGTATGTTTTTTACCGCTTCTATTTTTGAAGGATCTGGTTGGAGCCCCTTGTTAGTAAATAGGTGACCATAGTATTTTACTGAGGTTTGTAACAGATTGGTTTTACTATCATTTAATTTGCAATTATATTTAGTTAATCTTTGTAGAAGGTGTTCCAGATTTTCATTGTGATCTTTTATTGCTTGTTCCATATCATCTCCTACACCATATACTAACAAATCATCTACCAGTGCTTCAACCCCTTTTAGACCGTGGATAACTTCACTCATTTTCATTTGGAAATAATCAGGTGAAGAAGAAATACCAAAAGGAAGCACTTTCCATCGATATTTCCCAAAGGGAGTCCAAAATGTGGTCAGTTTACTACTGTCTTCAGAGAGATTTAAGTGCCAAAATCCTTTTTTAACATCGAATGTGGAAAATACTTTGGCCTTGTTTAGTTCTGGCAATATTTCATCGACTGTTGTGAACTGATAATTAGGTCTCAAAATGGCTTTATTCAGTGGAATTGGATCCAGACAAATTCTAAATTTATTTGTCTTTATAACAACTAAAATATTACTTACCCAGTTTGTATGATTTTCTTCTTTAATAACTATGCCTTCATCCTCTAATCTTTTCAGTTCTTCTTGCAGCTTCGAACGGAGTGCTACGGGGACCCGTCGTGCCTTCTGAATGACTGGAGTGACTGCAGGGTTTACTTCCAAATTTACTTCACCTGAAAAACTTCCTCTACCTTCAAAAACAGACTTATATTTATTTACTATGTCATGAGTTTCCTTTGCATAGCTGCAAGAAACTTCTTTGCAGAATTTCACAAGACCCATCTCAAGGCAAATCCTACATGAGAGCAGAGGGATGTGTGGAGTATGTACAATTTGAAAGGTAACTTTGTACTTAGAAGTAAGTCCTGCTACTTTCACTTTAAGAATAATGTCAATTTCTCCATCAATAATAATATTATGTCCACTGAAGCTAAATAAACTTTTTCTTGACGGCCTCATTTTCTTCCTTACAGCTTCTTCTCCCAGCATCCTTTGAACATTCCGGAGCCCGATTAGTGACTCATCTGCTGCAGTGTCCAATAAACATGTAGTTTCCTTCCAATTTTGTCCCTTTTTAAAGAGAACATTGCAATGGGCAAGATGTTTACTAGGATCTTCCACAATTCTTTTTATAAATGTTGCTTCCGAGTCCCTATCTGTATCAGAATCTATTGTTTCTCGCATATTTTCATTTCTGGGTTGTTCTAAAATTTCTTTGACCTTCTTTTTCTTACAGACTTTTTCAGTATGATTGCGACCTTTGCATAATTGGCAGATATTCCCCCATGCTGGACAATGTTCTTTTTTGAATATGTGTGTATTTGCACAGAAGCGGCATTTTCCTTTCCTTGTTTCTTCACTTGTATTAATTTTCTTTATTTCAGAATTCGTTGCAACTGAAAGATTTTTGATTTGTATATTTGTAGCTTCTGCAGCTCTACACATATTTATAGCGTCTTGAACAGTAAGGTTATCTTTTTTTAACAGCTCTTTTTTAAGGGCCATGTCTTTGATGCCAAGGACAATCTTGTCTCTCAGCATTTCGTCTGCACATGTTTTGTAGTCACAATCTTCTACAAGTTGTGATAGAGTGCTGTAAAAGATATCAAAAGATTCTTCAGATTGGTTGCTACTCCAAAATTTGTATCTGTTATAAATTATATTCTTCTTGGGGACCATTTTCGAACATATTATTTGTAAAACTTCTTCGCATGTTTTGACGTTTGCTTGATTGATGCCGAAGTAGCCATATTTTCTCAGGGCTTCTTCTCCTATGGCGCCAAACAGGATGCCGATCTTTCTTTGTTCTTTTTCTGCGGTCCAGCTATTCATTTGTGTAGCTCTACAATAATTGTTCCAAGACGCTTCAAAAACTTTGTAGGCGTCTTCCGGGTCGATGCTTATGTTGATAGGGGCCGGCCATGGCACGTTGATATTAGCGTTCGCATTTTGCAAGCAGTTGATTTGCTCCTGCATCGATTGTAAGAGCTTTGTCTGCAGCTCGACGACTGCTGTTAGTGCTTCGGTCATTTTGAATCAACCATCCGCTGCCACCATGTTTTAAAACTACTATGAATTTGTTTGAAATGAGTTTTATTAATTAAAATAAACTAATACAACACGGGCTCAAGGCTCGACCAAGAGGCAAAGACCAGCATGTCATACTCCTTAGTTTTTGGTCAAGGGTTTATTACAAAAACATTAAGCAATGGCTACTAGCATATTAAGCCAATGCCAACAGTTCTTTACTGCCTTCTTTGGCAAAACGCCTCTTTCAACTGTAGTTAATATTGTTTGGATGTTCACTGAACACTTATTTACGTCTATATCTAGAAGTACGTTAATTAACAGCGCGAAATGTATGCAATCATGTTCATAATCAACATGCACACGCATTGGTGTGCGGCAGATGTCATCGCGCAGGTATTATAAATCGGCCAATAAATGTCTTAGGCATTTGATAAAATTTTGTCTCTATAGTAATTTTTTAGTCTCTAGGAAGGGGCTGCTGCGCCCTTCTGCCGTCCTTAGGCGAAGCCTTTGATAACAAGGATTTTTACATGTATTGTCATGGGTTTGACCACTGAGTACGTCCGGCACACCTTGGGTAAACAATACTACCTATTACCTTGTTACTGGGCTCGAGTTAACGTAACCTTGTCGACTTTTAAATCGTTTTATTTATTTATTATATTCTTTATTGTACATTACACCAAACGAAAACGAAGACGAAGAAGTTTACAAAAAGATTAAATAAGTACAATGGGCGGTCTTATCTCACAAGACAATCTCTTCCAGACAATCTTTGGATGGACTAGAAGAATGGGAACCGATCGTGGGTAGGTACGGTGTAAAAGTACCAAAGTACCTACCTACCGTTTTACCACAGTATCAGCTATGCTATTCTCATAAATCTCGTGCCGACTGAGAGAAGTCGACTGATTTCAGTGGTCATTAAGTCATTATACCTACAAATAAGTCAATCTATATGAGAGTATATCCGAACGATTTTAGAGATTCATACCCACACATTTTATTCAGCTGAGCCCATGTTTATAGGCTTAGGCTAACCTAAGACCATAAACATGGGCACAGCTAACGGCCAAAATTAATATCCAATCTATCCACGATTTGCCCTACTAGAGATGGGAATTTGACATAAGCTCCATACAAAATATGTCAAATTTCTATCTCTAGTATGGTAAAGCGTGGATAGATTAGATAGTGAACCTCGTTTAATATGATGAAGATATGTAGCAATCTCTTGCTGCGCTGATTGTATACCCTTTTACAGCACCACGTATGTCTTAGGGTGGTCTTTCACACTGGTCATTCACATAATTATTAACGAAAATCTACAAAGTGAGCAGTTTGTTATAAAGTGTCTATCTGTGTAATGATCTGGAAGACAAGGAAGACCTCCTCTCGATCTTTCTATCATACCAAATTTTAGGAGAAACACAGGTTACTACAACCTAACTAAGTTCTCAACACTACCAATCTTCAATCATGCATGAATTTTGACTTAAGTTCTGACTTTTTCTTTATTTGCTAATCTTTCTACCTACATGTACTTACCTACATACCTGCCTGCCTATATTATATGTAAAATAAATTCTGTTCATGATGAAGAAAAAGTCAGAAATTAAATCAAAATTCATGCATAATTGAAGATCTACGTGGGACACTCAGAAAGTTTTGCGAAACTAAAAAAAATTGTTCTATACGTACATATATTTTTATCAAATCTTTTCAAAGTACTTTCCACCAGCCTCTATACAAAGATTCATGCGCCTAAACCAGTTTTCAAAACACTTTTTCCAGTCCGCCGCAGACACCTCGTTTACAGCCTGCTCGAACGCAGCCAGCGCATCTTCCGGCGACGAAAATTGTATCCCTTTGAGCTGATTTTTTATTTTTGGGAATAAAAAGAAGTCACACGGTGCTAGATCAGGGCTGTAAGGAGGGTGACCCAGGAGTTTGACTGGCGTGCTGTCCAGGAAGTCCCTCGTTTTGAGTGCGGTGTGCGCAGGTGCATTGTCGTGGTGGAGCAGTAGCCCGCGGAGCCCTGTGTTTGGTCGCTTGTTGCTTATAACAGAGAAAACTTCTGGCAAACATTTGGTAGTATACCATTCGGCATTAATGCTTCTTTGATCCCGTAAGGGAATTGATACCAAGTGGCCAGTCAAATTAAAAAAGCTAGCGATCAAAATCTTACCCCCGCTTCTAGATCGCTTCACTTTGGTAGGCGTTGGCTCATTTTGAAACACCCAAACAGTCGACTGGCGCTTGGTTTCTGGGTCGTATTGATAAATCCAGGACTCATCACCTGTAACGATGTCGTAAACACGCTGAGACGAGCCTGCTTCAAATTTGTTAAGCATATCACGGCACCATTCCACCCGGGCCTGCTTCTGAGCATCGGTGAGGTTGTGCGGCACCCAGCGTGATACTATCCTCCTCACGCGAAGATGGCTGTGTAGAATCTCGTGAACGCTTCCCGATCCAATCTTCAATATGTGTTGAATCTCCTGATATGTAATTCGCCTATTGTCTTGGATTAAATTTTTCACTGCTAGCACGTTTTCTTCGGTAACAGCCGTCAAAGGGCGACCGCTTCTTTCGTCATCCCCCAAAGTTGGTCGACCGCGCTTGAATTCGTTATACCAACGATACACGGTTGCCTTGGAAGGGCCTTCATCCATGAATGCCATTTGAAGTCTATCGTACGATTCATCCGGTTTCAGGCGACACTTGAAATCGTATAAAATCATAGCTCTAAAATGTTCCCGGCGCAGATCCATATTTCAGTGAGACACAATACTTTGAATTAACTCGCAAAAAATGTGGAGGGAAATTTTGAAATTGGAACTTACTTATTTTTACTTATAAATAATCATATTTTCGAAAAACATTATAACTGGCCAGTCTCCCATATATAAAAACTTTTTTTCGCAATACTTTCTGAGGGGCCTGGTATATTGCGGGATTATCTTCTGTTCGATGTGTTGAACTATCGAGCCTAAACGTTCGGCCTAACAACAAGCTTTAGGTGTTAAATTTTTCGAACCAACATGTTTCTCTCTAACGTTACATCGCACTAACAAGCTTTCGCTGTATCGTGTTTCGCGGTAACGTTACATCGCACTAATAAGACTTCGAAGTATCGTAGCTTCGCACTAACGTAACTTTGACATAACGTGTTCGAACTAACAAAAATCAAACTAACGGCGTTCGCACTCGCATAGGGAACCCAGGTTATCAGGTTATCAAATGTTGCGATTTTTACTTCACTTCACTTATCCACATGGGATTCTTTAGTAACTATGTATACCTACCCAAATCCTACTGATACAATCCGATAGTCGTCTAGTGATGTTACGATACTCACGTATTCATGAGGGGATATCCTCACGGAATGTGATACCTATCCCACAATAACTTATGGTGCTTTTGGTACCGGTAGGCTGATCAACTACACGTCTACACCACAATTTAGCGGCATTCTGAGAAGTCTTACGGCCAAAATTAATATCCAATCTATCCACGATTTGCCCTACTAGAGATAGGAATTTGACATAAGCTCCATACAAAATATGTCAAATTTCGATCTCTACTGGGGTAAATCGTGGATAGATTGGATATTAATTTTGGCCGTTAGTTGAGTTAGGGGTATCTTTAAAATACTGGGTGTAAGGGGAACGCTTCCGAAAACGAAGATAGGTGCTGGTATTTACTGATACGAAACCACGAAAAAACAAAGCGATTCTTTTTTTAGATTTTTTCATATATTTTTGTTTGCATTTTTCATACATAACCAGCTTTGGGCAGTTAAATAAAACTCATACATAATGAAAAATGCAAAAAAAATATGAAAAAATCTAAAAAAGGAATCGCTTTTTTTTTCGTGGTTCCGTATCAGTAATCACCAGCACTATCACCTATCTTCGTTTTCGGAAGCGTTTCCCTGACACCCTGTATTTTACGGTTTTAAACATAACATAACATCACGCCTGTATTCCTCGAAGAGGTAGGCAGAGGTGTACCTATAGTACCTACCTACACCCTCATTTTGCCAATTATGTTATAAGCCCCATGTGCGGTGGCGAGCCTATTGCCGGTTAATTTAACCGGGCACAAATCCACGCACAATTTTATAATTCCTAATTTATTACACCCTCTCCGAGGAAAGTAAAAATGTTTCACATCTTATTTTAGACTTCTCCCCAAATTCAAATAAGGGAATTTGCCATCTCGATGTCTGCGTCAGCCTTGACGTAGATAAGTCTAATGGTACACTGCAAAATGTAGCAAGCCATGTGAAAATGAGAGATGTGTGATTACATGTGTTTGATCTCCAAAATAGACCCAAGGAATCGCTTTACGGGAATATCAGGGATGTTTATTTGATACACTATTCCTATTTTGTTTGTAAATGTTGACAAATTGAGCACCGTGTTTAGAACAAACGTAGGCAGATGGTACATGAAGATATCTTATATATAGTCTATGTCCAAATATTTACGAGTTAATGTCCTATTCTCTATCTATATTATTTACGACTTCCAAACAAACCCCTGAACATTATGTTAGTTTACTTAGTTAACAGTACTATTTCAGATTAAATTGAAAGCTTTTAGTAGTTATGGAGTTCTGAGTCATCTTATTGAAATTCACTGTGAACTCTATAACATCCTTTTCGTTGCACTTTGCAACACAATAAGATTAAACCGAATCGGAGTGATTTGTGTATAATGTTGCCATACCTACATTAAAACTGTGATTTGATCATAAACTGCGTGCGTACTAGGTATGTATGATGGCAGAGTGTACGTACACAAGGAGGCGGCTTGCGTCAAACTTCAGCAACCGGGCGCAGTACAAACAATCCACAAAAACGTTGAGGAATTTGGAATTGTGCCATCTTTTTTTTTTGAAGATTAGAAATAATTAGGGACAGGTAGGTAGTAAACTGGACTAGGACGGCCAAAACTGTCAACACTTGTAAGTAATAGGTCATGGTTACCCTTTTTATTAATCTTGCTGTTAAAGTGTACAATTACGGAAGGTAATTTGGTATTCAAATCCTGTAACATGCGTATTTCAAGATAGTGTGGAGGTATGCGTACATTACGAGCGAATGCAAGCTCGTAATCTTCGCTGTGTTATTTTACTGCACACAAATTTTATAGCGGCTAGTTGATTGCATTACAACTATAATTTGTCGAATTATGCCCATAGAACATGTTATTAGTGCTACATTAACAAATTATGGTAAAAAATTTAGTGATAAAACGAGTGTAAAAAGGAAGCCGAAAGCCACGTATTCTGCCGAACATTACGACCGTTTTTGTACTAAGCTTTAACTGGGAGTGGGAAACTACTAGGTCTGGAGATATTGAAGGTTAGTCATAATTTTTTGAGGTTATCACTGACTCAAAAAGAGGAGAGTAAGCTCTTAGTAACAGAGAGAAGAGTCTTACGTAAGATCTTGGACCCTGTGCAGAGACCGGATGGAACCTGGCGGATCAGGAAGAACGCCGAGATAGAAGAGTTCGTGACCGAGCCAAACGTAAAAACGTGGAGAGAATGGGAGAAGATCGAGATGCGAAGAGAGCCTATCTGGGTCGACCGAAAGGGCGACGTAAAGTCGGTCGCCCCAGATATCGCTGGAGCGATGCGGTGGAAGGCGATCTGGAGATTCGAGCCAGTGATTGGCGAGATACTGCCAAAGATCGCGGCAAGTGGCGTTCTCTCATTTCGGAGGTCAAAACACATTTTGTGTCGCTGGCTAACAACGGAGTACCTATAAGTATTCACGCGTGGTGCGGCGTGCCGGGACCCTGGGCGCTCCTAGTATGTACCACCGGCAACCGTATATAATAATTAGATCACACCTGTACGAGTCATGAATCGTACATGGCACGTGCGTATCGCTCGGGTCAGCACTTTCCGTCGCTTTGTACAAATTAGGTATATTGTGATGCGACAGTACACGATCAACGATCATAATCGGCGGTACTCATTAGCATTCAGTTAGCATTAGTTACGTAGTAGTTAAAATAGTTATTTGACTATCAGTGACTTATCATTACAAATCCAAGGTGTGTGTGACCCAATCTCATACATCTTTATGGTCCTTCGAGCCGGATTAAATGTGCCAGCCTTTACATTCGAACTGGCACCACACTAGTTAATTGAACTGAGTTATGATAACTTTTGCACTTCCCAATAGTCAACTACGGTTAACTAAACCAATACTGACAAGTAATTGTAAAGATCATCATCCTCCGAGCCTTTTCCCAATTATATTGGGGTCGGCTTCCAGTCTAGCCAGATGCGGCTGAACATCAGTATTTTACACGGAGCGACTGCCATCAGACCCCCGCAACCCAGTTACTGGGTAATACTGACATTCGGAGGTTAGACCAGTTGTCAGACTTTCAGGCTTCTGACTACCCGTAACGACTGCCATAGATATTCGTATGACAACCGGGACCGACAGCTTAACGTGCTCTCCGAGGCACGGAGGGGTTTCGAGGTGAATCGAAACGGTCACCCATCCACAGACTGACCGCGGCAATTGCAGCTTAACCTTGCAGATCGTACAATCCGCGCAGTCTTTGCTTAGCTACGAGCCCCTCACAAGTAATTGTAAAGATAATTGTAATTATTATTAGCTATTCTACGATTTCTACCGTGTCGTAAGCCCTATCGAAATCCAATAATTATATCGAATGTCATTTGATCGAATACCAATTCAACATAGAAATTAATACCTACGTTAACTGCTAAAAGATATTTTGATATTTAATGCAATCATCATTATTAAAAATGTTTTTGTCTGTATAGGAGCCTTTAATCTGGTCGAGTGGTTTCTGGTATAGAATAAAGCCAAAGGCGCCAGTAAACTTCTATGCTGTAGATACCTATGTTGCGGTCATGAAATCGTTTGCCATGGATGGTATTTATGGCAATATTGCCTTAGTCTTTCCTTGTAGTGATCGATTACGAGCCCCATGTTCAAAAGACGCCCCGTGATGCTTTGCTATTGGTCTAAGATCGGGCCTAACATCGACCTACCCTCATTTGTTAATTGAATGAGAGATATTTTAAATAAAAGATAGCACACAAACTAAGCCATCGCGCTTAGCTTGCCTAGTCAAATCCTGTTCAGGGTAGCCTTAATTAAAAACCGGCCAAGAGCATGTCGGGCCATGCTCAGTATTATAGGGTTCCTTAAGTAGGTGTAATTACAAACGAATCAAATCGAACATTAATCATGGCTATTTTAGTTTTTGCAATAGACGGCAGCATTTGGCGACTCAGAGCGTGTTGTTAGTAGAGCTATATGGCGCTGCGCCTATACGCTATAGCGGCATCTAGCGCTAAATTTAAGAAGCCAAATTTAAGAAGTGTGTCATGTCAACATAACACAAAGTTACTTTTTGTGATTTTTTCAAATAGGAAGTAACTAAAGGAGCATTCATTGCTAAGATCACTTTTCTCTAAGGTCAGGACCTTTGAACTAGGACGTCTTAAGTATTTTTCAGTTTTCCCTCAATAACTCGAAAATTTATAATCACATTATCCCGAAATAATTTTAAGAGAGTTTTTAAAGGTCTATCAATGTGGAAGATTATAATTTTCTACGTTGCATAGTTTAGAAATGGCACACACATTGCAAGCCCCTTTGGCGGGCTAAATTTCGCAGATAATACACCTGATAAAAAAGTTATGTATGAAACCTACCTTACCTTACCTTCATTTTAGTAGACCTATTTAATGATACCCCACACGAGGGGGAGCAGTGAAAAAAAAATTTCATCCCCATTTCACTTGTATGTGCGCCACCCCTACTAAAATACGTAATAACGATATATTTTATTGTTTTAAAATTGAGATCTATATCTAGATTATTTTTTAACAACATTTAATTTACTTTTAAGCTGTAAAGGATTAGGACAGACGGATGTACATGACGAAACTATAAGGGTTCCTTGTAGGAACTATGGAACCCTAAAAATTGAGACAACATCGACATCTTATTAAGAAACAGAGCTCCTTAACCGACTCCAATAACTTTGCAGTTAATTCAAAGTCGTCGTAACATTGTCGTCGTTAATTACGTAGTCGTGTAAGTGGAAGTTAAATTCGATACCATAGAGGAAATGAATATAAATAGAGGGGAATTGTGGGCGGGATAGGCGCGCCGCGCTTTTGAGCAGACGCGCTAATTTAACCAAAATCCGCGTCACAGCTTAAACATTGCGGCCAGGCTGTGACAGAGTACGTTGCTGTGCGAAAAAATAATAATTATGCCGTCTTGCGCCATTATATCATGCCGAAAAAGAAGCGAGGTGTGTAGTTTAACTAAAGGAGGGATTTCTTTTCATCGGTAAGTCTAAAAACCTTTAATTAGTTGTGATATTTGCAAATATTTTCTTAGTATTATGTGATTCATGACAAAAACGATGTTATCGCAAACTGATAAAACATTATACATTGCTTATAAAACATGGATATCGACTTTCACTACGTGAGTAACCGCGTAATGTATTGCGTTTCTTTCGATGTCGCCTTCACCTTATTTGCCTGACTGTTACGAAAATCCCCGCGTAACGATAGTGTAGTAACATATTGAATGCATTATCGATATAATTAATTCGGTGTATACTTTCTGTTTTAAAATAAATATTCCTCATTTTTATTATTTTAAATGCATAATAATTTTATTTTTAGGTAGATTCTTTGTCGAAATTATTTATTCGCAATTTCGAGTTTTGATAAGATAAGATAAGATAAGATAATGTTTATTTGTCATAACATGAGTATACACACAGAGTATGCAAGTTGTACAAAATTAATATAAGGTCTATCATGTTATACCTTTACGGCATACAAATATAATTTTATTAATGGATATATCATTAATCAAATATGTAGAAACTTATACAATACAATACAATATTTATCAATTATCATACTTATCATAAACATAAACCACATTAAAAAAGTAAAAACCGACTTAAAAAAGAATAAAATAATAAAATTTGTGTGAAACAGTTTAGGGAGTGGTGCTTTTGATTCGGATTGATTTAAGAAAAAACTGGTTTTTTTTTAAATTAAAATATTTTATTTTTATTTTTTTGAAGTCGTTTTTTTTAGTTTATTGTTTTGAGTGGAATTAACAATAGAAAGACAAGCGATTGCTGTAATCCCGGATAATTTGCTGTCATCCATTGAAGAGTTCCCTCTTTATCTCCTATGACCTTCATCAGATCTTCACAAAATGATTTTTTCTGAATGCAAATGCTTGACTTGTTGATGAATATACCAAAATCGCTATGTGTATGCCAATAATATTTGAGAAGTTACCTCAATTTCACATGGATCCCATCATCAAAACTGGATTTTGATGAAAATGGAACCAATCTGGAAGTATATCCTTTCAAATAAATAAATAATTTTCGAAATCGGTTTATAAATGACGGAGTTCTGAGGTAACAAACATACAAAAAAAAAACATACAATTGAATTGAGAACCTCCTCCTTTTTTGAAGTCGGTTAAAAATCGGGTTTTAGGCTCGGTTTCCACCAAAACGCAGAGACGAGATGTGACGAGATGTGTCGCAAGCCACCAATAAGACTGCGTTAGATATATAATAGCTGGTTGACTGGGAGAGAAAGCCAAAGGCATTAAGTCCACCTATGTACATGTATTGTATGAAGTTTAAATAAATAAATAATGTTGAAGCTAGGCGGTGAAATATGAAAATAACGCAATCCTATTGGTTGTTCGACATATAATCCTCTCCTCTTCGTTTTGGTGGTTAAATACCTTTGTTATGTATGGAGTTTGGATTACACCCGGTTTTAACAAGTGCTTAAGGGGAATGTAGCAGCCAAGTGTTGCCTCCGTCAGAAAAAAAAACACTCGCTGAATACATAATTTATCGAAAATTCGTTTTTAAAAGTTGAAGTACAGTTCAATCAGAAACTATTAACTCTGTAAAATACATTTCGCTGTAGTTGTAGATAGAAAAACCGGCCAAGAGCATGTCGGGCCATGCTCAGTATTATAGGGTTCCTTAAGTAGGTGTTACAAACAAATCAAATCGAATATTAATCATGGCTATTTTAGTTTTTGCAATAGACGGCAGCATTGGCGACTCAGAGAGTGTTGTCAATAGCCGCTAGATGGCGCTATACAGTGCCAAATGAAATAGACGGCACTTGACGGCATCATTGGCGACTTATGCTTGATTTCACCAACGATAATTCTCTGGTTAATCGACCGTTTACCCTTAATTCCAGTACATTTTTTGAGTAATCGGCTGTTTAATCAGAGAATTAACGTTGATGAACACCGGCCTTAGAGAGTGTTATTAGACGCCGCTAGATGGCGCCAAATTTAAGAATTTTGTCATGTCATAATAACACAAATTAACTTTTTGTGATTTTTTCAAATAGAAAGTAGCTAAAAGAGCATTATTTGCTAACATCATTTTTCTCTAAGGTCAATGACCTTTGAACTAGGACGTTTTAAGTATTTTTCAGTTTTCTCTCCATAACTCAAAAATTTATAATCACATTATGCTCGAAATAATTTTAAAAGAGAGTTTTTACAAAGGTCTATCAATGTGGAAGATTATAAGCTTCTACGTTGCATAGTTTAGAAATGGCAGGGGGGGGGACACATTGCAAGCCACTTTGGCAGGCTATATTTCGCAGATGGTACACCTGATAAAAAAGTGGTGTATGAAACATTACCATCATTTTAGTAAACCTATTCAATGATATCCCACACGAGGGGGTGCAGCGAAAAAAAAATTTCCATCCCCATTTCACATGTATGGGCGCCACCCCTTAAATACGTAATCAAGATGTTTTTATTATTTTAAAATTGAGATCTATATCTATATTATTTTTTAACAAAATTTCATTTACTTATGTTTATAACTGTAGAAGTTATTAAGCTGTAAAGGATTAGGACAGACGGACAGACGGACAGACGGACGGACATGACGAAACTATAAGGGTTCCTTGTAGGACTACGGAACCCTAAAAATGCCAAAAGTGGCCGTTTTTCGCATTTTTTATATGTACAATTACAGCGAAGTATAATTTACAGAGTTAATAGTTTCTGATTAAACTACAGTACCTGTACTTGTATTCAGCGAGTAATAATTTGTTTACTGATGGGGGCGCCACTTGGCTGCTATATTCCCCTTAAACGTGGTCTAAACTTTCGTAATAAGGGGCATATTATTTTATTTTTAGTTTCCAATACAATACAAAACAAAAAACAAAAAGTTTACAAAAAACTAAACAAAATTGACGACTTTAGTATGTTGGGCAGTAATTATTTTATAAGTTACGATTTAAAAAGAAAACCAATCCGTAAATATGCAGAATTGTATATCTTATTTACGCAAAACACCAAACCAGGTCTTATAACAAATTTAAAGTAGGTTAAAAATCGAAAAACTACTTTTTATTTTTCGCCTTACCTCGCGCTGCTTGTTTTAAAACGTGTCAGACGTTATTTTCAATAATTAAGTATATCATGAAACAGTAACTTTCCAATTCCTTATGTAGGACAAATTATTTTTATTCCAAGACCATGTGCGAAAATCGTTGAAAAGATCGATAACATTCATAAATTAGTTTTTTGTACATGGACATCACTAACGACCTGTTCGAATGTAGTGGTGCGTTCGCACATGGTCGACGTTTATGTGTGACAGACGTGACAGCTAATAGTAGGGCCGCGTTCAGTGTAGTATTTCTTGCACGCGTATGCGTTTAGATATCTAGATACAAGCTAGATACAGTGCTTATGTAGTAGTGAGACGGATAGTGGGAGAGTTACGCGACACGGGTTTCCGAAGAAACTGTGTACTATACCAATTCCAGTCTTATTCAAGTATTCCGTGTTCGATACCATGAGCAGTGTTCACGGTAGCTTAGTCAGTATATATTCTATGGCTTAGTGGCTCAAGCACTGGCGTACTGAGCCAGGAGTCGCAGCAGGTTATAATCCTGTTCGTAAGCGATTTTTACTTTCCACAATTTATATCTTTAGATTTCGCTTCGCGAAAAAAGCGTTATTATAAATAATAAGATATACATACGCTGATGTACCTACTGAATTTAACCATAACAAACAAATTGAATCAAACATATTTTTTTGTTAAAATGAAAACATGTGTGTCATGTTATAAAAACTATCACAATCGATTCTCCTCGTGATTCTGAACAAACTAGTTAGTTTCTCAAATTGCGTTCAGAAAAAGTAAGGTTTTTTTTTAAATTTACCCTGAAATGGGGCCCCCCAAACGGTGAGACCTGGTGGACCGCCCCTGCCGCCCCTCTTAGTTTGCTACTGTCGTTTTTGCAATAAAATTACCTTTATTCTTATTCTTATTCTTTATTGTACACACAGATATACATTTATATAACAGTAGGAAAGTTTATGTACATCGGCGAGCTTAACTCAGAACTGAGTTTTCTAACAGCAAACCTTAGAGCGATAGAGAAATGTTGAATGTAGAGGACAGAAACAAGTGTACAACATAAATTAAACCTACTTTATTTACTTACAGTACTAGCTAATAATAATATAAATAATATATAGATACTTAAATATATATAATAGATACATAAGAATATATAATAGATACATCAGAATATATACTTTATTTTGATCTACAACGTGTATCAGAAATGCGTGGTCATATTTGAAGAGCTTATTCAGGGGATGCTATCGAACAACTTTTACTATGGGACCAACCCTGAAATCGCGAAAAAAAAATCATCTGGTCCTTACATTTTGTCGAGCGACATTGATGATTTAGTAGGGAACAGCTGATATATTTTTTCGCGATTTCAGGGTTGGTCCCATAGTAAAAGTTGTTCTATGCTATGCCCTGAATGAGATCTTAAAATATGACCACGTATTTCTGATACACGTTGTATAATTCAATTAATTAACAGATGAGGGTAAATTTATGCTGAAAACCAACTTTTTAAAGCCTGGCAACACAGTATGGACTGATGCACAAACTGATGACTGATCGATTGGTATAGTTATTTTTTATTAGGTAACAGATGACGGCAAAGACCATGGAAAGAATTCTAAAACCATTTTTACTTATGGCTACCCTGGACTGGATTTGACTAGGCAAGCTATGCGCGATGGCGTAGTTTGTGTGCTATCTTATATAAAAAAATACCTCACATTCAATCAACAAATGAGGGTAAGTTGACGTTAGGCCGGATGTCGTACTAAATAGCACATTTAACATTTACAAGGTTAGGTCTCCTATAGCGGCTATAGCAAAGCATGATTAGGGGCTTGACTTCTTGCTTAACAGTTCTCATTAAAAGTAGCAGCGTTTTATCAGATATCATTTCCCTAAACTCTTTTGAATATGCAGTTTCGTGATGTTTTAAAACTGAGTTCAACAAGTCGGCAATAAAAGGGCGGTAAAGGAGCGTGGGCCACTGACCGTGACGACGGCGTGTTCCATGAGGAGAGGCTGGGTGTGGACACTGTGAAGTCATCCTCCTTCTTGCGCACGCCACCGTGCTCCTTGTAGTCGCGGAAGCACCGCTTGCAGCGCGTCGGCCACCGCACCTGCGGGTGGAAGCCCAGCGGGCACAGCGGGTCGCCCTTCGCCAGAGGATACAAGTGATGCATTCTCACACTTACACACACAAATGCACTTAACAAATGTCAAAGATTTCACCTAAATGCCGCTAAAGAAAACAGTTTGTCACATTCCACCTCTTTCATCCAATGCCACGACTCGTAACATAGGGCTGCACCCGTTATAAAGGGAACTAGGAATAACCACATACACACGCAATGTTTATGGAATGAACTTTACGATTTTACTCTATAAATAATAATTTATTTAGCCAGCAACGTGTTCAGGCGCTCGTACGTCTGCACCCAACATTGGCAATAAAAATATCTCGCTGCTAGCACTGAACCGGGCGACCTAAATCGGCTGCTCTGAACTCGCTACTAATTCTCAGACTTTCTAGGCGCGTAAACACAAACGCGATTTTCTCAGTAGAAGTATTAGTAGTATTTTCTGACGACGCCTCGTGGCTGCAAGCTTTGTGAACGTGGGTTTATTAAGGATCGCGTCTGCGCAGCTTCGTCATGAAATACGTAATAGAAAAGGATTCTCGGGCGAGTTTAGTGCTGGGTGCGCATGATACGCGACGCAGGCGGCGGGCGGGCCGGCGCTCCGGGGACTGGCGGGAGCTCGGGCACGGAGCCAACGCTTAGCGCGCGCCACTTATGTTCTATTACACCACACACCGCGGAACCACTGCTCGCTCTGACCGTCTATAAAAATAAAACAGACTTGCTAATAAAACGCGTCAGGGACGTACTAGAGTAGACTTTTTTTTTCGTCAACCTGTACTGTCCCAATGCTGGACAAAGGTCTCCCCCATATTCTTCCAAACTTCTCTATCAGTAGCTTCTTCAGTTCAATTCTTGAGAAACATGTCCAGATCGTCCCGCCAGCGTTTCCTCGGCCTACCCCGGCGACGAATTCCTTCCTGAGGCACCCAATGTGTAGCGATAAGGAGACATTAGAGATTACGAACAAAAAATGTCGCGCAATTTGCTGGCCGCGGAGCACGCGCGCGGCGAGCGTGGCTAAGCGAGTGAGAGTGCAGGAGCTCTAAAACGTGCTACAAACATTTTGTTTGAGGTGTCTTCTCTAGTACGTAGTAAATCTCTAGTCTAGTCTAGAGTATCTCGTCGCATCGCAGCCGGATATATGTGCGCGGTGAGCGATATCGCTGGATCAGCATAATCACCGGTGCATCTGTGAACAGACGATGTTCGCAGACGATATGTGCAAAAACAGCCCGTTTACGCCAGAGGAAATTCGCATTACAGATATAATAGTCTGCGAGTCAATAATAACTTTATGAATGGGTGTTGACGTCAAAGCGAGTATTTTTCATTGCGTAGGAAGGTATATACATATCCATACATCACTAAAGTCATCCACGTAAATAAAAGGCATTCATAATAATAAAACTTTAATAAAATAGGTATAAAGAAAAATATCTGTGATATGTTTGAACCACAGACCAGTAAGCTTCAAGACTCCGCATAAACAAAGTTTTGTATTCAAACGCAGTCGTGAAACGTTGGTGGGGTCAGGGGGGCGGACGGCGCGTTATGATTGGCCGGCTCAAAAGTTCGGTGGTATGATTCCTTATGATTGGTGCCGCTCGCTGACTGAGTGACGTTCCGATTGGCGGAGTGACGTATGATATGCAGTGGTAGAGCATATGCGTTGTGACCGGGGGTGTCCAGCTAAGCGGCGTCTAGAGGCTTACTGGTCTATGGTTTGAACTAACTAGGGGTTAGGGGGGGGTTAACTACAAACACACTTAAAATCTATGATCTATACACATAATTTACACTTTAAGACGTTAAATAAATTCGAATGATTATGCTGTCATTGTGCTTGTGACGATATCGTTTGTAAGTTATATTTATAACTTTGAACACAGTGGCGATGATATATCTTCGGTATATTCCCTGTTTTATCTCATAACAATGTACAGTCGACCGCACGTCATTGTTAATACTTAGATTGAGAAAATTACTCTTACTGCTTACGAAATAAAGCCGATGTCAAGGTCAAGCTGTTAACTCTGACGTGCTGTCGACTGTACTAGATATAGTTTGCTTAAAAATAAAGGTCATTAAACGTTTACATATTAGTTTACCACTTATTTCTTATAATGTTTAAAAATAGAGTACCTAACTTAAATGCAATGATATGTTATGCTAGAATTATTGGTCATCCTTATTCAGCTTCAGATCTAGGGGCCCACCATAACACAGGCGCAACAGACAGGGCTTGAGTAAAAAAAAATTAAAAGTCAGAAAAGCTAACGAAAGCGTCTGAAAATAGGTCAGCAGTTTCAAATAGATTAAATAAAAAACCGGCCAAGAGCAAGTCGGGCCATGCTCAGTATTATAGGGTTCCTCAAGTAGGTCTAATTACAAACGAATCAAATCGAATATTAATCATTGCTATTTTAGTTTTTGCAAACAGCGCCACCTAGCTCTAAATTTATGAAACTAAATTTAAGAAGTGTGTTTCTTTTTGTGATTTTTTTAAGTAGAAAGTATCTAAAGGAGCATTATTTGTTACGATCATTTTTCTCTAAGGTCAATGACCTATGAACTAGGACGTCTTAAGTATTTTTCAGTTTTCTCACTATAACTCAAAAATTTATAATCACATTATGCTCGAAATAATTTTAAAAGAGAGTTTTTATAAAGGTCTATCAATGTTGAAGACTATAAGTTTATATGTTGCATAGTTTAGAAATGGCAGGGGGGGGGACACATTGCAAGCCACTTTGGCGAACTGTATTTCGCAGATGGTATACCTGATAAAAAAGTTGTGTATGAAACATTACCTTCATTTTAGTAGACCTATTCAACGATACCCCACACGAGGGGGTGCAGCGAAAAAAATATTTTCATCCCCATTTCACATGTATGGGCGCCACCCCTAAAATACGTAATAAAGATTTTTTATTCTTTTAAAATTGAGATCTATATCTATTCCATTTTTTGTCAAAATTTCATTTACTTATGTTTATAACTGTAGAAGTTATTAAGCGGTAAAGGATTAGGACAGACGGACGGACATGACGAAACTATAAGGGTTCCTTGTAGGACTACGGAACCCTAAAAAAGGAATAAGTTACGGCGTTGCCTCGAAATAATCCTAGATCTGGGGTTGTCCTTATCGTATGTACTTTTAGCATGATTTAGCAAAAATCTCCCTGATTAAGTGGTTCATCCTCTTTCTTGTCATAGACCAGTGTTTTGTAAATGACCTCTTCAAAGTGCAACGCGTTCAATCCCTTGGGCTCAGCCACTTTGATCTTGACGTCACCAGGGTATAGAATCTCACCCTTGTTTTTAGTGCAGCCCATTACGAGGGATTTTTGGAGTTTGTCGATGCATGGGATCTCTGTAAAGAAAATTGGTGACGGTTAATATAAGTTATATTTATATTTAGAACTAGAAGTGGCCTTACGGCTTCGCTCGCATACACTTTTAACATGCCTAAAGGTGCTCCCAAACCGGTGTTCACGAACGCTTCTCAACATTTAGAAATAGTAAATACTTCATTATCTCATCATCACCATTTCAGCCGAAAGACGTCCACTGCTGGACATAGGCCTTCCCCAAACATCGCCACAACGACCGGTCCCGCGCTTCCCGCATTCAGCAATAGAAAACCTATTCAAACTGCTCCCACATCAGCACCCCGATTCAAAACTTTTTCGATAAAAAAATTCGATTTTCTGTTAAAATGTTCAGACACAATTGAAATTGTTAATGAATAAATAAATGAAATGATAAGCAGTTGTCGACTGATTCGGTTTGTTATCTCTTTTTCCTTCGTTACGTGAATCGTAGTCGAAGCGAGATAACAAATTTAATTGATCGACAACTGCTTACTGTATCATTTAGACATTTATTTACATACTTATTAACTTGATACATAATATATTATCGACATGTACTTTACACTTATGTGCCGTGCTACTTAGGAAATGGCTATCGAATGATTAACAAATCCTTATTTATAGAATAAATATAATATTTATTGAATCCTGTGCAATATGACTATGTTGCTTGTAAACAGACCCTCAAACTGTGCACAGTATGACGAAATCTTTACCAGTTATTTTAAGTATAACATCTACATGTTAAAACTGTTCCATCAACTCAGCCTATCGCAAGACACTGCTGGACATAGGCCTCTCCCAAGTTGCGCCACAACAGTCGGTCCTCTGCCTTCCGCATCCAGTCCCCCCCAGCCACGTTCTTCAGGTCGTCGGTCCACCTGGCGGGGGGACGCCCTACGCTGCGTTTGCCGATTCGCGGTCTCCACTCAAGGGCTCGTCTGCTCCAGCGGTCATCGGTCCTTCGACAGACATGGCCAGCCCACTGCCACTTCAGCTTACTGATCCTACAAGCTATGTCGGTCACTCCGGTAAAGCTGTTGTGTGCATGTTATTTACGTAACTTGAGGTATTTCGCAATAAGCTAGCCTGTTTATTGGCAACCAATGGTGCCGATTCTCTTGTCACAAAATTCTCTAAACTAAACTAAAAATCACCTAAATTTAGTTTAGTCCTGTCAAACGACGTTTTCTATTCTGAAATTCACTTTAAAACTAATTTTTGGTTTGTAAGGACCAAAATTAGTTTAGTTATTCAACTTAGTAAAAATTGACATTTTGCTATTCTGTAATTGACGTTTTTCACCTAATATTAGAAATGTCAACCTAAATCCGACTATTTTTAGAAGGCATCAAAATACATGTCGACTATAATTAGTTATCAACAACTAAAATTGCAAAGCTTATTTTATTCATTTTTATAGTTTTTAGTTAGTTTAAAATAAATAATGGATGCCTACTATGTGGTTGCAGCTGTTGTAGATTCAGCAGAAAGGTAAATTGTTCATAGAAATATAAAATGAAATTTATAATTTCGATAAGAAGAGGTAACTAGGTATATAATAAAGGATAAGAAAGAAGTACATAAATCCATACAATGGGAAAAAAAATCTATGTGACATTAAATTCTATCCTTTTATGCTAATATGTGTCCCTAAAAAGCCTGAATTCACAAATTTTCCCTCTTTTGGGGAGAAAGTCTCCAAGTTTGTAATCCTGCGTGGTACTTTTTAGCTTATATTCTATTTATTCAACTTTTTTGAAAAATTTCGTGGCCTGGGTGCTAGAACTTTTTAACCACGTCTTTAAAAAGGGAAATTCCAGCTTTTTAAATTAAAGAAATAGTTTATTATTGTGATTGCCCATGGAATTCAAAGGACCTTGCATTTTTTGCAAATAGCTCTGTTTCTCGTTGTTTAAGATATACATATGATACGCTGCAATAATAACAATATATCTCCTTTGATAGGTACTCTTAGGCCCGTATTACAGAAGCTTCCTCAAGTACAGTTTAAACTCCAATCACCTGATCACTACTTAAGGATAGAATCGTTACATGAGTATCGGTCTTATTCCAGAACGGTAATTATTATAAACTTTAATTCAACAACATAACACACGAATTTGACCTGAATTAAAATAGAAATCTCAACTCAAGCGTAGTCTGGACCACACCAGAGTGATTTATTATTACAGATCAAATCTGTGATCAATAAATCTCTGCTTGAGGAACGTTCTAAAATCAAAGCTCAACTCAAAACTAGTTTTAAACAGTGATCAACGCTTGAGTATCGTTCTGTAATACGGGCCGTAGAAAATAATAACCTAGCTCTTTAATCTGATCACATTACTCCAATTTATATATTTTATTGAAAATATAAAACAAAAATGTACATTATTTCGTGACATGATTTTTTCTTCTTAATTTTAATGATAAACTAATAATTCCAAATATAATTATTATTTAATTTCCTTCTGTTTTTGTGAACTTTCGGTCATTCCATTCACTATTTAATAATTTTTTCAAGATGTACTGGTAACACCGCCAATTCAACTTAGATGTGTCAAACTCAATTATTAGAGCTGTCAACAAGTTTTCTAAAATAAGAAAAAGATAAACATAGAATAAGTTTTATGATTTTCTAAACTAAAATTTGTAAATTTTAGTTATAGTTAGGTTTAGGTGGGTGTACAAGAGAATCGGCACCAATATATTACAATAAATTAGTATGCTGCCTGCTTTCTAAAACTACATAGCGACAGGTTCAGTCATGTATTAGCCAGTCACCTATTTATGTATGTGTAACTAATCATTTTAAGTGTGTACAGTACGACACTAAAAATAAGGCGCGTCGTCAATTATCGTTTTCAATTCAATTCAATTCAATTCATTCATTCAATTCGTTCGCGCAGACACGAAAAGACGATCGACGAAAACACCCGAAAAGTAAAAAAAATATAATCAACCTTATGCAATGCCTATACGGTGTTAAAATCGACTGCCGTGATGCCTTTTTCTATTTTGCTCACACGCTTCCATACTCTTACGGCAGCGGCTGAGACTTGGCGCTCAGCGATGGTGTTTTCTGATTGGTTAACCAATTTCCCGCGTATTTAAATTGTGTCATCTGCGCAGGTACAGTCGACTGCATGACAGTGGTAACACTTCAATTCGAAAAACGCCCTTACTGCTTACGAAATAAAGATGCTGCTAATGTCAAAGTGTTACCACCGACGTGCGGTCGACCGTACATCGGTGGGCCATATAAAATGTGTATTACTGTACTCCCTTGTATGAATAGACAATTCTTCCTCACCCCGTGAGGATGAGGGCGACTAAGTCTTTTCAGACGTGACAATGCCACAATCACACCATAGCGGCAAAAAGTTATGGGGCCTAGACATGGGTAACTCTACAAAAATGCGTGAGCTGCAGCTTAGCTCACGGTTCACGTGTGTGAGTTGGAGTTGTGAACCGGCTCACAGATCAGCTCAATTTTTGCCTCTGTTTACTTCGAGTTATGATCTGTGATGCGAGTCGCTGAGCTTACAGAGCAGATTTGAGCTGCGCTCGTTCGCTTACTGTGCGACTCGCCAGCCTGATCTGTCGCCGCTACCGCCCACGGGTTCAAACAGGTTTTTATTGATATGGACATATTTTATTTCTCGTGCAACTGACGATGTCGCACATATAGATACTTTTATTGAAGCCGTGAGATGCGTATTTTGTCATTGAGCTGCAGCTCAACAGCTCAACTTTATTGATTTGAATATTTAAACCGGTTCTGAGCTGAGTTACACACCACTATCGGGCACACAATTATATGAAAAGCTGACGTTCCCTTCAAAAGAACGACAATTTGCAGTTGCAAATATATATAATGATAACACCCAAATATGTAAGAGAAAAATAACATCGTGGCTATTAGGATTAGACTATATAGAAACCGAAAAACTTCTGGAAGTAATGAAATGAAGATAAAAAGAAATGAAATAACTTCAATTTTGTATTATTTACTACATTTACACAAACATTATTCTCATACACACTCAACACAAATACCTACACACCCCTACATACACACACCTCACATACACATACCACACATACATGCATGCCACACTGAACTCAAATTATTTTTATTACTAAATTTTTATTATATTATACATTGATAACTCTTTTTCGATTGTACTGTATTTATGTCAGATTAAAATTGTTGGGGGACCTGGTGTCCTATAATACAGGCTCCGGCTTAGTTTAGGCACCAGTCTCCCACAAATAAATTCTTTATACCTGTGTAAATGCACAACCTTAAATAGCACAAATGTAAAAAAAAAAAAAAAAAATTCAACGGCTGTCGCGAACGGTTAGTCAATAGACTACCCCGCGACCACCGTACGCCGTACGCACGTATATATTTTGTCGCTGAACAAACGCAACTATACGTAATTTTTGGCTGTGACAACGCAATTCCATGTAGCTGCAGCGAGACCATTCATACACGACCACTGCCGACGCTTTTGCCGCTGTGGTGTGGTCCATCTGAATTCTTAAGGTCGGTAGCCACCAAAGCGGAGAGGAGAAAAGATGCCTAGAACAACGGATTACTTAATAGGACTGCGTGCGTTATTTCCGCATCTCTCCGCCTACGTTCAAATAAATCATATTGTAGTTTACGACACATTTCTCTTCTTTATTTTGGTGGATACCGGCCCTTAAAGTAAACGGTCGACTTCTGAACAAGAACTGCGATACTATCCCCCAAATACTTAAGAACATTTTAAAGTGGCGGTCGTCTGAGTATTTGAGGGTATGGCGATTAGATGTGCTGCAGATCCATTTGTTTATCTGATTAGGTTGGTAACTATATGACAAAGATGACTCTTTGTATTTGTCTATGGAGAAGATCCGTATCTGGCAACGGAAAGATGATTGTGCAGAATCTCGGTTAGCACGACAACATGATTGAGGTATGAGTCACGACAATCTCTCACTGTCTTTTTCGACCTCTTAACCTAAACGTTTTAAAACTTTTAACCTCTTTCTCATTGCCTTTATACGAAACGTAAACGCGAAAGTATGTTTTTTTGTTTGTCCTATCATCAACTACATCAACTCAGCCTATCGCAGTCCACTGCTGGACATAGGCCTCTCCCAAGTTGCGCCACAACACTCGGTCCTCTGCCTTCCGCATCCAGTCCCCCCCAGCCACGTTTTTCAGGTCGTCGGTCCACCTGGCGGGGGGGCGCCCTACGCTGCATTTGCCGATTCGCGGTCTCCACCCAAGGACTCGTCTGCTCCAACGGCCATCGGTCCTTCGACAGACATGGCCGGCCCACTGCCACTTCAGCTTACTGATCCTACAAGCTATGTCGGCCACTCCGGTTCTTCTCCGAATAATCTCGTTTCGGATTTTATCCTTCAATGAAACTCCAAGCATAGCTCGCTCCATAGCTCGCGACTTTAAATTTGTGGACTAGCCCAACTGTCAGTGTCCACGTCTCGGCGCCGTAAGTCATGACTGGCAGGACGCACTGGTTGAAGACCTTTGTCTTCAAACTTTGCGGTATAGGCGACGAGAAGACTCGGCGAAGTTTGTCCTATCACGCAGCAACAAATCCACGTTATTTATCTCAGGAAAAATGCACGGTTCCTGTGAGATAAATAACCATAGGAGTGAAGCCGCGGGTAAAAGCCAGTAAAATAATAATGCTTTTAACCGTAATTATTCATGAAAGTTATCGTCGATACCCACCTGAAGTGACGACCTTCTTGATAGGTGTGCCGAGCGCGTTCTCAATGACGCGTACATCTCGCACCAACTGCTGGAACTCGGTGGGAGTCAGCGAGCACACGTGATCGGTCCCTTTCATCGTCTTCTCCAGGGTTATGTGTTTCTCCAACACCTGGACGGGGAATAGTATTTGTTGAGAATGTTTTTGAGGTATTTTCATATTTATGATTGTTTACGGTTTTACTTTTAATTAATAAATAAATATTTTCGAGACATTTTTACTCGGCACCATCTAGTCCCAAACTAAGCAGAGCTTGTGCTATAGGTACTAGACAATGGATATAATACTTATATACTTATTTTTTTGTAAATACGTACTTATAATACATAAGAAACACCCTTTTTATCACTTAATTAGTTTACGAAGGGGTTCGTTTATGTGCGAAACTAGTTGGTAATTACCACAGAATACCTAATAGTACTAACGTAGTAACACCGTAAAACATTAATTAATGATTGAATATGCATTTTTTATCGGCTTCTGGAAAACACATGATTTTTTCAAGCTTAAATCTCAAGATTTCGGATTAGGTTGATTATATTTAATAATTACTAGCTGTGCCGCCCGCGCTATTACTTGGTTTTCGCTTAGCGTTCTTTGCCTTTTTTTCTTTTTGCTCAGCTCCTATGGGTCGTAGCACTCGTAGCGTGATGTTAAATAACATATAATCTTCCTCGAGAAATGCAAAAAGAATTTTTCAAATCCGACTGATCCAGAGATTAGCAATCAAACAAAAAAAACCGGCCAAGTGCGAGTCGGACTCGCGCAGTAAGGGTTCCGTACCTCTCAACGACCTGATATCCCATAAAAACTGATTTAATTTACGAGGGTTTATCAAAAGATACCAACGCACAGTGCGCGAAATATGAATTTTTGCATGTCTTTCTTACGCAGGTACCACCACATATCTCTGTTTGTCTTATTTTTAGTATTTGTTGCTAAACTACATAACATGCACTATAATCTGACCAAGTTTGACGCTGGTATATATTACAGATGCATGTTTTTTGAGGTTTCTTGTATGGGGACCCCCTTTGGTTTTAGACTTTTTTTGTTTTTAGTATTTGTCGTGATACTACTCATAGCAACACAATTTCTGAGAAAATTTCAACCGGTTACCTATTACCGTTCAAAAGATACAGCCCTGTGACAGACAGACGGACGGACGGACGGACGGACGGACGGACGGACAGCGTAGCGAGAGTAATAGGGTCCCGCTTGTCACCCTTTGGGTACGGAACCCTAAAAACAAACGCTTCAGCTTTATTAAATTAGTATAGATTACCAACTTTGAGAGGGAAAACTAACGGCCAAAATTAATATCCAATCTATCCACGATTTGTCCTACTAGAGATAGGAATTTGACATAAGCTTCAATTTCAATTTATTGTGTTTTGTGATACATAGGTAGTTTTACAGTTGTTATAACAAAAAAAAAGTCAAAAAAAAAAGCTTCATACAAAATATGTCAAATTTCTATCTCTAGTAGGGTAAATCGTGGATAGATTGGATATTAATTTTGGCGGAAACAGAACAATACGTGGGACACTCAGAAAGTTTTGCGAAACTAAAAAAAAATGTTCTATACGTACATATATTTTTATCAAATCTTTTCAAAGTACTTTCCACCAGCCTTTACACAAAGATTCATGCGCCTAAACCAGTTTTCAAAACACTTTTTCCAGTCCGCCGCAGACACCTCGTTTACAGCCTGCTCGAACGCAGCCAGCGCATCTTCCGGCGACGAAAATTGTATCCCTTTGAGCAGATTTTTTATTTTTGGGAATAAAAAGAAGTCACACGGTGCTAGATCAGGGCTGTAAGGAGGGTGACCCAGGAGTTTGACTGGCGTGCTGTCCAGGAAGTCCCTCGTTTTGAGTGCGGTGTGCGCAGGTGCATTGTCGTGGTGGAGCAGTAGCCCGCGGAGCCCTGTGTTTGGTCGCTTGTTGCTTATAACAGAGAAAACTTCTGGCAAACATTTGGTAGTATACCATTCGGCATTAATGCTTCTTTGATCCCGTAAGGGAATTGATACCAAGTGGCCAGTCAAATTAAAAAAGCTAGCGATCAAAATCTTACCCCCGCTTCTAGATCGCTTCACTTTGGTAGGCGTTGGCTCATTTTGAAACACCCAAACAGTCGACTGGCGCTTGGTTTCTGGGTCGTATTGATAAATCCAGGACTCATCACCTGTAACGATGTCGTAAACACGCCGAGACGAGCCTGCTTCAAATTTGTTAAGCATATCACGGCACCATTCCACCCGGGCCTGCTTCTGAGCATCGGTGAGGTTGTGCGGCACCCAGCGTGATACTATCCTCCTCACGCGAAGATGGCTGTGTAGAATCTCGTGAACGCTTCCCGATCCAATCTTCAATATGTGTTGAATCTCCTGATATGTAATTCGCCTATTGTCTTGGATTAAATTTTTCACTGCTAGCACGTTTTCTTCGGTAACAGCCGTCAAAGGGCGACCGCTTCTTTCGTCATCCCCCAAAGTTGGTCGACCGCGCTTGAATTCGTTATACCAACGATACACGGTTGCCTTGGAAGGGCCTTCATCCATGAATGCCATTTGAAGTCTATCGTACGATTCATCCGGTTTCAGGCGACACTTGAAATCGTATAAAATCATAGCTCTAAAATGTTCCCGGCGCAGATCCATATTTCAGTGAGACACAATACTTTGAATTAACTCGCAAAAAATGTGGAGGGAAATTTTGAAATTGGAACTTACTTATTTTTACTTATAAATAATCATATTTTCGAAAAACATTATAACTGGCCAGTCTCCCATATATAAAAACTTTTTTTCGCAATACTTTCTGAGGGGCCTGGTACAGCCGGGATGGATAGATAGATAGATAGAATATACTTTATTGTAGACCATGAAAATAGTAGTAAACAGGAACAACGTATAAATGATGGGTACATGGGTGGTCATATCGCTAAAAGCGATATCTTCCAGACAACCTTTGGATGGACAAAGAAGACGTAAGACGTAAGCTGGAATGGGCCGCATTCGGGTGACTTCGTCGAATCTTCTCGTCGCCTATCCTACAGCACTAGAATAGTAAGGTCAATCAGTGCGTCCTGCCTGTCATGACTTACGAAGCCGAGACGTGGCCACTCACGATACGGCTAGTCCACAAATTTTAGGCAGGTCAGCAGGCTATGGGATGGGCTATGCTCGGAGTCTCTCTGAAGGATCGAATCCAAAACAAGGTGATAAGACAGAACCAATGATAGACAGAACCAAATTGTCGATATAGCCCACAGGATCAGCAAGCTGAAATGGCAGTGTGCTGGCCATAGTAGCCGAAGAACCGATAACAGCAAGGCTATGTTTAGTTTGAGAATTATTTGAAGTCAGAAAATTTTGTAATAACGCTTTTGTTTATCAAGAACATCAAAAGAAATGTTATCACAAGTGTACACAATTTCGACATCTTTCCGATAAACCGCACATTATTATCTAAACATACTATCTATGTAATAATAAAGTAAACACCCGGCACACCGTGCTCTATAAATAACCACAAAGAGAAAACACAGCATAGATACAAATATATTTCATGCAAAATACCTGATATTCATCCACATGGTTTGAATGCAAATCAGTAGTAAGTATACATGACTATTAGTCAATAAGTTTAAGCTGGAAAATATTTATCTTTGAAGTGAACTAATAACCCATCAGATGCAATCTTTTCATACAATCACAATCTGCGTATGGCAGTAAAAGACCAGTAAAGCGTAGCTCACGAAGATTATTGAAAAACTGTTTTCCACCCGCGACTTCATCCACGTGACTTTGAATACAAATATCATCTCATATGGGGTTCAATTTTGGAAAACCCGTCATTCGGGCTTAGCTACGTTATAAGGAACTGCGATCCGGTTTAGATTGAGCGTTGTCGACTGACTCACTCACTGATCCACGGAACAATTTTATAAATATTATGTAGAAGACATATTATTTCTCATACTTATTTAAGTAAATTCCATGTACTTTATATTATTATATTTAAGTAGGTATATTATGTACGACACGTACCTACTTTTACACCGTACCTACCCACGGTCGGTTCCCACTCTTCTAGTCCATCCAAAGGTTGTCTGGAAGAGATTGCCTTGTGCGATAAGACCGCCCATTGTACTTATTTTAATCTTTCTGTAAACTATTGTTTTTGTTTTCGTTTGGTGTAATGTACAATAAAGAATACAATAAATAAATAAATAAAATAATAAATTATTCATTCAAAAATTTCAAAGAGGAAGACCAAAGAAAACATGGATGGATTGTGTGAAAGATGATATGGATATAAAGAAAGTGAACACTGAGATGACGGCTAATAGAGATGTATGTAGTAAGAAAAAGACATGCTGAACCGACCCTAAACAAATTGGGATAAGGGTAGGAAGATGAAGATTTAGAAGACACTATAGGGACAAAAATAAATACCTTAGCTCCCAAAGCGACGGAAGCCAACGCAACTGCAGTGCCGACCTCCTGCCCAGAGTATCCAATAGGTATGTCGAACGTATTCATATAGTCTTGGATCACAGTCAGGTTGCAGTCTTCATAAGGCACGGGATAAGCCGATATACAGTGCAACAAGCAGAAGTTCTTATGTTGAGCTGATATTATGTCATAAATAGTCTTAACAGCAGTCTTATCAACCATCCCCGTAGAGATAATAAGTGGGACATTTTTGGACGCGGCGTATTTCAAGAACAGCAAGTTGTTTGAATCCCCAGATCCAATTTTGATGAATGGTACCTTCACGTTGACTAAGAAGTCGAAGGACACCTGAAATAAAGTAAAAAAGTTTGGTTTAATATAGGATAGGTTTAGGTTATCATTTCTGGAGTTCATGTGGAGGGGTTAAGGCCTTAACCTTCTCATACTGAGAAAAGGCCCGTGCCAAGCAGTGGGATAGTAATGGGCTGATTATATGTTATGTTATATGTGGAGGGGTGGATGTTTACGCTCTGGTAAGTAACAAGTATTTGACCACAGTCTGGTATGATAGATAGATTTGATAACAGCCCATGTAAAGTGTACACCAAAATCCCGCGAACTAGATTGACATTTAAAAAACGTCAAATCGATCCAAGGCTGTTGACATACATTCTGGACTCAACTACAGGTCTAACACAATGACCGCACTAGGTATGTACCGCACCTTAGAATAAGGATTGGTGAGGGTTGTCGGAATCAACTTGAATTTATTGACGCCTTTTCAGGTACAGGTTTTCTCACGATGATTTTCGTTCCTATTAACGCAAGTGATAATCAAATATTAGAAAAAGATAGACGGCACAATGTGGATATTTTTTTCATCTTTCACTATGGAGTAGTGTTTTCGAATCATTTCGTTTGGATCTGAGTTAGAAATTTGTCCGCACCTCTGACTTCTCAAATTCATGTGCGTATCAAAATTTGATTATCACTTTAGCGTAGAGGAAAACATCGTGAAGAAACCTAGACACCTGAGAGTGCTCCATAAAATTCTTAAAGGTGTGTGTGTAGTCCGCCAACATAAAGTAGGTCAAGCGTGGTTGACTAAGGAATCCTTCATATTCTGAGGAGAGGCACGTGCCCACCAGCCAGCGGGACAGTAATGTGATGTGCTGTTATATTATGTTTAGAATCAAGAACAACAGGTTGACGTATATGAATTCTTGTAAGTCACAAATTCCAGCTGTTACAAACCACGACACAAGAACCGTGTGGCACAATGTCTTTCTACTTCTAATAATGAATTTAAGACCATGAAGCGTAAAGTGTTTAGCTTCATTTTCGTCCGGTCACATATACAGTTTGAATAATTCAATAAACCCATGCGAATCGACGACTAAAATTAGCGTAGCTATCAGGGTATAAATATGTACAGGCATTGCATCAAACTTTAGCGTGCATGTAGGTATTTTTTACATTTTATTCTGGGCGTGATCATTATTGTGGTCAATGAACAATTTCATTGGCTTAATTTAAAACGTTCAATTTCGCGCTAACATTGATGTAACTCACCATGTCCATAGCAGAAGCTGTGCATAATATGCCCACTTCATGAGCATATTTGAACAGTTCTCTATACTGGCTCTCAGAGAACTCCAGATGCCGTTTGTGATCGCCATAAGTCTTGCCCCAAGAGTTGGGGTTGTTGTACGGTCGCTCTAAGTATTTCTTTGTGAATTTCTCGTTGAGACAAGTCTTTTGAAACTTGACACAGTTGGCACCTGCATCCTGTAATGTTCAATAAAACATAGCTATAGTAAACTCAGACCAAGTCTGAGATAGTTAACCAGACAATGTGTAACAATAAGGATTTCTGCATGCAATTTAATGTTACTGATAAATAAAAACTTGTTAAGCTGAGTATTATTTTGTTTTGATGACATCATCTATAGATAGAGATTAACAGGAATATTTTACAGTATCATCCAATGCAAAAATCAAAGGATAAGCTGTGCAATTATAAGCCACTAGTTGGTTACTATAACGATGAACTCGAATGTTACAAACGCAAACAAGTACCATCATTAGATAAAATAATGGGTACAACAAACATATTAACATATAGACAGCGCATGCAACTAAATGAGGTCTACATAATATAACATATATATATAGGCCTAGGTAGGATCATTCAAGGTTTAGTCCCCGATATCTATAGTGTAGGCAGAATCACAAAGCACTATAAAATACTTTTTCAAAGTCCATTGAAAAGAATGTCCGTTCTCTTTGTTTTGTTTTCAACATAAACAAAGTGAACAAATGATATCCTGCCAAAAAAATTTGTACCTATTGAAAAGTAGCTTACCTTAGCGGCTTTTATTAACTTTTTTGCTATTTCGATGTCACCTTGATGGTTCTGTCCAACTTCCGCTATGATGAAGCACGGATTGTTGCCGCCAACTTTAACGTCGTCGTTTATCTTCATTTCTACCATGTTCATTGTCACGCTTGTTCCATAAAAACAAACAAAGCGAAACCGGCTTTCGGTTCCGACTGCGCGTATGGTTTACACTGGCACTATGCAGCGAAGGTTTATCGACCTCACGCTCAAGATCAAACCGGATAAATAAGGTCAATTCAATATAAAGCGAGCAGCTCGTTGCGCGGCGGTCGCACGAGTGTGCACGCTAGCGACGCCGGCGCGGCCCGCACCCACTCCGCATGATAATTGATAAAATCCTGTAGGTATGTACATGTACACACGGCTACACATCAAGCTGTACATTTCCAGTATAAGCTGACCTCGCATTGTATAGGTTTTCCTTACAACGCGAGGTCAGCCTATACTAGTTTTGTACAGCTTGATGTGTAGCCGTGTGTACAACTACGTTAATGACCACCATGTCCTGGATGAAGGCGAAAAATACACAGAGAGTATCTCAAATTCAGTCATTTATTGCCTATAAATTGCATTTCTCAAAACATGTATAACAAAGAAAATAAATTATCATTATGTACATTAGCTGTCAAGTCTTTGTTTTCAATTGGCGAATGTTTACAATTTACACTGATATTTTTTTTATTGCATGGTCATACATCGCATGAGGCCATTTTAGCGATATCTTTGTGATTGTTGAACCTATCGCTTATAGCACGATTGACTTTCGACTCGGTGGGTTTCCCGAGATAGTTCGAGATGTATCGCCCCGCCTCGATGAGTTTGACTAGATCTATGTGTGTGTTGACGCCAAGGCCGTACAGGAAGTAGACTAGGTCTTCGGTGGCGAGGTTGCCGCTCGCCCCACGTGCGTAAGGACACCCGCCCAGCCCTGAGATAGATGAGTCCACCGTTTTTATCCCAAACTGCAAAAACAAGTTATGATAAAGAGGCTTGTCTGATGACGTAACTAGTCATGCGGGTGTGTTGAAGCTACGAAACTGGTCAACATAAAGTAATTATTCTATATACTTTTACGAGGCATCCAGCTGTTTTAGATAACGACAGATAAATATTATCAGCTGCAATGGTAACGATGTCTTGAGTATAAATATCTACATACATGAAGTGGTGTGATAAGCAAGATTCTAGAAATTATTTTATTTATGTAACACAATTAAGTACATTACGAAACATAGCAAAAGTGCCTTCTATTGAAAACAAAATAATTATGTTGTTTTTTGTATTTATTGATTGTATGCAGTTTTCAAAATTTAAAATGACTCGAATAATTGAGTTGGAATTTATAAATTCATAATCGTATATTTTTGGGCTAAAATTTGTACCAAGTGGGTCCCGAAAAACGTGTAACGGCATCGCGGCAGAACGCCAGGCGAAGATGGCGGGACGAGCTGGACTCGTATAGAAAAGACTGGTTCACAATTGCACTTGACCGGAAAGAGTGGAATAAGGAAAGGGAGGCCTTTGCCCTGCAGTGGGACAATATAGGTTGAAAATAATAATAATAATAATATAAGGAAATCATTATGTTTGGCATCTGACCGTTTGTAACTGTGGGGCAATCACTCAACTCTCAATATGTAGACCGCGGCAATCATAGCGACTTGTCCGGGTTTCGTCATAACTTTTTTGTACGCAGATAAAATTTCATCTCGTGGCCATTGAGTCCAATATTGAGATTTTGCCCTAGTTCATTAATTTTATGTAGAACATAATAGTAATACCTCAGTTTGTAACAGGATACATACTGAAACTAAATACGGATGTGCGTATAGTCTATGTCAATCCAATTTACAATTTACATGATTTCGGAATAGAAACCCTACTGAACAAGACACAAACATCAGTTTTGTAATATTTTAAAGACTTTTTAAATTGTTTTTGTCATTCTGAATTAAACTTGGTTTTCATGAACGTAAAGTTGAAATTTGTGTAAGTAGCATTTACATCAATTATTTAATTGGATTGACACAGACTTTACTTCTGTGTGTGTTGGTATTTCAGTAATCTACTCACAACTACGATGATACTTTCACAAAAACAGAGTTGAAAAATATTGGGAATTCTATCAACAAATATATCAATGTTTTTACCACGGCCTTTTGAGTTCCATAGCCATAATATTATTACCTCTAATCCAGCAAGAAGGTTCGACAGAGCCTGTCCGTATGTGTCGTGGAAGTGTAGAGCTAGTTGTTCAGGCTTGGCGACCGTCAGAACCTCTCGCAGAAGCCGCTGAACGGACCCTGCAGTTCCCACGCCAATGGTGTCTCCCAAGGACACCTCGTAGCACCCCATCTCGAACAGTTGCTCTGTTATCTGTTCCAATCATTAAAATTTGTTATTGTTGGACAAGTTTACTGTTATAGGTACATATTTTCTTGCATATAACCACAAGTTACTATTTTTTTTTATTGGAATTAACTTGTTGTTATAATGTTCTGGGAACCAATTTTATTTGTTTTTAGTTATATGGGCCTAGTTCATTTCTATTCACGTTTATACATATAACCCTTAGATATCCATGCTTTTGGTTTTAAGGATGTTGTTATATTACCACAAATTTTTAACTGATCATTCCGTTTAGAATGATTAATTATAATTAAATTATTCATAGAAAAGTAAAGTAAAGTAATAAAGCTAAAGGTGTTAGTTGTTATTTAAACGATAAGAATAATTTTAGCACAGTCGTAAAAGTTAATACCGTCTGGGTGAGTTTCGTTGAATTTAACGCATGACGTAAGAAATTGTTTTCATTACACAAAACCATAGGCAACCGTACCATGAAGGGTACGGGTGCCGGTGAAATTACAATCACATGAGACTTTCCATCTTCATGTCTCAGTTTGGCGAACCGACTTGCGGTACCATTTTGGTAACAGCCTAGGTGGTATTGAAGTTGTTATGGGCAAAGGTAACCGCTTAACATCAGGTGGGCCTTTAGCTCGTTTCGCCATCCTAAACTATAAAAAAAAAACCATTTTATTTTATAAAATGCAAGGAATTTAAAACACATACATATTATCACGCCTGTTTCCCATTAAGGCAGAGACTATGGATTTCCACCTGCTACCATCCTGACACCTCTTCCACTTCCTCTACTATTATGACAGTTACGGTACCTTATTATCCTACTTCAACTAATATTATAAACGTGATAGTTTGGGAGGATGTATAGATGTATGTATGGATGTTTGTTACTTTTTCACGCAAAAACTACTGTATGGCTTTTAATTAAAGGCATACAGATAGAACATAACCCCGATTAACATATAGGCTACTTTTTATCCCGGGAACATGAACAGTTCCCGAGGGATGCGCGATAACAGACATTCACGCGGGCGAAATCGCGGGCATATATTCTAGTTACTACATATACAAAGTGTAATTGAAATAACTGAATACCGCTAGGTTCATTGTACTCATCATTATGAACAACTTTTACTATGGGGCCAATTCAGAAATCGCGAAAAATTATCAGCTGTGGCCTGTTGCCTACATTTTGTCGAGTTCTGCGAACATAAGTGCATCAAGCAGCTGATTTCTTTTCGCGGTTTCTGTATTGGTCCCATAGTAAAAGTTGTTCATAATAATGAGTACAATGAGCCCTTAAGAGGTTTTCAATGGTTATGTTAGTTATGGTAATTACCTTAGCGATGGCTTTCGGATGCACAGGTCCTTCATAAGGACAGCCCACGACACAAGACACGTAGCCCCGAACCCTGAGGCCGTCCTTCACAGCTTGATCAGCTACCAGCTTGAACCTCTTCAATCCTTCTTCAACGGAACAGTTCAGATTCTTCTGAGAGAAACCTTCAGATCCAGCCGGGAATATTGCCACCTCTTCTACGTTGCATAGTTTCTGTATGAAAAATACTAGAACTCACTCTCGTGTTACTCTAACAATTGCAGTTTGTACAAGATTGTAGGTGTAGGATAGTCGTCTATGAAAAAATGTTGTGTTCCTGTTTACCGCACGGAGACGTAGTGACGTGTTGTCCCCGGATACGATAGCGTAATATAATCTTTTAATAAGATGTCTATTGAGGAAAAAGGCATTTTACAATAATATAGGCAAGTAATATATAAGTCTATGAATATAGGTATCAGATTAATGGGTTGGTATTTGTGTAAAACCCAAAATATTTTTCGCGGTAAAACCAGGAATTTGCCATGCCATAGTAAAAAAGTGTAGGTACGGTCAACCGCAGGTCAGTGGTAACACTTGAATTAAGAAACCGACCTAGCTGCTTACGAAATAAAGACGCCGTCAAGGTAAAACTGTTACCACTGTGCACTAACGTGCGGTCGACGGTAGGTACACGTCCCGTCGCGTCGACCGACGTATGTTCGCTTATGACTATTTAAAATATAACAGCAATAAGTTATGAGATAAATAAGATGATAGAAGATCTTACAGCAGTATCGTATCCCTTCAGATTGGGCACAAGCACCGGGTAGTTAACTCCCGGCGCCCTGGGGAGGTTCTTCATGACATCGACTCCATCGCTCATTTGTTTCACCCATTTCGGACTCACGAAGCTGTTAAAAAAATGGAAGCTTATATTTGAGAAGCCAATTGCATTATCGCCTCATCTCTCATCAAGTGGTAACAAACCGAAACATGGTTGCAGACTCATTCGTGGTCGATAATAAACTATTATAACAATTAGCCTTGCCTGTCTAAATCAGAGTAGGTACCATTGTATTACGCAGACTGCGGATTCATGACCGATAATAAGCTATCATAACGATTAGCTTTGCCCGTCTAAATTAGCGTAGATATAATTGTATTAACTACGCAGACTGCGGATTCATGACCCACAATAAACTATCGTATCGATTAGCTTTGCCTGTCTAACGGCCAAAACTAATATCCAATCTATCCACGATTTGCCCTACTAGAGATAGGAATTTGACATAAGCTTCATACAAAATATGTCAAATTTCTATCTCTAGTAGGGTAAATCGTGGATAGATTGGATATTAATTTTGGCCGTTAATCAGAGTAGTTACCATTAACAAAAAAAAAAAAACCGGCTGTAAGCAACCATGGCAGTCAGGACCATAACTTATCATATGTAAATAATAAATATAACACCCGCTCGATGGCTGCTGGCAAATTCGTTGTGCCCAGAATATCTAATTATTATGGTGACAGAACATTAAGAAAACGCTTCCCTTATCTATTGAATAGTCTGCATAAGGCACGAAAGTAATAAACGCATTTTTAAGCGTAACTTAAAAAAATATTACTTAGATAAGTGCTAGATATGAAAATTGTTAGTTTATAGTTCGATTATTGTACAGAGACTAGTTCCCACGTCAAACCGATAACACGGTTTTGTGGGGCATAGTGATATTGCAGAATTTATAAATATATGAATAAATAAATAAATAATAAATAATTGTCTTACGCAGACTGCGGATTCGTGACCGACAATAAATAAATAAATAAATAAATATTTTTGCGACATTTTACACATCACCATCTAGACCCAAACTAAGCAGAGCTTGTGCTATGAGTACTAGACAATGGATATAATACTTATATACTTTTTTTTTTGTAAATACATACTTATAATACACTAGCTGCCCGACCCGGCTCCGCACGGGTAATTAACAAAAAATTTAAAAATTATTAATTTTAACACATACACACTTCTTTTTGCGTCAAGTTACTAAAAAAGAGTAAAAGTAAAAAAAGTTAAAAAAAAAAAAAAGTTATAAAGTTGGCCCGTGTAGTATTGTGGGACTTCCTGGTGTAGAAATGTCTGCGAATTGACTCCCCTCCCGTACGCCAGTGACGCCTACATCGCATAGTTAGCCGAGCGGAGTGAGCGGCGACCACGCAACTTTTTTCTAATACTTACATTTTTAAACTCGTGATATCTTTCGAATGGAAAGTCCGAATTGAATAATTCAAAAAGTTATATAAAGATATTGAAACAGTTTTGAATATGAAGTAATTTATTTTGATAAGGATTAATACCAAGGTACAAATAAAGAGCCTTTTCTAGAGGCGTCATTTTAATTAAATTTTATAAATAAAATATAACTTTTTGTGATGTAACTATAATAGTTAGACATATGCTATCGCGACATTGTTTGTAGATAATGATGTTTTCTGCATAGCCGTAATACATTATTTTGTTCTATCATCAATAGTTTTAGCAGCGCACACGATGTAAGGAATTTTAAAGTAATTTTTTTACACCTTGGGTTACATTATTGGTGTTTTAGTAAGGATCCCAAATTTTTTTGAAAATATAATATAGCCTATGTCACTTGGAGATAGTGTAGCTTCCCAATGGTGAAATAATTTTTCATATCGGTCTAGTAGTTTCGGAGCCTATTCAATGCAAACAAACAAACAAACAATCAAATCTTTCCTCTTTATAATATTATTATTATATTATTATTATAGTATAGATAAGAAACAACAATAAACTATCATATGGATTTACTTTGCCTGTCTAACGGCCAAAATTAATATCCAATCTATCCACGATTTGCCCTACTAGAGATACGAATTTGACTTAAGTTCCATACAAAATATGTCAAATTTCTATCACTAGTAGGGTAAATCGTGGATAGATTGGATATTAATTTTGGCCGTTAATCAGAGTAGATATCATTGTATTACGCAGACTGCGGATTCGTGACCGATAATAAACTACCATATTGATTAGCTTTGCCTGTCTAAATCAGAGT
The DNA here is from genome assembly GCA_949699075.1 of Asteroscopus sphinx. NCBI lineage: Eukaryota > Metazoa > Arthropoda > Insecta > Lepidoptera > Noctuidae > Asteroscopus > Asteroscopus sphinx. The sequence continues at coordinate 14,230,578 of OX453001.1, forward strand.
AGTTACCATTGTATTACGCAGACTGCGGATTCGTGACCGATAACCACCCTTAGTCAAGAATGGAACGAAAAAATGTGTACCTTTTGGACGTAGCGGTATTAGCGTCTAGTGCTGTAGTCAGATAATTGATATTACCTATAACTCGGAGTTCGAGGTATCGATCGACTTATCGCAGCTTCAAAGTTGAAGTTTAACCCTCTGCGACTGAGGTGGTAGTCTGTCAGACACCGTCAAACAAATTCGGCGTAGCCAAATCGCAGTATCATGTGGTATGGTTCTGTCTCGCTCAGTACCTTCCTAAAATGGTTCTCCACAGCGCATAGTAAAGAGCAAGTGGCCTCGTGATCTACACGTCTCGTGCTACAAGCTGCTGGTGTCCGTCAGACGTAAGTACAGCAATAACATCTGATTCTGTTAGACGTCACCTCACAAAGACCATCTGTACCTCCATAGTGTCTCTCAGACATAACCTCAGTAAAAAATTAATACTACCTTAGTATCTCTTGGACATATCCTCAGTTTATCAAAATGTTTTTTTCGTCTACCTTCAAACTGATTAGTTTTTCTTTTTAGATGTCGAATCCAGGAAACATGGATCCCAAAATGTTCGATCTATTATTCATGCAGTCGAAAGACACGTCGCTGGCACATGGCAATATTTTACAGGATATTTGATCTAGCTGGTGTAAATGCTTCTGTCTTGTTTCAAGGTTATCCAGGTGCCAAATTGAGAAGAGGGGACTTCTTGCTATCTTTAGCAAGAGATTTAGTTTTTCCTAGTTTGAAACAGCCCGTTTATAACAAAAGACTGCCTAGAGAACCTCAATTGAACATCAAAAGAGTTTTAGGTAAAGATTCTCCCCTCCCTCTTTTCTATACCTCCTCCTCAACCAGGATCACCAGGAAGAAGATTATGCAGAAGACTGAAAAGGCGGATAAGATTCGCCTAATGTGCTTGTAAGAAAGCTATTTTCCTGCAGTGTTCAGCCCAAATTTGCGAAGACTGTAAGTACTAACTTGAAAAATTAAGGTCAACTTTAAGACTGATTTGTGCCTAAACCTATCATACGATTTTGTTGATTTTTTTACTAAGGATTCTCATTATTATGTTTAAAATTAAAATTAGTAAAGTTTTTAAATTTCATCTTTGTGAAAATAAAATTGTAATAATAAGTAAGGTAAATTACCAAATGTGTAAGATTTTGATCTCAATAAATGTGATTCTGTAAGTAATAACAGGTAATAACATATTGTTTTTTTATAAATCCTATTTATGTAATTTGATAGTATATGAACCATTTAAAGTAATGAATAATGCTTATGTATAATTAAACTTCTAAACCTACGATATTTACGCCATTTTAAATGACGTCTGATAGACTCCACCTCAGTCGAATGTTAACAATAAAGTCACCTCAGTTGCAGAGGGTTAACTAAATGATTGCGAGGGAAGGGACTCACTGCGAAATACACGACCTATTTAGCATGTTCAACCGCCTATGTCTTACAGTATCGTCTTCATCAGATTAAGTTGAATGCTGAACTCACACTCTGCTGTTAGCTCTTTCCAACAGTTACTTAAATGCCAGAAATTAGAATTTTGTTGTCTATAGAATACCGGACTAATGGACTATAAGCACAGAATATCTAATAGTACTAACGTACAGAACGGCCACTAACCGCCCCCCACCAATTTAAGATTCCTCGCCCGCGCCCCGCACGCACCCGCAATTTGACGGCAATTGGACTGCAAGATTGCAATGGATGTCAATCGCCAGTCGCTATAAAAGCACGCCATCTCTGAGAACTACTGAGAAGCGCTTGGAACCCAGTCGGTACTACGAGCGGCGAGCATCCCTAACATACATATGTGTGTGCGTTAGTACACAGACGTAATCTTGTGTATGTAGGTGGTGCTAGCATTTATATTGTATTGAGTGTCCAAGGTGTGCTATAAGTTAAGGGACTAGGGAATTGTTAACGCCTTATAATCGCCTAAAATGCTCTTGCAAGACTCACTCTAAGAGAGCTGCCCTGACACGGATTAAATGTGCAACTAAAATTCGATACCGCCAGCAAAGACCGTTGTATTGTAATTTAGCGGCTATAGCGACAGGTGTTACGAAATCCTGGTTGTCATCAAATTCCTTTTAAAATGAAAAAAAAAAAAAACTTTGAGAACACTTGACCTAACCTATTCGTTTCTAGAGATAATCACACATATTTAGTGGATTACAACATACACAAATTGGAAGACGATTGCGTAACTACAGTGCAGACTGAACTAATTTGCATACATAATTTTTTTTTAGATTTAATTTATGCAAAGTGTAACTTACAATAGAAGAATATGTAACAAACTTTAAATTAATGCCCATGGCAAAGTTAAGTTTGTCCTTCAATCATTCAATCACATTTTCATTCATTCACATTTTCGTGAGAGCATTGTTTCATCAACTTAGTCTATCGCAGTCCACTGCTGGACATAGGCCCAAGTTACGCCACAATACTCAGTCTTCTGCCTCCAGTCCCCCCAGCCACCTTCTTCAGGTCTTCGTACCATCTGGCGGGGGAGGGGGGCGCCCTACGCTGCGTTTGCCAATTCACGGTCTCCACTCAAGGACTCGTCTACTCCAGTGGCCGTCGGTCCTTCGATAGACATGGCTAGCGCACTGCCACTTCAGCTTACTGATCCTACAAGCTATGTTGGTCACTCTGGTTCTTCTCCAGATAATCTTGTTGCGGATTTTATCCATCAAAGAAACTCCAAGCATAGCTCGCTCCGCAGCTCGCTGAGCGACTTTGAATTTGTGGACTAGCCCAACTGAGCACTGAGCACTGTATGGTGCAAAAAAATAATATTGATTAATTTCATTAAGTTAATCTACATATTTAAATCAAAATGAATGATTTTTTTTGTAAATTTGTCCCCTATGTGTTCCTAAACCATTCATCCAATTGTGATGAAACTTTGTTGAGTTGTTCTGAGTATGTAAGGTTTCTGGCTCAAAAAAAAAGATGGCATTGCAAGGCACAGCTAGTTATTAATAAAAAATAAGGCAAATAAATACATGTGTACCTGTGGTACCTGGTTAAGAAACAGATGTTAATATGACAGACATCAACATGCAGTGCTCCACCTTTGCTGAACTCTCGTAAATTAAATAAGTTTCTACCAGGGTATCAGTTTGATGGGTGGTACCTAGTGGTACGGTACCCTTTGTGTGCGAGTCCGACTCGCACTTGGCCGGTTTTTCTTTATTAAATCTATGTAGAGTGCCGAGTGGTAAATACTTATTTTAAATATAAAATTTCTTGACAGAATTAATATGGTTGGGACTTAGGATTAATTGACGTCGAATTAAGGGGCGTGAGGGGGAGGGGTAGAACCAGAGGGGAAGGAAAAGTTGCGGAACCCCCCCTTCCGAGATTTTTCGTTTTAGTATTCTAACCTCACTTTTGAATTTTCTGTCGGAAACATTGATTTCAGGGGGAGAAAGAGGTAAGGGGAAAATTACCTCTTTCTCCCCCGGAAACCAGCGAAGCTCTCGCCGGTAAAAAAAAAATTTCGTTTGGCAGGGGGGAGAAGGGGTGGGCTACCTCCCACACAAACAACAAACACCAACCTGGCAACACTCCCATAAAAGGTAATGCACCATTTTTGAGAAAAACAAATTATTGTAACCGAAGCTCAACAAACACATTAAAGTTGCTTAAAAGGCGTAGTCGGAGCCCTGCTTGGAGGGGCGCAATGGTTTAAAAAAAATAACCAAGGGGATGGCAGCCACCCCTTTCAAAACCTAACCTGTCCGAGTTAGGGTCCGAAACAGTAGCAACATTTCCTTTTGTACACAGATACAATCAATGGGGGTACACTTGACTTTCTACACAACTCGAGGAGAAACGGAATAAACGAAAATGAAATGAAATTATCTGAAATAATTAGTGAATTTGAAATATTTTTTTCTCGAAAACTATTGATTTTCGCAACTTGAGATTTTACATGAAGTCTTAATATAATGTAACCTTTCCATAAAAAAAATATGTACTTCTAACTCGACATCAATTAATCCAAAGCTTACCCTTATTATGAGTTATGGTACCTTGCAGATTCGATATCTTTTATTCCAGCTGTGACCAGTTTATTTATGAGTTCTATTTTAACATCTGTGGGAACAAACTTGGCCTCATTCTGAAGGCCATCTCTTGGTCCAACTTCATAGATTCTGACTTGAGGCACAGCTGTACTCTGAAATTATATTTATAGATAGTTTAAAAAAAGTTGTATGAATATCGGACTTAGAAATTACAAGTTGAAAAACCAAGAAAATCAAATCAAAATAGTAGTTAATATTGAATGTTCTTTCTTTCCTGCAAATGCAAAATTTTGGGAAATTGGTATCTCTATTTAAGGAACATAATATCTATTTGCAGTATGAATTTATATTAAGTTTTAATTAATTGTTTACTTACAAAACTACGATGAATTAAACTTTTCACAAGTTTGGAGTTCATTGTTTTAGCGACGCGAATCATTTTACTTATTTACTTTCAAGTTCATAACATTAGTTACACAATAAAATAAAATTACATAAACGCAAACTATAGACCGTCATCTATTTAATTTGTTATCATATAAATCATTATCAAAGTTGGAATGTGACGTCATGGTATTTGTTTTGGGTTTTGTTCGCAAAGAGTATATATATATCACCAAAGAGAATACTACATAAATCACTACAGTTTTCATCACAGATTAATGATATATGTACCAGTACGTTTTCATTTTCAAGATACGATATAACAGTGTTGCCAGGTTCAATTTTCAAAATCGGGAAGGCGTAATAAGAAAAAAGCTGGAGGACATGTATTGAGAAAACAATGAAAAAATCGGGAGATGTTTTCGACTAAAAGTTTTTTGAAGTAACCATATTTGTCATTGAATATACCATATACCTAGACATAATTAGGTATTATATTTTAATCAAAGCAATTAGAGTTTTGTATAACATTGAGAATTTATGGTTATTACAATAGGGAATAACGGAAATATTCAGGGCAGAACATAACCGTCCTTAAATAAAGACGGTTATGTTGCTGCCCTGAAATGTAAATACATGTTTCATTTTACACAGTTTTTTGGCAGGTACTAATCTTTTTCTTCTTTTAGGCTTCATAAAGAATCGGGAGATTTTTAAGAAAATTTGTGAATCTCCCGGAAAATCGGGAGGACTGGCAACAGTGGATAGTAAAATAGTAAAGTAAGCTATAGGCGTAGCATGACCAATTCTATGTCTATTCTTCCAAGAGTAGACAAAGCTCTTTCTATACGTCAAGATATCTCTTCTTCTCGAGCATGAGGCGACCCGTCGACTCGAGTTTCTACGTAGACAAAGTGACATAACTTTTTCCATAGCTTCAACGATAAAGTAGCTAATGACGTACAAATTCTACCAAATCCTACCATATAATTACGTTTCGTTATAATTACGTACGTAATTCAAAGCAACAACAATACGCATTTTGTAGTCATGAATGTCAACTAGGAGGAATAAAGACAGGAGTAGGTATCTAAAGAAATCATGAACATATTTGTTCGCCACTTTTAGGGGAGGAGAGGGTTACACACAGATGCACATCATCATCATTTCAGCTGAAAGACGTCCACTGCTGGACATAGGCCTCCCCCAAGCATCGCCACAGTTTCCCCCCCCTTAATTGGGGGAGGCCTATGTCCAGTAGTGGACGTCTTTCGGCTGAAATGATGAAGCATCGCCACAACGACCGGTACTGTGCCTTCCGCATCCAGCGGATTCCCGCGACCTTCACCAGGTCGTCGGTCCACCTTGTGGGGGGCCTACCCACGCTGCGCCTTCCAGTATGCGGTCGCCACTCCAGAACTTTACTGCCCCATCGGCCATCCGTTCTGCGACCAATGTGCCCCGCCCACACAGATGCACATAATCACACTAAAGCAAACATTATCTGCGTCACTACAGTAACACACATACGTAAAACTACACACAGAATTAAAATTCATGCACACACTCTCAAAATCGCGTAATAACATTGTAACCATACACAAAAGTATCGATATCGATAAAATTCGAATAAGAAGAATGGTTTCGCTCTTGATAATCTAAATAAATGACAATGCAACCGGAATTATTTTTGATGTCTTTTACAACACTACACTTTTCTTTAGTTTAGCCTTAACTGAGAAAACTTGATGCTCCGATACTGGAGTATTTTGTTAATGTGTTGGTGCGACAAGAACAACCTAGTCGTTCATAAAATTAAATGTGAACCTGCCACCCGAGAACCATAAAGAGCTGATATCTTGGGAACGGGCAGAGATAATCGAATTTTGACCTCATTTTTGGCCCCCTCTGCTACCACTTGATCCTTACTCCTCTAGGTCACCCATAAAAAAAATACCCCACTTCATTCATCCCCTCCTCAAATCCATAGCGCCGTCTAGTTCCACCCGCGGGAAACACGTTACCCCCTCTCCTGCAACTGTTACCCTTTTCTTCGCCTATCCCCTCTTAATAAAGGTGCCCTCCTCAAGTCCCACTTCCCCCTCTCGCCCCTTGACTTCGTCCATTCACTTAGACAAGCTTTTATTTAAAAATAACTTGAATAAACCCACCGAACTGGCATAAGTATACTGAAATTCAGCTCAATAAGTTGGCGAGAAGTAGTTTAAAATTCAGTTTGTTGGAACATGTTGAACATGAAATGTTTGGGACAAGTTGCAAAATTTGTCCCAAACATATTAGCTAACAAGTGAAGTGAAATAAAGCTTCTAAAAACAAACAGACCGATAACAATATTTTGAATATGTAATATTAATCGTAAGTATTATTGTGGTCAATTTAAAATACTATAAAACTTTTTAACAAAAAATTGAACCATCGGTTAAATTTTTTGTTAAAAAGTTTAATTTTTAATTTTTTTGTGGTTAAAATCTAACTCCAGGTCTCCATTATGTCGTAGTGTCTAGAACTATATTTATGTGTGTCAAGTTTCAACAGAATCAGTTAACAGGTAAGAATTCAGTGGGTGAACAAACACTCATCCCCTGTTTTACTACCCTTAGGGGTGGATTTTGATTTTGAAATATAAATGGGACCAATTTCGAGATATACCCTATCCATTAAAAAAAGAATCATCAAAATCGGACAACTCTGTAAAAGGTTACGCGTGGTCATACAAAAAAAAATATATATATATATATATACGCGTCGAATTGAGAACCTCCTCCTTTTTTTCGTCGGTTAAAAATGTATACTCGACGAAATTGGTATTAACATTGGCGAAAGGGGTACGCCTGCTAAGTCAACTCCTGTATTTATTCCTCCTAGAATGTCAAGGTCGAAGGATGAGTTTTACAAAGTAAATTATTGTTTGTTATTTATATTTAAATTAAAACAATGTAAATAGTTCGTTTTGTTGTAAATAAATACATTATAATGTTTTTGGTTTTGTGGAAGAGCATGTTAATGATGTCAGAAAGAAGTAAGTCATATTCCTATGTCCCGATTATTAGCATTATGAATAGGTATTGTGTTGAGTGTTCTTCATACAGTCCCAAACCATATTTGAGGCCAATATTAACTATTGGAAGATTTTGGGATGTATAGAGTAGAGTTAACACCTACCTTCACCGGTAACTCCTTGCTTTGATACCTTAGTAATTTATTATACTTTGTTTTTACTGTTGGAACATCGTCTCACTGCTCACCTTGTAAACAAAACTAATTTGATTTTTTTTACTGTTTTCAGAAAACTTACAGATAGAATACAATGCAATATTCGTTAACAATACAAGACTGGGGGCTATTTAATAATTTTCATGTATAAACACTTGAAAACTAAATCAATAAAAAGTTGGTAAAACTCAAGAACTACATGACAATATGATTGGAATATTATTGAAATATAGGATGAAGTGAAGAAAATTTACACCAACAAATGCTTTAGCCGAGAAACACTGATACTGAATATACTTATTCATCTTCACCGGAGAGTTACCGTCACTAAATAGTTTTCTATGATTTGCAATAATAAACTTTGTTAAGTAGTTTTGGTAAATTATTATTTTATTTGTTCTATTGTGAACATTGGATTCATTTACAGCTTGTGAAGTACAGCAAAATGTATAGAGGTATTATTGGAGTAGACCATTTTATGTCCACCCGTTCAAAGACCCATGATTAGGACTGAGTCAGGCTGACTGCCACAAATACTGCACCATCTCGTTGCCAAATTGTAGTTCTTGAAAACTAGCTAGGAGATAGAGGGCTGCAATTAGATCACATAAAATGTGTTCTTGTCCGTATTAAAAACGATCTCACTATTATTATAAATGTAAAAATATGTGAAGATATTTGGATACTGAAAAATTTGTTACTCAACCACGCTGAAACAGCTGAACGGATTTGGATGAAATTTGGCACATAGACCATTAACCGGATTATAGTATTATATTATGTGTCCTGATTAATACCAGGCCCCTCAGAAAGTATTGCGAAAAAAAGTTTTTATATATGGGAGACTGGCCAGTTATAATGTTTTTCGAAAATATGATTATTTATAAGTAAAAATAAGTAAGTTCCAATTTCAAAATTTCCCTCCACATTTTTTGCGAGTTAATTCAAAGTATTGTGTCTCACTGAAATATGGATCTGCGCCGGGAACATTTTAGAGCTATGATTTTATACGATTTCAAGTGTCGCCTGAAACCGGATGAATCGTACGATAGACTTCAAATGGCATTCATGGATGAAGGCCCTTCCAAGGCAACCGTGTATCGTTGGTATAACGAATTCAAGCGCGGTCGACCAACTTTGGGGGATGACGAAAGAAGCGGTCGCCCTTTGACGGCTGTTACCGAAGAAAACGTGCTAGCAGTGAAAAATTTAATCCAAGACAATAGGCGAATTACATATCAGGAGATTCAACACATATTGAAGATTGGATCGGGAAGCGTTCACGAGATTCTACACAGCCATCTTCGCGTGAGGAGGATAGTATCACGCTGGGTGCCGCACAACCTCACCGATGCTCAGAAGCAGGCCCGGGTGGAATGGTGCCGTGATATGCTTAACAAATTTGAAGCAGGCTCGTCTCGGCGTGTTTACGACATCGTTACAGGTGATGAGTCCTGGATTTATCAATACGACCCAGAAACCAAGCGCCAGTCGACTGTTTGGGTGTTTCAAAATGAGCCAACGCCTACCAAAGTGAAGCGATCTAGAAGCGGGGGTAAGATTTTGATCGCTAGCTTTTTTAATTTGACTGGCCACTTGGTATCAATTCCCTTACGGGATCAAAGAAGCATTAATGCCGAATGGTATACTACCAAATGTTTGCCAGAAGTTTTCTCTGTTATAAGCAACAAGCGACCAAACACAGGGCTCCGCGGGCTACTGCTCCACCACGACAATGCACCTGCGCACACCGCACTCAAAACGAGGGACTTCCTGGACAGCACGCCAGTCAAACTCCTGGGTCACCCTCCTTACAGCCCTGATCTAGCACCGTGTGACTTCTTTTTATTCCCAAAAATAAAAAATCAGCTCAAAGGGATACAATTTTCGTCGCCGGAAGATGCGCTGGCTGCGTTCGAGCAGGCTGTAAACGAGGTGTCTGCGGCGGACTGGAAAAAGTGTTTTGAAAACTGGTTTAGGCGCATGAATCTTTGTATAGAGGCTGGTGGAAAGTACTTTGAAAAGATTTGATAAAAATATATGTACGTATAGAACAATTTTTTTTAGTTTCGCAAAACTTTCTGAGTGTCCCACGTATATAGGCATAACATATTGCTTTTAGCGATAAGACCGCCAATTGATAGTATTGTGCTCATCTTTGATACAACTTTATTTTTATGGTGTGCAAACAATAATGTATAATCTTTCTACTTTTTGTACCGAGAAAATAAACAGTTCCCGAGGGAAGCGCGATAAGGCTTTCTGGGATAAGCCGAAGAAGCCGCGGGCATTCAGCTAATTTTCTTATATGTAATCCTACTAATATTATAAATGCGAAAGTATGGATGTTTGTTTGTTTGTCCTTCAATCATGTTCAAACGGATTTGGATGAAGATTAGCACGTAGACCATAGGGTGTGCATTAACATAAAGAAAACCTTTTTATCCCGGGAAGACACAGTTCCCGGGGATGCACGATAGTCATTCGATATACTATTTACCAATTACACGCGGGCAATGGCTAGTTTTTGATAATAACTAAGGAGATAGCGACGATAGGAACCCGACATGTTATTATTCTTGTTCAAAGACTCCAATGAAACCAATTTAACAAGAATCTAGTCCTAATAAAACTAAAGAATAATTTGTCTAGGTCTCACGAGATGTAGACTAATTACTTCTATTTGAAGAGAAACATGTCTACCCCTAACTGTAAAAAGTAGAGAAAATATGTTCGCCATGCTCGACGTTGTAGACATGTGTCGATCGAAGTATAGAAACATTTCTTTTCTTCATTATTGACATTGGCATGCTACGGACCTCTAGTATTATGTTCCTTGCTACGGACGGAAGAAATCTATCTACAATACGTCATTTTGTCTATTCTTCCGTCGACATAAGCTTTGTCTACAGCGGTCATGCTACGCCTGCTATAACAATAAGCATAAGCAAGATTAGTTGGTTGCCAACTCCAAAAGTTCAAATTATCGCATTTCCGCGTCAAAATTACCGATTTTCGACAAAATTTTCGAACAATCAGTTGTCAGGAAAAAAAATGATGTTTTGACTACCCTACCACAAAGAAAATAATCACTACGTTGACTACTTTTGAAATGTCGTTTAACTTTTTGGACACAGAGAAAATAATCAATATGTTTTTGGAGGTATTTCGACGACTGTTGTACTGTTTTTATTTAATAGTAGAATTTTAATGTTTACGTCGGACAATAATAATGAACAAGGCCACGGTTAGTCTGAAACAGGCAGTCAAAGAGAATATAAACACTACGTTTACAGACAGTCACCAGCATCTGCCTTGTAAAATTAATATTTTTTCATAAAAAAGACTTGGCTTAAAGGTCTTAACAACCAGGCCATAATACTTAAAAAAATAAATTGTGAGTGCGAGTGTATAAAAAAGACTTGGCTTAAAGGTCTTAACAACCAGGCCATAATACTTAAAAAAATAAATTGTGTGTGTGAGCTACACATTGGGTGCCTCAGGAAGGAATTCGTCGCCGGGGTAGGCCGAGGAAACGCTGGCGGGATGATCTGGACATGTTTCTGAAGAATTGGACTGAAGAAGCTACTGATAGGGAAGTTTGGAAGAATATGGGGGAGACCTTTGCCCAGCAGTGGGACAGTACAGGTTGACACAAAAAAAAAAAAAAAAAAAAAAGAGTGCGAGTGTAACTGCCAAAAGTGTCAAAAGTCAAAATAAAAAACCGGGTTTTAATTTTAATGGTTTATGCGGCGTTTTCTTGTCGCCGAAATTATTTGGAAAACGTATATTAACAGCACAATTTTACAATGGGTTTAGTATTACTATAGCATGAACCAATCACTATTGCTTAAATAGCATTTGCAGGTTATAATTTAATATTTTATCATTTCAGCCGTGAACAGTGCCACGTCTTTCGTGTTATCATCAATTTTGACCCTGCTAATATTTTCTGGAATGCAGATGTACAAACCGCTCCTAGTAAAATCGCCAGTTACTATTATATTCGGCGGTTACCTTGGTTCACTGATGTTTATGTTCTTCGTTACGGTATCCTTTTACAATTAAGTATTTGGTAACTTTTAGGCTATTAATATTCCTTTCATGGATTGTTGTTATTACCACCGCGTTTGACTAATCAGTGTTGCTGTTTTTTTTCTGAGATGATCACAGAGGTATGATAGCTCAGTAAACTACTACAACACATCCATTATTTATTTACTCATCTAAGGTACTACCAACAGTAAATTGTTAATAAATTTATCTTTTTTGAACAGGAAACAATGCTGATAAAATAAAATTTTATTTATTATTTTATTATAGTATAGGATGGCGAAACGAGCTAAAGGCCCACCTGATGTTAAGTGGTTACCTTTGCCCATGACAACTTCAATACCACCTAGGCTGTTGCCCAAATGGTACCGCAAGTCGGTTCGCCAAACTGAGACATGAAGATGGAAAGTCTCATGTGATTGTAATTTCACCAAAATAAATAAACTGAAGGGGAAAATCTATAAGACCATGATAAGACCTGCTGTCCTGTATGGATCGGAATGTTGGGCTACGAAAGGAATTAATGAAAGGCAAGTGCATGCAGCTAAGATGAGAATGTTAAGAGGAATGTGTGGTGTAACGAGAATGGATAGGATAAGGAATGAATATGTAAGAGGGAGTCTGAAAGTAGCGCCAGTGACAGAGAAGTTAAGTAGCAATAGACTGTCATGGTATGGACATGTGATGAGGAGGAATGAGGAGCATGTTACGAGGAAAGTTTTAAGTATGAATGTTGATGGCTATAAGAAAAGAGGGAGACCGAAGAAAATATGGATGGAATGTGTGAAAGATGATATGAATAGAAAGAAAGTGAACACTGAGATGACGGCTGATAGAGATGTATGGAAGAAAAAAACATGCTGCGCCGACCCCGGGACGGGCAGGAGGATGATGATGATGATATCGTTAAGTTTGTATGTACTACCTGTCTGCTACAATGCCATTTTCCCTTCCCGCTGCCACATACCGCACCTCTGGCCAAGCCCGGCTAGTACCAATACTGACCAATAGCAATGCTGTAAATCATAATTTTTAACGGTCGACCGCAGCATTCTCACAGCAGACGAGTAGTATTGTATAGTTATTTCCAATGATATTTAAAAGTACAGATATGTTACTTGCGCTCGCAATCTGTAGACTCAAAAACATCCTAATTAGAAGCTTTTCTATTAATCCGCGTCAAGCAAGGTGCCGAGCGTGACTGTTGACAAAACAACGAAAATTCCATCATGTGTGTATAAAAAGTGTTCCAATTATGATGCGAAAATAACTTGAAGTAACCAACTTACTTACTTTTGTACTCATTTATTTATATTGTGCTGCCGCTGCATATGGAAAAAAAAATCATTTGTTTTGTTAGGGTGTGACATCTATACTTTTAAATATCATTGTTTATTTCACTCTAATTATATAACATTGTTTTTAATAGTTTATTTAATTATCCTTAACATCCATTACATCACAGGCAATTGGTAACTTGGAAGCAACATTGTTTGGCAAAAATTTCCAGTTGAAGTTGCCAGAAATTGTCTTGTCTATGGCAATATCATTGATTGCTGCTGGCATGGTACACAGGATCTGCTTCACCACATGGTAAACATTGTGATATTTATTTTAATAAAACACTCCCAAATTTGAACTAAGTCCCTAAGGTGGTTTGCATTAGACTGACGTAAAATGATATTGATTTCACATATTATCCTGATGTGACTAGCAGAAAAAACCATTATTGATAATTATTTTGTAAACAAACACTGGGTTCTTATGAACACATTGTCACTAATATATTATTACTAAAACAAATTCCTGGTAAGCAGTATGACTAGGGAGAGGCTTAGGTGCATCAGTGGGCTAGAATAGTCCAAATTAATTGAGATTGACTAAAAACTCTTAGTCAATTACATTGATTGTTCATACCTTATGCCTGATCACATATATCTTAGGCCTGAATTCCAGAACTATTTACAAACATGAATCTAGATTCGTGCTTGAGAATTGTTCTGGAATACATCATCATCATTTCAGCCAAAAGACGTCTATTGCCGGACAAAGACCTCCCCCAAAGGGGGGGGGATATGCCATAATCGCCACGCTTGGCAGACGGGTTGGTGATTGCAGTTGGATGTTTAAATACTCAGAGAATGCTGCTGCCCATCCTCTGGTGAATCCCTTAGCGGCCTTTTACGACACCCATGAGAAGAGATAAGGGTGGTGCAATTCTTTACGTTCGGCACCACACGGAACTGGAATAAATGCTTGAGTGTATTTGTACCTTTACCTTCTTTGTAACATGTGCAATGATTGAGGGTGTTATTTATTTTCTGAATAACAGCTGGAATAATGTTTGAATTTCTTTCTTTTCAGCTTGATATTCTCCATAATAACAATTTACTACATGAACAAGTTGTCACAAAAGGCTTACGTAACTGCAGCCCCTGTTGCAGCACCAGCCAAAAGTCGACGTCATAAATGAACAGTTAAAATTAAGTGATTTTTTTACTATTATCACATTAAAAATCATTTTGTATCATTACTTGTTTTATTATAAAAGTATCAAAAAAAGGAAATATCGTAAATAACAATTATAGTATGAGGCATGATTTGAAAAAATCTTTATTGAAAAAATTAGTTTCTCAGAAAAAAAAGTAGACACATTTATCTTTTACATTATCTGGTGATATAAACATACTTTCCTCTTAATATTTTTTTCGTAAAATAAACTTAAGAGTAGGTAGTTTATCTTAATAGAAAAATAAATTATGTATTCAGTATAATTAAATAAATAATCATCTACTTATTTATTGATAAACAAGAAATTCAGTAATACAAGGCCTTATTTCGTTATACAATAATTTTACTTTACTTTTTTAAACTAGCTTTTAAAATACAATCTACTGTTAATTTGTTCCGTTTTATCTTTTGAACAAATATCACATCATCATTATACACGTATAAGGAAGAATAATAATATGTAATGCATCAGTATCTATTCAAATTTTACATTAAGTCTATGACACGTTTAAATTTAAATGTTAAACAATCCTCAGATCCCCATCAATCAAATACAATAATATAACATCATAATCTATCATAATATAGAGGCTGGAATTAAAAGGCCTGGACTGGTGGGAAAATGCCTTGTAATTATTGATGATAGCTAATTTTACTAAACGGAAATATTTCTTTATATTTAAAAATGAGTATATCTGCATATAGTGGATAAGGATAAAATCCGTAACGGGATTATTCGGAGAAGAACCGGAGTGACCGACATAGCTTGTAGGATCAGTAAGCTGAAGTGGCAGTGGGCTGGCCATGTCTGTCAAAGGACCGATGGCCGCTGGAGCAGACGAGTCCTTGAGTGGAGACCGCGAATCGGCAAACGCAGCGTAGGGCGCCCCCCCGCCAGGTGGACCGACGATCTGAAAAACGTGGCTGGGGGGAACTGGATGCGGAAGGCAGAGGACCGAGTGTTGTGGCGCAACTTGGGAGATGCCTATGTCCAGCAGTGGACTGCGATAGGCTGAGTTGATGATGTTGATGATATCTGCATAACTTGCTTGCCTGAACCGGAAATCAAAGTACCTAACATCAACATAAATTAAATCCTGTATTTCATGGCTCTTAATAATAGATCATGATAGGATCAATAATAAGGATCAAATCTATTCACCAAGCAATGTCTTAAAGTCCATAAAATCTGGACAAACAATGAAAGACAATGTGTTTTGGGTAAAATATGGCTACTTTGGTATAATTTTATTGAAATGTTGGATTTTGTGGGTGTTCCTTCCATCCAGAACAATGTTTGTTAGACTGATTTGAACCCTATTATCGATTCTATCAATTATTAGTGCCATAAAAAATATAGGCTGATATATTTTGGGTTTCCTGAAGGTTTGATTCATGGAAACCAAAAAATCTAAAAAGCAGCTACGGCAAACCAGTTTATATTAATAATAACTTACTTTTAAATATGAAGGTATGTTTCTTAAAAAAAAATAGCTTTGCTACTTTCCCTGTAGTGCCTTTAAATTCCATCCTGTATATTTGTTACAAATATTTATATAACAATGCGTAATTGAAATAACTGAAAACCTTTTAAGGGGTCATTGTACTCACCAGTATGAACAACTATTACTATTGAAACAACTATGTAATCGCGAAAAAAAAAACAGCTGTTCCCTACATTTATGTTCACATAAAGTCGTTCATACTGATGAGTACAGTCGACTGCAGTCAGTCACGTCACTTGAATAACGAAAACCACCCTTACTGCTTACGAAATAAAGATGCTGTCAAGGTCAAACTGTTACCACTGATGTGCGGTCCACTGTACAATGACCCTTTAAGAGGTTTTCAGTTACTTTAATTACACCTTGTATAAAATGCTTATGTTAATAAGTAATACAACAATGTTAAACACAAAATGTATAGGATATAAATCAACAAAAAACAATGGTGTTGATTCTCTTGTTCATGAACTAAACTTATTTTAAACTACCACTGTATTTTACTAATAGTAGATACAAGAGATGGCAACAATTTTAGAACTGTCAAATTAGTCGGAATTTAGATTTCCACACAAGTTTAGTCGTGATCTCGGAACATGCCAACTAAAATACAAAGAAATGTAAGATGTAAACTAATTTGACAGTTCTAAAATTGTTGCCATCCCTTTCTTGTATCTACTATTAGTAAAAGAGAGTGATAGTTTAAAATAAGTTTAGTTCGTGATCAAGAGAATCAACACCATTACCTACCCACTAAGTTTTAATTATTGCACAAAGGCATTTCTTACAAAATAAGTATGATTTACGAAAATTATATGAAATTTTAATACGATTTGCACTAAAA
The DNA here is from genome assembly GCA_949699075.1 of Asteroscopus sphinx. NCBI lineage: Eukaryota > Metazoa > Arthropoda > Insecta > Lepidoptera > Noctuidae > Asteroscopus > Asteroscopus sphinx. The sequence continues at coordinate 14,247,203 of OX453001.1, forward strand.
ATACTTGATATTATTATATGAATGTTAATGCTATAAATAAATGAGAAATGTTTTATCACTAACAAATAAATAATAATCAACCTCATTGAATTAGATTTGGATGGATTCCTTAGGTACTTATGTTTCGAGTCACTTTTTAAGGCATAGGAATTGTTTGAACTATCTATGAAGACATTCAATGCCTTAGTCATTCTTATTATTATACATACTTATGAATCATACATGCCTAATGTGTCATGACGATTGAAAAACAGATCAGCCATTTGTTGTGTGAAGCAATAAGCATTAACATCTATAGGAATGAAGCTTGTTAGATAAGATAAATTTACATAATTGCAATCTACATTTTTTTTGTATCAATAAGAATCAACATTGCATTCTGTATAATTATTTAGTTATTTGTAAATAAAGTATGTCATAAAATGGAGACTTTTAAAAACATCTAAATAAGTTTGGCACTAACTTTAGAATTGTCCAATTTCTGTACAAAAATGAGAAGTATAAATTGCTCTACAAAATTACGTGGCAGTGGGTAATTGTTGCACATTCTTGATGTATTACCTAATTAACAATGTAGACTACTAAACATTATTTGAATTTGACCTTCTACAAAAATAACAATAACAGTAGCTAGTTTATAACATAAAACTGCTTATCAAGTTTGTGATTGCCATCTTGGTTCCTGAGATTTGGAAAACTGCAGATAAGATAGGAGGCATACAAATATTTCTATGAACAACCAAATAAATCAAATTATAATATCTATCACAGACTTATTCAAATACATAAGGCACTAAGTTTGTAAGTGATTAGACCTTTTCAAGAGTGTTAACTAACAAGCATTTAAGAGCTAACATAAATACAGGTGCCTCTGATCACCTAATACATCACGGGAAAAACTGGAATTTCAATTATAAATCTTGTTCTTCCCAATAAGTATACTAATCCATAACAAAGCAACATAAATGATTAATAAAGAAAGTTTAAAAAAAATACTTATATCAGTATTACTAAACATTGAATAGAATGAGGCATGCCACATTAATTTTATACACATATGCAATTGATATAATGCACAATTTTTTTTAGGCAATTGCATAAAAATTATTTGTTTCTAATATGCATGCTTTTATTTCTACTATATGGGTTCTGCAAGATTCTTGGTGTTGTTTCCATTACTCTGAGCAACAGTTCATCAAGATAGTTTTCAAGGTCTTTATTTTTCTTTTTCTCATACTCAACATCTTTTTGCAAATTATAAACCATGACCATCAAGTCCTCTCGTGATTTCCCATCAAAGCCCATCACTATTGATTTAGGGATGTTATTGAATGCTGGATTAATAGAATCTTCTTCTGCAATGTTCTCTTCACCCACAATAATGCGTTCTTCCAACAATTTCTTTTGTTTATTATTATTGCCGAATTTCTTGAAGAACTTTGGACTTGGTTTTTCTTTCAAGGAACTAGGACTGTCAAGTTTCTTATTTCTTTCTAGACTTGAAGACTTTTCTCTGTCAATAGCTAATTGACTATTCGATTTTCGTTTAGAATAAAGTTTCTGTGACCACTCATCATTTTTGTCAATAACCTGTGCTGGTAGCTGCGGAGGTGTAAAAGTGTCAAGGCTCAAGCGCACAGGCTTCTGTGGTGCTGACTTTTCTGGCACTGCCAGGTTACTACTTGTAGATCTTCTTAAGAATTCACCACCTCCCAAGTTTTCAAGTGAAGCATTAACAGGCGAGGGAGTGTACTTGTGTCCTCGTGGTAAGGTTTGAACGTTTAGTGAGCTGCCAGAGCTTTTATGGGATAAGTCATCAAAAGCAAACTCATCATCATCTTCACTTATAACACCAGGGTCTGCTTCTCCTGGCAACCTTTTGGGTGTGGAATGTTCGGGAGTAGAAAGTGTAGAGCTCTTGAGATTCCCAATGCTACCACTCAGAGATGATGAATCACTTTTCTTATCTTTCTTATTTAAGTTCATTTTGGATCCAAGATTTTTAGCAAACTTTTTAATACTTTTACGTTTTTCTATGCTTCCAATGCTCATGAGACTGCCACCTACATTTTGGGCGATACTAGACAAAGATGATCTATGTTTATCTTTTTTACTCAAGTCAGTTAAACTTCCTTCTTTCACGGTGAAAGCAATTTTCACCTCTAGCTCTCCTCTCGGCTTATCATGTTCTTTACCTGGTTTTCCTTGCAGGGTATACCAACGGCTTCTAGGCCGCTCGTAAACATCGAGGTCTTTTAACGGAATCGATACTTGACCTAGTAAATGGTCCTTTATTAGGTCTTCATCGTAAATCTTTAGAACAATCTCAGCAGTATTCCCCTGTGAAGGTATTCGTAACTCACATTCTTCTAACCATTCGACGTCCTGAGTCGCTTTGTGTTTGACGGAAGTTTGGAATTTATCTTTACCGAGAGCGATCGTAACAAAACAGTTATTTACACCGTTTTTGCCTTTGATCAAAAGTCCACGAGCCCTTTGTATAGTAACTTGCACATGAGTTGGATCCCACATCTTGAAGTGCCTAATTATTTCACTACACTACTTTTGTTAAGATATATACTTTAAAAATATCATCGAAAACAACGCAACGATGAGCTGTCGACCGTCACTATGCGTAGCATCTCTACTTGGTCTGTGCCACGGGTGATAAACTTGGAACAATTAATTTCAACCGTATACAGATGTACTCTATGGTTAGATATTTCATACATGACAGGAGACCCTCGCCCCCTTGTAACAGTCTTCACCCCGTTTAGGCCCTTTGCCAAGACCATAGATAATTTTCGACCGTCATACGTAGTATCTCTATGTAGTCTGAGGTCATTGTTAATTTTTTACGTAAATTTTGGTTGTTTTTGTAAGATTTCGATTTTTCCATATAATGTTGTTGATTAAAGTTTGCGTTGATTAATTTCTGTACTTATCCTCTTAATGATTTCTTAACTGTGATATTTTGCAGTGATAGTACAAGTAAGATGAACAACAAGTGTTGTATTGTTGTATCGAACATTGTGATATCAAACGAAAGGACGCTAAGATGTATTCGCTTCCCGTTAGTGAGATAGGACTTAAAGTGGCTTATTTGCGCAGTTTAGCGTGCAAGATCTTCACAAACTATGTTTGTGTCAGAAGCATTGAAAAATGGTTCATCAATGAGAAGTATCGGCTTAAAGTTGGTGCTTATCCTACATTGTTTTTGGCCGATGAAATAACTACAGGAATACAAAAGTTTATGAAGGTTCGTACGTAATCAGTAATCTACTTATAAAATGTTAGGTGTACAGCTAATGTAGTAAAAAAATTAGTATACTCATATCCACTCCAACCCGCTCAAGTTTGGTAGCGAGTACCGATTGCTTTTTATTGGAATTTCTAACAGGCCGTGTCACTAGACCAGGTATCATGTACTATTGGCAAACTTACTGTAGTGAAATATATGCTGTTGACGCAGTAGACTGACTGAGACCTGCAAAGTTAATGCCAAACGGTATTGATCACTGATCCATCATCCCATATTGATGTAAAATGAGTGTTACAAGATAGTTTAAAATCTATCTTTATCACTCAAAGGTTTGCTGTGTTATGCCATAATCGCCACGCTTGGCAGGCGGGTTGGCGATCGCAGTTGATTGCTTGAAAACTCAGAGAATGACGGGCATTCTCTGGTGAATCCCTTAGTCGCCTTTTACAACACCCATGAGAAGAGACAGTACCTGCTAATTACTATTACGAAATAAAAGTAAACATTAGTGTTTTAATTTATTTAAACCAGTCTCATCATCATGAATGTTAATATAAAAATATAATATAATTATATTTTTCTAAATCTCGAACTTTAATTTACCATTTGTACCAAGTTTAATTCAAGTGTCATTTGTTCTAGCTCAATATGCTCATGGAAAAGAAGATAGTTTCATCCTAAAAAATACTGCTGAAACAGTATCTTTTTTGACAATCTTTTCAACTTGGAGAATTGTGCTAGCTTGAATAGTAAGACATCAAGAGCGAAACTTTCACGTAGCCTGTACATCGGGTTCACCATACCAAGCCAAACTTTGTCTAAGTACCTACTCATTTGACTTCCTTTCTTGTGAAACACACGAAAAACATAACCCTCCTTCTGGCGCAGTCGGGTAAAAAACTGAAGTGCTCTTCCTTGGCATGGTAATTTTTTTAATTTTCAACTGGTGTTCATATAAAATATTGAAAGGCACAGATTTATCTAGGCTGATTAGAAAATCTCTTCCGAGAATGCAAAATAAGACATATTGTATTAAAAACTATAATTTAATAAATAAAAATCTGAACAAAATATGTTGTTTCATTTACATATTCTCAGTTCTCGTTTCGAAAATGTATAGTTGGTAAAATGTAGCTTCAGTCCTGTGACAGAAGTCAAATACGTAAATTTTAAATGTATTTTTACGTATTTGACATCTGTTACAGGACTCTAGCTATATTTTACGAACTAAAGTTGAAATAACAATATACAACAGCTTAAATAAGGCATACAGTGTGAGCCTTTGCCCAAAATTCAACAAAAGAATTAAAAAAAAAACGAACAGTCATGTTCAATTTTTCCAACTACTACGGGCCATTTTTTTTTATGGGAGTGGGTCGTCTGTACGTAGTACACTTCTTAGTCTGTGGTCTGTGCCGTCACTTTAGCTCATAAAATACTTTTTAATTTTTTTTTTTTTTTTTTTCAATTTATTCATGACCATGGATACTTGTCCTTCAGTCGTAATCATTGAACATATTATACTTGTATCCTAGTAAAGTGATGGAAACTTTACTAGGTTTCTGAGGGGATGATGAGATAATACGAAAGTCATGTTTTTCAACTTTCTACCATTTATCCACACTTGTACACGTTAACGAGCACTTAACATTTAATAATCCACCATTATTACACATTAACACTCGAAGAAACACAAATTTTGGAAAATAATAAAAAATCCACAACACGATCTTTACGAATTTTCCCGCCAACCAATACTTTTTAATTTACACCAGTGTTGCCAGATGGTAAGTTTGAAACTATCGCAGTCACCGATCTAGGAAAAAAATATCGTATTTATATTTTATCGCATACGCTTTCTTATAAAAATTGTAATTATATTGACACAAAACTTCGCCGCCTCTCGCACAACAACTCACCAAGATTTTCATTGCAATCGGATGAATTTTAAAATTTTATAGGAATACAGTTAATTATAATTTTATATGAAGCAGTTATGACAAAAAAGGGAAAAACAAAAAAACCTTCATTTTTGAAAATCACAAAATTAGGTACCTATTAGAAAAAGAAAAGAAAAAAAAATACTGTTCCTGTTAGCAGCGTGCAACAATTAAAACGAAATAATGCAAAGCAGGTCATACAAAACAGATAACTATTCCAATAGCACTCAGGCCCGTATTACAGAAGCTTCCTCAAGTACAGTTTAAACTCCAATCAGCTGATCTCTACTTAAGGATAGGATCGTTACTTGAGTATCGGTCTTATTTCAGAACGGTAATTATAAACTTTAATTCAACAACATAACACACGAATTTGAACTGAAATATAATAGAAATCTCTACTCAAGCGTAGTCTAGACCACACTTGAGTGATTACAGATCAAATCTCTGCCCAAATACCGAAACAGGTGACAATATAAAACGAAACTAAACTCAGCTGAACTGTGATCAACAAATCTCTGCTTGAGGGACGTTCTAAAATCAAAGTTCAACTCAAAACTACTTTTAAACAGTGATCAACGCTTGAGTATCGTTCTGGAATACGGGCCTCAGTGTAGTCAGTCTGACTGAACTAGGAATGAACTGACACAGACCGACCGACGAACAAAGACCGGACAAAATAAATGAGTAGAAAAGGACGCAGCTATGGAGTTGAAAGTAAAATATAGTTTTTTTCGGTCTTTTTCATGTATTTTGATCAGTCTGCCACATGCGTCACACATAATGAGTGAGTGAGAGAGACGAGGAATTTATGCCCAAGCTTGTTGTTAATCTCGGTTGTGGTCACTCTGCCTCAAAATTATCGCAGTGTTATGTAAATTATCGTATGAATTAGTAAAACTATCGTGCGATACCAGCGACAACACAGGGCTGTGTTGTCACTGTGCGATACCCTCCTATTATTTTTTATCGTAAAGCACTTGAAATTATCGTAATTTTAAGATAATTATCTAAATTATCACACGTTTGGCAACACTGATTCACTGATTTATAAATTTACACGACGGCGACGTTCCGTTTACTACAGTGTGTTAAAATAAGTCAATGGTTTACTACAAGCCACAGACTACATTAGATACTACAAGCTAAACGTAGTGGTATGAACATTATTACATTATATTATGTTTGTTTTATTATGTTTTGTTTGTTTTGTTGTTTATGTTTTGTTTGTTCTGTAATCAAAGCTAGATACAAGGCGGGTGATGTCAAATCGTTTGACTAGATCCAAGGCGGGTGATGCTATTTTGTAATCAAAGCTAGATCCTAGGCGGGTGATTTCAAATTGTTTGACTAGATCCAAGGCAGGTGACGCTTTTGTGCAAATCAAATGGTAACAGCGCAGAGAGCGCGCTGGATCAGAATGGCCGTGTGGGTGCGGATGAATTTTAAATTAAATTAATTTAGATATATGCTTTTTATTTGATTATAAAATGTATTTTAAACGATGTATCTATTAACGTCAGGGAAACCAATTTAAATAATATACGCGATTTAATCCGGTTAAAATTTGTTTTATTATGATGTATTTATTATTTTCACTTAAATTTGATATTAAATGAGAATTATTGTTTATATTTAAAAGCGTGTAACTGACCATAAGATAATGTTATTTTTATCATTTTAAATTTGTTCAAAGTTCGTAATTTACTTCAATTAAAATAATTTACCTAATTAAAATTTTTGATTTGCCATGAAATGTTTAATCTCATTAACAAGACATTAAATAGATCTAAACAGTATCTCATGATTGCAGAGACATGACATTTACCGTGTACTACCAACGGTAAATGTCATGTCTCTGCATGATTGTAAGTGACGTTAGTTGAGGGTATATAAACAGACGATTATTGTAAGGAGGGGGGACATTCGATTGCGATCCGTCACAGAGTGAATATTGTATTTAGAATGTAATTATTCAATGAGGACCGAGCGTTGTGGCGCAACTTGGGAGAGGCCTATGTCCAGCAGTAGACTGCGATAGGCTGAGTTGATTGATATTCAATGTAATTGCGTCTTTATGTGCAGTGTGTCTTATTTATAGGAATAAACAGTTATTGCGATTTAATGTATTATTTCGCATCCATTTAATACCCAAAATGGACTCTGACTCTCTCTGTCTCTCTCTCTCTCTGTTTTGTTTTGTTTATTTTGTTTGTTTGTTGTTTGTTTGTTATTATGTTTTGTACAAATTATTATTATTTGGAAGATAAACATTTAATATAGTAATATAATTTTATTGTGAACACTAACATTTGCATGTCATTATGTTATGACAAAATATGCTGAACTACCTACTAAATATATTTGTAACACCTACTGTAACCATATTTAAAAGCAAATAAATATTTGAATTTGAATTTTAATAGCATAGAAATATTAACTATACGAAGTACGGTACGGTAGTAGGTACTGGTGCCGATTCTCTTGTCACAAAATTCTCTAAACTAGACTAAAAATCACCTAAATTTAGTTTAGTCCTGTCAAACGACGTTTTCTATTCTGAAATTCACTTTAAAACTAATTTTTGGTTTGACAGGACCAAAATTAGTTTAGTTATTCAACTTAGTAAAAATTGACGTTTTGCTATTCTGTAATTGACGTTTTTCACCTAATATTAGAAATGTCAACCTAAATCTGACTATTTTTAGAAGGCATCAAAATACATGTCGACTATAATTAGTTATCAACAACTAAAATTGCAAAGCTTTTTTTATTTATTTTTATAGTTTTTAGGTAGTTTAAAATAAATAATGGATGCCTACTATGTGGTTGCAGCTGTTGTAGATTCAGCAGAAAGGTAAATTGTTCATAGAAATATACAATGAAATTTATAATTTCGATAAGAAGAGGTACCTATATAATAAAGGATAAGAAGTACATAAATCCATACAATGGGAAAAAAAAAAATCTATGTGACATTCAATTCTATCCTTTTATGCTAATATGTGTCCCTAAAAAGCCTGAATTCACAAATTTTCCCTCTTTTGGGGAGAAAGTCTCCAAGTTTGTAATCCTGCGTGGTACTTTTTAGCTTATATTCTAATTTATTCAACTTTTTTGAAAAATTTCGTGGCCTGGGTGCTAGAACTTTTTAACCACGTCTTTAAAAAGGGAAATTCCAGCTTTTTAAATTAAAGAAATAGTTTATTATTGTGATTGCCCATGGAATTCAAAGGTCCTTGCATTTTTTGCAAATAGCTCTGTTTCTCGTTGTTTAAGATATACATATGATACGCTGCAATAATAACAATATATCTCCTTTGATAGGTACTCTTAGGCCCGTATTACAGAAGGTTCCTCAAGTACAGTTTAAACTCCAATCACCTGATCGCTACTTAAGGATAGAATCGTTACATGAGTATCGGTCTTATTCCAGAACGGTAATTATTATAAACTTTAATTCAACAACATAACACACGAATTTGACCTAAATTAAAATAGAAATCTCTACTCAAGCGTAGTCTGGACCACACCAGAGTGATTTATTACAGATCAAATCTGTGATCAATAAATCTCTGCTTGAGGAACGTTTTAAAATCAAAGCTCAACTCAAAACTAGTTTTAAACAGTGATCAACGCTTGAGTATCGTTCTGTAATACGGGCCGTAGAAAATAATAACCTAGCTCTTTAATCTGATCACATTATTCCAATTTATATATTTTATTGAAAATATAAAACAAAAATGTACTTTATTTCGTGACATGATTTTTTCTTCTTAATTTTAATGATAAACTAATAATTCCAAATATAATTATTATTTAATTTCCTTCTGTTTTTGTGAACTTTCGGTCATTCCATTCACTCTTTAATAATTTTTTCAAGATGTACTGGTAACACCGCCAATTCAACTTAGATGCGTCAAACTCAATTATTAGAGCTGTCAACAAGTTTTCTAAAATAAGAAAAAGATAAACACAGAATAAGTTTTATGATTTTCTAAACTAAAATTTGTAAATTTTAGTTATAGTTAGGTTTAGGTGGGTGTACAAGAGAATCGGCACCACTACCTACTTACAACTTCCTTGGTATATAGTCAGAGATATTTATAAACATAGTTTTAACTGGTTTAAACTTAGATTATAAACCTCTGTGGGGTTAAACCATTACCACGCCATCTGCCATCATAATAGCCAAACTCATGCACGGGATTCGGGAAACGTCATTCATTTTGAGGGGCGAAAAACAATTTAAACTATTATGAAATATCAAAAACCACAGTCAAAAACCATAATAACCTTCTACTACAATAATTGTTTTTGAATTCGTAAAAAAAGATTTTTTGCACGCCGCGTGGCCTTTGACCCCGTGATCAGCTGGCTGTAGTTGAAATTATGAGTAGGTAGTTAGTTGTAGTTTGTTGTTAGTTGTTTTACCTACAGAAAATCATATTTTTTTCTGGTTTTATTATCATTAGACATGGATACCCATCACGTCTGTTAAGTTTCGCCAACTAATTAGATAATAATGAGTGGCTTTACTGGTTTCCATCGGGCATTTCGGCTTAGCCTAGCCTTGGCTTGAATTAAATCACACTAACACTAACGTAAGGTTTCAGCTAGGTAACAGCTTATTCAACGTGCATGGTCAACCTATATCAACAAATTCAGTGATTTAAATAATTTTCTTCTAGGTATTAGGCCTATCGTAATAATAGGTCCATGATTTTCAAAGGTTTGCTGTTTTATTTTATGCCATTTCACCTACGCAACTTTCACGATTCACGAAATCACGTCATCGTCATCACAATCACCGTCGTGAATCGTGAAGTTCTACTTGGGTTGGGAGAATAGCTTATCTAGTATTTCAGCTTTCAGCTTGAATTAACTAGGTATCTTCTTTATTTCGCTATTGTAGGCCTCTACGTGAGTACTGTAAGCAGGTGCATATGTTGCTCAATCGCTCGATTAGTTAGGTAGGTAGTTAGGTACCTACGTAGGTAATTATTTAAATACTAGCGGACCCGGCAGACGTCATCCTGCCCGGAAAAGCAGCGCCACTTACCGGGTCCAATTGTGTTTTCATACCATCCAGGAACCATTGAAATATACACACAATATTTCATCCAAATCGGTCCAGCAGTTTGAGAGGTGACAAACACACGTACAGAAGAATTATATATATTAAGATGGTACTTACTTTTAGTCTAAGTACCTACATACCTATTTCAATATATAAAAATACGTCATCATATGGATGTTGTAGACTTGTAGACTCTGTTTTAGGGTTCCGTAGTTCCACAAGGAACCCTTATGGTTTCGTCATGTCCGTCCGTCTATCCGTCTGTCCTAATCCTTTACAGCTTAATAACTTCTACAGTTATAAACAAAAGTACATGTTATTTTGCTCAAAAATAGTTTAAAGATAGATCTCAATTTTAAAAGAATAAAAAAATCATTATTAAGTATTTTAGGAGTGGTGACATTTGAAACGAGGATGATTTTTTTTTTCACTGCACCCCTTCTTGGGGGTATCATTGAATAGGTCTACTGAAATGAAGGTAACGTTTTATACACCACTTTTTTATCAGGTGTCACATCTGCGAAATATAGCCCGCCAAAGTGGCTTGCAATGTTCCCCCCCCCTGCCATTTCTAAACTATGCAACGTAGAAACTTATTATCTTCCATTTTGATAGACATTAGTTAAAACTCTCTTGAAATTATTTCGAGCATAATGTGATTATAAATCGAGTAATAGAATGAAAACAGCAAAACACTTAAGACGTTAGTTCAAAGGTCATTGACCTTGGAGAAAAATAGTCCTAGCATACAATGCTCCTTTCATCATCATCATCATCATCATTTCAGCCGAAAGACGTCCACTGCTGGACATAGGCCTCCCCCAAGCATCGCCACAACGACCGGTCCTGTGCCTTCCGCATCCAGCGGATTCCCGCGACCTTCACCAGGTCGTCGGTCCACCTTGTGGGGGGCCTACCCACGCTGCGCCTTCCAGTACGCGGTCGCCACTCCAGAACTTTACTGCCCCATCGGCCATCCGTTCTGCGAGCAATGTGCCCCGCCCACTGCCATTTAAGTTTGGCTATTCTTTGGGCTATGTCGGTTACTTTCGTTCTCCTGCGAATCTCCTCATTTCTGATTCGATCACGCAGGGACACTCGGAGCATAGCCCTCTCCATTGCCCTTTGAGTGACTTTGAGCCTTCTTATCAGGCCCATTGTGAGCGACCACGTTTCAGTACCGTAAGTAATTACTGGCAACACACACTGGTCAAAGACTTTCGTCCTAAAGTTTCGTTTCGTCGTAAATGCTCCTTTAGTTACCTTCTATTTTTTATATGCTGAGCTGGACACCCATTTGTCACAATTTTGAGACACACATGGCGCATGACTGTCAATGACTTTTTTTCTCGCTTTGTTACTTCTTCACTATATCTATTTTTTGTTCATGTATATTTCTTTTGTATGTGTCTCAGTTGTGTCAAATAAATATTTTTCTTTCTTTCTTTATTTGAATAAATCACAAAAAGTAGGTACCTTGTGTTATGTTGACACGACACACCTTATAAATTTGGCCTGCAAGACAAATTAGGTACAACACGCTCCGGCCGCCAATGCTGGCGTCTATTGCAAAAACAGAAAAACTAAAAAATTCTAGTTTGTTCGTTTGTACACCTACGGAACCCTATACTATTTTTAGTTAGATAGAGACATAATGATTACCTACAATAGTTTGGTTTGTAAACAACAGTTTCAGAAGAAACCAATTTAGACATTAGGTATCTCAGTTTTACCTTCGTCACTTTGAAGGTGCTAGCCATAGGCTGTGTTGATTGATGCTGACCAGAATCTGACATAAATTATGTTCAATTATTTTTAAATTTAGGGAAGGAAGAAGTCTCAAGGTTTCAGGCAAGGAAGCGACTTCCTGTTTTAGATCAACAATGCATTAGTTCACCGGAAGATTTTTTTATAAGTTCTTGTGAATAATTGAATGCATTATAAAAACCGGCCAAGTGCGAGTCGGACTCGCGCAATAAGGGTACCTCAACGACGTGATACCCAATAAAAACTGATTTAATTTACGAGAGTTTATCAAAAGACATCAACGCACAGTGCTCGAAATATGAATTTTTGCATGTCTTTCTTACGCAGGTACCACCACACATGTCTATGTTTGTCTTATTTTTAGTATTTGTTGCTAAACTACATAATATGCACTATAATCTGACTAAGTTTGACGCTGGTATATATTACCGTTTTGAAGATAGAGCAGGAACAAAAACGTTGAAAAAAATGCATTTTTTTTGAGGTTTCTTGTATGGGGACCCCCATTGGTTTTAGACTTTTTTTTGTTTTTAGTATTTGTCATGATACACCTCATAGCAACACATATTCTGAGAAAATTTCAACTGGTTACCTATTACCGTTCAAAAGATACAGCCCTGTGACAGACAGACGGACGGACGGACGGACGGACAGCGTAGCGAGAGTAATAGGGTCCCGTTTGGCACCCTTCGGGTACGGAACCCTAAAAACAAGCTAATCAAAATCATTGTATAGGTATAGAAAGTTTACTCGTTTAGATAGTTGATATACCTACAACGCCAACGTGTAACAGAATAAACTTGTAATAAACACAAGTCTTGAAAGGGGGCGTTCATAAAATACTTGAGATGTTTAAGGCAGGGAGGGGGTCGAGTCAAATCTCATCTAAACTTACGTTGGAGAGAGGGGGAGTCTCAGCAAATATCACGCAATTTTTTTTCTGATTGAAACAAAAAAAAATTATAACTACTATTTTAGTGCATTTAATCCAGATTGTATCTCATATCATAATTTTTTTGATTGATTCATATATCTTAAGCATGTACAAGATCTAATATTTTATTTCCAATATAAAATTAAATTATCCTGAAATACGTTGAATTTATCTGTAAGACGCCGCGCCGCCACAATGACCGTCCAAATCCAGAACCAGAAAAGTAAGCACATCCATCTGCGTCGAGGAGTAAGACAAGGAGCGTCAGCGGCGCAGGTGATACGACAGAGAACCAAAGATGTCTATAGCCTACAAGATCAGCAAGCTGAAGTAGTTGTGGGCCAGCCACATTAGCCGAAGAACCGATAGCCGCTGGGGTAGACGTGTTCTTGAGTGGAGACCGTTAATCAGCAAACGTAGGCCGTCCTCAGACTTAGTGGAGTGATGATATTGGCAAGGTGGCTGGTAGCAACTGGATACAAGTGACCGAGGATCGATGTCAGTGGCGTGCCATTGGAGAGGCCTATGTCCAGCAGTGGACTAACATAGGCTGATGATGATGATGAATCCTGCCTCCTAGTAGAGTTTCGTCAACTAATTTAATTTAACCTTTAATATAATTTCCGTAGGTACTAAGTTAGAGAAATAGGCAACAAATTAAGTTATTAATTAACATCTTATTGTTATGTAAGTCTTCTATTTACCTAGGTACCTTTTTCCAATTAAAATTTTGGATAGGTAGTAGGTACCTAAGACTGAGTTTTCTGTGTTTTTGTAGAAAATAAAGCGATTCGCTCGTAGTACATTTTTTGTTTGAATTTGTTGCGAATGAGTTAGCGAAAGAATGTTACGTTTTTATTTTCGATAATTAGTTACCTACCTAATTGGTTACCTACCTAGCTTGAAATTTAGCCGAATCGTATTTGCTAAGCTTACCGGTAAAGGTTGTTTTTAATTGAGTTTGTATTTACTTAACTGAAATTCAGCCATTTAAACAATAATGAAGAATTTTAACAGGAATCGACCTCCGTTTTCCTGCTTACACTTTATCTGCTAGTGCTAGTAGTGCTACCCACACATTAAGCTGGCTTTTCACTGTGGAACATAATATATATTATATTCTTTTTTTACGTGGGGAAATCCTCATGGACGCACCCTTCTCTTCACTGGCGCGCGCGGACACGACGCGCCACCGTCACGGGCCTTGACTTATCGGGCGGCGGGCTACCCCGAGTCCGCCACCCGCAGGCCCACTCCTAGGGTGGCTGGAGGTCGGCGTACGCCTTTCAGCGACGCCCGGTCCGTCACCTGCGGGTGGGAAGATAGATCGACGCCTCTCGAATCCTCTATGCCGCCTCCTTAGCGAGCATCACCTCCTCGCAAAAGGAGACGACGCCGTCCCAAGCGTTCTCGCTCCCAACCGTTGACAAAACAACGGCTGGAAGCGAGAGATCGCTGCCGTCTACTGCAGTGATAAAGTCGTGGCACTGCGTAGCCCAAGCTGGGCATTCTGAAAATATATTATATCCTGAAATATAAATTACATCCCACAATTCACCTTCACAACATAGATTTATATTTCTATGCTTCACAATATGAGATATATCTTTTAGTTTCAGTTTAGTTCCACACAGACACGAACAGAGGGCGACGCGGAGGTATGAAACGGAGTGCGGGGGGGCATAACATAAATAAACTTGAAAATATCGCTCGGCCGTACGATTTTTTTTTTAGCATGGAATGTAACATACGTACATCTAATCTAATTTTTTTTCTTTTTTTTTTTTTCTTTATTATTTAAGGTACTTTTATTCTACAACAAAGTGCCCCCTAAGATACAATGACGATCTAATCATCAACTCAGCTTATCGCAGTCCACTGCTGGACATATGCCTCTCCCAAGTTGCGCCACAACACTCGGTCCTCTGTCGATCTAATAAAAAGGTGATATTTTTTATTATCTTTTGTAGCAAGAGGAAGTTGAAAACTACATTAACACGTTGGCTGCTGAAAAACACACATGTCTGTGTTCGCTTAGTGTTACGCGAATGCGGCTCCAACACGCAGGTCGTGTTTGCATGTTTTTGTTATACAATTGTGCGGCAAATCACATACCGGGTGTGTCTTACGCCGCTACACCAGTTCGGTTACACGCAGGGCGTGTTTTAATTCTACAGCATGGAATACGAGCACGGCGTGTTTTACACCCGCTGGCCGCACGGCCGTAGCGCTCCGCTCCTACACGCCAGGCGTGTAATGGCCGCACTGTAGTTTCATTTGCTACGACTATGCGGCCACACAACAGGTGCGTAGCAAGACGCAGCAACTGGGTCAAATGTTTGCCGGCAGCCAACGTGTTAACTGGTCCAATTGTTGAGTAAAGGTCTCCATCATGCTCTTCCATAATGCTCTAGGTATCAGGATGTTTTGGCCAATCTCCGGTTAAATAATGAGTAGCTACATCTTACGTACACACGAGGTCATTTTAGAAATACCATATTTTACTATTTGTTCCACAATTTCTACTCGTGTTTAATGATATTTTACTTTCCTAAAGTTTGGAACCTAAATAAAAGGTGGCTTGTATATGATCACAGTCTACAAAAGTCAAACTGGAAAATTAAATCAAGCTGGCAAAGTTAGTTTTATTACAATCAACAGTGTTCGCGTAAATATTAGAAAACAATTTGCTACTACAAAGTTTGTAGGTCCATTTCATAGTTGGTGGAAATCAATTTATTACTTAACTCCCGAAGTTTGCTTCAAATTGCGGTTGGTAACAAAAACGGGTCTAAATTAATACCTAGTGCAAAGTTTGTTTAGTAATATTTACTATCCTCTGATGATGATGTAATAATGGTAACTTAATGGAATGAATCAGAAATGAGGAGATTCGCAGGAGAACGAAAGTAACCGACATAGCCCGAAGAATTGCCAAACTTAAGTGGCAGTGGGCGGGGCACATTACTCGCAGAACGGATGGCCGATGGGGCAGTTAAGTTCTGGAGTGGCGACCGCGTACTGGAAGGCGCAGCGTGGGTAGGCCCCCCACAAGGTGGACCGACGACCTGGTGAAGGTCGCGGGAATCCGCTGGATGCGGAAGGCACAGGACCGGTCGTTGTGGCGATGTTTGGGGGAGGCCTATGTCCAGCAGTGGACGTCTTTCAGCTGAAATGATGATGATGAATGGAATGTAGAGTCATCATAACATAACTATCAGCCAACGAACATATAGCCCAATAGACGCCTAATATTGAATATAATGCGTACAATTAATTCTGCCACTAGCTGAGGCGGGCCCTATCAAGGCGGCTATTGGCTAATCACTAACGCGGCAGTTTTGACGGCTCATGTAAAAACTGATTTCATGATTTTAAGTGGCGAATAGTGGCGACCTACATTAGTGAAATTTCATAGATGTGTTGCAGACATCGGTTGCCTGTTATGAGGCGTCTATGGGGTGTATGGTCGTTGCTATCAACATACAATAATATATCATCCCTCATAGGTAAATCACTGCCTAAATTATTCGATCCTGATAATTTATAGGGAACTCGGTACCAAAAATTTTCTTAGCTCTCTTAGGAAACAGGAGTCAGGTATTTGTGTTAAGTATATTCTTAAGATTCTTAACAATAACAATCGTTTCATACCTACTTACCCCCAGTTTCCGAAAGGCTGATCAACGCAAAAATTTACTAATCAGTGGTCAAATCTAAGGTCAAGCGATGTGATTGGTTGTTAAATTTTTTGCCGGCCAATCACAGAAGCTGACATTAGATTTGACAATAGATCAAATTGATCAGCCATCCAGAAACTGGGGGTTAGTCTCTTCACGATAATGGTCAGTGGTCATACGGAAACTATAGTTTTTCATAAAAACGGATAACTTGCTATTGTTATCTGACTAGAAATTAACAAGGTACCTGAATAGAAGTCAGGTGGTGTAGGTCACAGACTAACATAGAAATACTAACGTATAGTTGTAGGTATAACTACATTACCTGCACTAACGTAGGTAGTTAAGACTCGTCTCATAGAATCTCATCGTCTCAAGAATAAAATTATCAAAAGAGTATTCATGGAGTTTCTTGCCGGCTCTTCTCCATAGGCTCAACTTTTTGGAACCGTGCAACTAGATTCTAAATTAACGTTTTGAAAGAGCATGTAAATGCATATTTGAAATAAAAGCTTTCTAATTTGAAGTTCAAATTGTTTCCCCAATTCCCCATAGATAGGACCAGCCCTGGAAATCTCAAAACATGCATGAAGTTATAAACTTAGCTATCTTACCTGCTTTAATGGTGTACGTATGTAACAAACATATAATTAATCATTATTTACTTAATTGATCCCTAGTTGACAGTTACGCTTCGAAGTGTTCTGTTGTTCTCTTCATTACAGACTCAACTCAGTTTCAGCAATATGCATTAATCTAACTACGTAATTCTATTAAATTGTACGTTACATACATTAGGCGTGACCTTCATCTATGTATCTGAAATCGATGGTTGGTGGTCAACTACAGTACGTCGAACCAAGTTCCGTCAGCGGTTTTCCCGAACAAATTTGACATGGGAGCCTTCAAGAAATGAGCATACGTCTTTTTAAAAGGTCGGCAACGCATCGGCGACTCCCTTAGTGTTGCGGATGTCCATGGGCGGCGGAGATTGCTTACCATCAGGTGACCCGCCTGCTCGTTTGCCCTCCTATGGTATTAAAAAAAAAACTAAACGTCACACAGCACTACACTACACTACATTCATCTTGAGACAATCGAAAGTTACGATCAAGCCTTGATATTGGATGAGAATTCTCTCTACTCAGTACTCACCAATAACTCAAATAAAAACAAGGAAATAATTTCTATTGATATTGTCTTGTCTTACCTGAATGGAAGAAAAATATCCTTGTTATTCTAAGTTTGTGATAATAATAAAATTAGGTATCTATAATATTGTAAAAATCAACTCAGGGAATAGCGGATTTTGGTGTCAAATCTTATTAGGTAGCCTAGATACTTAATAAATAAGGTCCTACACTGTGGTCCTACATTATTAATCCGAAATTATTTAAAAGGTGTAGTTAAATCTATAGGTTGCAAAGATCCTTTGTAGCATTAAATTAATAAATTTTATCAAATTGTTTTTAAATATTTACTTAAATAATTATTCTATTACTGTTTGTTTTCGTTTGCATAAAGCTTTTATTCCTTTATGACCATGTGACTCGAAAATAATACGGAAATAGCAGGAAACAGCATGTAATTCAAAATTGATTTATTTAAAGAATAAAACAGTTTAGACACTTGTTAGGACTTATTTAGATTCATAGGTGTACCTACGTCTTATAATATTTTGGATTAATAATGTAGGACCTTTTAATAAAGAAGTGTCTTGTTGTCTTACGGCCAAAATTAATATCCAATCGATCCACGATTTACCCTACTAGAGACATTGAGGTAATATGTACTACGTACTGGAGCAGACATCAGGAATAAAAAATTTAGCACAACTTGCTGTCCGCGGAGCACGCGCGGCGCGAGCGTGGCTAAGCGAGTGAGAGTGCACGAGCTCTAAAACGTGCTACAAACATTTTGTTCGAGGTGTCTTCTCTAGTACGTAGTACATATTACCTCAGTGACTAGAGATAGAAATTTGACATATTTTGTATGGAGCTTATGTCAAATTCCTATCTCTAGTAGAGTAAATCGTGGATAGATTGGATATTAATTTTGGCCGTTATAGTCCAACACACGTTACTTTGTTTTGCAATTTATGAACGATACATTTGCGCTTATAGTGCTGCAGTGTAAAAAAATCTGGTGTGGTGCACCTTTTACTTTCACTGCTTTAAACTTATGTAGCGCATTAGAAATAAAACAGCAATTAATCTTTTAGCTGGGATTATAATTTTTCTGAAAAACAAGAGTAAAACAATTATACTAGACAGACTACTCAAGGCCTGGCTATTTTGGTTTTAGTCAGTAGTTATTAGGATGCTTGTTGTCTGGCGTATGGTTGGTTATACTGTTTTGTAGGACGTACACCAAAGCCTAACAAAAATTGAAACATTTAATTAACATTGTATTAATTTATTGTATTTAAATTGCATTGTATTAAAGTGTCAAAAGTGGCCGTTTTTAGCATTTTTTCTATCTACAACTACGGCGAACTATAATTTACACAGTTAATAGTTTCTGATTAAACTACAGTGTACCTGTACTTCAATTGTTAAAAACGATTTTCGAAAAATTATGTAGGGGAATGTGGGGGGAAATCGGACAGAGGGTGAAAGCGGATAGTTGCTATTTCACTAGTACACGTATCGCTGTCTCGTTCTAGACAGTCGGCCGATATTCGCTAACGCTCGTGCAGTGTGGTTGCAAATGACGGCCACGATAAAATTTCGGCGCATACATCTATAGGAGAAAAAAGAAAAAAGTGGTAAGTAATCTATTATTTTGTATTTTTTGACGTATTCTCATTAGTTTTGGTCATGTGTTAATACAATGTTATATTTTTTTTTTATAGAATCATGGATATTTAAGGCAGTAAAACTGCATTAATTGTTGCTGTGGGTTCAAACATAAAGTGTTTAAAATATATTTCAAATATGGCACTTGTGGGGTACAATCGGACGGGGTGATATCGGGTATCCGGTTTTACGCCAAATGGATTCATATGTTTTGTGTGTTTAGTTCAGTTTACTTTTTAAGTGTTTTGTATTTACATGATTTTTTTCATATATTTACAGGACCTCAATATTTTACAGGCATACGTCAAAACATCAAATAGGCTGTCGGCTGTGGTGGAGTCAGACATACTTTTAATAAGTTGAGTGATGGAGGGCAGATTGGGATAACTTTTAGCAGCACATACATATAATGTACCCATGTACTTTTTAGAAGAACGCGTTAAGAAAATCAAAGCTGGAAAATCAGAGGAGCACTTCATGTGTTCCGGAAGTGTCTCGCTACTGAAAAACGTGTCTTCTGTGATTTTCTGGAAGATATGCTAGTAGAAAAAATTAAAACTATGGAATCTCGTCTACTTGGATTGATTAAAATGGATATCCAACGTTTATCATTCCAATTAGCTGAAAGAAATAATTTTAACTACCCATTAAATAATGAAACAGGACTTGCCAGCTTGGACTGGGTAAGAGGATTTCTGAATCAGCACACCGAGCTGACATTGAGAGCCCCACAGCCAAAATCAGCTGCAAGGCCAATGGGCTTAAATAGAACAGTTGTTTAATTTTTTTTTTTATATTTTAGAATCACTTTATGTAAAGAATGTATTCAATCCTACTAGAATATACGTTTATTATTTAGATAGTATTCACTCTGTTGGTATAAAATGCGTATCCGCTTTTACCCATAGGTATGGGGTGAATCCGGATCTATGTTTTTTTACTAAAACAAGTTATAGTTCCTATAAATTATAATTTATCTCTGTTTTTTTTTTACCAAAGTAGTGCCTTATGTATGTTCTTTGATAGGCTATGTCGATTTTATTATTATATAGCATTGTACCAAATGTATGATGTTTTTTTCTTAACTGTCCGGTGTTACCCCACTCTCCCCTACTCAACGAGTAATGATTTTTTTACCGATGGGGGCGCTACTTAGCTCTTAGTAGCGCCTTAACTATAGAGTATGTAGATTTCTATGGAGTATGCACTACAATTAGACTATGTTGTGTATGTATTAACGTTTGTAAGATAGAGCAGGAAAAAAACACTGATAAAAATCCATTTTTTCAAGGGTTCTTGTATGGATGGATTTTAAGTTTTAAAGTTTATATAATAACATTAAAACTTGAACTTTAAATTTTTATATTATTTTTAGCATTTGCCATAATAGAGGCCATCCTGACACATATTATGTGAAATTCAATTCATTGAATTTCAACTGCCCACTTGGACGAACGGACGGACAGACTGCGGGCGGTACAGTATTAGGGTTAGTAATAGAGTTCTGTTGGCACCTTTTGGGTACGGAACCCAAATGTCATGAATGCTTCCCAAATTAATTTTAAATTCAGCCCAGCCCTCTGTTTGCGTCTCCCAAGTCCAAAATAGTAGAGATAATTTGTAACGAGGCAAGGGTCAGAGTAAATTTTCGACATAGCGATGTCGACAATATAAAGTGGGCTATTATCGTCCTGTAGTAATTGAAACATTAGTCAGATGCCATGTCGTAGAGTGTTACAATCCCATGGTTGCATTTCTCGGAATGATTAAGCCATGGTTCCTTTTTTTTTGCAAATAGTTTAACGTCCTGTTTTGTAAGTAGGTAATTTATATCAGAAACGTAGGCATTTTCCAACTAGTCCAAACAAGATTAGTTAAGAAATGCGTAACTTTTTTAGACACCTTTATTTCGTCGTCATCATCATCATTTCAGTCAGTCGAAAGACGTCCATTGCTGGACATTAGTATACCTCCCCCAAGATCGACACAACGACCAATCCTGTGCTTTCCGCATCCAGCGGATTCTCGCGACCTTCACCAGGTCGTCGGTAGAGGTGTGTAACTCAGCTCAGAACTGGTTCAAATATGCAGATCAATAAGCTTGAGCTGTTGACCTGCAGCTCAATGACAAAATACGCAGCTCACGGCTCGGAATACGGAATAGTATCTATCTGTGCAACAACATTCGTTGCACGAAAGATAAAAGATGTCCATATCAATAAAAACCTGTTTGAACCGGTGAGTGGCGATGAGCGGGAGCGGCGTCAGATCGGCGGTGAGTCGCAGAGTGAGCGAGCGAGTGCAGCTCAAACAGATCGAACGATCTGTAAGCTCAGCGACTCGCATCACAGATCATAACTCGAAGTAGATCTCGAGGCAGATACACAAATTGAGCTGACCTGTGAGCCGGTTCACAGCTCCGGCTCATTGACCTGAACCGTGAGCTGAGCTGCAGCTCACGCATTTTTGTTGAGTTACCCATGTCTAGTCGTCGGTCCATCTTGTGGGGGGCCTACCCACACTGCGCCTTCCAGCCGCCTTATTTTGTAATCTATGAAATTTGAAGCTTTGTGGAAACTTTCAAGCTCGCACTGTCCATTTTTGGTGCTTCACTGGCGTAAAAAGGAGAAAAGTACTTTTGCGCTGGATCACCGCGGATACATTCATATAAACTGTACGTACCGCCGCGTGCTGTAGACTTTCGATTGGGTAAAATATACAGATTCCTCTATTTACTCCTTTCAATCATTCTGAACTATGCAGAGTAGGTACCACAGGTAATACAATACGTTGCAATACGTTGTTTATTTTATTTTTCGGTAGACAAATAGGTATTATAGTTAATAACCCCTTTGACTAGTAATATATAAGTCTATGAGTTAACCTCTCGAATTATAACCATAATGAATAATTTATTAAGTGTCGCATAGAAATGCGTCAAACATTAATACGAGAGGCCAATATACAACATAAATAAGGCCATTTACAAGTTTTCACATTTAACAGAATAAACATAGAAATAAAGAAATGGTAAAAAGAAAGAAAGAAGTTGTGTAGGTAATAATAATCTCTGTAACTTTCGTAATGTGCACTGAGTGATACGTCTGTGTGTACGTTACGTTATGTCTACTACCAGAATACATAAACTAGGGATGTGGCATAAATTGAGATCTTACGTTTTAATGGTTCTTATAATGGTCTAATAAATAATCATTAGGTACTCGTAACATAAACACAATTAAGGGCGAAAGAGAAGTAGGTATTTATTTACTTAAAGTCGCCGTTATTTCTCACTTCCTACTTGGTTACAATCGAAGTAGGTGATAAACACGTAAACATTATGAAAAATTATTAAATAATACTTAGAAACATTAAAAACGAGTACAGTCGTGATCCCCAAATTCACTTGTGTAAACAAACTTACCTAACATTTCAGACGTCATGTACCATTGTTTGCTTGTACCGACAAGTAAATAGTACATATAAAACTAGTATAAAAACCACAGAGTACCGATGAGATCTTTCCGCCTACAAAGAGAGGGAGAACGATGTTCGGCAGGGTCACTCCTGCATATTTTAGCACAACGCTGAGATTTAACTCGACGTGTGTAATAGGAACAATGCTGCTGTCGGCATGGATTATTGGCTGTCGGGCCTGTCGGTAAGGTATGTAAAACAAAAACAGTAGATACCTATAAAACTTTATGGTTTCGGTAAACGTAAAATAACGCTGACCATACCATAGTTTTGTTGGTTCATTATTTTTGATGTACCTACATAAATTAATAACTAATTTTAGGGCACCCGGGATATATTGATGGAACAGTTATTGTTATTGAAAATATCAATGTACCTACCAAATAGTGATGCTTGCTTGCTGTGTTTTGGTCTGAAGGGTACGGGTGCCGGTGAAATTACAATCACATGAGACTTTCCATCTTCATGTCTCAGTTTGGCGAACCGACTTGCGGTACCATTTAGGCAACAGTCTAGGTGGCATTGCAGTTGTTATGGGCAAAGGTAACCGCTTAACATCAGGTGGGCCTTTAGCTCGTTTCACCATCCTATACTATAAAAAAAAACCTAATTAATCCATGGTCAGTGTGGTGCATTGATGATAAATATCTTGTGTGATCTCGTTAACAGCTGTATGTCATATTCTTTGTGTTTTATTTTAAACTTTATTCCATACTAGCGAACCGCCCCGGTTTCTTACGGGTGCAATGCTGCTATATTATGCAAGTATTATACATATAAACCTTTCTCTTGAATCACTCTATCTATAAAAAAAACCGCTTCAAAATCCGTTGCGTAGTTTTAAAGATATAAGCATACATAGGGACACAGCGGGAAGCGACTTTGTTTTACTTTGTTTTTATACTATGTAGTGATTTTTATTCTAGATATTGATAATATGTAACAGGGATAGGTAGGTAGGTGATAGGTTAGTACCTATACCACCGTAATGTCCCAGTAAACTAAGACATTTCTGATTAGGTGTGAATTTTATAACAAAGATATTTTTGGTGACGTTCATATTTTTTGTTATGACTTCTTTCTGTCAGTGGTTCATTGTGGAAATGAGAATGGGCATGCTCCGATGGTTTAGATATAACGAAAGAATGCCTGAGGGAAAATTACGAATAAGATAAGGTGCGAAACGTCGATACCTACAGATAAACTCACAGGATAGAATAGGATAGATTTATCTGTTTCTCCTTTATAAGGGATCTGCAATAAAAATGCACCATAAAAAGTCCAACATTATTAATCCGATTTTTTAAAGACGTAGCGTACGTACTTAGGTATATATCTGTGAATGGTAAAGAAGTCCTATCAAATGTATTATTTATCTGTTTAATTGTTAAATTTAATAAATTTATGATTAATATATAAAAAATAGGTATTAATTGACTAACAATAAATTCACTTTTTCCGGATTATTTTCGCGTCACATGGTCATGAAATTCCGAAGTATTATGGCCCAATGTTATTCATAAAGGAATAAAGGTTCATTTTTATTGCTATAAAGCATCTTTGCAACCTATAGATTTACCACCTAAAATATTATAAATAAATAATGTAGGACCTTGTATTATACAACAATGAAAGTAATTTACATTAAAAATACGAAACCGTTTTTTTGTTTAAGTAATTCGGAGAGCAAAATAATTTTCTTTCATGAAAATAATAATAAAAGCTCCCCGAAAAACGTAAGCCTTGTAACAAATATTCGCGTATCACTCAAGGGAATATCACCGCGGTAATGTTTCGCATAAGCGCGTAACTACGTACACTGAAGAAAACAATAAGTGTGGATACGTGTGTATGAAATTATTATGGGCCTTGTAACTGGCTGTGTACATTTCTACACAGGGCCGTACTCGTAGCCACTCTGCAGATTCCGCGTGAAATATTTCTGATACAATATATATATATATATATTGTGTTTTATTTAACTGGGACCGTATGGACGAAACCATGCTTCTTATTCTTCCATGTAGGAAGAAGGGGTTGAGTTTGAACCCAGCCCGCACTTCTGATTTTTCTGAGTCATGTGCGTATCGGAATTTGATTATAATGTCGCGAGGATACCTGCAAACCAGAGAATGCTCCTTACAGTTCCCAATGGTGTGTGTAGTCCACCAACCCGCACTAGGCCAGAGTGGTGGATTAAGGCCTTAACCTTCTAGTACTGAGAAGAGGCTCCAGCAATGGGATAGTAATGGGCTGATTATCTTATGTTGCTATGTATGGACAAATCCTTAACCAAATGATTGATAGATGAATGATGATTCAATAAATCTTTCTTTGTGAAAATTTGATGAATATGACATTTTATTATGAGAAAAAAATGGCATTTTGTTTTGGTCAAGCGTAAGTAAGCTTTCCATAAAAAACGCGAATGTTGGAGATTTTTATTTTATTGTACCTACACCAATAGACTCAGTTTTATGTTAGGTTCAATTCTTTGTATCGGAGATGTGTGACAAATGATAGTCTATTTTAACTTTACAAAATTGTCGAAGTCAACTTCTTGAAAATAGTCATCAGCCCCCAATCACTCATTCTGGCTACGGCCCTGTCTTTACGCCCGGGGAATGTTATTGCCCTTTAAATATCTTAAGCTTGCCTTAGTTTTTCTCGAAGGTTGCAAGACAAGGCAATCAATCCGAAACTGCGACGTTTCATAACTCGGACAGACGTTAAATATTTTATAACTGTCATAAACTGATATATTATTATATTTATTATGTGGTTTTATGTAACGCAATGGTTTTTAATTGTTATTTTTATGGTTACCAGTTATTATTTATATGGTGGATCACAAAGTTTGCTGACACCTAAAAAAAGTTTACACATAGAGTACCTATTGATATGAATTTATAACCCACTGTGCATTTTTCCTAGAAAAAAATATAAGTATATATCGGATCTCGATCTGTTGCACCTTTACTGTGTAAAAGAGGAACAAACACAATTTCGCCATGGGAAATCCTATACATAAGTAACTACCCGGCCCATCAACTATCTCTATGCAAGAAATCACGTCTGTTCCTCAGTTGCTGCCTTAAAGAGGAAAAAAAAATACTTTCACAATGGGACACCTGTATATTCTTATATACAGGATGTACTTATCCTATGCTACTTTCCGGCCCATAAACTATGTCCATGCAAAAATTACGTCGGTCTGTTGCTCCTTTGCTGCGTGAAATAGGAACAGACCAACAAACACACTTTCGCATACCAGGCCCCTCAGAAAGTATTGCGAAAAAAAGTTTTTATATATGGGAGACTGGCCAGTTATAATGTTTTTCGAAAATATGATTATTTATAAGTAAAAATAAGTAAGTTCCAATTTCAAAATTTCCCTCCACATTTTTTGCGAGTTAATTCAAAGTATTGTGTCTCACTGAAATATGGATCTGCGCCGGGAACATTTTAGAGCTATGATTTTATACGATTTCAAGTGTCGCCTGAAACCGGATGAATCGTACGATAGACTTCAAATGGCATTCATGGATGAAGGCCCTTCCAAGGCAACCGTGTATCGTTGGTATAACGAATTCAAGCGCGGTCGACCAACTTTGGGGGATGACGAAAGAAGCGGTCGCCCTTTGACGGCTGTTACCGAAGAAAACGTGCTAGCAGTGAAAAATGTAATCCAAGACAATAGGCGAATTACATATCAGGAGATTCAACACATATTGAAGATTGGATCGGGAAGCGTTCACGAGATTCTACACAGCCATCTTCGCGTGAGGAGGATAGTATCACGCTGGGTGCCGCACAACCTCACCGATGCTCAGAAGCAGGCCCGGGTGGAATGGTGCCGTGATATGCTTAACAAATTTGAAGCAGGCTCGTCTCGGTGTGTTTACGACATCGTTACAGGTGATGAGTCCTGGATTTATCAATACGACCCAGAAACCAAGCGCCAGTCGACTGTTTGGGTGTTTCAAAATGAGCCAACGCCTACCAAAGTGAAGCGATCTAGAAGCGGGGGTAAGATTTTGATCGCTAGCTTTTTTAATTTGACTGGCCACTTGGTATCAATTCCCTTACGGGATCAAAGAAGCATTAATGCCGAATGGTATACTACCAAATGTTTGCCAGAAGTTTTCTCTGTTATAAGCAACAAGCGACCAAACACAGGGCTCCGCGGGCTACTGCTCCACCACGACAATGCACCTGCGCACACCGCACTCAAAACGAGGGACTTCCTGGACAGCACGCCAGTCAAACTCCTGGGTCACCCTCCTTACAGCCCTGATCTAGCACCGTGTGACTTCTTTTTATTCCCAAAAATAAAAAATCAGCTCAAAGGGATACAATTTTCGTCGCCGGAAGATGCGCTGGCTGCGTTCGAGCAGGCTGTAAACGAGGTGTCTGCGGCGGACTGGAAAAAGTGTTTTGAAAACTGGTTTAGGCACATGAATCTTTGTATAGAGGCTGGTGGAAAGTACTTTGAAAAGATTTGATAAAAATATATGTACGTATAGAACAATTTTTTTTAGTTTCGCAAAACTTTCTGAGTGTCCCACGTATATATTAAGTTAGTGAGATAGGATGGGATGTGATGTACGGAATGTATCGGTTTTTAACACAAAGTAGGTAAAGTAGCTTACTGAATATTTAGTTATGCAACGACAGCTAAAATAGTAAAAATATTATATAACTTACATAAATAAGGTCATAAGGTACTTAATATTTTACTTTGACCGTTTCCTTCTATTGCCTTTCAAATTCTATCAAACTCAATTTGCCGCAAAACAGAATTTAAAAAAATCATTTGCGCGCTATGTCACCCATCCGTATCAATTACCAATATGGCGGCAACACAGTCACATCATCATCAAGGTATATGAGTGTCATCCCAGTTTTCATGGCAAAATTATCATTTTTGTAAACCACTTTTAACACAGGAGCCAGCTCTCAAAAGTAGCTTGCCATAAAGTAGTATTTCATACGTATTAAAAAGAATAAGTCTTAAACGACACTCAAGTAAGGATCTCAAATTAGAGTACCTAGGTACAGTTCATATAGTATCCGAGTCTTTTTCTCGTTAAAGAACAACTTGAAAGGTTGTCCGCGAAATGAAGTCCCTTTCCCACCCTAATGTCACTTCAGGCTATTTTCCTCAGGCCATTTGTCTGGCCGTGACGTTTTCTGGCTTCACTGGGCGTCCTTGATTTCGTGTCGCTAAATTGAAAAGTAAGAAACAAGATTGCGTCTGGAAGACCTGAAAATAAAATAATAATAGTTTTATTAGGTACTGAAAGAACTACATAAACTGAAATATTTTCTTTCACCCGTGGTCTTTTATGTTTATTCAGTTAGTTTTGGCTATTCTTAGCGTAACATTCTTCACTTTTTGTTTTTTTTTTTTGGACCTTTGAAGTATTGGGACTATTGATTAGAGCTTCTTGCAAAGGTTCATCAAATGTTAGCGACTGAAAAAATCTTAATTTTTTTTTATTTCAAGTTGTTTTATGCGTCAAATTGGGTGCAAAAACAACTCTTTCTATCCTTTTAATTTTTTCCAACAATCATTCAATAACCTAGAAAAGCACTATCCATACTTTAGACCACATAATTTAAAGTCATGATACTTTTCTCCTGTTCTTTCTACTTTTCTCCGAGTTTCTACTCATTGACACCAAAAGGACATCTACTTACATTTAATTAGCATGGATTGAAAAGATGTGTAAATAAATAGGGAAAACGTATATTAAATTTAGTCACAACATGACCGACTTCAAAAAAATTGGCTCGTCATGTCATGCGACAAGCATCAACCATGATTGATACGTGATGTGGGGGGGAATGTGCAACTTCATCATTACTAGTTGCGTTACTTGCGTTTTTAACATTTATGTAATATTTATCAAGTAATTATTAATATTTTAACGCATTAACGCACGCGGAGCGAAATCTGAATACAGAACAGACCGAACAGACCGTGTTCTGCTGCCGAATTGCGTAACTCACTCGCGATCGCAATCATCTGGATTTCAATGTTCATTGCTCTGTGTGTTTTGACAATCCGTCAAATTGACAACTACGTACCACGCAATGAATATTGCTGTAATTTCAAAATGATAGCTGATGTCAATGTGAATGCATTACACAATTACCCCACTGGTCTGTTTCTTAATAAGATGTAGCTAACGTCATCCAAAAGACTGATTCAAAGTGGAAGCTAATTTTGATAACATGAGCAAAGTTCACGCGGTAGCTAAGCGGATAAAACATTGTTGTACTGAACAGGCGTCGCAGGTTCGAATAATTTAAATCCAAAGACGAAGTTAAAGTTAATTAGTTAAGTGAAGTTAAGTTAAATTTAAGTTAAGAGATCACGGTAGCTTAGTGGCTAAAGCAATGGTGTACTGAACCAGGAGTCGCAGCGCAGGTTCGAGTCCTGCTAGTGAGAGAGTTTTTCTTCCCACAGTTTTATTTATATCTTTAGATTTCGCTTCCTCCGTATTCGTAAATGCGTAGTTGACGTAATAATAAAAGTTATTAAGTCAAAAGTTACTATAAAAGTCAATATACGAAATACCCGAAGTAAGATGTATTTTTGCTTGAAATTCCATGGTTGGCTGAGAGCCATCTACGCTCGCCATTGTCCGGCGAACCTGTGAAAGCTGCTGACTGGAAAATCCATTCGCAAAAAATGCCACAGTGCCAAACTGATGGATAATGGGTGCCTATCTATATAAATTATTCTTCCATGTATTAGTAGGAGGCGGATGAAAACCCTCTCTCGGGACTCTCCGCCACACAAGTCCGGTTAAAAAGCAATATTACTTGCTCGGTGCTGCATGCAAAACATCAATTCGAAAACAAATTGTAGGTTAAGCAGAGAGTACAAAACACTTGTGCACATCCTGCATTCTGTCATCACAATTATGTGACCAGCACATAAATGTCCAGCATTGCTGAACATATGGACCTCCTCTTCTTGATTCATATAAAATAATAAAAAGAAGAAAAAGAGAAAAGAAAGAAGTAAAGAAAGAACAGGATTAGCCAATCAGTAAGGTTGGCGGGGATGGCGAGGCTGTCTGCTAGGGGTTCCAGTCGTAACTGCCGGAAGCTCTTACCAACACTATGGGCCTCCTGGGATCGTACAACGTATCAACATCAATTACGAATACCTTAGATCTGTGACAAAAGTTTCAGTACCTAGGCTGTGTCCCTAAGCTGTGTTAGAGGGCAAGTTCCAAATTGCTTAAGTTGTAACTTCACGCAATACATTTCGTCTTGTAGGATTTATTTATATGAATTGTGGTAAGTTGAATTTTCAAGTCTTAGCAGCTTAGAAGTGAGTTGGGACTTGAAAAATTCTACTTTTAGGGACGGTTCACACCAAACAACGCACGCTCACAGTCAGCCACCAAATGAGAGTTACCTTTACGTGCTTCGCTGATGTTTCTCAGTTTTCAAACTTACGTACTACTCTACAGCGTACAGCGTATAAGTCAGCGGCTGACGATACGTTTGCTGTGAATCGTCCGGGCGTCCCTTGCAAAAAACTTTCTCGGCACTATACGAAGATTTTGATGCTCGTACCGAAGCTGATGTTTGTTTAGGTTAGGTTAGTTATAATCACTTTATGGCGCTTAAGAGACGTTACATTAATCCTGCGGATTGATAGTTCCTGACACAGCAACCAGATCTAATTATGTGACTACTTAGTTATATAGTTTCTACGCTAGGTAGTTATATTATCTTAGCTGTAGCGTAAATGAAGGTGGTGTCATGTGCATTGTAAGTACAGTATACTGAGTATATATTGCATAGGTATAGTACCTATCTACTATACATTGTGTATTAGAAATGAGTGGCCATATTTGAAGAGCTCATTCAGAGTATAGCATTGAACAACTTTTAATATGGTGACAATCATGAAATCGACAGAAAAAATCTGCTGTTTCATACAAAAGTGCAATTACTTTAGACTATTTCTTGTCCGTATTACAGAACGAAACTCAAGCTTTGATCACTGTTTAAAACTAGTTTTGAATTGAACTTTGATTTTAGAATATTCCTCAAGCATAGATTCATTGATCACAGTTCAGCTGAGTTTAGCATTATTATATACTCACCTGCTTAGGTGTTTGACCAGATATTTGATCTGTAATCCCTCAACTCAAGTATGGTCAAGATCACGCTTGAGTACAAAATTTGCTCTTTCGTAGGTTCTATGCGTGTGTTATGTTGTTGAATTGAAGTTTATAATTACCGTATTGGAATAAGACCGATGCTCAAGTAACGATTCTATCCATAAGTAGTCATCAGTGTACCTAGTACGAGTTTGACACTTACGAATACTTTCAAAGTATTCGTCGACTTTCATTAATAAATCTGTAGTTCCTCCTCGTATCCGCCAGGGGCGCTACTGATTTATGAATGAAAGTCGACGAAAACGATAAAAGTATTCGTAAGTGTGAAACTCGTATTAGGCCCACAGGTGATTGAAGATAAAACTGTACTTGAGGAAAATTCCGTAATACAGACCTTAGTGATCACTTATAAACTTAACGAATACAATAAAATCACCAACTCTATTTCGAAGTTAGTAAATTAATTTGTAAATGTTCGAGATATCTTCTAATTTAAGATAATTACGTTATTTCTGAGCAAAATATGAATCGTCGATGGTGAATTTAATTTAACTTAAGCGTTTAACATTTTGCGAGGCATGAAGCTTTAATTAAATGAACCAAAAGTTTATTAGGACGAGGGAGGTCAGACCGGTTTAAAATGTAAAAAAAAAATTAAATTCATTACAGTAGTTTTCAAATGTATAAATGTTTGGTTAATTAGGTACCTATGGAAAGTACCTAAATGCTTTTTGTAAAATGATTATTTTTACATATTGGTAGTGTGGTTGCAATGGTCATTAGTGAGCTTACTTAATCCACAACACAATTTCTTATTGTTGGTAACAAACAATAGTAGTAGTTTAACAAAAAAAAAAACCTACAGCACAAAAAATCTAACCGACGAAAAAATAAACTGAAAAGCGAAAAATAAAATTAAGATTTTAAGTCTTAATTATTATTCTCCTAACTAAACTAATGTAAATAACTAATTTTGAGTCGGCGCCAGACAAACAAGCAAAGTGTGTGTGAGTTGCAAGTGGTCGACCGAAGAACGTATTTTTGTTAATCGTTGAAAATTTCACGTTGTATATATGACGTTATTTTGTTTTTATTATTTCTTAAAAGTAATTTAATGATATTCGTTGATTGTTTGTTTGGCGCCGACTCAAAATTTGTTATTTACATTAGTTTAGTTAGGAGAATAGTAATTAAGAGCTTAATTTTATTTTCTGCTTTTCTGTTTGATTTTTCGTCCATTAAATTTTTTGTTAAAAAGTTTTAATTTTTAATTTTTTTGTGGCTAAAATCTACTAATTACTAACTACCTCGGACGAATAAAAAATGGCGGACGGAATCTCGCTAAGAAAAGATTGAAGCACTTCGTTTTTTCCTAAACCCACTATAATTTCGACAGAATTTTAACACAGATACCAGATACCTACATATTGTTATTGTAGTTGTGTCACTACGACAATGAGTACCCTCGCACGAGATTATTCGTCCAAGCTAACTACTTCATTTTTATTTACGTTTAAAATACTTACTCCGTCTCCATCATCAGACCCTCGATGACAGTCATAATTCAGCTAGGTCTAACGTTCTTATCAAGATGAATGAAATAAGTCCAAACTTGAACTTCCCTCGACTGGAAGACTCCATCTCTATCATCAGATTCAGGTCTCCATTAGGTATGTTGTAGTGTCATCAGAACTACATTTATGTGTGCTAAGTTTCAACAGAATCAGTTAACAGGTAAGAATTCAGAGGGTGAATAAGCACTCATGTTTTCCTACCCTTAGGGATGGATTTTGATTTTCAAATTTAAATGGGACTAACTTCGAGGTATCCATTAAAAAAAAAACATCAAAATCGGACTACTCTGTAAAAAGTTATATGCGTGGTCATAAATAAATAAAAAATGTACGCGTCGAATTGAGAACCTCCTCCTTTTTTTTCTTCGGTTAAAAAGTGAAAAAAATGCCTCTGTAAAAATATTTATACTAAGTTTACTTTTATTATTACTAATTGACATCCATATTATACAAATCTGTCTACGTAGCGCAGGTAGGTATATCATAACTGCGGCCCGTTTTCTACTTCAAATAAAATATGTTGAGGCGCGTTCTAATTTATTCAATCTGTTTCATTGTGGCTTGTGGCTGCACCGAAATTATAGGCATTATGTACACCGGACGATATATTGTGAGTAAAGGCTTACAGTCTAAAGATTGGAGGAGAGGAGACGGGCGGAGGCAGCCGAAGTACTTTGATTGATGAGTTCGTGGCTTATCAGAATAATAATTATACTAGCTTGCTAAATCTTATTCTTACTCGGTAGCGGCCTTTCAAAACGTGCCGGAATTGATAAGGTCCTGTATTGATAATTAATTTGTATTGTCTCTTGAAATATCACAGTATTATTTCATCTTTTGCGGGAGACAAAAATAACTGGAAAAAAGCTGAATTTACCTTCTGATGAATTACGAGTAAGAAAAGGAACTAAAACACAGAAAAGGGGAAGTGTTCTCGTATTTTTAGTGAAACTAATAAAAAGTTCGGCTCTTTCTTGAAAAGCCGTACGCACAATAATACATATATACATGCGTTTCAGCGTGTATATAATATATATACATTCATAATTTCTTCCAACATCAGCCGCCGGGAAAAGGTAGGCTCTATAACTGAAGTTTTGGCGCTAGTACAGTTTGTTGGCAAGGCAAGTAAATACCGGCTTAGAGTACCTACTAGTGCCAAAGTGGGCGGAAGAAAAACAAGGTGGCTGGAAATAGATCATCAGTAGTTTATTATACAACGTGTTATTGAAATAACTGAAAACCTCTTAAGGGGTCATTGTACTCATCAGTATGAACAACTTTTATTATTGGATCAACCCTGAAATCGCGAATAAAAATTCATGAGTACACTGACCCCTTAAGAGGTTTTCAGTTATTTCAGAAACACGTTATATGAGCTGGGGTATGTTTTATACGGAGGCAGGTTCCGTCAGATGTGTCAGCACTTGGCTGGTCGAAATATAGTGCATATTATTTCTATAGTGCATTTTATTATGAAGCAAAGGATCTAACGCGGAGCGTTCAAGCTTGGTGTGTGGATTGTATTTTTTATACCTAATGGGCTTGCATTTGTTCGTTACCTCATAATGTTATGCAATGGTGTAGTACTAGAGCTCCTTTGTGAAAGAGCTCGTCCGGGGAAGTACTATCACCGTACCTACTTCTCCGCCAAATAGTGATGCTTGCATTGCTGTGTTTCGGTCTAAAGTGTACGGGTGCCGGTGAAATTACAATCACATGAGACTTTCTATCTTCATGTCTCAATTTGGCGAACCGACTTGCGGTGCCATTTAGGCAACAGCCTAGGTGGTATTGCAGTTGTTATGGGCAAAGGTAACCGCTTAACATCAGATGGGCCTTTAGATCGTTTCGCCATCCTATACTATAAAAAAAAATGTGGTCGACGATGGTACACGGCTTGCCCAGCAAAAGCCTATTCACTCGAGCCTTGGAGACCACCAGAGTTTCATCTGCTCTCGTGTCCGCAAGTTACAGAAAACGGTTTTAGTATTTTTACATTAATAAGTCAGTATTAGTGTAGTATTACAATACCATATTAGTCTGTTAACTAAAGTTCTGTTCTACTTCACTGAATATCGTTCCCCAGATCTGACTAACCTAAGTTTTAATGATTTATCAATAACGTTTCTGGGTACGTACTTTGTTAACCAAGTTGTTCGTGTTAATAAACAACAAGTTTAATTTATCAGCACCTTACCGACTTGTTTGGGGGAAAATTCATTAGCTTATCGTAGTATCAGTGTAGCGGTGAACTGAAGGCTAATGTCAATATTTTACTACAACACGCAACTAGGGGTAGGCAAAACTTTCCGGCTTCAGCTAGTATGTTTCCGGGATCTGGCCGCAATTCTCTGGTTGGAGCCTCTATTTTCTGAACTAAAACCGCAATGTTTGTATAAGACTGCAATTTCGACTGCAAAGAGCTATTGTTGGCAAGACTACGTCTTTCTTTACAATTGTTCTTTTTCGATATATCAGTTGTAGCTTGCGGATATATTTGTTTTGAGGGTTAATGTAGGCAGCCCTAACGATTCTCTAATAACTTTGTCAGTGAACAACTTTGCTTTAGTTTTAGACCTCTATTTATCGGTGTATCGTGTTTCTGAGGTAGATCTTATAAGTAACTGTATATATTTATTTATTATTTTTGAAGGCATTATCTTACCAACATAATAAAAAAAATTTGGCAAATTGATGGAGATCTTATTTTTTTGTAATAATAGTAGAAAATCTAGAAACTGTTTCAGTTGTAAAGGACTTACGAGCAGTGGGTGACATTTGATACAGAAAATAAGTATAAGAATAATTAGGCGATCTCCATCAATTACGTGCCTTCATTGAATAATATTGAATATACGAAGTATAGACACTAAGATATACACAAAGGATTTGGAACGATCTACCTACCCTACGGTAAACACTTCAATAAGCATAAATTGAGAGTCATTTGTAAAAAAACGGATCACTTTCCATCTGACGCGACTGAAACCGGGATAATTTGGGAGTACACTTCACTTTGGTGAGATGAGATACCGAACCGGATAAGTGTTTTAATTGCTGGCTCAATCCGGATTACCGCGGGAGCCGGCGTAATGGCTCTTTGAGGCTCAAATTTGTCTTTGTGAATTGGGCTCCACAAACTTAACATTGACTATTTTATTTCAGCTTCATGACTTAGTTTTGCAAAGATAATTAATCATTAACTCAGCCAATCAAAGTCTACTGCTGGACATAGGCCTCTCCCAAATTGCGCCACAATACTCGGTCCTCTGCCTTCCGCATCCAGTCCCGCCTATCAGCTACTTTCATCAGGTCGTCGGTCCACCTGGCTGGGGGGCGACCTACACTGCGTTTGCCGATTCGCGGTGTCCACTCAAGGAATCGTATGCTCCAGCGGCCATCGGTCATTCGACAGACTTCTACAAGCTAGGTCGATCACTTCAGTTCTTCTCCGGATAATCTCGTTACGGGATGGTTACAGGATGCCATAGAAAAAAAAACCTTTGGATTTTAGATACATTTTTGTTCAATTATTTCTTTATGTTTTTAAAGTTGTGTTAGTATTTTTTAGGAGTTTTTCAAACCTATATTTTTTTTTGTAAAAATTATACTGGTCAGTAAGATAACAATTTCTTTTAAACTTATTTAAAGCACTTTAAAGGCATGCAAAATATTAAATCTCACATGGAAATGTACAGCGTTTATTACATGCACTTCCTTTTATGAGCAACAGTCGCAGAGAACAACAATAAAAGGAATGCATTAGTGTAAATACTCATTTATTACCTAGTAATTAAAATGCACCCTGCCTTTTGTTTATTTAAAGATCTTATTTTATTATATTGGCAAAATGAGTTTTTACATACCAGTTTTATTATTTTTATTTGATCATTATTTAATAGGTCTATTAAATCCCATTACCTAATGAGTACTTTATATAGAATACTCAATAAATACCTATTCTTAATTACAAATTTAAGAAGTTTTATAATCTATGTAAGTGAGCATCTCAATTAGCCCTATTGTATCAAAACGTCATTTGAAGTATTGTTCTTTTTGCATTGTGAACCATACGTCCAAATTATTTGCTAAGGACGTCCAGTCACAGATTACTTATATAAGTTACTACGTAAGTCCAGTCCCAACCAGGGATATATGGTTCATGGCTTCGAGCATCAAAACCTATAGAGATGAATTACGAGCTGTTCAGTTCCGAAACTGTTCTATTTATTTGGACAGATAAATATCAGGCCACAAGTGCGTTTGCCGATAGGAGTGAGCTAGACCACGCTCTTACTGGCTCGCGAAATGTCACGCATGCGCATGGCATTGCCCGAGCCAATAGGAGCGCGTTATGTCTAGTCGAAAATTAGTGGAATTGATTTCAAACAAAGCAGATGTGATTACGTTTCATACGGTTTAACCGTTAGTTTTGTTATGCGAGACACAATAAAATTTTAATTATGTCTGCAATTGCCGCATTCATCGGGTAAATGATCAATAGTTCGTGGATCACATCGCCTATACTTGTTTATATTTTGACAAGAATACACCGACGATGGAAAGAGAAACAAACAGAGAGAAAACATTATTAGTTCATTACAGCCGAAAGACGTCCACTACTGGACATAGGCCTCCCCCAATTAAGGGGGGGATATGCCATAATCGCCACGCTTGGCAGGCGGGTTGGCGATCGCAGTTGGTTGGTTAAATACTCAGAGAACGCTGCTGCCCATCCTCTGGTGAATCCCTTAGTCGCCTTTTACGACACCCATGAGAAGAGATAAGGGTGGTGCTATTCTTTAAGTCCGGCACTACACGGACCCGTCCGGCACTACACGGACCTTATTAGTTATTATTTCTCAATTATTTCGTGCAATACGGCTATGTTATCTTTGATTTGTTTCAAAAATAATAAAGAAGGCTACCACATGCTAAATTTTCTCCTGTACAGTGGGTTCGCTTATAAACACATCACAAACGCAGCACAAACACACTGCTCCCGGAACGTCTTTCCTTAGACCATACAATTACTTATTTAAATATGCGGGAATTGATCCCGCGACTTGTAGCACAGAAATCAATTTCTGCAGCCACTGTGCACTGCACCAATCGAGCCATAAAAAGTGACAGCTTTTGGGACAGGGTTTTTATAGTAGGTACGGTCGACCGCAAGTCGGTAATAACACTTTGACAATAGCAGCATCTTTATTTCGTAAACTGTAAGGAATTTACGAAATGAAGTGTTACCACTGTCATGCAGTCGACTGTGCACAGAATTATTTAGATTTTGTCCCAAAAGTAATTCAAGTTCTTATAATTATAATGGTACAATTCGCTTATCGCTCAGGCGCAGTGATTTCATCTTGAAAATGTGCCGTCCCACATACGTCACAGCGCAATTTGAATTCCTAAAACAAAATAACCAAAACTTTAATTATGAAAATTATTCTTTAGAAGTCTATGACTGGACTTACGGCAAAGTGAATATTCTATCTGTCCCACGATTTGCCCTAATCGAAATTTGACATAAGTTGTATGGAACTTATGTCAAATTCTATCTCTAGTCGGGCAAATCGTTGATATACAGGATATTATTTTTGGCCGTCGGACTTCTTGTCATTGGCCGATAGCCAAACTAACCCCCAGGTTCTGAAAGACTTGCTGAAGCGGTCAAATATTGGTTGACCGACATACTAAAAAATTCATCACAGCAGTTCATATAAGATTTGACAAATGATTAGTTTGAGCTGTCTTTCAAAAACCGGGGTGAGTATTCTATCTGTGTGCCAAATTACATTCAAATCCGTTCAGCCGTTTCAGCATGATTGAAGGAAAAACCGACATCAATATTTTCGCATTATTAACATTAGTAAGAAGTTGGTTAATTATAAAAAAAACAAAAGTGCATTCTGTATAGTTAATCGTAATCGTTTCGTTAGTAATTAAATAATAATAAATAATAATTTTTATTTCCTTAGTTTTATACAGTATACATTGAATGTGTTTCTATATATTTTAGACAGTAACAAAAGTATGTATAATTATTCAATTATAATTTGGAGTTAGTGGAATTTTAATAAATAGGTATTCCAAGGTTTGCTAGGATTGAAAGAGAAATATAGAATGCATTAGCAACGCATTAGCTTCATTTCATTCCGCGCAAATGGTCAAAATTAACAGTGGAGTGGTCCTGAGACTACCTTGTAGAAATAATAGACGAGAAGATTCAAATAACTACTTTAGATGCATTATAATGTACGTAATTGAATTATATAGTGAATTATATTTTATTTGTATTGTATAGTGTATGTAATTGCACTATAGTGCAAGTTCCTAAGTTGTAGAATGTTGGTGTTGGTATCCGATTCAGAAATTCAGAATCAAAATAATGGAAATGAATCTTTTAATTGAGCATGGTGCTAGTAAAAATATATATTAAATACTCTTTGTACTATTAAATAATGTAACAGTAACAGTTTTGGAGTCAGAAACGAATATTGTATGCCATAAATTCATTTATGTATGATATTCATGATTCGATATATATTTTTTACTTTTATTTGGGTATCTATACCATTATTATTGGTATTATTCTATTTTAGTTAGGTTCCGTGTGGTACCAAACGTAAAAAAGCACCACTCTTCTCATGGGTGTCGTAATAGGCGACTAACGGCCAAAATTAATATCCAATCTATCCACGATTTACCCTACTGGAGATCGAAATTTGACATATTTTGTATGGAGCTTATGTCAAATTCCTATCTCTAATAGGGCAAATCGTTGATAGATTGGATATTAATTTTGGCCGTAAGGAATTCACCAGAGGATGGGCAGCCCAACTGCGATCGCCAACCCGTCTGCCAAGCGTTGCGATAGTGGCATATCCGCCCCTACCTTTGGGGAAGGCTTTTGTCCAGCAGTGGACGTCTTTCGGCTGAAATGATGATGATGATGATGTATCTATTTGCAACCAATCGGAGAAAAACAAAACTGCTTACCAGGTTAAAAAGCTGCCGCAGTTGATTCATCGCAATCTGACGTATATTCGGATTATTATTGGACGTAGCGCTCATGTAGTTAGCTGCTATATCCGCGAATTCTTCCAACTCTATCAGTCTGGACGGGCCAGTGTGTATGTACACGTTGCGATTGCTCCGATACCTTGCCCACATCTCTCCAGGAGGCACGGGCACGTACGATTCATTTTCGGGCAACTTCACCATCGCTATCTTCTTACAAGCAGCAAATGAAATATAATAATGGCTACCTGGAACTTCAATACTTCTGTTCTTGTCCACAGTACACAACAAACGCATTCAGTCCATTGTCTATAATTTTTTACAATATCTAAATTACCTGCCCGATGTCCATTGTTTTCCAGCCCTTTTATTAGCATGTTTTTCATATTTCTGAAAACAATCACTACATTCGGTCATGTCCTGCGTTGGTATTTACTGATTCATCTCTGATAGTTGTTACGTTCATTTAATTGTGTGAAAACAATCTCAATCAATTAGCTAATTAATTCGTTCTTTTAAATTAGTTAATGACTCACAATTAACTGTCGATAATTAGACTAGAATTATTTCACTTTAAAAGAAGGAGTTCGTTAAGTTTGATCATCATTACTAAAAAGTAGCTATGGTGAAATTACCGGAACCTACTGAGCAGCTTGCTAGGCCTGTGGGAGAGCGTGGCAGTGTGCGAGGACCTCGGAGTCATCACAACTGGGGTGCGAGACTTGGCCGGCAAGGAGACAACCCACGTTCAGAACCAAAAGGACTTCTCGAACTAGAAGCCATGGCTCACCGGACTGTTGAACTCATGGAGAAGCACATCCCGAAATCCGAACTAAACTACGAACGAGCCATGGACTTGCTACGACTTCAATATAATCTAGTAAATATTAATAAAATTATACAATCATTAGGTACTCCCAAATACAACTGTAATATGAAGATTAGCTCTATACATACCCGTTTCAACAAATATTTGCATTCTACTGCGAGATTAAAATTGTCTGTGTTCTCGTCGAGGGCCCGAACAAATATTTTTTTGTTTGAGTTATCGACAGAAACGTTTTATAGTTTTTTGCGCTCGACTTACTGGCAAGGGACCAATTGATCACGGCCCCAAAAGATACCGATGCATTACGTTCTACATTTTATTTGACCTTTTTCACGGCTTGTCGGAAATATGAATTTATTATGAAGTACGGCCGACGCGTACAGCCGTTGTCCATAGAATTATTTTCAAACAAATGTTTTTGTTTATTAACCGACGAAAAAAAGGAGGAGGTTCTCAATTCGACGCGTATATATATATATATATATTTTTTTTTTTTTATGTATGACCACGCATAACTTTTTACAGAGTGGTCCGATTTTGATGATTCTTTTTTTAATGGATAGGGTATATCTCGAAGTTGGTCCCATTTAAATTTCAAAATCAAAATCCACCGCTAAGGGTAGTAAAACAGGGGATGAGTGTTTGTTCACCCACTGAATTCTTATCTGTTAACTAACTAACTAAAACTAGACACTACGACATAATGGAGACCTGGAGTTAGAGATTAACCACAAAAAAATGAAAAATAAAACTTTTTAACAAAAAATTGAACCGACGAAAACAGAAACTGAAAAGCGAAAAATAACTAATTATGAGTCGGCGCCAAACAACCAATCAACGAAGATCATTAAATTACTTTAAATAAATATAAAAACAACGTCACATCAAATACAACGTGAAATTTTCAACGATAAACAATAACTAGCCAAAAATGCGTTCTCCGCTCGGCCACTTCCAACCTACACGCACTTTGCTTGTTAAAAGTTCGTTTGGCGCCGACTCATAATTAGTTATTTTTCGCTTTTCAGTTTCTGTTTTCGTAGGTTCAATTTTTTGTTAAAAAGTTTTATTGATACTACCATTTGTTTTACCTTTTCAGAATTTTATGGTTGTGTGCGAGAAATGCCGTGGACCACACGTCAACGATGAGATTATAGCTCCTGAGAGGTGAGCGATGAACAACCAAGCCAGGTACGGAATTGTGCAATTCACTTGCGATCACAGTTTTATCACAGTCTAGTCATTCCAAGTAGTCGTCCAACGCGAGAGTTAAGTGTCCCAAAGCTTTCTTCAAAACTGTTAAACAATGTCCCGAGTTGCCTTGAAAAACAGTCAATGTCAATTTTCGTTGAACCACTGTATGGAACAAATATTTACACTGTGGTCATATTATGTTGATTTCAATGTTCATTGCCCCTTATAGTTTGACAATCCGTGTTATCGGCAACAATGTAGCTGTAATGTCAAAATGAAAGCTATTGTCATATTGTCATTATGAGTATACTTTTCAAAATTACCCCACTGTTTGTAATGTTTATATTAACCGCATGCAATATTTATAGGAAAATAAATATTATTAAGTAACGATTTAAATTGTGGAAAGAAAAAATCGCTCACGAGCAGGATTAAGTACATTTTGTAAATTCATAGCTAGGTGCTTTAGTTATTGCATTATGTAAATACCTAAGTGAATTTCTCGGACTTTATAGAGTTAGAAAATGAAAGTAAATTATAATAAAACAAGTTTAACCGGATTACAATGCGTATATTATTTAAAATTGTACGGTAGATTAATAGTACATTATGATAAAAGTGAGCTAAGTTGACTATTATACTCGAGGCTGGATTGCAGCCCGAGCGGAAGGCGAGGGCGTAATGGAGCCGAGAGTATAATAGTCAATGCTCACGCGTGTCATACGACGTTTTTTAACACACTTGCGAGGAAAAAAACATACACACATTTTAGATAAATATTGAATTTGTGAAAAATGGCACACGGATTATTATAATCGCACCACAGACTACATAGACATACTCGGCATTACTCGGTGTCATACAGCTATACGCGCAGGTGGTCGAAGGAAACCGCCAAGCAGCCTATATAAAAAAAAAAAAAACACAAATTAATGTTAATTTGTTGACAAAAATTAATAATTTGATGAAATGAATTGTTTATTTATCATATTTTAATTAAAACAGTTAATTTATTCCCAAAAATGTTTAATTTTGTTCA
Organism: Asteroscopus sphinx; assembly: GCA_949699075.1. NCBI lineage: Eukaryota > Metazoa > Arthropoda > Insecta > Lepidoptera > Noctuidae > Asteroscopus > Asteroscopus sphinx. The sequence continues at coordinate 14,289,956 of OX453001.1, forward strand.
GGCATAAAAACTCTTTGCTGCGATTTAAAAATAAACTGTAAAGTAAAAAGCACTAGTGCTATAATATAATGTAAAAAGCACGCGTGCGTAATAAGCTACATTATGAACCTAAAAGCGGTGCAATAAGAGCCACTTTACGAGCAAGTGTCTTGAAAAATATTTTTTAGAAATATCTGTAAAGATGCTTGTCATCTTAGTCTTCCTGAGACCACGAACGCTGCAAAGCTTTCGAAACGTCAGGAAAATCTATTTAAATAATATACGCGATTTAATCCGGTTAAACTTTGTTTTATTATTATAATGTGTTATGTAGTGATCGCGAAAACCTAAGAAATGATTATGAAAATGAATGTAAAACTACAGCTTATTGAATAGACTTTAGGTTTACACAATAATGTACATAACTCGTATAACATTATTGATGAAAATGTGTTATTTATTGTTATCACCATGTATAGGAACATTGTTATCAAGTGAACATGCTTAACATATAATTAGTATTTTGTAAAAAGTGTAATAAAGGAAGTATTTCTACAATTATTTGTTTTTCATATCAATCAGAAAATTGACTCAGTAGTCAGTATACTACCACCTATTAGCTACTACGAGTTGTTACAGTAAATGCTTTTGTTTATTACGTTATATAAGTACAAGTATATATTATTATCTTCCATATATTTGTACATAACATCAAGCCTGTAGGGGTAGGCGGAGGTGTAGTACGACCTGGTGGACACCCTGACACGCTGTAACGTCGTGTTACTACGTAGGCCGCAGCGTGCGATGGCAATCAGGGTGATACGGGGATATCGTACGATCTCCTTTGAGGCGGCGAGCCTCCTAGCCGGATCAATGCCCTGGGATCTGGAGGCGAGAGACCTTGCGCTAAGGTATCACCAGCGCGAGGACCCGCCTGATCGGAGCGAGGTCCGACAGATCCTGGTGGCTGAATGGGAGGAGCGACTTGCGCAACCCAGCGCAGGGCACGCCGTTATCGCGGCGATAAGGCCCGTCATGGAGGAGTGGCTGGAGAGGAGCCATGGTGCCCTCACCTACCGGCTGACGCAGATACTCTCGGGGCATGGTTGCTTCGGTAAGTATCTGTGTCGCATAGGCCGGGAGCCGACGCCCGAGTGTCATCACTGCGGGAGCTGCCCAGAGGACACGGCGCAGCACACATTGGCGGAGTGCCCAGCTTGGGCCACGCAGCGCCGTGACCTCATCACTGCAGTAGGCGGCAGCGATCTCTCGCTTCCGGCCGTGGTTCTGTCTATGGTCGGGAGCGAGAGCGCTTGGGAAGGCGTCGTCTCCTTCTGCGAGGAGGTGATGCTCGCTAAGGAGGCGGCGGAGAGGGTTCGAGAGGCGATGACCTCTCTTCCCATCCGCAGGAGACGACCTGGGCGTCGTAGGAGGGCGTATGCCGACCTCCAGCCACCCTAGGTGTGGGCCTGCGGACAGCTGACTCGGGGTGGCCCGCCGCCCGACCAGTCAAGGCCCGTGACGGTGGCGCGTAGTGTTCCGCACGCGCCAGTCAAGAGGAGGGTGCGGCGGTTGTGGTTGCCGCACGGGGAGAAGGGGCTCGCCTGTCAGTGGCGAGCCGGGACCTGCCGGGGATGGTTGAGCGAATACAGGAGTATTTCCCACGCCCCCGGCCAAGGTCGGTAGAGGAACACCGTAGTGGTTTTTAGTCGGTAAGAGTTCGACACTGGCTCCGCCTTCCCCGGGCGGAGTGCGTCCATGAGGATTTTCACCACGGAAAAAAAAAAAAAAAAAAGGTGTAGTACGACCTGTACGACAGCCCCATTTTGCCAGTTATAAGTCCCATGTTTTTCTTTAGTTTTTTTTTTCGAATGGACGCTCGCAGAATTGGTACCCAAAATAGATACCTACCCTAACTGCTTAACCGGGTGGGTGGCGGAGAATCCCGTTAGGGACTCCATCCGCCTTAACTGTCCCTAAACATAACTTATAAACTAAAATCGCGGTTGCAAAACCGCATAAGGGCATCCCCCAAGGAAGGGCTCGGACCTCGGCTTACTGGGGCATTTCGGGGGACCCCGCCGCTATGTCCCCCTGGCAGCCGTTGCTGCATCGGGAATAAGTCCCATGTAATAGGGGCAAGCCCATTGTAATTAACTAGGCACAAATCGAGACTCTGCTGTTATTGAGAATTTCCTAATGAAATCCCAACACAATAACTCTTCACCCGACCCGATAATTGAACCCCAGGACCCTACGCTTCGCAGTCGTGTTTGCGACCACTAGACCGAGGCAGCCTCCTTACGAAGCTTTTAAAGTAGGTAATACGAATGAGAAAATGTAGGAATTGTAGGTACCTTTATTTTTAAATTAAGCCATCAGCTAGGTGCAATAAGCATCTTGTATTCCGTTTGAACCCTCAAAAGAGAAATAATGATTGAATATTGATTAATTATACCTTTGTGGTAATGCAAAGTGAGTTTTAATTTCATGCAAATTCAGCTAGTATAAACAGTAGCCAACGGGTTATTTCCTCTTCATCATTCTTGGGGCCTATTATCAGGACAAAGGATCCGCCCTAAGCTCATTTGGCAAGCAAGAAGGTTTTTTGATCTTCTTTATAAATACGCAAAGTTTGAAAACAAAGGTCTTCAGCCAGTGCGTCCTGCCAGTCATGACTTACGGTGCCGAGACGTGGACACTGACAGTTGGGCTAGTCCACAAATTTAAAGTCGCACAGCGAGCTATGGAGCGAGCTATGCTTGGAGTTTCTTTGAAGGATAAAATCCGTAAAGAGATTATCCGGAGAAGAACCGGAGTGACCAACATAGCTTGTAGGATCAGTAACCTGAAGTGGCAGTGGGCTGGCCATGTCTGTCGAAGGACCGATGGCCGCTGGAGCAGACGAGTCCTTGAGTGGAGAACGCAAATCGGCAAACGCAGCGTAGGGCACCCCCCCGCCAGGTGGACCGGCGACCTAAAGAACGTGGCTGGGGGGGGGCTGGATGCGGAAGGCAGAGGACCGAGTGTTGTGGCGCAACTTGGGAGAGGTCTATGTCCAGTATTGGACTGCGATAGGCTGAGTTGATTGAACGGGTTATTTCCTCTTCATCATTCTTGAGGCCTATTACCAGGACAAAGGATCCGCCCTAAGCTCATTTGGCAAGCAAGAAGGTTTTTTGATCTTCGTTATAAATATGGAGTTTTTGACTTAACGACAAATAAGTATTTGGATAAGCAAGCTGAAGTGGCAATGGGCCGGCCATATAAGTCGAAGAACCGATAACCGTTGGGGTAGACGCATTCTTGAGTGGGAACCGCGAATTGTCAAATGTAGCGTGGGACAGTGGGACACTTTCAGGCTAGGTGGAGTGACGACATTGGCAAGGTTGCTGGTAGAAGCTGGATGAGAATGACCGATGATCGATGTCATTGGCGTGCTACAGGAGAGGCCTATGTCCAGCAGTGGACTGCTACAGGCTGATGATGAAGTATTTGAATACATATTTGACAACATCAGTAATGATTAAAAACAGCCGGTTTTGGGTTGCCGTGGTGCGCGTTAACGTTTTATCTATTAAACAACCTTATTCTTGGTTTATACTAAACCTCCTAAGGGGTCATTTTAATCATCATTATGAAATTTTTTACTATAGGATCAAAACCCTGAAATCGTTAAAAAATATCACCTGATCCCTACATTTGTGTTCACATAAATCGAAAAAATTTAGGGATTAGCTGATTATTTTTTTGCGATTTCAGGGTTAGTCCCATAGTAAAAGTAGTTCATAATGATGAGTACCCCTTAAGAGGTTTAATATAAACGTAGAATAAGGTTTTATACCCAACCGGTATACCACCGAAGCCTTACTGTGTTTTCTCTGTTTATAGCTATTGTTTATCTGAGGTTTATAATTTTGGTTTGTCTGTAAATTCTGTCATCTTTTAAATGTGGTAACCGGACTTTCTTATTGATTTTACATAATAAACCGATTTGAAACACTACAAGTGGCGTACGACTCACGAAGTAACACATTGAGGCCATTTTCAGCCAACCACCACACAGTAACTCTAAATAAAATACGGCTATATATGCTACTGAGATCATAATTTGAAACTCCGAAACTTCCTAATTAGGACGTTTTTCTATTATTCTGCATCAAGTAAGGCACCGAGCGTACCGATGACAAAAAAAAACAAAATGCCGTCGTGTGTGTGTTCAGAAAGTACTCCAATTATGGCACGAAAGTAACTTCAAGTAATCAACTTACTTACTTTTTACAAGTTTATGTGTATTGTGCTGCCGCTGCGTACGGCACATTATTTTCGTTGGTTTTGTTAGGGTATGACGTATCTATATTTTTAAATATCATTGACGGCTACTTACTAAATTAAACTGTATTTTTAGCATATTATTGTACGTGTCTATGTACCTACGTCAATAGCAGTGGGTTACATAGGTTACCTAGTCAAATCTTGGAATACAACAAAATATTGTATTTACAAATGCACGACTGACAAGGCACTATCAGAGAAAGATCGTGATTCCTTTTCTAAGTACAACATAAACAGTTATGTACAGGGTGGAATTTAAAGGTGGTCACTGGAGGGAAAGTAATTTATGTTGGCGAATTTTACTCAAAGGAAAAATATCATATACTAGTCTATGCCCGCGACTTCGCCCGCGTGGATGTCGTTTATCGCGCATCCCTCGGGAACTGTTCATCTTTCCGAAAAAAAAGTAGCTTATATTTTAATACGGGTTGTGTTCTATCTATATGCCAAATTTCATTAATATCCATATAGTAAGTACAGTAGTAAGTAGATTTTGCGTGAAAGAGTAACAAACATCCATACGTACATCCATACATCCTCACAAACTTTCACGTTTATAATATTAGTAGAAAGGATATCGGTATGCCAAATTAAATTTAATTAGTTAATAATAATTAAAATCCATACAGTAGTTTTTGCGTGAAAGAGTAACAAACATCCACAAATCCACACATCCATACATCCTTACAAACTTTCACGTTTATGATATTAGGAGGATATTTCAAAAAAGTACAACTGTATCTAAAGATTTTTGAAAACTTCCTTGCCTGAACTGGAACCGAACTAACACAAAAATAAAATAGTACTATCCTGGCTTAACTTGAAAAATCTTGATAGGGTCAAATAATAAGGATTTTTGTCTGTGTCTTAAATTGAGGGAAGTTCCTGAAATATGCACAGAGCCTTCAGAAATCTCTGTATGCAGTTGTACTTATTTTTGGTCTAGTCGTCGCAAGCGCGACTGCTGAGCGTGGGGTCCTGGGTTCGATTCCCGGGTCGGGCAAAGTTTTATTGGGTTTTTTCATTAGGAAATTCACAGCAGCAGCCCGGAGTATGGATTTGTGCCCGATTAATGGCAATAGGCTCGCCCCCTATTACATGGGACTATAACATAACTGGCGAAATATGGGTGTACTATACACCTCTGCCTACCCCTTCGGGGAAATACAGGCGTGATGTTATGTTATGTTCCTTTAAGTAAAATTCGCTACCATCAATATTTTAGGTATTTTACTTTCTCTCCAGCTACTAACAAGAAAACTAAAAAAAAAACCGTGTCGCCCATCTGTCTCCTTAGTGCAATGCTAAGGATTGTGATAGCTTTTGAGAGATAGTAATATTACCTACCTTTCATTTAAAAAAACCATTCGAGAGACATACAATTTTTCAGTAGCCTTAGAAAGTTGAAGCTACGTAACTCTATGCCTTAGAATAACTACACATAGAAACCAATTCCGCGCACGCAATTTGAAGCAACTAAATGTCCTAGAAATGGCTCGGTTCAGTAGAGCTTACGCGCGCCTAAGTGAGTCGGTAAACATCTATATTTTTTTTGTTTCATCTTTGAGCGGAAATTTGAATGAAATTATCACTCTATGTCTTATTCCTCTAAGCACTAAGCCTAAAAAATTTTATCAGGTATTTCAATAAATCTTTTTTTTTTTTTTCAATTTTACCTGTTTACTTATATTTGTCAAGTTTACTATACCGTAAAACTATAGTGGCGTGGAAAGGGTTGACCAACTATGTGCTAAGAATACGAAAAAATTATTCCTTACTAAGCATATTCTTTCCTTTAAATAAACAAATTCACGGTCTAACGTTTTCATAGTAACAGTCTTAAACATATATTGATTGATAATATAGGTTTATTTGATAAGAGTTGGTATATATATATACACGCTGAAATTTATATCGGTTAAATCCCGCGGTGTAGCGACTCCATAACAGTAGTACTATTGATTAGTGACATAATTTTTTTTTTTGGAATTATGTTTTTTCAAAAAGGTGAATAATTATTCGACTTTAACTCGAATGTGTTCCACCTAGTATGAACAAAATAGTAGTGGTAACCAGGCGCCACACTGTCTGGCGAGATTCGCGAGCGGCGTCCGCGCCGCGCTCCCCCCCTCAGTAGTCTTTCTAACCACGTCACGGGAGCAATACGTGTGTGTCGCGCTTCGCTTTTATTGTGAAAACGGATAATTATAAAAGTGCAATGAACAATTGTTAAGATACTCGTAAAAAGTGTACAGTGCGTGTAAAGTGTACCTACATCATCATCATCAGCCTATCTCAGTCCACTGCTGGACATGGGCCTTTCCAGTAGGACGGCACCGACTTCTATCCTCTCATCCAGTTTCCATCGTAAAGTTTACAGTGATAAAAAAAAATTGTAAGCATGAAAATGTGAGTAACATGTTAATAACTTATTAATACCTACTTACCTATTATTATAACATTAATTACAGATGATTTCTTTTTTTTAAAACGCCTTGTTTACTAAAATTTACTTACGTCAATAACGTATCAAAATTAAAGTTCCACTATTATCTCCTAAAATGCTGTACTAAATACCTACATGTAATTCCATAACCACCATAACCTATCTACAATTACAACATACATACAATAAATTAAATCAAACTACCTAGGTACTTTATAACGTTCCTCATGATCTAAAGATAACCGAGTACCTAGGTAAGCAAAAATTGTTGCTTTACATAGGTACAGTCGACTGCATGACAGTGGTAACACTTCAATTCGAAAATCGCCCTTACTGCTTACGAAATAAAGATGCTGCTAATGTCAAAGTGTTACCACCGACGTGCGGTCGACCGTACCTACCCAATCTTAATAACATAGTAGTACCTACCTACAGGTCTAGTGGTTGCAAGCGCGACTGCTGAGCGTGAGGTCCTGGGTTCGATTCCCGGGTCGGGCAAAGTGTTATTGGGTTTTTTCATTAGGAAATTATCAGTAGCAGCCCGGAGTCTGGATTTGTGCCCGGTCAATGGTAATAGGCTCGCCCTCTATTACATGGGACTATAACATAACTGGCGAAATGTGGGTGTACTATTACACCTCTGCCTACCCCTTCGGGGAAATACAGGCGTGATGTTATTGTTATTATGTTACCTACCTCAATAACAAGTGTGTCATGTCATTACTTTAGACTCGGTAAAAACATAACCTAGTAGTAAGACACTTTGACCAACCTAGGTACGGTCAACCGCACGTCGATGGCAACACTGACATTAGCAGCATCTTTATTCCGTAAGCAGTAAGAGCGGTTTTCGAATTGAAGTGTTACTTACCACTGTCATGCAGTCGACGTACCTACAAACTTTTTAAACACTGTCTACCTATTTGTCATCTTATGTTTTTACGCGCTTCTGTAAAATTTAGTTACAACCCCTTACTGGGTTTTTATTTGGGACAGCTGTTGTGTTCCTGCAATCTTGAACATACCTAGGTACCTACTTTGTCAAGTCGATCATTTACCTGCCTACATAGCATTTAAACAAATCTTTAGAAACCACAGAAACATAATTTATTGTCTTTTCTTTAACATTCCTAAACCATTCATTTGCCTACTTAATTAATTTATTTAATAAATACAGGGAATACAGGCGTGATGTTATGTTATGTTATGTGTTAATAAATCCTAAATAAAATACTTGAACTTTTTATAACATTTTGTGTGAACCGTAAATAAAGCCAGTCTCCGAAGCGGTGGTCTGCGATGAATACCTACCTAGGTACGATAACCCGCAGTAGCTCCGGCCCGGCGGCCGCCGCGCCGGCGCCGCCCGGCCGGCGCGTATTTAACTACTTTCGTGTGTTTGTCCCTTACTACAAATTTCAACGATTTCATAACTTATTTATTTTCACTTGCCAATTTTTGTATTCTAGGTTTTTTTTGTAAACTGGTTTGACTAAAAGATAGTAACTACTGAGATAGAGTAGGACACCGCGGGATGTAAGCGATATAAATTTCAGCGTGTATATTTTTTTTTATAATTTTATGGATCGCAACTGGCATCTTAGCTAGATTACGATCTTTAAGTAAGTTCCTATATCTACACACTGTTCTCCCTCACCCAGCTTCATGCGGCTCCATTTACGGCGACTAGCCCACTGTAGTGGCGTAGATTGACTTGACATAGAGTGTTCTGACGCTGCGACACGTACACCTTGTTTGCTCAACACACACCCCAGAACGTTAAATGCCAAATAAATTATATACGTGGAAACTACCCGGGTACTACGTAGAACCGCGGGGAACGCTTCCAAACATGTTTGGCTTCATATTCCCACTTTGTTGGTTTCGATAATACGAGTTCAGTACAAAATATACAACGTGTATCAGAAATGTGTGGTCATATTTTAATAGCTCATTCATATAAATCCGCTGTTCCCACAGACAGAAAAAAATATTAAAACTATTTTTTACTATGTCTTTGGCTGTTCCAAGCATTTTGTAGAACGTCATCGATGATTTTGTAGGGAACAGCAGTTTTTTTGCAATCTTAAGATTCGTTCCTGTTTGCTGTTTCTATTACCTTATTATTTCGCAATCTTAAGGTTTTAGAAATTTTATCTACTGTCTTTCAATACGCGTGTCGCCGGTTTGCCGCTATCAACATATAAATACGCAATTACGCTCACCATGTTTCTAGCATTCAATGCAAAATTAATAAAACCTAAAAAAATCCGCTGTTGGATGTGCTACGAAAAACAATTCTAGTGACTCTGCGTCCAAAAAAGGCACTGATGATCAAGCAAACGGTTCGCGCACTGCTCATAGAATATACACTAACGACACTGGTGTCCTACGAGACACCTACGCGGCGACAAGGTCACGCGCCTTTACCACTTCTATTACCTTTTGTTTAGATTTGGTCCCATAGTAAAAGGTGTGCAATGCTATGCTCTGAATAAGCTCTCCAAATATGACCACGCATTTCTGATACACCTTGTATAATTTGCTTTGGTGTTGGAATTACAAAGACTGTACAAGTTGTTGATCTGTAACCGTGCCATGTTTCTAGAGCAAATAATTGTACAGGATTTTTTAATAACCAAATTTTCACTCAGAAACATAGCGAGGGTTTGAGAATAAATCCCGAACAACTCTGAAAATAAGTCTTCGGCGGCATTGTCAAAGTGTGGAAATACTTTGACAATTGCAAATTGTTCTAGTGGTTTCGCACGCATCGTTTTTGTGTCGCACGCGACACACGGAGGGAATTTGTTTGTTTACAAATAGGTATTTAAAAAAACTAAAAAAAAATGTATTGATTTTTTAATTGATTCGTGTTCAGTATCAGTGGTATAGTCACCTCCATAAATATGGCACGATTACAGATCAACACGTTGTATTTTGTGAATGAACCATTTAAAATGTTGTTTATTTTTATTAAACTGTCAAAAGCTCTTGTTAAGCTTAGTTATGCAGTATAACATCGACTGTTACGTTTAATCGTACCAAAACAAATCTAAAGTTTTTGTCCTCGCTGAGAGCAACAAAGGTCGTAAAATAAACGATCGAATTACATATTACATGATTGAAAATTATGTGATAGTAATGCCCATAATAATAATCGATAGAGCCGTAGTCTATCTGCAGGATTTAAATAAAATAATTTATTCAATACGTGACTTAGTTGAGTCAATCAATCAACTCAGCCTATCGCAGTCCACTGCTGGACATAGGCCTCTCCCAAGTTGCGCCACAACGCTCGATCCTCTGCCTTCCGCATCCAGTCCCCCCCGGCCACGCTCTTTAGGTCGTCCGTCCACCTGGCAGGGGGGCGCCCTACGCTGCGTTTGCCGATTCGCGGTCTCCACTCAAGGACTCGTCTGCTCCAGCGGCCATCGGTCCTTCGACAGACATGGCCAGCCCACTGCCACTTCAGCTTACTGATTCTACAAGCTATGTCGGTCACTCCGGTTCTTCTCCGGATAATCTCGTTTCGGATTTTATCCTTCAAAGAAACTCCAAGCATAGCTCGCTCCATAGCTCGCTGAGCGACTTTAAACTTGTGGACTAGCCCAACTGTCAGTGTCCACGTCTCGGCACCGTAAGTCATGACAGGCAAGACGCACTGGTTGAAGACTTAGTTGAGTAAATGGGTCGAATTGGATGTTTCAATAGGATCTTCATCGATATGAATTGGTAATGACCGCCTGCCTTGCTTCCAATGGCTGTGATGTGGGTAGTCTATGTGCGGTCAGGGATAGTATTGCTCTGAATAGGATCTATATTGGGAGTTGATATCGCTACCTACTCATGCATGAATGCTCTCAAATATGCTATGTGCTATCTTACTAATAATTATAATAAATGCACAAGTATGGATGTTTGTTTGTTTCTCCTTCAATCACGCTGAAACAACTGAATGGATGTGGATGAAATTTGGCACACAGATACATCATGCCCTAAAATAAGACATAGGATTATACAATAGCACAGACTTTTTATCGACATACCACGTGAGCATACATAAAAAGTATATTTAATTGATTAATTATATAAGTACCTAAATTACCTATATAATTAATACAATTTTGAAGAGATCATTATCAAACAAGTCCCAATACCTAATCTCAAAACTAGTTTGTACTGTAGTACAGTGAGATGAGTTATTTGTTTCTTTGTGCAAAACATAACTACGACAAATTGATGACCATGTTGATGACAAGTCTTGAGAAGACACAACAGAAGTCATGTTACAGACTAAATATAAACGAATCCAATCAAATATTTACCTAGAAGTTACTTAAACTCTTCGCTACGAAACAGAAATTCAAAAGCTGGCATTTGAGATTACCCGCTGCCCATGTACTCGGTATCAAATGGCGTTGATAGATTCCGATATTGAATTTTCAGTTATTGGCTAGAGCGAATCGAGATCTGATTACAAGACACTTTTGATTTAAATAACTTTGACTGAAATATTAAATTATCTCTCAATTGTTAGGGTAAAAGTTGTTTTCTTGTATCTTACTTTTGATGGATTACGTTTTGATCTAATCCATAAATTATGTAACTACACGTATGTATACTTACCCATTTATTTTTAGGTTGTTCTTGACTGACTGATTTTGTATATTTCTTCATCATCATTGCCGAATTCATTTTAGCCGAAAGACTTTCACTGCTGGACATAGGCCTCCCCCAAGCGTCGCCACAACGACACAATTTTCCATAATTATTTGTTTTCAAAATAGAAAGTACGTAGGTTACGTAACTAGATTTTTTTGTTGATATTTGCCTATTTAATATATTAACTACTGTGATGTTACCGTTTTTCTATCTAATTAACAGCCAATGTTTTCTGTAAGATGAAACTGTGCAAGATTTAATTAATTTGCAACGTGAATATTATGGTTAATACCTACAAGTTCTAGGTAATATCCATAAGATAGTAATTGAACGTATATGTTTTATTTTATCTTAGGCTTCATTATGTTCAAAATACGAATCTAAGCGTAAACTCGTAGCGTCTCGAGTATCGGCGCAAAGTTGCTAGTCTGTCGGTCTTTTATCGGATGCATTTTGGTGAGTGTGCGCTGGAATTGCACGATCACATTTCCCCAAGCCCTTTCCATTATCGGACAACGAGACGTACGGCGATGCGCCACCGTTATATGGTAGACATTCCACCCTTACGCACGAACCGATTTGCTAATTTGCTTTATCATGCGAACCGCTAAAGTGTGGAATTCTTTGCCTCCGTTTCCCGATAAGTAGAATCTGGTGGCTTTCAAGACTCGAGTGAATAGGTTTTTGCTGGGCAAACGTGTATTATCGTTGACCTCACCATCGCTTAACATCAGGTGAGGTGGCGGTCAAACGCAAGCCCATTTGATATAAAAAAAACCTCACGCTTCCAACTGTCAAAATGCAGTGTTATTTGACAGTTGGAAGCATGAGTTCACGCTTAGATTTGTCTCTGAATATAAAACCCATCGGCTAATAACTTTCTAATTTGCGTTATGCTACACCAGCTCTTTTTACATTATAATTAAAAAGTATGATCGTGCGTCTTCAATATTTAACTTTAATTAAATTCTTAGCGGTTTTGGAAACAACCTAACTTTAGCGAAACAACGGAGTTTTATTGCTCGGATTTACAACTTGTTCATCTTTTGATCCCGGGGTACACAAGTTAAAATGAGCCGAATGTATATAACTACACTGTCATTTCATGGATTTAGGTTGTTCAGTATTTTCAAAGGATTAATTGAATTTTATAAATCGTCACAATACAATACAATACAATGTCTTTATTTGCAATAAATAGGATACATTGAATGTTGTTACATGATAAAAATATGTTCAAGCCCATTTAGCCATCACCAACAGCATGCAAATTTTACTTACAGCTAGGAACTTTTATATTTTTACACATTTTTTATAATAATAAAAATAGAATATATATAATTCAGACAGATGTAAAATTATTCTTTCTTGTCACAATACTTTAAAAATTCTTCGATTGAATAGAAAGTGTTCTGCAATAACCAGTAACTTAGTGCTGCTATAAATTTATTTAAGGGTAATTCTTTAATCCTTTTTGGGATTTTATTATAACATGAACACACGAACATGTTCTTGTGATGTTCCATTTTGTAACACCCTGACTAGTGCTGATTTTATCATTACGGCAGTTTCTAACATTGTAATCGAGCGTTGGCGAAGGGCCTTAGATTCAAACTCATTTATGATTCAACATTCCTAATTTACACTCCAGCTTGTCGTAGGCCTCTCTACAACAAGCAACCGAGACGCACCTTCTTGCCGTCTAATTAACAGTAGATAATTCCCTTAGTAATCTAAAATCCTGCTATTCAATTTTTTTTTTGTTTAATCATCATAATCATCATTTCAGCCGAAAGACGTCCACTGCTGGACATAGGCCTCCCCCAAGCATCGCCACAACGACCGGTTCTGCGCTTTCCGCATCTAGTGGATTCCCGTGATCTTCACCAGGTTCATCGGTCCACCTTGTGGGGGGCCTAATTTTTTTTGTTTAGTCTATGCAAATTATCACAAGTAGATAAAGTATCAGCAGCTTGGCGTTTATAAAAGCTCACCTAAGATATTTTTTTGTTTACCTAAGATATTTCGTTGAGTGAAAGTATTTAGTGACCGAATGAAACCGAAATTTTAATTTATAGCCGAAATCGATTTTAAGCCTCTGTTTTAGTTTCTACTAAAACCAAAACTTATTTAGATATAGGCAAATTATTGGCCGAAACCGTGGGTGAAACTTGATTTTGTGGCTGAAACTAAAACTTCTATATTATGGTTTTTTTTTTATAGTGTTGGATGGCGTAACGAGCTAAGGCCCACCTGATGTTAAGCGGCTACCTTTGCCCATAACAACTGCAATACCACCTAGGCTGTTACCTAAATGGTACCGCAAGTCGGTTCGCCAAACTGAGACATGAAGATGAAACGTCTCATGTGATTGTAATTTCATGTACCCTTCTGACCGAAACACAGCAATGCAAGTATCACTATTTGGCGGAGAAATAGATACGGTGGTAGTACTTCCCCGGACGAGCCTTTTCACAAAGGAGCTCTACTACTACTTACTTACTACTGTGCAAAGTACTTTTAACGTACAAAACGCCAATAAATAATACCATATCAATGAAAATAGTTCGTAACCACCTAAGGACCCTGAGGTGAGAAAATTGATCCAGTACACGTGTATGACATCCCTATATAAGCTAAGACAAAGATATAACTGACCGGTATCTGTAGTTGGTCCAGCGTCTGCTAGCCGTGGAACCATCTTGTTTGACTTCTAAAACTTGGATGATTAATTGCTTTATATGTTGAGAAAAACTTCGTATTTTTCTACAGTAGCAGGCCGACAACAATATGGAGGAAAGTGAGACCAATGAAAAAACATTATGCCTATATATTCCGTTCTTTGGTATTTTTTAAATACTAGAGTATGCCCGCGGCTTCGCTCGCGTATTAGCACAAAAAGATTTAGCGTGATTTTTTTTCTATTTTTTGTAATCAGTAATGTTGTAACGTTGGTGCCTGTACTAATGTAAAACAATGTATCACAGGCAAAAGCGACTTCCACTTATGTGGATTGAAGGATAAACAAACAAAAACATAAATAAACATTCATCCTTTTACATTTATAATAGGTATATATTAGTGGGATATAGTGTTAGTATATATTCTATGATATAGTAGGAATCATACACAACAAAGCTCAATGATAGGTACATAACTACGTTTGTATGAATATCTTTACATAAATATTCGTATTGTCAGCTACCGGCGCCGATTAGTTGGCTACGGACAAATATTTGAATAGAAATGAGGGTACCTTTAAGGTGTATTCATGTCTGAATTATATTTAAAGGGAAGTACGCACAGGGGTCGTCATTAAGACGTCATTAACAACTCTCCACGTCTTTAGCAGGATTTCCTCACGACCATGTTTCTATTTACACAGTAATTTAACTAAATACAAATGCCTCAAATACATATAATTGTGCTAACTACTATTATCCGTTAGTAATTAAAGGACAATAAGGCTGGAATGGAATAGTTTACAAGCTGGAAACAATGGTAGCTAATTGGAGTATCAAAAACATAGATCTAATTAGATCATCGTAATTACGATATTGATTTTCATTTGTATTGTATTGTGCAATGTTGCCAATGTTAGCTTGTCACTTTATGAAATTACGGTGAGTGTTTTGCTGTAAATAATATCTAATAATAAAATAATAGGTATACCTATATTGGTTTATTCCACTATTGTTCACCAGGGTGAAATCACCTGGGTGAACAAAGTGGAATTTATGGTTTCTTATTTCACCTCGGAATCATTGCACCTAGGTGATATCACCTAGGTGAAGTGATTCGACATTATTGGTGTCATTTGATTTATTATTTCCTTGTTGGCTGCATCTATTACATGTAGCAATCAATCACGTACTTTAAAAGGTGTTATAGCGCTTAGAACATAATATACGCATGCAGAAAGCCACACAAAGTAATGGAGAGATGAAAGCACATACATCTTTTACATCAAACTCCTCTCTCTGCTCGTGGGCTCTAGCCTGGTTCCATAACCAATGTAGCGGTTAGAAGAGAATATAAGTGTGCAGCTTTCTGCACACAAAGCAAAGCTTTCCACAGAATGCAATTGAGAGATGATAGATAGTGTAGGATTGTGGTAGGATTTTATTTACGGAAAATACAGCAGATAAATCTTTTTACATCATCAGTCAAAATATAATATTCAAAATAAAATTAAATATTGGTACCTAGAAGACAGCTTCAATTTAATCTACAAGGAAATAATAGGCTTATCTCTAATAAAAAGTTCATGTCAATACCGTGACCGTACTTTAAAAAGTTCATGTCAATACCGTGACCGTACTTTAAAAAGTTCATGTCAATACCGTGACCGTACTTTAAAAAGTTCATGTCAATACTGTCATTCACAAGGAGAAGAAATGTTGTTGTTGTTATCACTTCTGTGATTCAGTTTTCACTAGTACGGAGGGGAATGTGCCAAATCTAAGTGGTCTGACTAGTTAATGTATTAATTTACACTAACTATAAGAAACAGCTAACTGTGTAACACTTTCTTTAAAATAAATAAATAATAAATATGTTCTCAGTTTTCAGTTGCAACTTTTCCTTCGGTGTAGGTACTTAAAGCAGCTTAAGAGTTTGTTTTTAGGGTTCCGTACCCGAAGGGTGCCAAACGGGACCCTATTACTCTCGCTACGCTGTCCGTCCGTCCGTCTGTCTATCACAGGGCTGTATCTTTTGAATGGTAATAGGTAGCCGGTTAATTTTTTCTCAGAATATGTGTTGCTATGACCCCTATAACGAAAAAAACTAAAAAAAACCAAATGTATGTTTTTCGAGGTTTCTTGTATAGGGTCTACAAGAAACCTCAAAAAACATGCATTTTAAACGTTTTTGTTTCTGCTCTATCTTCAAAACGGTAATACATACCAGCGTCAAACTAGGTCTGATTATAGTGCATACTATATAGTTTAGCAAACAATAATAAAAATAGGGTAAACATAGACAAATATGGTGGTACCTGCGCCTGCGTAAGAAAGAGGTGCAAAAATTCATATTACGCTCACAAGCGTTGATGTCTTTTGATGCATTCTCGTAAATTGAATCAGTTTCTATGGGGTATCAGGTCAATGGGTGGTAACGAACCCTTACTCCGCGACTCTGACTCGCACTTAGCCGGTTTTTCACATTTTGCTGCATTTCACACCGAAGTTCTCCTCGCGTCATAAGAGCTCAATTTTTGATCAAGTGCAAGGTTTCAGCAAATATGGTTTAAATCACTAGTCTACTTAGTATTATTTATTCTGTGGCCGAGTTGTGAAGGCCACTGTTTACCCAAAAGTTGCGTTCATATTTTATTCGTTTAAAATTAATTATAATTCTAGGATTTCATTAAATATTTTAACCGAGGATACAGTGCGGTAGACCACAAATTTTCTTCAATATTAAATTTTACCGTAAATCAGGAAAATTAATGTGCATCATGCGACATGTAACGGTAGAGGCTGCACGGGTAGGCTGCGCAGTCCGATAACAAAATAGGTAGGTGTCACTGCGGTGTTAGGCACCACGGTGACCGATAGGGTAGTGTGTAGAGAGAGGATTTAAAGGTCTCGCTCGAAGATTTAATACATTTATTTTAAACTAGCTGTACCCGTGGCTTTGCTCACGTTATCTAAACAACTAACTTTTAAATAAGTCAAATTTCAAAGATAATGGACAAATGATAGCAATAATTAATTTGTTGGCATTATTTTTTTCTAGCGCTGGGCGCAAAGTCAAAGACTAAAACGTAAACCGAGATTCTAGGCCACAAACAAATTTTGAGCATAAGTTACAAAAATAATACAGAATGATGTGAATGTATACAATAAAACGCCTTTTTACAAAACCTTCAGCAGCCAAAATGTACAGAGTAATGGCTGGTGACGCGAGAGCAAGCGACGTACAGTTGTCCATATGAGAAGCAGCTGGTCCTGAGGTCGACAGCCGCAGCCTTCAGTGTCTGCCCCTGCTACTTATTGATGGTCATCGTGAAGCACAGACTCACAGGAAACTGTATACGCTTGAATTGGAAAGAGTAATTGTGGGGAATCAGTGGTATACGTGGAATAAACACCATCTCGCCAGCGGCACACCCAGTGAGAATCTCTGCCTCTATAATGTGCCTCTGCAAGGATATGACTTTGAGTCGGGGTCCCATTACACAGCTTGGGCGGTGTTAAGTTCCACAAAAGCACACCGGACCCCGACTTTAAGTTTGATAAGATGGGCAGAAAGTCCACTTGCAGAGAGAGAGTTAAGGAATACTACTGAGTAGCGTCATCTAGATCTATAACGGTGTTTATAGAAGTATAAACCACTTCATTCCCTTATATTTCTGAGAGAATGCTATCGTTAATGGCAGCGGCTTGGTCATTTTTTGGTGTTAAAATGGCCCTCTCACACAACCAAGAATTCTGCTGGTGCGAGATTTGGCTGATGTCCCCATAAACAGAACGAATTAGGTCCTCTACCGTAGGGACCACTCTACAAAGCGTTTCCGGTAGGTCCACCTGGCCACTCTCCTCTGGATAAGTTCCTACTCCAATGTTTAAAAGGACTTCAGCGAATTCTTGAGCATGTGAATTCCCGCCAAGCCGTGCTCTCATGTTGACCGTCAAGCACAATCTGTGAACTTGCGGCCAGAGAGTAGAGCGTTTTAACGAAGCATTCACCTCATCAGCCCTAGTACCTCGCGTCACCACAGGCAGCGTCTGCCGAAAATCGCCGGTAAAGAGAACTGTTACCCCACCCATGATGTTGTGGTTCCTGCGGATATCTTGCAGGGTTCAGTCAACAGCCTCCACTGCCTTTCTGTTCGCCAATTTGCATTCATCCCATACAGTAAGAGAGCAGTCTCGTAGAACAGCGGGCTTGTCACTGTTTCGTGAAACGTCTCATTGCTCTCTAAGTCTATGGGAATCTTAAACATTGTGTGCGCAGTTTTGCCACCAGGGAGCAGTGTCGCGGCGATTCCGGAAGACGCTATTGCGAGGGCTATTTTTCCTCGCCTTCTGACCTCTGCAAGGATGCCTGAAGTAAGAAAGGTTTTGCCTGTTCCTCCAGGAGCATCCAAAAAGCACATTTTCCCTTGGCAGAGTTCAATGCTCTGCAGGATAATTTCGAATAGCTGTCTTTGCTCTGAGATGAATGATGAACAATGACAGACATTGCGCCCGTACTGTAGTCAGTTTCGGCGGCGTATTCACGATTAACGCGTGGTTTGGTTGTGGGGTCGGTAAACCGTACTCAACCAATGAATTGCAGCCGATCGAAACGACCATGTCTTGAAGTGAAAAAAAAACAGCTATTCAAAATGCGTTCAGCATATCAACATAGGCCCGTAAGAATCGCCAATTGGTGAGGTGTAAAATGTAAAATATCGCAATTCGTAGGTACTCAGTATTTCAAGACAATTAAAGAAGCAAAAGCAAATAGATTATAGAAAGACAACAAAGGTAACGCTTTTTTTTTTTTTTTTTCGACTGGGTGCTCGCAGGTGGGACCGAAGTACCATTTCTGCTTAACCGGGCTTAGTTGCCGGAGAGTCCCATGTGGGACTCCATTCGCCAAAGATAACGCCCGTGTCTCTACCCATAACATCACATTTTGTGAACGAAACCATAGCGCGATCTAATTCGACGTTAACGCCATCTGGTTAGGAAAGAAGGAGTATTTTAAATTAAGTTAATTATTTACAAAACTAAGTAAGCGGGAGACGTCGTCGTAAATTGGTTATATTATCCATAGGTTAAGGATAACAATACAAATAAAATTTCACGCTTTTTTGGGTTAGGGGACTCAGCAGTCAGTAAAATAAGTGGTTCAATGGCACTTTTTGCACCGATTTCAAAAAATTTTTCACTGTTAAATAGGTAAAGCACTTTTTAGCAGACAATACTTTACTAAACTACTGTTAGAAAACTACTGTTTGTGGTAGAAAGTAAAATAAATAAAAATAAATACGGAAGCAGAAAATAATCAACACAATGCACTATTGCTCACCCCTCATACTAAATAGCGTGATCATTAATTGTTTTATAACTTAAATAATCCGCTCTTTAGCGGACGTTGTTGCTAAATAACTTAATTTGTTGAAGAATGTTGAAGATGTTTTTTTTTAAAATAACAAAATGCAAAAAATAATCTAAAAACTAAGATTGGGGCTGAGATTCGATCTTAGAACAACACAATAGTGATCCACACGCCAAGCCACCAGGATGAGTAATTATTTACGCGAAACTACGAAATCAGTATTTTCATTGTTAATATCTGTCGTTTAGCTCCCTTTATATATAGCGTGATAGTTATTTTTTTAAATATTAATTTTGACGTTCTGATAAAGAATTATTTTAGTCTTTTTTAGTCTATAAATTATAACATTTCAATATATTAGCTGTAAAACATAACTTTGTAGACATTTTGTTACTCTACTCACCTCCCATGTACAAAACCGTGATGATTTGTAGCCTATAACCTGACCCGGTCTGTAACCGACATTTTTGCCAAATTTCAACTAATTCTGTTCAGTAGTATTGGCGTCATGCTCAAACATACAAACAGATAAACAGACAAACAGACAAACAGATAAACAGACAAACAGACAGAAATTCTAAAAATTATAGTTTTGGCATCAGTATCGTTCCTAGTATGCGCAGCAGTGATTTTTTTCAAAAAATATTCAATGTACAGTTTTTTCATCTCTACGATTTTATTATATGTATAGATTAGAATAGTCGGCTAGGTCGCGGGTAAGGTACGGTAAGGTAAACTAACTGAGCGTTCGCGCACTTTGGAAGGAAGATGGAAAGGGTACCGTCCCTTGTCTCCGCCACGTGGATGGTACGGGTAGCAGAACCACAGGTAGACGCTGCCTCGTGGTTGCAGCGGGTTCAGGCACGGTACGTGTCAGTAGTCAGCCGGGACGTGACCGGTATGTAGAACTCTGGCCG
Organism: Asteroscopus sphinx; assembly: GCA_949699075.1. Taxonomy (NCBI): domain Eukaryota; kingdom Metazoa; phylum Arthropoda; class Insecta; order Lepidoptera; family Noctuidae; genus Asteroscopus; species Asteroscopus sphinx. Next base: position 14,310,353 of record OX453001.1, read on the forward strand.
GAACGTAGGATTCTGGCCGGAACGTAGAAGACCAGCCAGAACTTAGAAGAACAGCCGGACACGTCATTATTACGTCATCATCATCATTTCAGCTGAAAGACGTCCACTGCTAGACATAGGCCTCCCCCAATGGGAAGGGGGATTAGCCATAATCGCCACGCTTGGCAGGTGGATTGGCGATCGCAGTTGGTTGGTTAAATACTCAGAAAACGCTGCTGCCCATCCTCTGGTGAATACCTTAGTCGCCTTTTACGACACCCATGAGAAGATATAGAGTGGTGCAATTCTTAACGTCCGGCACCACATGGAGGTATTACGCACGTTTAGGTATTAGTGACCAAATCAAAAAGTAATCGCAAGAAAATGTCATGTAATCTTTAAAACGTTACTCGCAGCATCTTCGCGTCGTCGTTGACGACCTCTGTGGTCTAGTGGTTCGAGTGTCGGACTGCTGATCACGAGGTCGTGGGTTCGATTCCCACAGGACACAAATATTTGTGTGATGCACATAAGTGTTTGTGTTGGTCTGGGTGTTTCTTATGTATCTATAAGTATGTATTTACAACAAAAAAAAGTATATAAGTATTATATCCATTGTCTAGTACCCATATCACAAGCTCTGCTTAGTTTGGGACTAGATGGTGCTGTGTAAAAAATGTCCCGAAGATATTTATTTATTTATCTTGTCTAAGACATTTGGAAGGATGTTTCGAGATAGAACCACTCCGGAATCGTACGCAGGAAATTAACTGGAAGCTTGGTGCTAATCTGAGGAAGCAATATACGGCTTTAACGCCGATGTCGCCTTCTTTAATTACTGCAAATCCGACGCAACGCTTGATTAAACTATTTCCGAACAAATTAAGTGAGGCAACGGGGCCACGCTTCACAAAATGGGACTCAATAAAGTTGTAGATGTGTTACGTGCTGTAGCAGGCGATAATTAGGTTCCAACGCCATTACTTTACGCGTTTTACTTAAATTGTATTATTACAGTCTTATAGAAGATTTTTTGCGAGAATCTATATTTCTATAGATACTTATTACTTACTAGCTGTACCCGTGGCTTTGCTCACGTTATCTAAACAACTAACTTTTAAATAAGTCAAATTTCAAAGATAATGGACAAATGATAGCAATAATTAATTTGTTGGCATTATTTTTTTCTAGCGCTGGGCGCAAAGTCAAAGACTAAAACGTAAACCGAGATTCTAGGCCACAAACAAATTTTGAGCATAAGTTACAAAAATAATACAGAATGATGTGAATGTATACAATAAAACGCCTTTTTACAAAACCTTCAGCAGCCAAAATGTACAGAGTAATGGCTGGTGACGCGAGAGCAAGCGACGTACAGTTGTCCATATGAGAAGCAGCTGGTCCTGAGGTCGACAGCCGCAGCCTTCAGTGTCTGCCCCTGCTACTTATTGATGGTCATCGTGAAGCACAGACTCACAGGAAACTGTATACGCTTGAATTGGAAAGAGTAATTTTGGGGAATCAGTGGTATACGTGGAATAAACACCATCTCGCCAGCGGCACACCCAGTGAGAATCTCTGCCTCTATAATGTGCCTCTGCAAGGATATGACTTTGAGTCGGGGTCCCATTACACAGCTTGGGCGGTGTTAAGTTCCACAAAAGCACACCGGACCCCGACTTTAAGTTTGATAAGATGGGCAGAAAGTCCACTTGCAGAGAGAGAGTTAAGGAATACTACTGAGTAGCGTCATCTAGATCTATAACGGTGTTTATAGAAGTATAAACCACTTCATTCCCTTATATTTCTGAGAGAATGCTATCGTTAATGGCAGCGGCTTGGTCATTTTTTGGTGTTAAAATGGCCCTCTCACACAACCAAGAATTCTGCTGGTGCGAGATTTGGCTGATGTCCCCATAAACAGAACGAATTAGGTCCTCTACCGTAGGGACCACTCTACAAAGCGTTTCCGGTAGGTCCACCTGGCCACTCTCCTCTGGATAAGTTCCTACTCCAATGTTTAAAAGGACTTCAGCGAATTCTTGAGCATGTGAATTCCCGCCAAGCCGTGCTCTCATGTTGACCGTCAAGCACAATCTGTGAACTTGCGGCCAGAGAGTAGAGCGTTTTAACGAAGCATTCACCTCATCAGCCCTAGTACCTCGCGTCACCACAGGCAGCGTCTGCCGAAAATCGCCGGTAAAGAGAACTGTTACCCCACCCATGATGTTGTGGTTCCTGCGGATATCTTGCAGGGTTCAGTCAACATCCTCCACTGCCTTTCTGTTCGCCAATTTGCATTCATCCCATACAGTAAGAGAGCAGTCTCGTAGAACAGCGGGCTTGTCACTGTTTCGTGAAACGTCTCATTGCTCTCTAAGTCTATGGGAATCTTAAACATTGTGTGCGCAGTTTTGCCACCATGGAGCAGTCTCGCGGCGATTCCGGAAGACGCTATTGCGAGGGCTATTTTTCCTCGCCTTCTGACCTCTGCAAGGATGCCTGAAGTAAGAAAGGTTTTGCCTGTTCCTCCAGGAGCATCCAAAAAGCACATTTTCCCTTGGCAGAGTTCAATGCTCTGCAGGATAATTTCGAATAGCTGTCTTTGCTCTGAGATGAATGATGAACAATGACAGACATTGCGCCCGTACTGTAGTCAGTTTCGGCGGCGTATTCACGATTAACGCGTGGTTTGGTTGTGGGGTCGGTAAACCGTACTCAACCAATGAATTGCAGCCGATCGAAACGACCATGTCTTGAAGTGAAAAAAAAACAGCTATTCAAAATGCGTTCAGCATATCAACATAGGCCCGTAAGAATCGCCAATTGGTGAGGTGTAAAATGTAAAATATCGCAATTCGTAGGTACTCAGTATTTCAAGACAATTAAAGAAGCAAAAGCAAATAGATTATAGAAAGACAACAAAGGTAACGCTTTTTTTTTTTTTTTTTCGACTGGGTGCTCGCAGGTGGGACCGAAGTACCATTTCTGCTTAACCGGGCTTAGTTGCCGGAGAGTCCCATGTGGGACTCCATTCGCCAAAGATAACGCCCGTGTCTCTACCCATAACATCACATTTTGTGAACGAAACCATAGCGCGATCTAATTCGACGTTAACGCCATCTGGTTAGGAAAGAAGGAGTATTTTAAATTAAGTTAATTATTTACAAAACTAAGTAAGCGGGAGACGTCGTCGTAAATTGGTTATATTATCCATAGGTTAAGGATAACAATACAAATAAAATTTCACGCTTTTTTGGGTTAGGGGACTCAGCAGTCAGTAAAATAAGTGGTTCAATGGCACTTTTTGCACCGATTTCAAAAAATTTTTCACTGTTAAATAGGTAAAGCACTTTTTAGCAGACAATACTTTACTAAACTACTGTTAGAAAACTACTGTTTGTGGTAGAAAGTAAAATAAATAAAAATAAATACGGAAGCAGAAAATAATCAACACAATGCACTATTGCTCACCCCTCATACTAAATAGCGTGATCATTAATTGTTTTATAACTTAAATAATCCGCTCTTTAGCGGACGTTGTTGCTAAATAACTTAATTTGTTGAAGAATGTTGAAGATGTTTTTTTTTAAAATAACAAAATGCAAAAAATAATCTAAAAACTAAGATTGGGGCTGAGATTCGATCTTAGAACAACACAATAGTGATCCACACGCCAAGCCACCAGGATGAGTAATTATTTACGCGAAACTACGAAATCAGTATTTTCATTGTTAATATCTGTCGTTTAGCTCCCTTTATATATAGCGTGATAGTTATTTTTTTAAATATTAATTTTGACGTTCTGATAAAGAATTATTTTAGTCTTTTTTAGTCTATAAATTATAACATTTCAATATATTAGCTGTAAAACATAACTTTGTAGACATTTTGTTACTCTACTCACCTCCCATGTACAAAAGCGTGATGATTTGTAGCCTATAACCTGACCCGGTCTGTAACCGACATTTTTGCCAAATTTCAACTAATTCTGTTCAGTAGTATTGGCGTCATGCTCAAACATACAAACAGATAAACAGACAAACAGACAAACAGATAAACAGACAAACAGACAGAAATTCTAAAAATTATAGTTTTGGCATCAGTATCGTTCCTAGTATGCGCAGCAGTGATTTTTTTCAAAAAATATTCAATGTACAGTTTTTTCATCTCTACGATTTTATTATATGTATAGATAATTACTTATCCTTCTCCTACTAATCTTCTTATATATAAAAATCTCGTGTCACGGTGTTTGTGGTCGTACTCCTCCAAAACGGCTCAACCGATTTTCATGAAATTTTTGAAGTATATTTGGTAGGTATGAGAATAGGTTGTAAAGTATATTTCATACCGCTAGGTGATTAAGGTGTCCCTTTCCAATTTATATGGCAGAACAACGTCTGCCGGGTCACCTAGTTAATATTATAAATGTGAAAGTTTGTGAAGATGTTTGGATGTTTGTTACTCAATTACGCTGTAAGGGCTGAACGGATTTGGATGAAATTTGGCATACAGATAGAACATAACTTGGATTAACATAGGTAATTATATACTAACATACGTATTTGTTTTTATAACTCAGCAACCTGAAGAGGATCTTGGTTTCTGACAGCAAATCCTATTGTTGTACATATACTAGTTTATTTTAAAAAACAGCAAGCCTTGATAGACAAGCTGCTTTTTTCGTACAGTACAGTTCTATGATTTACGGTTCCTGTTTAATTGACGACGCTGTATGAATATTGGGTTGATTGATAAGTAGGTATATGAATGAACACGTTCTCTGCCCACCACTCCGTCTGGAGTCGCAAATTGTCTCTTACAACACATCCACGCGTAATGGAGTCACACGACCTATGCATGTTTGATAGGGAATATTTTCTCTGGACTTCTGAGTTCGGCGTGTGTTTTATTTTGTATGTGTGGATACGAAAGTTATTTAAAAAAACAGTGGATTTACAATCACATGAGACTTTCCATCTTCATGTCTCAGTTTGGCAAACCGACTTGCAGTACCATTTAGGTAACAGCCTAGGTGGTATTGAAGTTGTTATGGGCAAAGGTAACCGCTTAACATCAGGTGGGCCTTTAGCTCGTTTCGCCATCCTATACTATAAAAAAAAATGATTTGACTTTTATGATGGCATCTGTATTCTGAGCATGATTGACAGAGAAGGGTTCTAACAGATAACTGAATAATCAAAATTAGTATAAAGATTGACGACCTCTTTGGTCTAGTGGTTCGAGTTTCGGACTGCTGATCACGAGGTCGTGGTTTCGATTCCCACAGAGACACAAATATTTGTGTGATGAACATGAGTGTTTGTGTTGGTCTGGTTGTTTCTTATGTATTATAAGTATGTATTTACAAAAAAAAAAAGTATATAAGTATTATATCCATTGTCTAGTACCCATAGCACAAGCTCTGCTTAGTTTGGGACTAGATGGTGATGTGTTAAAATGTCCCAAAAATATTTATTTATTTATAGGGTGAAATGAAAAAATAATTTGAAATTAGTTTACTTGAAAACGTAATCAAAATCGATTATATCCATTATTTACAAAGATTAACAATTTTACAAGAACATTGAAGACAAACAATCTGCACAATAAGTAACACAAGATTAAGCATTGTTTTCAATCAATTAATCCTTCAATCAATCCGTCAGCACTTAGCAGTCAAAACGTAGTTAAAATTAGTCGTAATCGCTTGAAACCATTTGTTACAAAACGTATTCGATTTATTAAGGGACTCTTCATATTTCTTGTTGATGTGTGCCTGGGAGCGGTTTGTTTATTTCCGCTGGTGAGAGAGGTACATCCGTTGCGGTTTGGTCATTGGTGGCTTGATGTAGGTAGGGTGGTATGCCACTCGTCAAATGTCTTTGTCCAATCGAATTTCTTTGATGATCAGTGTTAAAATATACCTATACAACATTTGATGAAAATCATCCAATTTCTTCAATTCAATTTTGTTATGTGTTTTATCCAATTTCTTTGATCAAAGTCACATTGGACAAAGAAATTTGACCAGTGGCATACCACCCTTATGTATGTATGCATCGGGCTGTAAGTTGCCGATGTGGGCTGGCCTTGCATTGTATAGGTTTTCCTTGCAACGCGGGGTCAGCTTGTGCTGGAGTTGTGTAGCTTGATGTGCGTACCATTACTTCACTTCACTTTAAGTTAGAAGTTAGTTGCTAGTAAAGCAATATGAACCAAAATAAAAACGAGCGCTAATCCCGCCGACAAACTGTTACACAGTTTGGCGGGTTTATACAATGTATAAAAATGTTTTAATCCTGAATAAATGATTTATTTATTTATTTATAAGAATCTGAAGGTATTTTGACTGACATCAACTAATTTAAAAAATGCCTGGGAAAACGACTGTAATTCAGAGTAGTAATAGCAGAGCGTGAAAGAGCTCGTCCGGGGAAGTACTAACCATACTATATAGTATTATAGTATATTATCTGTGACCGTACCTATTTCTGCCGCCAAAAAGTAATGTTTGCATTGCTGTTTCGTTGCAAGGGGTACGGGTGTCAGTGAAATTACAGTCGCATTGAGACTTTCCATCTTTCTTTATTTTTAAATCGAAGTTTGGCGAACGCCATTTGCAATACCACTTAGGCAACAACCTAGGTGCTATTGCAATTGCTATGGGCAAAGGTAATCGCTTAACATCAGGTGGGCCTTTAGCTCATTTTGACATACTATACCATAAATTAATCATGTCATTTATTTTATTGGGCATATTTTCAAATTAAACTCGGTTCCTAATTTCCCAACAGGAAATTTCATGCTTTTAATGCTTTTAAGTCAGACTAAGGAACCGGATCCTGAAATTCACGCTTACGTGGCTTGTGATCACAAGAGTCTAGACCAGCGTTTCCCAACTGTTTTTGACGGCGGACCCATTGGAGATAGAAAATGATGGATGACCCTTGAAAACAAAAAATGTACGAAATTGTAATAACTATTATTGACTTTTTTTATTATATTTATGTGGCCTGTAGACCCTACGTTGGGAAACAATGATCTACTAGACCAATGCTCGCTTATTTTAATAAAATAGACGTAAATAATGCAAGGCATTACAAAAAGGAAGCTGAAAAAATATGGCCCCATGTACCTACTAGCTAAGCTATAAATAAGAACGATTGGTTACTTCCTCACAGGAAGTGAGCCGACTTTAGAATCACGAAATGACTTCCATTGTGCGTTTGTCACTAAATACAGTCGTAAATACGCCTTTATCTGCACTTATCGACAGTTATAGGTGCAATAACGAAGTAAGTGACTATAATATGCTACTGTACTTTACTATAGAACTTACAGACAATGTCAATTTATGTCAATAATACATGGCAGTTATTTCAGTGAAATTAATAAAAAAAATTAAACCCCTTGTTTCTCTGTTTTGTCCGCGAACTCGGCCCTTAAACGCCTAAACAACGGTCTAAACAGAATTTATACGCAAATTGCAAGATACCTATTAGTACAGTCGACAGCATGACAGTGGTAACACTTCAATTCAAAAATCGCCCTTACTGCTTACGAAATAAAGATGCTGCTAATGTCAAAGTGTTACCACCGACGTGCGGTTGACCGTACAATTGAAGAAAAAAAATACTTTATCAAGACGAGGGTAGTCTACGGAGTGTGAGGCAAAACGTTTCGTCTGTTTCATGTTATGACACTTATATTATGACTTTGACTAGGTACTATTAATTGTTTTCGCTTTTTTGGTCTCAAACATGAGTTGATCTCGCAACTATATCGTCAATTAGGTATTGTTGAATGTTAATAATATTAAAGTGTGAAAGCTAATAATATGTAAATTATTTATTCATTATTTAATTCCATTGTAGTTCAAAAGTATTGTAATATAACATTGTCAAATATCATATAACTCGCTTAAAAATAAATGAATGATGAATTTGTATGCCAGTACCTGGTGGAACATGTATTAGTTAATAAAAAAAGTTTGTAACACCTTATTGTACCATGTTTGATGCAAATAAAGAAATACTATACTATTTCGCACTAATGTGTTTCTTTGGTCGGCTGGTCTCGTCAGTTCATCAGTCTTGGTTGACTGAAACCGCTCGTATACCCAATCAAATTGGAAATTCACTATGTTTACACTAGGTTTTTACTGGTATACCTATATTGCATTATTAAGGAGATTATAAGTAAGCGGAGTCTGTTTAGAATTGATTGTACCCATTATTTACAAATATTAGCAGTTTTACAAGAACATTGTAACGCAGCCAGGGTAGCCCCTTTTTTGGGGAAATCCTCACGGATGCACTCCGCCGGGAGAGACGAAGCCAATTTAGGACTCTTAACGACTAAAATAACCACGGTGTTCCTTTTAATACCTTTGGCTGGGGGCGTAGGGTGTGCTCTGCATACTCCTCCCACCCCCGGCAGGTACTGTAAGACCACCCACTATTAAGGATAGCCTCTTTCCCCGTGCAGTAGCCTAACGTCAGTCGCACCTTTCACCTGATAGGCGCGCTCGGAACACAACGCATCACCGTTACGGGTCCTGACTGGTCGGGGGGTGACCTGCCCCGAGTTCGAAGCCTGTATGCCCACTCCTAAGGTGGCTGGAGGTCATTATACGCCTTCTTGCGGCGACCGGTCCGTTTCCTGCGGACCACCAGCAGAGTCTCTTACTCTCCGCCGCCTTCTTTTTGACCATTAACTCTTCGCTGAAGGAGATGACGCCTTCCGAAGCGCTCTTACTCGCTACCACGGAAAAAACCACGGCTGGAAGCGAGAGAGGGCACGCCACCAGTCATCAGAGCAGCTCCCGCCGTGATGGCATTCGGGTACTGGCTCTCTGGGTTGCCTTACCCCTTAGGTACGTCACTGCTGTCTATAATAGCAATCACTTATTAATTAGTTCTAACAAGTTTTATAAGTATTAAATTCAGAACCTAGTGATGTAAACTTTTTAAATATAATGTCACAGGTACACGGTTAAACGGGTCAACCAAACTGATTGTTATACCATATATACCATATATGTTGGTTTTGGTACTTGGTCTACTTTTTAATTAAGATAAAAGATGAAGTGAATAATTTTCCCCAGACCTATGGAAAATATATTTCATAAGTCTGCTATGCTATGCCGTTTTCGTGGAAATCAAATTCGTAGAAAACACAACTACTTAAATGTTGACAAATCTAACAACTTACTGTGAAACACTATAATGGGCTGTCTACAGCAATTACGACTGTAATTGCTATATTATCAATTATTCAGAATCGTAGATCGGATAGATTGACGCTTCGATATATCGTAATAATGACATTGAACACCACCATCAAAACGATTCGTTTTCATGTGAAATAACATATCTATAGCTAGGCAATGAGCTTATTTACATAGTAAAGCGCTTGGCCCTTTAATAACAACCAACACTGTTACAACATTAATGTTTCTCTTCCATTACTAAATATAATGCTTGTTTGACGTGATTCCGACTAATGTTCTATTTTTTTCATTTATCCTTCGTGCTGTCACTACTAAAAGCTTGAAATGTATGAGATCTAAAGATAAATTGGTCATGAGATTATGGCGCGACAGAAACTGCAGTTGTAGTGGTATACCCATCACCACCGTCTTCTTGGTCAGGCATAACTGCGTCGTGTGACCAGAAACTAGTCAAATAGGTTTACGCCCACATCATCATCATCATCATCATTTCAGCCGGAAGATGTCCACTGCTGGACACAGGCCTCCCAATGCCCACATATCAGTGGTAAGAAGCTTATTTTGTGGAATAGCCTTATAAATATCTTGCCAATGTTGGCGTTGAGTGTCGAATCGTAAGGTTTCCTTCTTTCATGGTCGAGGTTACTGAAATAACTTAAAACCTCTTAAGGGGTTATTGTACTCATCAGTATGAACAACTTTTACTATGGAACCAACCGTGAAATCGCGAACAAAAATCAGCAGATTCCTATATTTTTTCGATTCGTGTAGGTAAACACAAATGTAGGGATCAGCAGTTTTTTTTTGTCGCGATTCTTCGATGAGGTATATTTGATCGAAGTCGCGATTTCAGAATTTGTCCCACAGTATAAGTTGTTCATACTGATGAGAACAATGACCCCTTAAGAGGTATTAAGTTATTTCGATAACACGTTGTATAGCTGTACTGTATAGGTACAGTAGGCTATAATCTCATTGTTAGTAACCTACATTGTTTTCACACAAATGTCACCATTACATTGCGCATTGTTACAAACATTTATGATTTGAAAAGAGAGAGTTTCTAGCCGGGTCTTCTCCATAGGACCAACTTTTTGGAACTGTGCAACTAAATTAATAACGTTCCAAAAGTGTATGTAAATGCCTCTTTGAAATAGAAGCTTTATTTTAATCCGCCATGAAAAACATCCATCACGGTCTATTCTAAGAAAAGAAGGAAGTATAATATTACCACTCTATATTATATTTCATCAATTTCCTTGTTTCAAGACAGTTGATTCGATTTTCTGTTACCTGCTATAAAAATATTTTACTCCTCGTTTAGTTATGTTTTCATTTGGTGTAGCATTATAAGAGTAACTGTTGCCTACAGTGAAGGTAATTTTGCTATGTGCGATGAGCTACATAAACAAGTTAGTAGTGAGTGAGCGAGCTCTCCACCCTCTCTCTTCTCATGGGTGTCGTAAAAGGCGACTAAGGGATTCACCAGAGGATGGGCAGCAGCGTTCTCTGAGTATTTAAACAACCAACTGCGATCGCCAACCCGCCTGCCAAGCGTGGCGATTATGGCATATCCCCCCCCCCTTGGGGGAGGCCTTTGTCCAGCAGTGGACGTCTTTCGGCTGAAATGAATGAATGAATGAGCGAGCTCTGTAGATAACAAGATTAACCGGAGAAAAACGTGAGTTATTGATATAGCTCGCAGTATCAGCAAGCTGAAGTGGTAGTGGGCTGATTATGTCTGTCAATGGAACAATGGCCATTTGACCGTGATGGAGCAGACGAGTCATGGAGTGGATACCGCGAATCGGGAAACGCAGCGTACTGCGTAGGATGTCCAGATGGACTGACGACCTGAAAAGGCTGCTGCGATGGGCTAGATGCAGGGAACCGGAGGACCCAATGCTGTGGCGCAATTTGTCATGCGAGCGCCCTATGATGTATAAATTGTTTTAATAAAAAGCCTTAGTTGGTTTACAACTTTAACAAAAATGGTGCTGTTTTTTTATCTTAATTAATTTCATGAAGTAATTTCTGTTTGCTAAAGAAACCGTATCTATCTTTCCACGACGCAAAGCGGGGCGAGAAAGCGGCGCGGCGCGAGAAACTTCGTCCAACTGAAGATATTTTGAACAAACTTTACGTTAAGTATTACTAAGTCATCTTCAGATCTGACTTGAATTTACACCTATAACTAAAAGTCTTTCACGGTCAAAAAGGCCAGATGGTAATGATTTAGCTTTCTGGAAAATACTGATGTTCTCCCGTAACACACACACATAATTCTAATCGTTCATTTATACTGTCCCATTGCTGGGCACAGGCCTTTTCTCACTATGAGGTTTAAGGCCTTAGTCCACCACGCTAGCCTAGTGCGTGTTGGCGACACTATTGACACTATCGATAACATTTTGGAGCACTCTCAGGCGAGCAGGATTCCTCACAATGTTTTCCTTCACCGTTAGAGGAAGTGATAATCAAATTCTGATCCACATATGAATTTTGAAACGGAGGGAAGGGCTACCTCTAAGTGACGGTACCACTATACGGAACACCCCCCGGGGCTCAGATGTTAAGAAAAACGTCTTTGAAAATTTTACCAGTGTAGCCTTAAAATTATGGTATTAATCAGTGAACTTTTACTACATCAGCACTTTTCCGTAGCAACTTTGGGATTGCAACGTCTCCGGTGCGTCTCATCTCTGCTGCTTCGGCTTATTGGTCGCCCTCGGCGACAACTGCGACGGGCCTCAGCCACTACGGCTCGCACGCGTGCCTGTGCTTTGTTACAGCTGGCGGAGGCTGCTCTCCCTACGGGCCTCCACTTTCATAGAAACGCTCTAGGGGTAGGGCTGACAAGTACCACGTCGAGTCGGGGTTGGCTGATTCGATTCTGCAACATAGTCAAACCTAACCTATCCTATTCGGGGTTAGCCAATTCGGTTCTTTAAGGAACGTCATGTGACATAAAATGAAAAAAACAACATTAATATGACATAACATTATTTGACGACGTCTGTGGTCTACTGGTTCGAGGTTCGGACTGCTGATTACGAGTTTCGATTCCCACAGGACACAAATATTTGTGTGATAATCATTAGTGTTTGTGTTGGCCTGGGTGTTTCTTATGTATTATAAGTATGTATTTACAAATAAAAAGTATATAAGTAAGTATAATATCCATTGTCTAGTACCATAGCACAAGCTCTGCTTAGTTTGGGACTAGATGGTGCTATGTAAAAATGTCTCAAAAATATTCATTATTATTTATTATATGTTTTGGTCAATTTGCCAAATTGTTGTCATTACGCTCAAACAAAATGGTGATTTACGTTCCATTCTACTAAGACATAAAGAAAACACGATCTATTACACTACCTTTAAAAGAAAAAGTGTTCCATTTCACGTATTTAAAACACGTATAAATAAATAAAAACCGGCCAAGTGTGAGTCGGACTCACTCAGTAAGGGTCCCGTACCACCCATCGACCTGATAGCCCATATAAACTGATTTAATTTACGAGAGTTTATCAAAAGACATCAAAAATGCATGTTTTTCGAGGTTTCTTGTATGGGGACCCCCTTTGGTTTTAGACTTTATTATTATATAGGTTTTTATTATTTGTCGTGATACACCTCATAGCAACACATTTTCTGAGAAAATTTCAACCAGTTACCTATTACCGTTCAAAAGATACAGCCCTGTGACAGACAGACGGACGGACGGACGGACGGACGGACGGATAGCGTAGCGAGAGTAATAGGGTCCCGTTTGGCACCCTTCGGGTACGGAACCCTAAAAACTAGTCTGTGCGGGGGGAGAGGGGTCTCATGAGATAGGGAAAATCTATTCCTACATGACCCAATACCAAGATACCCCAAATTTAGCGGGGCCATTTCTAATGCCAATTCAGGGCGCCTATGACAACAATTAAAAACCACAAAATCTACTTTTCTTCCCAGTAGCAGCCCGGAGTATGGATTAGTGCCCGGTTAATGGCAATAGGCTCGCCCGCTATTACATGGGACTATTACATAACTGGCGAAATGTGGGTGTACTATACAGATACACCTCTGCCTACCCCTTCGGGGAAATACAGGCGTGATGTTATGTTATGTTAAATCTACTTTGCCATGGATATTCAGATCAACCATTGAAATGTTTCGTTTCAGCGGCGAAACGATATGTTAATATGTTTTTGGCACTCTTGATCAAGACGTATACGAATATCCGTATGTATAATTAATTTTAACCAAGTTTTCCATGCCAAAGGCCCGTTAGGTCAAATTACCTAAAACCCATTATAGAAACACGCAAGGCGCAATGCTTCGCCCCCTTGTTTTACTTTGCATACAAAACTGTAACAAAGTACAATCACCCTTACGTCAAAATACAATCCCGCGACTCACAATGCGGGGTATTTCTGCAAAGGATAATTTATTTCCCTCTGCACTTATTTCTCACATAAATCAAAGCAAGTGAAACACTGACAATTCAAATGTAATCTGAATTTCTAACCATTCTTTTCTTGAATTTTAATTCCTACCAACTCACTCAAAAGCACATAACTTTTATTTAGTGCCGTTCTCGAGTGAACAATATAGTTTTTCTTATTTAAAATGAAATGTCTACAATGCAGACAGTTCCGTGAAATGATATGAAAGAAAATAATATAAGTGAATGCGAGCCTTTTCAGAATAGGACTCACCGTAATACCAAGTCAACGAAACGCTACCTCATCTCTTATTCAAAATAATGTGCCGCTAAAAATATGACCCAATTAATAAATATTTAAACACTTACAACAACTCATTTTGAAAACCATTATCACGTAAATAATGCTTATCAAATTTAGTTCAGTAGGAGAGAGTGTTTAAATATTTATCAATAACTATTTTGGGTACATTTAAGTATTATTTTTCGGTCGAATACACTTAGCAAAGTGCCACGGATTTCATAAATATATGATTTCAAATGCGATAAGAGGAAATGAAAATTGGAAATTGCCGTGTAAAATAATATAGTTCACTTGTTTGATAACAACTAAAATGTATTTTTTCACGAGGTTTTCGACTGCGCGCTGCTAATAATGTCGAGCCTCGTGATATTGTTTATAGGTAAGTGTTCCATATGTATGCTGGGTCTGAAATCGAATACTTTTAAATAATGTGTAACTTATATTTCATTAAAATATCTCTAAATCCCTTACAGCCATGATAGCAATGATAGTTCCATTAAATAAAGTAGTAGATAGCGCTTCCTCTTCAGCCATAGACTTAAATAAAATTTTGGAACTGGTACAACAACAACAAAATACAGGAAGCAAAAAACAACATAGACTACAACTTCGCCAAGATTATTCTGATTCTGATTCCGATCCCAACGATTATTTATCTGATTTAGATACATCATATGACAGTGACAATAATCGCTATGCAAGGTTAAGAAAAGAAAAAATAATTGATTTAATAGAAAAAGTTGCAAATGATAAAGGTAATAAAGTTAAAAATGACGAACGCACTACGTATAGTAAGGTAAAACCAAACTACGGGCAGAATAATTTTGTAAGACTTGGTAAAAAGTTTGATAATTCTCAGAGTAATAAAAATGTTGAAACACAGATTTTGGAGCAACTATTGTCTAAAGGTATACATGATGAACGTAAAACAAAACCAAGAGGTGAAAATTCTCAGAGTAATAAAAATGTTGAAACTCAGATTTTAGAGCAATTATTGGCTAAAGGTATTATTAATGATGAACGTAAAACTAAACCAAGAGGTGATAATTCACAGAGTAATGAAAATATTGAAACTCAGATTTTGGAGCAACTATTTTCTAAAGGTATTGTTAATGATGAACGTAAAACTAAACCAAGAGGTGATAATTCTCAGAGTAATAAAAATTTTGAAACTCAAATTTTGGAGCAACTGTTGTCTAAAGGTATAAATAATGAAGAACGTAAAACCAAACCAAGAGGCGAATTTCAGAAAAAGAGACTCAAACCTAACCGTTTAACTGGTGCTAAGAATATAGACATAAAGGAGTATAATAGAAATGACGATGCTCCTGGTCTCGAAGATTATTCAAAAGTATATATAGTTTTAAATCCTCAAGCAGTTAAAAATAGCAAAAATAAGAATTCACTTAATGATTTGTAAGTAATTGAAATAAATCAAGCTCTGTACTACATTGTTTTAGTAATATTTTACATGTATGAGTGTTGCTGTAGCAATCACGACGCTGTGGCTGGAATTTGAATAAAAGTCACGGTCGATGGCGACTTTTACAGATAAATGTGCTTCCGCACTAAATTCTCTGTCGAATGACTGTTGAATACAAGAGAATTTTTTATTTTATTTTTGTTTGTAATAGAAATCTGAGGGACCCACGTCCCGAATAACATTGATGATAATCAATGTTATATTTTGGATGAGGTAGATTATAGAAAAAGATATCTCAATTTCAAGTGCACATCGTATAAAAAGTATTATTTTTAGGGTATCAAAGGTACTCGCTTTGTCTTCTCCAACATCAAAAAAGGATCGTCAAGGCAAAAGGAAGCCACGTCGCTATAAAGGATTTGTTGTAAACGAGGATCATCTGTCGAGGCGATCAAGACGGGAATCCAAAGAGAGTGAGTATAAACGGCTGCGGTAATATGAAGCAATTTATCATTGTCCTGGGGACTAATTCTACAAATTTTGAGCCTACCATGTTTCGATTCACATTTGATTCAGTTTAATTTTGGTCGCCATTAATTAAATATCCACAAATACATTCTGCTTATTTTATTATTTTTAACGCATTTACGCATGCGAAGCGAAATCTAACGATTTAAATTGTGGAAAGAAAATTCGCTCACGAGCAGGATTCGAACCTGCGACTCCTGGCTCAGTACGCCAGTGCTTTAGCCACTAAGCTACCATGAACACTGCTCGTGGTACCGAAATTCTCATCCACTTGGTACGTCTTTGGTATCGCTGACGTCACCCAAAGACGTACGGTACGTTCACGGTAGCTTAGTGGCTAAAGCACTGGCGTACCGAGCCAGGAGTCGCAAATTCGAATCTTGCTCGTGAGCGATTTTTTCTTTCCACAATTTAAATCGATACATTCCGCTATTTGGTCAAACAAATCTAAACTTAGATCGATCGTTGGCTAAACCATTGGGACTTGTTGGCTGCAAGTTGGATCCTTGGTCATTAGTAGAATACAAAAATGACAAAAGCTGGATGGATATGGTTTGACTACGATAAAAAATGCTGGTAGAATTCTTCTTCTTCTTCTTCTATCGTGTCGACATGAGCTACATAATGATAATAGCTCATGCCGTGGGGAAAAGATTAGCCAGTCAGCAGGTTGGTAGCGGGGCTGACTGCCCAGGCTGCGCCGAACGATCAATTAAATATCGTCGCTCGTGGAGGCTCTTTTAATGCACCCCAAATAGCAATAAATAGGTAAAATTTGCCCCTTGATATGGTTCAAATTTGCCCCTTGATATGGTTCAAATGTGTTAAAAAAAAATACGAATGAAAATGAAATGAAAATTTGTTAATAAATATTTTTTCTTTCTATCTTTTTCTTCTTTAGCTACAACCTGCCTAACAATATTGCACATTGCGTGTTCACTTCTACAAGTTGGCTTTTTCACATGTCACTTGGTTATAATTAATGGCTGTTAGTAACAAGTAACATAATTGATTAATGGCCTGTAACTTTAACATGTGATATAACAAGTTCACTATAAAACCTTCTGTCACTTTGATGTATGATGCAAAATATATTATTTATTTAATATCAAGCGCATCAGCGTACGGTCAACCGCATGTCAGCCGATTGCAGTATCGCCTTATCTAGAGGTAACAAACTGAAAAATGGGTGCAGACTGCGAATTCGTGACCGACAATAAAATATCATAACGATTAGCTTTGCCTGTCTAAATCAGAGTAGGTACAGCGCGGCGGACCGCATGTCAGTGGTAATAGTTTGACATTATCAATAATAATAAATATTTGGGACATTTTATACAGCACCATCAAACCCAAACCCAAACCAAACCAAACTAAGCAAAGCTTGTGCTATGGGTACTAGACAATGGATATTATACTTATATACTATTTTTTTTGTAAATACATAGGTACTTATAATATAATACATAAGAAACACCCAGACCAACACAAACACATAAGTTCATTCATCACATAAATGTTTGTGTCCTGTGGGAATCGAACCCACGACCTTGTGATCAGCAGTCCGACACTCGAACCACTAGACCACAGACGTCTATAGTCGACGTCAAGTGTTGCCACTAATGTGCAGTCGACTGTACCTTTTCAGGGTTCCGTGCCCAAAGGGTGCTAACGGGACCCTATTACTCTCGCTACGCTGTCCGTCCGTCTGTCTGTCATAGGGCTGTATCTTTGTAACGGTAATAGATAACCAGTTGAAATGTCACAGAATATGTGTTACAATGATGCCTATCACGACAAATACTAAAAATAAAAATAAAGTATAAACCAAACGGGGTCCTCATACAAGAAACCTCGAAAAACATGCATTTTTTTCAACGTTTTTGTTCCTGCTCTATCTTCAAAACGGTAATACATAACAGCGTCAAACTTAATCTGATTATAGTGCATACTATGTAGTTTAGCAACAAATACTAAAAACAGGGCAAACATAAAAATAGTGGTGGTATATACGTAAGGAAGAGATGAAAAATTTCACATTTCGCGTACGTTCGTTGATGTCTTTTGATAAAATCTCGTAAATTAAATCAGTTTCTAAGGGGTATCAGGTCGATGGGTGGTACGGAACCCTTACTGCGTGAGTCTGACTCAAACTTGGCCGGTTTTAATAAAATATGAAGAATATTGTGTATGAGTAAGCCATTTTTCCTTAATTTTATGTTTTGTGTTGCAGTGTACGCTCCAAGAGATTCATTAGCTGACGATTATAACACGAAAAAGCGTTCGAGACATTCAGGCGGCGGCGCCGGCGGACATACTGCCATACCATATATACGAAACAGAGGAGACATCTACGAGAGGGACAATTAAATTAAACGTTTTGTTTCCTAATTATATAAATTACATTTGTATGTACCGTATTGTGTGTAAAAAGATAAGATTTTTTTATGTTTCTCCGTTATTAAGTGTGTAAGAAAGAAACACCGTAATTACAATCTTACGGTTTGATTTTTTACATAACACATAACATCACGCCTGTATTTCCCCGAAGGTGAGTTCCAGAGGTGTGTAGTACACCCACATTTCGCCAGTTATGTTGTAGTCCCATGTAAAAGGGGGCGAGCCTATTGTCATTCATCATCATCATCATCATTTCAGCCGAAAGACTTCCACTGCTGGACACAAGCCTCCCCCAAGCACCGCCACAACGACCATGCCATTAACCGGGCACAAATCCAGACTCCAGGCTGCTACTGAGAATTTCCTAATGAAAAAACCCAATAACACTTTGCCCGACCCGGGAATCGAACCCAGGACCCCACGCTCAGCAGTCGCGCTTGCGACCACTAAACCAACGAGGCAGTCGAGTTTGATTTGTTATTGTGTTTGAAAAGCTTCAAACTTGTTAGAATAGGAAAATACAAAGAAAAAAAAGAAAAAAAAAAGACAAAAACAAAATACTAAGAGGTATATGTAAAATCATTGAATAAAATGAAAATTGTTTACAAGTACATTGGTGACTCAGCCACATTTTTTACAGCCTATTTTTAGATGAAATTTTACTATTAATTAATAAAAAATATAAATAAAATATCCACTTATACTGCTGACCATACTATTCAAGACGGAGAATCATACAACTCTAAAAAGAACTAAAGGAAAAGGCCTTACCTTCGCTTGAAATTCTTAGTTTTTATATAAACGTGTGCAAAGGTCTAGGTGTGTTTATTTCCTGCCAATCTAAACAAGGCTAATACTAGGCAGAAGGTACTTATTCATGGGAAACGAGGAGCAATTTCCAGAGCAATCCTGTTTAATGACGTTGTTTAAAATAAACCCATTTATTTCGTAACTAGATTTCGCGCCGCAAAACTTTTCTGCGCTTTTTAGGAATAATTTTGCGTTGCGGGATGAAATATAGCTGTCATGGCCGATAGGTATTAGTTGTGCACCTGCTTACTTTTCAACAAAGTTTATACGCAAAAAGATGGAGGGTTACCAAAATATTCCCACATCATATGAATGCGAAAAGTTTGCGTTTAGAATAGTTGAGGAGGTTAGGATCAAAAGTTCACAAAACCATTTATAATAATTTGTCAGAAAACAATGGAAACAACTATTCCTATAATTTAAAGATTGGATATACCAGGCCCCTCAGAAAGTATTGCGAAAAAAAGTTTTTATATATGGGAGACTGGCCAGTTATAATGTTTTTCGAAAATATGATTATTTATAAGTAAAAATAAGTAAGTTCCAATTTCAAAATTTCCCTCCACATTTTTTGCGAGTTAATTCAAAGTATTGTGTCTCACTGAAATATGGATCTGCGCCGGGAACATTTTAGAGCTATGATTTTATACGATTTCAAGTGTCGCCTGAAACCGGATGAATCGTACGATAGACTTCAAATGGCATTCATGGATGAAGGCCCTTCCAAGGCAACCGTGTATCGTTGGTATAACGAATTCAAGCGCGGTCGACCAACTTTGGGGGATGACGAAAGAAGCGGTCGCCCTTTGACGGCTGTTACCGAAGAAAACGTGCTAGCAGTGAAAAATTTAATCCAAGACAATAGGCGAATTACATATCAGGAGATTCAACACATATTGAAGATTGGATCGGGAAGCGTTCACGAGATTCTACACAGCCATCTTCACGTGAGGAGGATAGTATCACGCTGGGTGCCGCACAACCTCACCGATGCTCAGAAGCAGGCCCGGGTGGAATGGTGCCGTGATATGCTTAACAAATTTGAAGCAGGCTCGTCTCGGCGTGTTTACGACATCGTTACAGGTGATGAGTCCTGGATTTATCAATACGACCCAGAAACCAAGCGCCAGTCGACTGTTTGGGTGTTTCAAAATGAGCCAACGCCTACCAAAGTGAAGCGATCTAGAAGCGGGGGTAAGATTTTGATCGCTAGCTTTTTTAATTTGACTGGCCACTTGGTATCAATTCCCTTACGGGATCAAAGAAGCATTAATGCCGAATGGTATACTACCAAATGTTTGCCAGAAGTTTTCTCTGTTATAAGCAACAAGCGACCAAACACAGGGCTCCGCGGGCTACTGCTCCACCACGACAATGCACCTGCGCACACCGCACTCAAAACGAGGGACTTCCTGGACAGCACGCCAGTCAAACTCCTGGGTCACCCTCCTTACAGCCCTGATCTAGCACCGTGTGACTTCTTTTTATTCCCAAAAATAAAAAATCAGCTCAAAGGGATACAATTTTCGTCGCCGGAAGATGCGCTGGCTGCGTTCGAGCAGGCTGTAAACGAGGTGTCTGCGGCGGACTGAAAAAAGTGTTTTGAAAACTGGTTTAGGCGCATGAATCTTTGTATAGAGGCTGGTGGAAAGTACTTTGAAAAGATTTGATAAAAATATATGCACGTATAGAACAATTTTTTTTAGTTTCGCAAAACTTTCTGAGTGTCCCACGTATATTTTGATTTTGATGTAACCTTTGTTTTGTTTTTAATTTACTACCGAGAGATATGTATGATGTATGTATATGTATGTATGTATAATAATAAGTAATATGTATAAAGATAAATAAAGGAAAATTATATTTTAATAAGTTGTAAGCTATCTATTGAAGAGCGCAGTCTCCTAATACTGGCATTATTTGCTTAAAAGGAGGCTCCAATCATCAACTAATGTTACCTGTATCTTGTTGATGAAATAAACCTTTTTGTATTTTGTATATGTGCCGTTTTGTCCAAAAATGTTTTGTTAAATGGTGAATTTTAATATTTGGAGTAAAAAAAAAACGAAATAGTCAAGAGTGGATATGGGAGTTTTTGATTCATACCTCATGTTGTGATACTTACCTACAGTTGAATTTGCGCTGTTTACACATCTTTCTGTGCAATGCTGAGTGCAATTCTGAGTTAAGCCATTAAGGCCATTTAGGTACTTTCACACAGCCTGTGTTGGCAATTACGTAACTTTTAACTGTAGTTTTCCGCAGATTAAACTAATATTCTATTTCTGCTGCTTTTGTATTTGACACAACTTGAATGAGGGGGTTTCATGTCTCTTATAATGTCTTTGCTCTGAGTGTTGACAAACTATACAACCTTATTCTTAGATTATACTAAACCTCTTAAAGGGTCTTTGTACTCATCTGCTCACTAGCTGATATTTTTTTCGCGATTTCAGGATTGGTCTTATAGTAAAAGTTGTTCATAATGATAAGTACAATGACCCCCTTAAGAGGTTTAGTATAAACTATGAATAAGGTTGTATACCCAAATGTTATTTTTAATATACAAAATAAACTTTATGGCTAGTCTCTGCTCATGATTCTGCACAACTTTTACTAAGGGACCTACTCTAAAATCGTGAAAAAAAAAACCGCTGTTCCATTCGTTTAGATCGAGCTAGGTATCCACTTAAGTACATAAACAACGACAGACCTAAACAGTTGTGCACTAAGTTTACACTCACTCTATCGCTCAAAGGTATGTTGGTAGAAAACTCATTTTTGAGTTAAGCTCGCCTTTGTACATGTAATTTCTATTTGTAAGTTAATACTGTATTTTTCTGGTGTACAATAAAGAATAAGAATGCTTACCTTTTTTTGTTTTGGGTGGAAATCCTCAAGGATATCCTCCGTCTGGGGAAGACAGAGATGTATGTCGGATTCCTACCGACTAAAAACACGCGGTGGCCATCCTCAGCACAAAATAATAAATAAATATTTTGGAACATTTTATACAGCACCATCTAGTCCCAAACTAAGCAGAGTTTGTACTATGGGTACTAGACAATGGACATAATACCTACTCATATACTTTTTTTATTGTTGTAAATACATAGGTATACTATAATATATAAGAAACAGCTAGACCAACACAAACGCTTATGTTCATCACATAAATATTTGTGTCCTGTGGGAATCGAACCCACGATCTCGTGACCAGCAATGCGACACTCGAACCACTAGGCCACAGACGTCAACTAGACCACAGACGTTCAAAATGGAGGAGCTCCGGGAACGCTTAAGGACCGCGCGTCTAGTGCTTCGTCTTTGGCACGTCCTGGGAAACAATATTGTTTCCCCCACAGCAGCACGCGAGCACCACGATGATGGAACGGTTTTTTTTTTCACGATTTCAGAGTTGATCAAAGTTTTTTTTTTTTCGAATGGAATCTCTCAGAATTGGTAACCAAAATAGAGTCACTGTAAGTTCCCTAGTTGGTAGCGGAAACTGAAAAATGTCGTGCAGGTACTACCTGATTCACGGATACTAATTGAGCCGAACTTCTTGAACTTTAAGGACCACCTGCACCACCTACCTATTCACGATCCGCTGAACAAAGAGAATATAAATCACTTGTACTGAATTTAACCATAGATAATAACCAAATTGAGTTACCATTTTTTTTTTGTTTTTTAAAATTTAGTAGTACTAGAGCTCCTTTGTGAAAGAGCTCGTCCGGGGAAGTACTACCACCGTACCTACTTCTCCGCCAAACAGTGATGAAAAATTCATTGTCATTAAATATTTATCAAGAGACGTATGAATTAGCTTATGTTTATAAAAATGCTTTTATGATTTATATCTGCCTAGAATTTAGCAGGTAAAGTGGCGGCACTAAGCTTAGATAATACATCAGTAGGTACAATAAGAGTGGACCCCAAGCTCACGCCAGTAAGCCTCATAACGAGTTCTGCATCTAAAATTAACTCCTAAAATTTAAATTGGGTTCACAAAGTAATTAAAACTGCGTTGTAATTCAATTACGTTTTTACTAATGCATAATTATTTTCTTCTATAATAATAATAATTTTATATTACGAGTATATCACAGTCTTCACTTTAGTAAGTGGATTATTATATAATAGTGTATAACACAAATTGAACCATTAGGCTATATATATATATATGAATAATTTATCTATACAACATCTGAAATATAGAAAAGTAATAAAACAATATATTTTTTCTACGTGTTGTGTGCCTATTGATAAATTAATGATATCGTGTCTCTAAATGCGTGAGCTCTATTTATTACTTAAATTTATTAATCATTAGGTACCTGTGTTTGCAGTGCACTACATATAAATAAATGTTCCCTATGCAGACATATTAAATATCTATTTGATAAATATTACTTATTGTTTTATAACTTATTCAAGATCTATTCTTTAAACATAGATATATATATATTTTAGGCAACAGTTTACTAATATAATAATGATTTAGATACATGCGTAACGAAATAATGTATTGAAATCTTAATAAACGCACATTCAAAATTAAATTATAACTTTGGTTAGAGTTTAATGTAGAAAAAAGTTTTAATAAAACCGAGTACACATCATAAAAATCCGTATTATTCGTTCGGTTCATCTGTTTTGTACGCATGAGCGGGAAACGCAGAAACACGTTCTCAATGACATAGACGTCGTGCGTTATTTGCAGATTTCTGCGATGCGACCACCAATGTGTATTCGGCCTATACGTCACGCATACGAATCTACGCATAATTTATAAATATACTCCAAGTTTAAATTATTTACTTATTCAATTTTTGATTATTTGTTTATGTACAGAATATTTGCAAGAAGGAAAGTAAAAGGGTTTTTTTGTTCATGAAAACTAAATCCAGGTATGGCTAAGATGGACAATGCGATTTTTATGATGTGAACTGTATTTTAAACCTGTTATTAACCTTTACAAAGTATTACGTAATTATCTATTAGTTAATTATTAATTCTGTTAAGCATGCCTAACTTAATTAACATAGCAATTTTATGGTATTACAATAATTGACTAGAATGTTCAAGTTTAATTCACGCAACAATGACTAGGCCATCGATTTCAATGAAACATTACATAATTTAAAATATCTAATGTGAGCTAATATTTGGTATTTTAATACATAAATATATTAACTAGAAATGCACTACATTTAAACTAAATTAAGATAATAGTCAAACAGAACATCGGATGTCTTGGTTTCATATTATTATTCATAAATCATATTTTATTTACAGGTATGATATTAGGTCTACTGTTTTAGTACAATTTAGTAGAAAAAAATAATTACAAACTTGAAGGATAAATACGAGATGGTAATATGTTGTGACCCGACTAGAATTAAGGCTATCTTGAATACCTAACAGCATAGCTATAGTTCTAGATTATAAATGATGTATAGTGAGGCATGGAAAAATACCTAACACATAAAGTTAACTAAACTAAATCATGTGAAAAAATAGGTACCCATCTAATTTTTTATTTATTTATAGAAAACATCGTGACAAAGTTAACTTATAATACAAATACAAAATGGAAATAAAAAACACGACACAGCCATTAATGAAATGACCTATGGTGCAAAACAATACTAATTATTTGTATTATATACTACTTAAACGCAATTGATCCCGTTCCAGGCAATTCATAAATGCATGAATGTATGCAGTACTTACACGACTATACGATACTTATAGTACATAATTGAACTACAATTACGTGATAATAATAATGATTTCAAATCAATCACTGAAAATGTCAATTCGCTAATCAGTTACTAATTAAACAATTTAATGGACCCATTCATTTTCCTCGCTTATCAACGTCATATAACATTCACTTTTCACTGAACATTTGAGTCGTTCATCTTCAGCATACCGTGGAGGTGATGGCAGTTTGTTGGGACTCGAGCCGCCTCGTGGGCGAGACCTGTCACCCTCAGAGGTAGTTGGGCCGCGACACACAACAAAGTACTCCCATGCCTTTGTAGAGGGATCCTCTTCGCTTATTCCTCCACAGTCCGTTGACGTCGTCGCCTTTCAGCGCAATGTTGCTCTCTGCAAAAGACACCGAGAGTTCACTTGTACTCGTTTCAAAATATATTACGTATGAAATAACAAATCACAATTTGCGTTGAGTGTTTTGTGATAGTTTTGAAGGCATATTCTGTATTTGCTTCTACAGAATAATAATAATAATAATGTCCTCCCGGCCGAATTTCGGTCACGGCAGCCAATCTCAACAGAGACTAGCCATCTGCGCGGGACATATTATAGTGCACAAGTGTGTGCGCAAACACAGGTGCACTCTCTATTCCCTCACTCTCATAATCCGATGGGACGGCAATTCGACACGACCGGAGAGAGATCAGGCGCAGGACCGACGGCTTTACGTGCTCTCCGAGGCACGAAGGGGTCTCGATGTGTAACGAAATGGTTACCCATCCACAGACTGACCGCGGCTAGTGCAGCTTAACCACGCATATCACATAATCCACACGGTTCGTTCTACAGAATAAGTAACATTTATAGTTCGTAGATTTAGAGTACAAGCAGCAATAAAAATCCAAATACTTTATTCTATAATGAGCAGGGAATGTGCCCCTAAACTGACATTATGTGCCAAAATACACGTTTCCCAAACCCGCATTTAGCGGTGCGATGACTACGCGTGTTATTTCCCAGTTGTGCGTATAACTTCAACGGAAAGGCCTTTCACAGCGTTAATAGTCTGTAACTACATAGATTATGTACGCGGTATAAGCTTTATTTTGTGGGTAGATATTTAGCCGTGCGGCGGAGGATAAAAGAGCATTTTTCCCGAACTCAGAGCTCTTAATAATATAATTGAAAAGACACAGTGGTGTTGCGAGACTCGTAATCCTTTTTCCTAAATAGGGTTCTGTCTTGTTGTTAGTAACTACATAAGTATTGTGTCGACGGGAGGTGTTACTGAACAAAAGGTACTCCACAGATTCGTTCCGGTCTTTCCATTTGGATTTTCAACATTTATGTTATGGTGTAGAACAAGGCTTCAGTAATGATGTAGCGTTTCGTCCTTAATCTGAATATTATTATAAATTAAAATCCTATAGAAGCAGTGGCACTGAATTCGCTGGGATTCCAAATTAAAACAGGATTGTTCAAATTGTACAGCTTGTGAAGTCGTTGTTCAAAAATTAAGCGTACATTATAAAGTTGTTAAAATATATAGAGTTCATATTAAAATTATTTATTTGTGCAAGTTATCACATTATTTTATAAGGCAGTTCAGTGTTTTGCAAGTTTGCTGTGTGAAAATAATAGAAATGTTTTTAAAGCCCTATTTCTACCTACTACTGACTAGTTGATTCGGTGAAATGATTGGTGATCTATTGAAAAATTATACAGCTAAAGATGTTATAGATTAATTAACTATAATAGATACTATCACTCATGAGTATTGATTGGTACACGGATTGGTGACTGTAGTATGTTAACTGCCCATCCCAAACTGACCTAGCACTTTCTTCAAAAGGCCAGTGTAGCCGTTACCTTGCGTTGTTCTCATACTAATTCTTGATACAAGATATGTTTGGACTTTGAAAGAGACTTTGATACCCGGGTTTGTTTCGGTATTTCTTCTCAGAGGTATTCACATAGGAAACGCCGATGCCATCTAGTTTTTAAAATAACCCATTGAATGATGATTTTAACATCCAATTAGCAAATTATGTAATTTCATTTAATTTCCCCTTTTCATAATCGTTTAGTCGTCTTTTATGATTCCCACGAGACGATCGATCCAATCTTTTTAAGGAATAAAAAAATGGTCAAGTGCGAGTCGAACTCGTGCACTAAGGGTTCCGTACTACTTTTTATTATTTTTTGTATTTGCCATAGTAAGGTTCGGTCTTTCAATAGCCAGTTAACTTTTAACTGAGGAATAAGTTTGAAATTTTGACAGATGTATAGAAAATCTGTCAAGACGTCATATTTATTCCTCAGTTAAAAGTTATCAGACTATTGAAATACCGGCCCTAATACATATTCTGTGAAAATTCAACTGGCTACCTACCTACCTACTTATGGCAGTTAATAAGTGACAGACGGACGGATAGAAGGACGGGCGGACGGACCGACGACGTGGCTTAATAGGGTCCTGTTGGCACCGGTAGACAAGGTCCAACATTATTAATCCAAAATATTTCAAGACGTTTATTTATGAATGGTAAGGAACATACCAAGTGTCAAATTTATTATTTATTGTTACTAAATAAATACATTTTAAATGATTTTCTATGACGACAAATTCACTGGCTCCGTATTTTCGCGTCACTTGGTCATGGATGTTCAATTAATTTATATGGCTCTGTTTATTTTACTCATAAAGAAATGAAGGTTTTATGCAAACGAAAAAAAATACTTTACATCTAATCGTCATTATCATCATTATTTCAGTCTAAAGACGTCTACTGCAGGACATAGGCCTCCCCCAAGCATCGACGGTGAAGGTCGCGGGAATCCGCTGGGTGCTGAACGCACAGGACTGGTCGTTGTGGCGGTTATTGGAACTGTTTTAGTGAATTTCTAAAAAAAGTTTGATATAATTCTAAATATTTGCGCTAAAAAGCATCTTTGCAAACTGTAGATTATTTTACCTCTTTAAATATTTTTTATTAATAATGTACAGGACCTTCATCATCATCTCATCATCAGCCTATCGCAGTCCCGCAGTCCACTACTAGACATAGGCCTCTCCAATAGCACGCCACCGACTTCTATCCCTGGCCACTCATCCAGTTTCCAACAGTCACCTTGCGTAGATCGTCACTCCACCTAGCTTGAGGGCGTCCTACGCTACGTTTAGGCACAGAATATCTAATAGTAATAATGTACAGAACGGCCACTCACCGCCCCCCGCCAATTCAAGATTCCGCGCTCGCGCCTTCAGGCGCCCTCAATTTGACGGTACTACAATGTATCAAATGTATGTCACTTGCCATAAGCTATACAAGCACGCCATCTCTGAAAATTACTGAGATGCGCTTGGAACCCTGCCGGCACTACGAGCGGCGATCATCCTTAACCTACACGTGTGTGAGCGTTGGTATACAGACGTAGTCTTGTGTATGTAGGTGGCGCTAGCATTCATATTGTAATGAGTGTCCGAGGTGTGGTTTAGGTATAGGACCATAAAGAACACGAAAAATGGATGAAATGTAATATTACCTAAATGATTTAAGTTTTCATGTTGCGGTAAATACTCCTGAATATCATTGACTATTCTTGTGATCTCCTGCGTGTCCTTCACGATGCTGCACAGTTCTTCCTGATTGAAGTCTGGTGTGATCTGCTTGCACAGCAGTATCTGACTGATGACGTTGCCGAAGTTGGATGGACCGGCCCGATTCTCTGCGGAAAACCAGCTGTTAGGACCTTGTTACAATTCCTAGTTAGTGATAGGTCAGAGTTCATGACAATACAATAAATTGTAGATGTGCAATGAAGAGGATGAAATTTTCTGAGGTCTTTTTATGCTCCTTCAAAAGTTTAAACAACAAAGTTTAAGTTTGGTACTTTAAAAAAATTTAAAGAAAGAAAAGAAAGAAAAACTTTTATTTGGCACAGGATAGTGACAGCACAACAATAACAACATTAGACATAACTAAATATGAAGTTGCTGTCGGTATGCCCATTCCAAAAGGGTCACCAACCAATTAAAATACAAAAAAGAGCATATTACCTATTGGATAATGATAAGGGGAAGAGCGGAATTCCCTAACATAAGTAAATCCTTCCATAAAAGGGGATTTCTAAATATTAATGTATTGCACTAATTATGTAATTGAAATAAACATTTTTCTTTATTTTATAGCTTTCGCTACTATTTCTAATTGCTCTTGGTTTCGTTTGTAAGTTTACTGATACGTATTTGTTTTTGAGCAACATTCATGTATGTTTTTGTTTGTAGGCAATATTGCGCTTAGGCCTGCCGCATAATAAATCCATCTTATGTGGGTACAACACACGGCCTGGATGGTTTTGTAAAACGTGTGAATTTATGTCGATTTGCATAATGGTCCCCACTTCACCCAGAGCCACCAGGCAGAGCATTTGCGAACAAACGACATAAACGCCCTGTCCGTTATTCGCTTGGGCTGGAATTTTCGAACAAAAGACATAAACGCGCCGTCTAGCACTTGGCTGGGCTGGCATTTGCAAACAAAGGATATAAACGCGCCGTCTGCTACTCTGGTCTAGGCTGGTTTCAATATGCAGCGTGCCTTTTTTGCATACTTGTTCATGTGTCGTGCCGCCACCATATCATCATCATCATCAACCTCCGCGCCTTTTCCCAATTATATTGGTGTCGGCTTCCAGTCTAACCAGATGCGGCTGAATCAGTATTTTACACGGAGCAACTGCCATCAGACCCCCGCAACCCAGTTACTGGGCAATACTGACATTTGGAGGTTAGACCAGTTGTCAGACTTTCAGGCTCTGACTACCCGTAACGACCACCACAGATATTCGTATGAAAACCGGGACCGACAGCTTAACGTGCTCTCTGAGGCAAGGAGGGGTCTTGATGTGTAACGAAACGGTCACTCATCCACAGACTGACCGTGGCAATTGTAGCTTAACCTCGCAGATTGTATAATCCTTGCGGTTATCGCAATTTCGAATCAAACTCAAGTGGTTACCAATCCGCCTTCGCCGGAATGCTCATTTAATATCTCTTCTGTATAATGTGCTGTTCAATCCCTCTAATCCCTTTTACCTCAAAGAACGATTCGAGTTCCTAAGTGATACGCATACGAGGTCCCTTAGATCATCAGAGAACTTAAGGATGAAAATGCCAACTCATTCCACAAACTTCCTCGATAAGTCCTTTACTGTGCAGGCTATTCGTTTGTGGAATGAGTTACCTGTAGGGATTAGACGTGCACAATCACTACCTATTTTTAAGAGATTAGTTAAGGAGCATTATCTGTCCCAGTAATGACATGAGAATGTTGTTGTCCTATATTCATTTGGTATATATATATATATATAGCTATATTTATTTATTGTAATCGTGTGTAAGTTTATGATGTTATAGAGGATAATACATGTATGTATATTTTGGCATATTTTTTTATATCTTTTTACTAGTTAAGTTAGTTTAGTTTAATTAGTTAAATTTCCGATATCATTTAAGTGCACCGGTAACTACCCTTTGTCTCTTCCATGACATTCCAGTCCATTCAATGGTTGTCTGGAAGAGATCGCCGTGGAGCGATAAGACCGCCTGTTGTACATTAGTGCATAAGTAGTTATTTAAGAAATTAATATAATCTTGTTGTGCAATAAAGAGGATTTGTATTGTATTGTATTGTTATTACTTTACCACGAGCCCCTCACTTGCTGCCACCATATCATCGTCAATCATCAACTCAGCCTATCGCAGTCCACTGCTGGACAAGGGCCTCTCCCAAGTTGCTCCCAAGTTGGTCCAAGGCCACAACACTCGCCATATACCACCATATATAATCTTAAAATTAGAACATAAAACTCATATAAATAATACTTTACTTAACTCTACATAAAAAACTAGGTAATAGATCTGTGAAAAAAACGGTACCTATCTATGCTCTAAATGTGATGTCATAAAAGATTTGACAGTCTATAAAAATACGAATAAAGAGTATTGTTATAGATTCAAGATTTGGAAATGAATAAAATACCTACACGCTGAACCTGAATTCAGACTTTTGGCTTTTGATATCAAAATGGCGCGCCAGTATTGTTGTACACCACTTAGGTTAACAACCTTTGAAATATTACATTCTATTTGTGATACAAATAAATATACCCAACATAAAGTCACACAAAATTCTATTGCCTTCAAATATCCCAACTACAACTATTCGGAAACTAATAGAATAGTACATTTTGTTAAGCTCACACAGAATCCATATAATCGAAATTGAATTCAAATGAACATCTGCCGCTGCCCACTCATATTATCTTCACATTCACTGAATAGGCTTAGAAAATTGAGATTAAACTTATACCGTCGCAACGAGAGGCTGCAAAGCTGGTTTGAGTTTCAATGTAGCTGCACACAATTTGTACCGGCACAGTTCCAATTGAGCCCATCACTATACAGTACACAGGTACATAAGTCACCATTATGAACGTTCAAAGGTATTGTGTCGTAAATACAAGTATCTTGGATCTTGTTACTCTTACTCGCTCCGCTGAAGCAGTAATGTTTCGCCATTAGGTAGAAGTATCGGCGAAAATTTGGAACATTATTCTCCGAAATTTTAGCCAAGTCGAACATTGCGGCTGGTGTCTTTAGCAGTGATTAATTGCTACTAATTGTTCGTGGAGGCATGCTATTAAAATGGTACTTTTGTTGTCCAATTTCGTAGCAATAGTAGAACGAAAGTGTGGTTTAAGGAAAAGTCATTTTCAATTAACACTGTAAAACTAGCTCCGAGAGTTTGCAACTAGGAGTTTAGAGACGCATTGAAGTTCTTGAACTTATGCATTGTGCAACATGAAAATATAATGTTCTTTTACCAAATAAAGTTATGAAAACC
Organism: Asteroscopus sphinx; assembly: GCA_949699075.1. Lineage (NCBI taxonomy): Eukaryota > Metazoa > Arthropoda > Insecta > Lepidoptera > Noctuidae > Asteroscopus > Asteroscopus sphinx. The sequence goes on from OX453001.1 coordinate 14,342,105, forward strand.
AGATTAATGGTGTCTGTATTGGGATAAAAAAGCGAACGTTTGGAAGGTATTGAAATGTGGTGCTGGAGAAAAATCGAAAGAATTAGTTGGACGGAAAAGAAAACGAACGAGGTTTTCAATATAGTAGAAGAAAAACAAAAATTAAAAGTTATTGAAAATAGGAGAGAGAAAATGTTGGGACGCCTCATAAGATACGATCGTTTAATAAATACTATTATAGATGGGAAGGCAAAGAGAGGACGACCGAGAAGAACTTTATGCAACAAGTAAAGGAAAACATAAATTTCGTGTCCTATCAGGAAGTAATAAGCGAGGCGGAATGCAGAGATAGATGGACATAACTTCACCGACATGAGCCTAGCTCTTTTAATGATAATGATATCTATATTGTGATAACCAAGTTACGGAATATTATTTGTATAGAAAAATCTAAGCATACAATGTGGCAAATAAAATAGAAATAATCTGATACAAAGTTCTCTGTTATTGGTTTACCAAAGCTCAAAGACTAACCAAAACGGGTCGTTCAATCTAATCGACAGGTGAATCACTTATTGTCTGCCATCCCATTACCCCCAGTCTCTAAGCGAGGGAAGATAAACACCTGCTTCTAATATACTCTACGAATTCATTTCCTTTCCGAACCATCCCAAAAGAAAAAACTTTTGCTACAAATGAATTTATAATTCGGGAACACCAACGATGTTTTCAAAAATATTTCAACTTTGTTTTCATTTGATATGCTGATTTCTTTTTGTTGGAGCATAATTAGAAGACTGTAGGTACAGTATTATAAAATTTTACGGATCAACCAAAAGTATGTAACTAACTTTTATGAATAATTAATTAAAGAATCTCAATTTGTCATTGTGAATAAAATAATATAGATGTATAGATAGCCTATAAAGATGCCATACGATTAAATAAATAATGAATAATTAATTAAGAATTTTACAAGAAAAGATATTGTGTACGGTACTGCCTCTTGGTCGTTAGTCAAAGAACGAACACCTAAACTATGTCTAAACTTTTCTTTAGGATCTTAAAAGGCGACTAACGACCGAATTCTCAAACGCAACAACATTTTAAGTCACCGTTAAGTCTCATACTGTCACTGTCACTCCAAGGTACATTGTAACGGCAGAGCAACTTTATATAACGTTTTAAGGTCTATCCACGTTAAGACAGGCTGGCCGGACTCGGTACTGGCAAAACTTTAAATTTAAAATAATCCTTAAACTTAAAAGATTAGAGACTAGAATACGGGAGCACATTGATAACGCGACATGTTCTCGGGCGCAGGCATTGGTCTTGTTTACATGTAATCGTAGGGCAAACAAGCAAGCGGGTCACCTGATGGTAAGAAATCTCCGCCACCCACGGACATTTGCAACACCAGGGGCATCGTCGATGCGTTGCCGACCTTTTAATTAGACGTATGCTCCTTTCTTGATGGCTCCCGTGTCATATTTGTTCGGAAAAACCGTTGATGGAAGTTGATTCCACAATTTTGCTGTGCGAGGCAAAAAATGGCGCGTGAAATGTACAATAGTTGACCGCCAACCATCAAGATGGTGAGGAAGGAATTTAGATTTATGGCGGTTGGTAGGATGTTGAAAGTCAACGTCTGATATCAAGTCGAACAATTCCTCAGAGTACTTCCCATTGTACATTCGCCGCGCCGCTCGTACCGTGCACGGCCCGTCCCGTCGTAATATGGATAGATCTTTAAAGTTAACTGTCGTTTGAGAATTTGGAGGTTAAAGATGTATTATCTTTTGGTCCCAAAGAGCATCATCATCGTGAAAAATATATTTTCCTAAACTGCCTCTCTAACCGCTACAACAACGTTTCTTGGGAAATATTACCGTAATGGCTACAAAAGGCTTGGCAGACGGATTGGGTTTTCCAGAGCGTTTTTATTAATACATAAGCGGATGCTGTTGGCCATTCTTCTAATACGGGTCTAATCCTTTATTCAGTTCTTACAACACCTCTGGGAAATGATAGTGTGGTATATTCGACCACACGATAAAACAAAGGCATCTGTGTCTGGTATCTACCTACCCTTATGTATACTTAATTTTTTCAGTAAAACCTGGTTATTTATGAGGTCTCACGCAGAGGGCATTCACTTGGGTTTAAAATGCACAAGTTTGTATGTAATATATTCAATGTTTGTTTTTGAGATAACATTGGAGGGCCAAATCTGAAACTAATGAGACATTTTTTTAAAGGATTCGTGAGCTCCATTCTGGAGAAATAAAAGTGTTTTTTTGATATTCACCCTTCTATAAAATGTTGGTTATGCGAATAACATACATTTTATGTAGAGTGTGAGACTCCATAAAGTGCATAAATGGAATTGGGTGAAACAAGACATAATTTTATCGACGGAAAAAAAATCCAATAGTTTTTCATTGGGTAAACACGTAAACTTATTTTTATTAGCTGTGCAATTGCATCCTTTGTAAAGAAAACATAATTTTTGAACCAAGGGGCTATCATGTTAAAACAAAAACAATAGTGATTGTAAATAACAAGCAATGACGATGAAATACAATATACCCCAAAAAATACCGTCACTTAAATAGTACAGTTAAAGACACACGTCACTTACGGCCAAAATTAATATCCAATCTATCCACGATTTACCCTACTAGAGATATAAATTTGACATATTTTGTATGGAGCTTATGTCAAAATCCTATCTCTAGTAGGGCAAATCGTGGATAAATTGGATATTAATTTTGGCTGTTAAAGACTCGTACTGTAGATAAACAGTATGTACCTAATACTATGTGTCATCATCATCATCATTTCAGCCGAAAGACGTCCACTGCTGGACATAGGCCTCCCCCAAACATCGCCACAACGACCGGTCCTGTGCCTTCCGCATCCAGCGGATTCCCGCGACCTTCACCAGGTCGTCGGTCCACCTTGTGGGGGGCCTACCCACGCTGCGCCTTCCAGTACGCGGTCGCCACTCCAGAACTTTACTGCCCCATCGGCCATCCGTTCTGCGAGCAATGTGCCCCGCCCACTGCCACTTAAGTTTGGCAATTCTTCGGGCTATGTCGGTTACTTTCGTTCTCCTGCGAATCTCCTCATTTCTGATTATTCGATCACGCAGGGACACTCCGAGCATAGCCCTCTCCATTGCCCTTTGAGTGACTTTGAGCCTTCTTATCAGGCCCATTGTGAGCGACCACGTTTCAGTACCGTAAGTAATTACTGGCAACACACACTGGTCAAAGACTTTCGTCTTGAGACACTGCGGTATTTTGGACGAGAAGATATTGCGTAGCTTCCCGAACGCTGCCCAACCGAGTCGGATTCGACGATTGACCTCTTTCTCGAAGTTGGACTACTACTACTACTATACTATGTGTATTCATACCATAATAGGAAGTCATGTCCATTGGCACAAGCTGTACGAGTCGGTGGCACTTGGCGAGCTCCCGCAGCAGGAGTTGTGCCATGAAGTATAGCAGCACCAGCTGGGGCTGTTCCGCGCAACCGTCGCTCGTTGCCCTGCACAAATAATAATAATTTATCATTATTTTAGGAAAATTCATACTATTATTGTAAATGCGAAAGTAAGTCTGTCTATCTGTCTGTTTGTTACCTTTTGAACTAATCGTAATAAAATTTTGCAAAGCGGTAGCCTGGGACCTGGGGAAGGACATACGGAACTATGTTTTTTTAATGAGATATAGATCTGCTCTTGACCGCAATCTAGACAGCTTTGTCAAGATGTGGTCGACGATGGAGCGAGCAAACCTATTAGGTGCCGATTTCTCTTCTTCTTCGTCGTTTCGCTCTTGACAGAGCGGTTGTGGCCATCATGTACTATTGCAGGGGGCTACTGTAGCTCGCCTCACGATGCCTCGCCACCCTTCCCTGCTTTCGGTTAGTCTGGTGCATTCATGTAATGGCCGGCCCACGGCAGACTTCATTACATCAGTCCATCGCATCGGAAGCCGTCCACGCACTCTTGAGCCCTCTATTCTACCCTGTACGACAAGTCGCTCTATAGAGTCGTGACTACGCCGCGATACATGGTCGAAAAAATTGAGGATGCGGGATCGCACCAAATTTGACAGACGCTGCTCAAATTTGGTAGGTGCCGATTTACTCCAGCTTTAAAGGCGTTAGGGTTGTAAGTGCCCGGAAATACAGTGAATGCCACAACTTGGCTGTGCGCATTATGAAAGAGTTCTCAAATGCGAAAGTTTGTGAGTTTGTTACTTTTTCACGCTATAACAGCTTAACAGGATGCGCCATAAACGACATCAATGCGAGCGTAGCCGCGGGCGCCCTCTAGTATGTTTTATATTCATATAAGTTTTTTAGTATCAATTTAAACTATATGTAAGTATAATGAACAATATATGTATCTGTATCTGTTGAATTTTTAAAAATCTTTAGAGCACAGAAAAAGTGTATTCGTTCAATTTGTGGTGCACACCCATTAGACAGCTGTGTTCCATTGTTTAAGAAATTGAATATTTCACCACTTCCGGCACTTTATGTATTTGAAATTTGTATTTTTGTACGGAAAAATATACATTTATTTGAGTTGCACAATGATGTTGTATCCAGAGCCAGTCGCAATACTTATATGCTTTATACACCTACACAATCCAACTTTATTCCAATAATGTATTCTGTATGTCAATCCGTATCTATAACAAACTACCCAATGTTTTTAAAACTCTTAATTTTAGAACTTTTAAGTGTAAACTATTTAAATTTCTTTTGAATAAGTGTTACTACTCAACCAAGGAATTTCTGGATGAAAAATTTTACTCCAATTTTAACTTAAACTTCTGACATTGTCATCTGTTTCGTTGACTTGACTTAATGTACTATTTAATAATTCTATGTTTATATTTTAATAATCGAAATATTTGACATTCCTTGAACGATTAAATTTATTGTTTTATCTTGTACGTCTGCAATTGAAGTAAAATGTTTGTACGCCGGAAACGGCAGAATATTATGCACATATTATATTAATAACACCATTGATACAATATTCTGACAAATAAATGAATTGAATTGAATTGAATTGAATCTGTATATGTAAGTTTAAAGAGAATCTACGAGTGACGATATTTAGTTGATCGTCCGGCGCACCCTGGGCAGTCAGCCCCGCTACTAACCTGCTGACTGGCTAATCTTTTCCCCACAGCATGAGCTGTTATCATTATGTAGCTCATGTCAACACGATAGAAGAAGATGAACACCGCATATTAATGGAAAATACCATTATAAGTTGAACTGGTTTAGTATGTAAGTTTCATACAAAACAGGCTCAGCTTTTATTGGTTTAGTTACCACAGATGTATGATTGTCCATTTGGCCATACTGGTAGGTACGGGCCTACATATTTATTAAAATTTGAATTTCAGAGTGATAAAAATAACCAAGTTCCTAAGTGAAAAGTGGAATAAACGGTACTTCTAATGGCTAGGCACACCGCCACATAATTAAGCCTTAACTGCTTTCTACGCAGTTAATTTATTTAAACTAATCTGGCAACACAATTTATATAGCTAAGATGCTGCTACGATGCTTTAAGATAGCTATAGCCACAGGAATTTTAGACCAACTGAAACATGGACCTTACATCACAACCAAATCGCGGACGATCTCAAAAAGGCCACGTTAAGAGTACTTTAAGCCGATGAGCATTCATGCCGAGGTTAATGAACGTAGATGAAGCGCAAGCGGCGTGTCAGGACCGTAGCAGGTGGAACGCCATAGCCTCTGCCTATACTCCAATGGGTAACGGGCGTGATAACATGTACGTGGGACACTCAGAAAGTTTTGCGAAACTAAAAAAAATTGTTCTATACGTACATATATTTTTATCAAATCTTTTCAAAGTACTTTCCACCAGCCTCTATACAAAGATTCATGCGCCTAAACCAGTTTTCAAAACACTTTTTCCAGTCCGCCGCAGACACCTCGTTTACAGCCTGCTCGAACGCAGCCAGCGCATCTTCCGGCGACGAAAATTGTATCCCTTTGAGCTGATTTTTTATTTTTGGGAATAAAAAGAAGTCACACGGTGCTAGATCAGGGCTGTAAGGAGGGTGACCCAGGAGTTTGACTGGCGTGCTGTCCAGGAAGTCCCTCGTTTTGAGTGCGGTGTGCGCAGGTGCATTGTCGTGGTGAAGCAGTAGCCAGCGGAGCCCTGTGTTTGGTCGCTTGTTGCTTATAACAGAGAAAACTTCTGGCAAACATTTGGTAGTATACCATTCGGCATTAATGCTTCTTTGATCCCGTAAGGGAATTGATACCAAGTGGCCAGTCAAATTAAAAAAGCTAGCGATCAAAATCTTACCCCCGCTTCTAGATCGCTTCACTTTGGTAGGCGTTGGCTCATTTTGAAACACCCAAACAGTCGACTGGCGCTTGGTTTCTGGGTCGTATTGATAAATCCAGGACTCATCACCTGTAACGATGTCGTAAACACGCCGAGACGAGCCTGCTTCAAATTTGTTAAGCATATCACGGCACCATTCCACCCGGGCCTGCTTCTGAGCATCGGTGAGGTTGTGCGGCACCCAGCGTGATACTATCCTCCTCACGCGAAGATGGCTGTGTAGAATCTCGTGAACGCTTCCCGATCCAATCTTCAATATGTGTTGAATCTCCTGATATGTAATTCGCCTATTGTCTTGGATTAAATTTTTCACTGCTAGCACGTTTTCTTCGGTAACAGCCGTCAAAGGGCGACCGCTTCTTTCGTCATCCCCCAAAGTTGGTCGACCGCGCTTGAATTCGTTATACCAACGATACACGGTTGCCTTGGAAGGGCCTTCATCCATGAATGCCATTTGAAGTCTATCGTACGATTCATCCGGTTTCAGGCGACACTTGAAATCGTATAAAATCATAGCTCTAAAATGTTCCCGGCGCAGATCCATATTTCAGTGAGACACAATACTTTGAATTAACTCGCAAAAAATGTGGAGGGAAATTTTGAAATTGGAACTTACTTATTTTTACTTATAAATAATCATATTTTCGAAAAACATTATAACTGGCCAGTCTCCCATATATAAAAACTTTTTTTCGCAATACTTTCTGAGGGGCCTGGTATATTATGATGAAACTTGGCACTAACTGCTTCAGGTTAATACTGGTATGATTATGAGGATAAGAAATAAAGAAAGATTAAAAATTGGGGTCGTTCCTCGTGGTCCCACTACTTTGCCCCACTTGTGGGACCACGAGGAAATGTTGTTCCTCATGGTCCCACTAAGCAGTGGGTCCACAAGAAATACTCTTTGCCGTTCCTCGTGGTCCCACTACGTTGCCCCACTGGTGGGACCACAGTTCAGTATTGTTATGTTGTCATAGCACAAAATCAGATAAAAAAACCGGCCTAGAGCATGTCGGGCCATGCTTGCTTAGTGTAGGGTGAATAGGTAGGTGAAATTATAAAAGAATCGAATAGAATATTAATCATAGCTATTTTAGTTTTTTACTCAGAAAAACTTTAGCTTATCAAACGATACATTATGCAATAAGTCAATTGCCAAACGTAACCAACGTTTGTATAACATTTTAGAAACAAGTAGCTTGTAAAAACGATTTTCAAATAGAAATGTTGTGAAACGTTGTTTTTAGAAACATGTAGGTAGGTGTAAAGTGACTTGTTTGACTTCGCACTTGTTTGCGAAATAAGATGCTATGAAAGGTTGTTATAAGAAACATGTAGATTGTAAAAACACTTGTTTGCGAAATTAAACACTGTGAAAGGTTGTTTTTAGAAATATGTGGTTTTTCAAAGACTAGTTTGCGAAATGAACGTTTGAGAAACGTTTTTGAAGTGACATTTTGTGAAAAATTATTTGCGAAACATAACGGACCCTTTAGGAACGCATATAAGACAAACATACGTATAAACATTCATTTTTAGGGTTCCGTACCCGAAGGGTGCCAAACGGGACCCTATTACTCTCGCTACGCTGTGCGTCCGTCCGTCTGTCTGTCACAGGGCTGTATCTTTTGAAAAGTAATAGGTAACTGGTTAAATTTTTCTCAGAATATATGTTGCTATGAGGTGTATCACGACAAATACTAAAAACAAAACAAAGTCAATTACAATTTAAATCGTTAGATTTCGCTTGGCATGCGTAAATGCGTTAAAAATAATAAAATAATAAGTATATTTTGACGCCTAGGCGCGCCTTTTTGTATCATTTTATTTTGTACTTTGTAAATATTATATCATTTTATGGGGTATCAGGTCGTTGAGAGGTATGGAACCCTTACTGCGCGAGTCCGACTCGCACTTGGCCGGTTTTTTATACACAGATAGAGCTCAACACATCGAAATGTATCGTTGGCTAAAAAGTTTATACGAAAACGTATTAAAAACGTAATTTTACTTAAACACGTGTTATGAAGTTCGGAACAACAATTTGTTTCCAATCATTCGATGTTACAGAACAGTTAGACTAAAAATAAATTCATCTCGTTGCCTAAACGTGAATTTTACCAATAAAAGCTCATTGAAACAAACTTTTATAAATCCCGGGCGCGGCGGTATTTTATTAGATAGCTGAGTAAATAAATTAAATGGGATCAAAAAGAACTCGTCAACATATTACTTTTCTATTAATTCGTGAATCTCTCTACTGAAAACATTTGCTTGTTTCAGATCGGTTGTAAAATTATGTATATTTCACGATTTAAATTGTTGAAAGAAAAAATCGCTCACGAGCAGGATTCGATCCTGCGACTCCTGGCTCAGTACGCCAGTGCTTTAGCCACTAAGCTACCGTGAACACTGCTCGTGGTATCGAAATTAACCTCCACTTTGGTACGTCTTTGGGTGACGTCAGCGATATCTTATTAAGAAACAGTGTTTCTTAACCGACTTGACTAACTTTGCAGTTAATTAAAAGTCGTATAGATATGTCTATCTTTACTTATTAAAAGTTATTTATTTATTCTTTTTTACAATTTAGTTAAGTAATAAAAAATATTTACAAACTACAAAATAAAATGATATAATATTTACAAAGTACAAAATAAAATGATACAAAAAGGCGCGCCTGGGCGTCAAAATATACTTATTATTTTATTATTTTTAACGCATTTACGCATGCCAAGCGAAATCTAACGATTTAAATTGTAGAAAGAAAAAAAAACACTGTTTCTTAATAAGATATCGCTGACGTTACCCAAAGACGAAGTGGAGGTTAATTTCGATATCACGAGCAGTGTTCACGGTAGCTTATTAGTGGCTAAAGCACTGGCGTACTGAGCCAGGAGTAGCAGGTTCAAATACTGCTCGTGAGCGATTTTTTCTTTCCACAATTTAAATCGTTAGATTTCGCTTCGCATGCGTAAATGCGTTAAAAATAATAATATAATTAGTGAAGATAGGCATATCTATACTTTTATTTTTTCAGTTTTTCTCTGCACTGGAATGCAAAATCTTTCTGTGACGTTATTAGTTTTAATTCAGATTTGACATCAAAGATATATAGCGAATTGGTTCTCTCTTTGAAATGCAAATGGTCGGGTGTTAGTCATGTACTCAAGTATATACAGAAGGCTTACGACACAATTTATCTATTAAGGTGAATGTTTTGTGTAACATAAAGCAGAATAATGGAATGGTGTAACTCCAGGGGGTGAGCCGTGCCGTTTCAGGAAATCCCTGAGCGAGCAGGAACAAAAGAGTTACAATTTTAAAGATAAAATTTCAGCTGTATACGCTGTCGTTTAAATAATGGCAAAGTGAAACGAAAATTGTATTTTTATATGTTTTAGTGAATAATAACGATATGTATTGTTTTGTGCTAAACGAGTAGCCATTTATCTAACGGCCAAAATTAATATCCAATCTATCCACGCTTTACCCTACTAGAGATAGAAATTTGATATATTTTGTATGGAGCTTGTGTCAAATTCCTATCTCTAGTAGGGTAAATCGAGGATAGATTGTATATTAATTTTGGCCGTTAGTAGAGAGAGGGCATTAATCTAAAGGTAGGCAGCGATCCGTGGCCACAAGAGGGGTTAGACTTAGAGGCTAGATAACTTTTCCATTTTCTAATATTACATTGTTCTCTAATTTAATATTTACGTTGGAAGATTACGAGGTTAAGCCACCATTCAATATTGATTTGAAAGAGCCGCTTTGTCAGAGACAGAGTGCCCGCAGATAAATAAACAACCACAGTTATAACGCTATAACCCTTCTCAAATTGAGATATCGGAAATTTCTACTCGATCTTCTACGTGATCGATTCCTCGGTATGTGCAATGAAATAGGATCAGCTTTATATCTCTCCGAGTCGGTGAACTATACAGGTGTGTTATCAACACATCTATGTTTTATTTTGCTACTCATGAAAATGGAAATTGAAGGACGGAATATAACCAAACCTGTATCAGGATGATAAAAAATATACTTTGTTCTTTTGATAAGGGTTATTCCTTTGAGAATTATCGATAGACAGATAGATTAATTTAAATAAATATTACACGTGTTGTATTCCTTTTGCTACCTACCAGCAATAGCAGCATTGTAAAAACAACGGTAACATTAGGTATAAATCGAATAGGAATCAAACATATATGTACCACAGAAATAGATAGATGTAATAAAAAAAAAACTTGCGATTCATGCGTGGCAACCTCCGGACAAACCACGCCTCTCATGTTGACGTCATTAATTTTTAAAAATTAACTTTAATCAAATTTACTTTACAGCTTTTGTTTATGCGGTTAGAAACAGCGCAATAAGGCATTTTTGCGGGTTTTTGTTACAGTATTTACAGAAAGAAGTCATAAGGCGTGCTGAGAAAGGTTTTCCTGCATTCTGGTATATAGTATTAGCACGCGCGCTCCACCCACTTTTCCATTCTATTTATCTATTTCTGTGATATGTACTATCAGCAAACTTTTCAGTGAACCACCATTATGGCTAAAATCGCTTACGCTCAGTGTTCGACGGCAGTCGTAGGTACGTGTAATGTAGCAGGATTCGTTCAAAGGACTTTGTCGACAAAATGTATCACCGGGAAGTATCGTGACTGTACATTGTATGGTGACTGTACTGTGTGTGGTGCTAACGTAAAGACTGCGTTGCTGCCTTGCTTCATACGCGTATAATTCGGTTTATCTCAGAAATATGTTATAGTACATCCCTCGGGAACTATTTATCTTGCCGGGATGATGTTAACCCGGGTAATGGTCTATCTTTAGGCTAAATTTCATTTAAATCTATTTAGCCGTTTCTGCGTGATTGAAGAACAAAAAAATTAATAAACAAACAGACAAACATTCATACTTTCGCATTTAAAATATTAGTAGGATGTACATTGTTTTGTGTGACATTTGGAGAATGCAATCTGCCTATCTTTACCGTGCTACCCTGGGTCGAACAAAAAAATTATTCTTGCCGTGATATGTAAATACATTATCTCTGGACATCCATACTCACTTTTTACAATTTGGTAGAACAAGTGTGCTGGTTGTCTTGGTGGCTTCTACGCATGCGCGGCGCAGTCGGCGCACGCGCTCGCGTAGTTCTGGACAGTCGTGCGGCTGACCGATGTGAATCAACAGGTCTCGGAACAACGCTAACTGAACGTTGATTTCCGTTATCAGCTGTAAGAAAAGAGATTTTATTTAGTTAGATATAAGATTAATGTTTGTGGGGATATAAGGGCGAAGAAAATGCGACTTATTCTTCCCGGCAGTGGGTCGTTATGGACTGAATATGATGAATGACACACAATACCCAGCTTCCCTTTGCTGGCTTTGACGATTGATTGATAACAAACCAAGTGGAGAGAGTTAATACGGACTATTAAATTAAACCCCTCCGTAGACTGAAGACTTTTAATCGACCGGCAGTTTAGTTGAGTTCTTAATAAGTTTTTTATTATTCTTATTCTTTATTGTACGCACATATATTTGACGACCTCTGTGGTCTAGTGGTTCGAGTGTCGGACTGCTGATCACGAGGTCGTGGGTTCGATTCCCACAGGACACAAATATTTGTGTGATGAACATGAGTGTTTGTGTTGGTCTGGTTGTTATTTCTTATGTATTATTAGTATGTATTTACAAAAAAAAAGTATATTAGTATTATATCCATTGTCTAGTATCCATAGCACAAGCTCTGCTTTGTTTAGGACTAGATGGTGATGTGTAAAATGTCCCGAAAATATTTATTAAATATTTATTTATTTATATAAATAGATTTTACAGTAGGAAAGTTTATGTGCATCGGCGAGCTTAACTCAGAAATGAGTTTTTTAACAGCAAACCTTAGAGCGATAGAGAGATGTCGATGTTCGAGGACAGAAACGAGTGTACAACAGAAACTAAACCTACTTTAAGAAAATATTTCGATATTTACATACATTATACCTACTTAATAATAATATTATATATATAATAATTAAATATAAATAATATCATAATTTATTAGATTTTCGCGATCACTACACATAAAAACTTTTTAACAAAAAATAAAACCGACTTCAAAAACCTTAACTAAAAAACTCGAAACGATAGAAGAAGAATAAGATTACAGATAGGTATAGTGCGTTTTTTGTTTCCAGACTAAAACATTTTGATTATATTCTCTTTATAGTAAGCTTATATCGCTTCTACTTAGTTTAGTATTTATAAGCTATCATCAAATCTAACGCGTTGTTAAACAGTTTACATTATTAAACAGATGTATTTAGTGCTCTATATATGTACATGAATTAGTCTGCGGATTAGAGCTGTTTTGTGGCCTAATAAAAGATGGATAAGGATTAGGCTCTTCACATAAACGTCTAGTTATTATTATTTTTATTTTTTATTTTTTTAATATCTTTGGGACATTTTTACACGGCACCATCTAGTCCCAAACTAAGCAGAGCTTGTGCTATGAGTACTAGACAATCGATATAATACTTAAATACTTTTTTTTTTTGTAAATACATACTTGTAATACATAAGCAACACCCAGACCAACACAAATACTTATGTTCATCACACAAATATTTGTGTCGTGTGGGAATCGAACCCACGACCTCGTTATCAGCAGTCCGACACTCGAACCACTAGACCACAGAGGTCGTCGAATTGGTAGTTTGGTGATGATGTTTCAATTAAAACTCGTTTTAATGAAACCTCCAATAAGCTCAATATACTGGTAGCGGTAGGTTTACCTAAAAAGGATGCAATGTATACAGTATGTAACAAAAACCCTGTTGTTCCTGTGAGCTACGTTATCAGAATCGATATTCATACGTAACGACACAACTCATTTGGAAAACTCTTCAATAAAAACAATGGCTAAACTTTGTTTTATTATAAATAATATCAATAAAAATAATCAAATTAAATATTAACATAACATAACATCACGCCTGTATTTCCCGAAGGGGTAGGCAGAGGTGTATAATACACCCACATTTCGCCAGTTATGTTATAGTCCCATGTAATAGGGGGCGAGCCTATTGCCATTAACCGGGCACAAATCCATATTCCGGGCTGCTACTGAGAATAAAAAATCATAATTAATTGTGAATTGAAAGTAATTATATCACATGAATATCACATTTAATATTTAATTTGAATATTTTTATTGATATTATTTATAATAAAACAAAGTTTAGCCGGATTAAATCGCGTATATTTATTTATTTATCAAATTTATGCACACACAGAGAAATAATAATAAAGTACATAGAAATCAATAGTACAAAGGCACTGCTTATTTCTATAAGAAATATATCTACAAATATCAATATATCTGCTTATTTCTATTATTTAAATTGGTTTATTTGTATTGGTATTTATTTTTTAACCGACTTTTTTTTAAATTTTTTTTTTCATGTATGTACACCGATTACTCCGAGATTTCTGGGCCGATTTGCGTGGTTGTTTTTTTATTTGGTAGAGGAAGTCCGCGCGGTGGTCCCATATAAATTTTATTGACTTAGGTCGAGTAGTTTTTTAACCAGCTTCAATAAATCAGTTTAATTTAGCTTTGCTTACCTAGATGATCTACTAATAGTTTCGTTTTACTGTGAATTATCAACTAAAAAGTATGAAATAAAAACTTTTTATCAAAAAATAAAACCGCCTTCAAAAACCTTAACTAAAAAGTAAAAAATAATCCTTGTATGTATTTCAAAATCTTAACATAAACCAAAATTTTGAAGGCGGCGCGTGACTGTCCCTTTGCGTCATGTAAATATAATGTACTGTCGAGCGCTTATATCTATAGTAAAAAAAAAACGGTTTATGCGAACATACATGAAAATCACGCGCCGCCTTCAAAATTTTGGTTTATGTTAAGATTTTGAAATACATACAAGGATTATTTTTTACTTTTTAGTTAAGGTTTTTGAAGGCGGTTTTATTTTTTGATAAAAAGTTTTTATTTCATACTTTTTAGTTGATAATTCACAGTAAAACGAAACTATTAGTAGATCATCTAGGTAAGCAAAGCTAAATTAAACTGATTTATTGAAGCTGGTTAAAAAACTACTCGACCTAAGTCAATAAAATTTATATGGGACCACCGCGCGGACTTCCTCTACCAAATAAAAAAACAACCACGCAAATCGGCCCAGAAATCTCGGAGTAATCGGTGTACATACATGAAAAAAAAAATTAAAAAAAAAGTCGGTTAAAAAATAAATACCAATACAAATAAACCAATTTAAATAATAGAAATAAGCAGATATATTGATATTTGTAGATATATTTCTTATAGAAATAAGCAGTGCCTTTGTACTATTGATTTCTATGTACTTTATTATTATTTCTCTGTGTGTGCATAAATTTGATAAATAAATAAATATACGCGATTTAATCCGGCTAAACTTTGTTTTATTATAAATAATATCAATAAAAATATTCAAATTAAATATTAAATGTGATATTCATGTGATATAATTACTTTCAATTCACAATTAATTATGATTTTTTATTCTCAGTAGCAGCCCGGAATATGGATTTGTGCCCGGTTAATGGCAATAGGCTCGCCCCCTATTACATGGGACTATAACATAACTGGCGAAATGTGGGTGTATTATACACCTCTGCCTACCCCTTCGGGAAATACAGGCGTGATGTTATGTTATGTTAATATTTAATTTGATTATTTTTATTGATATTATTTATAATAAAACAAAGTTTAGCCATTGTTTTTATTGAAGAGTTTTCCAAATGAGTTGTGTCGTTACGTATGAATATCGATTCTGATAACGTAGCTCACAGGAACAACAGGGTTTTTGTTACATACTGTATACATTGCATCCTTTTTAGGTAAACCTACCGCTACCAGTATATTGAGCTTATTGGAGGTTTCATTAAAACGAGTTTTAATTGAAACATCATCACCAAACTACCAATTCGACGACCTCTGTGGTCTAGTGGTTCGAGTGTCGGACTGCTGATAACGAGGTCGTGGGTTCGATTCCCACACGACACAAATATTTGTGTGATGAACATAAGTATTTGTGTTGGTCTGGGTGTTGCTTATGTATTACAAGTATGTATTTACAAAAAAAAAAAGTATTTAAGTATTATATCGATTGTCTAGTACTCATAGCACAAGCTCTGCTTAGTTTGGGACTAGATGGTGCCGTGTAAAAATGTCCCAAAGATATTAAAAAAATAAAAAATAAAAATAATAATAACTAGACGTTTATGTGAAGAGCCTAATCCTTATCCATCTTTTATTAGGCCACAAAACAGCTCTAATCCGCAGACTAATTCATGTACATATATAGAGCACTAAATACATCTGTTTAATAATGTAAACTGTTTAACAACGCGTTAGATTTGATGATAGCTTATAAATACTAAACTAAGTAGAAGCGATATAAGCTTACTATAAAGAGAATATAATCAAAATGTTTTAGTCTGGAAACAAAAAACGCACTATACCTATCTGTAATCTTATTCTTCTTCTATCGTTTCGACATGAGCTACATAATAATGATAGCTCATGCCGTGGGGAAAAGATTAGCCAGTCAGCAGGTTCGTAGCGGGACTGACTGCCCAAGCTGCACCGGACGATCAATTAAATATCACTAATAATCAAATATTACTAATATCACTCGTGGAGGCTTTTTTAATGCACCCCAAACCTATCTGTAATAGAATTGATTGTTAACGACAATTTGAAAAAAAAAAAAAAAAATTAAGCTAAGCTTCTATAACTTCTATGCGCAGTGGCTACCGGGGAGTAAACCGAGAAAAAACTTCCCCCTCTATTAATTGCTAATTGAGTGTATTATCACTACTGTCTCGAATACACATAAACACACACAGCTCTGCGCGCGCTCTCGCGCACGTTCTATTCGCGCTTGCTTAGATGCTTCGATTCTGTCTAGTTTTTGGTGGTTATGCATGTGTCAATGTATCATGATCCAGGAATTCGTAGTGTCGATCGTAAACATGTGGAAGACCCCGGTTAAACTTGTTTTATAAGAATGTGTAGTGATCGCGAAAACCTAAGAAATTATTATGTGGAATACTACTGCTGAATATCCAGCGACCGTTTCTGATTTTAATGGTCATAGGAGATTTGGCCATAGTCAATACGCTTCGTGAACGGATTGATGTTCGTAGTATGTTATTATTAGCAGGAAACATTAGCAAGAAACGTCAGCAGGAAAGTTAGCAGGAAACGTAAGTAGGAGGACTGAAACGTAAGTAGGAATCGTTAGAAGGAAACGTTAGAAGGAACCATTAACTGGAAACGATAGCAAGTAACGATAAAAAGAAAAGTTAGCAGGAACCATTAGAAGGAAACTTTACAAGGAAATGTAACTTGGAAGGAAGCGTTATCAGGAAACGTTATCAAGAAACGTTAGAAGGAAATATTAGCAGGAATCGTTCGCAAGAAACATTGGAAGGAAACGTTAGCAGAAAACCATAGCAAGTAAAGATTAAAAGAAACGTTAGCAGGAACCATGAGAAGGAAACGTAAGTTGGAAAGAAACGTTAGCAAGTAACGTTAGAAGGAAATGTTGACAGGAAACGTTGGCAGAAAATGTTCGAAGGAAAGGTTAGAAGGAAAAGTTAGCAGAAAAACTTAGAAGAAAACGTTAACAGGAACCATTAGCATGAAACGTTACAAGAAAACGTTAGCAGGTAACGTTAACAGGAACCGTTAGAAGGAAACGTTAGCAGGAGTATGCTGCCATCCTCGTCACGTGACATCAATCCCAAGTTACTTTTCACCACAACTACGAGCCGAGGAGAGTTGGCCTATTCTTTGCTAGGAACTAGGGACATGGAAAATCTTTGGAAGCTAATATTTCACTACAATCATTTTTTCATTTGAATAAAGGGACATTCATGTTATGGAATTAATAACGCTGTTCGCCGCACACACTGGGCGAGTCGCCAAATCGCTGTCGGATAATATAATGACTCACTTACTTTACGACCAGACATGCTCATATAAACTTTCAAACTCACATAAAATCTGCTTTAATAAACCTTTCAACTTTCTTCATAGATTTATCAAGGCTGATTTACTCGAAAGGAAAAGTTTTTCGATTTCGGTCAACACATTCAATAATGAAATTTGGTCAAGTGCAAGCTATAGGTAGTTACCATAAAGGTATTATACTGACGGTAGTTACACAGTTAGTTTTCTGTACCTGCTCGAATTTTGCAGCCAAATTCAAATGTTTTTTATTTCAAATAAACCTCATTACAGGCACTGAGGTAATATGTACTACGTACTAGAGTAGACATTACGAACAAAAAATATCGCGCAACTTGCTGGCCGCGGAGCACGCGCGGCGCGAGCATGGCTAAGTGAGTGAGAGTGCAGGAGCTCTAAAACATGCTACAAACATTTTGTTCGAGGTGTCTTCTCTAGATTACAGGCGCTTTTGAAACGTCAGGCTCTAGTTGCACGGTTCCAAATTGTGGGTCCTATGGAGAAGAACTGGCAAGAAACTCTTTTTAAAATAGTTAATTGTTTATTACATCAAATTCATTCAAATAATTTGAGTATAATGTAGGTTGTCAGAAATAGATAAAAAAAATTAAAATGAGAATATTGCCTTTAGAAATAAACCTAAAAATAATTGCCATAGTATGTAGGAGCTGACCTGTCCCGACAGACGGCACCCTTTTACGAGGATGACACGAGCATCAGCCATCGCTTAGCTCAACCATATTGAAGGGAACTTAACGACCTGATACTAAAGCCACCATCAGCACATTTAAGTAAGCATGACAGACTCATGCTGCTGACAATAAATAAAGAGAATTACTGTACAAATATTAATGGCCACATGATACTACTTACATTTTAATCAGGTAATAAGTTTTTTAAGCAGATCTGTGACATACGTTGCAGTTCTAAGACAGAAAAAAAGAGTCCTGATAAATCTTGTTTCAATCTACACTTCAAGTTAAGTCCATGACTTTTTTTTTTTTCGATTTTTATGTTTACTGTATATGTTAGGTTCGTGCTTTGATAAGCTTTGCTTAGATTTTTTTCAACAGCAGTTTTTTTCAATTTCTGTTCAGTTCCAACTTACTTCGAGTATTTTTACTTGTATAATTTTTTTACACCGAAGTGATTATACAAGGTGTAATTGAAACAACAACCAACAACAACGACCTAAAGAACGTGGCTGGGGGGGACTGGATGCGGAAGGCAGAGGACCGAGCGTTGTGGCGCAACTTGGGAGAGGCCTATGTCCAGCAGTGGACTGCGATAGGCTGATTTGATTTGATTGAATTGAAACAACTGAAAACCTTTAAGGGGTCATTTTACTCACCAGTATGAACAACTTATACTATGGAACCAATCCAGAAATCGCGAAAAAAAACAGCTGTGGTCTACATTTTGTAGAGTTATGCGAACATAAACGTATGGAACAACTGATATTTATATCATGATTTCAGGATTGGCCCCATAATAAAAGTTGTTCATTATGATGAGTGAGTAATGATGAGCCCCTAATAGGTTTTCAGTTATTTCAATCACACCTTGTATAAGCGTTCCGTTTTGACCAGTATTATATTATCTGTGGTTTTGACACACAATACTGAAAACAAATTATAGCGAACAATACTGTCCTTTCTTTAAGCGCAGACAAAAGGGAATACATAGATTCAATCAGTCTGTTTCCCGCACATGTACATGTTGTAATCAATTTGGTGTGTGCCCACGACCAAATTTACGAAATCGAGCGAAAAAATGTAATGACGCAGTGTTTCGGTCGGGTGCGATAAATCGAGAAGAGAATTCGGCAGAAGTAAACACAAGTAAAAGCGAAGCTTAGTGTAATTAGTAGCGTGCGACCTTCGATCAGACCTCAGGAACAGGGTACCAGGGTAATTTTTCAACTAGGAATGTAGTCCTAGTTTCTTTTATTTCTATTCGGATTCCTAAAATAAATGATACTATTTATTAGACCCAGTATGTACGAGTATATAAACTACATGTATGTACAGTCAAGCTTACATCGATGGTAAAAAACCAGTATAAGCTGAGCCTAGTTTCATGTATGAAATTTAAATAATAAGTCAGTTCCGCTTATAATGGTTTTGTTACCACTGATATGCGGTTGACTTAACATTGACTATTATACGAAACCTAGCAATGCTTTTACGGCTTTACCCGCGTGAAAAGTTTTTACTTGCCCCGTATAATGT
Source organism: Asteroscopus sphinx (assembly GCA_949699075.1). Classification (NCBI taxonomy): domain Eukaryota; kingdom Metazoa; phylum Arthropoda; class Insecta; order Lepidoptera; family Noctuidae; genus Asteroscopus; species Asteroscopus sphinx. The sequence continues at coordinate 14,361,794 of OX453001.1, forward strand.
TCCTCGTCGTAGTTTTGGGAAAAATGTATTTCTTCATTATTATTTAATTTGAAGAGTATTTGTGTCTAGCGTGACCTCAGGAAGATTTTTCATAGAATCTTTAAACACTCCTTTTTACCTCCACTGAGTTTATTATTCGAAAAATAAAAACACATAATTAATTAATAACTTATAAAATATTTATATCGAGATTCGATTCAATCCAGCCACGCAATAATATTCTTCCATACAGAATTTATAACCCTATTGCACCCTCTTTTAGGAGTAATTTTGGATAAAGAAAAGATAAATGATTCATTATTTACCTTAAAGATTATTATTTTTCCCAAGTTTTGAGTGAATCGATCCAGGAGAAAATATTTATCATACAAACTCTAACACTCTATTTTACTCATTTAGGGTAAAAAAATCCAAAAATCCTTTCTTAGTGGGTGCGAGCATCACGAGCAGTGTTCACGGTAGCTTAGTGGCTAAAGCTCTGGCGTACTGAGCCAGGAGTCGCAGGTTCAAATCCTGCTCGTGAGTGATTTTTAACCGACGAAAAAAAGGAGGAGGTTCTCAATTCGACGCGTATATTTTTTTTTTTTTTTTTTATTTTTTTTTTTTTTTTTTTATGTATGACCACGCATAACTTTTTACAGAGTGGTCCGATTTTGATGATTCTTTTTTTAATGGATAGGGTATATCTCGAAGTTGGTCCCATTTAAATTTCAAAATCAAAATCCACCCCTAAGGGTATTAAAACAGGGGATGAGTGTTTGTTCACCCACTGAATTCTTACCTGTTAACCGATTCTGTTGAAACTTGACACACATAAATATAGTTCTAGACACTACGACATAATGGAGACCTGGAGTTAGATTTTAACCACAAAAAAATGAAAAATAAAACTTTTTAACAAAAAATTGAACCGACGAAAACAGAAACTGAAAAGCGAAAAATAACTAATTATGAGTCGGCGCCAAACAACCGATCAACGAAGATCATTAAATTACTTTAAATAAATAATAAAAACAACGTCACATCATATACAACGTGAAATTTTCAACGATAAACAATAACTTTCCAAAAATGCGTTCTCCGCTCGGCCACTTGCAACTTGCACGCACTTTGCTTGTTAAAAGTTCGTTTGGCGCCGACTCATAATTAGTTATTTTTCGCTTTTCAGTTTCTGTTTTCGTCGGTTCAATTTTTTGTTAAAAAGTTTTATTTCATTCCACAATTTAAGTCTTTATCCGAACATCATTCTGTGATTTTGTATAACGACGCGATAGCTATTGATGTACGTACGTACAGCCTTCCGACGGCACGACGGCAACGTATGCCCGTCATTCATAACAAGATAAAACCAAATGAAAAAAAGAGCCGCTCTGGAGCCACGGACACGCGAATTATCAATTTCATAATTTATCAAGTAACACGATCGAGTTCACTAAAGGAAATGGTTTTTGTAACAAACGATCCAGCCAATTACAATCGTCGAAATCTATTCGCTTTTACTATTACAGCTAAATATATAACCAGTGCCATGTTGTATGGCTTTACCGTTTTTATATGACGCAAAAATATATGGCATCAGTTTATACTTGAGGTCAAGGCAGTTCGACTTGAACTTATGACTCAATTTATTTTCACGGTTTCTAAAAGTTAAATGTTCAGTTTTTTTCACATATTTTCTAATGTTGAATTGTTATTTATACAGTGATTTTTTATGACAGTACAGTACTAGACTATGCCCGCGGCTTTGCCCTTGTATAATTTGGTTTATCACAGAAATATTATGTTATCGCGCCTCTTTTGGGAATAGTTCCCAAAAGATCGTTAATCTGTTATTCGTCCCGGAATAAAAAGTAGCCTATATGTTTATCCTGCAGGCGTAGCATGACCACTGTAGACAAGCGTTTTGTCTACGAAAGAAAAGACAAAATGACAGATAAAGTTCTATACAATGTATTTTATCTATTCTTCCGTAGACAAATCTCTTGTCTACAGTGGTCATGCTACGCCTACTGGTTATGTTCTATGTACGTGCTAAGTTCCATCCAAATCTGTTTACGCGTGATTGTGTAACAAACATCCAAACATTTTCACAAACATTCACATTTATAACATTATTAGTAGGAAGTAAAAACAATAGAATTTTTGACGAGAAACTAAAGTAAACCCCTTGTATCTACATGATTTCAAGTCCAAATAAATTGGGTGTTTTAAAAATATACCGGGCTACGGTGACGTAGAAATGTAGCAGTAAAATGTTATAAACCATTTTTGTACTTGACTGTTTGACTCTTATCAGAGGCCTTATAACGCAAAAACTAAAATAAAAATACAGTGTATTTATTCGAGTATGTTTCTAGTCAAGTGTGTGTATCCAGAGAAGATTTATTGGAATCCTGAACATAAGGTTGGGAAAAATCATGTTGAAATTATGTTGCAGTTAAAGCGACAGGCTCCCCCCCTTTGTCCAGCAGTGGAAGATTTTCGGCTGAAATGATGAAGGCGACAGGTGAAATCTTACATATTGTAGGTATAAAATTAATTATGCATAAAATTAAGCTTTTTAACTGACAAAAAAAAGAGGAGGGTTTCAATTCGATTCTTTATTTTTAATAGGGGTGAACTAACTTAGGGCATAAGAAAAGAGAAGACATTATTACCTATTCTATGCTTAAGGCTTTTTATGAAGAAGAAAAACAACAGACAATACACGCCTTTTCTGAAGCAAAATAATACAAGGTTACCAAATAGCTACACTTGTATAAGAGAAGAAACTCAAAGTCTTGATAAAAGTTGGTCGAGTGTATTCAACTTTGAAAGTTTTCAAAGTTGAATACACTCAACCAACCTAAAAATTTAGGGTGTATGCTGTCGCATACTGTCTGACACGTCATCTTATTAACATTAATTGCGTGAATATTTTAAAACCCAGTTTATGGACTACTACTAATCTACCTATGCATTGTAGCCTGGTGTTTAAAATAGATGTACTATAACCGTTTTATTCGGTTCAACTCTCTTGGAAGCCTTGGCCGAGAGGGTTGCGTGAGGCAGGGCGTGGGTGTAAAGGATACAGATGCTCTATTAGCTTCACATTCAACAGAAAATCGTCTATGGATTGTACGTCACGTCTTTAATATCAATAACGTCAACACTAGCATCTCGGGTGCTTTCTATGTTGTTTATTATTAGATCGCCTGGCTTGTAGCTCGGCATAATAACGTTGTGAGACTTGTGAGTGCAAAACTCAAACTATGACGTTCCATTGTTATGCTTGTTAGTATAAAGTGCACCAGCGATCGGTGCTACATCCTCTAAATTTGTACCTATTGCTGCCGCCAAACAGAGATGCCTGCATTTCTGTGTTCTGGTGTGAAGGTTACGGGTGGCAAAAAAATTGCAATTACATGAGACTTTCCACCTTCATGTCTCAGTTTGGCGAACGCGATTTGCAATACCTTTTAGGTAAAATCCTAGGTGGTATTGCAGTTGTTATGGGCAAAGGTAACTACTAAACTTCAGCTGGGCTTTCAGCTCGTTTCGCCATTTATCCTATACGATAAAAAAAACTGCTTCTACATATTATTGGACGACATCGTTACCGAAACCAAGAGAATCTGTGTGTTTGAAATCTCTGCAGGTTCCTGCATAGAGGGTTCTTGTAAAAAGTGTTTCTTGCTATTTATGACATATCATTGGGAACACGTGTAGTTTTTGCACAAACCCGAGCGAGAGAGAACAGCGAGTACAAATAGATGATTGAATACATAATTATTTTTTCCCACTTGCTCGAAAACAACAATCGGCTGTTTTCCGTCCGCAACGAAATAACATGCCAGTAATATAAATCCAACACGACGATAATATGAATCGCTGGACAGTTTTAATTTTTTAAATTATGCTACCGAGTTTTTAAGTACGCACTTACATAAAGGCTGTATGCGCATTTTTTTATTTCAAAACTTTGAAATTAGAACAAGAACCGGATGCGGACGAATTGGCGCGAATGACAATTAGATACTGGTGTCGATTCTCTTGTTCACGAACTAAACTTATTTTAAACTATAGCTCTCTTTTACTAAAAGTAGATACAAGAAAGGGATGGCAACCATTTTAGAACTGTCAAATTAGTTTACGTGTTACATTTCTTTGTATTTTAGTGGGCACGTTCCGAGATCACGACTAAATTTGTATGGAAAATTTAATTGCGTCTAATTTGACAGCTCTTAAATGGTTGCCATCCCTTTCTTGTATCTACTATTAGTAAAAGAGGGCGATAGTTTAAAATAAGTTTAGTTCGTGAACAAGAGAATCGACACCACTGTTGAATTAATTTGTGTATTGTTTCCTCGCAAATGTGAGAAAAGTACCATACAAGTCTCGACCGAAATAGCAATTATCGGCCTCGTTTAGTTATAAAGGACTCAGCTGGCGCCTCGTCCTTTTAAAATCACTTCGAAAGTACGTAAGTACGTACTTCGTAAGTAAAGGCTTCGCCTCGTACTTCCAATATTACTCGGCCGTCAATTGGTTTATTTCAGGCTTATTATCTAGTGATTATTTCATGAAGTTATTGTATTCAATACCGTTTTGTTTCTCTATTACTGGCACAAAGGTTTTAGAACCTGTCATAAACTTGTTATAAAACAGAATTGTTATTCTTACGCAAACGATAGTCGCGAGTTGCGTGTGGTATGGTTTTGACAGTTAGATAAGTAACTCGAACAGTAAACAAGGCGCGTATTTATTCAAACTACGCCTTTAATATTACGTACTATTGTTGCTAGGAAGATTAATGGACGATAACAGAAAAATATTTCAGTTCACAGTTGATTTCCTTGTTATGATATAAAACCTTTTTGATTAAATGGAAGCCGAGATCGTTAGAACTAAGATTAGGCTAATCTTTTTTGGAATCACTTAAGACGTAGTGAAGCAACATTTTAGCGAAAAGGATAACAAATGGCTTGAATATAGTAGCTTTATGTGTGGTTTGTGCCGACTGAGACATATGATGTACCTCACTGAAACATAAAGATTGTGATTGCGCAACATTTGTCTTACTCTCTGGTTGGATTTTTGTACGATCTAATAACGGCTTACTATGTAAATCCCTTTTATCGTAGCACTTTCCCAGCCCAAAAATATTTCGTTTTATTCAAAGAAACTGTTTAATTTTATAAAACAAAAACAAAGACGTACAAGTGGAACTCTTTATAACATGGATTTGATGCGAGCTTTTGATGTAGCATTGAGCGTCTGTCATCTCATTTTCATAATCATAAGGTAAACCACGTTCTCGCAGCAAAACACAGCCATAGACAAAGTTCTGCGAACAATCATAGTGAAGCCAAAAAAAACCATGCTCTTTCGTGTACAACCAGTGCTCACGCACACACATACACCTCAAACCGTGCTCACCCCTTTCAGTACACATATCGCGGCATCGTCCAGTAAGCATCGCGCAATGTAAATATCCTTCAGGTGCATGGTGTGTGCGCGAGCGCTGGTTGTACACGAAAGAGCACGGTTTTTGTTGGCTTTACTATGATAGTGCGCAGCACTTCAGCTAAATAAATATTGTTGTAGGCACTGGTAGTAGGTACTTTGGTCTATCTATTCGCATAAATTATAATTTAGGTAATGATCACGTTTTACTTTTTTTTTATTATTCTTAACGGGCTTGCGTTTGACCGCCACCTCACCTGATGCTAAGCGATGGTGCGGTCGAAGATGGTACACGCTTGCCCAGCAAAAACCTATTCACTCGAGTCATTTACTTCCAAGAAAAGAAGTGGTTTACATTATTTGAAGATTAAGGTGGAGTTCTTGTTGTAGCTCCTTGATTATTTCCTTACTCACGACCTACAAAGCTCGCAGGAAGCAAAGAGCTTCTATATTGTATGTGTGATGCTACAGAAAGGAATGAAGAAGCAAGTGAAATTCTGAAATGGGGGTTTTTTTTGGTCTTGTATTATTTTTAATTTTATTGTTTTTTTTTGTTATTCTATGTTTTTTTTCACCTGTAACGAGACTAAAATAAATTATTTCTTTCTTTCTTTCAAGTCCATTCCATTCAAAACCTGTGAAAATTTATATCTATTATAGTTTAATATTTCATTACAACGTATAAAAATTAACCCCTGTTGTGTAATAAATCAGATAGAAATATAAAAAATGGGCCATTATACTTATATTAACTTACATTAACTTTCATATTTTATTGTCAAAATAAAACTTTACGGTACGAACTTTGAGTACCTAACTTGAATATTTTACACAAAGGACGAAAACTCATAAAGAGATAATTGGCGGGAGGAAGCTGAGCCTACTCGCCAAAGGGATTATAATTAAAATTCAGCCCTGACTCCTGAGGCATGCTTGCCAAAAAGGAATTGCATAGTTGATCGTTTGATGAGCAATGACAGACCAAACTTATGGTGCGGTCGGCTTATACACTTACACATGTCAGTTTGTAGCACAGTAACTTCCTAATACCAGGCCCCTCAGAAAGTATTGCGAAAAAAAGTTTTTATATATGGGAGACTGGCCAGTTATAATGTTTTTCGAAAATATGATTATTTATAAGTAAAAATAAGTAAGTTCCAATTTCAAAATTTCCCTCCACATTTTTTGCGAGTTAATTCAAAGTATTGTGTCTCACTGAAATATGGATCTGCGCCGGGAACATTTTAGAGCTATGATTTTATACGATTTCAAGTGTCGCCTGAAACCGGATGAATCGTACGATAGACTTCAAATGGCATTCATGGATGAAGGCCCTTCCAAGGCAACCGTGTATCGTTGGTATAACGAATTCAAGCGCGGTCGACCAACTTTGGGGGATGACGAAAGAAGCGGTCGCCCTTTGACGGCTGTTACCGAAGAAAACGTGCTAGCAGTGAAAAATTTAATCCAAGACAATAAGCGAATTACATATCAGGAGATTCAACACATATTGAAGATTGGATCGGGAAGCGTTCACGAGATTCTACACAACCATCTTCGCGTGAGGAGGATAGTATCACGCTGGGTGCCGCACAACCTCACCGATGCTCAGAAGCAGGTCCGGGTGGAATGGTGCCGTGATATGCTTAACAAATTTGAAGCAGGCTCGTCTCGGCGTGTTTACGACATCGTTACAGGTGATGAGTCCTGGATTTATCAATACGACCCAGAAACCAAGCGCCAGTCGACTGTTTGGGTGTTTCAAAATGAGCCAACGCCTACCAAAGTGAAGCGATCTAGAAGCGGGGGTAAGATTTTGATCGCTAGCTTTTTTAATTTGACTGGCCACTTGGTATAAATTCCCTTACGGGATCAAAGAAGCATTAATGCCGAATGGTATACTACCAAATGTTTGCCAGAAGTTTTCTCTGTTATAAGCAACAAGCGACCAAACACAGGGCTCCGCGGGATACTGCTCCACCACGACAATGCACCTGCGCACACCGCACTCAAAACGAGGGACTTCCTGGACAGCACGCCAGTCAAACTCCTGGGTCACCCTCCTTACAGCCCTGATCTAGCACCGTGTGACTTCTTTTTATTCCCAAAAATAAAAAATCAGCTCAAAGGGATACAATTTTCGTCGCCGGAAGATGCGCTGGCTGCGTTCGAGCAGGCTGTAAACGAGGTGTCTGCGGCGGACTGGAAAAAGTGTTTTGAAAACTGGTTTAGGCGCATGAATCTTTGTATAGAGGCTGGTGGAAAGTACTTTGAAAAGATTTGATAAAAATATATGTACGTATAGAACAATTTTTTTTAGTTTCGCAAAACTTTCCGAGTGTCCCACGTATATGTTTATGTAAAGTAGGTATTGTCTTTAGGTTATTTATTGCTTCGCAGTAGCCCGCGAAAATTCTGAATTTCTTGAATTTTTGCAAATTATAGTTATTTATATTTCACGTTGTATAATTGATTGGAAATATATCTTGACAATAATCATAATATATCTACTGAATAATCTCATAGAAATCATTAAAATAAATTAATAAGCTACATTGGCTCTATAATATTAATTCACCTACTACAAAATTACTCTGCTCTGCTTAAACTGGTTTTTTCTCGCTTTTGACAAGTACCTTAGTACCTCTATTTCCGTGTTAGTACCAGTATTAATTAGATCTGCTAAATTATACGACAATAGTACATATTGTGGTTTATTTCTAGCAGTTAGATCAGCAGTACAATATTGGAGTTTTTAATACAGTTGTGAGTTTGGAGTATGCATTGCCAGCTAGCTGGTAAATCTGTCAAAACGATAACCCAATTTTGCTATTTCGTAACAAAAAAAAAACACTGGGTATGCGGTTTTTGCCAGGTGACACTGTATTGTTTGTACAAGTTTTAAAATATTCGAAAAACAATATTTTTAATTTTTCGACGGGTTGTTCAAACTAAGAAGTGATAACCTTGAATACCGTTCTGGGCGTAAATTTACACCACAAGCGTCTTTACAGATATTTTTAAAATTTATTTTAATCTACCGTAAATTTATAATTAAATTATTTTATTATTTTTAACGCATTTACTTACGCATGCAAAAAAATTATAATTAAATTCTATTATAATTCAATTTTCTTAGATTTCATAAACTACAAGTACTGGCAAAGGAAAACGGATATGTACCTAGAATGTTTCGTGAGGACATTTAAATAAAAAAACCATCCTAATTTTAATAGAAAAGATGGTTGGCAGCCAGTACCTGTTTGGAACCCAGCTCTATAAAAATAATCAAGTCCCAAACAGCACGCTACACTGTAAACTCGAATAAAAGTGTCATTAATTCATTATGAATTAATGACACTTTGTGTGACCACTGCGTGCATCGAAACGATTTCAACTAATTAAAATTGTACGGTAGTTTTTTTTTATACCTGTAAAGACGCTTGTCATCATAGTCTTCCTGCAATCACGAACGCTGCAAAGCTTTCAAACTCAAGAAAACCAATTTTAATAATAAACGCGATGGTTATAAATTTGTTTTATTATAATGTGTAGTGATCGCGAAAACCTAAGAAATTATTATTGCTCTATCTTCTTGTTTTCACTATTAGAAAGAAATATGAATAATAGTTTAAACAATAGAATCAACACCAATGTCGAGCGGGTACAAAAACGAAGGTTCGTCGGTCAGTACGTTAAGCCGGTGCACTATGGTAATTGCTCAACATCGAATTTTGAATTGATTAATTACACGTGAATGTTTGCGGTGAGTATGGACGCACCATTAGAGTTGAGATGCGTTTGTCCAAAGAGAATATAATCACTACGTTATACGTTTGTCTGTCTGGATTTCGGGCTAATCTCAAGATGTAAGCGACTATATAAATACGGACTTTCTGCACTGTTAGAATGTTTAAAGGTTTGTTTTTTATATAGGTACCAACCAACGAAATGTATTAATTGGGTGCGAAGCCGGCAGTCAGTCGTAACTGAATTATATAGAAGCAATACGGCTACCTCCACCATGGATTCTCCATTAAGGATCTCTTCTGACTCACAAGGAAACAATGGTGTTAATTATTTATTCAATATTCATTAAGACTGACATTTTGATGGTGTTTGGATAAGCGTAATTGAGTAACAAACATCCAAACATCTTTACAAACTTTTACATGAATATTAGTCAAATAATCGAATAATATTTAAATTACGAGAATTAAGAAAACATTAAATACATTATTTAAAAATAAAAAACCTTAAATAAAACTACACCTAAAGCTAAAAACTAAAAAGGAGTATCAAAATATCCCTCCGCGTCGCTTTCAACTGGTAACGTGCCCAGAAGACTGGCAGCATTGCCGCGTTGTATGGCAATGCTTAATCTTTGACCAAAGTAAAGGCCAGCCTTCTGGTCACGTGAAGTGTCGACTAACCGCCTAGAAATATTTCTAAATAAAAGGTGGGCACTCGGACCCCACGACCCGAGGGTTTCTACCGCCAACGGATCGAAAATATAATTATTACTAACTAAGTTATTATATTTTCGCCGTTTGAGGTTCTCTGCAGCGGAAGCGGCAGCGCCAGCACAGCTTGCCGAGCTAGGAAGATGGGATGGCGCAAGGGTGTCGACGCACGTTGCGTCCCACACCAGAGACTTACCCATCTTCCATGGTAACAAATAAATAAAATGAAATGAATATTAGTAGGATTATCTTAAAGTAAATATTCATGCCAGATTACCGTCTGTTCGTCGCTTGGGGTTACCTGTTGCGCTGTTTTTTTATGGGATTTAGATCTGCTCTTGACCGCAATCTAGACAATTTTGTTAAGATGTGGTCGACGATGGAGCGAGCAAACCTATTAGGTGCCGATTCACTCCAGTTTTAAAGGCGTTAGGGTTGTAAGTGCATGGAAATACAGATGCCGGCAGTGAATTCCACAACTTGGCTGTGCGCATTATGAAACAGTTCTCAAAGCGCTTGGTCTTGATAGTAGGGATTTAAACCAAATGTGGATGATATCCTGCAGTGTGTCTTGTAGTCCGATGAAAGAAAGGAGATGGAATAAGCTCATGGAGCTGTTTTGTGGTTTGAACACATCAGCATCATGCTGAGTGGGAACCTTATTGTCGCGGCTACGCCACCGTGCAGTTGTCATATTATGTCTTTATCTTCAGTTTTTTATGTTAATAACTCATATTTTTTGTATTATACTGTTTTATTTTTATTTTTAATAATTTCTCAATGTTGCACGTAAGTACTTTGCTGGGACAGTAAATTATTTTTGTTTCTTTCTAATCTAATAGAGACCTATATTATATTGTTTTGCGCGATGTAGTTTTTATACACACTGTGTTTTTTTTTGTAATTACGTTCCAGCCATGTGTATAATTTAATCAGTCAGCAAACGCTCAGTAAACATTTCAATAGAGATAAGTATAAAAAAATATTCTGAATAATATTTGCGGTTTGGATATACCTACAATACTTACATACTACAATAATAAAATAATAATAACACAGAAATTAGCTATTTGTTTATATAATTACATAGTAGATTTCTGTAATGCAGAATAATTAATAATGACTGATATACATAGTAGACTATACATAATGGTAGATATACTGATACACGATATACACAAGCAATTTTTTTATCACAGTTACCGTAGTTGAGCGTAAGTAAAAACTTACACGCGATCAACTTTTATTTGATTTTCCTTTACACACATCACATTATTACTCACATTATTAGAGGACGTCTGTGGTTTAGTAGTTCGAGTGTCGGACTGCTGATCACGAGGTCGTGGGTTCGATTCCCACAGGACACAAATATTTGTATGATGAACATAAGTTTTTGTATTGGTCTGGGTGTTTCTTACTCTTATATCCATTGTCTAGTACCCATAGTACAAGCTCTGCTTAGTTTGGGACTTTGCCTTTGCTTTGTAAAAAAATTCCAAAAAATATATTATTTGAATGAATTTGATGTAATGTAAATAAATAAATATCTTTGGGACATTTTTTTACACAGCACCATCTAGTCCCAAACTAAGCAGAGCTTGTGCTATGGGTACTAGACAATGGATATAATAATTATATACTAATATTTTCGTAATTAATATTTTTCTTGTATTTTATGTATTATTAGTATGTATTTACAAAAGAAAAGTATATAAGTATTTTATCAATTGTCTAGTACCCATATTACAAGCACTGCTTAGTTTGGGACTAGATGGTGTTGTGTAAAAAAATGTGCCTAAAGTATTTTATTTATTTAATTTAATAAAGTAATAAAAAATAACTATTTGAATGAAAGTCTATCCATAGAGTTTTATTGCCGGTTCTTCTCCATAGGACCCACAATTTGGAACCGTGCAACTAGAGCCTGACGTTTAAAAAGTGCCTACAATTAGGTTTATTTGAAATAAAAAACATTTGTGAATTTGTGACATAATAATAATAGTAATGATATTAGGAAATTCTCAGTAGCAGCCCAGAGTATGGATTTGTGGCCGGTTAATGGCAATAGGCTCGCCGCCTATTACATGGGACTATAACATAACTGGCGAAATGTGGGTGTACTATACACCTATCCCTTCGGGGAAATACAGGCGTGATGTTATGTTATGTTATGTTATGATATTAGGTATATAAATATTTTTATTAATCAATAGTAGGTAATGCGCATTAATATAATGTTATTGTTTCGCATGCCTACAAAAAGGCAAGATATGACGGACATGTAATTAATTCAATTTAATTCAATTCATTTATTCACATAAAAGTTGGTACATAACACAGTTAGTCTTACATATAATTAGGATTAGTTCTTACAACTTTAGTCAAATTATTGACATGCAAATATCTTAGTTTAGGGTAAGCAGTTCCATTGACATGCAACCATTCTTCTTTAGTATAAATGGCTATAATTTAAAACAACAAGAGATACAAGGATACTTGTGAAAATTGTGATTTAATTACATAATAAGATTTTTCAAGATGAAGTAATGATTTTAATATTTTTGTCAGTTAATTTAAATGAATTTATCATGTCAGATACAATATAATTTTTTTTTTTTTTAATAAGTCATCAACAGAGTAAAAGGATTGTAATTTTAATATTAATAACATGTCCGTCATATCTTGCCTTAGTACACGATATCTTGTGGCGAATAAATGATTTTAATTTGAATTCCATGTACAATTTTGTGTCTCAATATTTAATTACAGTTATTATCTGGAATAATTGTTTGAAACCTCAGAAGAAACAGAAGTCTAGCAATAAGCGTAGAAACATAAATGAAGTCTCGCTTCCTAAGTTTTAAGGCGCAGTCTAAATTGCAAGAGGTCAGAAATGCGACGAGCCAACGATCTTCAAAACACCCCTAGTTCTGAGACAATTTTATTTACTTCTGATGTGCAATTTTAGAGATGGCAATAAAAAGTCGCGGTTTTTTATTTCTACATTGTAAAAAGTTTACGACTTTTCTCACTAAGAGGTATTATTGTATTACGAGTATATGAGTCCACGGGACTCTACAAATAAGGTTTTATATTATATACTTAATACTGACGCAGTATTATATTTTAACTACAGTTTACAACTGTAGTAATATTATGCGATCTCTTATTTAATCATCTACCCTCGCTTGATAATTGTGTAAAAAAGGGTAATTTGTATACACGATAACGTAGCGAAAGAAAGAAAATGTCATCATCATCATTTCAGCCAAAAGATGTCCACTGCTGGACATAGGCCTCCCCTAGCATTGCCACAACGACCGGTCCTGCGCTTTCCGCATCCAGTGGATTCCCGCGATCTTCACCAGGTGGTCGGTCCACCTTGTGGGGCCCTACCTACGCTGCGCCTTCCAGTACGCGGTCGCCACTCCAGAACTTTACGGCCCCATCGGCCATCCGTACTGCGAGCAATGTGCCCCGCCCACTGCTACTTAAGTTTGGCAATTCTTCGGGCTATGTCCTTTACCTAGGTACCTTATGAAAGTGTAAATTAACCTATTTCAACTAAATATAGGCAGGTGTGGGTGCACTACACACCTCTACCCTTCGGGGAATACACGCGTGATGTTATGAATGTGTGTAAAGGTCGATTTGAACTTTCATTTTGTGTCACAGTTTGACCATCCGCGCAGGATGTCTGATTCAAATAAAAATTAAATTAATAAAAATTATTGTGGTCACTGCGAAAAAATAACTATGTTTTTTTTATGTCATGCTGATGGTGGCGTTAGTGTCGGGTCGTTAAGTTCCCTTCAATATGGTTGACTTAAGCGATGGCTGATGCTCGCGTCATGCTTTTAAACGGGTGCCATCTGTCGGGACAGGTCAACTCCTACATATTAAACTCTTTTTACATTTATTTCTAAAGGCAATATTCTTACTTTTAAACTCTTGTTTATTTCTGACATTAACCTACATTATACTCACATTATTTGAATAAATTTGATGTAATAAACAATAACCTATTTTAATAACAAAAAATAAAACCGACTTCAGAAACCTTAACTAAAAAGTAAAAAATAATCATTGTATGTATTTTAAAATCTTAACATAAACAACATTTTTAAGGCGGCGCGTGGTTGACCCTTTGCGTCATGTAATGTACAGTCGAGCGCAATATCTATTAGTAAAAACAGTTTATGTGAACGTACATGAATATCACGCGCCGCCTTCAAAATATTGTTTATGTTAAGATTTTAAAATACATACAATGATTATTTTTTTACTTTTTAGTTAAGGTTTTTGAAGTCGGTTTTATTTTTTGTTAAAAAGTTTTTATTTCATACTTTTTAGTTGAGGGTTGATTCATAAATGTTTATATAACCAATTTGAGTTTTTTTTTTTATTAATCTTTGCTATCCCACTGCTGGGCAAAGGTCTCACTCATGTTCTTCCAAACGTCCAATCACTATCGTGAAAAAAAACACGCATATCGGCCAAGAATTCTCAGAAAAACGAACCAATGAGCAGATCATCTAGATAGGCGAAGCTAAAATAAACTGATTTATTGAAGCTAGTTAAAAAACTACTCAACCTAAGTCAATAAAATGTATATGGGACCACCGCGCGGACTTTCTCTACCAAATAAAAAAACAACCACGTAAATCGACCCACATTTCTCGGAGTGCATGAAAAAAAAAAAAAAACCCGCGGAATACATAACCTCCTCCTTTTTTTGAAGTCGGTTAAAAAGAGTATATGCATGGAGTTTCTTGCCGGTTCTTCTCCATAGGACCCACAATTTAGAATCGTGCAACTAGAGCCTGACGTCTCAAAAGTGCCTGTAATTAGGTTTATTTGAAATAAAAAACATTTGAATTTGAATTTATTTGCCGTTTAAGTCAAGAAATACATATTTTAATAAATTAAAGTCGGTCGTAAAAAGTAAAGACATAGTTAATTATTTTTCTTAACTTTTCGTGGTTTATATAATTTATTATCATAATAATATAACTTTTTTCAATAACTTTTAAATAATAGTGCAATTCCTGACACTAATGCTGCAGACTGTCCTTTAATAGCGGTTTTTCTCTTGGACCACTCAAAACACATAGGATACCTAGGCTGTGAAACATGTGAATGAGCCACACTTTCCAATATCTAGAATACTGAATAATAGCTGCTTGGCTTGTATGTTTGAAATGGATATCTGCGTTTGAAACGCGATCATTCAAAGCCTTTGACGTCGATGGCAGTCCGACGAGTGAAGCTACGTTAAATGCATGTTTTTAGATTTTATTACCAACTAGACTATGCTCGCGACTTTGCCCGCGTATAGTTCTGTTCCATGATCATCATCATCATTTCAGCCGAAAGGCGTCCACTGCTGGACATAGGCCTCCCCCAAAGGGGGGATATGCCATAATCACCACGGTTGGCAGGCAAGTTGGCGATCGCAGTTGGTTGGTTAAATACTCAGAGAACGCTGCTGCCCATCCTTTGGTGAATCCCTTTGTCGCCTTTTACGACACCCATGAGAAGAGATAGGGTGGTGCAATTCTTTACGTCCGGCATCACACGGAACGGATAGTTCGGTTTATCACAGAAATATGTCATCGCGCAATACTCGGGAACTGCTGCCTAATTGCGTAACTCACTCGCGATCGCAATCATCTGGATTTCAATGTTCATTGCTCTGTGTGTTTTGACAATCCGTCATATTGACAACTACGTACCACGCAATGAATATTGCTGTAATTTCAAAATGAAAGCTGATGTCAATGTGAATGCATTACACAATTACCCCACTGTTATATATTATATAACAGTGGGGTATTATATATCTTCACGGGATAAAAAGAAGCCTATATGGACTGTGTGCCAAATTTCATCTTAATTCGTTCAAAGGTTTACGCGTGATTGAGTAATAAACATCCAAACATCTTCACAATATTTCACATTTATAGTACCTAATATTAGTAAGACTATTTCTCATTCATCTTGAGCCTAGAATGAGCTTCATTGGCATTACATAATATACACAGTGGAAACTTTCTATGTCAGCGAGCGAAAATTGCGCTAAAATTATCTTATACTTGACAAGTTTGAACTGTCATCTAAGTTTTTTTTGAAACGAATTAGGGAGAAAATGTCACGTATGATTTTTGCGTTATTAGCGGGCCTATATGCACACCGCGCGCTCTCTCTTTCTTTCTCTTTCTAATGTGTCAGTGTGTGTGTGTGTGTGCGTGAGGAACGTCGTTCCTGACGGGAGTCCCCTGACTGAACCCGTTTTTTTATGTAAATGCCGGGATCGAACTCGCACCCACCTGCATGGAAGGCAAGCCGCCTTCAACCGCTAGACTATTACTGCTATATACACTCATATTATAGATGTAAAATAAATTTCTGTTTGTTTGTTTGCTTCGATTTTGTGTCTAAGCTGTTTCGGTACTAAGTCACTGAAAAAAATCAAGTTATACAATTTTAAAGTTCATGAAGACAAGTTAATTTGTTGTTAGTTGTTTAGTATAAGTTCATGTAAGATAACATTGTAATAGGCGGACACAGATCCGATACTTATCTCGAAGTTGCAGTTCATAAACGATATTGCTACCCATTGTAATTATAATATTATCGAAATGACAAAATGCATTAGTTAGGAGGGGTCAACGTATTGTATTGCCTTGCTGTCCCACACAAATAACGTAGGTATGTTATATTTTCATTTAACGCAGCACTATTTATTTCATATGGTAGTGGTTCCTTTAATCTAAAGTACCAAGTCGTAGGTAGGATGAAATATATATACCCTTTGAGTTTGTTATGCTTTACTTAAGGGAAAATAAATATTGACTACAGTTTTCGGAAGATAAACTTAGTTTAGTTTTAGTTTATTGATATTGTTTAGGTTGCTCTTCCTGAGGGCCGATTCTCTTAATTTAAAATGCTCAAAATATAGTTCCAATCTGGTCTCAATGTCCTAAATGTCTCCAAAAAATGTCCAATGTAAACATCTTTGGTCATTAAATTAACAAAAGAAAAAAAAAACAATGTTTAGGCCGAATATAAGTAGGCAGATTTAGCTAGGTAAATGTTTATGCGAGTTAATTAGGAAGCACAGTGACAATATGTTCTTGTCTGTCCTTTCCGCACTCGTGCAAATTTCATATTTAACCTCGTTCTTACATCCCTCTCACCTCGTCACGGAGCTTATCATTGCTCCAGATGCATCGTTTAGCCCCGCCCTCTCCTGTGGGTGCTAAAGACAGTACAGAAAAAATGGACGACAAGTGAAGTCGTACGCGCACGCCAATTAACATAATTGATTTGTGTTTTCGTGAAAATCTCTGATTGACTGTTATTAAAGTGTTCCTCAAGCTAGCTGAGTGTTTCTGTGAATTGTTCCAACGGTGAGGCCTCCCAACTACGAAAAAAGCAGCAAGGCTTCGAAGAAGTGCCGCGTGCCGAAAAGGTGAGCTCCCAGAATTCCCTTATATTCCTCTTTCTTGTTGCTGTGCTTCAAAATACAAAATTATCATCTATCCTCGTGTAACTCCGAACCAGCGCTCATTCATTTTGGTCCTATCGATCGCGAATTATCTAGGATTACACGAGATTGATTTTATAACATAATAGGGAAGCCGCCATCTTGCGAAAAATAAAAATGCCTAAGAACGCGGACACTAATGAACGTTATTCGCAACGATTGCAAAATAAACTTTCTGCCTTGTTTGGTCGAGTACAATCCATCTATGATTCAATCGCTACTATCGAAAACGATCCCGTTAAAATCGAAAATTTCTTGTCAGATTCTTATACGATAGACACGCTTCGTAATGATTTTTTGACGGCAATCGAGGAAAGAAATACTATTCAATTGTCCAATGCCGAAGCCCCTGTACCTAATTACAGTTCATTAATATCATTCGAGCAGTTGTATTCCAAAATTAAATACAAATCTGATCAATTACAAAAGTCGCAAATGGCTGATAATACTAGTCGCGACGGGCAGGGTTCCATAGTTAAGCGGGAAAAACCTTTTCTAAAGTTACCGCGTTTAGAACTTTGTTCATTTAACGGAGATAGTGAGTCTTGGCCAATTTTCTACGAAACCTTTAAGTCGGTCATTCACGAAAACCCCGATCTAACTGAAAGCGAAAAAATTCAATACCTAATCGGTAAATTAAAAGGCAAAGCCCTTAGCATTTGTCAGGGTATTTTACCTAATGCCGAAAACTACACGGTTATCTGGAATGCATTGTTAAATAAATACAATGACAAAAGATTATTGGCCGCTACGTATTTGGATAAAATAATTAATTTACCTAATGTGAAGGAAAATTCCCCCACTCAATTGGAGGATTTTATTGATAAATTTTCATCGCTTCATTCCGCGTTAAAACAAATAAATCTCGATAGTCTCGAAGACTTTTTATTTGTGCATATTGCGTGTAAAAAGGTGGGATTGGAAACGGTTAAATCATTCGAACTTAAATATGAGTCTAATAAAATCGCTACTTGCACGGATTTCATTAATTTCGTACGGAATCAATCCCATATTTTGCAACGCGCACATAATGTCGCGAGTACCTACTCAATAAATACGAAAGCGGGCGGTACTCAACCACGTAAAAATAATAATACGTCGTCTTCAGTAGGATCGGGAGCGCGTGCGTCGACGAATAATAATTACAACGTTAAAACATTTGTAAATGTGCAGGAGCACGGTAAATGTTTATGTTGTGGGAAGAGTGATCATTCTCAATTGCCCCAATGTCCAAAATTCCTGTCAATGATCCCTAATGATCGCTATAAATTAATAAAAACTAACAAATTGTGTGTGAATTGTTTAAATAGCAATCACTTAATCATAAATTGCAAAGATTCTAGTCGATGCGGCGAATGTAATCGCAGTCACAATAGTTTGCTTCACTTTCCGAATAGTAAGGTAGAAGCGGGAAATAATTCGGCCGCCGCCTGTCAAAATATCACTACCGCAGCCGTAGTAACGGGAGTGGGGGCCGCGCTCCGCGCGCCCGTGTCCGAGCCCGCCGCCGCCACCCGCGCCTCGGCCGCCGCTTCGTCTGCCGTGTCGCTATGTGCCGTCGGCGAGTGCGCAGCTGCGCCTACGGTAGCGAGTTCGAATCCCGCGTCTTCTGTCTTACTAGGCACCTTGCAATGTAATGTTGTAGATGCCGACGGAAATATTTTCGTGTTGCGTGCTCTTTTAGACAGTGCGTCTCAAAAAGATATTATTACGACTGAATGTTGCAAACGATTAAACTTAATATTACATGAGCCGCAGAGTAAATATGTGTCAGGTGTTGGTGACGTTACTAATCCTATTGAAGGAGTTACCTGCCTTACCATTCGGTCTCGCTTCGACGATTCGGTCAGGTTTACTATTCAGCCCGTGATCGTCAATCGTATCACCCATGAATTACCTACCGCGAAGATAGACATATCGCGTCTGGATTATTTAAATAACATTCCACTGGCGGATTGTAAGTACTTCACACCCGCGAATATTGACCTCATATTGGGGACGGAGGTGTTCTCTCGAATACTATGTCCGAATTCAATATCTCGCGCTGCTGGCGAACCCGTTGCGATTGAAACCTTATTAGGTTACGTAATAGTCGGACAGGCCCCGGTCGTTGACCCCGTGTGCAATATAGTTCGTTCGTATTGTACTACAGAGCAATCTTTGGAAAATTGCATGAATCGATTTTTCGAATTGGAAGAGGTACCTAATGTGCCTCATTTCCTAACTAAAGACGAACAGGCTTGCGAGCAATATTATTGTGACACCACCCGTCGAGAATCGAACGGACGTTACGTTGTCTCGCTGCCGTTTAAAAGCGATCCGTCCGCGTTGGGAGAATCAATGCGCGCGGCTGAGCGTAGATATTTAGCACTAGAGCGCCGGTTGTTATTAAATCCTGCGGTTAAGGAGGAATACGACAAGGTGTTTAAAGATTACTTGCAGAAAACCTACATGCGTCCTGTCGGTACTATTACTGAGGTCGGCAGTACTAATGACCAATACGTAATACCACATAAAGGCGTGGTCCGCCAAGATAAAAGTACGACGAAATTACGCGTAGTTTTAGATGCAAGTAGCAAAACTAGTACCGGGAAATCATTAAATGATATTTTACATACCGGCCCAAATTTGCAAAATGATTTATTTCAAATATTATTAAAATTTCGATTGTTACCAGTGGCAATAAGTGCTGACATTCGTCAAATGTATTTACGTGTTTTAATGGTTGAGAATGACACTAAATTCTTAAGGCTGTTGTATAGGTTCGATAGTACTGACCCTATAACGGTATTTGAGATGTCACGCGTTGCGTTTGGTTTGTGCTGCAGTACCTACCTAAGCATACGCACGGTGCGTCAACTCGCCGACGATGAGCGCGGGCGTTTTCCAAATGCTGCATCAGTAGCGGAAAAAGACCTGTATATGGATGACGTGGCTACTAGTTGTTCATCCGTAGCTGAGGGTGTCGAGCTCTCAAATCAGCTGATCGAATTATTTGCGGCTGGAGGGTTCGAGCTAGTAAAATTTTCTAGTAACTCACCCGAAGTGATGGCAGGTATTCCCGCGTCTCATCGTATCACCGAGGCGGTTGAATTCAGTCCGGACGATCACCTAAAAATACTTGGTTTGTTTTGGATACCGGCCGAAGACGTTTTCACATTTAGCGTTAATACACAGTCTCGCGAGTGCACTAAACGGAATATTCTCTCAACTATTGCCCGTTTATGGGACTTGATGGGATTCGTAGCCCCGGTAACCCTCATGTCAAAATTAATAATAAAATCCTTATGGGAAAATAATGTCGGATGGGACGAAATGCCTCATCCCAATATAGTTTTGTTGTGGCGAACGATTGAATCGGAGCTACCACTGTTTCGAAATATTAAATTACCGCGGCACATAGGCGTGAGTGGCGATTGCGTTGTCACAATAGTGGGCTTCGCAGACGCTTCAGAGCGCGCTTATGGAGGTGTAGTATATTTACATGTGTATTTTCCAAATGAAAATCGTTCTGTATTTAATTTAGTATGCGCTAAATCACGAGTAGCGCCCGCTAAAACCGTAATTACTCTGGCGCGAATGGAGTTATGCGCTAATTTAATATTAGCTCGTTTAATGCGTGTGGTCATTGACGCCTATGCTGGCCGATGTCAAATATCTAATATTTACGCGTTCACGGATAGTACGGTAGCACTTGCTTGGATTCATTCTTGTCCTAATAGATGGCAGACGTTTGTCGCTAATAGGATATCTAAAATTCAAAATGAATTAGATCCGCGACACTTCCATCATATTAGTGGCAAAGAGAATCCCGCGGATTGCCTTTCTAGAGGACTGACTCCTGCTCAATTACTCGAGCATCCACTCTGGTTCAATGGGCCTCCGTTCATAAAATTACCGGTTTCCGAATGGCCAGTGCATCGTTTTGATCCTTCCACCGTAGTAGACGTAGTACCGGAAGTAAAGGTCAGTGTCCTCGCCACTACTATTAGTACACATGAGACGGTGCCTGTATTCTATGAGCTCGCTACCAAAATGTCCTCGTGGTCTAGACTACTCCGAGTAGTTGTTTATGTACTCCGTTTTTTTGGAAAGCTACCTCGGAAATTTGCTGTTTCACACTTACGTATAGCTGAAGAGTATGTCATAAAAGACTTGCAAAAAATACATTTTGCTAGCGAGATCAAGAACACCCTGTCAGGAAATAAATTATCTCCAGCCTTCCTAAAGCTTAGTGCCTTTATGAAGGACGGTGTACTTCGAGTAGGCGGCCGTTTAAATAATGCGGATTTGGATTACGACAGCCAGCACCCATTGCTTCTCCCGCGTAAAGATCACGTGGTTAATTTACTAATAGATTATTATCACCAAAAATATTTACACACCGGTCCCCAACTTTTAATGTCATTATTGAGACAAAAGTATTGGATACTATCGGCTCGTAATATTGTTCGCAAGCGTGTGCAACAATGTAATACATGTTTCAAGGTTAATCCGCGAAACACAGCTCCCTTCATGGCTGACTTACCGGCTTGCAGAGTCCAAGAGGCCACACCGGCATGGACTAAGCGGGACCTCTGCATATTGTGCCGTATCGTCGTCGCGGAGTTCACAGCATAAAGGCGTATTTATGTTTGTTTGTCTGTCTTGTCACTAAGGCAGTACACCTTGAATTAGCATCGGACTTGAGTACCGAATCATTCTTAAATGCATTAAAACGTTTTATATCGCGACGTGGTCCCGTGGCTGTTCTTTATTCGGACAACGGTACGAATTTTATTGGCGCGAAGTCGTATCTTGATTCAATGTATAAGTTATTAGATTCTGAGGAATATAAAGATCAGTTCGCTAACGTGGCGCGAGATAATCGTATTGAAATGAAATTTTTTCCTCCTCTGAGTCCTCACTTCAATGGGATGTCGGAAAGTAATGTCAAAAGTGTTAAAACTCATCTCAAAAAAATAGTGGAAAATCAGTTGTTGACATTCGAGGAAATGATCACGGTCCTCGTTCAAATCGAGGCCATTCTCAATTCACGGCCGCTTTCTGTGTTGAGTAGTGACCCAGCAGAGCCACTGGCTTTGACTCCCTCACATTTTCTCGTAATGACGCCACTGAAATCTCTTCCTTCTGAAGATTTGTCAGATGGAAAAGTCGCTCTTCTCCAACGTAAACGTATGGTCGATCATCTAGTGCAGTCATTTTGGAAACGATGGAAAGTTGAATATTTAAATACTTTACAAGTCCGTAGTAAATGGCTGATTCATACTGATCCCATTCTAGTGGGCACTGTTGTTTTGTTAAAATCTGATAATAGTGCCTGTCTGGATTGGCCCTTGGGTGTAATCGAACGTACTTATCCTGGAAAAGATGGTGTTATCCGAACTGTAGATGTCCGTACTAAATCGGGAATCTACCGGAGACCTTTAGTGAAGGTTTTTCCTCTTCCTACACAATAACTAAAATAAAAATGTATACAGTCCACAAAAATATCGTAATTTAGATTAATTAGTTAATTTAATTTCTGTTTAAAGGCGTAAATGCCGAAAATAATGTAATTAAAATAGTTACATTTGTAAACTTGTTAATTTTGAAGGATTTTATCCTGTCAAACTCGGGGGGATGTTTAGGCCGAATATAAGTAGGCAGATTTAGCTAGGTAAATGTTTATGCGAGTTAATTAGGAAGCACAGTGACAATATGTTCTTGTCTGTCCTTTCCGCACTCGTGCAAATTTCATATTTAACCTCGTTCTTACATCCCTCTCACCTCGTCACGGAGCTTATCATTGCTCCAGATGCATCGTTTAGCCCCGCCCTCTCCTGTGGGTGCTAAAGACAGTACAGAAAAAATGGACGACAAGTGAAGTCGTACGCGCACGCCAATTAACATAATTGATTTGTGTTTTCGTGAAAATCTCTGATTGACTGTTATTAAAGTGTTCCTCAAGCTAGCTGAGTGTTTCTGTGAATTGTTCCAACGGTGAGGCCTCCCAACTACGAAAAAAGCAGCAAGGCTTCGAAGAAGTGCCGCGTGCCGAAAAGGTGAGCTCCCAGAATTCCCTTATATTCCTCTTTCTTGTTGCTGTGCTTCAAAATACAAAATTATCATCTATCCTCGTGTAACTCCGAACCAGCGCTCATTCAACTATATTTTGAAAATTTTCAATTAAGAGAATTGCCCCTTAAATAAACCAACCATAACTGCGCACGAGTTGCAAATGAGTAAAAGTAAATTTTTAAGAAGTCATGTCATGAAAGAAGAAAGTTTTGAAGTTTTGCCACTATTATTTGATTCCTTTTGGTTTTTGGCAGATATTGTAAAAAGTATGTTAAATGGTTTAAGAACTCACCGAGGCAGCAGAAGGCTCCGTGTCATGGTGGTAGGTGGAGTGATGTCGGATAGTCCCCGCCATGCCGTCTGCACAATGGTCTACATGTCACACGTCACATGACGTCATTCACTTCGTAATTATCTAATATCACCTCCTTTGCAATCGACTTCGACAATCCATGGTAACGAGTAGCCTGCTCGTATATTTTCTGATGTTGCTGTTGTTAAAACTTTTTAATTGATCTTACGAACAATTTCGAGAGATTTAAAAGTCATAATAATTACTTAGGTTTTCGCGATCACTACACATTATAAAACAAGTTTAACCGGATTATATCGCGTATATTATTTAAATTGGTTTTCCTGACGTTTTGAAAGCTTTGCAGCGGTCGTGGTCGCAGGTAGACTAAGATGACAAGCGTCTTTACAGATATTTCAAAAAAAAAATTCAATCTACCGTACAATTTTTATTAATTAAAATCGTTTCGATGCAACCAGTTTAAATAATTTGCGCAAAAATGAACAGAAACGCAAAATCTGGCATACAGTATTTCAGTAAGATTTGTCTTTTATCTACTTGTGAATTCGTAATTTTATTGACACAAAAAAGATTCGATTAACATGAGATTTCATTTCAACAATTTTAGTAAGGGTCGGTCTTTCAATTGCCAGTTAACTTTTAACTGAGGAATAAGTTTGACATTTTTATAGTTGTACAATAGAACATTTGTCAAGACTGATTTCAATAGTCAAATTGGCAATAGGTTTTTCATCGGGCCGGTATTAACCGACCCGATGAAAAAAGTCAAATGAGATAACCTAGCGATTGAAAGCTTGCCATCCGTGCAGGAGGGTCTGAGTTTGAACCTGGCCCGCACCTGTCTTTTCGGATTTATGTGTGGATTAGAATTTGATTAAGTATCACTTGTTTTACGGTGAAGGAAAACATCGTGAGGAAATCTGCACACCACTTGAGAGTGCTCCACCAATCCGCAGGAAGCTAGCGTGGTAGACTAAGGCCTGAATTCTTCTCATACTGAAAAAGGACCCGTGCTCAGTAGTGGGACAGTAATGGGCTGGTTCTGTTATGTTTTGTCTATGAGACACATCATTTTAAGGCGCTTCCCTGACCAAACGACCTTGAGTGCGACGATTTATGAATGATTAGGTATCAAGAAAAGCTCGCCTGTATTCCCCGAAGAGGTAGGCAGAGGTGTATTGTACACCCACATTTGGCCAGTGATGTTATAAAGTCCCATGGAATAGGGGGCGAGCTTATAACGTAGAATGCTTAGATTAGTCGATTGTCTACCTATTAGTCTAAAATGGAAGTTAAAATAATGTATATTTTAGGAATGAAAAAAATAACCCTCCTTCCGGGGCATTCGGGTAAAAATTAGGTCTAGTTTTAGACGTTTTTAACACGCTTTTATTAGGTCGACCTGTATTTAACTAACTATGTAATGGAATATAAGGTAACTAATTTAACCATCTCCCAAGGGTCGTAGCGTAATGAAAATTGGCAGCTGTATGTAGTTCTGATGACAATACAATAATATGGTACTGTCGAACTGATCTGATGATGGAGCCGGAAGATATGAACTGGAACTTCATGATGGAAAATCGTATTATAGCTGTTTTGGATTTCTTAGAAAAGTCTTGTAACTATCTTTGACCACGATTAGGTTTCAAGGTCTGATGATGAAGCTGGAAGATAGGCACTGGCATTCCATGATGGAATATCGTATCATAGTCGTGTTTGCACTTGTGAGAAAGGCTACGTAATGGACTTTGAACACGATCAGGTTTCAAGGTTATAACAAACCTATTATGTATATTTTTTGTTTTTACGTGCATTTATAAAAGCGTGTTTTTCTAGTGTTTTTTAAACTATTAATTTATTTGTATCTATTCCAAGAGTAGACGTTATTGAGATTATACTAATAGGTAGACATTTGATTAATCTAACAAAAAATTCCACGTTTAACTTTTATGATAATACAATTTTTTTGTATTACTTTTCTGGGTATTCATAAATCCTCGCACTCAAGGTCATTGGTGACCTTGAGTGCGGAGCGGAGCGCTGAAAGTTGAATTGCTGAAAAAGCTGTTTGACAGTGCGACACATGTTAAATTTAACTTTAGGAAGATGATATCAGGGCGGTAAAAGTAATCCTTTTAGTAAGTTAATATGTCGCGAGGATTAAATCCTCTCGCGACTTCAAACAGAGGATTTTGCGAGATAAGTGTCCACTTTCGTTCTTGACTGTATCTCGCGTAGACTTGAATAATTTATGCGTGTAACTGTGCAATTTTAAGCTCTCGAATTAAATTCTTTGAGGTGTATTGTCTAAAATTAAGCTAGATTATTCGAGTGCAATCCCTTTTGTGAGTTTATATAATAATATGTTTAAATAATTTTATATTAGCAGTTTAATTTTAAGCTCTCATATATATTCTTTGAGCTGTTTCGTTTAAAATGTTTGAGAAATCGAGTTGTATTATTTTTATTTTTGTATGCTAGAATTTAATTAATTATGAAAACAGGTTAATAGTACTCTTATATTTTTTATTTCGTAATCAAATCATACTTACTGTGTATAACGAGTGTCTAAATGATTATTATTAGTGAAAAGATAACGCTTTCTGGTCACGATTGTATTGGGATAATTACCTTCGAACGGCCTTCTCGCCAAATCTTAATTCTTTGTTAACGATTCTGTATAGATTTCTTTGGCTCGACGAGTAATTTATTCGTTCAGATGCTGAATAATTACAATTTTATTGATTTTGGGAGTTTAGCATAAAACTCTACTTTAAGAATTTGTTCCGTTTTTTTTTGTTATTAAGGTAAATGCATTTATTAATTTAAGGTTCAGGTTTTTATAAAAATGTAATTTTTTGTGTATTGTAAAAATTCTATGATACTTTTATTGTTGTTTAACAAGAAATCTCGTTTAAATATACGAGCAAGTTAACGGGTAAGTTTAAAAGTTTGACTGATATTTTTTGTGTTAGGATGCAACAGTGTAACAACTCACAAAGTGGACTTTTATTCACTTTACGTTGAGGTCGCTCGCTACGGCTGTAGTCGTCGTAGCGCTACGGGGCTACGAGCCGTGCGGGTCCCGGCGTAGCGGCTAGCGCTCGACTGCCGCAGCGTGTGGCAGGCGGCCGCTCCGACCCGCGCACTCCGCACCGTAATGATTGACAAAATACTTCACCTGGGTTTTCTTGCAGAAGCAAGCTCGTCTAAACAAGTGGCCGAAGGAAACACACGTCACAACAATCCACTTTTAAATAATATTAAAAAATATCACCCGCGAAAAAAATGCAGACAGAATTAACGAGGTATCACTAAACAAACGAAAGGTAAGAAAATATTTGAACGTTTCCGCGGGCAATTGCGGATGCGCTCACTGCTATTGAAGAACACGTTTATCTGTTCTGTTCTAAATGAAAATGTGCATTTATAAAGAAGAATTTTAAAATATTTAGCTTGTTCTAATTTACTGTAAAAACATTACACATCTAAATAGTTGGTACTGTATAAAAATTAATCTTCCTTACGGATTACCAGGGTAAACTCGGAATGAAATAAAAACATACAATGTGGGGGGCGTATTAACTGCTTATCGTCTCTCACGAGATAAAAGAGAATATAGAGATGTGTAATAGTGCTAGACGATGAGTCGATGCCAACTATCTTTTTTCATCTATTCCAATTGGCACAGTAGTTTATCAGATGGAACGACGACCTGAAGAAGGTGGCTGGGGGGAACGATGTGGAAGGCAGAGCACCGAGTGTTGTGGGGCAACTTGGGAGAGGCTTATGTCCAGCAGTGGACTGCGATAGGCTGAGTTGATGACAGCAGTTCACGGGCCCTTTTTTTGGTGCCAATAGACAGTTTACTTCGCGGTGAGATGCATCATTACGATTTTTTTTGAAATTTAATATATTTTCTCCCACTTGCTCGGAAATTGGTTCATTAAATAAAAAAAGAATCCATCAATTGGTTCTTCCGTACGCAACTAAATAGCACGCCAGCAATATCCAACACGACAATAATATAAATTGCTGGACTGTTTTTATTTTTTAAATTATGCTAGCGAGTTTGTTTAAGTACACACTTACATAAATTAGGTGTTTTTAGGTGCAAAATATTTATCATTATGAAGGCTGAATGTGCATTTTTTAAACTTTGAAAATAGGACGAGAACCACGCGCGGTCTAATCGGCGAGAATGAAAATTAGATACTGTTGAATTAATTTGTGTATTGTTTCCTCGCAAATGAGAGAAATGTTCTATACAAGTCTCGGCCGAAATAGCAATTAACGGCCTCGTTTAGCTAAAAAGTCAATGCACCGAGCGTGACGTGTGACAAAAAAATACATAAATGCCGTAATGTGTGTACAGAAAGTATACTAACTATGACGCAAAACTAACTTAAAGTCACTAACTTACTTACTTTTCACTAGTTTATGTGTATTGTGCTGCCACTTCGTACGGAATATATTTTTCGTTGGTTTTGTTATGGTATGACATATCTATACCTTTAAATATCATTAGTTCGGTATTCATTAGTGTTTTTATTTCTAAAGTATAGGCACAATAGTATGCAAATAGATATGTACTATTTATTGTACTATTAAAAGTAAATTACATTGTAACTTCAATAAAAAATACAAATAGGTATAAAACAGTTTCCATTCAAAACATCATGACATTCGAATTCTCGTAAACTTATGTAAAATCAGATACAAAACTTTTATGAGAACATAACATAACATAACAACACGCCTGTGTTTCCCCGAAGGGGTAGGCAGAGGTGTATAGTATACACCAACATTTCGCCAGATAAGTTATAGTCCCATGTAATAGGGGGCGAGCCTATTGCCATTAACCGGGCACAAATCCATACTCCGGGCTGCTACTGAGAATTTCCTAATGAAAAAACCCAATAACACTTTGCCCGACCCGGGAATCGAACGCAGGACCCCACGCTCAGCAGTCGCGCTTGCGACCACTAGACCAACGAAGCAGTCATATGAGAACATATTCCTACATTTATCGAACGAATATGAAGGGTGCAGTAAAGTGTAAAAATAGCTATCATTATGTGCAAAGGTAGCAGATACGAGAACTTACAGTCGTCCGTAGATAGCAAAATATAACAGATGACGGTGTAAAACGATACGCCTTGCTTTAAGTGTTCCTATTTATGTTTCACTCGTATTTCTCTTAAGGGATGAGTAAGAGAGTGTAAAATAACATTGGAAGTACTTATATCGATTGTTAAAATGGTAAACAATGACGTACTTTACAGTCCATTTAATGTCTTATTTACTAAACAATCTTGGCATGTCTTTTTAATGAAATTCGTCATTAAATATTATTAATAAAATACATTACACTACATTTTAGTAGTATTAGAGTTCCTTTGTGAAAGACCTCGTCCGGGGAAGTACTACCACCGTACCTAGTTTTCCGCCAAACAGTGACGCTTGCATTTGCTGTGTTTCGGTCTGAAGGGTACGGGTGCCGGTGAAATTACAATCTCATGAGACTTTCTATCTTCATGTCTCAGTTTGGCGAACCGACTTGTGGTACCATTTAGGCAACAACCTAGATGGTACTGCAGTTGTTATGGGCAAAGGTAACCGCTCAACATCAGGAGGGCCTTTAGTTCATTTCGCCATACTATACTATAAAAAAAAAAACATTATAAAAATATTAACAATTTTACATTCTAAAAATAATTTTTTTACCTAATTTCGTGTGCAGAACTAGTATTACATATTTCATCAGTAGTTATTTAAAACATGTACATTGAAGAGACCAACCAAGATTGTTTACTCACTAAGACAGGGTATAGGAAAACGGATTATAGGTATTCATTTATTCTTTACTAGCTTCATCTTCTTCTTGGGGTGGTGGCTAGTAAACCTCCACGTGTGCCTGACGGCTGCTTGTCCTTCTGGACACGTCTGGAGGGAACGGCAGTTGTTTGGACGGTGCATCCTGGGCACGGGCAATAGAATCCTTTCGAGGGATTATCCTTCGGGGGATTTTATTGCCTGTGGCGAATATTCTGGCGCGGGAGGGGCCCGTTCTGGGCCAGTGGGGAGTTGCTCCACGTGTCCCTCTGTTGCCAACAGAGGGCACAGTGGAGGAACAGGGGCGGGCCCGGTGTGCACTCACCCTGCCACTGGGCAGGCAGCGGGAGGACTGTCTTTCCCTGCCCCCGTCGATCTCGTAACCCCAGGAGTGCCCGCTGAGTAGTGTTCTCGCGCCTCTTGGGACCGAGGGTCTTGGCTTCACCGCCCGAACCGCGAGGAATAAAAACTCTATAAAAAATTAGGGCAGGTAGTGCCTGCGAGCAGCAGACTCGGGGTAGTCTGCTGCCCGACCAGCAGCTGGCGTAGCTGGCACAGCTGGCGTAGCTGGCACAGCCGGCGTAGTTGAAAAAAAAAGCTTCTTCTTCTTCTTGCGTGTCAATGGTTCACACTTTTTTTATATAATATTTGGCCACTTCTATGGCACTAGCTGTAGCACGCGGCTTCTCTCCCGTGATATGTCAATAAAAGTATCCTATTATGATAATTCGGGACATGGTCTTGTGTGCTTAATTTTATCTTAATCCGTTTTGGCGTGATTACAATTACAAACAAAAATATCCATAATTTCGCATTTATAATATTAGTAGGATTTATTTATAATTTTTTTAATAGAACGGCATTAGCCAATTACACTATTTAAACAAAAGAGTATGTAGGTATAATCTATACTAATATTATAAAGAGGAAAGATTTGTATTTTTGTGTGTATGTTTGTAATGAATAAACTCAAAAACAACTTTGCCGATTTCAATTTTTTTTTCATCATTAGAAAGCTACATTCACCCTGAGTAACATAGGCTATAATTTCATGTCCACCCGTACGAAGCCGGGACGAGCCGCTAAGTGTATAATAAGAGTACATAGTAGAACGTAACTAATTAAGAAACATTGGGCCATTTTTGTTGCTTTGCTACGTCAATAGCTCCGAACTGTACAAAAAATCTGTATGTAAAAATAGTTTTTCGTATATGTATGATGTAATGACATATAAGACGAATAAAATTATAACGGTATAAATTCTTGACTGAATTTCTTTTAGCCTCGTAGTTCATAAGTAGCTTTATTATAGAGTAAGTAATTAAAATTTTACCATGGTTACTGGTATTTTTGTTAAAGCAAGTACAGAATCAATTTGCAATATTTCCCACCGAGTCGACTCTAGAATTCCTGATTCTGTAATCTATCATGTTTAAGGAAGCACACAACATAATTAATTATTCTCTATATTATCAAACCAATTGCCCATTAATATATTCATGTGTTGTTGAATCATGTCTTGTTCACCAAACATGTTTCCCATATACATAGCATCCTAGACACTACACCGCTCAATTATTCCGTATAATGTTACAAAGCAAGTAGCCATGTTGCATGCATGCGATAGTTTAAATCACAACTGCTCAGTTACGTGTGATCATAATGTGTAATGGACATTACTTTGCCCTGGGTATGTTACAGTCCAAACCCTTTCCCGGTCATATCTAGTCCTGACTGACGAAAATAGTTAAAAGTACTTTTGACTGAGGAGTTTGATCAAAAGTAGTTTTGACTGAAACATTTCAGTCAATAAGGTGCTTTTGACACAAAAATATCGGTCGAAAGTGGTTTTTGTCAAGATTTTTAGTAAAAATCACTTGTTACTCGGAGTGTTTTAGTAAGAAGTAGGTACCTATAGATATTTATAATACCTATAGGTTTTTTGAAAATGTTTTACTCAACTCGACTTAAACATGTTAAATCAATTTAAAATAACAAGCAAAACAACAATAATAACAATTACAAAACATGAAACAAAGGAAAACTTTCTTTTTTATTATTAATTTAACCTTTCTTTTTCTATTTATAAGATGATAAGTTAAAATTATTAGTATATAATCATTAAATGAACTTTTTACTCTATCTGTAAATAAAAAAAAAAACATTAAGTTCATTTTGACCAGTCCTTCCAAAAAAAAAAGAAAAAAATTCCTATCAAAAATTCTTATTTATAAAGTCTTTTTGACCAACATTGAAGTCAAAACATTCTATAGTCAAAACTGCTTTTGACCAAAGCTTGCTGTCAAAATCAGTTTTGACCGTTTTCGTCAGCCAGAACTTCTTTTGACCGGAAAAAAGTTTTGACTGTAACAGATAGGTTAATATGAGATTTTAAGCATGAGTAAGCACGATAGAGACTACCTGTTGAAAGCGAAAACATCGATACTGGATAAAGTTATTATGTAGTTTACTAGTTTGACTCTGTCTGACTATGTCTGTGTAAGCATTGAAGCCCCAATACATATTTCAGGGATGAATTTTCATTAACTGTTTCTTAGTGCCTACATTATGTAGGAAGTAATCGATATCGTTATTTAATTGATTGTCCGGCGCACCCTGGGCAGTCAACCTGCTGACTGGCTGGCTTTTTTCCATGGCATGAGCTGTTATCATTACGTATGTGGGTCATATTGACACGATAGAAGAAGAAGATGTAGGAAATGTCTGTGTGTTTCAAAATTATAGACCTAGAGGTCTAGGCTGTCCTTTTCTGTCCGTCGGCTATCCAGAATGAAGACATCTGAGGCCAAACACGGAATTTCTATGACCTTTGTACAGACTCAAAACGACATGGTTAAGTTGGTCGATAATCACTCCTAAACTAGTGAAGCCTACTCATCCATGATAGTTTTCTTATAAATCGTCGTTTAAAAAGTGTGGTGAGAAGCGAAGCATCTACGAATTTCCAGGCGCCTATGTGGGTAGTCTTTTTTCCATACAAACGCTCTCGACTGTTTTCTTTCTGGTTTATAACCCTTGAGCAATGATTTTGTACAGTAAAATAAATATCAACTTTTGTATGTCCCTATGTTTTCGTTTTTGTTGATAAATTATTTCTAGAAGCCCTCAAAAAAACTCAAATTTTCCTATTTAGACCGCTGTTTACAGAGGCCTAGTGTATAAATTTAACAACTATTATGAAAAAGGAAAAACATAACGACACAAAACATATTCTCCTTATTGTTTATGAAATATCTTTTAAATTGGTCCAGAATCACAGGAGAAAATAGTCGAGAGCCAAACCTCGAATTATTATGACTTTTTTACCAAGGCTATCCAGTCGGAGCTGTAGTTGTCCTCATCGCACTTATTTGAAGCCACGCTCTCGCAATGCGACAGCGATAGATTTTTCAAATACCTAATTTTCAAAAGTCGCTCTGTCCGCATTTTCTCGTATCGGTCACGTTTTTTCTCGGTGTACTCCCCGGCCATCGCTGATTTGGTAAAACATTGGCGTAACAGCAATTACAATTTAAATATATTTACGCCAATGTTTCATCAAATGAGCGATATTGTGTTTAAATGACACCGCACTTACGTCTTAGACTAATAAGTTAGGGAATTATTCAGGCAAAACGATTTAGACTTTTTCGTTACGGTACAAATTTTGGTTCTGGTACCCGTATGTTTCAGTGTCATTTTAAAGACGATTCGATAAAAATCGTTTATGTGCCATGGGTAGAGTCTGTAGTAAGCACTATGAGACCGATAGAGACCATGGTATAATAATGTTACACTAGGTTTGTCCCACGACGCCTTAAGGCTACGTCACGATCAGTGTTGCCATTGATTGACATCTTCAATACAATTAAGGAGATTTTTTTTTTATGTACACACAACACATTTTATTATATTCAATTCAATTCAATTCATTTATTTCGTTTTGTGAACACAGGGTATACAGATGTTATTTACAAAAAAATTAAGATCCTTGCTATGTCCCGCCAGAAGGCATACAAAACATTTAGGTATCAATACACTGTCACAATTTAAGAAAACATTATTAGATGTCAACACAGTAATCATGTCAAAATTTTAATTACAAAATTATAATAATGTCAATGAAATAAATTTAAAATTGTCAATAAAGAAATGTCAAATAAATTTTCACTACATATACCTACATATAGATGGACACAGCTAGTCACAAATAAAATAAGTTACCTACTACAATTTGTCATTAAGATAATCATTAACAGAATAATATGTTTTGTCATTCAATAATTTAAAAAGTTTTCGTTTAAATTCATTTTTGTTCGTGATCACTTTAATTTCATTAGGTAATTTATTATGTAATTTTGGTGCCATTGCATATATGCTTTTGTGGAGGAACGTAGTTTTAGTGGGAAGTAAATGCAACATTTTCGAGCGTCGTTGACTTTCAACACGTTTATATAGATGTACGTTGTTTTTAACAAAATTACATGCCTCATAGATGTAAAGTGATGGTACTGTTAATATTCTTAAGTTTTGGAAATGTGGCTTGCATGTATCCGTTCGTTTAAGTTTACACATAGCTCGAATACACTTTTTCTGTGCTATTAGTACCTCTTCAACGTTAGTAGCGTTGCCCCAAAATATAAGGCCATACCGCAAAGTGGAGGCAGCATAACCATGATAAGCTGCTAGGAGTGCGGTTTTATTCACAATTTTACCTAGCATATAAAGAGCGTAGGAGTACTTACTAAGCTTTCCACACACAGTATCAATTTGCGTTCTCCATGACAAGTTATTGTCAATTTGTAGCCCTAGAAATTTTGTTACGTGTGTTTCAAGTATTTGATCTTCTTTATAGTTTATCTGAAATTGTGATTGTTCTGATTGTCTTAATTTAAAATTCATGATTTTTGTTTTCGTAATGTTAATTTTTAGATTATTAGCATTTAACCAGTCAATTATCGAAACGAGGCTTGTATTGATGTCATCTTCTATTTCTTTATTACTACCGGTATTAAAAATAACTGTACTGTCGTCAGCAAATAAGGACATTTGATGCCTAGTTACTTGGGGAAAGTCGTTAATGTAGCATATGAACAGTAATGGCCCCAATACAGACCCTTGCGGAACACCGTAAGAAAGTACTCTAGAGCTAGATGAATATACTACTTCAGTTTTGGACTTCATATTCACTTGATTTATAGATAACATACAGAACAAACACTGAATGAATACAAAATTAATTCTTAAATAGCGTTGTTATCTCGTGTTATTCGTCTAATTGGTTATTAAAGCAAACATACTAAAATTACTAGTACAAAAGTGCTTCTGTATAGAAGCAAGTAAGTAAAAACTGTAAAACTGTTTCCACCTTCAAAAAACGTGTAAAAGAGCATTATCTTTCCTCATCCACATAGGTTGTACGTAATAATGTTATGTATTATGATTTCTATTTTGATATTGTGTAGGTATACCTAGACTATGTTTATTATTTTTATACTATATTTATTTTACGTTATATATTAGGTTATGTATGAGTATATATATATATGTAGGTATATTTATTAGTATTACTAGACACACTGTGTCTACATCTCTTTGCTTCAAATTTTCCTCTCGCAGGTCTGCTGGAAGAAATTTCTTATAGAAATAAGCAGTGCCTTTGTACTATTGATTTCTATGTACTTTATTATTATTTCTCTGTGTGTGCATAAATTTAATAAATAAATAAATAAAAAAAAACATTTTGCTCGGGTAATTTGTTTACACAGAGTGGCAGCACATCAAACTAACAAGTGTCACAGAAGGTTGGCGGGAAAATTCGTAAAGATCGTGTTGTGGATTTTTTATTATTTTCCAAAATTTGTGTTTCTTCGAGTGTTAATGTGTAATAATGGTGGATTATTAAATGTTAAGTGCTCGTTAACGT
This sequence comes from Asteroscopus sphinx, assembly GCA_949699075.1. Taxonomy (NCBI): domain Eukaryota; kingdom Metazoa; phylum Arthropoda; class Insecta; order Lepidoptera; family Noctuidae; genus Asteroscopus; species Asteroscopus sphinx. The sequence goes on from OX453001.1 coordinate 14,397,388, forward strand.
GTACAAGTGTGGATAAATGGTACAAAGTTGAAAAACATGACTTTCGTATTATCTCATCATCCCCTCAGAAACCTAGTAAAGTTTCCATCACTTTACTAGGATACAAGTATAATATGTTCAATGATTACGACTGAAGGACATGTATCCATGGTCATGAATAAATTTAAAAAAAAAAAAAAAAAAAAAAAAAACAAGTGTCACGCTAACAGCCCGCTATTGGCTCCACAGCCACAGATTACTGATATATTATGTACTATCCACAGCTGATGACCATAGTCTTGTAGCAATCACGTGATCTAGCTGTCACGGGAACAAAAGTACCTGGTGAAACCATGAACTTATTATACTACCGTAAAGTTTAATAAGTTTTGGGTGAAACATATTATTATACCATGACAGAGACTACCTGTTGAAACGAACATCGATACTAGATAATCTTATTAGTTTGAGCACGTAATATTATCACATGGAATATTACGTCTAGATGAAGTTGTAATAAGGTCGTTGTTTTTGCATATTTTAGGCAAGTTTGGTTATCTAATTTTTGTAGCAGAATTTTGTTTTGGCTAGAAACTTGGTGTATTATTCGTAGACCCAGGATGCTAGTATTAGGTTTTTTTATATTAAATCCTGCCTTTATGGTCTTACGACGTAATAATAAACCTATATAACATTGTATGGAAGAATGAGTGTCCCATTGACCTGGTACTCAAACATAACGTGATACGGGACTGTAGATATTTTTGTACAATAAGAAACAAAATTATTTTATAAAAAAAAAAAAAAACTAATTTCACTCAATCTATGTACATTCACCGCACGTCAGTGGTAACACTTGAATTACGGATAATGCCCATAACGCTTACAAAGTAAAGACGCTGTTAAGGTCAAACTACCACGTTACCATTGTCACGTCAATCGATCACGTCGGTCGACTGTACCTACTTATTTAACATTAAAGTTAGTTAAAAACATAAAAAATATACATTCACACTCGAAATACAGTGCAATGGCTTGGAATGCCTTAAAGGAAAGCGCATTTAAGGTCACAGCTCATTAGAGCCACCCGGCACCCGACCCGCACCGCCTCGCTTCTCGCTTCGTGCGGTTAGTATTCTTTATAATATGGACTTCTATGGATATGCGCTCCAGACATGTGTAGTTCGCGAACGAAAGATAAAAATGAACTAGTTAACTTGCTATGCATCAATCTATCTCTCGTTCACCTGCTCCCAAATCGTATCAGTGTATCCGAATGTGTCTTCGTTTCACTAATTTCATAGGAAACAATAAATTAAGTTTTTTTTGTAATAATAAACTACCTAAATAAGTTAGAGAAACATGGACGATATTTATGATACGCTTAGTCATTTTTATGATTTAGTTAATACTATCTTACTGAACTACGGACAAGAAGATAAGTGGACTATGAACACTGAGCTAAATCAACAGCAGAGCGGAAACTATCTCTAACCTACTGAACGAAATGAACTACTGATACAATTGAGTGATACGTATCTTTTGATCGAAATTATACGTATTTCTCTTATCAGTTCAGTGATACATTTATCGCATGTCTAATGCGCTCACTACATCAAGTCTGTAGCGTCACCGGATCGCCTCGGTCGTAAGCTGTCCGCGCGCGGACGGCGATTGGATCACTCGGTGACAACTCGCTGCTCACATGCTTGCCTTGCGGCGCATTGCCAACTGTTGCCAATGCACGAGTCCTGAGTGGACAGTGGGCTATCCGCCAGTGATTCACGCGAGGACAATGCGAGAAATAATTGAATTGTATTGTAAAATTTGACAAAATGAAACATACGTGTAGACCTACTCGAAAATTCGTGGGCCACGCGGTGTTCACTCGTTAACTACGCGATGTTAACTCGTTGACCACGCGAGGTTCACTGGTTGACCACGCGACGTTCACTGGTGACAACGAGGCGTCTAGCCGTGGACCATCTGTCGACAACGAGTAGACGCCGAACGACGAGGCCGTGCTGGTTGGGTGCTGGGTGGCTCTAATGAGCTGTGACCTTTAAATATAATTTCATCAACATCATCAACTCAGCCTATCGCAGTCCACTGCTGGACATAGGCCTCTTCCAAGGTGCGCCACAATACTCGGTCCTCTGCCTTCCGCATCCAGTCCCCCCCAGCCACGTTTTTCAGGTCGTCGGCCCACCTGGCAGGGGGGCCCTACGCTGCGTTTGCCGATTCACGATCTCCACTCAAGGATTCGTCTGCTCCAGCGGCCATCGGTCCTTCGACAGACATGGCCAGCCCACTTCCACTTCAGCTTACTGATCCTACAAGCTATGTCGGTCACTCCGGTTCTTCTCCGGATAATCTCGTTACGGATTTTATCCTTCAAATAAACTCCAAGCATAGCTTGCTCCATGGCTCGCTGAGCGACTTTCAACTTGTGGACTAGCCCAACTGTCAGTGTCCACGTTTCGGCGCCGTAAGTCATGACAGGCAGGACACACTGGTTGAAGACCTTTGTCTTCAAACTTTGCGCTATAGGCGACATATCATTTATATATACATAATTGTATGGTCGTTGTGTCGATACTAGAAATTTAATCTTTTAGTAAATTACCTCATTAGTCATTCGTCTAGTAGTAGATATGTATGACGTCTTAGGTTCAAATGGTGGTTTAAATATGAGACCTCTGTTAGAAAGTTCTCAGCAGTTCACCTCGATGTTTGAAATAATCCTACTAATTTTATAAATGCGAAAGTATGGGTGTTTATTTGTTTGTTGGTCCTGTAATTTCGCTAATACGGCGGAACGGATCTGAATGAAATTTGGCACATACTCAGTTAGACCATAGCCCGGATTAATATATATTTTGCTTTTTATCCCGGGAACATCTTTCTGTCATAAAACGAATTATTCGCGGGCTAAGCCGCGGGCGTAGACTAGAGTCTGATAAATTAAAAAACACGCGTCTGGGAACTCCTTTGGGAAATATAAAAAAAATATTGTGGCTAACTGACTTAATTTAATTTCCTTCGGTTGTTTTTTTTTCCAGAAAGGACTCTTATTCCAGCATGGATAGTATAATTTCATTTATGGTTTAGTACGTTAGTGTAACGATAAGGAAAAATTAAGGACTTATATTAATTAATTAAAATGTATAACATCGTATATTAATTAAATTAGTCTCCTACCTGAGTGCGCTCTACGTAATAAGAATATGTTCATGGATGCAGAAACACTTTTCCTTAAATTAATAATACCTATACTCCATCTATGACATTAGAAAAATAAAGACGAAATAACGATGGTTATTGAAATTACTGCATTTTAGTTAAGTATATTTAAATGGGAAATAGATTACATTGCTTTACATTTATCGTAAACTAAAGAAACTAAGTATACGCTTATATCGAAATACAGATAGAGAAATAGCGTTATTATTTTAATGTTATTATAAATGGAGTATAAGTAGTACTAGCATAGGTACATGTTACAGATGGATATAAATAAAATATTCAGTGAAGGAAGTTTGTCTAGAGACACACCTCGGCCACTCAATACAATATAAATGCTAGCACCACCTACATACACAATATAACATCTGTACACGAACGCACACACACGTGTAGGTTAGGGATGCTCGCCGCTCGTAATGCCGACTCGCTTCTCAGTAGTTCTCAGAGATGGCGTGCTTGTATAGCGACAGGCGATAGACATCCTTTGCAATATTGCAGTCCAATTGCCGTCAGACTAAGACAACGGGTGCTTGCGGGGCGCGGGCGAGGAATCTTAAATTGGCGGGGGGCAGTGAGTGGCCGTTCTGTACGTTAGTACTATTAGATATTCTGTGCTAGAGAGTAAAATGCTTTCTACAAACATATTTGAACATCAAATTATTGTTACATTTCAGGAAAGATTATGTTTCGTGTACTTCGCTAGGATTTTCGACATGTACCCTATTTTCCCTTCAATTACACATACCTACTTGTATCGCAAACACACAAATTGTACAAACAATATTTTTATCAACATATTCCATTACGAAGGTGGATAACATCGGTACGAGCCGAAACTAGGTCATTGTGTTACAAATAATTCGACGTTCCGTGTTCAGTCAGACCTACAATAATATTTACTTTTCCTAACTTATCGTTTTATATATAAACAGGTAAATAAAATGTCACTTGTGAATATCTAAAGCAATTTTTAGAAATGTACCGTCCCTGCACAAACATTTCGGCTGTTATGGTTAAGATCGACGGGGTGGTCAAATATTTGCAGTGAGCATCGAAGCTCAGGCCATCCCGTGGGAAATCTCAAGTTATCTTTCCGTTTGCAAAGTACAAAACAGTACAAGACGAAAAAACAATACTTATCACTAGGGTTGCCATAATTGCCAGAAACTGATACGGGACGTACATACATACATACATACATATTATCACGCCTGTTTCCCATTGGGGTAGGCAGAGACTATGGATTTCCACCTGCTACGATCCTGACACACCTCTTTCGCTTCATCTACGTCCATTAACCTCGTCATGCATGCTCGTCGGTTTAGAATACTCTTAACCTGGCATTTTTTGAGAACGTCCGCGATTTGATCGCGATACGTTCGCCGAGGTCGTCTCCTTCCAACTTTTCCATCCACACACGCTTCGTATACTTGTTTCGTCAATCTCCTCTCGTTCATCTTCTCTATACGTCCAAACCATCTTAACATACCTTTCTCAATCTTTTCTTAACTCCACAACGCTCCCTTATCACGTTATTCCTTACTTTATCTCTCAAAGTTACACCACACATACTTCTCAAAGCTCTAATTTCTACTGCATTTATTCAGCTTTCATGTTTCTTCTACCATACCCAACTTTCACTACCATACATAAGTGTAGGCACTGAACAGCCAGCCGTGCCTTTTCCGACACCCATAGCGCCTCATTCACCTCATTACCAGCACTCACTCTCCTTTCAACGTCCTTCACATGCTTGCCGTCTCTCGTTTCGTTCTCAGGACGTTTAAGTGCTAAATAAATAAAAACACCAAAAAAGTGGTAAGGCAATGGCTGATTCTCGTAAAATAATCAACAAGGAACACGGTCTGTTTCTTAATAGATAAAGCTAACATCGTACAAAGACGAATACAAAGTGGAGGTTAAATTCGATACCACGAACCAGTGTTCACGGTAGCTTAGCGGATAAAGCACTTCTGTACCGAACCAGGAGTCGCAGGTTCGAATCCTGCTCGTGAGCGAATTTTTCTTTCCACAATTTTTATCTTTAATAAAGTATATTCTATCTATCTATTTATCTTTAATATCAATAAAGTTTAAACAATCATTGATTGAATTACGATACGCATGAAGAAGATCCAAAAAGGGGCATTTTTTTTTTGCACGTCACATTTTTATGACGATTTTACTTTCGCTGAGCCTATACGCATATTATGAAGAAAACGGGACAAACACAGGACAAACTGCAATACAGGACTCGATGGTGAAATACGGTAATAGTCCCGTGTATACGGGACGTTTGGCAACCCTACTTATAACCCACAGTTCAATTTCTGTCTCATTCTAAACAACGTTGACTCATAATTAAAATTATCAAGTATGTTTTTGTGGGTAGGTAGGTACCTAACTTGTTTATTCGCTCGGCAACAGATTTGCGGAAACGTAACAAAGTTAATTTAAAAAAAAAGACTGTTGAGATGTGATCTCGAGATGCTTTATTTAAACTTCCGCATGTAGCAGTATTTGAGGCTAGACTAGAGAGAATATTATTATGAACAAAATTAACATGTAAGAAGACCGAGTCTCATTATAATGTATGTTCACCTTTAGGTAAGTACTTAAAAGTTTTGAGTTCCTTTGGAGTTTGAAAATGTTTGTACATACCTACCTACAATAGTACCACTTCTTACAGTTGGATGTAAGACGTAACATTAATGATACGTGGGACACTCAGAAAGTTTTGCGAAACTAAAAAAAATTGTTCTATACGTACATATATTTTTATCAAATCTTTTCAAAGTACTTTCCACCAGCCTCTATACAAAGATTCATGCGCCTAAACCAGTTTTCAAAACACTTTTTCCAGTCCGCCGCAGACACCTCGTTTACAGCCTGCTCGAACGCAGCCAGCGCATCTTCCGGCGACGAAAATTGTATCCCTTTGAGCTGATTTTTTATTTTTGGGAATAAAAAGAAGTCACACGATGCTAGATCAGGGCTGTAAGGAGGGTGACCCAGGAGTTTGACTGGCGTGCTGTCCAGGAAGTCCCTCGTTTTGAGTGCGGTGTGCGCAGGTGCATTGTCGTGGTGGAGCAGTAGCCCGCGGAGCCCTGTGTTTGGTCGCTCGTTGCTTATAACAGAGAAAACTTCTGGCAAACATTTGGTAGTATACCATTCGGCATTAATGCTTCTTTGATCCCGTAAGGGAATTGATACCAAGTGGCCAGTCAAATTAAAAAAGCTAGCGATCAAAATCTTACCCCCGCTTCTAGATCGCTTCACTTTGGTAGGCGTTGGCTCATTTTGAAACACCCAAACAGTCGACTGGCGCTTGGTTTCTGGGTCGTATTGATAAATCCAGGACTCATCACCTGTAACGATGTCGTAAACACGCCGAGACGAGCCTGATTCAAATTTGTTAAGCATATCACGGCACCATTCCACCCGGGCCTGCTTCTGAGCATCGGTGAGGTTGTGCGGCACCCAGCGTGATACTATCCTCCTCACGCGAAGATGGCTGTGTAGAATCTCGTGAACGCTTCCCGATCCAATCTTCAATATGTGTTGAATCTCCTGATATGTAATTCGCCTATTGTCTTGGATTAAATTTTTCACTGCTAGCACGTTTTCTTCGGTAACAGCCGTCAAAGGGCGACCGCTTCTTTCGTCATCCCCCAAAGTTGGTCGACCGCGCTTGAATTCGTTATACCAACGATACACGGTTGCCTTGGAAGGACCTTCATCCATGAATGCCATTTGAAGTCTATCGTACGATTCATCCGGTTTCAGGCGACACTTGAAATCGTATAAAATCATAGCTCTAAAATGTTCCCGGCGCAGATCCATATTTCAGTGAGACACAATACTTTGAATTAACTCGCAAAAAATGTGGAGGGAAATTTTGAAATTGGAACTTACTTATTTTTACTTATAAATAATCATATTTTCGAAAAACATTATAACTGGCCAGTCTCCCATATATAAAAACTTTTTTTCGCAATACTTTCTGAGGGGCCTAGTATATGTTTCTTAGTGAACGCGCAAACGGTAGGACTCTTAGGACCGTTTGACTGTCCTGAACTACTCGTAAAAATACTCCTTTGCACAAATCAGAATTTATTTAGAAGAAGACTAAAAATAATACGATTTGTTAGAGAAATTTTAAAATTGATGGCGAATTGGAAGAGATATAAGCTTTTTAAGTTTTCGGAGGGGGCATTTTCTGCCCTTGTCGTACGAAACGGACATTGTACACTCTGTAGTAAGGTTACAATGGCGTTAATGAGTTATGAGTTATGACGTCAAATGGCAGTAGTACTGTCTGTGTCTCGTAAAAGGCTTATGGGCTTATAACTTGGGCATTTTTATATCTACAGGGTGAGTTTTGAAAATAGTGCTGCAGGCTAAAATAAAAAGGTAAAGGTATATAAGGTATAGACTAAAATCGTCAAAGGAGTCGTGAGCCCGATTTTAAAGAAAAGTGCATTTTATATTTTTGAAAAAGGAACTGCCAGGAATCGAAATCAATCTTTATTGAAAAAAAAAACTATATTATTGCACCAATTGATAAGGTACAAATCCTGCAAAGGAATGTTATGTGGAAAATCAAAGGACATATAGGTACATTATAGTTTCAGATTTGGCCATCCAGCACTATCTTCAAAACTCTACCTGTATATAAATATTTCATTAGATTTTTTTATTGTTTCTCATCTTTTTTCTAATTGTTTCATGATTTCTAATGAAAAATATTGTCAAATACTATTATTATTATGAAACGATGTCCTGATCAACCTGTAAAACGGCTTAGGGACTACTCATGGCGCGACGCGACAAAGAATTGCATCGATTGCCGATATCGGTCAGATATCGCAACAACATGTGTTCGAAGAAAATGTATTAAAAATCGCAAATGTCTTCAGATAAGATCGCATGGATTGACGATATCGCTCTCAGATCTGCTCGATATCGAATTGCATGTACGTTCTAATGACCTGCGATCCTATTTAAAATAAATGTACGGGGGAGTGCGAGCGCTGGCACTTGTTTCGATTTGCGCGCGATTTTCTTCTGTTGCGCAACTAGTAATCTGTTGGAAATATTTTTGGTATCAATTAGAACGTACGTACAACTCGAGTCGACAATCGATGCGATATCGCTCGCATCGCGTCGTGTCATGAGTAAAGTCCCTTACACACTTCGCCCAGAAGTAAAAGTACCTAATTGAGATTAATTTCAGTTCTTTACGTGTCGGAGAATCTAATAGTGATTTGTATTGCATATCTAGCTTTTTTCGAGCAACAGATTTTTCCACATGCTTAAACTCAGTGGGCGAATGATGTTTGCGAGTGTCCTTGTAATATTTTCAAACGGAGATGAGATCGGAATAAACAGATACCGTCATAACTAGTCTAGCAAATACCAACTATATAAAGGTCAGAAGTTCAGAAGGTCCTCAATGTGATCAGGAATGTATAACACTGAATCTACTTGCATATCGAAAGAATAAATTTATATCTTTGTGTGGGACTTAGTACCAGGCCCCTCAGAAAGTATTGCGAAAAAAAGTTTTTATATATGGGAGACTGGCCAGTTATAATGTTTTTCGAAAATATGATTATTTATAAGTAAAAATAAGTAAGTTCCAATTTCAAAATTTCCCTCCACATTTTTTGCGAGTTAATTCAAAGTATTGTGTCTCACTGAAATATGGATCTGCGCCGGGAACATTTTAGAGCTATGATTTTATACGATTTCAAGTGTCGCCTGAAACCGGATGAATCGTACGATAGACTTCAAATGGCATTCATGCATGAAGACCCTTCCAAGGCAACCGTGTATCGTTGGTATAACGAATTCAAGCGCGGTCGACCAACTTTGGGGGATGACGAAAGAAGCGGTCGCCCTTTGACGGCTGTTACCGAAGAAAACGTGCTAGCAGTGAAAAATTTAATCCAAGACAATAGGCGAATTACATATCAGGAGATTCAACACATATTGAAGATTGGATCGGGAAGCGTTCACGAGATTCTACACAGCCATCTTCGCGTGAGGAGGATAGTATCACGCTGGGTGCCGCACAACCTCACCGATGCTCAGAAGCAGGCCCGGGTGGAATGGTGCCGTGATATGCTTAACAAATTTGAAGCAGGCTCGTCTCGGCGTGTTTACGACATCGTTACAGGTGATGAGTCCTGGATTTATCAATACGACCCAGAAACCAAGCGCCAGTCGACTGTTTGGGTGTTTCAAAATGAGCCAACGCCTACCAAAGTGAAGCGATCTAGAAGCGGGGGTAAGATTTTGATCGCTAGCTTTTTTAATTTGACTGGCCACTTGGTATCAATTCCCTTACGGGATCAAAGAAGCATTAATGCCGAATGGTATACTACCAAATGTTTGCCAGAAGTTTTCTCTGTTATAAGCAACAAGCGACCAAACACAGGGCTCCGCGGGCTACTGCTCCACCACGACAATGCACCTGCGCACACCGCACTCAAAACGAGGGACTTCCTGGACAGCACGCCAGTCAAACTCCTGGGTCACCCTCCTTACAGCCCTGATCTAGCACCGTGTGACTTCTTTTTATTCCCAAAAATAAAAAATCAGCTCAAAGGGATACAATTTTCGTCGCCGGAAGATGCGCTGGCTGCGTTCGAGCAGGCTGTAAACGAGGTGTCTGCGGCGGACTGGAAAAAGTGTTTTGAAAACTGGTTTAGGCGTATGAATCTTTGTATAGAGGCTGGTGGAAAGTACTTTGAAAAGATTTGATAAAAATATATGTACGTATAGAACAATTTTTTTTAGTTTCGCAAAACTTTCTGAGTGTCCCACGTACACACATATACAACGTATAATGTATGTATGTATACAATTGAAATAACTGAAAACCTCTTAAGGGGTTATTGTACTCATCATTATGAACAACTTTTACTATACGACCAAACCTGAATTTGCGGAAAAAAAACAGCTGGTTCCTACATATTGTCAATTCGTGAACACAAATGTAGAAAACACAAGATTTTTTTTCGCGATTTCTTTGTTGGTTCTATAGAAAAAGATGTTCATACTGATGAGTACAATGACCGATTAAGAGGTTTTCGTAATTTCAATAACATGTTGTATAATAATAGTCAATAGTATACAATAATCCATCCGTTCAAATAGTGGCGTTAGACCCAAATAAATAAAATTATAAGACTTTATAAAAGTTGCTAAAAAAATCTGGTAGCAGTTTTTTTAATTAATAAGAATAAAATTAATGTCTCTCAAGGCTTGCCAGGTGTTCGGTTTTTACCGAACTGTCCGGCATTTCAACCCTGTGCCATCGGTGTTTGGTATGACATAAATACCAAAGTAAGAGTGGTTCGGTATTTTTTTATACATTCATGTCACTTTCATGTACCCTTAAAATTAGTGACTGCATGATGAAAGATTCTCCAGTTGGATTAGTCAAGTAGATGACGAACACTCAGACCATATTATGTACGGTTTGTTGATCTTCTTTTAGTGTAAGAAATTACGTGCGTACGGCTCTTTCAGCAATACATTGCAATAGAACAACAATAGTATGTGTTTTATTGCTAATTAAATCCCTTCGCCAGGCTATGTTTGGTAGTTTTGTAAAATTGATCTGGCAACCCTGCTCACAAGATAAAATTAAACGCTATTCTTTGTTACTAGAAGTGTCCTCGAAAGCATAGGGCGCCACTAATTAGCAGATGGACGTTACATACTGTAATCTCAATCAACGTTTAAACGTGATTACGTTTCCAGTCTCCTTGTATGTACAAACTTCAAAGCGGAAAGAGGCTTTTGCTCGGTAATGAGACATTAATAAACCTTTGTAAAGCGTTCTATATGTATAGTAATTTACTCGTCATTTCCACGTTTATTTGTAACCAAATGAAGTGGAGTATTGGTTTTATTAATTGAACATTATAAGTCGATCATTCAATGTTGATGGAATTAAAATACATTTTAATTAAAGCATGAAAATCAAAGTTATCAAGTCAATATTATCAATGTACATTCGTATTTATCTTTATAAATTACTAGGCTTTATTCGCGGTTTCACCCGTGTATAATTCGGTTCATCACAAAAATTAGCTATCGCGCATCCCTCGGTAACTGTTTATCTTCCCGAGATAATAAGCCTATATATGTTAATTTGGGTAATGGTATATCTATGCACCAAATTTCATACAAATCCGTTCAGCCGTTTCAGCGTGACTGAAGGGCAGACAAACGAACAAACATCCATCTTTCGCATTTATAATATTGATAGGAAAAGTACCTAAAACAAGAAACAAGAATATTTTGGGCTGATTGAAAAGCGAATGTAAATAAAAGATAGCGAATGTATAAACACAAGAAAGTCGTTTATAAACAATCACAAAAACAAGGAACACGTGTATCAAAAATAGGTAATACCCACTAAAGACAGAGTACAGTAAATAAATAGACAGTACCGAAACTAGGCCAATTTTTGAGATAAGTACCTACGCTCCATTGGAGCGTTAGGGTTGTCCACTTTTTTTTTGTAAAATCGAAAAAGGTTTTTGTATAGTTAACGCTGTATATCAGCTAGTTAGGCCTTTTTTGAGATAACTAGCTGCTCTCCATTAGGGGAGTCACTCTTAAATTTTGTAAAATTGAAAAGTTTTTACTATTATTTATTAAAACATTTATTTGGGTTATACATGTTGAAATTTGAATCGCTTATTTCCCGAAAAGGGGTCATTGTACTCATCATTATGAACAACTTTTACTATGGGACCAACCCTGAAATCGCGAAAAAAAATCAGTTGGTCCCTACATTTGTGTTCACTTAAATCGATAAAATGTAGGGAACACCAGATTTTTTTTTCGCGATTTCAGCGTTGGTCCCATAGTAAAAGTTGTTCATAATGATGAGTACACTGACCCGTTTTCGGGAAATAAGCGATTCAAATTTCGGCGTGTATAATGAAAACAGAAATCGATTTTATAACTAAAAGTGATAACGGACTCGTTGTCGGGGACCATATAGATCCCCAAATATTGATCTTGAAAGCAATCGGTTCGAAATGGCTGCAACTTTTTTCAACTCAGTAGGTGATATTTGACAACTTTTGTAACCTAAATTATAAAAAAAAAACAATAAATTAATTAATGCACGATACAATAAATAAAATATCGCGGACTGACTGTAGCGCAACACAGATAAATTCAAAACGTGACCACTCGTCTCGACTCGGTACCCGAGACAGACAACACTGCGATGCCGCTTATGGGTCTTGTTGAAGCGTGCGTCTTCGTGAGTGCGTCGTTTCGATCGTTTTTAGTTTCAGTACTGCTTGAGCTATATATTTACTGTGACAGAGACTACCTGTTGCTGTAACTCGGCATTCAGTTTCCGTCGAGGCCTCCGGTCACACTCGCCATGATAAACAGAGTCTGATGTTATCATAACGTAACACCCGCTCTCCATAATCTGATTAGAAGAACGCTTCAATGTTGCAGGCAGTCACGCCAAGAAAAATACTGGCATGTTTGATTGTTTTTATTTCTGTTTCTTTTTATTACATTATACTTTTTGATGTTCTGATGTTAATTCAGTAATAACATGCTTCAGCCCACCTAGCCAAGTTGACTTTCTACAATCATCAACGCTAATAGAAAACAGTCAAAATGTATGGGAATGACATATCTCAACGAATGACTTTTTTTTGTTTTTTTTTTTTCGTTTTAATTGTTTTCTATTCTAGAAGAAGAAGATGATTGTAGATTGTCAACTTGGCTAGGGCGGCAGTTCGCAGCGGCATCTTTAAAATAACAAGATTGGAAAGGTTTCTAGTTCTATCTTTAGAATAACAATGTGTGTGGTGGTACATGTGTAGGAAAGAGATGCAAATATTCATATTTCATTAACAGTGCAACAGAGCGCGTTGAGGTCTTGGTAACCTGTCATGAATTAAATCAGTTTCTACAGGGTAGCAGGTCGATGGGTGGTATGGAATATGGAACCCTTACTGCTAGTCCGACTTGCACTTGGCTGGTTTACAAAGTTTAAATTAATGAATGACTTATCCCCAGTTTCCGAAAGGCTGATTAACGCAAAAATTAACTAATCAGTTGTCAAATCTCAGGTCAAGCGATGTGATTGGTTGTTAATATTTTGGCCGGCCAATCACAGAAGCTGACATTAGATTTGACAACAGATCAAATTGATCAGCCTTCCAGAAACTGGGGGTTATTATGCCAAACTGTATTTACCGCCTGTGGTGTCTTCGTGTTTGGGACAGGTGATTAAATAAAACACAAATTGATCTTCTAAAGCGTGAGTAACACGCCCGTTCACCTTGATGCAGTGGTCTCGAACTTTGAAATGAAAAATCGGTAGAACTGCCCTCAAAAATCGATTAATTTGTACCTCATCATTTCAGTCAAAGACGAAATACGTAAACTGCTGGACATAGGCCTCCTCCAAATATACCATAATAGCCATGTTTGCCAGGCGGGTTGGCTAGTTCGTCGTAGGCATCGTAGTTGGTTGGTTAAATACTCAGAGAACGCTGCTGCCCATCCTCTGGTGAATCAGGTGAATCCCTTAGTCGCCTTTTACGACACCCATGAGAAGATACAGGGTGGTGGACGGTGGTGCTATTCTTTACGTCCGGCTCCACACGGAAAAAAATTGTACCTAAATACGATATATTAATAAAGTACCTAAATAAGGTATAATACAAACTTCTATGTACGTGTTTCAGTTTGTGTCAAATTAAAGGTTTTCTTTCTTTCTAAAATACCGCCCCATAGGTTGAAACATAGTACTAAATCATTACATTTGAAATTTATTATGCACGTGAAAGTTAATACGCTACGATTGATACAAATCTCAGATCGCTTGGCATTCTGAGTGAAGCCTTAGGAAAACGCTCGATTAAATGCGATTTCATAGCAAATCCTACACGAGACTCCTTACCGTTCGACGTGTTTCCAATTGTGTTACATAATTTATGTAGAATTTTGTATACTTAGGCGCGTATTGGATTTCGCACAGAATCGCTGTTGAATAATTCGTATTATGTACTTATTTATGTTGTTATCATAACGTTATTGTTGTTATAATTTGGAGCCATTTGTACAATTGTATATCGTTTCAGCTGAAAGACGTCCACTGCTGGACATTGGCCTCCCCCAAGTAGCTTGGGGGGATTTGCCATAATCGCCACGCTTGGCAGGCGGGTTGGCGATCGCAGTTGGTTGGTTAAATACTCAGAAAACGCTGCTGCCCATCCTCTGGTGAATCCCTTAGTCGCCTTTTACGACACCCATGAGAAGATATAGGGTGGTGCAATTCTTTACGTCCGACACCACACGGAACAATTGTAATTTGTACATTATTAGAATTTTTTAATAATATTTTATTTTTGTGGCGACCACGTACATACAGTACACGCAAAAAAAAATGAAAAATAAAACATTTTAACAAAAAATTTAACCGACGAAAACAGAAACTGAAAAGCGAAAAATAGCTAATTATGAATCGGCACCAAACTTTTAACAAGCAAAGTGCGTGTAACTTGCAAGTGGCCGAGCGGAGAACGCATTTTAGGAAAGTTATTGTTTATCGTTGAAAATTTCACGTTGTATTTGATGTGACGTTGTTTTTAGGGTTCCGAAGTCCTACAAGGAACCCTTATAGTTTCGTCATGTCCGTCCGTCTGTCCGTCTGTCCGTCTGTCCGTCTGTCCGTCTGTCCTAATCCTTTACAGCTTAATAACTTCTACAGTTAAAAACATAAGTAAATGAAATTTTGTTAAAAAATTGTCTGCATATAGATCTCAATTTTAAAAGAATAAAAAAATAGTTTTTACGTTCTTTAGGGGTGGCGCCCATACATGTGAAATGGGGAAAAAATATTTTTTTTCGCTGCACCCCATCGTGTGGGGTATCATTGAATAGGTCTACTAAAATGAAGGTAATGTTTCATACACCACTTTTTTATCAGGTGTACCATCTGCGAAATATAGCCCGCCAAAGTGGCTTGCAATGTGTCCCCCCCCCCCTGCCATTTCTAAACTATGCAACGTAGAAAGTTATAATCTTCCACATTGATAGACCTTTGTGAAAACTCTCTTTTAAAATTATTTCGAGTATAATGTGATTATAATTTTTTGAGTTATAGACAGAAAACCGAAAAATACTTAAAACGTCCTAGTTCAAAGGTCATTGACCTTAGAGAAAAATGATCATAGCAAATAATGCTCCTTTAGCTACTTTCTACACTCTGAAATGACACTCTTCTTAAATTTGGCTTCTTGAATTTATCGCTAGATGGCGCTACTAACAACACGCTCTGAGTCGCGAATGCTGCCGATTATTGCAAAAACTAAAATAGCCATGATTAATATTCGATTTGATTCGTTTGTACACCTACTTAAGGAACCCTATAATACTGAGCATGGCCCGACATGCTCTTGGCCGGTTTTTATTATTTATTTAAAGTCATTTAATGATCTTCGTTGATTGGTTGTTTGGCGCCGACACATAATTAGTTATTTTTCGCTTTTCAGTTTCTGTTTTCGTCGGTTCAATTTTTTGTTAAAAAGTTTAATATTTAATTTTTTTGTGGTTAAAATCTAACTCCAGGTCTCCATTATGTCGTAGTGTCTAGAACTATATTTATGTGTGTCAAGTTTCAACAGAATCGGTTAACAGGTAAGAATTCAGTGGGTGAACAAACACTCATCCCCTGTTTTAGTACTCTTAGGGGTGGATTTTGATTTTGAAATTTAAATGGGACCAACTTTGAGATATACCCTATCCATTAAAAAAAGAATTATCAAAATCGGACCACTCTGTAAAAAGTTATGCGTGGTCAAACATAAAAAAAAAAAAACAAAAAATACCCGTCGAATTGAGAACCTCCTCCTTTTTTTCGTCGGTTAATAACTTGGCCGGAGAGAAGTTCGGTACTGCGCATGTTTCCCCGCCTCCAACTGATAACCATAAAATGATTACTGCGACGGTTTTGTGACAACTTCATTCCGGTCAAGTTAAATTGTGCATACCTACTGTAGGTGGTCGCCACAAAAATAAAATATTAATAAAATAAATAAATAAAGGATTAAATAAATATAAATTTTATATTATGTACATTACATTTCTACATGCTGTTTGCGTGTATTGCTACTATTTGAGCGGATGGACTTTACTCTCGACTGGTTTGAGTTTGAAAAGATTTCGTTACATTTAGTAACAAAAAATCACATACATACCTACATAACCAGCCCATTACTGTCCTACTGCTGGGCACGGGCCTCTTCTCGATACGAGAAGGCTAAGGCCTTAGTCCACCACGCTGGCCTAGTGCGGGTTGGCGGACTACACACACCATTGAGAACTGTATGGAGCACTCTCTGGTGTGCAGGTTTCCTTACTATGTTTTCCTTCACCGTTACAGCAAGTGATAATAAAAATAAAATAAATAAATATTTTGGGAAATTTTTACACAGCACCATCTAGTCCCAAACTAAGCAGAGCTTGTGCTATGGGTACTAGACAATGGATATTATACTTATATACTTTTATTTTGTAAATAACTACATATAATACATAAGAAACACTCAGACCAACACAAACACTTATGCTCATCACACATATATTTGTGTCCTGTGGGAATCGAACCCACGACCTCGTGATCGAGCAGTCCGAACCTCGAACCACTAGACCACTGACGTCGTCAATATAATCGAATATAAATCCGCACATGAATTCGAAAAGTCAGAGGTGTGGGCCGTGATCAAACTCACACCCTACTGCATGGAAGGCAAGCGTTCAACCACTAGGCTATCACTGCTACAAAAAATCACGTACAAAGTGTTTGAATTAGACATATTGGGCTTATTTTAAATTTTACCTTTTAGTAAATGACATCTTACAAACTTTATTTTATTTACAAAAATATATACTTTTTCTTGTACTACTACGTAAGAGCATAGTTAAAATAACCAAATGAATAGTAATCGCGATTTGCGTCACCCCGTCACCCGGCTCGCCCACGTCACGATAATGATAACTCTTAAGAAAACACTCAAGTCAAAACCCTAACGAGTATACAGTCACGTGCAATAAAATGTACTTATTAAACACGAAGCCAAATTGAGAGAACTACAACGTAGCGATACCCAAGTATTGTGAAACTACACATTTAAAAAATTTCTTCAGAAGTTTCCATGATTTGTTTGGGTTACGGAATAAAGAGGTTTGGGCCATAAAGTTAAGTTAAACCCTAGTAGGTATAATAAGTGTATGGTTAAAACAGATGAGGCTGCATGTTAGAATAAATTTCACTATTACAACTCAACAAAAAACCGATATCTTGATGTTAAGTCACGGGCGAGAAAAAAAACCGGCCAACTGTGAGTCGGACTCACGCAGTAAGGGTTCCGTACCACCCATCGACCTGATACCCCATATAAACTGATTTAATTTACGAGAGTTTATCAAAAGACATCAACGAACGTACGCGAAATGTGAATTTTTGCATCTCTTTCTTCCGTAGATACCACCACATATGTCTGTTTGTCCTGTTTTTAGTATTTGGTGCTAAACTAGATAGTATGCACTATAATCTAACCAAGTTTGACGCTGGTATGTATTACCGTTTTGAAGATAGAACAGGAACAAAAACGTTGAAAAAAATACATGTTTTTCGAGGTTTCTTGTATGGGGACCCCCTTTGGTTTCAGACTTTTTTTTGTTTTTAGTATTTGTCGTGATACACCTCATAGCAACACATTTTCTGTGAAAATTTCAAATGGTTATCTCTTACCGTTACAAAGATACAGCCCTGTGACAGACAGACGGAAGGACGGACGGGCGGACGGACGGACGGACGACGGACAGCGTAGCGAGAGTAATAGGGTCCCGTTTGCACCCTTTGGGTACGGAACCCTAAAAAGGACTTCGCGCCATATACCTATAACAAAAGTGAAGCAGCATACCGAACTATGTGTGCGTAATTTGATAAACGAAACGCCACTAGGCGTTCGATCAGCGCACTACGACGTAAGAGTGTGCGTGAGGCACGTACACAAACAAACCGGGTAGGCTTACCTACTTCTTTTTTTTCTCGTCTGAGTGTTAGCTTAAGTTAGCCAATTTACCGACTTTCCGATATTAGACTGCCCGCAACAACTTTCATACTTTTTCATCGAGGTAAATGTATAACTTGTTTCTTGTTTTAATGGTGAAGGAAAACATCGTGAGGCAACCTGCATACGTAAGAGTGCTCCATATTGTTCTTGATTATGTGTGTATTCAGCCAACCCACATTAGGCCAGCGTGGTGGACTAAGGCCTTAAAACCTTCTCATACTGAGAAGAGGGCCCATGCCCAGCTGTAGAACAGTAATGTGCCGATTATGTCGTTGTTAGATTGATCTGACCACGGCCACTGTTCAGCGTCCGTGGTTCTTCTTCTTCCTTTGCCATATCCTCATCGGATGTCAGCGACCACCGCACGGAATTCGTTTCTAACTTGTGCCAGTCTACATAGACTGGCAGCGACATTGATGTTGGTCCAGCTCTTGATGTTGTCAATCCAGGCTTATTTCCATCTTCCCCTGCTCCTTTTGCCATCTATCTTGCCCTCCAGTATTTTCCTCAGTATTGTCCGTGCTTAGATTAATTAAATTACTGTGTCCATAGTTAGACTGGTGGACGTGGTCAGATGGGTTAGTTTTTTTAATTCTTACCACAGGCACTGTTTAGTGTCCCTAGTTAGACTGATTAAATGTATAACATCATTAGAAACAAGTGGTAGCCTCTGCGAATTGAAACGTATTCTTGAACTGCGGTTCTATGATTATTTCATAAGAAAATATTATGTTGTATATTATATGAGTACAGAAACTTTCTTGCACGTGACTGTACAAGAGTGCACAATTTGTAACAACTTTTTTTTACAAGTACATGTACTTATATAGCTGTTTTCTACAGGACACTGATTGAATGAACGGTAATGAGAGTTGTTACAAGACAATTTTCTTTTATTTTTCCTGGAACTGGCAAACACGCACTGTTCTCTCTTTATAGATGGTAACTACAAATGTGCTCACTTGAATCACATAATAGTGCGTTAAGTATTTACGTTAATGTCTCTTTATGCCTCTGTTCAGTCAAGGAGAGAAGATGATACTTTTGTATTAGTCCCTTAATTCCAAGCTTCACTAATTTCTACACTAACTCGGATCTTCCTGTTTTATTACTGGTCAGAAAAAGAGATTGAGTGACGAAAGCGAGAATAAACTAAGGAATCAGTAATTACATAGTACTTCTTCAGATATTGACACGTGATACTTTAAATAACCATTTTTTTCTTATCAAACGTTTCAGACGCTGTGTTCTAAATAAGCACGAGTTTCTCAGATTTCAAACAATATTATTGTTTTAGTCACAGACAGACAGTACAAACAAACATGACACATTACTTGCTGTGAAAAGTCTTCTTTTTGAAATGTTCACGAAATGGTATTTTTATTATTTCAGGAATCATTATCATAACACCATGTTGAAAAGAGCATTACCCTTGTTTAAGATATTCGAAAATATGAAATTTGTTTGAGTAATTTGAATATACGAAACTTTGTTTAAGTTATCAGAAAATGTGTATGTTGACATCAGTCTGACTGCTTCAAATGAAAAGATAATTTTAGGTAACTCTTCCATAACACTTTAGATTATTGAGCATTAGACCATAGATTTGTGGCCGGATTTGATTCGTAAAATTGGAATCGAAAATCTTTCTTGGAATTCCATATTATCCAGTTTTAAAGCAACAAATGTTCGCAGGAAACTGGAGATTGAAATAGTTATAAATTCATGTTTCATGCGACTTGCCAGTTTTATAGACTGCTTTTATACAATGCTTTGCGCATAATAACTTTGGACAGCCAGCACCAAATATTAATATGTAAGCAATTTTTTAAACTGATGACAGCTAAACTTCGCCGAATGAAATAAGAACTGTGAATTAGAATAAATCAAAATAAACAATCAACAAAAAATATGCGCTCCTGCGGAATGTGAATCAATCATATAAAAATCGTTTGTCTCAGATATATTTATTTAATATCTTCCAAATCACACCAATATAATACCTAATTCAAACGAACTTAATACTCTCTCTTTATTCCCTTATTTCCCGGCTATTAAAAATACCTTGTAATTCATAAAACGGTTTCAAGTAATGTTGAACATAAAATCGTGTACATAAAAGTAAGATACGTAGCTAACATGTGCTAATAATGCCTACAAAGAGCTATCTTTCATACCGCCTACCGATATATTTATTGACATAAAAGGACGCTTTATCGAAATGATACCTATTTAGACGTGCTTGTTTAGCAAACATATTCTTCTTTTTTATGGAAAATGTTAAAGGAATTGTGTAGTATACCAAATTATGAACGACGTAATCCCTGAATTTGTAGACAAGTGCTGTGTATGGTACACCTACTAGCTATAAATAATAAATAAATAAATAATAAATATTTTTGGGACATTTTACACATCACCATCTAGTCCCAAACTAAGCAGAGCTTGTGCTATGTGTACTAGACAATGGATATAATATTATATTATTATATTATATATATACTTTTTTTTTGTAAATACATACTTAGATTATATAAGAAACACCCAAACCAACACAAACACTTGTATGTTCATCACATAAATATTTGTGTCTGGGAATCGAACCCACGACCTTGTGATCAGCAGTCCGACACTTGAACCACTAGACCACAGAGGTCGTCAAAAATAAATGTCAGGTTTTGAACAATTTTTCGAGTAATATAGATGATATACATGTCGGAGAATAAACGGACAAATCGAATCTTGCCAAAATCCTTGGACTAATGCAACGGACCGGGTAATTGAAATCTAAGAAAGATTCTCGTAAACATACGAGCATCAGGATAATTGCAAAAATCCTAGTTTGTTTGGGACGATTGGAAACTAGAACGCTGATTGAACAATCTAAGAATCGATTTATAACATCTTTATTCTGGTAGATCAGAACGTGTCTGTTCATAAAGATGGCATACAGTGTGAATAGTGTGATACAGTACCGACAGAGAAAAGTAGAGAAGTGACAAGGCAAATAGGGATATCAAATTTATCAAGTGTTAAAGTTTTAAAACATTACCACAAAAAGGTAGGTACAAAGTCAACTACACACTGAAGCAATATCAGACAGACAGAACAACAAATAAATGTAGCCATTAGCCAATCAGCGCATCCGTCAGTGCATAACGTTCATATCAGCCATAGAAATCTAAATAATAAGATAATAGAAATGTTATCTACTGTCTTCTACTACGGGAACGGATGTCGCCAGTTTTCCGCCACCAACACATAAATACGCAATCGCGCTCACCATGATTCTAGCAATCAAAGCAAAATAAATTAAGTAAAAACATTCGCTGCTAGACATAACATAACATAACATCACGCCTGTATTTCCCCGAAGGGGTAGGCAGAGGTGTAACAGTACACCCACATTTCGCCAGTTATGTTATAGTCCCATGTAATAGGGGGCGAGCCTATTGCCATTGACCGGGCACAAATCCAGACTCCGGGCTGCTACTGAGAATTTCCTAATGAAAAAACCCAATAACACTTTGCCCGACCCGGGAATCGAACCCAGGACCCCATGCTAGATATTCTGCAAAATACAATTTTCGTGACATCTGCGTCCACGGTTCGCGCACTGGTATCCTAAGACACCTGGGCCCTAATTCACGTAGTTACATGACGCGCCGATCAAGTTGCAGTGACGTTGCAGTTCGTTTCTGACAGCGATTGCCGTAGATAAGAGAATACGAAAAGCATTGTTTTGATCGAAACTGAACCGCAACTGTACTTCTTTAGTTACGAGAATTTGAATACTGTATGCCACTTCTATTCTATACGAAAATCGCTATGTGTATGCCTATAATATTTGAGGAGTTCTCTCAATTTCACATGAATCCCATCATCAGAACTAGATTTTGATAAAAATAGGACCAATCTGGAAGTATAATCCCTTCAAAATGCTTTCAAATAAAAAAATCCAAATCGGACATGACGGAGTTCTGAGGTACAAACATAAAAATAAAAAAAATACAATCGAATTGAGAACCTCCTCCTTTTTTAAGTCGGAAAACAGCAGATATTTTTTTCGCGATTTCATGTATCATCTTTGGCTCCAAAAGGTAACTGTTGGGCAATTTATTCTACCCAAAAAGGCGTGTGCTAAACGAAACCTGTCACTTAAATATGTTTAACTAGCATATTTTATCGCAAAAGTCGGTTAAAATTAATGCCATCAAATTAATTACTGCTGTTGACAGTTCTGAACAACCAATTTCACATTGTGATGGCAATTTTATTATGAAAGATTAATAGCCTTAATTAATAGTGACATATGGAATATAATTGCAATTAACTTCAACTCACATAATAATGCGCTTAATCTTGGGCTGTATTAGCGCGAGTTGTTATTAAAGAGCTTTAAACGAAGTGCTGCAAGCGAAGTGAGTGCTTTGGGGATCACGTAGCAAGCACTCAAATAGTCAGCGTTGAGTTATTCCTCTATGAATCGCTAAATTGAGTTGTATCACTGTAACTGTGTGTTGTTAAGCTCCGAGTAATTTGACATGCTTTTGATTGTTTGTTTGAAACAGAACCTCTTTAGTATTAAGCGATTGCCTTATTTAATTTAAAAGGTATTAAGCGTCTGCTACAAGGCGACAAACCAGCCTTCCCACCAAGGTGACCTTGCTGGTTTCCAACCATGTAGACAGTGGTTTGTCACCAAATTTTGTCTGGCGACGGCTGTCAGCGACCAACCTCCCACCAAGGTCACCTTGGTGGGGAGGCTGGTTGGTCACCGTGTAGCACACGCTTTAGGATACAAACATAGAGTAATAAGACGTAGAATGATAGTTTCATTCAAAGTTTCCCTCAAAGTTGAAGCACAAAATTATCGATGTGTACCAGCAAGCGGCACGTAAAAAGTTCGCTGATACACACATAGGCACGGGTAATCTGTACTGAATGTAGCCTTTTAAGGCCAACTTGAATTTGCTTCACTCTGCGTGCGGTTCTATGCCTAATTATTCTAAGGACACAAATAACTAGATTATCTTTGGGGTCATGGGTGGGATATTCGCTTAGCTTAAGCGCATCGAAAGGGCTAATCAAAACGAGAAAATAACGCTGCATTTAGGTTACCGAATAATCAGAGGATTGTAGTAAAACGTATTTATGTAATTGAAAAACCGGCCAAGTGCTAGTCGGACTCGCGCAGTAAGGGTTCGTACTACCCATATGCATCAACCTGATACCTCGTAGAAACAGATTTTATTTATGAGAGTTCATTGAAGGTCTCAGTACTGCGCGTTAATGGCTTCAAAGACATCAACGTGCCGTGCGCAATCAACGTGCACCGTTGGTGTAATATGAATATTTGCATCTCTTTCTAACCACCACACATTTCTGTGTTTGCCATAATATTCATATTGGTTTTTAAATTATATAGTATGCAATGCACTACAATCACACTAAGTCTGATGCTTGTATGTATTACCGTTTTGAAGATAGTGCAGGAACATAAACGTTGAATAAATGATTTTTTTTCGAGGTTTCTTGTATTGAGACCCCTTTGGTTTTAGAGTTTTTTATCTTGTCGTGATAGAGGCTGTAGTGACATATATTCAGTGAAAATTTCAACTGGCTAGGTATCTATTACCGTTAAAAAGATACAGCTTTCTGACAGACAGACGAACGGAGTGACGGACGGATTGATGGCGTGGGCAGAGTAATAGGATTGGAACCCTTTGGAAACCCCAAAAAATACTCATTTACTGAGCTCACGTTTCAATAGCAGTCATATATCGCAAAATTGACATTTATAAGTTCTGCATACACGTCATTCTAATTTCAATCAAGCGGGATGTACTCTCAATCACGTCAGTCCATGCTGTTTGCTAACGAAGCTGTCCACAGTCCACGGTACAATATGACCAAATAAGATACTATAGTAATTTTCACAGTGACTGTATTGGAGCAGGATGCAATCGGGGGCGAATCAGTTCGCCAGCGAATTGCCAATGTCATCGTGAAAGGCTGAAATCCGTTTCTGCATGCAATAACTAGTGACCAAAACTTCAATAGTGTAAACAATGTCGCTTCTTCTGAAATGCATGCAGAGGTGACAGGACGCGGACTATGATCACGGACGAGGCACGGACGCTCGTCTTTTACGGGCCCATTGCATGTTATTAAATGGTGCAATGCACACAGAGGTAACAGGACGTGGACAACGGACACGGACCAGGCACGGACGCTCGTCTTTTACTCGCCCATTGCATGTTATTAAATGGTGCAATGCACACAGAGGTGACAGGACGCGGAAAACGGACACGGACGAGGTACGGACGCTCGTCTTTTACACGCCTATTGCATGTTATTAAATGGTGCAATGCACACGGAGGTGACAGAATGCAGACAACGGACTAGGAGAGGTTCGGATGCTCGTTTTTTAACCGACGAAAAAAAGGAGGAGGTTCTCAATTCGACGCGTATATTTTTTTTTATTTATGTATGACCACGCATTACTTTTTACAGAGTGGTCCGATTTTGATGATTATTTTTTTAATGGATAGGGTATATCTCGAAGTTGGCCCCATTTAAACTTCAAAATCAAAATCCACCCCTAAGGGTAGTAAAACAGGGGGTGAGTGGGTTTGTACACCCACTGAATTCTTACCTGTTGAAACTTGACACACATAAATATAGTTCTAGACACTACGACATAATGGAGACCTGGAGTTAGATTTTAACCACAAAAAAATGAAAAATAAAACTTTAACAACCAATCAACGAAGATCATTAAATTACTTTAAATAAATAATAAAAACAACGTCACATCAAATACAACGTGAAATTTTCAACGATAAACAATAACTTTCCAAAAATGCGTTCTCCGCTCGGCCACTTGCAACTTACACGCACTTTGCTTGTTAAAAGTTCGTTTGGCGCCGACTCATAATTAGTTATTTTTCGCTTTTCAGTTTCTGTTCTCGTCGGTTCAATTTTTTGTTAAAAAGTTTTATTACTAGCTCATTGTATGTTATTAAATAGTACAATGCACACAGAAATGATAGGGCGCGGAGGGGCGTGGACGCGGGAGGGACACGTTACAGTCATGTTCGTATCACGTCTACGTCTAGTCGATGCCATATCTCTTCTGTGTGCATTACGCTTTAGTTAGTCTTGACCAGAAAATGGCACTCTGTGTTCCTCTGCTCGTGGCCTGCATTAAGTGCTCCCGGGAACAGGCGTAACATATCGGGCAAGCAAGCAAGCGAGACATGCTTTGCGTGCGGGCTGCACAATCACACCTGTTGTTACTTCCAGCACCCATTTTGTGCTCGTAGGTGGTTGAGCCTCTTTCAAACTGGCTACTGCAACTCGTCTCCGAGGGGCAAACACGATAACTTTCTAGAAGTGTAACAAAAAACATTGATGTGACACAGAAGAAGAAGAAGACAATTATATAGTAGCAAGGTAAGTTTTCTACGTTTCTAAGTGATAGTTAAGCGGTCATAACATTGTGTTCATAACATTGTGTTCATGTCATAATAGTCTTTCTTCTTCTTCGTCGTTTCGCTCTTGACAGAGCGGTCATGGCCATCATGTCCTATTGCAGGAGGCTGCTGTAGCTTGCCTCACGATGCCTCGCCACCCTTCCCTGCTTTCGGTTAGTCTGGTGCATTCATGTAATGGCGGGCCCACGGCAGACTTCATTAAATCAGTCCATCGCATGGGAGGTCTTCCGCGCACTCTTGAGCCCTCTATTCTGCCCTGTCGTGACTACGCCGCGATACATGGCCAAAACAATTGAGGATGCGGGATCGCAACAAAATGGATAGATCCCGAGTTCTTGGAGTATGGAGACATTTTTTCGATGCTCAGTCCACAATATCCCAAGCATTCCTCCAGCACCACATCTCCAGAGCATCTATCTTCCTCGTTTCAATTTCCCGCAGCGTCCTTACGTAATAGCAAATTCTCAAAGCAAAGCAAATAGTAATACAAAAACTCATTTTTACCGCAACACCGAGCTAATTGCGCCTTTCGCACGTGACCCAATACGTCATTGACCTACAGCAACTGAGCAACGTGATCCCACATAAACTGAACGCAATTACGAGAAAATATTTAAGACTAGAAGACGATAAAACATAATTATTTTGACGTTGTAAGATGTTAAAGTAACATTTCTACAAGTATGCTGAAATAAAGAATTCTTTCCTACGCTATTCGTAGGGACAGTAATAATAGAATAGAAGTAATTTATTTGTATATGATTTTGGGTAAAGTACATTAAGATGGATTATTATTTTAAAGTTCCTTGCAAAATCTGCTTACAGCTAAGCGTACAAATATTAAGTAGATTAGTCCGATGATTTCTTCGTTGGTAAAATCTTTGTAAAATTGTTCTTCATGTGGTGTAAGGGTACAGCAACCAAATTTTACGTGAATCTACCCGGGGAAGGGCTATGTCGGACTCTTACCGACTAAAACCATGCTCGGTGGTCCTCCAAACTACCTTGAGCTGCAGGTGCGGGTAACGCTCAGCGTTATGCTCAGACTACTTGAGCCCGAGACTCAAATAACGTCCGTTCTCACGTGATCAAGTAACAAACCACAGAAATAGATAGAGTAGAATGGTTGTAATCACAATTTTACTTGCGATTCATGCGTGGCAACTTTTGAACAAACTACGCTTCATAATATATTGACATCATTAATTTAAAAAATTAACTTTAATCAAATGTACTTTACAGCTTTTGTTTCTGCAGTTAGAAACAACACAATAAGGCATTTTGGCGAGTTTATGTTACATTATTTACAGAAACAAGTCATAAGGCGTACTGAGAAAGGCTTTGAAATGCCCTACACTAGCGCGCCCTGCCCACTTTTCCATTCTATCTATTTCTGTGTAACAAACAAATATACATAAATTCCAAAAATGGTTGATTCGTTTTTCGCAAAAACAAACTTAATCATAGATACTACTAACTTTTATTATTGACTTGACTACTAACTTTATTTTTATTGACGAACACTGTGGGTGGAATAGTAATAGTAGGTACTGCTATGCTATTTTGTATTCCCTTTTCTGGCTTCATTCGCTAGTTCTACGCACTCCGTCTATCTTATTCCTTTGGTCTGAGGTATAGAAAACATCCTATTTCTATACTTGAATGGTTAACGCCTGTAAGCGCGACACAAAAACAAGGCTCTGAAATTTTGAGGTAGTCTGATGACCATCTAATTCGCCAGTCTAAGCACCCCAACCTAGTAACTAATGGACAGCATAAACACCAGTGCCAGAAACCTATGGTTATCGTCCTGCTTGCCCAACGTAACTTTGGGCTGTAAGTATATCCTTTTTGGCAAAGTTTTATGTCCTGCTATGGGAGGTTTGGTATTGGAAAATTTGATTCATTCTTTCTCTCTTTCTCCTAGCTTTTTTCCCATTTACGTTGCGGTCATATTCCTGGTTAGACTGGTATGAACATCAGTATTTTAAACGAAGCAACTGCCATCAGACTCTGCGACCCACGTATTGGGTAATACCATAGAAATCTAAATAGTAAGGTAATTATTTAAAAATCTATGGGTAATACCAACATCAGGTATCGAGTTGTCACATTTTCGGACTACCTGTAACGCATGCCATAAATATTCATATGGCAGCCGAGAAAGGTAGCTTAGCGTGCTCTCCGAGGCACGGGGAGTGCCGATGTGCAAAGAAAGGGTCACCCATCCAAGGACTGACCGTGGCTAGCGTTGCTTAACCTCGTAGATCTTGCAATCCATGCGGTTATTACTTAACCACGAGCCCCTCAAGCCGAAAATTGATACTCATTATATTTCACAATTTAGGACCCTGACACTCTTGAGAGCAACAACCGTGTCTTTTACCCTCAATGCGCTTTCTCCCATTTTGTGAAAAATCTTGAATAAGGAAATTTCTTAATTTCCTCTGCCATCTTAAAATCGCTTGAGCGTTATAAATGGCGTGGTGTAGAATTTTATTATTAACAGCAAGCTAAAAAATACACCCTAGGGGAGTTTTCTTTACCTACTAATATTATAAATGTGAAAGTTTGTGATGTTTGGAAGTTTGTGACTCAATCAAGCTGAAATGGCTGAGCGGATTTGTGTAAAATTTGACACACAGATAGACATAATTGGCTTTTTATTCGGGGAAAATAAATAGTTCTCGAAGGATGCGCGATAAGTCTTTCTGTGATATGCCAAATTACACGCGGGCTAAGCCGCAGGCATAGTCTAGTCCATAATCTAATAATTTATCTAGCATACATTTTATTTTACTTGGGCTAAAATCGTAACTAACATATTCGAACTTTAATGGAGCTATATGATTCAACGGAAACAAAGTTGTGGCCACATTTTCATTTGAATCATAATGAAAGAGGGCGAACTAACATTATAAAGCACACAAACAGTGTGCAGAGCCAGCCATGCGGAACGGGTGCTGGCAACCAGGTCGGCTAAATCAAACAACAAGGGCCAATCATTTTGCATGTGCCACTGCACCCACCCTCGCACCTCACATCTATTCAACTGGACGTATTACTTCATCGTACATCCAGTCATTCAGCTCTATGAAAATTGATTGGTTTTATTTATTAGTTCAGATTATTAATGTTATTTAGCTTAGTGTGTGAAGGATCAAACCCGAAACGAGGTGATCCGATAGAGAACCAAAGTTATCGATTAGCAAGCTGAGGTGGTATTGGGCCGACCACATTGGCCGAAGAACCGATGTCCGTTTGGGTAGACGTGTTCTTGAGTGGAGACCGCGAATCGGTAAACGTAGGGTTGGACGCCCTCAGGCTCGGTGGAGCGATGATATTGGCAAGGTGGCTGGTAGCAACTGGATGCGAGTGGCCGAGGATCGATGTTAAAGGCGTGCCATTGGAGAGGCCTTTGTCCAGCAGTGGACTAATATAGGCTGATAATGATGATGAGTGTGAGATAAGAACTTGCGCTGACGGTAAAATTAAATATCACGAGGAAACCTGCATACATATTTCTATAGTATTGCGACACGAGCTTAAGATCCACGTAATATTAAGCGGTTACCTTTGCCCATGCCACTTTTATGTTGCCTAAATGGTACTGCAAGTCTCGTTCACTAAAATAAGACATGAAGGAAAGTTTCATGTGATGGTGATGATTCAGCATCACATGAAACTGTTTGGCGGCAGAAATAAGTATGTGAAGGAATGAGGTGTAATATTATGTTCCTCCAACACAAACGGAGGATCCTCTGACCAGGCTGGATAGTGGGTACATTATATATGTCGTAGGAAAATCGGACAAATCGAATCTTTGCGAAAATCCTAGAGCGATTGCAAAGAACTGGATAATTGGAATCTAAGAAAGATTTTCGTAATCGTTTGAGCTATTGTCAAGATCATTGCATAAATCCTAGTTCGTTTAGGACGATTGGAAACATGAATGCTGATTGGCTAATATAAGAGTCGGTTTATAACATCTTTATTCTGGTTGGTCAGAACATGGCTCTTCATAACAACAAAAGACGAAGGAATGTAGCCGTTAGCCAATCAGCGCATCAGTTAGTGCATAACGTTCATATCAGCCAATCAGAGTTCATAACGTAAGCGGTGTTTCGCGACTTACCTAAGATTCGCTGGATTTTTGCAATGATCCTGAAAATAGCTCGGATGATTGCGATTTTTTTCTTATATTCCAATTATCCGGTTCTTTGCAATCATCCTAGGATTTTCGCAAAGATACGATTTTTCCGATTATCCTATGACATATATATTTTGCTTGACGGGCCACGGCCCAACACGCTTAAAATACTAACTTCGCATCACATCATGCATGTTATTGTAAATGTGTTTTTTTTCTCTCGCCTGTAACGAGACGAAAACATTTTTTTCTTTCTTTCTTTATCTTGCTTGCGCGATTCAGGATTCGTGATGTCAAATTGCTTCAAAATTGTATTGAATGGTTCCAAAATGTTTTTGTGGCGTGCACCAAGCTAGTGTGGTGGGGTAAAATTATGTTTATTAGTTGAATTAATTTCACATTGTTTACAGTACTTTCAGTAAGACTGTTTTTTATTGTAAGCTGTGCGTTCAAGTTAGTAACAGTTTCAATATCAGATAGGTACTCAGTATTAATTGTCTGCGCTAAAGTGCCCTTTCTGGGTCCTGGCGTTACTATCTAAATAAACATCACGTCATGAGTCGTACTGCTGACCCTTATTACATGCAAGGTGACATTTAAATACATGTACATTGTAGAGACGTGTGCATTTATATGAAACCGCTGGGGTGCTACGACGTGCATATTAAACACGCGGTTAACGCAAAACCGTTCGGTAAAGTGAAACGAAATGGCGTGCGAATAAAATTTAATCTTAGAGTTGCATAAAAATTGCATAAAATTCGAATAAAACATGCCAGCCATTACCCACAGGGACGGGCAATAACTTCCTTTGATGACCATATTTCATTCCTTACAGAATGCAATAAAAGTCTTCGAAAATTAGCAGGGGATACTTCTATACTTTCAAGATATTTAACTTGAACTTGCTTTGGCATCACTATAATTAATTAAACTTTTCATTATACGGTTATAGACCCTAAATCGTATTATTTCTTAAGTATGTAAGTTAAGGGCTTGCAAACACTACAAGTAGGTATTACAAAAGCCGTGTCTCCTGCGATAAAAATCTAACAAAACATTATGTTGAGCATATTATTTTTAAGCCAATAAAATGTGACCAAACAGCTAGGCCACGCGCAATTTTTGTTACAAAATCGTATTAGGTATTAAAAAATAAAAATATGGTCACAGGCTGGCTTAACCCATAAAAATTAAAAAGCTTTAGGGCCGGTTTATCAATCGTGTCGGTTATCACCAAAGACATTTCCATACTGTTATCACACAACCGAAAACCAAACCAAATGTAACCAAATCCAACACCATCCACCAACCAACCACCACCAAATTTGACGTTTTCACAGATTTTCTATACAAAAACGGTCAAAACTTCAGATCACAGTTAACACACGATTGAAAAACCGATCCGAAGCAAATTAAATAATAAAAACTAAATACGTAAAACACTTTGGAAAAATAAACAGGTACCTATCAGAGTACCAGCTGCTGAGCTGCTCATAAATCGAAGCGAAGTCGTAAAAATCGACTTGAAGAAAAGGTGTTGTGGTAATCCTTGATAAAGGGCTTACAAATAGATAATAGAATAGAAGGTGCGGTTTTATCTAAGTGTTATTCACCACTTCTCTGCCAACCATTGCTTCAGGTATAATAAAGAAGAAAAGAAGTTTATTTACTATTGTAAGTTATTATTATAAAAACAAGTTATTAATTTCTTAGGTTTTCGCGATCACTAAACATTATAATAGGACAAGTTTAACCGGAAACCCGGAATCGGGTTTAAATATCTGTAAAGACAGAAGTTTTTAAACTTTCGCGAATTTCACTCAAAGATAAAAGATCGATCGATCTTTCGATCTGTAAAGACGTTTGTCACCTTACGGCCAAAATTAATATCCAATCTATCCACGATTTACCCTACTAGAGATAGAAATTTGACATATTTTGTATGGGGCTTATGTCAAAATCCTATCTCTAGTAGGGTAAATCGTGGATAGATTGGATATTAATTTTGGCCGTTAGTCTTCCTGCTACCACGAACGCTGCAAAGCTTTCGAAACGTCAGGAAAACCAATTTAAATAATATTTTTTAATTTAATTGTTTTATTATAACAATTTATTGATTACAACCCCAACGACAAATATTTTAAACCTATTTACGAGGTGTCGCATAACTTATGTACTTTATGTAGGTATCTACAGGGTGGAAACGTGCGTGTGGTCTTTTATCTATACATCCATGTAGTTGTCCTTATCGCACTTACTTGAGACCGAGCGCTCGCAAAGCGACAGCGATAGATTCTTCAAATACCTAATCGTCAAAAGTCTCTCTGCCCGCATTTCCTCTTAAATGTGTCCAAAAAAATATTACAAAACTGATGAACGAACGTACGAACGTGAAACGTGAACGTTACGTGTTACTGAACGTGTAACGAAGGTACAAAATAATACTTTAGGGGATTAAAGTACTCATCAATACGTACGAATTTTAGTAAGCCAGCAACTCAGAATTCGTGAAAAAAAAAACAGATGTTCCCATACATTTTGTCAACCAAATATAATCATATGGTAATGTTTTTATAGAATAGCTATTTCGGACTTCTGTTACACGTTGTAGAAGCTGTGTCGTTTAATTAAAAAAATTACAAAAAAAAAACACCTTGTGTAATATGTACGTCCTATACAATTACTATAGCACGATTTATTGATTGCTTTAACATTTTAAATGCAAAAATAGTTTAAATAGTCTTGTCTCAACTAGATAGACAATAATGCATGCCATAATCGCGATATTGTATTTTATAGAAAAAATAAAGTGATTACGTTAACTTGAGAACTTGAGTACTACTGTTGAAGATTTTCCTAAAATAAGTTTAGTGTACAGTACATACACAGTAAGAGTACTAGAACATTGATGTTTCATTATGTCTGAACCATCTTGTTGGGAGCAGTTCCCGCGTTCTTGATTATACCAGTTGCAATAACATGGTATTTCTTGTTTCGACTTTGTACTATTGTTACAAAGTTAAATTGAAGAGGGATTTCTATTTCGGGATTCATTTTCACCAATTACTTAAAAGAAAACATAATTTGATATTGCTTGTGATGTGCAATGACTTTTAACTTTAACCGCGAAATTTGTTTAATTTTGGTTATTCGCTACAACTTAAAGCAGTGATAACTCTGTAATTTATTATGTTCTTACTAGATTTGTCCGCGGTTTCACCCGCGTAGGTATAATTCGGCTTATCACAGAAAAACTTACGTTTCGCGCATCCCTTGGAAACTGTTTATTTTCCAACGTGTTATTAATATAACTAAAAACCTCTTATGGGGTAATTGTACTCATCAGTATGAATAACTTTTAATGAGGGACAAAACTATAAAAATTGCATCGTCGCGAGAACATAATAATATTATCGCTAGCGGTGTGCAGAAAGGTTTTCAATCGTATTATTCGATTAGGTACTTTCACCGTGTAGATTAAATCTCGGAATATTTTTCACTCAATATAGGTTAGTCCGATTTATTATATTGCAAGTTGGTTGCCCATATTTCAAGTGTGGTCACGAAAGGTGTAGCGGGATCGCGTGCGCCGGGAAATGCACTCCAAATTAATGGATATAGTTTTCCATTTCTTTATTTTTAAGTTATACCACAGATAATATAATACTGTTATACACACTTAAACTGGTACATATATTTGTAATTGTCGTTGTGAGAGGTTTTATGGGAATAAGTTGAGGTCAAGGATGCAGCAGTTTTTATAGAGATTACCTACCAAATGAATATAAAACACATTTGTGAAAATAGGCACAGATAAAATAATACTATAGCATAGGTACCGCTGAATCAGGTATAAATTGGGTACTTCGAAAAGCAAATTATTGTCGAAACCCAAAACTAGATACATTTGTCAAACAAAACATAAATGCGAAAAGTTTATTCCGAGACTCCCGAAAGACGTAAAACTAAATTAATTTTCTAGAGCCTAACCGTCCCGGGTCTTGTTGGAGTTTTCAGCAGGGATGTTATGGAGCTCAGTAACCGTAACCGAAACTATCGGATATCCGAAATAAAAGTCTATCCGTAAACGTAACCGAATCCGATATAAAAGTTTCGAATAATTTTGATAGGAAAGGAATCTAAAAACGACATGTTATAACATGTTTTAGTTTTTGCCCGGCTGAGACGACACACTAGCCGCGCGCGTCCATTGCATTGTTTGGTATTTCTATTTCTTTTTTCTTTTTCTTTTCAATTCCTTAAAATTCTAATATCCATAACCGAAACTATCCGAAACTAACGGATGATCCGAAATAATTCCATATCCGTAACCGTATCTAAAACCGGTATAATATTATTCCTATTACCGTATCCAGATCCGAAATTTGATATCCATAACATCCCTGGTTTTCAGAAACTTGTATTGGACTGAATCAACGTGCAAAAATAAGGTTGTATACCTATTAAAGAAACAATACTACTAGGTACAATAGTTCTTGATCAATCTGAAGCTTTACCAGCTATGTGCTTATATTAAACGCTGTCAAATCGAGTGCCATCTTCCAAAGCACTACGTCATGAGAACAATGAACTATCTGCACAACAGACTGCTCAACGAAGCTAAACATTTAAAAGTTTAAACAATAGAAAAGTATTATTCATTCAGCCTTTAAGTAGGTATAACTCGTGTCACTTGCACCCATTCGTTTATTAAAAAAATTGGACGTGAAAAACCTTGTATACTGTAACTAAGTAAATTACATTATTGTTTTAAAGCACAAGTATTTATACTTAAGTCCTTGCAGTAACGAGTACATCGGTAAATCAAATTACTCGCCGACCTGCGAGAAAGGTTGCAAAATACGAAAATATTTTCTTACTGTTCGCCTATTGGTTTTTCCATTCCATTTGCATATTACGTACAGGAGATTACAGTTTAAATATTTACATCTGATAAAGTTATGTTTCGAGTGGTCGAAATATGAATATGTAGGTACTAATATCAGACATATTTCGGCAAAATACTGCCTTCAAAAACAGCGAAGAACACTCGTTTCGTATACTTACATACAGGGATATTTTTGGGTAATTTTCATGGTATTATGTCAGTCGGGAACTGAATATGTTAGCAAGAAGGCTGTGTGACGCGTTACAGAGCTATCAACGTACGACCACAGCCAAAGGTCTGGAGTTAATTAGCCTTCACCGTAATTTTGACGCCACATACTTCATAACGGAACGCTCGCATAACTTAGTGAACATTTCGCTACGTCACGCACGTATAACAGTTATACCATTTATTTACATAATGATAAAGTAACACCGAAAGATTCGGTGTTAATAGCTGACAGATTCAAGAATTTGTCGTTAATTTTGTTACAATAACAGTTCTAAAACGAAAAAACCGGCAAAGTGCGTGGCTGACTACATGTATTTCAAAAGTAGTCATAGGTATATGTATATTTTCAGGAAGGTAAGGACGCTGATACTAAACTAAACTAAGCCGCAGCCTGTACTATAGGCATTCACCCCCATTTCACAATATGTTTAGGAACTAAACGGTTAAATTACAAATAAATATTGTACAGTAAGACAAAAATAAATTGTGTTTACGGTAGATAGCTGTAAATATTTAAACAAGAAAAAAGGGAAATAAAAAGGAGACACGCGTGTATATAGTTCACAAGGTGTATATGGCGAAGTGTGAAGTGTGTAGTATGTGTCAGAGGTGTGTGAGATGGGGTGTGTGTGTGTGTGTTAAATCAGTATAAAGATATAAGCAATATAATGGAATTTGATAGCTTCACCTCACAACGTTCAGAAGACTTTCAGTGTCGTCATAGTTGGGGCTATGTAGCCAATTAAAAAGAGTTTTTTTTTTACATTTGTAGGAATTTTGTATCGTCAATTTGCGTTCTTTATTGATTTTATTATAGAGGAAGCCGCCTAGAAAGCATGCGAACCGGTTCGTGAAGAAGGTTCTAAATTTCGGTGCATTAAACACCTGATAATGACGACGCTTGTTTTCATTAGCATGTATAGATTTGCATGACGATCGTAAACTTAAAAAAATATTCACAACGATTTTATTGGCAACACTCAGCTATAGTAACCTTAGCCCAAACAACTGCAGTAATTTAGCTTGATACTTATACGTCAACTACACAAAACCTTCAGTCAACTCCTGATTCAGTCACGTACCTATTTAAGAAAGCGAACACAACGCGACCATCAACGAATGGTTCGCGAAACATTTTAGGTATTTCTTTGAATTGTTCAAGGCACTTGGGCTCTCCAAGCTGAATTGATTCGCTGAAGCCAGCACTACTTGAGAATGCTCGGTTTACCCCGAAAGGAGTCTTGAAAACTGTACCCAGTTGAATTTAAAGTTGTATGCACTTAAGTTTCTAACAATCGTGCTTTGTTTTGGGCTTTATGGAAAATGGGATTCACTGAAATACATTGTTATAGTGTTTCAATGAGACTATAAACGTTACTTTTTGTTTACGCAATTTGAGAAACTAGTTTGGTCAGAATCACGAGGAGAATAGATCGGGATGCTTTTTTTTATAAATCATAAAATTACATGCTTTTATTGCCACTGTAAGTCCCCCAGTTGGTAGCGGAAAAAGTGAAGAATGTCATGCAGGGACTACCTGATGCACAAAAATTAATCGAGATGAACTTCCTGGACCTTAAAGACCTATTCACGATCCGCTCATGTACTGAATTTAACCTTATTCACTAAATTGAGTTATACAACTTTTTTTTGCTTCAAATGTGTCATGACACATTTATACCATGCTGTCTCAATCTTGATCTCAATCGATTCCTCTCGTGATTCTGAACAAACTGGTTTGTCAAATTGTTAAACAAAAAGTAACGTTGTATAATAACAGATAATGGAAGATGTAGGAAAATCTGTAGATCTTTATACTACGTGTGTCAAAAAAGCGTGGTCATATTTTAAGAGCTCATTCAGTAATGATGTCGAACAACTTTTACTACGGGGTCAACCCTGAAATCACAAAAAAAAATCTGCTCATATTTTTTTTTTCGAGCGACAACGATGATTTTCTAGGGAACAGCTAATTTATTTATTTAACAGCTGCCTACTGTACTTACAGTTGCCCAACACGTACAGTAGGCCAAGTTATAATTTAGGTACATATATAATTCTTAAAGTCTAATCACTTGAAAATTTATGACAAAAGCTGACAAATAGGTTTATTTTGGTGTAAAAAATATCAACTTCTGGTTGTTGAGCAATCAGAGCGTTGAGCAATGAAACAGCATTATTATTGGGAGCATACTGGGACGTCTATGTGCGTGACAGTGGCGTCAGCGGTTGCCAGTAGATGGCGCGCGCTCAGCCGTGTGTACTTGTCGGGTGCGGATAGGGAACAGCGAGCGAGGCTTGTTGGGTTGTCGATCTTGCCGTTTATAGTTAAATAATAATTTACCATTAACGCACATTTTCGCCTTAACTCTAACGTATTTAAGCCAACCATACTGGATACAAACAGAGATGGATATAAAAAAAACCGCCCAAGTGCGAGTCGGACTCGCGCAGTAAGGGTTCCGTACCTCTCAACGACCTGATACCCCATAAAAACTGATTTAATTTACGAGAGTTTATCAAAAGACATCAACGCACAGTGCGCGAAATATGAATTTTTGCATGTCTTTCTTACGCAGGTACCACCACATATGTCTATGTTTGTCTTATTTTTAGTATTTGTTGCTAAACTACATAATATGCACTATAATCTAACCAAGTTTGACGCTGTTATATATTACCGTTTTAAAGATAGAGCAGGAACGAAAACGTTGAAAAAAAATGCATGTTTTTAGAGGTTTCATGTATGGGGACCCCCTTTTTTTTTAGACTTTTTTTTGTTTTTAGTATTTGTCGTGATACACCTCATAGCAACACATATTCTCATATTTTAACTGTTTATCTATTACCGTTACAAAGATACAGCCCTGTGACAGACAGACGGACGGACGGACGGACGGACGGACAGCGTAGCGAGAGTAATAGGGTCCCGTTTGTCACCCTTCGGGTACGGAACCCTAAAAAGGATAATAGATATAGTTTCTCATAAAGATAACGTGCAAATTTGCGCTGCACACGTTCAATCATTATCCTGTACTACTTACTATAATACTAATAAGTTCCTTTGATCGAACTAGATATATAGTCATAACAATCTCCGAGAAATAAAACTAACACGATCCATAAAATCTAGATAGATGACCGCAATCTATTAGCAGTTGTCTTTATCCGCTAGTATGATTGATGACAATGCTTATTACGTTATATAACCTTTGTATTAGAAACAGAAAAATGCTTTTACTAAGCGTGTTATTTACTTAAACACGCTAGAAGTTTACATGATACACTAATGACGGGTTATTGATACCGTGTCATATATAAAAGAGCGATCAATAATTATTAATTTAACTATACCCGCGGTACGCTATGATGACGTTTTTGACATTTTCCAATAATGTTGTGACACATTTCAAATGATTAGCGATTGGGACCAGTGAGGTAATTGTGTAATGCATTCACATTGACATCAGCTTTCATTTTGAAATTACAGCAATGTTCATTGCGTGGTACGTAGTTGTCAATATGACGGATTGTCAAAACACACAGAGCAATGAACATTAAAATCCAGATGATTGCGATCGCGAGTGAGTTACGCAATTAGGCAGCAGGTTTGTTACATTGACCAACTCCAACTAGCCAATATGAATTATATCTACATCTTGGACGAATAAAAAAAGCGGATGGAATCTCGCTAAACAAAAAGTGAAGCACCCATAGTAAGACGGCTCACTTAAAAGTACGGGCGGGCACACACATTCACACTCATAGTAAGACAAAAAGCCGCGATTACACAACAAATCTCGTGTGACGGTAGTCATTGTCGTAGTATCACAAATAAAATGACAATTTATATTTGGATGCTGATAAGCAATAGTATGTCAACCTACACGGAAGCCATTTCGAGTAAATCGTGTTTCAAAATTACGGCGCCAATTTAATTCGTTTGTTCAAGAATTTGCTGCAAATATTGATGATATTCAGTCATTATATCATAATATAAGTTTAGATCAAATTTCTCCCATTAAACTTGTAAAATCTGTTATATTCATTCCAAAAACCGTTAAATTTGATATTACAAAATGCGCCAGCAAACATTTTATCTGAATAAACATTTCAAGTCTTATAACACATTATTGATAAACTGAAAACAATTAATTTAAATTCAATTTGATTAATGTCAAGTACCTTAACCCTTTATTGATAAACGTATTATTAAGATAAAAATTGTAATGTTAAGGTGTTATCAATAAAAGCCATGATTTCTTACAATATTAAAATATTTATTTACCTCTTAAAACAGAACAAATTAGGGACCATCGAGCGTTATTGGCTATTCAATCTTCAAGATTTACTTTGAATACTTACCTACCTACATCATAATCAACATTATCTAAATTAAAACAGTATTTAAAAATCAAAATCAAACTACCCACAACAAAATAATCTCGTTTTGTTCGACTGGTTAGGGTATCAACGTTAACGGCGAGAACATCTCACATCTCACATCGTTTTGCCGATGACATCGTTGTATGGCTGAGTCGTTGGAACACCTGGGCGAAATGCTGCACAGCTTAAACGGAGCATCTCGGCGTGTTGGTCTTGGCATGAATCTGGACAAGACTAAAGTCATGTTCAATATGCATGTCATGCTGAGGCCAATATTCGTTGAAGGGTCGGCACTCGAAGTCGTAACGGAATACGTCTACCTAGGGCAGATAATTCATGTTGGTATACAAACTTCAAGAAAGAAGCCGACAGAAGGTTTTAGTTAGGCTGGGTAGTATTTGGCAAACTTCGCCGAGTCTTCTCGTCGCATATACCGCAAAGTTTGAAGACAAAGGTCTTAAACCAGTACGTCCAGCCTGTCATGACTTACGGTGCCGAGACTTGGACACTGACAATTGGGCTAGTCCACAAATTCAAAGTCGCTCAGCGAGCTATGCTTGGATTATCTTTGAAGGATAAAATCCGTAACGAGACAATCCGAAGAAGAACCGGAGTGACCGATATAGCTTGTAGGATCAGTAAGCTGAAGAGGCAGTGGGCTGGCCAAGTCTGTCGAAGGGCTGATGGCCGCTGGAGCAGACTAGCCCTTGAGTGGAGACCGCGAATCGGCAAACGCAGCGTAGGGCGAACCCCACCAGGTGGACCAACGACCTGAAGAACGTGGCTGAACGTGACTTGTGGCGCAACTTGGGAGAGGCCTATGTCCAGCAGTGGACTGCAATAGGCTGAGTTGATGATGAATCAGACAACTCATTGGGCTCGGACTGAATAGTTGCTGTATGATGAATAAGCTCAATAATCGACGAATGAGCTAGTGTTGTATTATCAGCCATAAACAGCAATCAACAGCAGCTAGAAACTCCAATAAATCCAGAGTATTCTCAAAGTCCAGATCTTGATCAGAAATATAAATATTCGGAAGGTATGTTTCTGCTGGCCGAACTTCTGTTAACCCCTCATTGAGACTGCTATTTGACGGAACCATACGCCTCTTTTCTTCAACATCGTGGCTAATAACCTCACACTGAAACTCCTCATCAGAAGTAGGACGCGACGCATGGCTTTGCTCGTGAGGTATTAGGTACATGATCCGCAAAAATGGCTTCTTGATCTTGGCGGTGGCATTCTGAAAATAATTATAAAAATAAGACACAACTTGCAAAATGAGGGTATGTGCCAAAATGTAATAATTTCGAGAACCTGAAGATTTGAGACAATGTCTGTCTACCCTGTTTGCGGATACTTACAGTCGTGAACCTGTTTGTTTTATTAATTCCCTCATTCCACGTTTTTCAAAAACGTTTCAAGTCATTTAACATACTATTGAAATAAACGAACGAACAAGTGAACGCGATTTTTTTGTGGCAATAACGTGTCAAGCTTTATAAAACTTTTACAAGCGCTGGTCAATAGTAGAATGATTGTTAAGCAATAACCTGTTAATCAAAAATATTACATTTTGCTGAAATTAGGTAGTTAAGATAAGTAATATTACCACGGTTAGTATGTAAAACGTATTTAAATGTAATTTTAAACAGTATTCTGTCATAAAAAAGCGTTGATTTAATAATTTTACCGGTAAAATGACCTCTAAACTTGTATAGCTAAAATCCTTATATTTATGTAATATTTGGACTTACCTTTGATGATCTTATATTCCCCAAGTCTTCTACTGCGTTTTCCATGTAGTATTCGTGGCTAGTAGTCTTGTGAGGCCCACTTTATACGTATAATTTTAATTAAATATGGGCCAATGTTGTTTACATAGCCGTAAAAGGATAATACTAATTACGCAATAACCGATCATGTCCCATAACTTCTTTTGACTTTAAACAGATGGCGCCTAGGGTCATCAAACAATGTTTCAAGTGCCTAAACATCTTATTGCAAAATGTCTTACCCTTCGAACTGATTTCGTGTCAACCTTTTTATACTCATTTTTGGTATAAAAACCATTCAATCAGGTTAAAACCCTATTGAAAAACGTTCTTTGTCAGCCAAAGAAGCGTACTGCATCATTAACTCAATTTTCGATTTTTTGTGGGTTGACACATTATTGCTTATCAGCATCCATTTGGTGTGTCAAAACTCTGTCGAAATTATTAGTGGGTTTAGGAAAAAACGAAGTGCTTCAATCTTTTTGCGAAGGCGAGGGCGTAATGGGGCCGAGAGTATAATAGTCAATGCTCACGCGTGTCATACGACGTTTTTCAACACACTTGCGAGGAAAAAAAACATAAATTACACATTTTAGACAATTTGTGGAAAATGATAAAAATGGCGCGCGAACCGCGTGGTGACATACAGCTATGCGCGCGCAGATGGTCGAAGGAAACCGCCATACAGCCTAATATAAAAATATTATAAATTGTTTTTTTCATTTATAACACGAATTAATATTAAAATGTTGACAAAAATTAATAATTTGATGAAATGAAATGTTTATATAGCATATTTTAATTAATACAGTTGATTCATTCCCAAAAATGTTTAATTTAGTTCAGGCATAAAAACTCTTTGTTGCGATTTAAAAATAAACTGTAAAGTAAAAAGCACTAGTGCAATAATATAATGAAAAAATCACGCGTGCTTATAAGCCACATTATGAACCTAAAAGCGATGCAATAAGAGCCACTTTACGAGCAAGTGTGTTGAAAATTATATTGCTGTAGCAGTGCATCACTGTTGACAACAACGTACGGCAATTGTTCCTTCATACGTAGCTGTCAATATTTACGGATCTTCATCTTTGACTATGGAACTATTGGACTTGACATAAACGAAAAAAACCCGTGTCAATTTTTGAAATGTCCGA
Organism: Asteroscopus sphinx; assembly: GCA_949699075.1. NCBI lineage: Eukaryota > Metazoa > Arthropoda > Insecta > Lepidoptera > Noctuidae > Asteroscopus > Asteroscopus sphinx. The sequence goes on from OX453001.1 coordinate 14,439,848, forward strand.
GACATATTATGGCCACCTAGTAGTCTTGTTCTTTACAAAAATATAATTGTAGTACTTATCGATAGAGTTGTTTCAGAAAAATTGTGATGATTCCTGGGTTAAAATGGATAATAAACGTTTTAATTCGTAGATTTTGTGGTTTTATTAACCACAACAACTCGAGACAAAAAATGGCGGATTTTCAAATAATCGCCACGCTCAGTAATTCATTTAAGAAATGTCACGGAAAACTGACGTATGAAAGTAGTGTCGTATCTTTCCTTCATATGTGATTGTACGTATGTTAAAGAGAGAAGACTATAAATATCTTATCTGTAAAACTGCATAGACAATAATGTCGCTTCCATAGATTCCATTTTCAAAGATCTTCATGAGCAGGCAAACGTCAAAAACGCCATCATAGCGTGCTGCACCTATAGTGGTTTTAATTACTAAAGCCTTTAACACGTATTGAAAATGTCTTAACACGTACCGTCAGTAAATCCTTCTTTAGCCAGACAATGTTCGGTAATTTTGTATGTCTGCTCCCCGATTAAAAACCACACGATAGCCAGTTGTTGACCGGTTCGGTCTGTTATCTCGTTTTTGTCTATGATTCACGCAACGAGAAAAAAAGAGATAATAAACCGAATCGGTCGACAACTGGTTATCGTGTGGTTCTGAATCAGGGAGCTAGTAACCCTGGTTCCATCCCATTCTGAACACACGCGGATTATTTATTATTATTATTATTTATTTATTTCATCAGGCAACTTCAGCCCACAATAGTGTTAGAAATACTATGTGAGTTCGAATAAAATTACATCAGCATAAATTAAATTAAAAATTGAACCAATAAAATTGAAACTAATTGTCAAATTAAATGAATTAAATAAAATGAACTAAACATTAAACTAAATTAATTTAATATCAATAAATTAAACTAAAATCAATAAATTAACATCAATAAATTAAAATGTCATTCAATCAAAATAATCAATTTCAAAATCCAATTCAAATTATAATTCAAAAATAAAATGAAAATCATAACTCCTAAGACTCAAACAAGAGGAAGTCCAGTACTTCAAAAACGGGCTGTCGTTTTTTTGCGTATTATGGAGTGAAATCCATCGACATGGTACTGTCAGTTAACTCTTAATTAAGTGACTGACTGATCCTGCCATTCACTAGTATTCTATAAAAACTGTATTCAACACATAATAAATCTGATACAACTGATAATAAATCTGTAATCAACACAGTAACAATAAAAAGCGCATTAATACCACACATTAGTATAAGTTACAGCATAATCGTGTATTAATCATAAATACTTGCGACACGCTACGTACCTGTTACAATCAGTTTATATTAGTTTACTGTACGGAATGATAAGCATCTGTTTGTAGGTATTAACCTCAGTATTTCAGTTTTCCAAGAATTTCCCACACCCAACTGTTTTTCACTATTAATAAAAAAAAATACGAGCTTGCATTGCATACTAACCTACTTATTATACGTATGTAGGGAGATAAACCCACTTTACCTACTTTGCAAACGGCTAAAAAGCTTATGTGACTTTTTTCATATTCTTACTTACCTACTTACCAATAAGTTACGAAAAGTGAAAAAGAATCATCAATTTTGTCCACTTCGTTACAGTTTTTAGGTAAATGCGACACCTAGCGGCGAAAAAGCAAATCTCTGGGAGAATATCTTTCCCGCTGTTTTCCCAGAGGAGGTGTTTCTCAGTTCGTGACTTGAGAGTGAACCTCCCCTGTCGTTTCTCTGTCTAGCACCGACAGATGGCGTTATCAGTTCTCTCAAGGGCTTAAGTTCTAGTAAAAAAAAGATCTGATGCAAGAACTGTGTAAAGAGCAGTAGGTAAGCAGTAAGGTAGGCAATTGTTTAATATTTAACTTGAAGAGGAAAATTTGGGAAGTACAATTATTTATGTACTAGCCTATGCCCGCGACTTCGCCCCCATGAATGTAGTTTATCGCGCATCCCTAGGGAACTGTTCATCTTCCCGGGATTAAGAGTAGCCTATATGTTAATCCGGGTTATGTTCTATCTGTATGCCAAATTTCATTAAAATCCATTCAGTAGTTTTTGCGTGCAATATCCAAACATCCGTACATCCATACATCCTCGAAAACTTTCAAGTTTATAATATTGGTAGGATAATTAATAAAAATGAAAAATAATAGCGTAAATACAACGTCGTCAATATACGTAAATATAATATATCTACTACTATTATAAAATTGTTAAATGTCAGTTGTCTGTTTGTTTGTTTGTTTGTTTGTTCCAGCATCACTATAAAACTACTAGACCGATTTTGTTGAAAGGGTTTGTGACTAAAAACTTATGATTTGACTTAAAAACTGGTATGTATTTTACCTCGCTACGATGACGGGAACCGGTGATTTTTAATTATATTTTTCTACAACATTTTGCATACATTAAGGTGATTAAGGCGCTCATATCCAGCTGTCATTCGCACGCATGCGCTCTAGCGCGCGCCTCCATAGAGAAAATACGGCTGCTAAAGAAATTGCATTAAAAACTTTTTGGTCGGGCCGAATTGTACAGAGTAGAAAAAAAAATCCTGTCATATGTGGGTGGTGCCATCTTGGAAATGCAGTCTTTTGAGCCAACCGAAAATCAGAATCTTTCGACTTACAGACAAGGACTGGAAGCTACCTCTAAATTGCGATTTCTCTAATTTTTTGTATGAAAAGCAATAAAATTTAGAAGTACCTAAACGTTGTTATATTGTATCCATCTTAATATACGAATAAGCATAAAGTTATCTTGGTGTAACTAAAAAAATACTATTTTCTGTCTACAATTTTTAATTACCTTCTTCTTCAAGTATATTATCTTATCTTCTTTACTATTATAATCTTAACTATTATAAAATTGTAAACGTCTGTTTGTTTGTTTGTTCCAGCATCACGCTAAAACTACTGGACCGATTTTGATGATTTTTTTTTTGTTTGAAAGCTGATGATCTGACTTAAAAACTGGTATGGGTTTTGAGAAAGAAAGAAAGAAAGAAAAAAAGAAAAAAAAAATCGTGGGTTGCGTACTCACCCGACAGATCGAAGCTTCTATGCATTTGCACGAGCGGATAGTAATGTACGATGGAGTGGAGTGGAGTGGAGTGGACAGGGGATGGGACTGGGGACGGGAAAGGGGACGGGACATGAGACGGGACATGGGACAGGACAGTGGGACGGCACATGGGACTGGACATAGGATGGGACATGGGACAGGACATGGGACATGGGACGGGACGATAACGATAGTGATATATTGAGATAGTGGGATAGTGGGACAGTGGGCCGTGGGAGAGTGAGATAGTGGGACAGTGGGACAGTAGGACAGTGGCAGTGGGACGGTGGGACTTTGGGGCAGTGGGGCAGTGGGGTAGTGGGGCAGCGGGGCAGCGGTGCAATGGGCCAGTGGGCCAGTGGGGCAGTGGGATAGTGGGGCAGTGGGGTAGCGGGGTAATGGGGCAGTGGGGCAGAGGGGCAGCGGGGCGGGGCAGCAGGGCAGCGAGGCAGTGGGGCAGCGAGGCATTGGGGCAGCGGGGCAGCGTGCCAGCGGTGCAGCGGGGCAGTAGGGAACCGGGGCAGCGGGGCAGTGGGATATTGGAGCAGCGGGGTAGCGGGGCAGCGGGGCAGTGGGGCAGCGGGGCAGCGCGCCAGCGGGGCAGTGGGGCAGCGGGGCAGCGGGCCAGCGGGGCATTGGGGCAGCGGGGCAGTAGGGTAGTGGGGCAGCGGGGCAGGAAGTGTGGCAGTGGGATAGTGGGGCAGCGGGGCAGGAAGTGGGGCAGTGGGATAGTGGGGCTGCGGGGCAGCGGGGCAGCTGGGCAGGGTGCCGTGGGTTACCGGGGCAGCGGGGCAATTGGATAGTGGGGCAGCGGGGCAGTGGGGCAGTGGGGCAGCGGGGCAGCGGGGCAGTGGGGCAGCGGGGCAGGATGTTGGGCAGTTGGATAATGGGGCAGCAGGGCAGTGGGCAGTGGGTTACCGGGGCAGCGGGGCAGTGGGGCAGTGGGATAGTGGGGCAGCGGGGCAGTGGGGCAGCGGGGCAGCGGGGCAGTGGGGCAGCGGAGCAGCGGGACAGTGGGGCAGCGGGGCAGCGGGGCTGTCGGGAAGCGGGGCAGTGGGGCAGCGGGCAGGCTGTGGGGCAGTGGTATAGTGGGGCAGCGGGGCAGTGGCGTAGCGGGGCAGTGGGAGAGCGGGGCAGCGGGGCAGTGGGGGGCTGCAGGGAAGGCAGTGGGGCAGTGGGATAGTGGGGCAGCGGGGCAGTGGGGCAGTGGGGTAGCGGGGCAGCTGGGCAGTGGGGCAGCAGCGTTGCGGGGCAGTGGGGCAGAGGGGTAGCGGGGCAGCGGGGCAGGGTTGCGCAGTGGGGCAGTGGGGTATTGGGGCAGTGGGGTATTGGGGCAGTGGGGTAGCGGGTCAGTGGGGCAGCGGGGCAGCTGGGCAGCGGGGCAGTGGGGCAGCGGGGCAGTGGGGCAGCGGGGCAGTGGGACAGTGGACTGGACTGGAATGGACTGGACTGGACTGACGTGGGTTAGCAGAATTTAACGCGAGCGGAGCCGCGGGTAAAAGCTAGTATATATATATAATTAGGAAGTAGGATAACTGTTTGTTTACTAAGCAACCTTGTATCTATTCAGTTACGTGTTTTTATAACAGGAAAAAAGGCTCCGGTTACTCATTCTTTCTTAAGTTCACCAAAATAAACCTACCTACGACATAAAAAGCCAAGACTTCGAGCAAATATTTATGTCGAAGCCATGCAAAATCGGGAACGAAATTATATTTCCATTATATGATACTTTTATTTAATAAACAGTACGCCAATATTCATTTGAAAGATGGGGAGGCTGAATACTAATACTAATTTGTAATGGGTTTAACTCGTTTTAGGCTTTTCCTGTCAATAATAATCGTATTATATTTATATTGGTATAGAAACGGCGACAATTAGATGTCAGTTACTTTTTATGGCAAAGAATGGTGAAACGGTTACCTACGCACATAGCAACTGCAATACCACCTAGGTTGTTGCCATAAGAGGTATTGTAAATCGCGTTCTACAAACTGGGTCTCAGTTTCTGAAGCACAGATTACCTATTAGTTACTTCAATCAATCAATCAACTCAGCCTATCGCAGTCCACTGCTGGACATAGGCCTCTCCCAAGTTGCGCCACAACACTCGGTCCTCTGCCTTCCGCATCCAGTCCCCCCCAGCCACGTTTTTCAGGTCGTCGGTCCACCTGGCGGGGGGGCGCCCTACGCTGCGTTTGCCGATTCGCGGTCTCCACTCAAGGACTCGTCTGCTCCAGCGGCCATCGGTCCTTCGACAGACATGGCCAGCCCACTGCCATTTCAGCTTACTGATCCTACAAGCTATGTCGGTCACTCCGGTTCTTCTCCGAATAATCTCGTTTCGGATTTTATCCTTCAAAGAAACTCCAAGCATAGCTCGCTCCATAGCTCGCTGAGCGATTTTACATTTGTGGACTAGCCCAACTGTCAGTGTCCACGTACGTACGCACGTATTAGTTACTTACTACCTGAAGATAGAAAGTCATATGATTGTAACAGCATCGGCAACCGTATCTTTCGCACCGAAACAGCAATGCATGCAATGATATTTATAAGTATAGATATGCCATACCCTAAATAAACCAACTATTAAAATGTTCCGTACGCAGCGGCAGCACAATACACATAAACTAGTGCAAAGTAAGTATGTTGGTTACTTTAAGTTATAATTTCGCGTCATAATAAAACAAGTTTAACTGGATTACATCGCATATATTATTTAAATTTGTTTTCCTGACGTTTAATTCCAATTATCGTTAGTGAAATTAACGATAATTGGTATGGTATTAGCATAAATAAAATTTTCAAAAATGTTAGGTTTATGGAAATAAGGAAAACATAGATACTTTAAACTCCTTTCTTCTGGAATCTTGTCTTATTTTTCTTCCATGGCTATAGAACCCGTCGATACCATCTTAGGATGTCGTGTCGTTACCAAAAATACGCAGATTAAGATAAGAAACAGCTTATTTTTGAAACCTCCGTTTTAACAAAAGGGTTTTCGCGAACGTAAACACGAATCTCGCATACATTTTCATTTGTGTAACTCGCACTGAAAATTATTTTTTATTTTTATTGTGTGTCATAAATATAAAAGGAATGCATTGTTATTTGATTATTTTAATATTCTTTTCCTTCATACACGACACGAAGAAATAGGTACTTTCATCATCATCATCATTTCAGCCGAAAGACGTCCACTGCTGGACATGACCTCCCCCAATTAAGGGGGGATGTGCCATAATCGCCACGCTTGGAAGGCGGGTTGGCGATCGCAGTTGGTTGCTCAGAGAACACTGCTGCCCATCCTCTGGTGAATCCCTTAGTCACCTTTTACGACACCCATGAGAAGAGATAAGGGTGGTGCAATAGGTACTTATAGGTACTTATACCAGGCCCCTCAGAAAGTATTGCGAAAAAAAGTTTTTATATATGGGAGACTGGCCAGTTATAATGTTTTTCGAAAATATGATTATTTATAAGTAAAAATAAGTAAGTTCCAATTTCAAAATTTCCCTCCACATTTTTTGCGAGTTAATTCAAAGTATTGTGTCTCACTGAAATATGGATCTGCGCCGGGAACATTTTAGAGCTATGATTTTATACGATTTCAAGTGTCGCCTGAAACCGGATGAATCGTACGATAGACTTCAAATGGCATTCATGGATGAAGGCCCTTCCAAGGCAACCGTGTATCGTTGGTATAACGAATTCAAGCGCGGTCGACCAACTTTGGGGGATGACGAAAGAAGCGGTCGCCCTTTGACGGCTGTTACCGAAGAAAACGTGCTAGCAGTGAAAAATTTAATCCAAGACAATAGGCGAATTACATATCAGGAGATTCAACACATATTGAAGATTGGATCGGAAAGCGTTCACGAGATTCTACACAGCCATCTTCGCGTGAGGAGGATAGTATCACGCTGGGTGCCACACAACCTCACCGATGCTCAGAAGCAGGCCCGGGTGGAATGGTGCCGTGATATGCTTAACAAATTTGAAGCAGGCTCGTCTCGGCGTGTTTACGACATCGTTACAGGTGATGAGTCCTGGATTTATCAATACGACCCAGAAACCAAGCGCCAGTCGACTGTTTGGGTGTTTCAAAATGAGCCAACGCCTACCAAAGTGAAGCGATCTAGAAGCGGGGGTAAGATTTTGATCGCTAGCTTTTTTAATTTGACTGGCCACTTGGTATCAATTCCCTTACGGGATCAAAGAAGCATTAATGCCGAATGGTATACTACCAAATGTTTGCCAGAAGTTTTCTCTGTTATAAGCAACAAGCGACCAAACACAGGGCTCCGCGGGCTACTGCTCCACCACGACAATGCACCTGCGCACACCGCACTCAAAACGAGGGACTTCCTGGACAGCACGCCAGTCAAACTCCTGGGTCACCCTCCTTACAGCCCTGATCTAGCACCGTGTGACTTCTTTTTATTCCCAAAAATAAAAAATCAGCTCAAAGGGATACAATTTTCGTCGCCGGAAGATGCGCTGGCTGCGTTCGAGCAGGCTGTAAACGAGGTGTCTGCGGCGGACTGGAAAAAGTGTTTTGAAAACTGGTTTAGGCGCATGAATCTTTGTATAGAGGCTGGTGGAAAGTACTTTGAAAAGATTTGATAAAAATATATGTACGTATAGAACAATTTTTTTTAGTTTCGCAAAACTTTCTGAGTGTCCCACGTATGTATAGGTACATTACAACGGATAAAATAAATACATAGCTGATTTTCAGGCACATTATTGCTTGTTTCAGAATTTTGAAAACTTATGAGTACGAGAAATCTTGAAGGTCATGGAACGTTAGTGAAACGCACGTGCAACCTAAAACATGTTTTCCACTTTCATGAATGATTACATTTTTATGAAAAGTTCTGGAAAAGATTTATTAGACACAGCTGTGAGTCGGTGGCAGTTAATCAGTTGCCTACTAACTGTACTTACGCTATTTGTGGTAATTTTGCTTCTTATAAAAATAATGTATTTGTTTTTTATTATTGTAAATCTTAAAACTTTTAGAAACAACATAAGCAACAGTGGAAAAAATAACGAAAAAAAGACTAGAATAATAAAATACTAGACAGAGGCAACAATACTAGCAACTGACGTCGTAACAAATTATTATAATGAAATTACAATAAAAGAAGTTTAACCGGATTACATCGCGTATATTATTTAAGATTACATCGCGTATAGCCAAAGCAAATACGATTTTTCATAGATCTAACTTCAAAAATGAAGGATTTTCATACAAACTTCCAACCCCTATTTAACCCCCTTAAGGAATGAATTTTCAAAAATCCTTTCTTAGTGCTCACTTGCATTGTATAAGGAACTCTTGTGCAAAATTTCATCCCCCTAGACCCACCGGTTTAGGCTGTGCGTTGTCAGTCAGTCAGTTTAAGAATTTTACTAATTCGATTTTGTTTGAGTAATACCCTATTTAGTGATGGTAGGCAGTTAAAAGGTATTTTATACGCTTTTGTTCTCTTTTTTCATTCGTATATACGATAAAAACAGTAGTACTCATACTCTTTTATTTTAAAAAGAGGATCGCTGTTCGTGGGCAACATTAAAAGCAATTTGGTGTTCGAGTGTAATACCGCAGACAGCAGAATTCTGCGTACTGTAGATAAGTAATGGGATTAACACATACCCTTAGATACACAAACGTTCCACATTTGAAAGCATATGGGTACCAATTATGGTAATAAGTATGTACAAATAGAACAGGATTTTTCGTCCATTTCCATTCCACCAACGAGAAACTTTTATATGCTTGTCGTCAGGCAATAAATAGGCTACCCTATCTATACCGGTGAGTTTTATAAAGGCAACTTTAGAAACAACTCATGGAAATGAGCAACAACGTTCTAATATGTGCTCATTAAATTTTCCTGCGATCACCAATGTATTTTTATTTATTTAAGACAACAGTGGATCCAATGTGTTAGTAACATATAACTTAACCTATGTAAGTACTTAATAACTAAAAGGGATTCGGTCCGGTCGACTAGCGCCAACACAAGCGGACTATCAGCCCGGGCGGCTATCATGTGCAGGATGGTGTTGTGCCTGCCGCGCAGCCTGCGCAGTAGTGAGGCGGACTTCTTACGCCAGACGGCACCTAATCCGTCTGTACGCGCGTTGGCAAACATTGCCAACGCACTACAATAGCGCGGCAGCCACAATAATGCCCTGAACGCATTATTGAACTGGATCCGCAGAGCGTTCTAAGCTTTTTGGGTTAATATGCCAATCTTATTATACTATTGCTACTAATTACTGTTACTTTAAGTAACCCTGTAACATCGCACGGCTGGGCAAAAGCTTCCCCCCTCGATTTCCACATGACTCGGTTAGATAGATAGAATATTTGTTGATTTGAATAAGGTTCACTTTTGCATGGCGTCGATGGAGAGAAATAAAAATACGTGTGTGTCACGGCAAGTGTAATGAGCGACTCGTTTGCTACAGAGCGGTCAGCCTAATATAAACAATATTGAATGAATCACAACATACCGCCCATCAAAAGGACAGTAGGTCCTTTTTTCTAAATAAAGTTAAATTAAACATTCTACATTAGCTAAGTTACATCAATGATATTGTTGGTGGTTGAAAATATACAAATTGATTTATGCATTAAATATTGAATTTCAAAGTTACAATTGCATCATGAACATTACAAAAATATTAAAGTTAATTCAAACATTTGAATCTATAGGTAGCGGACATAGCTTGGTAACAGTTCGTTTAGTCACAGTAGTGCCACTTTTCACACTATAAACCCTTGTTAACCCGTCTAGACCGGGGTGTTTATCGACAATTCGTCCTAAACTCCATTTACCAGGGGGTAAATGATCAGTTTTAATCAAGACAATATCTCCAATTGCCAATTCCTTCTCTTTCTTGAGCCACTTAGGGCGCTGTTGTAATCTCGATAAATACTCGTCTTGCCAACGTCGCCAGAAATCATTAACAAGTTTTTGTGTGTGTTGCCATCGAGACAAACTAGAAACTCTGATGTCTTTCAAATTGGGTGATGGGACAACAATTGGTGCTTCTCCAATAAGAAAGTGTCCTGGTGTGAGTGGGTTTATGTTCTCTAGATCTGTATCACCGAGAGGACACAACGGACGTGAGTTTAAACAACATTCAATCTGGCAAAGTATTGTTGACATTTCTTCGTAAGTAAGGTGACATGTTAGGATTCTTTTCAGGTGGTATTTTATGGATTTGACACCTGCTTCCCATAATCCACCGAAAGAGGGACTGTAGGCCGGAATAAAATGCCATTGAGTACCATCTGTGGCTAGTGTCTCTGCTATTTCTCCAGTGAACTGTAATTTTGCTTCGTTCCAGGCATCTCGAAGTTCTTTATTAGCACCCACAAAATTTCGGCCCTGATCGCTCCACAGGTGATTGCATTTGCCTCTTCTCGCAACGAAGCGTCTAAAAGCACCAATAAACGCTGCCGAAGTAAGATCACCTACAAGCTCAATGTGTATCGCCTTGGTTGACATACAGACAAATATTGAAATGTATGCCTTGCAAGTCTTATTTCCTCGACCTTTGGACATCAAAACTTGAAATGGACCCGCGAAATCTACACCGCTATTTATAAACGGTCTTGATGGGGTTACTCTTACTTCGGGTAAATCTCCCATAATTTGAGCTCTTGTAGATGCATTAAGTCTGGCGCAAATGAGACATTTGTGAATATGTTTCTTAACCATTGACTTTGCTTTCAGTATCCAGTACTTAGAGCGTAGAGAGCACAGCATCAGCTGAACACCTCCGTGGAGTGTCTTCTTATGTGCGTCAGCAATTATCAAAGGTACCAGTGTGTTTTTATTTCCCAGAATAATAGGATTTCTTCTACCATCAGGTAAGTTTGTATGTCTAAGGCGACCGCCCACCCTGAGGATTTGTTTCTCATCTAGGTAAGGGTTAAGGGATCGCAACGGACTGTTCCTTTTTACTTGTTTATTTATTTTCAATCTTTCTATTTCTTCCTTGTATTCTTCTTCCTGAATCCTTTTTATACTAATTTCTAATGAGTCTTCTAATTCTTGTGTAGTGATTTCCTTATCTGTGTTCAATTTTTTGTAGTTCAGGAATCTTTTGCAATAAGCAACAGCTTTTAGTAGTTCTGGTAAATTGTTAAATATCTTAAATTTTGTAGTGATGGTTTTATCTTGTTCTTCTGTGTTATGGTAAGTATTTATTTTTGTTGTTTTCATTTCTATGTCTGTTGTCATAACATTTGGTTTACTAATCTTTATTTCTTTTTCAGATAACCAACTTGGACCTCTCCACCACAAGGCACATTTCTTCAATTCTGATAGCAGTATTCCTCGGGAGGCAACATCAGCGGGATTATCACTGGATTGGACATGATACCAGTGTTTGTTATTCAGATTGTCTATTATTTCGACGACGCGATTAGCAACAAAAGATTTCCATCTAGTAGGATCGCCGCACAGCCAGGAGATAACGATGGTGGAATCTGTCCAGGCAAACATGTGTGAAGTTGGGATTTTCATTGCTGTCCCAATTTGCTTCATGAGCTTAGAGAGGAGCAACGCACCACACAGTTCCAGTCTTGGCAAGGAAATTGTTTTGAGCGGTGCGACTCTTGTTTTAGCAGCAATAAGTTTGGTTTCAACTTTGTGATTTGTTTCAGTTCTTATATAAACAACAGCTGCATACGCACGCATTGAGGCGTCACTGAATCCGTGTATTTGTGTAGTTGTATCATTCATTGTGCCAAGCCATCTATCCACATGTATGTCGCTGACATTAATAAAATCTTTCTTTATCTGACTCCATTCTGCACTTAATGTATCACTGACATTCTGGTCCCATGATAACTTTTCTAGCCATAATTTCTGTAACAGTATTTTTGCCATTACAGTGCTCGGCGCTATCCAACCAAGTGGATCGAATAGCCTTTGGACGTCGGAGAGAATATTTCGTTTTGTTATATATGTGTTTTCAGTCGCTGGCAGAGTATGGTTGTATCGAAATGTATCTGTGCTTAAGTTCCATACAATGCCCAACGCTTTGACTGTTCCATCAAGATTCATATTTATATGTGCAGAGTTTGACCTTTTCTCTTCTTCTATGGACTTCATAAATTCAATGTTGTTTGAGGACCATTTGGTTAACTGGAAACCGCCTTTTTGTAGTATTATTGTTACCGCTTTAGCCAGAGATATAGCTGCTCCAACATCGTCTGCGCCATCAAGCCAGTCATCCATGTAAAAGTTATTTGTTATGGATTGTACAGTGAGTGGTTGAGACTGTCCTTCGTCATGAGCTACTTGATGGAGTGTTTTAACTGCTAAATATGGCGCCGATGCAGTTCCGAAAGTGACTCTGAGCAGACGATATTCTTGTAACTCTGACTCGCCTGTTCTCCAGATAATTCGCTGGAAGTCTGCGTCATCTTTAGTCACTAGTATTTGGCGATACATTTGTTTAATATCGGCCATGAAGCATACTCGTTTCATTCGCCATTTCATTAGCAGGTTCCTCAAATCTTCTTGCAGCTGCGGTCCTACCAGTAATTCTTCATTTAAGGAAATATTGTTTGTACCTTTACAGGAAGCATCGAAGACAACGCGTGTTCGAGATGTCTCTTTGTCGTTGCGAACAACCGCGTGGTGTGGTAAGTATACTGATCTTTTTGTTTCTGTTTCACTTTCAGGTATCTTCTCCATATGCCCTTGCTCCATGTAATCATTTATAACCTTTGTGTATTCTTTTTTCAGGTCTGGTGACTTACTGAACTTCCGTTCCAGCTGCAGAAATCTTTGGATAGCTATCTCTTTTGTGTTTCCTTCAGGTGCTTGTGGACTGTCGGTTTTGAAAGGTAATTTAACTATATATCTTCCTTCTTCATCTCTATTTGTTGTTTGGTTGTAGATATCTTCACAAAGTGTTTCTTCTTTTGTTAAATGTCTGTTACTGTCAACTTCTATTTCCCATATCGACTTCAACACATCATCCACATCAACCTGGTGATGCATAACAATGTGAGTATCTTCTCGTGGCTTTTCACAGATATCTCCAAAGATTAACCAACCAAGGGCTGTTTTTTGTGCAGTTGGGGTGCCTGGTGGACCCTTTATAATGTCTGGTTGAACAATCTGTGCGTATTCCTTGACGCCAAGAAGAAGATCTATTGGACCTGATGTTAGGTAACTCCGATCAGCTAGGTTGAGCCCGTCGATGTGAAGCCATGGTTGTGTAACAGTTATTGTTTTGGTGGGTAGTTTTGTGGTCAGTGGTTTCGACATCACGTAGGCCTGGATTGGTAAACTATAATTTTGGTCCCACTGTGATGTTATAGTAAGCTGCACCACATGCTTGAGTTCTGTTCTCGTAGATCCCACTCCAATAACGCTTCCTTTGACTTGTTGTCGTTTCAGTTTCAATAGTTGAGTTGCTTTCTCGCTGATAAATGTTGCTTGGGAACCTTGATCGACCAACGCGCGTAATGTAATGATACGGCCATGATCGTTTGTTGCTTCTACTATAGCAGTCGCTAACAATGCTACTCTCTGTCTAGTTGTGAAATGTGACGCGATCATTGTTTTTACATGAACTTCCTCCTCTTCTACTACATGCTGTGAAGCCAACGGTTGTGGTGAGTTGCTCGGTGAAGCCGCTGGTTCTGTGTCCTTTATCTCATGTAGTAGAGAATGATGACGTCTGTGACATATTTGACAGGATACACGTAGTTTACATCTCGAAACTGAATGTCCTGGTACTAGACAGTTAAAACATAAATGATTGTTCTTGACATACTCGCTTCTTTGTTTAGGTTCCATCTGTATAAATGTCTTGCAGTGACACAATGTATGATTTTCGTTACACATAATGCATGACTTTTCTCTAGTTGCGGTTGCAACATGATGTGAACGTTCCTTAACTTGCTTTGTCTCTCTTGTATTGTTTGCAGTTACTAATTCTAGGGTGCGGAATTTGGACTCCATGAACTTCTTAAAGTCGTTCCATGTAGGTAAAGCTTCAACGTCATCTTGGTAGGCATGTTCTTCCCAGTTTTTATGTGTCTCTGGGTCTAACTTCTGAACTAGAATATATATTATTAATAAATCCCAAGAGCTTGTCTTAATTTTCAAATTTTCTAGGTTATTAAGGCATTCTGTTGTCGTATCCAGTAATCCTTTCAACTGACAAGCTGATTGAGAAGTCATTCTTCGTTGATTAAATAATCTCTTTAGTACACAGTTTAATATTATACGTCTGTTGCCATACCTTGTATTTAAGACGTTCCATGCACTTAGATAATTACTGGATGTCACCTGGATATGTTTCAATAGTACCTCCGCTTCACTTGTAACACTTGTCTTTAAATAATGAAGTTTCTGCACATCACTGAGGTTATTATTGTCATGCACTAACGACGTAAACAAGTCCTTGAAAGTCGGCCATCCTTCATAATCACCGCTAAACTTAGGTAGTTGAATTTTCGGTAAATGTACAATATTGCTCGGTGTATATGGAAAGTTCGCGCTTGAATTTGCTGACCTTTGATCTGATGATGGCTGCTCCGACATGGATGCGAGCATATCTTTCAAGTCTCCTTGCAAAATATTGTACAAGTCTTCGTAAATAAAGAATTCTTCATTCAAAAAATACTTTAAAACTCCCTTTTGTTCTTTGGGTGTTATCTTCACCAACTCATCGTGTGCACTTTTGAATGAAACCCAGTATTCATCAACAATTTTTAAACGTGTTTCTACATAGCCTTTGGTTAACCTCGCTTTTGAACACTTTTTCAAATTAGTCTGTGTTTTTTGTAACAAAATGGCTCCATCTTCCAACACTGAGAGCAATTGTTGTTGTTCCTTCGTAGTAGCCATATTTTACAGCTAAAATATTGCAACAATTCTCCAAAGCAAGTCGCGGAAATGCGTAAACAAACGTATTTTTACTGCAGTTGATTCAATTTATTATAATTCTCACTAATGAGTTGCTCGCGACGAGTCCTTATCGCTGTGGAATGCGCTTCTATTGTTCCACGGCCGGCCGGCATCGACGCTCCGTAGTTCTTTGTATGCGGCTCGAATTCGACCATATGTTGATTTGAATAAGGTTCACTTTTGTATGGCGTCGATGGAGAGAAATAAAAATACGTGTGTGTCACGGCAAGTGTAATGAGCGACTCGTTTGCTACAGAGCGGTCAGCCTAATATAAACAATATTGAATGAATCACAACAATATTCTATATTGTACATAATTAACGATAACAAAACCTTAGGAACAACAATGTTGCTAATAGCCATGTCTTCCGAACAACCTTTCTAGAACTAGTATAGAATTACATTATCTGTGCTTTGGATGGACAAGAAAAACGTGGAAAATAAATGGAGCTTGTTCGCATAATTTTCCTACATAAATTAGAAATAAATAAATACCTACCTAATACTATAGAAAGCATATTAGCATTACATATTATACAGTTTTGCACAAGTTTTGACCAGTTGGTGGTGTATACAGAATTATTTTTATTTCATTAGCAAACTTTTAAGGGGTGATTGTACTTACAGCTGAACAACTTTTATTATGGGACCAACCCATGAAAATCAGCTGTTCCCTACATTTTGTCGATTTATGTAGGGAGCTTTATTTAGTAAAAGTTGTTTAAATTGATTAGTACAATCATTCTTTAAAGGATTGCTCATGAATTTAAAACCATCTTGTAGTGTTTGTCTAGCCAGCTCGTCCTGCTGTCACTTCAATGCGATCTGTCTTGACATCACTTCCCTATGTTAGGACTACGTGGTACATACGTGCGTATGTGTAGTTTTGGCTCAAACATCAGACGGCATCCTGCTACTACAATTGATTACATTGGTACTTGTTACAATGTTTTTAATTTCATTTACCTCTTGTTTTGTTTTTAATGGGTGCTTACACCGGATTACATCGCGTATATTATTGAAACTGCTAATTGCTTACACCGGTGCACCGTTGGGAGCGTAACTGCTTATACCGTTAATTGTATTAATGTAAGAAGGCCCATATTTAAAATTAAAGTTCTCAGACGGATACGAAAGAGTCGTTTGGTTAAAACAAATGCAGAGCTAGGTACTTTCCTTTATTCTCACTTTGTGAATAAGCACACATAATAGGTTGCCGTTTTCTTTCAACATTTTTCACAGTTTCGCATTCCTTACAAAAGGGTTTTGTGGAAAATGGAGAAAGCAAAAATTGTGCATTATTATCCACCTTCAGAGAAACTAAAAAAACATGAACTGGTAGTTTTAGTCGTGACGTGACGGATTTAAGTGGCGTTCGTTTTATTTAAACTTGTGCTTTTCAATTAGGTAATTAATTAAGCGCCCGAGATATGTTCTGTGTGTTCTTTACGTCGCTTAACAGGTTAAATGGAATATTATTATAATCTAATCTAATATCTACTTTAAAATCTAAATATTGCAAGAAACAACTTCTGATTAATTCCATGTGAATTGAATTAATGAAGTCAACTTCATTAGTTGTAAACGTAACAATGAACTCAGTACCTTTACAAAAGATTTCCTCAAAAAATAGAGCCGATGTCTACAGGAAACTATTGTTTGTAATAACACAATCAGCAAACTTGAAATGTTCCGGTTTAGTTCTATCGAGTGTTCAACAAAGGTCCAGTTGTTTTGATTTATTCATGTGAACACGTAAGTTAAGTTTGTTATCTAAAACTATTGTGGTGAAAACGGTCTTGTTGGCGGCCCAACTAAGATGCTACTCATAAAGTGCTTTCGCTAGATATTTGCGACAAAAGTGTTTCTCCTAAGCTCATCAGTAAGAGTAAGAGTCCTACACTGGCTCTACCTTCCCCGGGCGAAGTGCGTCCATAAAGATTTTCCAAGAAATAAAAATTAAACAAGTATACGAAGTATTGGCGGTATTTTCTTCGACTACCAGTCTATTAAACGCACTCTATTAGTCTTTACAACAGTTAGCAAATTGGTCGTTACAGGCTTTTATAAATTACTAGCTCTTAATAATTTAATAGACAAAATTACGTGCCGAAGCTAAGCTCGTTAGGCGAGAGATATTTTATTACAGTTCACTTATAATCCGAACTTGAGAAGCCTAGGCACGGGTAGGACAGAATATTCTCTAAAACACACAGAGATTTTATTTTATTTTTATATTTAATATGGGACAATAAACAGCAACACTATAAATGTATACCTACATGTAAAAATATAGGTTTATAAGAAGTATTACCAATATTGCAGCCCACTACATTATCCGCACGTTAAAATAGATAAAATTAGGTATTACTAACAACATAACATAACATCACGCCTGTATATCCCCGAAGGGGATGGCAGAGGTGTAATAGTACACCCACATTTCGCCAGTTATGTTATAGTCCCATGTAATAGGGAGCGAGCCTATTGCCAATTGCAAGTTCATTTTGTTGTTTTTCTTAAATCAAACTTAGCCCCACACCAGGATTTCTTCTGTAACGTGGTTGTGTTTACAGTAATTTTTCGTGCGATACGGAAATCTAATCTATCATCTATCGGCAGTTGTTACGGGTCAGTCAGAAGCCCGAAAGTCTGATACCTGCTCCTGAATTCTGTAACTTAATCGTGATCGCAATCATAGTGATTTCAACAATCATTGCTCCGTATTTTTTGAAAATCTGCCCTATCGGCGACTAAGCACCACGCAATGATTATCGCTGTAATGACAAAATGAAATCTATTGGAATTATGACCGCGTTACACAATTACCGTACGGTCTAACCTCGGAATGTTGGTGTTACCTATACACTGGGTTACGGAGGTCTGATGGCAGACGCTCCGTATAATACTGATGTTCAGCCATCTGGTAAGACTGGAAATCGACATCAATATAATTGGGAAAAAGCCCGGAGAAAGAAGATTAATTTTTGAAACCGAAACCGAACAATCGACCCGATGCACGGTTCCCAATCGCTTAGCCACTGCGTCAATCGTCTCGTCAATCTCTAGAGAATGAATGGAGGAGAATGGAATTTTATACGTGTTCAGTCTAACAAAGCAATTGGTATACAGGGTAGAGAGATATAAATGAAGTTTTCTCAGAAGATTAAGGATGTTTTCGAGTGAAATATCATTTTAATAACGGACAAAGTTAAACTGTATTTACATAAAACCCTAATCAAACCATTCTATAAAAACTTCCTGAGAAATCTTCATCTATATCTGGCGACCCTGTACACTAATTACTTTGTTAGACTGTACCATTCCTGGGCTCGTGGAGTGTCCGTTTCTTACTTAGTTACCTGGCAACCTTACTTAACGGCGGGCCTGTGATATGGGTGTAGTATCGGCAGGCTAGCGGTTAGCCAACTTTGTGCGGATAAAATTAAATCAAATCACGCAAAAGCAATATTCTCGTGCATTGAAGCTGATGCAGTTTGGAAATCATACATTTTTACATTTGTGTATATTATTTGATTGCTGAAGTCGTTTCTAAGAATTGAAAAAAAAAAATTTCGCAATTTTTTATGTTATTATAACTTTTAAAAGTTGCTTATTTAAAAAAACTAAATGGCTTCGGTATTTCCTGTATAACTCTGAGAAGAAATACTGAAAAAAAATCAGGGGTCATAGTCTCTTTTAAAGTCCAGATATGTTGTATTAAGTATTTGTGTGAGGACAATGCAAGGCAACAACGCCTGGACTGGCCTTCTAAAGAAAGTGCTAGGTCGATTTGAGGGGATCTGTCCCAACTTATGGCACGCATGCATCAGCTATCATGTAGCTCAACCATATTTTAGGGAGCTCAACGATCCGTTACTTTCTTCATACGTATGTTTGACAAGTTTTTTAGGAGTTTTAAACTTCTGTATTGTTTAAATACTGCAAATTCACTGAAATATATAAAACTAGACTTTGCCCGCGGAAGCCCGCGTACTGAAATAAAATATAGCCTATGTTACTTCTGGATAAATTAGCTTTTTAATGGTGAAAGAATGTTTAAAATTTGTTCAGTAGTTTCAGAGTTTATCGATTATAAACAAACAAATCTTTTCTCTTTATAATATTAGTATAGATAGATAGTATAATAGTATAGATAGATAGTATAATAGTATAGTTATAGATATACGGCCCTAGCCCTTCCCATGTCGTGATGAGGCCCAGCAGTAGGCCAGTAGTAAGCTGGTAAATGTTACAATACCTGCTATAAATTTTCGTTTTACTAAATAGAACAAAATCATAAATATCCTATGAATTCCTACACACGTGTCAACATGTCTATTTTCAGCACATTTCTTTTGGGACAGGAAAATGATATTGGAAAGGAAATCATAAATAATACAATTGTTCACACAAAGACGAAAAGGTGTTACCTACGCAGTTGTAGGTACATATTTGTACAGCATGAATGGCTACCTAAGAAGCTTATATTGACTTCTTATACTACATTTTACGTGTGCTTCATACATAATACAAATAATTATGTTAAAAGTCACAGTCGACTTTAAAAAAAGAAGACAAAATATCACGTGCTTTTTTAAGTTTTTCTCAGGATCTAATTTACCCTAAATATGACCCGAAATTGGTCGTAGCCGTAACAAAGGAATCCAACAGCAAAAGAACAATAAATCTCAACTTATAAACAAACAGACAAAAGACAGATTTTTATAAAATACCAGACCTGATAAAGAAGTTTGACATAAAACGCTAAAAGTCTGAAAATAGGTAGCCTTCCTAATTGCTTTTGTTTACGAGTTTTAATCGTTATTATAATTTCAAAAGCCCTTCTATTTAGGGAAAAAGTTACCAGGGTCTAATAAATTATGGGGGGTAATGTGACTGGCTCATTTTTTCGGTTGGTGTGAACGCAATCTGCGAACGTTGCAAGGAGGTTGTATATCAGTCAATGTCCGGGGGGCACTTTAATTGCTTCCTAATTTATTGTCCTACATAAGAAAGTAGTCGACGTAACAGTATCCTGGCATTTAGGTGTTAGGGAGGGCGTGATTACGACGATAAAATGAATATTATGAAGACAATGTTATGGTGTTGTAAATGTAAACGATTTGTTTAAGTGTTTCAAGCAATTTCCTGTAAACATGTTGATTAATGAAGTTTGTTATGATTGCTGTTATTTCGAGTTTGACTAACTACTCTCACCTTACAGTAGATATCCCGTGAGCAAAACATGTATCACTGGGGTAAAGAGCATTAAGGCACCTAGGCACCTACACCGTTTTTTAGGGTTCCGTACCCAAAGGGTGCAAACGGGACCCTATTACTCTCGCTACGCTGTCCGTCCGTCCGTCTGTCTGTCACAGGGCTGTATCTTTGTAACGGTAATAGATAACCAGTTGAAATTTTCACAGAAAATGTGTTGCTATGAGGTGTATCACGACAAATACTAAAAACAAAAAAAAGTCTAAGACCAAAGGGGTCCCCATACAAGAAACCTCGAAAAACATGCATTTTTTCAACGTTTTTGTTCCTGTTCTATCTTCAAAACGGTAATACATACCAGCGTCAAACTAATTATAGTGCATACTATCTAGTTTAGTAACAAATACTAAAAACAAGAAAAACATAGACATATGTGGTGGTACCTACGGAAGAAAGAGATGCAAAAATTCACATTTCGCGTAAATTCGTTGATGTCTTTTGATAAACTCTCGTAAATTAAATCAGTTTCTGTGGGGTATAAGTATCAGGTCGATGGGTGGTACGGAACCCTTACTGCGTGCGTCCGACTCACACTAGGCCAGTTTTTTTTCTTACTTGTCCTATTTAGTAAACAATCTTGGCATGCCTTTTTAATGTTGATTTATTAAATAACTACTGATAAAATATAATTACTAGTTCTGCACATGTAATTAGGTTAAAAAAATATTACGTGCTTAAAATTGCTAATATATTTATTACGATTTGCATTAAAAAGACATGCCAAGATAATTTACTAAATAAGATAAGAAAGAATAAATAAAAGAATATATTTCTTACATTTATGAGCAAGCATGTAACTAAACACTAAATGGTCTTGCGCAAAATATTTTAGAAAAGGCTGAATGAAAATGAATGCCTGAAATATTCCATTCTCAGATAATGGCACAGATTGACACATAATTATATATTTTGAACAGATGGGCCCAAATCTTAAACATTCAATTAAATTTCATTTATCTTTATAAACATGAATGCTAAGCTATGCATGAAAGCTACTCGTACATCTAGGCATGTAATAGTACAACTCTTAAAGTACTTGAAGTATCATCATCCTATCATCCATTCTGCCGCTATCCGAATTTATTTGAGGTCGGCGCAGCATGTCTTTTTTTCCAAACATCTCCATCAGCCGTTATCTCAGAATTCATTTTCTTTTTATCTATATCATCTTTTACACTATTCATCCATCTTTGCTTTGGGCTTCCCCTTTTCTTATAGCCATCTACATTCGTTCTCGAAACTTTTCTCATAACATGCTCCTCACAGGCCCGGATCCAGGATTCCGCTCAGGGGGTGGCAATTTTCATGATGATTTCTAAAAACTAGTCAGCCTCGGGGAAACTTCTTTTTCAAATACACGTTGTAAAGAAAAACCGAGCATAGCAAACTAGACTACCTACTTTTTTACATAATTTTTCAAATTACATGGATGCCCGACAAAAAAACGTTGGTGGATCTTATTTTCTCCAAAATTCAGCTCACGACTTCTTTGATGACCTACTTATTAATTAAGGATATGGCCGCACAGGCCCAACCCAAAATTTTAACACAAAGTGCGCGAGCGTAGCTAGCGCGATTTTTTTTGGATTTTGGGTTTATGTTTTTGGCGGTTTCGGGCTTTCCTCATTCAAATAGATAAATGTAACAGAATAGTTGCTTACAATATACAACAAACAAGTAGAGCATACGAAGGCTAAATACCAGGCGTGAGTGAACGAGATTTTTTTTCACTGTGCATAAACATACTGAGTAAGATATATCTTCACAAAAGTTATATTTAAAAAAATCTTCATTCAGTTCATTACTTAATCTGGGACGCTCCCTGTGCAAGAAACACATGTGGAATGATAACGGCAATCGTTGAGGATTTTCTATTAAACTAATCAATCGCAATAATTCAATAATTGAGAAGGGAAATCAGAAATAGTGTTTTAGTTTTTATCTAATTTACTATTTAATGAAATATTTATTGCAAAATTTCTGTTAAAAATCACATTACATTAGAAAATTTAAAAAGCAATACACAGGCATTCACCAGAAAATTCTATTTGTGTGCACCCCATTCTTATTTAGCAAATTTTTTGGAATGCTGTCAATTTTTGACAACCTCTGTGGTCTAGTGGTTCGAGTGTCGAACTGCTGATAAAGAGGTCGTGGGTTCGATTCCCAAAGGACACAAATATTTTTGTGATGAACATAAGTGTTTGTAATAAAACAAAGTTTAACCGGATTAAATCGCGTATATTATTTAAATTGGTTTCCCTGACGTTTCGAAAGCTTTGCAGCATTTCGCGAAAACCTAAGAAGTTATTATAAGTGTTTGTGTTGATCTGGGTGTTGCTTATGTATTATAAGTATTTACAAAAAAATCAAAATATATAAGTATTATTTTCATTATCTAGTACCCATAGCACAAGCTCTGCTTAGTTTGGGACTAGATGGTGCTGTGTAAAACTGTCCCAAAGATATTTATTATTTATTGCCCGTTCATGCCACTTAATCCACTACTAATATATTGGTATTGATGTGATTATGACGAGTTCGGAAGTACTTAGGTCGAGGCTCAGGGGGGGGGGGCAATTTCCCCTATTCCCCCCCCCCTGGATCCGCGCCTGGCTCCTCATTCCTCCACAATCTACTGCATCTCAACTTTCCGTCACTGGCGCTACTTTCAAACTCAGTTATAGAATAAAATGTTATACTACTTGAAGTAAACTTAATATATCATACAAACGATTTAACGTAGTCAACGTACGGCCAAAATTAATATCCAATCCATCCACGATTTGCCCTACTAGAGGTAGGAATTTGACATAAGCTTCATACAAAATATGTCAAATTTCTATCTCCAGTAGGGTAAATCGTGGATAGATTGGATATTAATTTTGGCCGGTAGACATTCACACCTATAGTCTTGGTTGTTTTCTCAAACGTTTTTAGACTCAAACTCAGTCAAGAATGCTTTCAAGGGTTCCTCAAATAATATCAAAATCGGTATTCTTAGACATTTCCTCAATGTATCTTGAGGAAATAAAATACGCCGCGACGGATAATTGTATGGGTCTTGGTACATCTACATATATTCCATAAATTCGTCAAAATCGGTCAGTTTTCAGAATGGAAACAACAATAATCACGTCCCAAACAGTGGCATGCATTGGCCTACTTCATTTGAATTTAATTGTGGTGTAAGTTATTGATTTTTTTATGTCGGAAGATTAATTTACCATTAATAGGTCTAATAAACGATAAATAATCATCTTACTTTAAAAAAAAGTTAGTAACTTACACCATAGAGTACCTTTGTATATATGACTTACACCACCATTGAATTTGAATGAGGAAGGCATTGGCTATATTATTATGTATTATGCATGCCACTGGTCACAAATGTGTCGTGATGTACCTTGAGTTCTCCCTCGCCTTGAGTAAGGAAAACTATTAAGTGACGGAGATTTTTTGCAACTGTGAATACCACGGAGGAAATACCAGGCCCCTCAGAAAGTATTGCGAAAAAAAGTTTTTATATATGGGAGACTGGCCAGTTATAATGTTTTTCGAAAATATGATTATTTATAAGTAAAAATAAGTAAGTTCCAATTTCAAAATTTCCCTCCACATTTTTTGCGAGTTAATTCAAAGTATTGTGTCTCACTGAAATATGGATCTGCGCCGGGAACATTTTAGAGCTATGATTTTATACGATTTCAAGTGTCGCCTGAAACCGGATGAATCGTACGATAGACTTCAAATGGCATTCATGGATGAAGGCCCTTCCAAGGCAACCGTGTATCGTTGGTATAACGAATTCAAGCGCGGTCGACCAACTTTGGGGGATGACGAAAGAAGCGGTCGCCCTTTGACGGCTGTTACCGAAGAAAACGTGCTAGCAGTGAAAAATTTAATCCAAGACAATAGGCGAATTACATATCAGGAGATTCAACACATATTGAAGATTGGATCGGGAAGCGTTCACGAGATTCTACACAGCCATCTTCGCGTGAGGAGGATAGTATCACGCTGGGTGCCGCACAACCTCACCGATGCTCAGAAGCAGGCCCGGGTGGAATGGTGCCGTGATATGCTTAACAAATTTGAAGCAGGCTCGTCTCGGCGTGTTTACGACATCGTTACAGGTGATGAGTCCTGGATTTATCAATACGACCCAGAAACCAAGCGCCAGTCGACTGTTTGGATGTTTCAAAATGAGCCAACGCCTACCAAAGTGAAGCGATCTAGAAGCGGGGGTAAGATTTTGATCGCTAGCTTTTTTAATTTGACTGGCCACTTGGTATCAATTCCCTTACGGGATCAAAGAAGCATTAATGCCGAATGGTATACTACCAAATGTTTGCCAGAAGTTTTCTCTGTTATAAGCAACAAGCGACCAAACACAGGGCTCCGCGGGCTACTGCTCCACCACGACAATGCACCTGCGCACACCGCACTCAAAACGAGGGACTTCCTGGACAGCACGCCAGTCAAACTCCTGGGTCACCCTCCTTACAGCCCTGATCTAGCACCGTGTGACTTCTTTTTATTCCCAAAAATAAAAAATCAGCTCAAAGGGATACAATTTTCGTCGCCGGAAGATGCGCTGGCTGCGTTCGAGCAGGCTGTAAACGAGGTGTCTGCGGCGGACTGGAAAAAGTGTTTTGAAAACTGGTTTAGGCGCATGAATCTTTGTATAGAGGCTGGTGGAAAGTACTTTGAAAAGATTTGATAAAAATATATGTACGTATAGAACAATTTTTTTTAGTTTCGCAAAACTTTCTGAGTGTCCCACGTATTGTGTTGAGTGAGGTTGAGTCACAGACCATTAAGCTTCTAGACGCCAATTAGCCGGACACCCCCGGTCACAACGCATATGCAGTAGCACTGCATATGGTACGCCCCGCTGCCAATCAGGACGTTAGTCCGTCAGTGAAAGGCACCGATCACACGGAATCGTGCCACCGAACTTTTGAGCCGACCAATCATGACGCACCGTCCGCCCCCCGGACAACATTTTCCGACTGCTTTCCCATGCAAAACTTTGTTTAAGCGGCGTCTTGTGGCTTACTGGTCTGTGGGTTGAGTAGAGTCCAGAAACGTTTGAGGAAACAACTTAGAATATGAGTGTCACTCGGACGAATAAAAAAGGCGGACGGAATCTCGATAAACAATAAGTGAAGCATCCAAAGTATCCCAGTTCGCTTAAAAGTACGGGCCCGGCACGCACAAATTCACATCCATAGTATGCCAAAAAGCCGCGATTACGCAAAAAAATCTAGTGTGACGGTAGTCATTGTTGTAGTGTGACAAATAAAATAACTGTATAAATCTGGGGTGTTGAAAAAAAACCCACCGAATACATAACCTCCTCCTTTTTTTGAAGTCAGTTAAAAATTCTTTCGAAAATATAGTGGGTTTAGGAAAAAATTAAGTGATTCAGTCTTTGTTTAGCGAGATTCCGTCCGCCTTTTTTATTCGTCCGAGGAGTGTCATAATATAATCGTAAAGGAGTATAATGTAACGTTAACAGCCGCATACGTATGAATAGTATTCGTAGATACGCAGCATCCATCTGGCTTAGTTCGGCTCACACACATCAACGCTTTTAGCCAACACCTCATTAATCTTCTCCTTCATACTGTTTACACAATCTTCATAACTTCCAACCATTACAGAAAATTTATTTATTATAATTTTAGCCTTTTGAAATCCGCTAAAATAGATGTCTAAAACGATTAGAGCCAGATACCAGTTATGCCAAACGACACCATATTGATTTCGAGAAAAGGACGTTGAAAGCTTAGAGTTGCGATCGCTGCTGGTACTACATGTGGTTGGTTCTAATATAGTATATTCATGTTCATCATCATCATCATCATCATTTCAGCCGAAAGACGTCCACTGCTGGACAAAGTCCTCCCCAAGCAGTTTGGGGGGATATGCCATAATCGCCACGCTTGGCAGGCGGGTTGGTGATCGCAGTTGGTTGGTTAAATACTCAGAGAAGGCTGCTGCCCATCCACTGGTGGATCCCTTAGTCGCTTTTTACGACACCCAATTATTTACGTCCGGCACCACACGGTAATATTCATGTTACCCAGTAACTGGGTTGCGGGGGTCTGATGGCAGTCACTCCGTGTAAAATACTGATGTTCAGCCGCATCTTGCTAGACTGGAAGCCGACCCCAATATAATTGGGAAAAAGGCTCGGAGGATGATGATGAGTTTTTAATATATCGTGGGCTATTTTAGCTGGATGGTACCGCTGTTTCCTTGTGGTCATACTAGTTTGTCATACCAGTATGAACACGAGGATATACATGTCCTCGTGGTCATACTCATATTTCGACACCTCCTATAAGAAAAACAAATAGGTAAATGACCAGTCTTTAAGAAAACAAAAATATAGAGCGATAAATAACTAGGTAGAACTTGGGAAAAACTTTTAATTCAACAATAACGGACCTGGCGAATACCTCAAAATCTAGGTACATAGGAATATAATAATAAGTAAAAGTAGTTAAAATAAGTTATCCGTTGTAATTTTTTGTCAATTTGCGTGTTGGTACATTTGGCATAATTATGTCTAATTACCCTTCGTGGTATTTCTAGTTTCGTTCTCAACTATAAAAGATCTATTATGACGGAAGGTGTATCTTCCCATTGCGTTTTATTACGGCTGCTCACATTGCATTCGTTTACACTAATGTAAAAACGCAATGGACTGCGAAATAAACCCGGGAACTTGTATTTTTATAGGTATTAAAACTTGAAGCGAAAGAGGTGTGTCAGGATCGTAGCAGGTGGAAATTCATAGTCTCTGCCTACCCCCGTTTTTTGTTTTTTTGCCGTGGGGAAATCCTCATGGACGCACTCCACCCGGGGTAGGTGGAGCCAGTGTCGGACTCTTACCGACTAAAACCACCACGGTGTTCCTTCAACTACCTTAGCCGAGGGCGTGGAAACCCGTGAGTATTCACACAATCACCCCTGACAGGTCCGAAATAGGCGTCATAATATGTATGTATCCAACGAGAATGATCCATTAAAACATGGTACTCGGTCATTTATTTGTACCGGGTAACATTAGAACAGGCTAAGTTTTTAGGTCATGTGTGTTCGGATGGCCGGTCATCCATCTAAATAGGGATTGGTTTACATCCTTTATCGGCTAATGGAACAGCTGTACCCATTAATGGGTACAAGGATTGGAGAGACGTGACCACGGGCCGTTAGACATCGGCCATTGAGTTTTTCTCGATTAGTAAGTAATTGGAGTTTTGTTATATCAATTATGAAATTCGTACTTAAAAAGACACTTCAGGTGGGAAAGCCATTTGGATTCGATTAACCAAAGTGACATTTTATGGATTTTTACCAGATGTTACAGAATTAATAAAGTATTTTTTTATGCTATTTAAACAATTTAGATAGATAGATAGATAGAATATACTTTATTGTACACCATGAAAATAGTAGTAAACAGGAACAACGTATATATTATGGGTACATGGGCGGTCTTATCGCTAAAAGCGATATCTTCCAGACAACCTTTGGATGGACAAAGAAGACGTAAAATCTAGATATTGGGGGCAGTCCGTGGCGTACTACTGCATGTTAATAAACTAAAATAAATAAATAGTACAAAATAGACTACACATATAGGTATCATAAATATATATAAATAATCTTACAATTTAGAATAGAGATTGGATACATAGGCAATGTCTTAATAAATTACAATCTATTTGGAAAGGTAGTATTCTTTAACTAAATTAAAAACCTAATTTATACGAACGTACAGCCCTACTCCACAGAATCTTAATAAGAATAATTTATTGTCATAAAAGGTTAAAACTTAAAATAGTTGGGTTGAGGTCCTAGACCTCACACTAGGATTCCCTGTGTCGTGAGATCTAGGCTCATTCGTTCAGTTTACAAATTATTAGTTGTAATATTTCCGTGTTAAAGAGAAAATCCTTTGCAATCATGTGACTACGTACATTTCCATTTCTTAATCTAATATGGAATATAAAATCAAATAAAGTAATGTTAATATTTAAGCTGAATGTGCAATAAATTTTATTTTCTTAGTTTAAATTCATCAGTGAAGCCAATAATCCAATACATTCCAGCGAAATTAAATCCAGATAAAACATCGGCTATTCGATAGTTTTTTTAATGAATAAAATAAATAAATCCCAGTTAGGCAGGGATAACGTTAAAAGCAGGAGATTAATAGCCGTGAGAGGCCGCGTACCAACATTGACGCAGCATTTCGCGAGCTATATGAATTGTAGATTTCAACATTCTGTACCTACAATTAAAACCGTTGGAATCCACAAATCAAGTAAGATGTCACGAACGGGCTCTGCGAAGCTCTGTCGATTGCCACGACCTCTATCAGAGATACGAGTATTTTCTGAATGTTATTTCAGTTACAGTCTAACAGGGTTTAAGCTTGTGTGCTGAAGATTCTGCTTTCTATACCAAAAAGACCCGCAAATTGGTGAAATTACGCGCTTAATATATTAAATAAATAAATGAACTTTTTATTCATGAAAAGAGATTGTAGTAAAAACATTAGTAATTTCTGCAGAATAGGTGGGTACATTCATATCTTCAATCAAGTGGGTGAAGTGCTGTTCTCCTAGCTAGGTTATACAATAACCTGTATTAAGGAGTAACAACAAGAACATCTTAAAACATTATTAATAAGAACATCTATCTTTCTTCATATATGTATACTAAAAACAAGTCAAGTGCGAGTTATACTAGCGCAGTAAAGGTCCCGCACCACCCATCGACTTGATACCCTGTAGAAACACAGACATAATAAAAAATATAGACGAAGTGCTGCGAACAATCATAGTGAAGCCAATAAAACCGTGCTCCTCCGTGTACAAACCAGCGCTCACGCACACACATGCACCTTAAACCGTGCTCACCCCTCTCAGTTCACATGTCGCGGCATTGTACAGTAAGCATCACGAAAACAAATATCCATCAGGTGCATGGTGTGTACGTGAGCACTGGTTGTACATGAGGGAGCACGGTTTTTGTTGGCTTCACTATGGTTGTTCGCAACACTTGGTCTATATTTTTTACTATGTCTGTGTGTAGAAACTGATTTAATTTATGACAGTTCGCCAATGGTGCCGCACTGCACGTTGATGTCTTTCATATTTGTGAGTATCTTTCTTACACTTGTCTGAGCTTGTCTTATATTGTTTATTTATTTGGTGTTAAACTATATAGTATGCACAACAATCACACAAAATTTGACGCTTCAGACGCTTATTAAAAATATAAGGATAGTTTTTATTATTTTTTATTTGCGTTATGTATTAGTTTATGTATCAGAATCTATGTAAGTATATTTATTAGCATCACACTGTGTCTACATCAAAGTTTTCTCTCGCAGGACTACTGAAGCAGTGTCTTTATATGTATTTTTTATTATTATTTCTCTGTGTGTGCATAAATTTAATAAATAAATAGAGCATGAACAAAAATCGTTTAAAAGTGCAATGCCCTTTGGGTTTAATCTTTTTTATTTTTATTATTTGCCATGATAGAGGCCAAAAGTAACACAAAAAAACAACTGGCTTGCTACTACGGTTCATCATCGTCATCATCATCATTTCAGCCGAAAGACGTCCACTGCTGGACATAGGCCTCCCCCAAGCAAGCGGGGATATGCCATAATCGCCACGCATGGCAGGCTGCTTTGCGATCGCAGTTGGTTGGTTAAATACTCAGAGAACGCTGCTGCCCATCCTCTTGTGAATCCCTTAGTCGCCTTTTACGATACCCATGAGAAGATATAGGGTGGTGCTACTGCGGTTAAAAAGATACAATCCAGTGACAGACAGACGGATGGACAGACGGACGGACAGACGGAGAGCGGCGCGGCCGGCGCAGCGGTGGTAGGCAGAGTAAGAGTAGAGTCCTGTTGGCACTAGAGATGTGATTAAAAGTTAAAAAAGTTTAATTGTTAAATATTAAAAGTTATAGGAAAATAACTTGTTAAATTAAAAGTTAAAATTATAACTTTTAAGGTGGGTAAATAATTCACGTGTTCTTTTAGTTCAAAGAATAAAGTGCAGACTATATTACATTTGAAGCAGTGAATGAAATATTATTGTTATAACTAGAAGTGGGCGTTTAAACGAAAAGCGCTTAAAAAAGTCTAATTAAAAAAAAAAGTGTATAAGCACGCTTAGTGATTAAAGCAGATTTTATTTAGACTTTTTCGTAAACCAAACTTATGCTTTCAATACTACGTTTGAAATGTAACCTTATGTCTATGATCATAAGACCCAAATTCAAAGTTGACGGGTGGTTTGATAACCGGCAGAATTAAATTTAATTCGTTTACGTAAAATTTGTTTAGAGAAAGAACTTTTTATTTTGTTGATTATTATGTATCGTTTAAGCGTTTTTGACCTTGATTGATTTGCTTTCGCGCTTAGTTTATTTTTCGTTGTCAACGAGTAAATGCGTTTTTGAATGTTCTCCTGGGTAATTACGCGACGATTGTAGTTTGTTTGTATAGTTTTTAGTGTACTTTGAAAATAGTTTAACTGTAAATAGAATAGTGTAATGTAGACAAATAAAAGTAAACATTTTTAGAAGTGAAAAACAAAAAGCGTCAAAAGCGTAAAAAAATTCGTTGGCAGAAAAAAGCACAACGTTTAAACACGCTTACGGTTTTAAGCCCTTTTTCCCAACTTTAGTTATAACTTATGGTTTGTAAGCATTAATCAAACATTAAAAGTTATTTTTTAGTTTGAATTAAAAATAAAACCTATTTCTACTACGATAAGACTCACAATTCTATGTAATATTGTTAGTCATAAGGTAGTGTACCTACTTGTTTACGTTAAATCCGAGGAGTATACAGTACGGTCATTGTTATGAGTGTTATGATATGACTAAGAAGTTATAACTTTTAATGAACATCTCAGCATTACAAAGAAGCTCGCATTTTACACGCAATAAGGCATGTCTAGAATAACTCGTAAATATAAACATTAACGACTAACAACTTCAAAGTTAACAGACTCTAAAGAAATGCAAGTTATGGTGTTTTGTTAGTATTATTACCATACATTGTATGCTTTATGCAAGCAATGCTTTTAAATTAAGTTGTAAAAACTTGCAACGCTATGCTTGTAAGAAAAACGTAAGAATGAGTATTTTGTATGAATTAGCCGTCGATTTTGTTAGTAGGTAGTTTTTTTTTTCAACATCGCTGCTGGCAAATGTCAGTCAGTCAGTCGGCCAAACTAGTAAAATGGATCTTCTTTCCGTGGTTTATATGCATCGAATTTCTGTATTCTGAGGTACCGAAGTACGAAATGTGGTTACTGGCCACCAACATATGTGAAATTTTTGAATTGCGAAACGACGAATCTCACTACATTGTAGAAGATCAAAATAAAAAGCAATATATTAATTCAAAAAAACTGCCGACGATCTACCCTGAAAGCCCGTGAAATAGAAATTATAGGAAACGACTGATCTTGTTATTTCTGAATTAATTAAGCAGTGCTTTCGATTCGATTGGATACGCTTTCCCTTAATGAGTGTAACAATGTAAAGGCTTTTAATAGCATCAAACAATATTGCGAAATAATTAATAACTGTCTAACGAGGCTTCAAATTAATGATTTCTGTATCATTCCATAGACTTAAAGAAATTGTAAGGTCATGATTTTTAATTGATTTTGAAGATTCATTTTAATGTCTCATTATATTATTATCATCATCAGTATTATAATAAAACAGTTTTAACTGGATTGCATAGCTTATATTATTTAAATTGGTTTTCCTGACGTTTCGAAAGCTTTGCAGCGATCGTGGTCGCAGGAAGACTTACGTCCAAAATTAATATTTTATCTATCCACTATTTGCCCTACTAGAGATAGAAATGTGACATATGCTCCATACAACTTATATCAAATTTCTATCTCTAGTAGGGTAAAAAAACCATGGATGGATACGATAGTAAGTATTCGCATTCTCAGTAAGAAAAGAGAAGACGTATATCAGCATAGTTGAAAAATCAACCCTAAAGAGGGTAAAATTGTGGATGAAAGTTTGTAATAAAATCCTTCAGTTTTGAAGTTAAATCTATGAAAAATTATACATATTTGGCTTTTTGATTGAAAATAAAGAAATACGTGTTTCAGTGTTTTTGGAAAATCAAGCCTTGAGTAAATGAACTTTAGACGGTAAATGCGGGGCAGCAAAAGTGCAAGCTTCATGTTATGAGAATTATTAATGACGACACTCAGTGCCATGCGGGAAGCGTTTGAAAACAAAATACAATTTAATAGCGCACGGTATAGCACTTGGCTAGGCTGGACTGGATGCAATATGCGGCAGGCAATACAATTACGGGTTGTATTGTCATTTGGAGATACAGCTTGACCGCTAAAACGCAGGCATTACTGCATGTTTTCAACATGATGTAGATTTCCGAAATCCAAGGGTGCGAAACCGCGGGAAAAAGCTAATATCGGAATAAAAGTAGTAGGTCACAATAATAAACGATCTGTCTAGTAGTGCCGAGACATAAGTTAATTAAAAGTTTAATAAGCTTACGTAATCTCAAATAAATGGAATCTGTTTACCGGTCATATATGATATTCGTTACGTAAGATTGGGAAATCTCGAGGGATATTTATTAGGACCGTTTGTTGTGCCTACGAGGAAGGCCTTTTAGTTAGAATAATGTCGTTTTCGGGTTTGGACATTAAGAAACGTCCTGCGTTTGATCACAGAGTTTTAAAAAAAAAACACCATAGAGTTTTTTTGATATCTGACGGAATAGTAGCATCTAGTACAAAATTATTTTTGGACTAATGAAATTAAGTTAAATTATTAATTCTGGAAATGTTGGGATGTTAAAATGGGATGTTAATTGGATGTTAAAATCACTTTTACATGTCGGTTATTTTTAAAACTAGACGGCATCGACATTTCCTATGTGACTACTTCTGAGAAGGAATACCGAAACAAACTACAAGTTTTTGTGTGGGAAAAATGGAGGGCAACGCCTCCTTTTGAATAAAGTGCCAGGTCAATTTGAGTGGACCTGTCCCAACTGATGAGGGATGAGGGATTCACCAGAGAATAGGCAGCAGCGTTCTCTGAGTATTTAACCAACCAACTGCGATCGCTAACCCGCCTGCCAAGCGTGGCGATTATGGCCAAACTGCTCGGGGAGGCCTATTTCCAGCAGTGGAAGTCTTTTGGCTGAAATGAATGAATGAATGTCCCAACTGATGGTACGCATGCATCAGCTGTCGTATAGCTCAACCGCATATTTTCGGATGCACATTATAACTACTATTCTAAACCGTAGAAGCAGACAGATACCTACACTTCTGCCTGAAATCACTCTCGTAACATAGAATTATTATATGTCTTTGTCTATGTCTCGTAATATAATGCATCTCACCCATACATATGCAGTCAAAAGAACGTCAAAGAACGAACAAAGTACGAACATATTCAAAGCGAAGAGCTTCCAATATTCGGCGTCGAAACCTAATACTCAGACCAAAAGATTTGTACTACGTTTTCACTCCGATAAAGCCTGAAAGGAAAGGGATTTTAGAGTACAACTAGAGTCTGTTTTGCCATGGAACATTTTGTGATTTACGATGGAAGTTGTTGTTATTTGTTATTGTTTGTTTATATTTAGGTACACTTTGTTTTGGCTTTGTTGTAGGTATGTAGGACTTCCCTGCAGGGCTAACATGCGCAACACGACTAATTTGTCATTATCAGTTCCTTTTGTCGATTATTTTTGATGCTGCCATACCATTGAATTAAGAAACCTATGGAAGTGGCCCATTCTTCTATATCCACCTAGTTTATACAAATATCTATTAAATCGTTATTGAATTATGAAACTATTCTTTGTCTCTTGTTAACCAACGTGTTATGTCGTCTGGTGAAAGAGATCGCATGCTATTTGTATTTTCTCTGTTTGGCAACATCTTTACGGGAGGTCAAAATACCTACGCCGCGTGGCAACCCCGCTTACCCCGCAATGTGGCCCATAGTACATGAGCTGTCAAGTAAACAAACTAGGGCTGTTGATATTTTTAAATATCAGATCTATCGATATTTTTAAATATACAATCGGAGTTCGATATATTGAAAAAAAAAAAAGATGTTTCGATATATTGACCAAATTTCATGATTCTAGGTCAATGCGAAGTACCCTATAGGTTTTTTATGTGAGTTTGCGAGTATCAAAATGTGACATAGCCGTATGATTGCCTTGACCTAGAAGCTTGATTATTATGTCCTAGGGACAGCTGAACTTAGTATTTGATATAATTGCATTATTTATTACTACTTGAAAATGATTTTAATCAGCACACTTCTCTGGTACGAAACACGAGCATCGATATCGATACTTTTTAGTTTTGATTACTTACTTCCCTAGCTATGGCCACCATAACGGTGGCCCGGATATTGTAGGTATACCACGCTTATTACGTAGGTATTACTGGTCCATAGGTACATGTCAATGTGCCATACAGATACTTTGACTTGTTCTGTCAAATGTGATATATTGTCAACAAACCTTAATATAGTGCCTTAATTTTATTTTTTATTTTTTTCTACATGATATATTTCTGATTTTCTCGTAGTCGATTTTGTTATTCTCAGTATTCAGACTAACTCAGTAAATACAAACTGCATGGGCTACTATTGTTTCTAAGTTTCTTGAGTTCGTTCTGTTAATATTTGATCAAATTCTTGTTAATTCAGTTTTTCTGTGGCAATGTTTTTCGTCAGTTATGTATTGCTAGTTCTATTCTTTTTGCCCATACATCTCCCTATTTCTTCTAAAAGCATTTTTAAACCAATTTAGAGCCAACATTCCATTGAATCAACAAAGAGCAATTAGTTACTTCTGCTTCTTAAAGCAGCATTTACAAAATTAAGAGGCGAGTTTTCCTCAAAGTATCTCAGCTTATCTCTGCTAATCAACTCGTCACGAGAAACACCTGCTTTAAACGAATTAGAACCTGCATATAGCTACATTTATACTATACCTATATTATACAGAACTTTGAGGTATAATATATTTGTATATGCGGATATCGTTAGCGAGGCCCGTCCCGTCTAATTGAGACATAGTTGTCAAACTATTCGTGGGCACGTATACTATACGTCTTTGGATGACACTTGTGTTAAATAACTACATAATTTTAATGGTCACACACTTGTGGTAGACATGAAGGTGTGGTTGTGATAGTGATGGTAGAGATATTGAATATTATTATTATTTATTTATTTAATCAGACAACTTCAGTCCACAATAGTGTTAGTAATACTTAAAATACTATGTTAGTACGAAATTTTTTAATATGAATATGAATAATGACGTAGATTTTTTTTATTCCATTTTGTACTGCTTTCTTCTCTAGATCAAATAAAATATGTTTAAGGAACTACGTACTTCTGAAATTAGGAACAGGTGCACCAATCGACTTTTCTGCTTTTACATGGTCGATACTAAAGCTCGAATATAGTATAATATATGAGATGATATAAAACAATTAAACCATACTGTGTTACTGCAACAAGCCCATGAAAATAAAGAAATCTGTAGACATAGCGCGTGTAAGATAATGTGAATCCTGGATACTAATTTCTTTCCGGTAGCGCGGACATAGCCGCAGGCGCTGCGCTGTCACTAATCATAAATTCTGATCGTGTCTAGCGGCCTAGCAGCGGCCTAAGAACTTGCCCATATGAGGCGATCACGCGTTCGCGAATGTAATGCAAAAGCTGCAAGATGGACGAAACAAACATTTGCCAAGACAGCTGACCCGCTGACCTCTCACGTAATACAAATAATGATACTACATATGTAACGTCGTCATAAAACTCACATAGTCGAAAGCAATTCGTATTTTATTACAAACTTTTACTTTGTGTCCTCAAATTCATCTCACGACACACTGGACAAAAATGAAATAGGTATACGATTTACAAAATTTTGACGATGTAATTTTTTGTGAGGCGAGATAGGGAGGCGGTAGCAGTCGTGACCGCACAAGTTTTGAATGCTTTCATTGAAACTTGCGGCGCTGTTCGGCTCGGCTTTGAATGGCGGATGCCACAGTTTGTCTCGACAACTTAGTCGATTTAACTCGCCGCTGTCTGTCCCACTGTTCCAAGCTTATTCACAGTTTGATAGCTTAAAAAATATCCAGTGTTCTCTCTAATTGTTTTCTTCATTTTCAATTTAGTTTTAATTACTTTCGCTATCTCTGTCTGCTCCGTTTGGCAAAGTTGGCAGCGCAGAAATACTATAAATAATATTATATCGTTGTCGTTGGATAGAATAAGATTATTATCAATAAGTGGGAGTCGTTCCTATCTGCATGTGAGGCGAAGCGTTCACTTGTGAAGGCATAACGAGGCTAGCGTCTATCTCATACCGCCTGGCTCCGTGATCTTATAGAAATATCTTAGATACCTTTCTTATCGTATCTGTGAATACGTAAACGTGTTAGCGGAGTGAAATATCCAATTGCTGGCTTTAGGGGCAGGTGTTAGGTTGGTTAAGTATAAGGGTTGCGGTTGCTCTATGGGTATAAAGTGTTAGAACATAAATTTAAGATTAATTTATATAAATATTTGAAGATGTTGTGTAATAAAAGTATATAAGTATTATATCCATTGTCTAGTACCCATAGCACAAGCTCTGCTTAGTTTGGGACTAGATGGTGAAGTGTTAAAATGTCCCAAAAATATTTATTTATTTATTTATTAATATAATTAAGTTTTATGTAAGACTAGCCTATGCTCGAGGCTTCTCCTGCGTCACAGCGGTGACACTCCCCTGTACGTGTGAGCTCGCTCGCCGGTGACCTTGAGCGAGCGCGTGTACATGCAATATATTGGCTGGGGCAGCCGAGAGACTGCCAGTTCCACACGTCGTCGCGCACCGCGCATGGACCCCGCGCTCGCCCCGACCCGCACACATAGCCGCGAGCAATTTTACGAGCACACATGCTTAAGTATCGCTTCTTGTCGTTAGTATAATTATATTCTATGCCTGCGTATAATTCGGTTTATCACAAAAAGATGTTGCCGCGCTTTCCTCGGAAACTGTTTATTTTCCCGAGATAAAAAGTAGCCTATATCATTAATCTGGGTTATGGTCATCCGTTCAGCCATTCAGCGTGATTGAAGGAAAAACAAATATCCATATTTTACATCTATAATATTAGTAGGCTACAGGGTTAGCGGCTCGCCCAGGCTTGCACGAGTAGCACTGATCATCTTAGCCTATGTATAACCTTCTTAGATAATCCCTTTTTCTCTTTATGAAAACTGTATGAAAATCCGTACAGTAGTTTCTGATATTAGCCCGAACAAACATGAAATAAGCGCGGCTGTAGTAATAGCTTTCGCCCGCGGCTCCACTTAGCACCCTATTTTACCTCCTTAAAGGTTGATTTTCCAAAAAAATACTCTTCTTCTTCTTCGTTCGACACGAGCTACATAATGATAATAGCTCATGTCGTGGGGATAAGATTAGCCAGTCAGCAAGTTGGTAGCGGGGCTGACTGCCCAGGGTGCGCCGGACGATCAATTAAATATCGTCACTCGTGGAGGCTCTTTTAATGCTCCCCAAACACACTACAACAAAACAAACAATACTGAAACACGTATTTCTTTATTTTAAACCAAAACGCCAAATACCGTTTTTACATGCTTTTATTTAACTCCCTGTGCTAGTATCATCATCCACCGAGCCTTTTCCCAATTATATTGGGGTCGGCTTCCAGTCTAGCCAGATGCGGCTGAACATCAGTATTTTACACGGAGCGACTGCCATGAGACCCCCACAACCCAGTTACTGGGTAATACTGACATTCGGAGGTTAGACCAGTTGTCAGACTTTCAGGCTTCTGACTACCCGTAACGACTGCCATAGATATTCGTATGACAACCGGGACCGACAGCTTAACGTGCTCTCCGAGGCACGGAGGGGTCTCGATGTGTAACGAAACGGTCACCCATCCACAGACTGACCGCGTCAAGTGCAGCTTAACCTTGCAGATCGTACAATCCGCGCAGTCGTTGCATCGCTACGTGCCCCCCTGTGCTAGTATATGTAATCAAATCTTGCAAGTAACTTTTGAACCTGTTCCCTTTATTTATTCATCTGAATTCAAGTAAATCGACAAAATTTAGGGAAAGGCTGTTCTTCTTCTGCTCTTTTTCGCGATTTCAGGGTTGGTCCCAAAGTAAAAGTTGTTCATGATGATGAGTATAATAACCTCTTTTCAGGTTTAACATTTAAGACTAATGTTGTAAACATATAGTAGGAAGCAGGATACCTCTCTATGGAGTAAAGTGCGATAAGGAAATGGAGGCATTCCAGGAACAGCAACTGCTTGAATAGCACCTGAGCGAATCGCAACTGACGTATACCACGAACAGCAACTACGTTAAAGTAGCTCCTAGTGATGTGTTGTATTTCATTCTTTAGGTCTTTATCAAATAAAATATATCGATAAAAATCACCAGTTTGTTTATACAACGTGTATCAGAAATGCGTGGTCACATTTGAAGAACTTATTCAGGGGATGCTATCGAACAACTTACTTTGGGACCAACCCTGAAATCGCGGAAAAAAATTTAGCTGATCCTTATATTTTGTCGAGCGACATCGATGATTTAGTACGGAACAGCTGTTTTTTTTTTTTTTTCTGATTGTTGCTCGGTTGCTCCCATAGTAAAAGTTGTTCTATGCTATGCACGGAATGAGCTTTTCAAATATGACCACGCATTTCTGATACACGTTGTATTTAATATAAATTACATGAAAATATATAAATAATCACACTAATGTTATAAATGCGAAAGTATGTCAGTGTGTATGTATGTATGTATGTTTGTTTGTTACTTCTTTACGCTGTAATAGCTAAACGGAATGGGATGGAATTTGGCACACAGATAAACCATAAGCTGGATCAACATATAGGCTACTTTATATCCCGCGGAGATAAACAGTTCCTGAGGGATGCGTGTTAAACTACAAAAAAAAATATTTCACGACAACCACTCGGCATAATATATACCAGAGCGACATAAGTGCGGTAAGGACAACTGCAGTTCCTACTGAATAGCCTTAGTGAAAAAGTTATAATTCGAGGTTTGGCTCTCGTCCTCTTAACTGGACCAATTTGAAAGATATTTCATAAATTGAATAATACCCTACTATACTACTATGCCCTTATATTTATGAATTTATAAGTACACTAGGCCTGTGTAGACAGCGGTCTAAATAGGCAATAAAGATTTTTTCAAGGGCTTCTAGAAATAATTTATCAACAAAAACGAAACGTAGGGGCATAGAATAAGCTGATATTTATTTTACTCAAAAAAATCTTTGTTCTGGGATTATAAACCAGAAAGAAAACCGTCGAGAGCGTTTGTATGGAGAAAATACCACCCGCATTTCCTCTTAACTATTTCATCAAATTACTTCCCTAATATAAATTATCAGCACTTCTAACCCAAATCAGTTAAGTTGGTAATGTGAGGCCAACTTTTGTCATAACCTCGGTGAATGTTTGAATGTTCGGTACTTTTTGCAATCAGCCCAGAAAGTTAAATGAATAGCTACGCCCAGTACGCCGCTTTTTCATTCCGGCGGTAAATTCACGCCAGTGTACTGTGTACTGTATTGGCTGTCTTACTTAATGAATACGTAGGCTGAATGCTTAAAATAATGCTGCTGGCACAGCTTTTCAGTGTTTCTGTACTTAAAAAAGTATTGAGGACTGAGGAGGCTTTTTGAAATGAGTTTCGCGCAAAATGTTTGAGCTAGGCGTAGTATTATGTCATTTCAAGTTTCTCCATGGATTTGTGTGACGGAAATTAAATCCCTACTTGTGTAATTGCTGAGAAAATAAAACTTTTATAGCTCTGTACAATCACTTTAATATTTACTCACTGTATACTATTCAACAAATTATAATATGATACGTCTTCACTCGGCGAGTGCTTAGATTAGCCTGCCATGTTCCCAAGTGAGTTTTTACACGTAACCTACCGTTTGACGTAAGTACTGTCAAACGGTGGAAGTCAATTTACCCTCTATTCGTAAAGAATTGTAATTATGATTGCTAACTTGGCAACATGGTTACGGAATCAAATATTAAAACTTAAGATACCTACATGAATAATATTTATAGGTTTCTTTGGAACAAGCAACAGGA
Organism: Asteroscopus sphinx; assembly: GCA_949699075.1. NCBI lineage: Eukaryota > Metazoa > Arthropoda > Insecta > Lepidoptera > Noctuidae > Asteroscopus > Asteroscopus sphinx. The sequence goes on from OX453001.1 coordinate 14,480,467, forward strand.
CCAATTGCTAACACTTACTATGAAAGCAGAATATGAATGGCTAGCTGACACCCGCAGTTTTGCTTGCGTGCTGGAACCTAGGATATTTTTAATATAAGGCTGTTTGGTGGCTTCCTTCTACCACCTGCGCGCGCGCGTGCGATTACAAAAATCCGCGCGCCATTTTTCACAAATTTAATATTTGATTATATTATGTTTTTGTTTTTTTTTTTACAAGTGTGTTGAAAAACGTCGTAGAAAACGCGTGAGCAATGTTTATTATACTCGGCTTTATTACGCCCTCGCCTTTGGCTCGGGCTGCAATCCAGCCTCGAGTATAATGAACAACTTCGCTCACTTTAGATATATTATTATTACTGCCGGGAATCATAATTCGATTGATATACAACGCGGAATAAAGCTACAATTTGCAATAAACGCAAGAATTTTTTTATTTCCCGGTCTACCCTGGCCTGGAGCATGCATGACATGATCTACCTTCTGTGCGCTATATTTCATCTAAATCCGTAATCCATACGTGTATGGTACGCTCGTTTTATTAAAAAATAATTATACATATAATATTTGGGATGATAGAGATGATAAATAAAAAGAATGGAGTTGGGCTTACTAATGAATGTGGTTTTTATCCCCGTTAGTAATATTAGACCAATAAGACGATACAATGGTGCCGATTCTCTTGTACACCCACCTAAACCTAACTATAACTAAAATTTACAAATTTTAGTTTAGAAAATCATAAAACTTATTCTGTGTTTACCTTTTTCTTATTTTAGAAAACTTGTTGACAGCTCTAATAATTGAGTTTGACGCATCTAAGTTGAATTGTTGGTGTAACCAGTACATCTTAAAAAATTTATTAAAGAGTGAATGGAATGACCGAAAGTTCACAAAAACAGAAGGAAATTAAACAATAATTATATTTGGAATTATTCGTTTATCATTAAAATTAAGAAGAAAAAATCATGTTACGAAATAAAATACATTTTAGTTTTATATTTTCAATAAAATATATAAATTGGAATAATGTGATCAGATTAAAGAGCTAGGTTATTATTTTCTACAGCCCTTATTACAGAACGATACTCAAGCGTTGATCACTGTTTAAAACTAGTTTTGAGTTGAGCTTTGATTTTAGAATGTTCCTCAAGCAGAGATTTATTGATCACAGTTCAGTTGAGTTTAGCTTTATTTTATACTGTCACCTGTTTCGGTATTTGAGCAGAGATTTGATCTGTAATCAATCACTCTAGTGTGGTCCAGACTACGCTTGAGTAGAGATTTCTATTTTAATTCAGGTCAAATTCGTGTGTTATGTTGTTGAATTAAAGTTTATAATAATTACCGTTCTGGAATAAGACCGATACTCATGTAACGATTCTATCCTTAAGTAGTGATCAGGTGATTGGAGTTTAAACTGTACTTGAGGAACCTTCTGTAATACGGGCCTAAGAGTCCCTATTAAAGGAGATATATTGTTATTATTGCAGCGTATCATATTGTATATCTTAAACAACGAGAAACAGAGCTATTTGTAAAAAACGCAAGCACCTTTGAATTTCATGGGCAATCACAATAATAAACTATTTCTTTAATTTAAAAAGCTGGAATTTCCCTTTTTAAAGACGTGGTTAAAAAGTTCTAGCACCCAGGACACGAAATTTCTCAAAAAAGTTGAATAAATTAGAATATAAGCTAAAAAGTACCACACAGGATTACAAACTTGGAGACTTTCTCCCCAAAAGAGGGAAAATTTGTGAATTCAGGCTTTTTAGGGACACATATTAGCATAAAATGATAGAATTGAATGTCAAACATAGATTTTTTTTTCCCATTGTATGGATTTATGTACTTCTTATCCTTTATTATATAGGTACCTCTTCTTATCGAAACTATAAATTTCATTGTATATTTCTATGAACAATTTACCTTTCTGCTGAATCTACAACAGCTGCATCCACATAGTAGGCATCCATTATTTATTTTAAACTACCTAAAAACTATAAAAATTAATAAAATAAGCTTTGCAATTTTAGTTGTTGATAACTAATTATAGTCGACATGTATTTTGATGCCTTCTAAAAATAGTCAGATTTAGGTTAACATTTCTAATATTAGGTGAAAAACGTCAATTACAGAATAGCAAAATGTCAATTTTTACTAAGTTGAATAACTAAACTAATTTTGGTCCTGTCAAACCAAAAATTAGTTTTAAAGTGAATTTCAGAATAGAAAACGTCGTTTGACAGGACTAAACTAAATTTAGGTGATTTTTAGTTTAGTTTAGAGAATTTTGTGACAAGAGAATCGGTACCAATGAAGGAGAAAATTGACGCCTAATCCTAGAATTAGGTACACATAATAACTTAGATCATAAACCAAGTAATAAAGACACGCACTTTATATTTATGAATAGGTACAGTCTAACCGCTATAATACCACAAAATATCTTAGTCTATTCCAACTTGAAATATGAAAAAAGGTCCAAAGAGATGAGTTTGGTGGATAGCGTAAAAAGGGTAACGGACGCGAAATGCCATCAATCCGCTATCTAAAATAAATAAATAGCAAATAAAGTCTTGGTAACACGGTCCGAGCTGCTAACCTGACTGTAGAAAGCTAGTACCATTGCTAACTCACTAGCTTGACTCGGCTTGGCCGGTCACATCATAATAAGAAATTGCTATGAAGATGGCGAGTAATCCCTGCTAGACTGGCCTTATAACGTATAATGGTGCATTGCGAGTCGCGAGGGAAAACTAAAATAAAATAGTTACTTGGATTCGAGCTACTGGCCGAATCGTACACGATAGTTATTCGCATAATGCCGTTACATGGTGCCAGTAACTGCACTGAAGTAACTCGCACGTTAGCTCGCATTGTGTAATCAGGCCTTTAGATGAAGAACCGACGCTGTCTACAGATTTTGCAAGAAATTGGAGAAAAATAACGTTGTAAGTATACAATATTAAAAAGCAAACCAATATTGAAATTGTAGCGAGCTCTTAAGAATCGTTTATAACAATCATTACTTTACAGTAGCAACTCTATTTCTGTGGTAGCAACCTTTATAAACATACTTTATTGTGTATTCATAAACAATCTACCCTCTTATAACCAAATTATTTTTCAATTTGTTAAGTGTATTCGACATCGATTATGGCGTCACCCATTAATAATCCAATTAAAATTGATGAAAGCTATTTCGAGTGTGCATTACTATGGTATGGTTTTACTATGGAATGGCTTAAAGAGTAAACGGAGTTCCAGAATCTTTAAAAGAGAGTCATTGAAATATCGAAAAGCTTCCCTTAAGCTAGTTTCTAGTTACTTTTATAAAAATAAAGCGATAAGTTAATGAAAAGATCAATATCAGTATTAATGTGCTTAATTTGGCCTTCTTAAACCAAGTAAAATAATTTCGCATTCCTGAGGCTTTTTTTTTTCTTTAATTAAAGAGCTTTTTCGCTAATGCGAATATGTCACTCTATAGGTACACAAAAAGTAACATTAATCAGCAAGGTAAAGTTATTAAAAGTATGGATTTGCAATAAAATTATAGTTAAATTATGTTTCAGATCTGTTTTTCAAGGCGAATTTAACCATATTTATGACAGGAGTTATTTTGTCTGACAAAGGATTAGATAAATTTATGTTGTGTGCACCAATTTGTCTCCTCAGCGATTGATTCCGGACACACCTCATTAAAATATGATATGTGTCTTCATCTTCATTACACACACTGCAAGAAGGTGATGGTACCTTACTCATTAAAAATGCAAATTTATTAAGGGGCATATATCCAGAACGAAGTCGCACTAATATGGTTAAATCCTCTCTGCTAAGAAAACATTTATCGATCCAGGGTACATACGAGGGCTGTGGTTGGAGTGTTCGGTACCAAATTCCTTTGTCTCTAGATCGAAGGTCAAAGTATTCTTTCCAGTTTGCTATACAAATCTTCTTAGGAGCTGGTATATAATCCAAATAATGTGGAACTGCTTGGAAGTCTGTGCCATCTGTACAAGCCTGTTTTGCTAAATAATCCGCCTTGTCATTTCCGTCTATGCCTATATGAGACGGTATCCACTGGATCATGACTTGTTTGTTCTGAGATATTAGTTTTAATATGGATTTTATTTCTGTATAGGCTATCGGTCTACTTCGAAAGGTCGAGGTGCATCGAGCCAGGTGTTGAATAGAACTCTTTGAATCTGTGTATATTACATATTTGTCATGATCTAAAGATTCAATGTATGACAAGGCTTCAGAAATAGCAGTCAGTTCTACAGACATGATAGATACATTGGAGGTTATTCTAAATTTCATAAAACATTCCGTTTGTTCGTCATAGAATGCGCTTCCTATATCATCCCCATCTTTAGAACCATCAGTATAGATCTTATAAAATTGTGAATATTTATTCATATATTCCAAAGTATCCTCTTTTAATTTAGAAATATTATAAGTATTTTTTGCTTCACTTATACAATCAATGTTAGTTTTTAAGACATTAGACAAATCAATATCTGCCATCCAAGTATCAAATGAAAACATTTCTAATTGTTTACGGGAACTAATAGGAAATTCTTTTAATTTACCATGAATTGTGACAAGCAGAGGAACTTTATTATTTCTTACATTACGTCTGTTGTAAATATTACTTAACTCTTCTAAAACGAATATTATTGTATTTGATTCAAAAGAATTTATTTTTAGCCAAAATTTACCTGCCAGAAACGATCTTCTGACTCCCAAAGGTGGCAAACTGAGTTCGCACTCCATGACATGGATCGGTGTAGTTCTAATAAACCCTCCAATGACTCGCATGCATTGATTTTGTACAACATCTAATTTATTTAAATACTTTTTGGCACTGGTATCATACAAAAAACTAGCGTAATCTAAGCGACTTCGAATGAGCGATATATACAAGCGCCGTAAATGTTTTTGGTGAACACCCCAACCAGATCCTGACAATACTTTAAAAATATTAAGAAATTTGTGGGTTTTCTCGACAATTTCATTTAAATGTTTCCCCCATCTTAAGGCACGATCCATCCACAATCCCAAATACTTAACATGGTCAACAATAGGTAAATTAGTGCCATTTACATTAATGTCAATTGGATGTCTTGAATATTTACGACCTTTGGAAAACAAACATAATTTACTTTTAGTAGGAGATATTTCAAGACCTAATTCTGTCAAGATAGATACAGTATTATCCAACGTAAATTGAACATCAGCTACGGCCTCATTAATTTTTTTGCTAGTTACATATATAACAATGTCATCCGCATATTGAGACACAGATACATTCTTATAGACCTGTTGACAAATTTTAAAAGTTGCTACATTAAATAGTAATGGTGATAACGGGTCTCCCTGAGCTAAACCAATTCCCGTGTTTCTATGCGCATTGAAACTGTCCCATTTAATTTGTAAAGACCTTTCCTTCAAAAAATTATTCAAATATGAACATATTTTGGCACCTACACCTAACTTATCTAGATTTATCAATAAATTATGAATGTCAACATTATTATATGCATTATTTATATCTATAAAGCAAGACAAGGTGAACAAGTTTGTAGCAAAACCATACTGTATTTTAGAAACAAGACTAGAAAGACTATCCAGACAGGAGCGTGTTTTCCTAAATCCCACCATATTGTCCGAAAATATACTGTTTTTTTCTAAATACCATTCTAAACGTTTATTAAGGATTGAGTGAAATGTCTTACATAGGCAAGATATCAAGGAAATTGGCCTCAATGAATCTAACGAGTCAGGATTCCGTCCAGGCTTCGAAATAGGGAATATACGGATGTCACGCCACTGTCTTGGAACAAATCCATTTTGTAAGAACATATTATATAAATTAATTAATATAATTAATATATTAATATAATATAACGCTTATATATATAATAATATATATATAAGCGTTAGGTGGTAAATTTTTCAACATTGAAAATGATATTCCGTCACAACCTGGAGCCGTATCTGATGCTTTTATATTTTTATTTAATTCATGTTGGGAGATACATTTTTCTAGATCAGAGTTATTGGATTTAAAATTTGGCTGCTCATTTGTGACATAATCAGGTGTTAGACTGTGTAATAAATTCATTACTTGATTTTCATTTACATAAGTATTGCGATTGTTGTGATAACCTTTATACCACTTCATTTTTCTCCACATATCGCTAGAAGATGTTGTACAATCGACGCATGAACAAAAGCTTTGCCATGATTCACTTTTAGCCTTTCTTATGTAGTTTTGAGCAATATTAATTTTAGACTGCAACACAGATAAGTTTTCAGGAGTTGAGTTGCTGCGAAACACAACTAGGGCGAGTCTACGTTCAGCTACTACTTTAGACAATGTTGGACTCCAGTATGCTTTTGGTTTAAAATTATTACTGGGATTTTTATTGATCTTTACCACTGGTATGTGCAACTCCGCAGCCTTGTTTAATGTATCCAGAAACTGGTCATATGCGTGTTGTAGATTGTCCGTAATATTGAAGTTATAAAACGCCTCTTCTAAAAATAGACGAAACTGCTGCCAATTAGCCTTCTTGAAGTTTCTTCTAGAATCAGGTTTCCTGTGAGGTGCACAGTTAGTTGAATTTTTTATGACAAGGTGGTCGCTTCCTAGGGTTTCATTGGTCACGGTCCAGTCGTATTTAATTGCAATATCTGTGGTTATAAGTGACAGATCAGGAGAAGATCGCTGTATAACCCCGTTCACTAACTTGATTCTAGTCGGAGCTCCATCATTCATCACTGAAAAATTGTAACACAACAGGGAATCAAATATTTGTTTGCCTCTTGCGTCATTTTTGTATGACCAGTTTTTGTGGTGACCGTTCAAATCTCCAAGCAGCATGGTTTTCTCATCCCACAGTGAAAATATATCATCCCAGTCTTGTTGACATGTGCGGACAGAAGGAGGACAGTATACGGATATAATATTACTCAATGACTCACAATTATAAATATTGAGATGTATGACTTCTAAGCCAGGATTTCGAGTCTGAATGTGGGAAACTTGGGCATTGATTGAGTAGTGAACTAATATTAAAACTCCTCCATAACTATCACATCTGTCTTTCCGGTAAACATTATACCCACTCACTCGCAAGTTGAAATCCGGCTCAAGCCAGGTCTCTGATAGTGCAGCAATATGTATCTTTTCTTGTGAAAGGAGGGCTTCCAATGGTTGTACCTTATTTTTTAAACTCTGACAGTTCCATTGAATAATATTAAATCTGTTCCTACAATTATTCGTCATCGCCATTGCTTGGTCTAGGTTTAAAAAAAGGCAAGTCAAAAATGTTGTTCAAAATCAGTTGTATAAGCCACTCAAATAATATTTGAGAACAAATTTTAATTTTATTGGATAACGATTTTTTTTTCTTGAAAATTCTGATCAAAAATCACTGCCTCCAATTTTCTTAACAACTGTTTAATTTTACCCAATTGATCTTCTTTTTTGTGTTCTTCACGTTGAGTGTCATCATCTTTTTTGCTAGTGTCACAATCTGAGTCCGAACACAAGCATTCCCAATCAAATGAAATATCATTGATCTTCTGTTTTTGTTGTTTACTCCTTGGTGTAGTTATATCTGTCTTTTTAGGGTTCCGAAGTCCTACAAGGAACCCTTATAGTTTCGTCATGTCCGTCCGTCTGTCCGTCTGTCCGTCTGTCCGTCTGTCCGTCTGTCCGTCTGTCCTAATCCTTTACCGCTTAATAACTTCTACAGTTATAAACATAAGTAAATGAAATTTTGACAAAAAATGGAATAGATATAGATCTCAATTTTCAAAGAATAAAAAAATCTTGATTACGTATTTTAGGGGTGGCGCCCATACATGTGAAATGGCGATGAAAATATTTTTTTCGCTGCACCCCCTCGTGTGGGGTATCGTTGAATAGGTCTACTAAAATGAAGGTAATGTTTCATACACAACTTTTTTATCAGGTATACCCTCTGCGAAATACAGTTCGCCAAAGTGGCTTGCAATGTGTCCCCCCCCCCTGCCATTTCTAAATTATGCAACGTAGAAACTTATAGTCTTCAACATCGATAGACCTTTATAAAAACTCTCTTTTAAAATTATTTCTAGTATTATGTGAATATAAATTTTTGAGTTATAGTGAGAAAACTGAAAAATACTTAAGACGTCCTAGTTCATAGGTCATTGACCTTAGAGAAAAATGATCGTAGAAAATAATGCTCCTTTAGTTACTTTCTATTTAAAAAAATCACAAAAAGAAACACACTTCTTAAATTTAGCTTCATCAATTTAGCACTAGGTGGCGCTGTTTGCAAAAACTAAAATAGCAATGATTAATATTCGATTTGATTCGTTTGTAAGAAGACCTACTTAAGGAACCCTATAATACTGAGCATGGCCCGACATGCTCTTGGCCGGTTTTTTTTTATTAGAAGACGTTGTGGGGACGATAGGGTCTGCTGTGCTCTTTATTTTTTCGTTCGTCTTTATATTGCGTACACAAACAGAGGAATATAATGGTGTTGTTTGCGAAGGAATTGGATTTCTATGTTCTTTCTCATATACATTTTGTGGTTCAGTGTATGTCACAAAAGTACCTGTAATCGGAACTTCTGTATCTGGGATTGGTGTCGAAGACGGAACGTACAACGTGAGAGCCTTTTTGTAAGTACAGTTGAACTGAGACATAATACTCCTGATTTTTCTTTCTTTTTCATACATTGGACAAACTTTACTAAGTGCCATATGGTCACCTTTGCAATTTACGCACGTATACGTAGTTGTTTCACAACATTCATGATTTTTACTGCATTTAGGGCAAACAACTTTCTTGTAGGGGCATATTCTTTTGAAATGGCCGAATTTCCAACAATTAGAGCATTGTGTTACGGGATAAACATATGGCTCCACATTTACTCTAATGCCATACATATAAATATATGCTGGCAATGAGGATCCTCTAAAACAAATTCTTATAGTCTCACTATCAGTCCATCCAGAACTATCCGTTTTTCTGCGGCTAAGACGTTTTATAGATATTATTTCTGCCGCACACGATAAACTTTCCATAATCTCCTTATCTTCACAATCAAGTTCTACATTTTTTATTATGCCATACGTTATTTCAACCTCCATAGTTTTTGAAATAGTCCATGTCTTCTCCTTGAATTCCGTGCAGTTAATTAATTTTTGTAAGTCTGAATCCTTCTCAAATTGTAACATCACTTTAAATGGATTAACGTATTTAATGCGTAATATATTGTTAATGTTGTTAGCTTTCAACAGTTTGGCTAATTTAAACTGTTTAGGTAAGGCTTCCTTGCAAGTTATTGACACTTCTATTTTCTCTTCTGCTACCTGTGTATCAAGATTACCTAAACTCCGATATCGTTTTCCTGATTTAGTGACTAAATTCCAGGTTTCGTCCTCATCATCTATCTCCCTCGTTCGTTTTTTCCTTGATGTTTTTAAATAATCACTATTTATTTGTCGGTCTTCACTGTTTCTCGCCATCTCGTCTAATTGTGTATTGTCTTCTCTTTCTTGCATATTCGACTCCATAATTGTGTTGATATTATTCCCTAATGAGCCGCAACTCGACATTGTTTACAACATAGCTCAAGGCCACCCAGGTAGTAGGCCGGCCGATATCGCCGACCCAAGCCCGAGCGGCGCGCGCGTCTCAAACAATAGTAAGCGAAAGATAATTCGATAAAATGTTATGCACGTCTACTTCACTTGTCGGACGAACACACACTGATTCCTGAGGCTTGATTTCACCAACAATAATTCTCTGGTTAAGTGACCGTAAACGGTCACCCACAATACTAATAACGGCCAAAATTTATATCCAATCTATCCACGATTTGCCCTACTAGAGATAAAAAATTGACATAAGCTCCATACAAAATATGTCAAACTATCTCTAGTAAGAAGGTAAATTGTGGATAGATAGGATATTAATTTTGGCCGTGAGTTTTTCGAGTAATCGGCTGATAAATCAGCGAATTAACGTTTATGAACCCGGCCTTAGTCATATAAATACGTTCCCAATAGTGTCACTATCAAACTGAAGTGATTCATGAGTCACGTAGCGTTACTGGCGGCTGCAAACTGTGTAACAACACAACACAACACAATGTGCTGTCTGGTGTCTGCCCCACATCGATAAGCGATGTCATCGACGATTGGCTTTTAACGACCGCAGGAGACGCAGAGGGATGCGCTTTACTTGCACCGATTCAAAGTTTCTGTACTAATCTTCTTAATATTATTAGCAACAGGCAGGTTTATGGAATTGAATTGGATAGAAGTGACCACAGTTTGACAGTAAGAACTAAACTAATGTTTGCTTATCACGGGCTAGGCGGGTATGTTTAATAATAATAATAATGTCCTGCAGGCCGAATTTTGGTCACGGCCGCCAATCTCAATGGAGATTAGCCATCTGCGCGGGATATATTATGGTGCACAAGTGTGTGCGCAAACACAGGTGCACTCTCTATTCCGTCACTCTCATAATCCGATGGGACGGCAATTCGACACGACCGGAGAGAGACCAGGCGCAGGATCGACGACTTTACGTGCTCTCCGAGGCACGAAGGGGTCTCGATGTGTAACGAAACGGTCACCCATCCACGGAGGGACCGCGGCTAGTGCAGCTTAACCTTGCAGATTGTACAATCCACACGCTTGCTACTTAGCCACGAGTTACTTTCCACAATTTAAATCGTAAGATTTTGCTTCGCATGCGTAAATGCGTTAAGAATAATAAAGTAATCCCCACTGATTTCTAAATTCCTTAAACCGTTATGCCCGGTTTTGTGCCCGGTTAATGGCAATAGGCTCGCCCCCTATTACATGGGACTTATGGCTAAAAGGGGGGTGTACTATACACCTCTGCCTACCCCTTCGGGGAAATACAGGCGTAATGTTATGTTATGTGTTATGTTAAACCGTTATGGATTTTAGAGCAAAAATAACGTAATCAATTTTTACGGTTCCGTATTTCCTTCAATGAACAATTATAGTTTCTTCTTGTCCGTCTGTGCTAATCGTTTTCTACAGTTATAAACGTGCGTGAAATTTTGCTCAAAAATAGTTTTGTTATAGATCTCAATTATAAATGAATAAAAAATTCGTCATAGTGTAATTAGGGGTTATACCCATACATGTGAAATGGGGATAAATTTTTTTCGCTGCAACCCTTCATGTTTGGTATCATTGAATAGGTATAATAAAATGTTGGTAATGGTTTGCAAATCACTTTTTTATCAGGTGTATTTGCGAAATATAGCCCGCCAAAGTGGCTTGCAATGTGTCCTCCTTCGGCCATTTATAAACTATGCAACGTAGAAACTTAAAACTGCAAAATACTTAATTTTATGGTATAAGCTAAACGAGCAATATATCCACCTGATGTTAAGCGGTTACCTTTGCCCATAACAACTGCAAAAACTTATATAGGCTGTTGCCTAAATGGTATTGCAAATCACGTTTCTCAAACTGAGACATGAAGATGGAAAGTCACATGTGATTGTAATTTCATGTGCACCCATACCCTTCGCAAGAATCAGATAAGAATCCTGACAAGAACCCTTACTAGGCACTGCAAGCTGAACAAACACCTTCACAGGATGGACCTCAGTGATACCACAGTTTGCAGGTTTTGTCGCGAAAAGGATGTTTTTTTTTTTTTTTTTTTTTTTTCGGATGGACTCTCGCAGGTGGGACCGAAGTACCATTTCTGCTTAACCGGGCTTAGTTGGCGGAGAGTCCCATGTGGTACTCCATTCGCCGAAAGTTTTTCCCTAATCCTGCACTTAAAAAAACTAAAGTCGCGGTTTCAATACCGCAAGCGGGCGTCCCCCAAGGGGGGGGCTCGAACCTCGCTGGGGCATTGCAGGGGGACCCCGCCGTTCCTATGTCCCCCTAGCAGCAGTTGCTGCATCGAATTTTTTCCTCGAAAGTGGCGGACTTTCGGTCTATCGGGTGACGCGCTAAACGCCGTTATGCGGCAAGCCTCGTCGGCGAGGCTAAGAACTACCTAAAACCTAAACAGTGGCTACGCAATAGCCTGCTCCTAGGAACTACTCTAGAGCATAGGGCCGGTCTCGCGTGACGAGATTATCTCCGGTTGCTACACCGTGAGGGCGTCCCCAGGGGGGAGCTCGGACCTCGACTCAGGGTGCAGCAGGGGGACCACGCCACCGGTCCCCCCAGCAGCCGCTGCTGCGTCGGAATGTGTTTCTGTTTCTCGAGAGTCGGACTCTCGGATTCTGTGTGAGTACGAAAAGGATGAGACGCCCATCCATATATATACGCGACCACGCAGAACGCGAGTGCACGCGCGAAGTAAACAAATAACCCAGAAGTGTTGTGCAAGCGCAACCGAGACAGTAGGAGCGAGACAAAACAATAAAAGTTGGTCACTGGCAAGTCACGAGTCGATCGTTGACATGCGGCGAAACAGTCGATTTATCCACAGACTACACAGGGATACTAGAGATTTATCTATTGTGTCCAGTATGCCTCATTAGCAAACCCTTGATGAATGTTGATTCCATCAAATTTTTTATCATTTATAATAATCATGTATGTAATAATATGGTTATGTTAGTATGTGTATATAATATAAAGTATTTGTAACACTTCACACGCACACACACACCCCATACACTCTTATATAATAATTATTGCTTTATTTCTTTTAGGTAGGTATAATAATCATTGGCTGCTATTGCTGGCTTGGCACCCGCTCATCATCACTTGAGGTTGACACTGAAAATCAGCGCGGTGTTGTGACTCACGTTACAACACAGTATCATGCTGAGTGTCGACCTCTTTGCCGCAGCTACGACATGCAAAGTAGGTATCATACATTGATAAAATGATTCAAGAAATGTACCTATTTAAGAATTTTTTTATGTGCACCTACCGCATGTCGTCTTGTTGTGGCAATAAATCATTTTTCTTTCTTCTTTCTTTCCTTCATATCCTATGCGAATGTGATGCAGTGCACCCATAGAGGAAATGAATATAGTATTCCGTGAGTGCACCACATCAGAAGCCAGCATCTTGGAGACCACGTCATCTCAACGCAGGAGATCAAATCCTCCTCCCCCAAGGTCATAGTCGACTTCATTATTGACTTGCAGCTTGGGGAAGTGCTGTAGTGCTGCAAGAGGCGTCACAATATATCTTATCAGGTCGCAGTGGCTTGGGGGCGTTCAAGACCCCTACCTCTTTCCTCAAAATAATAATACCCTTCGCACCGGAATACAGCAAGGAGCTGTCACTGTTTGGTGGCAAAAATAGGTACGGTGGTTGTACAATCTTTCTTTCTTTTTTTCTTTTCCAAAATAAAGGCGCTGTTAATGTCAAACTGTCACCACGGACGTGCGGTCGACCGCACTATCTCGGACGAGCTCTTCATAAGGAGCTCTACTACTACTAAGTTTTCTACCTTTGTTAGTTATTATAATTTTAATCGTAACACTTTTTTCATAGACTTTTCAAGACTAGCAAATGTGTTATGACTGTTTCATTTGAAAATATTACCCTGTATAAACATGGCAAACATATGTCATGGCAAACATATGTCTTGGCAGACATAAGTCTACTCTACGACTAATAAGATGATGGATATTTGTAATTAAGAAGAAAACAATCTGAAATGAATGAAATCTGATTTGAATTCCGACTCCCAGATTTAGACTCCGTTTTCGTAGTATTCGAAGCCTAAATCTTACAAATTAAATGAGACAAATCAATTATAAATATCCCTACAATTGAGTTATACAATACATAGATTCAAACACAAGATACAAGATACAAGATCATTTATTTGTTTTAAAACATGAGTATACACACACAGGGCATGCAAGATGGTAAAATTCATTATAAATATCAGTCATGTTTTGCCTTTACGGCGTACAAATTATAAACTATGCTAATTAACTATGTATTATTAACTTAACTAATAATATTAACTTAAACTAACTTTATTAACTTTTAATTTGAACATTATTAATTATTATTAAACTACTAATATGCATTATTAACTATTCTTTCTATATTACATATAAATCAATAAATTTATTTAAAATTGAAATAACATTCAAACATATAATTGAAAAAACTTACAGAAAAAAAAACACTACCAAATACACACATTATATTTACTACTATAAAGAATGTCAAATTAATAATTATAAAATGTTAGTCACAAAATAAAATAAAATAAAATATAATTGAATCTAGTTAATCAAACAAATTATTCGTAAAAAGTTGGAGTTACATTTTGTCAGTCAGAAATTCGTCAATGCTATAATAAACTTTCTGTAATAAGAATTTTTTTAATTTATTTCTAAGTTTTGCAATTGTACAATCCTTCCAACATTTTGGTAACTTATTAAAGATGATAGGAGCCATACAAAATATACTATTATGCAATAATGCAGTCTTGGAACTATGAATGCAAAGAGTGTCATCGCGCCTGTTTCTAATTACTTTATCTGATAATCGGGGAAATAGAGTTGGGTTTAATTTGACAAACATGATAGTCTCTAAAATGTACATGGATGGAAGGGTTAGTATTTTATATTTTTTAAAGTATGGTTCACAGCTGTCAGTAACTTGAAGTCCAAACATGGTTCTAATGCACCTCTTTTGGGCCTTAAAAATTAGTTCTTTATTTGTTGAGTTACCCCAAAAAATGACTCCGTATCTCAAGTTAGAGGATACTAAGCCATGATAAGCAGTTAGCAGTGCATTAACATTTATTATTGGGGCTAATTTATACAGTGCATATGTAGAATTACAAATTTTTTTGCTTAGGGCTTCTGTATGTGCTTTCCAGTTTAATTTACTATCTATTGTTACTCCAAGAAATTTGGCTGTGTCAACTTTACTTATGTGTATGTTACGATAGTGCACATTAACATTTGGAATGGTTGATCTTTGGGCAAAATGCATAATGTTAGTTTTTTCAAGATTTATCTTTAGATTATTGTTTTCCAACCACTTTATCATTGACACTATAGAATTATTAATGTCAGCTTCATATGTGTCTTTATTTTTACATGCGATTGTAATAGTACTATCATCGGCAAATAGTGTTATTGGGTGGTCGATGATTTTGGGTAAGTCATTAATGTACAATATAAACATGAGTGGGCCTAGGACACTACCTTGAGGTACACCAAATTTTACGATGCGTTCTGTTGATTTATAGATTTTTTCACGTTTTGTGCTTTTATTTATTGCTGATATTTCTGTAAACTGTCTTCTGTTGCTTATATAAGATTGAATGAGATTTGAGACATTGCCCCTAATGCCATATGCTTCTAGTTTCTCAATTAGTATATCGTGACGAACATAGTCGAAAGCTTGTGTCATGTCACAGAATATTGTACATACAGGTATATTTTTATCTACTTTTTGTATGACATTATGTAGAAAATCATATAACGCCAAGTTTATGGTTTTACCATTTCTGAACCCTTTTTGTTCATTAGCTAGTATATTGTGTTTTTCTAAGTAACTATACAATTGTTTATAAAGATATTTTTCAAATATTTTTGAGATTATACTAATAAGAGATATTGGCCTATAGAACTTCATTAGCTCCTTATTTTCCTTTTTAAATAATGGTCTAACTGTAGATATTTTAAGTAGTTCTGGGAAAGTACCAGTCTCTATGCAAAGATTTATTATATGACTTAAATGTGTAGATATTTCTCCCGCTACTGATTTTATAACTTTCGTTGATAGTCCATCGTATCCTACACTGTTTGTATTTTTTAAGGCTTTAATAATTTTAAACACTTCAACAGGCAAGCATGGGGTCAGAAAAAAAGAGTCTTTTCTTTTTTGTATCAATGAAGCAACGTTTTGCCCTGAACTTAATATTGGATTAATCTTGTCAATGAAGTAGTTATTGAATGAGTCTGCAATCTCCTTTGAATCAGTGATAATGTCATTATTTACTTGAATTTTGTTGATACAGTTTTTTGGAACGTTAAACTTAGAGTTATTTATTATTTTCCAAGTTGCTTTTGACTTATTATCTGAAGTACTTATTGTGTAGTTATTTTGTGCCCGCTGAGTGAGCTTTACAATTTTTTTAAGTAGTTTACTGTAATTTTTCAGTTTAATTTTATTAATTTGATTCGGTTTGAGTCTGTATTGCCATAAAAGATGTCTTTTCTTTTTACTACATCGTTTAATACCACGTGATATCCATTTCGGCTTTCTAATAGTATTAATTACAGTATTCTTTTCAGGAAAACATAATTTATAAAATAATGAAAACATGTCAAGGAAAGATTTATACGCTACGTTAGGATCATGTGTTTCATAGATATCAGAAAATGATAAATTCTTTAAGCAATTTTTTAAAATGTTCATGTTTTCATTACAGTAGTCACGTCTTGTTACATGCCAGTATTTAATGCTACATTTTTTTTGTATTGGTAACTTAATTAACTGTGCTGTGTGGTCTGACAGAGCAAATTCTAGTACTTCTACCTTACATACTTTATGAAAATTATGTGCAATATTATCAATACAAGTTTGAGTTTTCAAGCGTGTAGGTTGATTCAATGCTAATTTTAAATTATAATTTAATAAAATACACTCAAATTCAATAGTTTCAGGGTTTCTTTTTAAGACGTCAATATTAAAATCTCCTGCAATTATAATATTTTTATAGCATTTCTTAGTCAGCTCTGTCATGAGGATTTGTAATTTATCCATACAAACATTAAAGTTAGTTGATTTGGGAACTCTGTACACACATGCAAGGACACTCTTATATGTAGGTAGTTCACAGTATTAGATCTTGTTTTTCAGCCAATATTCGCTTAAACTTATCCTAAATCCCAAGTCGGAAACCATTCTTCTCGCTGCCTATCCGATGTCTGACAACACAACTTTTAGATAAAGACGTTTCTCGTGTTAGTTGTACAAGAATGTGCCACTAGTTATATCTTATTTGTACGAACTTAAGTATTTTATCTATTTTGCTTACATTCACGTTGTTTAATGCGGTACCATTTAGGCAACTGGCTTAGGTGGTATTGCAGTTGTTATGGGCAAAGGTAACCGCTTAGCATCAGGTGGGCCTTTAGCTCGTTTCGCCATCCTATACTATAAAAAAAAGAGAATACGTTTTATATATAAAACTAATTTCCACACTAGGATTTCTCATTGTTTGTGGGTTTAAGTCCTGTATTACAAAACGAAACTCAAACTTTGATCACAGTTTAAAACTAGATTTGAGCTAAGCTTTAATTTTGGCACATGCCTCAAGCATAGATTCATTAATCACAGATCAGCTTTATTCTAAAATGTTACCTACTTACGGTCAAAATTAATATCCAATCTATCCACGATTTGCCCTACTAGCGATAGGAATTTGACATAAGCTCCATACAAAATATGTTAAATTTCTATCTCTTGTTGGCTAAATCGTGGATAGATTGGATATTCATTTTGGCCATTAGTTGTAGATTCAAGCTTGAGTAGAGATTTGATCTGTTATCATGCAAGTGTAGTCGAGACAGCACCTGGACACAGATTTCCTTGCTATTTCAGTTTACATAATATTGTTGTTGAATTGAAGTTTATAATTTTATTACCATGGTGATATAAGAACGATGCTCAAGTAATGATTCTATGCTTAAGCAGTGATCAGGTGATTAAAGATCAAACTGTACTTAAGGAACGTTCTGTAATACGAACCTAAGTCTTATAAACATAACAGGAGTTTTTTTTCTGTAGGTAGTCCAAACCTACAGAAAGTATGCATACACCAGTGTATGTAAATTGCATACACTGTCAATACCATCTGCAAGAGATACCTGAAAGCCGTATTGATGGACGGCTACCCTGCATTTTGTGTATTATGTGATCATAATACTCAAAATTCAGGGCATGAACTGTAACGTAGTGATTATTTTCTCTGTGGCATGAACCTGCAACTGCAACCCTCAGCAAGGAAAGACATGGCCACACTGCGCAATTGGGTCTTCTAGTTAGAACAGCCTACAAAGAACGATTGTGAGCCCCATGTGAACCCCACACTGGCCAAAGAGTGGGGTAATTGTGTAACGCACTCACAATGCAATAGCACGCGATGGTTTCGATTCTCTTGTTTACCAACTAAACTTATTTTAATCTAATAATTTCTTAGGTTTTCGCGATCACTACACATTATAATAAAACAAAGTTTAACCGGATTTAATCGCGTATATTATTTAAATTGGTTTTCCTGACGTTTCGAAAGCTTTGCAGCATTTCATGGTCGCAGGTAGACTACGATGACAAGCGTCTTTACAGATACTTCAAAAAAAAAATGTAATCTACCGAACAATATTATTAATTAAAATCGTTTCGATGCACGCAGTAATGGCTCACAATATCATTATCTTAATCTATCGCTCTCTTTCACTAATAGTAGATACAACAAAGGGATCGCAACAATTTTAGTGCTGTCAAAATTGTATTTAACTTGTACCTAAAGGTAGCAGGTATGACGTCTTCAGCAAGAATGTGGATTATGATGTTGTTATCACTCACCTGAGCTTTTTGGCTTTTTAATACCGGCCGGTATAACCTTTACCCTCATTGTGTAATTTAATAAATAAATCGATATTCATGTTTTACATTTTTGCAGGAAAACCATGTTAGAACGGGAAGGTTACGAAATCAATTTAAAAAAGGTTTGGGGCGACCCATCAGTCCGCGATATTGTTTCCATAATTAAGTAGAATTTCTGATATAAACATGTTACATATTTATAGATTGAACAGCAAGTCAGTTTATCGTTTCTACATACGACATATTATGTGTTGTGAACATGTTGTGAACCATGGCTTCCTTATGTAAAAGGAGAAAAACAATAGCCTGAAAACTGCCACTATGGACACACAAAACAATTTCATATAATTTTTGTACTTTGGCAACACATTTTTAATAACCTAAATTCCAGGCTTTAAGGACTTGTATCCATGGCCGTTAAATAAATTTAAAAAAAAACCTAAATTCCTGCCTAAGCCGTGTAAATTGTTTGTAAATAGAGCAGCATATGTTTAGAAAAAATAAATGAAATAGCCGGCTAAAGAAAGACAAACCACTTTGGAAGTGTATCTATAAATACTCGTCTGTTTCGCCGAGTAAAATAACGCGGTCACTTTCAAGTCTCGCAACTTTGTGTGTAAAAGTAATATCTTTTTCTTTTGTGTGATGCGCTACTGTTTCTTTAGGCCGTTCATTGATACCATCGGCTAAAAGGCTTACGTTACCGACGGCTTGGAAGGACACAGAAAATTTCGCGGTCGCTTTCCGGGAAGGGAGTTATTTCGAGTAAAGAAATGTGTATTGGATGTTTTTGTAGACAGTATAAAATAATAAGAAAATAAATACTTATGTGTATTCGACACAGAAAAAAGACGTTTAGGATGGAAAGGTTTTGGATTGCGATTCAGCAGCAATAGCAGCATAGTAAAAAATAAAGACCAAGTGCTGCGAAAAGTCATAGTGAAGCCAACAAAACCTCCTTCGTGTACAAATCAGCGCTCATGCACACACATGCATCTGAAAGATATTTGTTTTTGGCTATGCTTACTGGACGATGCCGCGACATGTATTCTGAGAGCGGTGAGCACATGTGTGTGCGTGAGGGCTGGTTTTTATACGGAGGAGCCCGGTTTTGTTGGCTTAACTATATATAATTGTTCGCAGCACTTCGTCTTTATTTTTTAATATGTCTGTGTACATAACATAATATTTATAAGAGATTTATGCTTAACCCCTGCCGAAACACATATCTATCAACGAGAGACATAATGGAAATTTTATTGTCTCGAATTGATACGAGAGGATATTTTTTTTAAAGAAAACTGCGGACGTGTTCTTTTAGTTCCTAATCAATTAAATATAAAGGATGACGTATTGCCGCAGTATTTTGTAACTAGATTAACATCCAAAAAACCATTTTAACAAGGATGAAGAAATTTGACGACGATCTCTTTCATGACGCGAAGTAAACAACATTATTATGTGTGCGACCTCGGACCTGTGATTCACCAATTAACTGTCAAAAGAATTAATTTTAAGAGTAGCCCCACAGTTTTAAGTTGTTAACAAAAGTTGCCATGTTCAGGCCAAGTTATTCGGAACGAGATTTTGATAAATCAGCTTTCTTATCTGTTTTGACAAACAGTCATGTTACGTTCCCTAAAACAAACGAGAAATCGGTGCTAATTTATTTCTACGTATAAAACTAATTAGCCATACATAATATTAAGTTCGGAAACTGCGATATCACGTAAGGTTCCTATAGTTATGAATTATTAAACAGTGTAAGCCAATTCGGGGTGTTTAATAATGTAGGTAGCAGTGTCAAGTGGGTTCGTGGGACGCACTGAATTATGTAATAAACTCATTCCGCTAGTTTTATTCATGTCTCTAATGTAATGTATGGGAAAGTAGCCTGTGAGTACAAACTGAACTGAAGTGACTTTCTCGTGCATTTATATTACACAGGTTTTTCTGCATAATGTATAAAACACAGGGTATGATCTGGTTACTGTGATAAAATAAATATCTTTGGGACATTTTTACACAGCACCATCTAGTCCCAAACTAAGCAGAGCTTGTGCTATGGGTACTAGGCAATGGATATAATAATTATATACTTTTTTTTTGTAAATACATACTTATAATACATAAGAACCACCCAGACCACCGCAAACTTTTATGTTCATCGCACAAATATTTGTGTTCTGTGGGAATCGAACCCACGACCTCGTGATCAGCAGTCCGACCCTCGAACCATTAAACCACAGACGTCGTCAAAATAGACATAATAATATAAAAAAGTGTGCGGTCAGGGGACGTCACGAACGATCCATAAAATTCATATTTTTTGACCGGTTCATTATAATGCTAAATTTCGCAACTATAATACAAGCTTAGATGGCAGCAATGAAATTCTTTTACCATAAAATGTCATTGGATGACAGGAAACATCATGCGTCGGACTGAGACACCACAGGACCCATGGCCAACCCCCCAGTAAAAAGTCTTTTGTGTTTTATAGTTTGCGGTAACTTGGACGTTACCCAACAGATGGCGCTTAAAGGTGAGGTCAGCTGACAACTATGTCCGTATACTCAATGTATAGGTATAACGCAAATCTTAGCGTGACGTGACGCTACATTTTCTCCCGAATCACACTTGCCGCCAGTCCACATAAGGAACTTCGTGCCATGTGCCAGTCGGTGGCGCGTTTATGTCTTTTGTGCGCAAGACAAACGTAACCCTGGGTGACGTGGGACGTGGGACTAAGATAATACAGTGCAGCATTACTTTACACGTTATACAATACCATCCACATCGTATGTGGTGCGTGGTCTGGCTTCAATATGGTTGAATTGAACAGATCAGCTGACTTGAAATGATGAGTTTAGAAAATCATATTTTTTCTTGTTTTATTATCATTAGATATCGATACCCATCACGTCTGTGAAGTTTCGACTACTAATTTGATTTAATAATAAGTGTGGTTGTATGGAGACCAATTCGCACTTGGCTGGTTTTTTGTACCCACAAGGAAACCCAGAGTAGTCAATTTGGGCGCAGAGTAGTCTATTTTAACAAATAGTAAGTGCGTTTTTACTCAGAACAATTCGCACTTGACTGGTTTTTTGTACCCACAAGGAGATACAGAGTAGTATATTTAGACCCAGAGTAGTCTATTTAAACAAGTAATAAGTGTGTTTGTTCGGAGACCAATTCGCACTTGGCTGGTTTTTTTGTACTCACAAGGAGACCCTGAGTAGTCTATTTTTATCTGCCATGAAAGTAAGTTAGATACAAGAGAAGAAGATCAGTCAAAATCCAGGAAGGATACATAACAGTATGGAAATATATTCGCAGCTATTATTCATTAAATGATTTATTTATGGAGGATGAAATTAATTCACGGTATTCCTGAACGTTTATCTGTTACATACACATACATACATGAATATATGTTATATGTATAGATGAATCATACTATTTCGCAAGAAAACCTTTATAACAGTGATGATTCAACATTTCTATAGAAAGCTAGAGTAGTAATATACAGTATGGTTTATATTTATCTGGGCTATTATGGAAAATTCCAAAGGAACTACAGAAAACATTATTTAGGGAGATTTGTTTCTATTAGCATAATAATGTTTTGAGACCAAGCACGAACTTTTTACAAAAATAATAATTAGCCCATATTTGTTTGTTTAACTAATCGAAGCAATATCATGTAGATAAAGTACAATTTTATTCGCTCTATCGAAAAAAAAACTGAACACCAAAAGTTAGTCACAAATGATAACTTTTTGTACAAAGTGATCTGGAACCAAGGAAACAATTTTAATAATGTTATCATGGAACGAAATTTTGTATGACGTCACCCAAAGACGTGTTCAAAGTGGAAGTTAAATTCGATACCACAACCAGAGTTTATAGTAGTTTAGCGGCTAAAGCACTGGTGTACTTATGCAGAAGTCACGGGTTCGAATCCTACTCGTGAGCGAATTTATATCTTTAAATTTTATAGGTATGTTTTGTGATGATTGTTACTACCAATAAATAACTATGAATCGTATATATGTATTCAATTCAATTTATTCAGAAACAATTTTTACATTGTGTTTGAAACATAATCACTTCAGTTACTTAATTCAATAAATCAAAATAAGTAGTAGTAGAACTCCTTTGTGAAAGAGCTCGTCCGGGGAAGTACTACCACCGTATCTACTTCTCCGCCAAATAGTGATGCTTGCATTGCTGTGTTTCGGTCTGAAGGGTGCCGGTGAAATTGCAATCACATGAGACTTTCCAAATTCATGTCTCAGTTTGGCGAACCGACTTGCGGTACTATTTAGGTAACAGCCTAGGTGGTATTAAAGTTGTTATGGGCAAAGGTAACCGCTTAACATCAGGTGGGCCTTTAGCTCGTTTCGCCATCCTATAATATAAAATAAAATAAAAATACACATACACATCATGATCATTCATAATTAATAACAATTATTTTATTATGTCACAGTAATAAAATCAATGTCTAGTAGCTACACCATAGAAAGTTTAATAAGAAGTTAATAAACATAATAATAATGAAAAATAATGTATAAACAGTACACACACTGTACATAGCTTCTGATTATGATTATCGTTGAACGTTGCTATTTATTCATGAGATAATTCGGGGAAAACACGTTATGAACTCAGGGATGTTATCATTGCTAAATAGAGTACCTACATTATTTGTTTTTAACAAGTTGTTTTTTTCCTGTTTCCTCGTCCACCTTACGAGAAGAGCAAATCATTGTAAATTAACAACTGCAAACTAAAACAGTAAACCTAAAGATCACAGCGTTTGAATTAATAACGCATTAAAATTATTTTTATATAAATAAAACAGCAAGCAATGGGATCACAGGTTTTGAATTCAGGATGGATACCAATAATATTACCTACAACGTTTTCAATAACTCGTTTCTTGTTTATCAGTTTGGCAATCGATTTAAAACTAATTTTTCGATGAGCTAGACACTTGAAACTTTAAACATAGCTTGCATTTTTGTAAAATAAGTAAAAAACAAATAACTATTTTTGTTTATTATTATTTTCCATGATTATTATTATGTGTGTAATTTGCCTAACTTGCCAATATGTACAGAGTAACAGAGTGACTTCATTTTTCTATCCACTAGGTATTTTAGGCCAAATAAATATGGACTTTTGGGTCGTGGTTGATGCGACCACGGAATAAAGAAAAAAAGTGGAAGTGCCTTTACAATTACAGTACATGAAAAAGTGTCGCCAAAGTCACATATTTACTTATTAAATAGTACATTATAATATAAAATATGATAATAACTTATTAGGTTTTCGCGATCACTACACATTATAATAAAACAAAGTTTAACCGGATTAAATCGCGTATATTATTTAAATTGGTTTCCCTGACGTTTCGAAAGCTTTGCAGCAT
The DNA here is from genome assembly GCA_949699075.1 of Asteroscopus sphinx. Taxonomy (NCBI): domain Eukaryota; kingdom Metazoa; phylum Arthropoda; class Insecta; order Lepidoptera; family Noctuidae; genus Asteroscopus; species Asteroscopus sphinx. The sequence goes on from OX453001.1 coordinate 14,504,543, forward strand.
TTCGTGGTCGCAGGTAGACTAAGATAACAAGCGTCTTTACAAATATTTCTAAAAATATATTTTAATCTACCGTACAATATTATTAATTAAAATCGAGTCAAAAAAATAAAAAATAAAAATCCAGTCCCAAACAGCACGCAACACTGTAAAAGATAATGATATTGTGAGTGATTACTGCGTGCATCGAAACGATTTTAATTAATAATATTGTACGGTAGATTAAAATTTTTTTTTTTTTAGAAATATTTGTAATGACGCTTGTCATCTTAGTCTACCTGCGACCACGAAATGCTGCTGCTTTCGAAACGTCAGGGAAACCAATTTAAATAATACACGCGATTTAATCCGGTTAAACTTTGTTTTATTACAAAATATGATGTTAAAGTATTAAGTGTTAATTCCGCAAAATAAGTAGGTCATCAAGCTTGAATGCAACATGCTCGGCCCATCCACGCCACGCCTCGCCGGTGTGAAACAACCTTTAGTGTCGTTTTTGTGTTGCCATCCGCCAATAAAATATATCTACTAACTTTAATTAATTTATGCTATTCTTTTAAATGGAGGGGTCTAAAATATATTTTTCAGTTGTTCCAAGATTTCTATTTTTGTCAATTTTAAACCAGAGTAGTTTGTGCTGGTGCTTGTTAGAATGATCTCGTAATAAAAACCAACGTCCATCCAAAAAGCGGAAATTTTTGAAAATTTATGAATATGTTTGGATATTTGTTAATTGATTTCGATATGGACTGTAAACCAGATTAAAATGAAGGTAATTTTTATCTCGGGGAGATAAACAGTTCCGGAGGGATGCGCGATATAGTCTATCTGCGATAAATCGAATTATACGCGGGCGAAACCGCAAGCAAAGTCATATCAAAGACAGTATGTAAGCCCTACATAAAAGGAGTAGTCCGTTGTATTTTTGTCTAGCAAATGAACATAAAATTACGCTGAATGTGTAAGAAACGATAAAAGTGCAGAGCTATCGTGGCACGTATCATTTTTGTCGACTTTATGTACTATTCTACGGGAGCACTATGTTGAACAAAGTGCTGATTCAAGTTGCGTCTGCATCGTTTGAAGCTATCTAAGGCAATAAGAAATTGAATCTTTGCGTCAGAGTATTGTTTGTATATTTACCTTGCTATGAAAGAACTTTGCTACGGCAAAAAAGTCGTAGTAAAGTAAAAGCATTGTTTACGTGCTACGAAAGATCATTGCTACGACTTTTCATGTAAAACATGAAAAGAAACTACTCATGAAACTTTTCATGTTTGTTTGTGTACTTTTCAATACTTGTGTGATAAACATGAGTGTTTGTGTTGGTCTGGTTGTTTCTTATGTATTATAAGTATGTATTAACAAAAAAAAAGGATATAAGTATTATATCCATTGTCTAGACCCATACCACAAGCTCTGCTTAGTTTGATGTGTAAAAATATCCCAAAAATATTTATTATTTATTATTATTTATGTCTTCGAAAATTACTACGCAATAAAATACCAAAACTGTTAATAGTTTCAAATTAACAACATTACATGACGTGAATTCACCGAATGTTGTGAACAGCGGTGTAAATGATGTGCATAAAATTTACTTTTGTGTTCGTTGAAGCGTGTTCCCTCAAATTCAAATTTACTTTTGTGTTCGTTGAAACTTGTTCCCTCAAATTCAAATTTACTTTTGTGTTCGTTGAAACTTGTTCCCTCAAATTCAAATTTACTTTTGTGTTCGTTGAAACTTGTTCCCTCAAATTCAAATTCATTTTATTTTATTTCGAATAAGCATTTACATGCACTTTCAAAACGTTAAGAATCTAGTTGCACGGTTCCAAGATGTTGGTCCTATGGAGCTGGCAAGAAACTCCATGGATATATTTTTTCATGTAATAATGGTACAATGCTTTTTCATGATTTGGAAAGAATTGTGTGAGAACAATGTAGGTTAATGACTGAGACAAATTCACTGAAGTAAACTAATTAATCATGATATTATGTTTAGGCTTAACCTTAACAAGATACCGGAACCCATTGATTTGACACTGTGCCATTAATGGCTATATATATACATATATCATATTGTGTTATAGGATTTTCGCATACAGATAAATCAAAACAATTTATTTTATCCCATTATTGCAGTTTATCGATTAACGGTGGTTAGTTTGGCACACCACATGTTGTGACCATATACGTTTTACACAGCTATACAAAGTGGTCACCATCATCATCATCATTTCAGCCGAAAGACGTCCACTCCTGGACATAGGCCTCCCCCAAGCATCGCCACAACGTCCGGTCCTGCGCTTTCCGCATCCAGCAGATTCCCGCGACCTTCACCAGGTCGTCGGTCCACCTTGTGGGGGGCCTACCCACGCTGCGCCTTCCAGTACCCGGTCGCCACTCCAGAACTTTACTGCCCCATCGGCCATCCGTTATGCGAGCAATGTGCCCCGCCCACTGCCACCAATTCTTCGGGCTGTGTCGGTTACTTTCCTTCTCCTGTGAATCTCCTCATTTCTGATTCGATCACGCAGGATCACTCCAAGCATAGCCCTCTCCATTGGCCTTTGAGTGACTTTCAGCCTTCTTATTAGGCCCATTGTGAGCGACCACGTTTCAGTGCCATAAGTAATTACAGACAACACACACTGGTCAAAGACTTTTGTCTTGAGACACTGCCTTATTTTGGACGAGAAGATACAACGTGGTACTTGAAATATATTGTTTAATTTAATTAGTTCTATGAATTCAATATGAACCGTTTGGGAACAGGTCATGAATTTATGATTTATATCGGAATCAATTACTGTGTTGCGCGATGCAAGCAATGATAAACCTCTAGTGAATTGTGTTTGTTACAGAAATAATTAAATTATACTCGCCAAATTGTTTATTCTGGGAACGAAAAATTTAGATTATATACCTATTTATACCAGGCCCCTCAGAAAGTATTGCGAAAAAAAGTTTTTATATATGGGAGACTGGCCAGTTATAATGTTTTTCGAAAATATGATTATTTATAAGTAAAAATAAGTAAGTTCCAATTTCAAAATTTCCCTCCACATTTTTTGCGAGTTAATTCAAAGTATTGTGTCTCACTGAAATATGGATCTGCGCCGGGAACATTTTAGAGCTATGATTTTATACGATTTCAAGTGTCGCCTGAAACCGGATGAATCGTACGATAGACTTCAAATGGCATTCATGGATGAAGGCCCTTCCAAGGCAACCGTGTATCGTTGGTATAACGAATTCAAGCGCGGTCGACCAACTTTGGGGGATGACGAAAGAAGCGGTCGCCCTTTGACGGCTGTTACCGAAGAAAACGTGCTAGCAGTGAAAAATTTAATCCAAGACAATAGGCGAATTACATATCAGGAGATTCAACACATATTGAAGATTGGATCGGGAAGCGTTCGGGAAGAGCACCGATGCTCAGAAGCAGGCCCGGGTGGAATGGTGCCGTGATATGCTTAACAAATTTGAAGCAGGCTCGTCTCGGCGTGTTTACGACATCGTTACAGGTGATGAGTCCTGGATTTATCAATACGACCCAGAAACCAAGCGCCAGTCGACTGTTTGGGTGTTTCAAAATGAGCCAACGCCTACCAAAGTGAAGCGATCTAGAAGCGGGGGTAAGATTTTGATCGCTAGCTTTTTTAATTTGACTGGCCACTTGGTATCAATTCCCTTACGGGATCAAAGAAGCATTAATGCCGAATGGTATACTACCAAATGTTTGCCAGAAGTTTTCTCTGTTATAAGCAACAAGCGACCAAACACAGGGCTCCGCGGGCTACTGCTCCACCACGACAATGCACCTGCGCACACCGCACTCAAAACGAGGGACTTCCTGGACAGCACGCCAGTCAAACTCCTGGGTCACCCTCCATACAGCCCTGATCTAGCACCGTGTGACTTCTTTTTATTCCCAAAAATAAAAAATCAGCTCAAAGGGATACAATTTTCGTCGCCGGAAGATGCGCTGGCTGCGTTCGAGCAGGCTGTAAACGAGGTGTCTGCGGCGGACTGGAAAAAGTGTTTTGAAAACTGGTTTAGGCGCATGAATCTTTGTATAGAGGCTGGTGGAAAGTACTTTGAAAAGATTTGATAAAAATATATGTACGTATAGAACAATTTTTTTTAGTTTCGCAAAACTTTCTGAGTGTCCCACGTAATATAATGAATTAGTAGTGTCATTTATTTTTATTTATACCATGTAAAACAAGAAGATATTTTCACTTCTTCGAGTAAAATGGTAATAAATTTTATAATTAAATTAAATCACATCACACTAATATAATAAATGCGAAGGTTTGATTTATGAAAAAAAAACACAATTAAATTGAGAACCTCCTCCTTTTTTTGAAGTGACCAATCTGGAAGTTCAAATAAAAAAAGATTTTACCCCAATAAGAAACAGGCGTGATACTTGTGATCTTATGTATCTTTATATATAATTCTTCTGTGCGTGTGTATGCTGTGACTGAACTCCTAAATGGCTGGACCGATTTGGATGTTTTTTTTGTGTGTGGTTTAGATTCACAATTGGACCCGGTAGGTGGCTCTGCTTTTCCGGGCAGGACGACGTCTAGTACAATATAAAACCTTTTGCATGTGAACTGCACCTACAAAAAATTAGAAATTTGCAGGTTCACACGTATTCACGTTTGAGAACTTGTTTGCTTTGAAAACACTCAGCCATACATATGACTTGCAAATAAGTTGGATGCTGCATTTTATAGGAACACTACAGCTATTTTTTTTAAAGTACGAATAGGTTTTTTGTAAATTGAATGATGAGTTAGATACACAGGTCCAACCTGTTTATAGGATCCTTGTTGACTACTAAATAAATAAAAATAATAATTATAGTATTTTAAAAGCATTTTTTTTGTTCAAACTAGATTTTACCTTACGAGGTACTTCTCAATTTCCCTTCGAAGCCCTTCTTCGCTCTATGATTTTCACGTAGGTACATCGTTTATATTCAAAGTAAGCAGGTATTTTAATTCGTACCCTTTTCAGAGTGGCTGTGAGCTCACTGTCACTTCTGCGTGATTTTGTTGAACGTATTATCGAGAAAATTGGAATGCCCAAACTCTATTTAAGACGATTTAATTTTATGTAACGACTTGAAAATGTTACGTGTGCGAAATCGAGATAGAATAAATATCTTTTTGGCTTCTGAATACCTGCGGTATGCGAAATATTTATTTGAATATGTACACATTTTGGAAACGTGGTTGGCGAGTATTTATAGCTGACCATTTGAAATTTGAGCTGCAGTGTATTAAATTATTTACGGTGCGCCGAATGCTAAAATATGTATTATAACCAATATCTATTTATTTTAACCACACACTTGTAACTACACTGCAGATATTTTAATTAAGTAGAGGTAGCTATTATTGTTTATATTTTTAGTGTGTGATATGATTACAAGCAACAAATAGTTGTGTTGTGCCACGGATTGTAAAGAATGTGCAGGTGCTAGTTTATGTAGCTTTTTCAATACCTACGAAAATTGAAAAATGCAAAATGAAAACCTGCACTTTATGACTTTATTTTTCAGACTTGCAATTTAGCAAAAAAATACATCCCTAACATGTATGTGCACGTTTTAATTTAGCATATTCGCGAAATAAGACATTGTTCGTCGTTTGAATGGAAGAATAGAGTTGAGCTTTCCGCTTGTATTACCTCGCCGACCAAATATCGTACGCGAACTCATAATAATACACAGCTCAGTACTCTGTGTTTGTTTGTGTATTGCTATGCGGTCTCATACGTTCGTAACGTCGACATAACTTCTAGCTAATTCTTTGATGGAATTTCTGACTAACTCGTTATTTATGCGTTCACGCTAGGTCAAACCAATTTTGTTATAATTTAAGAAAATAATAATATCGATCTATAAAGCAATACCCACGCTGCGCCTTCCAGTAAGCCCCCCACAAGGTGAACCGACGACCTGGTGAAGGTCGCGGGAATTCGCTGGATGCGGAAGGCATTGGATCGGTCGTTGTGGCAATGCTTGGGGGAGGCCTATGTCCAGCAGTGGACGTCTTTCGGCTGAAATGATGATGATGATGATGATAAAGCAATAAATTGTTCAATAACTTGATCATTCATTTTCATATTATTATATCAATGGTGTAGAGCATAGTTTAACAATATAAAGTAAAACTGTGGTGTAGAGTGTAGAAGGCAAATGTGCAAAAATACAAAAAAAATGTCTGGACATTTTAATTCCAATTGCATGCTTATTGCATTGTATTGTATTGTATTTATTGATAACAATTGTTACAAGTCATTTTTTTTTTCATTTTTTTTTTCTCATTAGTTACATTTACAATTACTGAATACTCAATTCTTTATTGCTAATTGAAAGTTACAAACATAATTTTTTGTACATTTGCCTTTTACATCATCGATATAAGGTGTCCCATTTCTAGCCGAGGTAAGGGGTGAATGTACTCATAATAAAGAACATGTTTTACTATAACTCGTAAATGTTTCTTACTATTATAACTGTACATAAATTAATACAAAATCAGACACAGTCCAATATAGTACGCACAATGGCATGGGCGTCGCCAGGGGGGCAGGGGGCAGCCCCTTCCCCCTAGAAACTCGAACCTAGAAGATTTTAGTAACAAAGTAGTATTCACAAAACACCCAAGAAGATTGTTATAAATTATGTCCCTGTACTATTTCTAATTTTTTTATTTTGACAACAAATATAAGTATTTAACTTAAAATATAATATAAAAACTTAATTTAATTGAATAATAATGTATTTTTAAAATTATTTATGTTATTCTAATTACCTATTTGATGTTCTTGTTAGTATTAATTTAAAATAAAAGACTGTACTTAACTAACTAACTTATAACTATGGGTGAATTTGCCCGAAATACCAGGCCCCTCAGAAAGTATTGCGAAAAAAAGTTTTTATATATGGGAGACTGGCCAGTTATAATGTTTTTCGAAAATATGATTATTTATAAGTAAAAATAAGTAAGATCCAATTTCAAAATTTCCCTCCATATTTTTTGCGAGTTAATTCAAAGTATTGTGTCTCACTGAAATATGGATCTGCGCCGGGAACATTTTAGAGCTATGATTTTATACGATTTCAAGTGTCGCCTGAAACCGGATGAATCGTACGATAGACTTCAAATGGCATTCATGGATGAAGGCCCTTCCAAGGCAACCGTGTATCGTTGGTATAACGAATTCAAGCGCGGTCGACCAACTTTGGGGGATGACGAAAGAAGCGGTCGCCCTTTGACGGCTGTTACCGAAGAAAACGTGCTAGCAGTGAAAAATTTAATCCAAGACAATAGGCGAATTACATATCAGGAGATTCAACACATATTGAAGATTGGATCGGGAAGCGTTCGGGAAGAGCACCGATGCTCAGAAGCAGGCCCGGGTGGAATGGTGCCGTGATATGCTTAACAAATTTGAAGCAGGCTCGTCTCGGCGTGTTTACGACATCGTTACAGGTGATGAGTACTGGATTTATCAATACGACCCAGAAACCAAGCGCCAGTCGACTGTTTGGGTGTTTCAAAATGAGCCAACGCCTACCAAAGTGAAGCGATCTAGAAGCGGGGGTAAGATTTTGATCGCTAGCTTTTTTAATTTGACTGGCCACTTGGTATCAATTCCCTTACGGGATCAAAGAAGCATTAATGCCGAATGGTATACTACCAAATGTTTGCCAGAAGTTTTCTCTGTTATAAGCAACAAGCGACCAAACACAGGGCTCCGCGGGCTACTGCTCCACCACGACAATGCACCTGCGCACACCGCACTCAAAACGAGGGACTTCCTGGACAGCACGCCAGTCAAACTCCTGGGTCACCCTCCTTACAGCCCTGATCTAGCACCGTGTGACTTCTTTTTATTCCCAAAAATAAAAAATCAGCTCAAAGGGATACAATTTTCGTCGCCGGAAGATGCGCTGGCTGCGTTCGAGCAGGCTGTAAACGAGGTGTCTGCGGCGGACTGGAAAAAGTGTTTTGAAAACTAGTTTAGGCGCATGAATCTTTGTATAGAGGCTGGTGGAAAGTACTTTGAAAAGATTTGATAAAAATATATGTACGTATAGAACAATTTTTTTTAGTTTCGCAAAACTTTCTGAGTGTCCCACGTAAAATGTTTATTTTAATTTTTTTTATAACAAAGATATTTTTTTCACGTCTTAAACGATTAAAACTTTACAAATAGTAGGTATATAGGTATTTTACCTACAATGCATATCCTATATCTATCATCTTGCCTCCTCTGGCCTATTGGCTGGCGACGCCCTTGACTATGGTATAAAATGTTTTCTTAACCTAAAGCATTTATCCTATACGTGTTATTTCAATAACACGTTATATGGGGTATTCCCGCGACCTTCACCAGGTCTTCGTTCCACCTTGTGGGGGGCCTACCCACGCTGCGCCTTCCAGTTCGCGGTCGCCACTCCAGAACTTTACTGCCCCATCGGCCATCCGTTCTGCGAGCAATGTGCCCCGCCCACTGCCACTTAAGTTTGGCAATTCTTCGGGCTATGTCGGTTACTTTCATTCTCCTGCGAATCTCCACATTTCTGATTCGATCACGCAGGGACACTCCGAGCATAGCCTTCTCCATTGCCCTTTGAGTGACTTTGAGCCTTCTTATCAGGCCCATTGTGAGCGACCACGTTTCAGTACCGTAAGTAATTACTGGCAACACACACTGGTCAAAGACTTTCGTCTTGAGACACTGCGGTATTTTGGACGAGAAGATATTGCGTAGCTTCCCGAACGCTGCCCAACCGAGTCGGACCTCTTTCTCGAAGTTGGACTTAACTAGCTGGACAGTTTGTCCTAGGTATACAGGTGTATGACTCGTGGACCCACCAATTTGACCCACCAGTGGTACAAAATATTAACATAATCGTCAACAACTTCGAGTGTAGATTCTCCGATGTTTACGGGAATGGGTGCTATATGGGAATTCGACATAACCTTTGTCTTGTCCATATTCATTTAATTATTTTTATATTTTCTTTTTTGTGTTCACATAAATCAACAAAATGTAGAGAACACCATTTTTTAGCGATATCAGTGTTTATCCTAAAGTAAAAGTTGTTTACATTGATGAGTACAATGACCCCTTAAGAGGTTTTCCGTTATTTCAATAACACGTTGTACCTATAACTTTTTTAAATATTGTTGATTAAGGCTAGGTATAGGGGTAGGTATTGTTGTTGGTTGTTGGTCAGTGATAGCCTAGTGGTTTAACGCTTGCCTTCCATGCAGGAGGGTGTGAGTTCGATCCCGGCCCGCACCTCTGACTTTTCGAATTCATGTGCGGATTTATATTCGATTATCACTTGCTTTAACGGTGAAGGAAAACATCGTGAGGAAACCTGCACACCTGAGAGTGCTCCATACAGTTCTCAATGGAGTGTGTAGTCCGCCAACCCGCACTAGGCCAGCGTGGTGGACTAAGGCCTTAGCCTCCTCGTACTGAGAAGAGGCCCGTGCCCAGCAGTGGGACAGTAATGGGCTGGTTATGTAATGTTATGTTAAGGCTAGGTAAAAAATAAATTCAGGGTTGCTCCAATGGTAAAAAATATTTGTTATGATGAGTAATACATCTCCTCTAAAAAAGACCTTAGCTAATAATGTAACCGTTATATAGCTGATAACTAGATGAAAAGCTGTTAACTAAGTGAAAAACTATTTGTTCCGCTAAAGAGCCCATATGCAGAGCTATTTCCATCCATTCCATCAATCATTTTGACTTTAAACCGTTGAGTAAGATCACGAACTATAACTATGTGCGGCTCTAAAAGAGTGTATTTCAGACTCGTTAATCTGAAGAGTAGTAGCGCTTTTCGTAAACATTTATATTTCATTCATACCACTCGTATATCGAGCTAACATACTCCTTTGATTCAGTACGCCTATAAAAACTTGTATATAAAAAAGTTGCAAACGTAATTTATGGTTTGTTTATTTATAATACTTTCGCTATTCTTATCTGAACGAAAGATCATATTATAACTCGTAGGTAATTTATTATTCAAGCTTTCGAGTCTATTCATTGTTGTGTTCAAGAAAAAAAATGTATGTTTGATTGACATTATTTTTACGTTGTTTGATGTATGGTTGCAGTTCTTGAAGGATTCATAAATGTTATTATTTATTTATTTTAGAACCACAGCGAACATAGGTACATACAATTAGTTTTGAATAAATATGATACATTTTTGGCTTCGTATTTAAAGCAAAATAAAGAGTTACAATACTTAGTTACTGTTTTTTTCGTTGATGATGAAAGCACCTGGTGCCCGAACTGACAAGTATCCTATCACCTTATCTCAGGCACCAGTGAGCCCACCCCCACACAGCAAGTTATATCTACATAAGCCACATAACAGATTGAAAATATTTTTGTTAGAAAAAGGGTTTTATTCTGTCACGGATTTCTTAAAAATGGGTAAACAATTTGTGACTTTTTAAATTATATTATCAACAATTGAGATTTAAATTATACCGTAGACATGTAATTAGACATAATATGATATGACATGAATTATTATAAAATGGATGTAGATAACCTAATGTTAAAAATGAATTGTTGGATTTGAAAATGTATGTAGGTATACCTAGTGCTGTGTTAGACTACCCAACAATGTTTGCATGCCCTATTTTGTACCAATACAATATATTTTGTACCAATACAATATATTTTGTACCAATACAATATATTTTGTACCAATACAATATATTTTTTTACCATCTATGTAACAATATTCACGCAAATAAAGAATTGAATTGAATTGAAAACCATTAACATATTTTTTGCTAACAATAAGAAGTAAACATAAACAAAGACAATAATAAAAGACACCACAGCTGTCATTTGTAGTTTGATAGTATCACAGATTAATAATATGTATGATTAATTAATTATAGTATATCAACTATAAGATTATGATTGATTTGTATATGTCGTAGGATAATCGAAAAAATCGGATCTTTGCGAAAATCTTAGGACAATTGCAAAGGACCGGATAATTGGAATCTATGAAAGTTTTTCGTTATCATCCGAGCTATTTTTAGAATCATTGCAAAAATCTGCCTTATCTTAGGTTAGTCGCGAAGTATTATATTATCTGTGGTGACGAATAACCGCTCACGTAATGAGCGCTGTTTGGCTGATATGAACGATATGCTCTGACGGATACGCTGATTGGCTTACGGCTACATTCCTTCGTCTTTCGAGCCATGTTTTGACCAACCAGAATGAAGGTGTTATAAATCGACTCACAGATTAGTCAATCAGTGTTCAAGTTTCGAATCGTCCTTAACAAACTAGGATTTTTGCAATGATCCTGATAATAGCTCGTATGATAACGAAAGTCTTTCTGATATTCCAATTATCCGGTCTTTTGCAATCATCCTAGAATTTTCGCAAAGATTCGGTTTGTCTTATTATCCTACGACATATACAATAATAATAAATAGTAAATAAATATCTTTGGGACATTTTTACACAGCACCATCTAGTCCCAAACTAAGCAGAGCTTGTGCTATGGGTAGTAGACAATGGATATAATAATTATATACTTTTTTTTTGTAAATACATACTTTTATTACATAAGAAACACCCAGACCAACACAAACACTTATGTTCAGCACACAAATATTTGTGTCCTGTGGGAATGGAACCCACGACCTCGTGATCAGCAGCCGACCCCCGAACCACTAGACCACAGACGTCGACAATATTTCGCTAAATTAAATACACACACAGCTAATTCTAATTCACTGTAGTTAAAGACTTATTACCACGTGGAAATTAAGCAGCATCTATAATCCAGATTGATAAGCGTTCAGCTAATTGACTCATGTAGCCGTCTATATACACTTAGGTATGGTACATACCTACGCATGCGGAATATTACCGACGTTACCTAAGATTTATAATGCAAATCCAACTCAGCTGTTACCGAATCCCGTCACAGTCTGATCGTAGGGAAAACTCTGAAGCCAATGATCAAATAAATACTCTTCGTATAGTATACCGCGTTTCACAAACTACCCTCGCAATGCTGAATTATGCGGGCACGCGCCATTGTTCACACAAACGACGGTATTGTGCTGATAAGTTTAAACTATGAACGTTCATGTATATGTTAGTGTTAGATAATAAGGAACTCTCGAATTCTATATTTGGGTGAATTGAGATAAAGATTAGGTATTTAAATATTTGTGTTGAGTAATTTTTTGCGTTGATCAGCTTTTCAGAAGCTTTAGATTAGCCTAAGGCAGGTATACACTGCAACCTGATGCCACCCTAAGATAGGCTAGCGGTCGATAGATTGGGAGTCTATCTTCCGCACTGCATGACCTGCGGTGATGTCCCAAGTGTGCCCAGACATCACTGAAAGAGAGTTTAGGTTAAACGTGGAAGGCTCTGAAGTGGGACGCGCTGGATGGGTCGCGAATGTCATGCATTGCAGTCCTCGTGGCCCATCCACCTGAGGCGAGAGTAGGCTCACGGCGAAGTTTTTATTGGGTGCGAGTCCCACATACCCACACCGCCTCTCCGGCTGCATGGTGTGATACGCGATAGGCATTTTCTTACGTCACAAAAAAAAAGCTGCATACACTGTGGGTGTTTAGTAAGTAGTGATTATCAATCTGTATTTAAATTTACCTTCGCAGGATCCTGGTGGTTGCCGGTGACGTAGACAGAAGCCCGGCGTCCAAGCAGCGTCCGACTGACGATGGAACTGCTGCGACGACCGGACATACGATCCTGAGGCACCGGCAACATTTTGGCTTTCTTTTTTTACACACACTCACTCACACACACACAAAACTATTCCCTACTCCCGGACTACCATTTTATTTTGCATTTAGCACTTGGATACACACATTATTAAACATATACATTTGCACACTCTTGTTTTAGATTTTCATACGATAATTACACATCTTTAATTTTATAATCAATTATTCTGGATCGTACTTACACTTTAGCACTTAATTGGATTTTATATAATTTGATTAAATAGGCACTATTAATTTTTCACATCTGCTAACTTGTATTCAATATTTTTTTATTAAAATTTTAAACCTTATAATTATGTATCTGCCGTGGTTTATCTTGATTGATGTTTCATATATCTGCAAAAAAAAAACACTTTTAACAGTTTTTAGTTCTAAGTAGGTACGTCTAAGAGAGAAAAAAGGCGTTTATGTGACAAGGGTTATCGTAACGAACGCCTTTCCCGCGTCCGCCAGTCACAAGCAAAATGATATGGGTTCTTTTTCAAAATGGCAACATTGAATGAACATCACATAACTGGCAAAACATTGTTCGCCGCTCCAACCTGCCCATTTACACTAAACAACATGGGGCTACGGAAACGTGAACACATTGTCCAATTTGTGTTTCATTTCATGCGTGGGAGTATTAATGTGCAAAAAAAATGTTAAATGAAATAATTTCAAAACATTATGGGATAGATGAAATATTTGGCTTTAAAAATAGAACACAAGAGACTTCGCTCCAGCCTTCCCATTTACACTACAACATGGGGCTAGGGGCAACGGAAACATAAACACATTGTCCAATTTGTGTTTCATTTCATGCGTGAGATTATGAATGTGCAAAAAAAAAACTTTAGTTATTAAAAAAATAAGAAATAATTTCAAAATATTATGGGATAGTTGAAATATTTGGCTTTAAAAATAGAGCACAAGAGATGTTGCTCCAACCTGCCCATTTACACTAAACAACAGCGGAAACATGAACACATTGTCCAATTGTGTTTCATTTCGTATGTGGAAGTATAAATGTGCAACGAAAATTTAAGTTTGTTAAAAACAGAAAAATATATTTTAAAATAAGGAACGGATTAAATATTTGTCTTAAAAAAATAGAGCACAAGAGATTTTGATGTTATGAAAATCAGAAAATCAAAGAATTTTTTTTACCGACTTCAAAAAAAGAAGGAGGTTATTATTAAAGCTATCATTGCAACAATTTTTCAACGCCAAACTGTAATAATTTACTTTGGTATTGAATTTTGTTTCGTTTCGTGTTATTGTTAAATATGCAGTGTATGTTGATTGTTAATCCTGTGTTATTGTAACGTCTAGGAATGATGTTGAGCGTGATATTCGTATGCATGCCGTGTTCATAAGGCCGTTAGACTAACATAATTTTCCACACATGATTAATAATTATGTGTACCAAATGTCGTTACCACTAGTTTGCGAGCCTATAATAAAAAAGTGTTAAGATTTTGTAGCCAATTCTCTCTACAATATAAGGTTTTGAAGGCAAGTGGCGGCTCCTTAATAAAATACGCTAACAAATCAATTGGTTTTAAAAAGCTACTAAAAGAAAATAGTTGTTCGGCTTAACATTATTCTAGAAACTATTTAGAGACTAGATTTTGTTGCCTTTTCTAAATCTGTGCAATATGTTGCAAGTTTGCGGCTCCAATAATAAAATACGCTATATTTCTTCGCTTTAAGCTCAAGGGGTTGAGCTAAAGTGCAATGAACAGTAAATATTTTAACTCAATCTTTTTCAATCTCAAAGGCTTTGCGAATGAAATAAATAAAAAATGTACTTAGTTATATAAATTCAATCTCACAAATGCGTTTTTTTTAAAGTTGCGCTGCGACCCGATGCAAGCAAGTGAAAATCTTCCATGATTATTCAAATTAAATGTTTTCAGTCCTAGAATTAATTTCCAAATTATGAATACATACTTGGGAAATAATTAAGCAAGTTCAAGAGAAAAGGTACCGACTAAAATAATGTTATTTTGTGTAAGTAAATGTACATAACACAAAAATTTCTTAGGTTTTCGCGATATACGCGATGTAATCTGGTTAAACTTGTTTTATTATAACACAATTATCAAAAAAACTTTTTTACTTTTACTTTTACTTTATATTGAATAAGCTCAAACCTATTAGAACTGTCAGGTACCAAGGGGTATGGTAAATAACCCTAGAGAGCACTGTATTTAAGGTTAGTAAGGTTAGTCAGTCACTTTATCAGTTTTACTATAACAATCACAATTATTCGTGAAGATATTTTACAAGATTCCAGATTACTATTTCACAAGATTATTACAAATGAGGACAAGCAGTGTTAGGTAACAGATAGGTCATACTACGTCAAGAACTCAAAGCTAACTGTTTCCCCTCCCAGAATAATAACTATTTTTATAAACTCAGGACGTTGTGCTTGCGCCTGCGCGAAAAATATTTTGGGACATTATTACACAGCACCATCTAGTCCCAAACTAAGCAGAGCTTGTAATACGGGTACTAGACAATGGATATAATACTTATATACTTTTTATTGTAATGCATAAATACATGCTTATAACACATAAGAAACACACCCAGACAAACACAAACACTTATGTTCATCACACAAATATTTGTGTTCTGTAGGAATCGAACCCACGACCTCTTCATCAGCAGTCCGACGCTCGAACCACTAGACTACAGACGGCGTCAAACGAAACGAACGTCAAAGAAACTACGTCATGTGTTTACAAAATACTAAAACAATCCAAATCTAATAAGATTGCTTGTAAATTAATCATCAATTAATATAAAAATAATTATCGTTAACTATTAATATGAATTTAACAGCTATAATCTGACTTACTAACAAAATAAAACATCAGCAGTGTCATAAACTGAACCAATAGAACTACTTTTATCGAATTAATTTATCAAAAATGCATAACAAATACATAATAATTTCGGGAATCGATAGAGACAATATCTTCAAAATAAAATGTACGCAACACAGACATAGTAAAAAAAAATCATTTATTTATTACATAAATCATACCTAACCTTTCTTGAATCGCATGATAGATTTTTTTTTAAATTTAATTCTTGACTTGAATTTTATTTTTTGGGACACGCAATGCTTTTACACATCACGAGCTCAAAGTGCTGATCAGTTATAAATAAAATAAACGGGCACTTAGCAAGCGAAGTATTTTTCCTCTACGTAAAGGGAGGGAAGTTTTTCTCCTAGGATTTGTGGCCCGTAAATGGGCTTGAAAGCTTCCGTGCATGCGCTCATTTGGGGAGGTTTTAGGCCGCAATGCCGCAACGTAAATGCAGACCTGCCCACGCAACGGATCAGCCGAAATTGGACGGCCGCACTATTTTCTGCCTGTTTAGGAAATACGCAATTAAGTACGGTAAAATTGGACGATGTATTGTAGCTATATTTTTGTATATATCTAAGATGCTTCTGGTATAGGTAATAGGAGCAACTGGAATCTTATTTAAACGTTTTTCAAATATCTTAGTTTTAGATTTAGTAACTCGAATAAATGTTCCATTTTATTTATTTGTTATTTCTTTCTTTAACTATTTCTTTTTAGAGTTCCGTACCCGAAAGGTGCCAAACGGAACCCTATTACTCTCGCTACGCCGTCCGTCCGCCCGTCTGTCTGTCACAGGGCTGTATCTTTTGAACGGTAATAGGTAACCGGAATATGTGTTGCTATTACGACAAATACTAAAAACAAAAAAAAGTCTAAAATCAACTATTTAGTTATGGAAATAAAACTTCTAACATCATTCTCCGAGACTTTTCCAAATTCTATTGGAGTCGGCTTCCAGTCTAACCAGATGCGGCTGAACATCAGTATTGTACACGGAGTGACTGCCATCAGAACCCCCAACCCATTTACTGGATAATACTGACATTCGGAAGTTACACCAGTTGTCATACTTTCAGGCTTCTGACTTCCTTTAACGACTGCCACAGATATTCATTTGACAACTGGGATCGATAGCTTAACATGCACTCTGAGGCACGGAGGTGCTCGATGTGTAACGAAACAGTCACTCATCCATGGATTGACCGCGGCAAGCGCAGCTTAACCTAGCAGATCGTACAATCGGCGAACAAATAAAAATTAAAACACGAACAAAATCAAATCCAACAAGTACAATCGTTTAATTACACCAACAATAACCCCGCAATCTATAAAGAAAATAAGAATCATACGGTTAATTAGCACTTAAGCTGGCCCGGCTTTGCATATTTAATCACTCAACTGGCACTCCTATTCAGAAAATAATATAAAAGAAAGAGAGAATTCCGTCCGATGCAGGGACACTCGTTAACCCCGCCGTGCCGTGCGGACAGTCGTGAATTAAACACGCGCAAATACGTGACGACAGCCTCTCAGCGCGGGAAAGTGAAGCGCCAGGTATATTGGTGCTGGCGTTAGTATATATTCTATGGTGCTGGTGAGTTTATTTTCGAAGGTACCTACTGTTTTCTTGAAGCATATTTGTAGTTTCAATATTTCACCAGCACAAAACTTAGGAATCCAAAGTAAACCAAGTAAACTGCTGTTAACTGCTTGTTAAGTACCTATGTACACTCATGCAGACACTGGAAGCGATAATGTCAGATCGATGTTCGAAATATGACGTCACAATTCTACTAATGATATGACGACCAATATACAAAACGCATTATAATTTTTCGGCAGAATAAGAAATGTAAACGGCGACTTGCTGTTGGCAAATAATATGAACCAGCAGCCGTTTAATATAACAAATGAATCGAATGAGCCTTAAAAGTCAAGCTTTAAAAATTCCAGAAACGGCAGAGAAATGATGCATCTTATGGGCAAGGAATTTTCAATTGTAGGTGTTTAAAATAATTACTTGGCGACTGTTTACCAAAGCAACTTTAATTATAATTTAGCTACTACTTAGTTCCAAAGACCTTTTTACACTGTTTTTTTTTTTTTAATAAACTAGAGTGACAACCAAAATTTTTTTAAGACGTTACTAAAGTTAAGTTGAATAAGTCACTCAATCGCCTTCGCACCCAGGTTGGTCGCTGTAGACTTAATATGTGTGAATGGAGGTTTAGGGACCCTAGCCTTGCACACTGTGACTGCGGTGACCCAGAGCAATCCACGTCGCACTTGCTAACGTGTCCCTTGGGCCCGAACACCTGCACAAGAGATGATCTATTCGCCGCCACTGAAAACGCCATTGAAGTGGCCACTTTTTATTCCAACCATATTTGAACCAATGACACGATAAGAAGAAGAAGTTGAATAAACAAAACTTTTTATCTTTAAAAACGAAAATTTTGGTTAGGTATTACCTAAAGGTTATGTAGTAACATTTTGTATGTTACAGGTAGATAAAGTTCGGTTAAATTTCTTTTAGTGTAAGGCAGTGTTTTGCACACAGAAATAGATAGAACAGCCATGTGGGCAGGGGTGCTAGCCAGAAAACCTCCACGTGTGTCTGATGGCTGCTTGTCCCTCTGGAAACGTCTGGAGGGAACGGCAGTTGTTGGGCCGGTGCACCCTGGGCACAGGCAATAAGTCTCCTTTGGACCGGGGGACCTTATTGCCTGTGGCGAATATTCTGGCACGGGAGGGGCCCGATATGGGCCAATGGAAAGTTGCTCCGCGTGTCCCTCTGAGAAAGCAGAGGGCACTGTGGAGGAGCAGGGGTGGGCCCGGTGTGCACTCACCCTGCCACTGGGCAGGCAGCGCGGGGACTGTCCTTCCCTGCCCCCGTCGGTCTCGTAATCCCAGGAGTGCCTGCTGAGTAGTGTTCTCGCGCCTCTTGGGGCCGAGGGTCTTGGCTTTACCGCCTGGACCGCGAGGAAGAACACCTCTATAAAAATTACAGGAGGATGGGCCTGCGAGCAGCAGACTCGGGGTAGTCTGCTGCCCGACCAGCAGCTGGCGTAGCTGGTAAAGGCCCGTTAGGTGAGGTGGCGTGCAGTGTTCCGTGTGCGCCACAGAGGAGGGTGCGGACGTCGTTAGGCCGCACGGGGAGAAGGGGCTTGCCTGCTTGTGGCGAGCCGGGACCTGTTGGGGGTGGTTGTGTGAATACTCACGGGTTCGGCTAAGGTACTTGAAGGAACACCGTGGTGGTTTTAGTCGGTAAGAGTCCGACACTGGCTCCACCTAACCCGGGCGGGGTGCGTCCATGAGGAATTCGCCACGAAAAAAAAAAAAAAAAATTTTTTTTTCTGGATATTTCAAAGCCTTTCTCAGAACGCCTTATGACTTTTTTCTATAAATACTGTAACAAAAACCCGCAAAAATGCCTTATTGTGCTGTTTCTAACTGCAGAAACAAAAGCTGTAAAGTACATTTGATTAAAAAATTTTTTTTTTAATAATGACGTCAAAATGTAAGGCGTTTTTTGTTCGGAAAATTGTCACGCATGAATCGCAAGTAAAATTGTGATTACAACCATTCTATCTATTTCTGTGGTATTGAAACACTGCAATGTAACTCCATTTCTGATTGTACAAAATTTTTTTGTTATTTGGCTCCATAAATTTATGAAAATATCATCATAGGTAAATTCTTAGATTCCAGTTTTGTCCTCCGTTTAAATAGGAACCACAAGCACAACATTTGGATATCCACAGCATTGTAGAACGCTATAATTAATGAACTCAGAATGATAATGCCGTAATCAACGCTTGGCAGTTTGTTAACCGCAATGTGATTTTAGCAAGCAGTGTACAGGTTGCTGCGATACAGTAGCCAGAGGTGTGAGACAGAGTTGTATAGTACCTGCTGTGTGAAGAGTTAAAAACACAAACCGATATTAAATACTTGGTTTTAATTAAACCACAGCTGCCTCTGGGTGAAATATTTAAAGATAATTGTAAATGTAAATGTCGCCATCCCCGACTATACTGGTGACCCAATTATATTGTTTCAGTTGACTTTTTACTCAAACTTCATGAGCAAATCATATTCAATGTTTTCTTTTATAACCAGAAAAGTTTTGGAGACATATTGACCTACTTTACTTAAGATATTTATCATAATAGGGAGTTTTTAAAATATGTCAACTTGATGGATGATGTCTGGTCGCCTTATTATATAGTCCAGACGGTTGAGACACAGCCTCGTAAAAAAATATTGAACACTTATTTCAAAGAACAACACAACAAATTTTAAATAAATGAAAAATTGAGGAAGTCAATTGACATTTTTCATAGCCTCGTAAGCCTTTACGGCTTTTACATGCGACACAAATATTTTATAGTATTGTGTTCCGAATACAATAGCATCCCGGGAATAGTCCAATCCGATCTCATGCATCGAATAATTAATTCTACTTAAAGCTGACAGTTATTAAAACAAAACTGGAGTAAAACAGTTTTGGAACAAAAAAACCCTTCTTTTTTCAAATTCAAATTGTGGAATGATCAACTGACCGTTAGTAAACGCTTGTCAGTTTCAAGTCTCGAGCAGTGAGCCTGCGAAATGAAGACAGACAGGCGTTAATAACTTCGCCCAAGTGAGCGCCTCTTAGCTGAGGGCAAGATGGCGATTAGTCCATGCAAATGAGTGTTATGACGCGCACGCTGAAGGATTATGAGTGGGCAACTAGCAACTATAAATACTTACGTAAATGTCACTCCAACAAAAATAAAGGTTCGTGCGGTTTACTCGAAGTTATATAATGAATAGTCCAGAGTTGTTACTAAGTTGTTAGTAGTTTGTGTAACTAACTATTCTGTTTTAAAAGTCCATTTTTCTACCCCTAAGGTGGCAGTGTTGCGTAACTAACTCTTTATACTTTCTCTAGACCTAATTTGTTTTGTTGGCTTTGTATTTTTTGTCTGCAACAATAGGGCTAACGCGGTGTCAAAGTTGTAGTGTTATTAATATTCCACGAAGTAGCATAGATAATGCCAAAACAGTGAACTAATTTTCCAAAAACTGAAGCCTATAATTACTCTCTTTCCATGATAAAATACCACAACAAAAAATGAAAACAATAACAGATACCTATGAAAGAATACGTAGCAATATAACATTTAATTTTCATCGCGCCTCACTCGTATGTGCGAAGTGGGTCAAATAATAACCCCTTGAATATTGGCAAGCGCACCGGGCAGATAGATAATTTCACACTTAATCCAATTGAGTTTATTGAGATATCTACACTATTACTATTTTATGACAGTCGACCATATGCGGCGAAAATTAAATTTCGAAATCAAAAAGAATGCTAAAAAAGTTTATGCCATAGATCACCCACTGATTTGTAGCAGATTGCTACGGATTAGTCTGTGATAAAATGTCCTAAAGGCCTTTTAGTAAGCTTTCTGTTCAATTCTTCTCTACTATATCTTTGGGAATTGTGAAACCTGCCTTTGGGTAGATTGATTCATTACAGACATATTCGCTGTTCATTGGAGCGACGCATAATAGATGGACGTTAGTTAGGTACTAAGATAAGCAAAGATTACAGACATGTCTAATTGTCTACTGTTAATTGTAAGAGTAAAAATTGCATAAAATGAGCCCATTACTGTCCCAATGCAAGGACCTTGACGAGTTTTTAAACCTTAGTCTACCACGCTGGCTTGGTGCGGATAAGCTAGTGTTGACCAAAATCATAATCTTGGTCTTGCAAAAATGCAAGACCGCAAGCATAGAAATCTAAATAATAAGGGAATAGAAATGTTATCTACTGACTTTTACTACGGGAACGCATATCGCCGGTTTTCCGCTACCAACACATAAATACGCAATCACGCCTACCATGCTTCTAGCATTAAATGCAAAATAAATTAAGCTTGAAAAAAACCCGCTGTTAGATATGCTGCAAAATACAATTTTAGTCTGCGTTAAAAACAGCACTGATGATCAATCAAACGGATTTGCGCACTGGTGTCCTAAAAGACACCTGTACGCGGCGACAAGTTCACGCGCCTTTGCCACTTCTATTTCCTTTATTTAGATTTCTATGATCGCAAGACTGTAAGACCAAGATTTTAGGCAACAAGACTGCAAGACCAAGTCTTTGGACAACAAGATTGCAAGACCAAGACTTTGGGCAACAAAATTGCAAGACCAAGTTTTTGGGCAACAAAACTGCAAGACCAAGACTTTGGGAAATAATGCTGCAAGACCAAGACTTTAGGCTACAAGACTGCAAGACCAAGACTTTTGGAAAAAATACTGCAAGACCAAGACTTTTGGAAAAAATACTGCAAGACCAAAACTGGGCAACCATACTGCAAGGCCAAGACTTTGGGCAACAAAACTGCAAGACCAAGTCTTTTGGCAACAAAACTGCAAGACCAAGACTTTGGGCAACAATACTGCAAGACCAAGTCTTTTGGCAACAAAACTACAAGACCAAGTCTTTTGGCAACAAGACTGCAAGACCAAGACTTTGGGCAACAATACTGCAAGACCAAGACATAGGACAACAATACTGCAAGACCAAGACTGGACAACAAGACTGCAAGACTAAGACTTTGGGCAACACTAGGATTAACTTCTTGGAGCCCTCTCAGATATACAGGTTTCCTTAAGATATTTTTCTTCACCGTAAATGACATGAGGAAGTACCTACCGGAGCAGGATGCGGAAAACGGAGGATCGAACGTTATGGCTCAAATTGAGATAGCCTATGCCCAACAGTGGACTGCGATAGGCTGAGTTGAGTGAAACGCAAGTTTCACAAACAGCACATGAATTTGAAAGGTCAGGTGCGTGGATGAGAATCTAGGCTGGCGCTAGACTATCACTAATATCAATGCTATAAATTATACCCGCTAAAAGTTTATCATGACCCGACTAAGTGGATACTTCTATTACAACCAGTTTGCCCGTATTTTGGACACGCTCAACGCTTACCAAAGTAGGGCGATATTTCAGTCAGTAGTACTCTCATCAATCTATCTTATAGACTCTCAGACTCGTCTCATAATGCATATAGGCACGGCGTATGTGTCACCTTCCGTTGAACTAAATCTGTCAATCGATCAAATGAAGAAGGCACTCATTTTTATTTTCAGCTTGAAATTACAGTGGCTGTTGAAAACGGGTTCAATTGATTGGACAATTGGCACTCGGATAAAGTGATCTGCAATGGAGCATTTAATGTAATTTCAAGCGTTTTCGAGTCTTAATGTTTTTATAGTTCAATTTGAAGTCAAGAGAATTTATTATGACTTCATGAGGAAATAGGTACAAAAATAATCGTGAAAAATTGGGAAATCATTAAGTAGTTACCTTCACCAACATACGTCATGATAACACAAAATATTCTAGAAATAAAAAATGAAAAAATTTGGGACATTTTTATACAGAAATTTAGATTTTTATTTTTATTTTTATCACAAATAAAAAATTCTGATTCTGATTCTGATTCAGCACCATCTAGTCCCAAACTAAGCACTAACTGTGTTACTAGACAATGGATTTAATACTTATTTTATACATTTTTTTTAAACTATGGTGATTTTAACAACTCAGGGAGGCAATGGTTTGCAAAAAAGTTTCAATTTCAATTTCAATGTTTTTTATTTCAAATAAACCTTTGTTTTGGTTTGTTTATTAAAGTACAGTAAGTGAAATAAAACTTGTCGCGTTAAATTAAGTTTTATTTCACTTATTTTACTTTAAGAAACTTTTTTTGCAAACCATTGCGTCCCTGAGTTGTTAAAATCACCATGGTTTAAAAAAAAATGACGTAAACGTGATGAAGAAACTCTAATGCGGTCGCGTTAAATTTGAAATAAAACTTAATTTAACGCGACGGCATTAGAATTTCTTCATCACGTTCACGTCATCCTACAAAATTAGCGAATACGTAATAACATACGTCGAGTTTGTGAAGTTTTGCGAAGATTTTAGCCACTATTATTCGTGAATGCGAGCTCCTTAGCATATTTAACGTATTATGAGGTTAATGGGCAATGATGGCGGTTGTTGGAGCCCCCGTCGCAACTAGGCTCAGCTGGTAATTTTCCGCCGGTTGTTAGTTAGCGAAGCGGAGCACCAAACCTGTACGTGTACGCGCGTGGTGAAGGATTTACGGGATTTTGAATAACTCGCCGTGAGACGGAATTGTGTGGTGTTCTAGTTATAGGATTTAGTGAGGGTAATAATGAAGAAATAAGGCTATTATCCTTTTAAGATCTTAGATAAAAAAAAATGTAATCTGCCAGTGATTTTTAAATTAATGTTGTGACTTGAAAGGTCGTCACAATTCCTTCAGATATTTAAATTTTTCATTCAATATAAAATATAAGCAACCATGAGGAGCAACTTAATTTGAGATTCTATTCTTAACATTGGTTCTACAAAAACAATCCATGCCATATAAAGTTTATAATTCAGCCGAAGGGAGTCGTAAGTCGAGAGTAAGTTAGTGTCCCATGCCATGTTGGATTAGAATGCTGATAAAGGTTTTCGCGTTTTGGACCCATGACGTCATATTACCAAAAACTGTGTCAGTTAAGCTCATCAAAGAAACGACATATCGCTGCTTTGCATGAAAACCGACACAACTAAAAAAATAGTTAATTTTAAATAAGTACACATAACGAACATGATAAGTGATCGTTCGTTTTGTGTACCTACTTATTTAAGTGTGATTATTTTTTTGAGTTATGTCGTTATTCGTGCAAAGCAGCGGTATATTGCTTATTAAGAATAATAGATAAAAAATTAAATAAGCATCTCAAGTATTCCATTCAGCGAACATGCAGATGGATTTTTATTCCCCGAGCGTACCGCTTTTATCATCAAATAAAAAATGCAAGCAAAGTTTTTAGCAGTAGATTGCCAATGTTGAATTTGAAATATAAAATGGAATGGTTTATTAGTTTACAAAAATATTCAGTTTCTAGAGAGTGGAGAGCTACGGAACATAGTTTCTTACATCTCGTATTTTTTTCAAAAACAGCGCTCGCTCGTAAGGTTTAAGTCGACCAAGTCACTTTATATTCTCATCTGAAAGTTGCCATTTTGTAACTTAAAATCACATAACGTGCATAAAATCGTACTAATTACGAAAACTCTTTATGAAAACACAACGTAGCTTAAAATATAGATGTCAACAGGCCATAGTAGTCAACTTTTAAGTCTTTATTAATATAATACACATAATAAAAAAGCCGGTCAAGTGTGAGTCAGACTCACGCAGTAAGGGTTCCGTACCACCCATCGACCTGATACCCCCATAGAAACGATTTAATTTATGAGAGTTTATCAAAAGACATCAACGAACGTAGGCAAAATGTGAATTTTTACATCGGTTTCTTACGTAGGTACCACCACCACATATGTCTACGTTTGCCCTGTTTTTAGTATTTGTTGCTAAACTACATAGTAAGCACTATAATCAAACCAAGTTTGACGCTGGTGTGTATTACCGTTTTGAAGATAGAGCAGGAACAAATACGTTGAAAAAAATGCATGTTTTTCGAGGTTTCTTGTATGGGGACCCCCTTTGGTTTTAGACTTTTTTTTCATTTTTAGTATTTGTTGTGATACAGCTCACAGCAACACATATTCTCTGAAAATTTCAACTGGTTATCTATTACCGTTACAAAGATACAGCCCTGTGACAGACAGACGGACGGACGGATGGACAGCGTAGCGAGAGTACTAGGATCCCGTTAGCACCCTGTGGGTACGGAACCCTAAAAAGTACTATTACGCGTAATTACCACAGTTTATAGTGTGTTTAGTTTGATTCAAGTATTTGAATCATAAATCCGAAAACGTTTATAAAAATAAGTCTGAACATATGTAACAAAGATATAAAACGTGAAAAGAAAATATCGTTCACGAGCAGGATTCGAACCTGCGACTTCTGGTTTAGTAATGGTCTAATAAACCAATCGGTTTGTATCCTGCTCGTGAGAGGTTTAAATTATAGAATAATAAAGGAACAAGTACGGTCAAACATATACCAATGGTAACTAAGCCATAATAAGTGGAACTGGCTGGGTATGTAAATTTCATATAAGATAGGCTCTGCTTATACTTTATCTAGTGTCCATCGATATTTAAGCACTTGACTGTACGAGTAAGGGCCGAGTTCGCGGACAATGAAATAACCACTGTTTGCAAAATCAACCTGTTATTCAACAACAGATGTTTAACCAGGACGCGGGAATTTTCGTGTTCACGACTCCTATCCGATCATTGATTCTGAAACCGAGCGTTCTGGGAATGAAAGAACGAATGATGTAACACGATTAATCAAAATGGTAACTAAATGGCAACAACACTATGAAAAGAACGACAATATAAAACGGTTGCATATCAGGTAACTCTTCCAAAATTCAAAATCCTAGTATAATGCTACTCTATACATTTGACATATCTTTTTAATTTGGCAGGATAAGCGGTCTTAGTTGTCATAGCAACCAATTAAATACGCCATTTTGATGTTTGAATATCAGGCCGCTTAAAAACTCGAAGTGTATCGGGCGGGCGCGTTTCTTGAAACATGATAAAATTCTGGTAGTTGTGCTTACCCAAAAGTAGCGGTAACATTGTGCAAGTTTCGCGCGAGCATCGTATATAAGCCGCATTCATTTTTATTTTGACTAATTATACAAAAAATTATAAATAAAAAAATTACGTACTACCTCAATACGACAAAAACAGTTATGTTTACACATCTTTCATAAGTTTTCTCAAAGCATAAGCAATATTTTTCTTTGTTTATGTTCGTAAAAGAAAAATGCACGCTCGAAAAACGGCAACGTGTTGCGGCCCTTATTTTATTCGGTTTTTATTGTGAATTTTACGAATATGATAAAATGCAATTGTTTTGTTATATTGGAGAGTAATAATCCTAATATTAATATTTTATGCAGCATAGACTCTTCTAAAATTACGAAAAACAATCAAATACAGAATATCAATGAATAACCTCAACAATATCAACCATCAAACGTCAAAAATGTTATGTTTAAATACCCGGTTAGTACTTAAACGACGTCCCCGACTTCGGTTAGAAAAATCGATTGATTACTGTGATATAACGGTTGGTTATCGTTGGTGAACACCAAAGTTCGGGTTAAACATTTGGTTTTTACATAAACATCTGTAATCTTCTGGGTGAACTTGCCCCTAAGACTGTCATTACCACCATGCTTGGTGAACAGATCGCAATATGACGATGTCTGTGGTCTAGTGGTTCGAGTGTCGGACTGCTGATAACTGGTTCAATTCCCACCGGACACAAATATTTGTGTGATGGACATAAATGTTTGTGTTGTTCTGGGTGTTTCTTACGTATTATAAGCATGTATTTACAACAACAAAAAAAGTATATAAGTATTATATCTATCGTCTACTACCCATAGTACAAGCTCTGCTTAGTTT
This sequence comes from Asteroscopus sphinx, assembly GCA_949699075.1. Taxonomy (NCBI): domain Eukaryota; kingdom Metazoa; phylum Arthropoda; class Insecta; order Lepidoptera; family Noctuidae; genus Asteroscopus; species Asteroscopus sphinx. The sequence goes on from OX453001.1 coordinate 14,531,769, forward strand.
GGGACTAGATGGTGCTGTGTAATAATGTCCCAAAGATATTTATTATTTATTAAATATTTCTGCTAGCCATCAACTCTTGTAGCAACAATGCAACTCTTATGCTTGTAGGATCAATAAGCTGAAGTGGCAGTGGGCTGGCCATGTATGTCGAAGGACCGATGGCCGTTGGAGCAGACGAGTCCTTGAGTGGAGACCGAGAATCGGCAAACGCAACGCAGGGCACCCTCCAGCCAAGTGGACCGACGACCTGAAGAAGGTAGGTGGGTGACTGGATTCGGAAGGCGGAGGACCGAGTGTTGTCGCGCAACTTGGGAGAGGTCTATGTCCAGCAGTGGACTGCGATAGGCTGAGTAGATTAGCCAACAACTAGTATCTGTACTATAGTAGTTTAGTATCTTATAAATGCATTTTGTTAAACGTTACCTCACACTAGATTTCTCCTGTATCGTTGGTGTGTTTTGCAAACACAAATCTTATATGCACAAACACCCAGACCTGGAACAACTATCTGTAGATCACACAAAAATTTGTTCCGTGCGGGAATCGAATCCGTGACCCTTAGTGCAGAAGCCGATCACCCAACCATTTGAATTTTTTTTTACTGTATTGTAACTTGTAATATTGTACTGTACCAACCCATGAAATTTTTATATTATGACATTTGTATGCCATGAGGCTGATCACATTTGGTACTGTATTTTATTTTATTAAGACCTATTTATTACCTGTGTATTACAAATAAATTATTTTAAATTAAAAAACATCCTAATTTTAATAGAGAAGATGGTTGGCAGCTACCACCTGTTTGGAACCCAGTCCTAAAAATAATCAAGTCCCAAACAGCACGCAACACTGTAAAAGATAATGATATTGTGAGTGATTACTGCGTGCATCGAAACGATTTTAATTAATAAATATTGTACGGTAGATTAAAATATTTTTTTAGAAATATCTGTAAAGACGATTGTCATCTTAGTCTACCTGCGACCACGAAATGCTGCAAAGCTTTCGAAACGTCAGGGAAACCAATTTAAATAATATACGCGATTTCATCCGGTTAACTTTGTTTTATTATAAATTATTTGAATTTGAATTCCCACCATTGCGCCAATCGTGTAGATTATGTAGATAGAGATTCTAAAGGCAGAGACTGACTTGTGACAGTCACGTGTAATTTTACATTCGGTGCTCTCACTGCCACTTATTGTACTGATATCGATCATAATTATTCACTGTTAGGGAGCTCCCTTACCGCGAGCATTCGGATGTAATGTAACAAATTCACTGGTACACATTTTATTGATCTGTTCCGGAGAATTTGTTACATTACATGCGAATGCTCGCGGTAAGGGAGCGCCTTTACACGTTAAATTGTATACACGTGAATGTTACAAGTCAGTCTCCACCTTTACACCACAGACATATTAAAAAATATAGACGAAGTGCTGCGAACAGTCATAGTGAAGCCAATAAAACCGTGTTCAAACCAGCGCTCACGCACACACATGCAACTGAAAGATAATTTCTTAAGTTTTCGCGATCACTACACATTATAATAAAGCAAAGTTTAACATAACATAACATAACATCACGCCTGTATTTCCCCGAAGGGATAGGCAGAGGTGTAATAGTACACCCACATTTCGCCAGTTAACCAGTTATGTTATAGTCCCATGTAATAGGGGGCGAGCCTATTGCCATTAACCGGGCACAAATCCATACTCCGGGCTGCTACTGAGAATTTCCTAATGAAAAAACCCAATAACACTTTGCTCGACCCGGGAATCGAACCCAGGACCCCACGCTTAGTAGTCGCGCTTGCGACCACTAGACCAACGAGGCAGTCAAAACAAAGTTTAACCGGATTAAATCGCGGATTAAAATATTTTTTTAGAAATATCTGTAAAGACGCTTGTCATCTTAGTCTTCCTGCGACTACGAACGCTGCAAAACTTTCTAAACGTCAGGAAAACCAATTTAAATAATATACGCGATTTAATCCGATTAAACTTTGTTTTATTATAATGAAAGATATTTGTTTTTGGCAATGCTTACGTGACGATACCGCGACATGTGTACCTATACTGAGAGCGGTGAGCATGGTTTGATGTGCATGTGTGTGCGTGAGCGCTATAGTTTGTACACGGAGGAGTAAGTTTTTGTTGGCTTCACTATGATTGTTCGCAGCACTTCGTTTATATTTTTACTATGTCTGTGCTTTACACAAATATTTACCAAGAAGAATTTGAAACAAAGAGTGAATACAGTGTGCGGAACTTCACGAACTTCCTTATCCTAACATTAGTAGATTAACGCTTCCCCTAAACTTCTCCTTGATTAAAACCACGAGACATCGTGACGCGAATTATAAAACGGTATAATTTACTTTCTTTGCCAACCTTAACCAGTTATTAGGAGGAAATTAAATGAAATGTTCTTTTTTTAAAGGAAATTATGAATGACGTATCAATACTTTGTATTTACCGCTGAATGATCCAGAGACGTCAAAATTGAAAGAGGCTTTATTCTGTATGAGGGCTAGATTGATACCCCCTAGAATATCTCATCTCTTTGATGGTACTTGTACACGGTTCATGTAACTGGAGCATGTAACGGTGCGCGCTACATGCACGGGCTACACGCGCGGGCTAGTGCTGAACCATAGACATATAACACTATTTCTATGTGCTGAACATTTATTTATTTATTAATATATGCTTTATTGTACACCATAAAAGTCATTACATTGAATATGCATTTAAACTATTGTACAAATGGCGGCCTTATCGCGATCAGCGATTTCTTCCAGGCAACCTTAGGATGGACAAGAATGAACTGGACAGAAAATGGGGTTGTCAGATGTGCAAATTCGATACATAATTTAATAATAAAATAAAATACTATACTACTACTATAAAATAACAACAAAAATATATTCTATAAATCCTAATACATAAATACTATATGCATATATACATATAAATAATAAGCAACGGTAAAGTAATTAAAAACGACCACATACAGGAGAAGAAACATGTTCATAGCGACAAATAATGCTCCTTCACAAGCCTCTTAAACACTGGCAGCGATTGCGCTCTTCTAATAGGCACTGGCAATGCATTCCCCAAACGAGCAGCCTGAACCGTAAAGGATTTGTCAATAAATGTGGAATGCATTGGCATTTTCAGTCTTAAATTATTTGATGACCTAAGGAATAGCGTGTGAGTGTTGCAGAGGAATTCCAAACGTTTCTTCAGGTAAAGGGGAGTAGAAGGAGAGAAAAGAACGTTATAAAGAAGATAAAGAATATGAGCATTCCGGCGAAGGCGAATAGGTAACCACTTGAGCTTAACGCGGAAATCAGAAACATGGTCATATTTGCGCAAACCAAATATGAACCTAATGCAGAAATTTTGAAGCCGCTCAAGTTTATTAAGTTGGTCTTCTGTAAGATCGAGATAGCTGGCATCAGCATAATCAAGGATGGGAAGAAGGAGAGATTGTGCAAGCGCAGTCTTGGTGGTAGTCGGTAAGAAATTGCGGAGTCTTTTTAAAGACCCAGAAGATGCAAAGACCTTGCGACTAACTTCCTGTAGTTGGGCAGTCCAGGAAAAGTTCCGGTCGACGAAAATCCCCAAGTTTTTGACTTTTTCTCTGTATGGGAGCAAAATGTACTCAAAAGAAACTTGAGGAAAAAACACAAACACAAAATGTTGTCAAAGGAAACTTGAAACATTATGGCACTGGACCCGCGCATCTCTTACATAGACATTATTATACTTACTGACTACGTCAGTATAGTAACTTTATGATCTATTAACACAGTCCTTTACACGATGCAGTAAAAAAAACAGCTGATCCCTACATTTGTATTCACATGTATAGTGAAAATATAGGGATCAGCTGATTTTTTTCGCGATTTCAGTGTTGGTCCCATAGTAAAAGTTGTTCATAAATATGAGGACAGTGACCCCTTAAACTAAGAATAAGCTGTAGTATAAACTAAGAATAAGGTTGTATACAAAACGACAGAGACCGCTGAGGCTTGACTTTTAGGTGCTATCAGCCTCTTTAAGGTTTAACCTAATCGTAAGCACGTTTACAGACACAAATCACTCAAGCACTGGCGCCCAGAACGGTCTAATTATCTGTGGACCATACAAATATTTATTGCTTGCCAAGATCGAACCAGCGATCCGTAGCACAGAGAGCCTAGCGTTTGGCCGTAACGCCAATATATTGTAACAAAGGGCCAAATATATTTTATATTCAAAATAACTATTTTAACCTAATCTTGACTCAAATGAAGTTACGGGGCAATCTCTACTCTCCATAACAATCGTATTCACATGATTCATACGGTATTAAAGCAAGAGTTTGGCAAGTTCTCAATTTATCATACAATATAGATAGATGGATTGTTTTGTTTGTTTTCCGTTTCATGCAAAACAGTTTATCTGATTGACGTGAAGTTTTCATCAAAGTTTTGCCTGTATCGCCGGATCTGGGGTATACAAAAACTTCGTAAACGTACCTATATTTCCTTTCATTTGATAAAACTATTTTGGTTTAATAAAAAAAGGCATAGACTATAGACAATGATTACAATTATTATTTTTTACAAAAGGAAGATCGCGTGTCCTATCAGGAAGTCAAAAAGGAGACGGAATGCTGAGAAAGACGGAAAAGTATTTTCTATCTTTCTCTGCATTCTTTGTCCACCGACAAAAGCCTAGTTTCTGAATTATGATGATGATGATGATGATTATATTAGCAACCGTATTAAAGAAAAGATTAACATTATAAATGGATGCATGCAATTTGCATTGCGATACAAGACGCGGTAAAAGGATGAAAAAAAGCTGTGATAAAAGTGAGAAATGGTTTTTTATGAATTGATAAGACAAGTCAGCACAACCTTATATTGTTATTTTCTTTTAATTCACTCAGTGTAAGAAACTGTTTTTGCGTTTCTAATTACCATATTAAATGACGTCACATTTCCCCTCATTACTCATATCCAATATTATACGTTGCGTGCTCACGTTTCCAGGATTAATAATTCATTATCGTAGTAATTTATGAATAGTTATTTAAAACTAAATTATCGGGAAATACAATCTATACATGTTTCCGATTAGAAAGGCATGAAAATTGCTACACGCTTGCCTGAATATTTGCCTATACATTTATTTATTTATTTACCAGGCCCCTCAGAAAGTATTGCGAAAAAAAGTTTTTATATATGGGAGACTGGCCAGTTATAATGTTTTTCGAAAATATGATTATTTATAAGTAAAAATAAGTAAGTTCCAATTTCAAAATATCCCTCCACATTTTTTGCGAGTTAATTCAAAGTATTGTGTCTCACTGAAATATGGATCTGCGCCGGGAACATTTTAGAGCTATGATTTTATACGATTTCAAGTGTCGCCTGAAACCGGATGAATCGTACGATAGACTTCAAATGGCATTCATGGATGAAGGCCCTTCCAAGGCAACCGTGTATCGTTGGTATAACGAATTCAAGCGCGGTCGACCAACTTTGGGGGATGACGAAAGAAGCGGTCGCCCTTTGACGGCTGTTACCGAAGAAAACGTGCTAGCAGTGAAAAATTTAATCCAAGACAATAGGCGAATTACATATCAGGAGATTCAACACATATTGAAGATTGGATCGGGAAGCGTTCACGAGATTCTACACAGCCATCTTTGCGTGAGGAGGATAGTCTCACGCTGGGTGCCGCACAACCTCACCGATGCTCAGAAGCAGGCCCGGGTGGAATGGTGCCGTGATATGCTTAACAAATTTGAAGCAGGCTCGTCTCGGCGTGTTTACGACATCGTTACAGGTGATGAGTCCTGGATTTATCAATACGACCCAGAAACCAAGCGCCAGTCGACTGTTTGGGTGTTTCAAAATGAGCCAACGCCTACCAAAGTGAAGCGATCTAGAAGCGGGGGTAAGATTTTGATCGCTAGCTTTTTTAATTTGACTGGCCACTTGGTATCAATTCCCTTACGGGATCAAAGAAGCATTAATGCCGAATGGTATACTACCAAATGTTTGCCAGAAGTTTTCTCTGTTATAAGCAACAAGCGAACAAACACAGGGCTCCGCGGGCTACTGCTCCACCACGACAATGCACCTGCGTACACCGCACTCAAAACGAGGGACTTCCTGGACAGCACGCCAGTCAAACTCCTGGGTCACCCTCCTTACAGCCCTGATCTAGCACCGTGTGACTTCTTTTTATTCCCAAAAATAAAAAATCAGCTCAAAGGGATACAATTTTCGTCGCCGGAAGATGCGCTGGCTGCGTTCGAGCAGGCTGTAAACGAGGTGTCTGCGGCGGACTGGAAAAAGTGTTTTGAAAACTGGTTTAGGCGCATGAATCTTTGTATAGAGGCTGGTGGAAAGTACTTTGAAAAGATTTGATAAAAATATATGTACGTATAGAACAATTTTTTTTAGTTTCGCAAAACTTTCTGAGTGTCCCACGTATATTAATGAGGACCTCCAACAAAAGATATACACAAAAAATCACAAGTGTCAGATACAGGATTCATCTGGTGTACTCCTTCAATCACAGCATGCACAAAATTTGTAACACTTCCAAATAAAAATAAATAAAATAAAAAAGTAAAACCGATATAAATTGAAGGGTCGAAAATCTGAAGGGTCTAAAAAGGGGTAGGTCAGTGCCAAAACATTACAAATATATATTTTTACGAAAATATGGTCTACAAGCCATACCTATTAATATCCAAAAGGGTCCATGCAAATAATAAAATTGGAACTTAGACCCTTTAACATTTCAACCCTTTAATTGTGGAAAGATAAATTCGCTGACGATCAGGTTGCAAACCTGCGACTACTGGGGGTCTACCCGAGTTCTACCCGAGTTTGACGATATTCGATTATTCGTACCATTCATCGCAAAATTTGCTACTTCGGTCAACCATCGTTCCCATATCGCATGCGTTGATCGTGTTTTGACGTTTGTTTATCTGATCTCCGGTCAATTTCACACAAATATAAACAGTGGTTTATGTTTATTGTGCCTGTTTTATGTGGCTGTCTTTATTGTGTTCAGTCAGAACGAAAGTTCATACTTTGTTTGTCGTTTGTCAAACGCGAGTAGAGCGGGGTGGTTCAGTACACCAACCGCTGTAACAGCTAAGCTGCCATGAACTCTACTCGCGGTATTGAATTTAACTTCTACTTTGTATAGGTCTTAGGGTGACGTCAGCGACATCTTATTCAGGTCTTACTGAGGTTCGAATCCTGCTCGTGAGCATTTTTTTTCTATTTTAAAATTTTTCTTTCCACAATTTAATCTAAAGATTTCGTCACGCTATCGTTAATGCGGTGAAATAATCCATAGGTACTTATACTTATAGTAATATTATTTAAATGCGAAAGTAACTCTGTCTGTCTGTTTGTTACCTTTTCACGACTAAACCTCTGATCCGATCGTAATTAAATTTGGCAGTAAAGAAAATCTGGTAGCCTCAGACCTGGAGAAGGTAATTTTTATCCCGGGAAGATAATAATGTATTTCTGTGATAAAGGGAAAAACATGTGTGCGAATACAGTAATAGTTTTTTTTATATAATATAGTATGCGGATACGAGCTAAAGGCCCGCCTGATGTTAAGCGGTTACCTTTGCCCATAACAACTGCAATACCACCTAGGCTGTTGCCTAAATGGTACCGCAAGTCGGTTCGCCAAACTGAGACATGAAGATGAAAAGTCTCATGTGATTGTAATTTCACCGGCACCCGTACCCTTCAGACCGAAACACAGCAATGCAAGCATCACTATTTGGCGGAGAAGTACTTCCCCGGACGAGCTCTTTCACAAAGGAGCTCTACTACTACTCAAACCGAGTTAATTGATATTGTATTTACTTCTGTGTGGTAAATTTCCCAAACGAGCAGAATTCAGTATAATTTGCAAACATGTTACTAATCCGTCGTCTGCCAGTCAGATTAGCGTACTTACGTAAGCAAGCTTGAGCAATTTAAAGATGATTTTGAACACAAATAGAATGCGAACTATTCTATCGAAGTCTATTTTCTGGGAGGTGATTCAGAAACACGTACCACTTACTCAATATTGAGATAGTTGGCCAATTTAGCGTTTGTTTTCTAGCCAAATATTATCTTAAAGCAAGTTACATAAAATACTATTGCTAGCATGGGCCATAGACGAATAACAGAAGGCAGACGGAATCTTGCTATACAATAAGTGAAGCACTCATAGTGAGACGGCTCGCTTAAAAGTACGGGCTGGCACGCACACGTTCACACCAACAAACAGCCGCGATTACGCGAAACGATTACAAATCTCATGTTACGGTATTCGTTGCCGTAGTGTTACAAATAAAATAACAATATGTTAAAATGCTGCCAAATTATAGTTGGTTTAGAAAAAATTGAATACGATAATACGATTTCAAGATTGAAATCTTGCCTTAGAGAGGTTCCGTCTCCCTTTTTTTATTCGTACGTAATTGCTAGCATGTGTGTCAATCAAGCTAATTCACATAGCTACTCCTATATATTTTTGTTGTTATTTTATAGTAGTAGTATAGTATTTTATTTTATTATTAAATTATGTAGTTATCGAATTTGCACTTCTGACAATCCCATTTTCTGTCCAGTTCATTCTTGTCCATCCTAAGGTTGCCTGAAAGAAATCGTTGATCACAATAAGGCCGCCATTTGTACAATAGTTTAAATGCATATTCAATGTAATGTTTTTTTATGGTGTACAATAAAGCATATATAAATAAATAAATACTCTATCGCAGTTTCGTCCGAGTTTGTCGGTTAAATAATCGTCATCATCATCATCATCAGTTTCCTGACACTTTTAATATGCACCCAATAGATAAAGCAAAATAGACATGTATTAGTCCTACCTATTTAAATTTGCTTTGGGAAATGATTCAAATCAAATAGGGTACTGTAATGACGAAATATTAGTGGTGGTATTCTTGTAAGTATATCACATTAAAGTTATTTTAATCACACTTTTCTTTCTTACAGAACATAGAGAATTATTATCGTTGTACATACCTACTAGAATAATACACTCGGGAGCAATGAATCCAGGTCACATACAAAACCTTTAGTATTTTGGAAACTTACTTTCTTACGAAAATATTAAGAAGTGTCAATTTAGGGCCGTTTTCTGAGTTAGTATTCTCAGTTAAGTAATGGTGATGATTTTTACATACAAAACCATACCATACCATATTTTCCAATAATGGTAGGTACTCATGAATAATCAGACACTGTTTCACTAATTATTAGTATTTATTAACACAAATGTAAAACTAAACTTCCAGCTGATAGTTAAGTTCAGTATTCACTACAACCCACGCTTTGTATCTTTGATGAGCGTTTGAACCCACTGATGTTCCCTATAAATGTTTGATTTAAAACATGGCAGCGCCTATTCTACGCTCCGCTACGCGTAAACAGATCGTCCTACTTTTATTCAACTTTTCTAAACTCGCACGTATTTAGAGTAACATTTCAGTGCTTTTACAAAGGAATTCCTACACTTATACAAGTAGTAGGCATTTTCGATTTCATATCTGGTCGTAAGAACCCACTGCAGAACAATCGATATGTCGTAAGACTCGTCCGATAATCGGACAAACCGAATCTTTGCGAAAATCCTAGGATGATTGCAAAAGACCGGATAATTGGAATCTCAGAAAGATTTTCGTTATAATACGAGCTAATATCAGGATCATTACAAAAATCCCAGTTTGTTTAGGACGATTGGAAACTTGAACGCTGATTGGCTAATCTAAGAGTCGATTTATAACATCTGCATTCTGATTGGTCAGAATATGGCTCGAAAAACGAAGGAATGTAGCCGTAAGCTAATCCGCGCATCCTTGAGTGCATAACGTTCATATCAGCCAATCGGCGCTCATTACGAGAGCGGTTATTCGCGACGCGACTAATCTAAGATAAGCCGAAATTTTGCAATGTTCTTGAAATTGCTACTTTCATAGATTCAAATTATCCGGTCCTTTGCAGTTGTCCTAGGATTTTCGCAAAGATGGCTGATGAGACACAAATTCCATACCTACTATTATTATAAATGCTAAAGTTACTCTGTCTTCTTTTCTGTTACATTTTCTCACCTAAACCATTGAGCCGATTTTGATGAAACTTAGGACAGACATAGTTTGGAACTCGGAGAACAATATAGACTGCTTTTATTTGCGATAACCGACACACACACGCGCTAAACGACATCCACACGCGCAAAGCCGTGGGCGACCTCTAGTAGATGTCGATAAAATCTATTGTTTTCTATTATTATTTGAAAAGAGTATATCCATGGAGTTTCTTGCCAGCTCTTCTGCATAGGACCAACTTTTTGGAACCGTGCAACTAGATTCTTAATTAACGTTTAAAAGTGCATGTAAATGCTTAATCGAAATAAAAACTTTTGACTTTGACTTTGAGTATGTCTTATCCAACCGAAGTGAAGAAAAATGTTTTATTGCCTCAACAAGACGACATGCGCTAGGTGAACATAAAAAATAACTTCATTAGGTACATTTTATGAATTACAGTGATACTTAATTGTAATATCATAAAGTAACTTTGCAACATGCAATAGCTGCCAAAGAGAATATAACCACTACGTTTCGTAGCTGCGGCAAAGAGGCTGACTTTGCAGAGTTTGACTTTGCACCGCCGGCAGATTTGCGCTCGTTGAAGGGTTATAAGTATCAAAACTACGTTGTGCAGAAAAGTTACGATATCAAAATGTTATTATAAGCTCACAGGAGAATGCTGCTACTCATTCTTCCTTATAACACACACCCATGAAAAATATAAGACGGCTCCATTTGTCTAGAAACTAGGACGCCGCCATAAAGTCGAATATGGTTTCAAAACTGCATAACTTTAACGTTCAAAACCATAACATTTGCTAGAATGCATCCTCAGCCGAACGTTAGTTCATTATAGTTCGGATTTGAGGTAATTACTGCGCTTATCGGGCGAATGATTGCAGCATGACGCTATTAGCACACATGGACATCCGGCCATCGCGCTGAACCGCTTAGCTGACTTTTACGACCCTCATAAGATGCAATGGGACATCCCTATCTGTAACTAGCCTTGCGACCAACTGATGTCTTAAAGATAATCTTAACGTATGTGTAGCAACGTATCTAGCTACATGCGAACTACTACTGACGTAGTGGATAACGTCACAAAACCTGAATCGCTCTATCGAAGTTTGACGCGCAGTTAGCGTTATACAATAGCCCGACATCAACCGTTGGGCCGCGGGCTTTTTTTTTGTTTTCGGGTAGAAATCCTCATGGATTCCCTCCGTCTGGGGACGGTGGAGGGGTATGTCGGACTCTTACTGACTAAAACCACACGGTGGCCATCCACTGCACAAAATAGAGGAGCTCCGGGAACTTCATTAGACGGCGCCGGTGCCCCTCTAGTGCTACGCCTTTGCACGTCCCGGGAAAACAATATTGTTTCCCCCACAGTAGCACGTGACCACCACGTACTGCTGTCTTCCTCAGGGCCACTACCAAGCAACCATCCAGCCCAGCCACCAGCCAGCCAGCCCATCCTGGTTGGAGATCCTCTCTTTGTGTTAGAGGCCTATAATACCTCGTTCCTCCACTTACGGTCAACTACACATTAATGGTAAAAAAACCATTATAAACAAAACTGGCTAAGTATTTAATTTTCGTACACACAGCTACACATAATGCTAAACTTTCCAGTAAAAGCTGACCTCACATTCCGTAAAATAGGAGGTCAGCTTATACTGGATATGTATAGTTTGATATGTAGCCGTGCGTACAAGATTGGCTCTTCTTATGCTTGTTTTGTTGTCATCTAAATTCTCTTGACTGTACAAGCGTATTGTGTTAGCGGCAGGCTATATTGTGTGGTGGTGTCGAAGATTAATTGATTAATATGTGAATACCATTTATTATCTGAAACGTGGTCGCTCACAATGGGCCTGATAAGAAGGCTCAAAGTCACTCAAAGGGCAATGGAGAGGGCTATGCTCGGAGTGTCCCTGCGTGATCGAATCAGAAATGAGGAGATTCGCAGGAGAACGAAAGTAACCAACATAGCCCGAAGAATTGCCAAACTTAAGTGGCAGTGGGCGGGGCACATTGCTCGCCGAACGGATGGCCGATGGGGCAGTAAAGTTCTGGAGTGGCGACCGCGTACTGGAAGGCGCAGCGTGGTGAAGGTCGCGGGAATCCGCTGGATGCGGAAGGCACAGGACCGGTCGTTGTGGCGATGCTTGGGGGAGGCCTATGTCCAGCAGTGGACGTCTTTCGGCTGAAATGATGATGATGATGATGATTTGAAAAGAGTATTCATGGAGTTTCTTGCCGGCTCTTCTCCATAAGACCAACTTTTTGGAACTGTGCAACTACGTTAATATAGAACGTAGTTGCACAGTTCCAAAAAGTTTTTGAAAGTGAATGTAAATGCTTATTCGAAATAAAAACTTTGAATTAGAATGTACTACAGTGAATTTCTAACAGCATTGTGCTTCTACTAACTCCATTTATGTTGGATATTGGCATGAAAGAAAATTACAATAAAATAATGTATGAAAATAAGATATCTTCAACCAAAAACGTTAGTTATTTATCTATCCCAAAAACTAATAATCCGTGTGTACTTAGGTATTAACTTTGCGATGCGATTTGTGCGACTACAGAAATCCGCAGGTCATTTTCCACATGTTTAATATTTGTCTATGACTTTTTTTCTCGCAAATGTGTTGAAAAACGTCGAATGAAACGCGAGAGCAATGTTCACTATACTCTAGGATTTATTACGCCTTCGGTTCGGGCTGCCAGCCAGCCCACCCAGCCTCGAGTATAATTAACACCTTAGCTCACTTGTATCATAATGTACTATTATTTTATGCAAGCATATTTAAAAAAAAGTCATGTCAAGATTGAGTTAATTACATAAACAGTTCGAGTACCTATATAATAGGTACATTGTCATCATATCTTTGATAAATGAGAGCGTGTGTGTGATTTTCTCTACCAATGTTTGTTTAAGACACAGACAAGTAAGGCTTATTGGTCTGTGGTTTAAGAACACGCTTCATCGCCCCGCAGTAAGTGTTTAGCTTCACTACGCGTGTACGCTTTCCAAGCTTTATTTGTCGCTAGAATGTTATTTACGGAACATACATTTGTGTTCACATAAATCGACAAAATGTAGGGAAGAACTGATTTTTTTCGTGATTTCAAGGTTGGTCCCGTAGTAGAATTTCATGCTAATGAGCACAATGACCCTATAAGAGGTTTTCAATTAATTGAATTACACGTATAGTCGATCATAAAATTGCATAACCACCCTAAGGTTCAATGTCAAAATCAAATCATTTATTCGCCACAAGACATCGTGTATAAAGATATTACAATTAATTAGAAGTAAGTACGTCATATCCTTGCCTGTCACTTGTGCATCATAAATCGATAATTCTATTTAAATTTACAAAACCAATGTAACAGTTACTGTCACAGAAATAGATAGAATGGAAAAGAGGGCAGGGCGCGCGTGCCAACACTCTGCACCATAGTGCAGGGCATTTCAAAGCCTTTCTCAGTACGCCTTATTGTATTGTATTGTATTTATTGATAACAATTGTTACAAGTCATTTTTTTTTTTTAATTAACATCATTCTTAACTTACTCAGACTTTACTTTATCAGACTTCTTATGACTTGTTTCTGTAAATACTGTAACAAAAACCCGCAAAAATACCTTATTGTGCTGTTTCTAACTGCAGAAATAAAAGCTGTAAAGTAGCTACATTTCATCATCCTCCGAGCCTTTTCCCAATTATATTGGGGTCGGCTTCCAGTATAGCCAGATGCAGCTGAACATCAATATTTTACACGGAGCGACTGCCATCAGACCCCCGCAACCCAGTTACTGGGTAATACTGACATTCGGAGGTTAGACCAGTTGTCAGACTTTCAGGCTTCTGACTACCCGTAACGACTGCCATAGATATTCGTATGACAACCGGGACCAAAGTAGCTACATTTGATTAAAGTTAATTTAAAAAAAATATTACGTCAATATGTAAGGCGTAGTTTGTGCGTTCGTAAGTTGCCACGCATCAATCGCAAGTAAAATTGTGATTAAAACCATTCTATCTATCTATTTCTGTGGTTACTGTTGTCAACTTTTTTTTTCTTTTTTTGCCGTGGGGAAATCCTCATGGACGCACTCTTTAGGCTGGTGTTCACCAACGTTAATTATCTGATTAATCAATCGCTTACTCTAAAAATGTGCTAGAATTTCTAGTAAACGGTTGTTTAAACAGATAATTCGTATTAGTGAACTCTAAGCCTTAGTGAAATTTTAATGTAGGTGGTTGTTGTTAAAAAGGGTTAAGCAATTTCGTAATTGACTATACTTGCATTTGTGTTAGCAATCAGTGTATGTCAAAACGCTGCTAAAAGTTGTAGAAATGTTGCCTACAAATGTTTCACTCTAATAAAAGTATTTGATTTACATACACATAAGTGTTCTTAGTGCTAACGAATACGACTTTTCATGTAGGTTGTAGGTATTCTGTCAAAAGTTTCAAAGCTGAGATATGATAGTAGCCATAAATTAAAATTAAAATACTAACACTCCAACTCGGTGTAAGTTTCAAAGTGGCTCAACTTTAAACTTCAACATAAAGTTAGTATAATTGAACTAACGAAATCAGTGTTTGCCTTATGATTCTTATTCATAGTACCTACTTATAATGATGTTTGAGTTTACTTTAATTAAACATTTTAATTAGTGACTATGAATTTATATTATGAAGGTACATTTCACTTACTCCAATGCAAATGTAACGTAATTTCACATTTGAAGCAACTTTAATAAGGCTTTTTGTCTTCAAACATTGTCATGATTACTGAAAAAAATAAACTGAATTAGTTTAGCTACTTCAAATAATTAATAGAAACATAGAAACCAAAGTTTTGTTAAAATAGTTAAACTAATCTGCTGCACATCTCAAACTAGTTAGCTACTAGTAGCGTCAGTTTATAAGTCGCCTTTTTAGAGTTCCGTACTCAAAGGGTGCCAAACGAGACACTTACTCTCGCTACGCTGTCCGCTTGTCCATCCGTCTGTCTGTAACAGGGCTGTATATTTTGAATGGTAGTAGGTAGCTGGTTTATATTTTTCCAGAATATGTATTGATATGACCTCTATCACAACAAATACTAAAAATTAAAAAATATATAAAACCAAAAGGGGTACATACAAGAACCCTCGAAAAACATGCATTTTTTTCAAGATTTTTGTTTCTGCTATATCTTTATAACGGTAATACATACTAGCGTCAAACTTGGTCTGATTATAATCACTCACACATAGTGCATACTATGTAGTTTAGCAAAAAATCATAAGAATAGGGTCAACATAGACATATGTGGTGGTACCTACGTAAGAAAGAGATGCAAAAATTCATATTAAGCTCAAGGTGCGTTTATGTCTTTTGATGTACTCTCGTAAATTAAATCAGTTTCTTTGGGGTATCGGATCGATGGATGGTACGGAACCCTTACTACGTGAGTCCGACTCGCACATTGCCGGTTTTTATGTTACTAGCAGCTATAATTTGTGCTACTCATAAAATAACTTTTTTTAGGGTAAAAAAAGTCTCAGTTTAGCGAACGAATTTAAATACAATTAAGGCCTAGGTGGTATTGCAGTTGTTATGGGCAAAGGTTTAGAATTTTTAGCCAATGCAATGAGCCTTTAGCTCGTTTCGCCAACCTATTCCATAAAAAACTTTACTGAAACCACTTTTAACGTACCGATTTATTTACGTGACCGTATCACGCCACTTTAACGCTACATTTCCCTATACATAACCCGCCATTCGATTTAACCGAAGCGTCGGCTTATCAATGAACCGTCTTGGAAAACGAGTAACGAGCGTTTTTATCGGACGTAGGTATCAGCTTCCGTAGTACCGTTCGTAGTGCCGCGGTATCGCGTCCACAGCCACCTAATATTGGTTAACGGCCACCCATACAGTGGCTAAAAGAGATAGGTACGTATGCAGGTATCGGTATTTCAACAAAATTGTGTACATGCTGAGTGGCTCATTTCTAGCCCTCGCACGTCTATGTATATGCATAAAGTATTGTACACACAACGCCTACCTAGCTAGGTACCTTCAAACCTAGGAAGGAGGAAACCTTCAAAAGGCTGCCGGCTTCATGGGGGACGAAGGCTGGTATGGTGTATGGGATTCTTACCCACTAAAACCCCCCTCAGTAGCCATCTAGATAGAAGATAGAATATTCTTTAATATACACCATTAACATTATTAAAACTTAAGACTAACATGTAAATTAAGGTTACATTGCCGGTCTTATCGCTAATATCGATATCTTCCAGACAACCTTTGGATGGACAAGGAAGACGTGAAAAATAGATGCCGTCTTCAATATAATAAGGGGGGACTCTGGGAATGTAATATGCTTCCGGAGCCCTTCCTATGCTACGCCGTAAGACACGTCTTCAAAGAGACTATTTGTCTCCTTTTATACCTTTGCACTGCACATGGTGTTCGTGATCACAGTGTGCTGCCGCTATCCCAGAAGTCACTTAGTGCATATGGCGGCACGTGACCACAGTGTGCCGCCGCTGTCCCAGAATTCACTTAGTGCACATGGCGGCACGTGACCACAGTGTGCCGCCGCTGTCCCAGAATTCACTTAGTGTACATGGCGGCACGTGACCACAGTGTGCCGCCGCTTTCCCAGAATACCTATTACACCTACACATACGTTAATTGTTGGCTTGCATACTTATTACTTATCTCTTATGCCGAATGTAGGCAATGCCGCGGTATCGTGTATTTCGGATAACAGCCATCCGTACGTTAGTTTAGGCTTATGTCGACCTGTTATCATTGCTGAATGAGCTTCTTCCTGCTAATAATGGATCTATCTGATTGCTAATATAGGCTGTGCGTGCACGTATTTTCTATCGGCTGTCAGTGATTGCATGTTCAATGAATTTGTACCGATAATTCCCAACCCTCGGGCGTAGTTTAGGAATAAACTTTATGATTTGCTGTCTAGATGTGGGGTAGTTCAGTTAATGTTTATTTGTGTAGTTTATTTGTCGAAGTCATGGTTTACTTTTAAGTCTTTGAGGCACATTTTTATGAGACTACTAGCTTCGCCCGCGTGGATGTCGTTTATCGTGCATCCCTCGAGAATCGTTTATTTTCCCGGGATAAAAAGTAACCTATATGTTAATCCGGGTTATATTCTATCTCTGTGCCAAATTTCATCCAGATCTGTGCAGCCATTGCAACGTGATTGAATAACAAACATCCAAACCTCCAAACGTCCAAATATCCTTACTAACTTTCACATTTATAATATTATATAATAGGAAGGAGGATAGGATTACAAAACTTATTTTGAAAGCAGCTGGGTAACAAAAGAAACTGAATAAAACCTTCGTCAAGACAGTAGAAAACAAAAAAACCAGCCAAGTGCGAGTCGGACTCGCGCAGTAAGGGTTCCGTAACTCTCAACGACCTGATACCCCATAAAAACTAATTTAATTTACGAGAGTTTATCAAAAAATATCAACGCCAGTGCATGAATTTTTGCATGTCTTTCTTACGTAGGTACCACCACATATGTCTATGTTTGTCTTATTTTTAGTATTTGTTGCTAAACTACATAATATGCACTTTAGTCTGACCAAGTTTGACGCTGGTATATATTACCGTTTTGAAGATAGAGCAGGAACAAAAACTTTGAAAAAAATGCATGTTTTTTGAGGTTTCTTGTATGGGGACCCCCTTTGGTTTTTGTTTTTTGTTTGTTTTTAATATTTGTCGTGATACACCTCATAGCAAAACATTTTCTGAGAAAATTTCAACCGGTTACCTATTACCGTTCAAAAGATACAGCTCTGTGACTGACAGACGGACGGACGGACGGACGGACAGCGTAGCGAGAGTAATAGGGTCCCGTTTGTCACCCTTCGGGTACGGAACCCTAAAAAACAAAGTATCATTTTCCAAAACTAACAAAAACCCCGTATGTTAACTTGGTGTGTGGGTGCCGTTTATTTCCACTTAACACACACCCAAACCACCGATTCCTCACAATAAATATCTTTAGTTGATTTCTACAAATATTTGGGAGAAGAAACATTTCCATTCCCACTTAAAATAACAATACCTTGCGTAGGTACAAAACATTCGAAATAAAGTTCCCGGTTCCCGTAACTATATTTCAAATAAGTTACGCTCAACTTAGATTACTGTATGAACGCCCATCTTTTACTTTATTTGTTCAATACAAGCAAAAGTGTGGTGGATTCCATAAAAACGTTCGGGTCCAAAAAAGATAAAACTCATGCGGAAGTTTTTCAATCTTTGTGAACTGTTCCAATTTCTATTGATACAGTAAAGTTATATCACCCTAACCACCTATTTATATCAAGGATATCTTCGGTTTGAGGAGATCTATAAAATCGTTATGATTTTACTATTACTTATTTTGTATTGATTTTATTTCTATTAATTAGTTTACTTCACTGAATTTGTCTCAGTCATTAACCTACATTATTCTCAGATAATTCTTTCCAATTAATCATGTAACAAATCATTGTACTATTAACATAACTTATCATAATCAGCCCATTACTGTCCCACTGCTGGGCACGAGCCTCTTTTCAGTATGAGAAGGATAAGGCCTTAGTCCACCACGCCGGCCTAGTGCGGGTTGGTGGACTACACACACCATTGAGAACTGTATGGAGCACTCTCAGGTGTGCAGGTTTCCTCACGATGTTTTCCTTCACCGTAAAGCAAGTGATAATCAAATTCTGATCAGAAAGTGCATGTAAATGCTTAATCGAAATAAAAACTTTTGACTTTGAGTATGTCTTATCCAACCGAAGTGAAGAAAAATGTTTTATTGCCACAACAAGACGACATGCGGTAGGTGAACATAAAAAATAACTTCATGAGGTACATTTTATGAATTACAGTGATACTTAATTGTAATATCATAAAGTAACTTTGCGACATGCAATAGCTGCCAAAGAGAATATAACCACTACGTTTCGTAGCTGCGGCAAAGAGGCTGACACTCAACATGATGCTGTGTTGTAACGTGAGTCACAACACGCGTTTTATTCGGTTTATCACAGAAAGATGCTATCGCGCATCCCTCGGGAACTGTTTATCTTTCCGGGATAAAAAGTAGCATATATCCTTCTCCAGTCCCCACGCTACCGCTTTGCCAAATTTCATCACGATAGTTTCAGTCGTATAGACGTAAAAAGGTAACAAACAAACAGAGACAGAGGCTGCTGAGCTCCATTTAAGGGGTGAATTAACGAACAACTTTTTCTATGGAAGCAACTCCGCGAAAAAAAAGCTGTATGGGACAATGTAGGTACGGGATAGCTGTTTATTTTTCGCGATTTCATGGTTACTCACTTAGTAAAACTTGTCCGTTGTGATGAGTACAACCCCCCCCCCCCCCCCTTTAAAGAACCTTAGCTAATGTTACACCTTATATAAAGTAGGTAACCAAGGTTACAAGTAATATATTTTATTCAAGGGTCAAAATTAAAATACCGACGATTGAAAGCAATGAAATATATTAGGATTCTTTAGGGAACTCCGAACAGTATGGGGTCAGCTTAACTAACATGGCAGGTTCAACTGCAACAATCAACAACAAAGTTATCAAGTTAGTTCAGTTTTGTTAGTGCTTCGCATGCGTAAATGCGTTAAGAAGTAATGAGATACATTTAGTAGTTTGGTCAGGAATGCAGATTGCCGCTTCTCCAACATTATAATTTTTTCTCAAATTTTTATATTTTGCTTCCCCTATAATTTTTTTGTATTTGAGTAAGAACAAAAACAAAACTAACACTATTTTTAAAGCATTTTCTTCTATTTGCTGGAATGAAATGGTTTTCAATATCCTTAATCCTATAGATTTTCATTTGATTACAAGCCTATTCACGCGGCTTCGCTCTCGTGGTCCTTGATCCCACAGGCACCGTATTTTTTTCCGGAATTAAATGTATTCTATATTTTAATTCAGAGCATGGTATATCTGTGTGTCAAATTTCATCCAAATCGATCCAGTAGTTATTGCGTGGTGCTCGTACAAACAACCAGACAATTACAATTTTATAATAGTTAGGATTCTTATTTGGCGCATTTTTCCGCACCCATTTTCGGAAGTATTCAGAAGTTTGTATTCATTCAGTATTATTTGAGCCCCTATTTTTTATTTTGTAATAATCTTATTAGTAAGACTTAAGAAACGTGTATTAATTTTAATTGAATATTCTGTAACTTTAAAATTCTTGTTGTGAAAGTTTTGAGAACGAAACGATACTTTGCCAAAGATCAATATCAAGATACGAAGAAATAAAAGGACTGCAAGAAAAGATAGAAGGAGATACGCCTAAGATTCTGTACTTTTGAAGTGAAAACTTCTTTAGGCGCGTTGAGCGATTTTTGGTAGGGGCAAAACTTATGAGTTCGCGGCACTCTACGTCATCGACATGCGACCAAAGAGAATACATGCGATATGCTAATTTGACAGATTTAATTTTTCACATCTATCGGCAGTCCCCATGACCAAAGAGAATATAACCACTACGTTTACCCTGAAATGTCTTTGGTTTACCCATGACTGCCAATGTTTTTTTTATCTGATCTTCCATGCGCTCAAAATTGCAGTGATTCTACCATAGAGTTATTATACTGAAAAGTCTTTGGATTCTACGCTAAGCCCAGATTTTAACTACCTGCTAATAAAGTCGCAAGTCATCAGTTTATCAAAACTATCGCAAATGGCGCAGTCGCTGCAAACTGTTTTTCGGAAGCCCCATATCACACAGAGTGCATAAAATTTTGCACCACATAAAACCGTAAGATATAAAAATATTAGACGGTAGGTACACACAGAACAGTGTGTAATCCAATCTCCTGTCGACAGGGAATCGATTTATTTTACACACGACTTTATGCTCTAGCTAGACATATGACGGTCTTAACACGGATCTGACGACATAAAAGATGACAAAATAAGTTTAAAGCTTCTCCATTTTCTGAAGTAGATACCGACTAAGAGATGAAAATAGTTATATAAGGATGTATTTATTTACAGCAGTGTATTTAACTTTAAAATTTGGATGTTTTCAGCGCTCAATGTGAAGGGTGGCCTAAATTATACTTGCTGCCCAGTCTTCGATTCTTCATATATTTATTATGTAGTACCACTATATTCCATTGTTTTACGCGAATATTGAAAGTCCAGAAAAAAAAAACTTTTTGTTCTGGCAACTCTAACTTATGTCATTCACTATTTTCGCGTTGTTGCGCGGACGACGTTTTTTACGAATGAAATTATTTTCAAGTGATTTTTGGTGTTATGTTAAGTTTAAAGTAAACAAAACACGATGTCAAAAGACGAATTAAGGAAAACATTGGAGAAGCCGGAGAAGAAACGGAAAAAACGCCAAAAATATCGAGTTTGGTGGGTGTAGTGTGTTGACGCCGGAAAGAGAAATACCATTGATAGAATGTTAATATAGTCTATCACCGAATGATATACCAGATCTAACTGAGAATATCATGAAAAAGGATACAGGTATGTGTTTCAGGTATTTTTTCAGCTTTCAGACCAATAGCAAAAAATTATATGGCGCCATTTTGTCTGTCTCTGTGCTCTGTCCTTGTAACATGTAAGTTCGTGTTACGACAGGTCCTCCAGTGGAGTGAAAAGCACATAAACATGTATATCTAGAAGTTCTATGATATGCACGTATACCTTATGTCTCACGAGAGAAGTAATGGATACGATAAGATCAGTGATCTTTATGTTATAAGGCTTAGTAAGTCTATTATGTACTATGTCTGCTTCGTAAGGGCCCACGGTTTCCATTAAACTGTACTATAAGCTACAGGAAATACTTGTAACTATGAAAACGTATATTATGCTGATGAAAATCACCCTGAAATAATGGGTAGTAAATATCTTAACAAAAAAGAATACAGAATAATGTAAGCGATGAGCTTTCCAAAAAGTATTAAATACCAAGAAGCTTGACTTTATTATATGATGCCCCGAAGCTCAATATAGTTTTTTCAAGGTAAACCTTGTAACTCAAAACTTGTTGACACAATAGATTGTGAGACCCAATTAAAGACAAAGACAAAAGTGTGGATTATCGCTAGCAGCAGTTGGTAATTTGGGAACAGCTTTTAACATGAGATTAGTGGTTGTCAATTGGCCATTAGCAGCGACCAAAATACAAGAACCATTGTAATGGTATACTATAATAGATGTTTCAAGATAGAGTGATATGTACCTACTAGGTACAACACAAATTAAAAATGAAAGAAAGTTGATTTCTTAATAAAGGTACTACGAAAGCATCAAATTCAATGTCATGAGACAGTTATTTCTTCTTGGAGAAAAGTTAGAACTAGTAGTGATAACAAAAAATCATGCTATTAATAAAGCAACACCCTCTAGTCTTAAAGAAATGCCAACTTTGCTGCATTCAAGCCTGTATAGATAAAATAAGTATACAATGATAAGGAAAACTTCAAAGCCCCCTGAACTGGACTCAGACTAAAAAGGGGAGGGGGGCAGGTATCAACAGAGGACCCCTGGAAGGTACTACGAGTACCAGCAGAAAAATGCAAGTAAGGTACATGAACTGGAATCTGGTTCAAACATAAATGTTTTATTGATTTTCAATATTAATTGTTCGGCAAATAAACATGTTATATGTTTTTGGGAAAAAATCACACAGGATAAAGTTATCTTACTGTGGATAAACACATTAATAATCTCTTCTTAAGAAGAGCATTATACATGCCTCATACATAAATTGTTTATGTATGACTGAATTCAAAATTTTTATGACTGAAACAATAATTTTATTGAAGAAAATTTATAGATTTTGAGGTTATTGCTAAATGCAGCCTGTCAAAGGAAAGTTTTAAACAAATAAACATTTGGATTGATTGATTGACTGATTGGTTGATTGATTGATTTTATCACAAACATGTTTACTGTAGCCAACTAAACCAAATGGAGATTAAACTAAACAAATTTGTACATGCAGAAAATTTTCAATGGGAAAAAATAAGAACATTATAAAAACAAATTTCTAGGAATGGTTACATATGCGCTATTGATTTAAAGGATGCATACTTTACAGTTTTCATAAAAAATCAAGACAAAAGATACAATAATATGGTTTCACTTCCAAAATAATATGAGTTTAATTACACTTGTTTTGGTTTGCATGCTGTTTCCTGACTTTTACAAAAAATCTTTTATGCTCTATTTAAAAAAGTGGTTTTAAATCGGTGATTTATTAGCTTGATAATATTAACTGTATTAGAGCACCATCATATTGGACAAAAAATTGTAACAATACTATGAAACTTATTAAAGTGTCATGGGTTTTGTTCATCATACATTACAAAGTGTTAAGATTTGGTAAACATGAAGGATATGATCTTGTCAGTGAATGATGAATCTGATGATCGATAATTCACAATTCTAATTACTCAACCATAAAAAACTGCTCATTGAAACTTTAGCAGCTTTGCCATGTTGTAAGTTATGTTTTTTTGAAACACATGACTTATAAAATCAAAGATGTGAGAAATTACTTAATTATAATACTTAATGACTTTGATTCAATTATGTAAATAAATACAGAGTATAAACAAAAATTTCTATGGTGGAATAAATTACATGAAAACTACAAAAAAGTGTATTAAATATTTTAATTATTGAAATTTATGCTGATAGGTAGATATCTACCTACATCTGGTGCTGGTTGAAAAATATTTTGTAATTATTATACTACAGCAAATAGTTTTTCTTGAATAAGAAAAAGCAAGTCAAGTCATCATATTTACTTTGAGTTTTAAGTTACTTTATCGGATTAGGTACAAAGTTTTGCTTATGAATAAAAATTCTGTCAAATTATTTTACACATAAACAATACTACAGCTATTATGTACTCACAATATTATTATATTATTTGAATGAGTAAATATTCAATTCCTAAAACTTGATTCCCTAGCTAGGAAGGGATATTAGATATTCACTTCATGTGAAAATTCAAAGACCACAAAGAAGCTGATATTGAATCTAGGAGTAAAAATATTAATTGTGAAAGAGAACTAACTGTCGGCTATAGCTTTTTTAGCAAGACTGTTAGTTTTTAGACTGTTTTGATGTATTTGCTGCCAGAAGCAATACTAAAAATAGGGAGCAAAGGGATCTTTGCAAAGAACTTTTATGAAATGTACTTAATTTGCTGAAACATCATTGCCTATTTTATGCATATCCGCCATTATATGTATGTATGTATATAATAATAATGGGGTTGATTAAGAATTTAGAAGAATCTTAAGTTTTTTCCTCATATGGATCTCACAACCCTGGTGTCAATTTATTACTTCAATGGCTGTATTAAGAATAGTTTTTTGAACCTTTAAGTCAATTATTGTTAGTTTCAGACAACTTCACCCTCTTTATGATATCTTTATTTTAATATGAGATGAGACAACTGAAATCATGGTATTATCACTGTCAGATAAGGCGATTAAACAATACTCAATAACACTATAAAGGTGTTGGGTTGGTGTTGGTCTGTAAAGGTGAAGGAATCTTTGAATTATAATTATTTCAAATATATTCAAATTCCTTACAGAACAATTTAAGTATGATGCTTCATACACTTCACTCAACTCCGTTAGATTAGCATTATCATTGATAATAGATTCTTAGGTAGGTACAGATGTTCAAATAAAGAGATATTTCAAGTGTATTTTTTAAACTACGACCAAGTCGACCAAAATACAAAGGTACTTGGGATCCATCATTGGCCCTTAATTTTTTATTTTTTCTTGGTTGATTATCAAAGAAGTTGTTCTTACATATTACTTGGTAGGTTATACTGTTAGCACTTAGAAGTGCACAAATAATACAGACATTATCTGTTAATACACTAAAATATACAATTGATTTTTTCATCTTATTGTGTCAATGGTTCATAAAAGTACCTATAACACGGAACTATAAAGCAAGCAAATGCCGAAATTTAAAATCTGCCGCTGAATTTCGGCTGCGTCGCGTCGCGGATTCGGTTCAGCATGGTGTGTCACTACGCTAATGTCGGCGGAGACCGACAGCTTAACGCGGTACGACCGATCATTAATCTAGTTTAAAGTACGCCGTTTGACAGACCCACTAAATGTGCTACATTGGCCACTAAGGGCACGTTATAAACGTAGAAGAGAATCCTTCATTGTATGGACTTATAACATCTGGAACTAAATATCAATCAACGTCATCAACTCAGCCTATTGCAGTCCACTGATGGACATAGGCATATCTCAAGCTGCGCGACAATTGGTTGGCGGTCCTCCACCTTCCATTAAAAAAAAATATTTACTAATTTATTTATTTATTTCACAAAAAATTCAGCATAATTTAAAAAAAAATGGGAATCTGGAACTAACAGCAGGTAGCGGCGCAGCCTTATGTTTTATTTATTTGAGTATATAGTTCTATGGCGTAGTTTTTAGGATCTTTGAGGCACGTTTTTTAGAAAAATACACCCTAATAAAGTGATAAAAACCTTCACTAGAGGTTTCTTAGGGATCGATGAGAAAATACGAATAGTCACAAGGAACCCTTATAGTTTCGTCATGTCCGTCCGTCTGTCCGTCTGTCCTAATCCTTTACAGCTTAATAACTTCTACAGTTATAAACATAAGTAAATGAAATTTTGTCAAAAAATGGTATAGATATAGATCTCAATTTTAAAAGAATAAAAAAATCTTGATTACGTATTTTAGGGGTGGCGCCCATACATGTGAAATGGGGATGAAAATGTTTTTTTCGCTGCACCCCCTCGTTTGGGGTATCGTTGAATAGGTCTACTAAAATGAAGGTAATGTTTCATACACAACTTTTTTATCAGGTATACCATCTGCGAAATACAGTTCGCGAAAGTGGCTTGCAATGTGTGTCCCCCCCCCTGCCATTTCTAAACTATGCAACGTAGAAACTTATAGTCTTCAAAATTGATAGATCTTTATAAAAAATCTCTTTTAAAATTATTTCGAGTATAATGTGATTATAAATGTTTGAGTTACTTTATAGTGAGAAAACTGAAAAATACTTAAGACGTCCTAGTTCATAGGTCATTGACTTTAGAGAAAAATGATCATAGCAAATAATGCTCCTTTAGTAATTTTCTATTTAAAAAAATCACAAAAAGCAACACACTTCTTAAATTTTACTTCATAAATTTAGCGCTAGGTGGCGCTGTTTGCAAAAACTAAAATAGCAATTATTTATATTCGATTTGATTCGTTGGTAATTAGACCTACTTAAGGAACCCTATAATACTGAGCATGGCCCGACATGCTCTTGGCCGGTTTTTACTTTTACCCACACTTGTGTACGTTAACAAGTACTTACTTAACATTTAATAATTCCCCATTATTACACTTCAACACTCGAAGAAACACCAGTTTTCGAAAATAATACAGAATATACAACACGCTCTTTCCGAATTTTTCCGCTAACCCTAAACTACGTAGTTTCAACAGATTTCTAGAATAAAAATGCACAACAGCCATACCTACAAAAGTTACCAATCAAAAGTTAGTAGCTCTCGTATCAGTACACATCCCTAGATGCGGTGACTACAAATCTCGTTTAGTCAACTTCGTTTGTCGGCAAAGCGGTCCCCTGCTTTTGTGAATGCTAGTTGCAGCTACTTTTTTTGTCTTTTAGGCTTTCATGCCATTAAAAGCGTTCCCTCTGGGCAACCTAACTCATATTTAGGTTTTTTGGTGGACCGATTTATTACCTATTTAAAAAACAAAACGAATTTGGAATTAAAGGGCCGCGTTCAGTATTATCGTCCGACGACACCCGGAGCGTACTCAGTTACTCAGAGCGATCATACAAACAAACGAACGCCCAAGGAACGCTCCCAGCGTCGTCCGACGACGTCGGGCGATAATACTGAACGCGGCCAAGGTAAAAATAAAAATCATTTATGTACTGTGTCAGTAGTGAAAGTAAATTAATGAAAAATATAATATTTGGCGTTTGCGAATGAACTGTTCCTTCATTTGACTGGGTCTTAAACTCATGTCTTTCGGTAGATACTATTTAAAACTATACAAGTAGGAAAGACAATATCCACAAATAGTTTTCCTAGAGTTTCAGTTTATCTTGTCTGAAATACAATTACCCACCTAATTAGAATAGTACATAAGTAGAATTTTGTGTAAAATCCCTAACTGGCTTTAGCAGATAGAAAGAAAGTTCATTCCATTTAATTTATAGTTCCCCAGGCGTCTGACCTGACTGACCGTTTAGGATTTTTTTAGTTAGGTACCTACTTCTATAGATTTTTGGGACATTATCAGAATTTGCAATTAAAATGTAACTCTGTAGGCCTGGCGCAGTCCCGATTTTAGTTATAAAAATATACCAATACGCTCCGGCATCGGCACACCATATACCTGTGGGGTTTACTGTCGCTTCCTGAGGATATCAAAAGGCAAGATATTGAAGTAAATACCCACTTGATTTTTTTGATGTCTTAATAGTTCCAGTCTTGGTATTGGCATTTTCTTAAACAAGTGAGTAATTTGTCGTTTGTTACTGTTATCATTATTTTCAAAAAGCGATGGGTTGCGTTTCACAAATTTTGCGACTTCTAAAATATATATGCTGGGAACTGTCAGAAGATTCTGTGATTTAAACACAGGTCTACAGGATTCCGACATTTCATATTAAAAATTGCACGAACACATTTCTTCTGCACAATAAAAACTCTTAATATTTCAGACGCGTTTCCCCAGATAACTATACCATACCGAATTATGGAGCAGACATATGCATGGTATACCATTATGGCAGTTTTCATGGATGTAACATAAAGTAAATGTATAAGTATGTATTTACAAAAAAAAAAGTATATAATTATTATATCCATTGTCTAGTACCCATAGCACAAGCTCTGCTTAGTTTGGGACTAGATGGTGCTGTGTAAAAATGTCCCAAATATCGTTGATATCGTCGAATATCGCTGATGTCATCCCAAAGACGTTAACAAGTGGAAGTTAAATTCGATATCACGAGCAGTGTTCACGGTAGCTTAGTGGCTAAAGCACTGGCGTACTGAGCCAGGACTGGATGCGGAAGGCAGAGGACCGAGTGTTGTGGCGCAACTTGGGAGAGGCCTATGTCCAGCAGTGGACTGCGATAGGCTGAGTTGATTGACTGAGCCAGGAGTCGCAGGTTCGAATCCTGCTCGTGAGCGATTTTTTCTTTCCACAATTTAAATCGTTATATAATTTTTTACTGATATTAGTTCATTCTGAATATGGAGTACCTACGGCGCGGCTGCGAGCTAAGAATGTACTTAACTCGTTGACAGTGTAACTAGGGTTGCCAACTGTTTTTTTGGGAAAACACAGTATTTTTTCAGGCCAAAACATGAAAAATATAGTATACTGAAAGAAAATATAGAATTTTAAAGAAAAAAAATCAATATGATTTCTTGAAAGCTAATTTTTTAGGTTTTTTTTCCGAAAACACGATGACCATTTTAAGAGCGTTTTAGGTTTTTTCTCTTTACGTAATTACAGCAGTATATAGAACACCGGGCCGAAATATAGTAAAATACTATATTATATAATACGGTTGGCAACCCTAAGTGTACCTAACTGATGTCAGCCCTCGGCCAAACACGAACGATGCGTCAATGAGTGCGTGATTTAGCGGTTCGACATTGACTTTCTTCCAGATAAATTTAGCGAGCTTTCTTAGGGAGTGCAGCTTCTGTACTAGGTACTATAAAATATTCTGTGCTCGGGTTTAAGCTACGTGATTCTTAGCTAACGTTAATACGTTGCAGATGTGGAGTGCAATTTGAAAACTGTGACTTGGAAATAGCGAGCATCGATGTGTAAAGAAAAATGCAATGCACCAGTACCGCCTCTATTGCTATAGAGTCATAAAAGCACTGATAAATGAATAACTCTATAGAACCGACCGGAATCGTGTGTGATTTTAAATTTTGCATTGAACATCTACACTATGCTCTTTGTGATTTGGTTTCGAGCTCAGGACTTGTAGCTTTTTGTACAATTATGTTCTGGCAAACATAGCAACCAACCGCAAGCAACCGCGCAATATTTTATATTGACAGTTCCTAACATGTTTTTTTTTTCAAATATGTTAAATAGGAAAAAGATGTAATGTGATTAAAATTAGTTTATAGAAGAAAAAGTTTTTATACAAGGGAGGCTCGTGGCTAAGTAGCAACCGCTCGGATTGTAATCTGCAAGGTTAAGTTACACTTGCCGCAGTCAGTCCTTGGATGGGTGACAATTTCGTTGCACATCGAGACCCCGCCATGCATCGGAGAGCACGTTAAGCTGTCAGTCCCGGTTGCCATACAAATATCTATGGTAGTTGTTACGGGTAGTCAGAAGCTCGAAAGTCTGACAACTGGTCTAACCTCCGAATGTTGGTATAACCCAGTAACTGGGTTGAGGGAGTCTGATGGCGGTCGCTCCGTGTAAAATACTGATGTTCAGCCGCATCTGGTGTTAACATTTTGTGTTATTATTTTGTGGGTGTCATAAAAACAAGACCTTTGTCAAAAAAAAAACAGAACATTACCTAATCAATATATCAGCATAACTGGATGGATGAAGGACATATTCAAGAATATGGTAGAAAGTGCGAACTCATAATGTACAAAATATTTGAACAAATTATTCCACGGTAAATCACGCGAAAGGAGTAAAAATGCTCGCGCACTCTCTGACTGTGTAAGGGTCTGTTGGCTAGTACAATAGACGGAGAGGGTAGAAATAGCGACCGATGGACAATGCCTTGCTAGATGTATCACCTTACTGCATGCAACTTTGATTTGTAAGCGCGGAAAAGTGTCCACAGTAACTTATATAACTGACTGACTTTTTATGACTGCCTCGTTGGTCTAGTGGTTGCAAGCGCGACTGCTGAGCGTGAGGTCCTGGGTTCGATTCCCGGGTCGGGCAAAGTGTTATTGGGTTTTTTCATTAGGAAATTCTCAGTAGCAGCTCGGTGTCTGGATTTGTGCCCGGTTAATGGCAATAGGCTCGCCCCCTATTACATGGGACTTACAACATCACTGGCGAAATGTGGGTGTACTATATAATACACCTATGCCTACCCCTTCGGGGAAATACAGGCGTGATGTTATGTTATGTTATCTTAGTAACTTATATATTCAATTGGAAAAATATTTTAAAATTGAAGTTAGGTATTAGGTACCATTTTTATACATATTTAGAACGAGACACCTCCTCCAATAAGTCCCTCGTTCAACCATGCAGTCACTCCATCATCATCATCATCATCATTTCAGCCGTAAGACGTCCACTGCTGGACACAGGCCTCCCCCAAGCATATATTGGGGGGATATGCCATAATCGCCACGCTTGGCAGGCGGGTTGGCGATCGCAGTTGGTTGGTTAAATACTCAGAGAACGCTGCTGCCCATCCTCTGGTGAATCCCTTAGTCGCCTTTTACGACACCCATGAGAAGATATAGGGTGGTGCAATTCTTTACGTCCGGCACCACACGGAACTCACTCACTCCATAATTGACTATTATTCAAAACATACGAAATCTTACTTACTACTAACATGAAAAATCTGAAAGTATAGATATTTTTGTGTTTGTCGATACTTCAATCACGCTGAAACTGTTGAACCGATTTAGATGGACACACAGATAGATCATGTCCTGGATTAGGGTGTTTTTTTTTATATTGTAGGATGGCGAAGCGAGCTAAAGGCCCACCTGATGTTAAGCGTTTACCTTTGGCCATAACAACTTCAATATCACCTAGACCAGCCATTCCCAAAGTGGGCGATAACACCCCCTTTGGCCGCTCCAGGCATAAAGGGGGGCGGTAAGAGACCCAGAAAAAAAATGGGGACGTTGTGTAAAGGCTTGGGGGGCGATTTGTAATTTCATCTAGCTAGGACGACTTTTAGACACCAACTGAACGCTCGACTTTCGAGTAGACAAAATAAGTTTGGGAACCAGTGACCTAGACGGTTGCCTAAATGGTACCGCAAGTCGGTTCGCCAAACTGAGACATGAAGATGGAAAGTCTCATGTGAATGTAATTTCACCGGCACCCGTATTTTTTTTTAAAAAAGATTGTGTTCGATTCCTGGCCGAGCCAGCTGCTTTTTCAAAAATCTGAGGATGCAGTCTTTATTTTCTTCAAAATCGAGCTCACGACTCCTCGACAGCTTTCATCTTAATAGATCCTGATTTGATCCTCCTGCTCTATTTTCAAACTCATTTTGCATAATATTATTCGTATTATTATATTAACATGTAGTTGAACAGGTAAAAGGATGTTTTTATCAATACCGACTGATTGTCACTCGAAGGCATGCAATATAATAATAGTGAGTCCCAATATAACTACATATAGTCCCGCCTACGGGCATAGTAAGAAACCGTTTTCTCTCCTTCCCTTAACAACTACCGAAGTGTCAATTTAATCTATACTGCCGATACCCGTTCTATACCCAATAACTATCCCTTTAATTGTATCGCTGTCAGGGAACTGTTAATAATGAACCCTCTCATTGTAGGTTCTCCTACAAGAATATTTTATCAGAATAGGATTGTGTTAATACTCTGATATTGTATGCATAAAACATTTAGGACGCTTACAAATGTTAATTCATTAAAACGTAAGTATAAGTAACAAAAAAACCATTCAAAATTCAAAAATTCAAAATTCAAAATTATTTATTTGTCAAACATAGGTATGATGTACAAGACATGGTGTTAATTTTTAAATAATCCAGTATCACTATGTTTTGCCTTGATAGGCGTACAAATTACATTACATTAAACCATTTAAACCATTTATTTTGCCACACATACATAAAATATACATATTACATGCAAAGGTAACAGGACAAATTACAGAGAACACAACATGTATACAACATAATATGTGTAGCAAGGGATCCAGCAAAAACAATATTCTATAACATCCTTTTCCAACCTTTTTTGACGGCGAGCTCTTGAAGCCCCCAATTTTTTCTTAAATCAAACCAAATCCAAGGCACCTACTTCCAAAACTGATTCACACAAATAATTTTGTTATTATTGAAGTAAGTTTATTTTAGTATTTTTGTTACAATGTTTCTCATTTTTGTTAGATAATACAGAAATTAAACCAACAAATCTCCCAAGCCATGTTGAAGTCAATTAGTGGGGCTAATTGTTACTCATATAGCCGCCCTTTACCCAATTATTAGAGAGGGTATTGATTTAAAAAAAATAAGCAACGAGATCATTCAGAGCATTGAACTATTACCGTACAACGAACCATCAAATGTATTTCTTTGACTCCTCCAACTCTACAAGTTACCAATATCTCGTTTATATTTAGGTTGCCCCACGCCCTACCCCACGCCAGATTTCCCAAGCGAGATAGACGGCACAGCCAATGACAGATTTTTTATTTAAATAAAATATTCGAAGCCCTGTCATATAACTCGATTTGTGAACAAGAGTGATTAGTAGTCAAAATAAAAACTAGTTGGATGTTATGATCGATCGCCATATAAGCAATAACAGTTATGGGCCACTTTTAATTAAGGAATTAAATTAAATTAATTTCATTATTTTTAACGAAGTTAATTTTTAAAATTAAGCATTAACGCTAAGTACTTTAAAAACTTTTTGATAAAGCGTCCCGTGTGTAGTAGTAGCTTCTTAAATCGTTGCGTATATCCACAGACCAGTAAATCTCCGTATATCTGACTGAGTAACTGTTTTTTTAAAGTAATTTTGTGGCCTGGTTGCTTAGACCTTTTAGCCACATCTCTAGTAAAAGAGATCCCAATAAAATGATGGAAACTTTACTAGAGGTTTCTGAGGGATCGATGAGAAAATACGAAAAGTCACGTTCCACCATTATTACACATTAACACTCAACGAAACACAAATTTTGGAATATAATACAAAATCCACAACATTCTCTTGCTGAATTTTCCCGCCCCTGAGTAACTGTCTGATAGACAACACATAGAGCAAACCACTGGGTCTAGCTAGAAACTTGAAATTTTCCACCACGATACCTTAGAGGCTTACCTACATAATTTTGGGAAAGGAGGGGTTTTTCTAAATTCAACCCAAAATGCGATGTAATCTAGATTCAAATTTTATGTAGACGACGTTGCTAGCCATGCTGCTATACTTATACACGCTGAAATTTGAATCGGTTATTTCCCGAAAAGGGGTCATTGTACTCATCATTATGAACAACTTTTACTATGGGACCAACCCTGAAATCGCGAAAAAAATCAGGTGGTCCCTACATTTTATTTATTTATGTGAACACAAATGTAGGGACCACCCGTTTTTTTTTCGTGATTTCAGGGATGGTCCCATAGTAAAAAGTTGTTCATAATGATGAGTACAATGACCCCTTTTCGGGAATTAAGCTACTCAAATTTCACCATGTATAATCTACAAGAGGTATTATCTATACCTATAATAAACAGTATCGTGACTGACTGACTAACAGGCAACGCATAGCCTAAGCCGGTAGACCTAGAGATTTGAAATTTGGAGGATATATTTCTTATATATTCTTGAAATGCACTGAGGAGGGATTTCTTGAAATTCTATCTCTAAGGGGTGAAAAGGAACGGAAAAGTTTTTGTGGAGAAAACACGTGAAACGGCCATGGGTGTCAGCTAGTTTTTATAACTATTATCAGAATTTGATTATCACTCGATAAAGGAAAACATCGTGAGGAAACCCTGCACACCAGACAGTGCTCCATATAGTTCTCAATGGTGTGTGTAGTTTGCTAACTGCTAGCACTAGGCCGGCGTGGTGGTCTCTGGACCTTCCTTTCTCGTAATGAGAAGAGGGTCGTGCCGAGCAGTGGGACAGTAATGGGATGATTATGTTTTATAACTATATTTGCTATATCATCAGCCGAAAATTCAGTACTGAGCACAGGGCTCCTAACACCCTGCTCTAGGAGTCGTTTTTATTTATTCCATCCTTATCGCAGTCCCATTTCAAATTACTGGATCTGATACCCAGTACCACGGACTTTCATAAGGGCTCTATATTTTCACTGCTTCCCAGCGTTATCTGTTCCGGTGACCCGAATTCGGTCTTAGACTAAGCCCTATTTACACGTATTACTTGTCCAATCTTGTTCGCTGTCGATGGGAAGATAACATCTAAGGGAAGGTCTTATGGATCCTGTACATAGTTTAATGTTCATAGTTTTTTTTATAACATTGGACGGTAAACGAGCACGCGGGTCACCTGATGGTAAGCAAATTCCGCCACTCATGGACATCCGCAACACCAAGGGAGTCGCCGAATTGTTGCCGACCTTTTAAAAAGACGTATGCTCTTTTCTTGTAGGCTCCGTTTACAATAATAACAATACAACTTTTACTACTGGACCGGCTCTGGAATCGTGAATAGAAATCATGCATTCCATGGAAAATGTGGCGTGTACTTGACCATTTCCTGACAAACAATATTTTTTTTTACGATTTCTGAGTTAAGCTCAAATCACACATATACGTCGGGAGCATGGGAGCCGCGCGTGTCTCTCGCCACTACAGAAAGCACGAGCCATGCGCTCCCCCCGACGTGGCCCCGACCCGCGCCCTTTACGCCCCCGTGCTGTGTGTGGTTTGCACTTTAGTCCCATGGTAAAAGTTGTTCAAATTTTGGAGTTCACAGGCATCCCTTGAAGGGTTATCGGTAAATTAAAAATTACCCTGTATATTAGTAGGATTATCTCTCTCTGATTGAAAATTCGTAAACAAACACGATGTATAGATTTAAAAATCAACATTAAATAAAAAAGATGGGTAAAAATTGTCATAACGTTCTGCGTTCAAAGTTCCTCCCTGCGGTCGCTCTGTGGGGAGAACTAAATTCCATTTTGAAATTTTGGGCGTTACGTGGCGTCACCTTGCGGTTTTGGGGCCGAAGTGAGCTCACATGGTTACATGTGTCATGTATGTGTAGTATATTTAGGAAAATTTCCAATATCAAATAGTTTAGAGTTTGCTCTAGAAATTATCAAACGATTTTGTTGTCTCTTTGGTAAGTTGGCTATCGTATTTAGCGGTTTTAATTTCACAGATTCATCGCAGACAGCCTACATAGATAGATAGGGTAAGTTTTCGCGGATTTTGGACATCTTAGGTTTCAGAGTTCCAGTTTATCAAAGACTCAAGTCGGTGAAACAAGTCGCGTAAACAATATTCTATCTATGAAAAGCAATATTTTTTCATTCCAATTTTAATGGCGATAACTATCAAAGCACCTTGTAAATATCTACTTAATATGATATCACGCCTGTATTTTCCAAAAGGGGTAGGCAGAGGTAAAAGTACACCCACATTCTACTAGATGTGTTATAAGTTCCATGCAATAGGGGGCGAGTCTAGTGCTATAAACCGGGCACAAATCTAGACTTCGCGATAAGTAACTTTGTTCCAAAACCCAATAACACTTTGCCCGACCCGGGAGTCGAATCCAGGACCCTAAGCTTAGCAGTCACGCTTGCTACCACTAGACGCAGGAGGCATTCAAGTCAGTCGAGGCAGTGTAAATATCTATTCTTGTATAAGTATATAATCTTTACAAGGGAAAAGCATTGTTATACTCAGGCCGCTTGTGCACTACACTGAATTTTAAGATCCGTAGGTCCATAATTTAACTTCATTCATTTGTCAGTAATATTACGGATGACCTGCTTATGCACTCGTCCGTAATAACTCAGGCCGGCGCAGTTGCAAGGTGTTTACTTTTTCTAAAGTTATTTCGAGCATAATGTGATCATAACTTTTTTAGTAATAGAGAGAAAACTGAAAAACGCAAACAATGCTCCTTTAGTAGCTTTCTATTATACCATACCAACATTGCCATTTTGATTATTCTATTTGATTTGCTTGGAATGACAGCTACGGAACCCTATAATAAATAAATAAATATGTTTTTGGGACATTTTTACAGAGTATCTAGTCCCAAACTAAGCAGAGCTTGTACTATAGGTAGTAGGCAATGGATATAATACTTATATACTTTTTTTGTTGTAAATACATACTTATAATACATACGTCACACCTAGACCAACACCAACATATATGTTCATCACATAAATATTTG
Source organism: Asteroscopus sphinx (assembly GCA_949699075.1). Taxonomy (NCBI): domain Eukaryota; kingdom Metazoa; phylum Arthropoda; class Insecta; order Lepidoptera; family Noctuidae; genus Asteroscopus; species Asteroscopus sphinx. Next base: position 14,568,159 of record OX453001.1, read on the forward strand.
TGTCCTGTGGGAATCGAACCACTAGACCACAGATGTCGTTTTGACAACCTCTGTGGTCTAGTGGTTCGAGTGTCGGACTGCTGATAACGAGGTCGTGGGTTCGATTCCCACAGGACACAAATATTTGTGTGATGAACATAAGTGTTTGTGTTGGTCTGGGTGTGTTGCTTATGTATTATAAGTATGTATTTACAAAAAAAAAGAAGTATATACGTATTATATCCATTGTCTAGTACCCATACCACAAGCTCTGCTTAGTTTGGGACTAGATGGTGCTGTGTAAAAATGTCCCAAAGATATTTTTTATTTTTTTATTTTTATAAGCATGGCCCGACATGTTCTTGGCCGATTTTTATTAAAATGTTGTATCGTTAATTGGTTCGTTATAATTTTTCTAATTTAGAAGATCACAGCTTTCAAGCATCCTGTGCTTGCGCTATACGAATACTGAATCACGGACGTAGTGCACAAGCACAAACACGTATTGCATTGTTGCAATCTCAGAACGTAAAAACACGGCCTAGAATGGCAAGGTTTAATAACCGAGCTGAGCTGGACACCCATTTGTCACAATTTTGAGACACACATGGCGCATGACTGTCAATGATTTTTTTCTCGCTTTGTTACTTCTTCACTAAATCTATTTCTTGTTCATGTATATCCTTTCATTTGTAAGTGTCTCAGTTGTGTCAAATAAATATTTTTCTTTCTTTCTTTCTTTCTTTTTGCAAAGCTGAAAATTACGGACAGTAAAATTATGGATAGTGCACACAGGCACACGTAAATTACTGGCCTGCTACATCGGGCCTGAAAAAATCGGACCTACAAATCTTTAAATTCAGTGTAGTGCACAAGCGGCCTTATGCAGTAAAGTTAATAATTCATGAGGACGCGAAACGGCAGCGACAAATATTTACCTGCGTAGACGATAAAAGAGAAAATATTTTCGCGAGAATTAAAAACAAACGCGGTTGATTGATTAATATTAAATGCACCATGTGTATGATGCTCTGATTGTGTTACTTGTTGCTGATGAGTTAATAAAAAAAACTTGCTTGACTGTCCCGATAGAATGTAAGCGAGTAAAGCCGTACATACCAAATTACATCAACCTATGAGTAATAGACATAGAGTGATAGTTTCATTCTTTCCGATCAAAGAATAAAACTTTTTAACAAAAAATTGAACCGACGAAAACAGAAACTGAAAAGCGAAAAATAACAAATTATGAGTCGGCGCCAAACAAACTTTTAACAAGCAAAGTGCGTGCAAGTTGCAAGTGGCCGAGCGACTAACGAATTTTTGGAAAGTTATTTTTATCGTTGAAAATTTCACGTTGTATTTGATGTTACGTTGTTTTTATTATTTATTTAAAGTAATTTAATGATATTCGTTGATTGTTTGTTTGGCGCCGACTCATAATTTGTTATTTTTCGCTTTTCAGTTTCTGTTTTCGTCGGTTCAATTTTTTGTTAAAAAGTTTTATTTTAACTTTTTTTGTGGTCAAAATCTAACTCCAGGTCTCCATTATGTCGTAGTGTCTAGAACTATATTTATGTGTGCCAAGTTTCAACAGAATCGGTTAACAGGTAAGAATTCAGTGGGTGAACAAGCACTCATCCCTTGTTTTCCCACTCTTAGGGGTAGATTTTGATTTTGAAATTTAAATGGGACCAACTTCGAGATATACCCTATCCATTAAAAAAAGAATCATCAAAATCGGGCCACTCTGTAAAAAGTTATGCGTGGTCATACATAAAAAAAAAAAAAAAAAAAAACACATATACGCGTCGAATTGAGAACCTCCTCCTTTTTTTCGTCGGTTAAAAAGCGGCCAAATGCGAGTCGGACTCGCGCACCGAGGGTTCCGTACCTTTCTTGGACGTATAATAAGTTATTTAATTGTTTATCTAGCTATAACTGTGGTTAAATAAGGTTTATGTTTATATTTTTTTTTTTTATATTTGAGTTGATTGAATGAAAGGTAAATTGCGGTTTACGATTTATGACGTATTAAAAAAAAACTACTATTACTAGTATTACTACTATTATTAGATCTCGTTCAAACCAACTTTCGGTGGAAGTTTACATGGTAAGGTATATCATATTTTTTTTTAGTTTTATCATTCTCTTATTTTAGAAGTTACAGGGGGGGGGGACACATTTTACCACTTTGGAAGTGTCTCTCGCGGAAACTATTCAGTTTAGAAAAAAATTATATTAGAAACCTTAATATCATTTTTGAAGACCTATCCATAGATACCACACACGTATGGGTTTGATGAAAAAAAAAAAAATTGAGTTTTAGTTCTCAGTATGGGGAAACCGAAAAAACGAGAAAACGAGAAAATTAACGAGATTATCCGGAGAAGAACCGGAGTGACTGACATAGCTTGTAGGATCAGTAAGCTGAAGTGGCAGTGGGCTGGCCATGTCTGTCGAAGGACCGATGGCCGTTGGAGCAGACGAGTCCTTGAGTGGAGACCGCGAATCGGCAAACGCAGCGTAGGGCGCCCCCCTGCCAGGTGGACCGACGACCTGAAGAACGTGGCTGGGGGGGACTGGATGCGGAAGGCAGAGGACCGAGCGTTGTGGCGCAACTTGGGAGAGGCCTATGTCCAGCAGTGGACTGCGATAGGCTGAGTTGATGGGGAAACCCCAAACTTTATTGTTTTTTTTTTCTATTTTTGTGTGAAAATCTTAAAGCTGTTCACATAATATATCTACTTACCAAGTTTCAACCGTATAGTTCTTATATATAGTTTCGGAAAAAAGTGGCTGTGACATACACGGACACACATACAGACAGACGGTCATGACGAATCCATAAGGGTTCCGTTTTTGCCATTTGGCTACGGAACCCTAAAAAGCACAAAAACAATCGATGTGTGCTCGCAAGGGTCACGTGAAATGTTCGCCGACACACACATAGGCAGGCGTAAGCTGTACTGAACGAAGCCATTTAGTTACTTCAAATCGTGTGCGTGCACTTGGTTTCCATGTGTAGTTATTCTAAGCGTAAAATATCCTACTAATATTATAAATGTGAAAGTTTGTGAAGATGTTTGGATGTTTGTTATTCAATCACGCGTTAATCGTTGAACGGATTTGAATGAAATTTGGCACACAGATAGACCATAACCGGGATTAACATATAGGTTTTTTATCCCGGGAAAATAAACCGTTACCGAGGGATGCATGATAAGCCGAATGACACGCGAGTGTAGCACCGGGCATAGGCTAGTAATTTTATATTCTGACTTCGTACTACATATATTTATGTTAGGTTGTATATCTACGTTGGTATCTTTAAGCGTGTGAATACACACGTTTTTGCCTTCAGTACCCTTCATGATCTTCTTTTCCCCGCAAATGGAGGAAAGATGTGAAAATATAAACGAACCGCATACCCACGCTTTTTGCTGTTGTTATGTTTTTGTTGTACTTATGCGGTGTGAAAATTTACCTTTTTCTTATTTGTACTGAGAGCTGGCTTCTTTCATAGAGAATGAAAGGTGGACACATATTTTATACATGGCTGGTGTAACACCTTTTTTTTGTTTTCAAGTGGACATTCTTATACCTACCCACCGTCTGGCGAAGGTGGAGGGGTTTTTAGGACTCCTACTGACTAAAACTACACGGTGGCCATCCTCTGCACAAAATAGAAGAGCTCCCGAACTCAGTGGACCACGCCGGTGCCAATCTAGTGCTATGCCTTTGGCACATCCTGTGGTTATGAACTAATGACTGTCTTACCAGCACCGTTAGATATTGGTTTAAACTAACATTATTGTGTCATCGCCATATTGAAATGTACTCTTCTTAGCTTAACATAAATATCTTTTCAGGTAAAGTAACTCTAGAGCTTTTTTCAAATGGTTATTTATGTATTATCCAATGCTATGTTAAGTAAGCAAAATGGTCTTATGATGAAAGAAAAGGGCATGTATTAAAGCAACTCAATATGCATAGTAAAATCAGAAATGATTGATGATGATTCGCAGGAGAACGAAGGTAACCGACATAGCCCGAAGAATTGCCAACTTAAGCGGCAGTGGGCGGGGCACATTACTCGCAGAACGGATGACCAATGGGGCCGTAACGTTCTAGAGTGGTGACCGCGGACTGGAAGGCGCAGCGCGGGTAGGCCCCCCACAAGGTGGACCGGCGACCCGGTGAAGGTCGCAGGAATCCGCTAGATGAGGAAAACGCAGGACTGGTCGTTGTGGCGATGCTTGGGGGAGGCCTAGGTCCAGCAGTGGACGTCTACTCAGCTGAAATGATGATGATGATAAATATGCATACCTACTTGGGTAAATTCAGACACAAAGTTTATCATAACACAAAATGACGCATCAAGACATTATTAAATGTGTATGTTACCATAAATATTTCTTAAGTCCTGCACGTAACGGCCCACGTTCCAACCAAAACACGTTATCTACACCTTTTTAGATCTCTGTTTACCAAAACAAAGGAGGATTTTATCTACGATCTTACTAATGATGATTTAAAGCCTCTTTTCAATAATGGAAACGCGTCATGGAGCGCGAAGGGTTAATTATTGACGTGTCATGTTTTCTCTCTGTCATGGGTGCAATCAAAGTCCATTAACTAATGGTAGGCGATGTATAAACGGTATAATGTGTACGTAGACGAATAGGGTTACGTTGGTACAGAAAGGACAAATCTTCTATTAACCAAAATTGTAATTTGATTCAACGACGTTTCATTTTATGCCCAAAATGGGGCGAAGAAGATCGGAGCCTCCATGAGTGACAATATATAATTGATCGTCCGGTGCACCCTGGGCAGTCAGCCCCGCTACCAACCTGCTCACTGGCTAATATTTTTCCCACAGAATGAGCTGTTATTATTATATATTAGCTCATGTCGACAGGATAGAAGAAGAAGAAGTCGGTGCATCGGCGTTTTGCGCTCGTATTTATCGTCTCTATTAACTATTAATTTAATTTTTATGTGTTTTTGATACATGTATTTATACTGGGAAGCGGCCACAGCTAAAGAGTTGAAAAACATGGTGCATACGTGTATACAGGGTTATTTTTAAATACCAAAAAACAAGTTAAGTATAACACACAACTTTTACTGTAGAAACAACTATGAAGTCGTGAAAAAAACCATCTTTTCCATTACTTATTTATTTTATTGATTAAAAAATGTATGCACACATAGACAAATGAAGATAAATAAATAGTACAATAGTACAAAGGCACTGTATATTTCTTTAAGATTTTTTTTTCAGCAGAATTGTGAGAGGAAAATACTTAAGTGATAAGTAAGTAAGTGTTAATAAGTTCCATACTATAAGTGGATACATAACTTGACAAAAATGTATGGAACAGCGGGTTTTATTTTCACGAATTGATCCCATGGCAAAATTTGTGCAGAAGGATGAGTAGAGACTACCCTTAAAGTGTTTATGAAATATTTATAAAAAATAACCGTGTCTATGTCGCAAGATAATCAAACAATTCCAATCTTTACGAAAATTCTAGGACGATTGCAAGGTACCGGATAGTTGAAATCTTTGAAAATTTTTCGTTATCATCCGAGTTATTTTTAGGATCATTGCAAAAATCCGGCCTATCTTAGGTTAGTCGCGAATAACCGCTCTCGTAATGAGCGCTGATTGACTAATAAGAACGTAATGCTTTGACGGATGCGCTGATTGGCTTACGGCTACATTCCTTCGTCTTTCGAGCCATATTCTGACCAACCAGAATGAAGATGTTATAAATCAACTCTTAGATTAGCCAATCAGCGTTCAAGTTTCCAATCGTCCTAAACAAACTGGGATTTTTGCAATGATCCTTACAATAGGTCGTGTGATAACCAAAAACTTTCTGAGATTCCAACTATTCGTACTTTTGCAATCATCTTAGGTTTTTCACAAAGATTCGATTTGTCAGATTATACTACGACATAATGCACAACATTAGTGTTTTTTTTTTAGTTTAGGATGGCGCAACGAGCTAAAGGACCACCTGATGTTAAGCGGCTACCTTTGTCCATAACAACCAGCATTAGTGTTACTAATTCTCACTCACTGCACTCATCTTTATGAACAACTTTTACTATGAGACCATTAGTGTCACTAATACCATAAACCTGCAAAGGGGTCACTGCACTCATCATTATGAACAACTTTTACTATGAGACCATTAGTGTCACTAATACCATAAACCTGCAAAGGGGTCACTGCACTCATCATTATGAACAACTTTTACTATGAGACCATTAGTGTCACTAATACCATAAACCTGCAAAGTGGTCACTGCACTCATCATTATGAACAACTTTTACTATGAGACCAACCCAAAATCGTGAAATGAAAAATCTGTTGTTACACATTTGTGTTCACATAAATCGACAATTAAGTTCCCATGGAAAAGTTGCTCATAATGATGAGTACAATGACCCCTTTTTAGGTTTATGATAAAGAACAACTTATTTTGTATAACTTCTTGACTTTATACTAGAAAAAACACGAAAGTACACAAGATGAAAATTTTTGTAAAGACAAAAGCTCAAATACACCAATTGAATCACGTATCAATGGAGTGTTAGGTTCGATATCGTAGCAACAATAAGTGGAAACATTCCGGCGACCCTTCTGCATGGGCTAGGGTTGCCAACTATATGTAGACCAAATAATGTAGTACCTATCCTTGAAACTAGAACCTATGAAAATCTTAAGTTTCGTTTAAATGAACAGTAGGTAGTATCTTAGATTTTTTTTGGTAGATTCTCTCACTTTGGCTCTTAGCTTTTATTTAAAAGTTTTTTTATTTAAGGATAGCCTAATTGGAGACGCAAGGTTGAGGCATGATTTCAAAATTTATGAATTTGATCTAGAAGAAAAAATGTAAACTCCTTTTTTTCAATATGCATAATTGTGTAATGTCGTAGGAACTATAATTATACGTGTACCAGAAATGCTTGGTCATATTTGAAGAGCTTATTCAGGGGATCCTATTGAACAACTTTAACTATGACTATGGAACCAAACCTAAAATCGCGAAAAAAAATCAGCTGATCCTTACATTTTGTCGAGCGACATCGATGATTTAACAGGGAACAACTGATATTTTTTTCGCTATTCTAGGGTTGGTCCCTTAGTAAAAGTTGTTCTATGCTATGCCTTGAATGAGCTCTTAAAATATGACCACGTATTTCTGATACACATTGTATAGGAGGGTGAACAACCCTAACTAGGGAGCTCAGCTCCCTAGTTGACTCTAATAAATGTAATAAGTGTGTAGAATCTTAACTAGATCCACTTCTCTTTTATCCCCATATCATGCCCATAGAACAGTAATTATGCAAATGTAACATTATTTGCTAACGAGATAATATCGGAGAACGGTCAGTCTGGGAAAGAATTAGACCCTTCATTTGTTAAATAGAATTTCTTAATGTAGCATTTGGAACTTTTGCAAAAGGCGTCTGTTTTTTTCATCGTTGGTAAAGTTACAGAAACTCTTTCGTTTAATCGACTTTTTGACTTTCTCAGAGTTATAAGGAACTGATTTTAATTAAACATTCTGTATTTTATTTTTCTCTAGGATCAAAGTAAAAAAAAAACGGTTTTATTTTTGCCTTAAAATCAGTGTATCTGTTTTTTTTTTGTTATAATCATATTATATCCATCGTTAGTCTGGTCATGCAATTTCTCAATTGGTTCGAAAACTCTTAGTTAAAAAGACGAACATTGGAACACATTGAATATTTCAGAAATATTTGTGGTATTGTCATTTGACGGTTTTACAGTACTCCTATTAATAAATATTCGGGATTTGCGAAGCAAATCTAAGAGTTTTGACAGTAGATGCAAATCAGTTCATCGCCAGCTGGTGCTTGTGTATCGATCGCCTTTTCGAACATTTTTTCCAGTTTTATGTTACAACTTGCCCTGGCAAACCAAGGGGTAACCTCACAGAAATAGATAGAATGGTTTTAATCACAATTTTACTTGCGATTCATGCGTGGCAACTTTCGAACAAACTACGCCTCCCATATTGACGTCATTAATTTGGGTAACGTACACTGAAAATAAAACCTGACTTCCTACTGTTTTTAAACAGTTAGATTTTTTCAGTAAACGAAACGCATTTCTAAGTAATAATAATTGTTAATTGAACGTTCATATAAATGTGCAAAAACAGTGAAGAGCGTAATAGTTACATAAACTTTACTGGAAATTTTGTGTTAATTAATCTATCTACAAATATACAATATTTACAACACAAATATAAAATACAAGTACAAAATAAAATTATATAAAAAAGCGTGCTTAGGTATCAAAGTATTCCTCCACACCGCTGTCATCTGGAAAAGTACCCAGAAGACTGGCAGCGTTGCCACGTTACATAAACTGTTGGAAAAATATTATAATAATATTAAATTGGTAATGCAATTTAATATTATTATAATATTTTTAAAACACGGAAATGCCTAATCACGTCTTTAACCCATTTCTCCAAAAGAAAACCGCTTCGTAATTATTCTTTGAGCTTCCATAACAATATAAAAACGGGCAGCTGATGATAAAATTACGTTTATACCAGAGTGATTCTTACGCTCTCGCTGAAAAATGACGCTAGATATGTTAATGTGCCACCCACTTTACGTTATCTCGTGACATTTCGGCAACACGCACGCTACGTAGGTACAGTACACAATTTAGTTACTTAGACAAATTATTTGCATTTATCCTGTATCGAAATCTCAAAAAGTAAATTTCACTAAGAATAAATTTTAATTTTGTCAAAATAATGGTCTCCGAAACAAAATTCAATCAAGATGTTTATCGCAAATTATATCGAAGAAAACACGTGAAGCTTTGTTTAAGAAACCTCCAATATTTAATCATTAAAGACATCAAAAACATTATAAATAGGAATTTTGTAATGAACTTTTCATTTTCTTAAGTCTAGTAATTAGCTCAAAATATAAACATTTCAATTTTGAGCCTTTGTAATTCACCGAAAATAAACAACAACAGACTCAAATTGTTCTCAGTTTGCCAATACTTGGTGAGGGACCGAGGAAAACACGAGTCGAGGTCGTTGGAGATTTATGTCAATCGAGCACAACTTGCTCGGCCATTTTGGAAATGTGGATCAGTAATATTTGAATAGGTTATATGCAGTGACCTAAAGGCAAATGAGGCAGCTCCGCCTTCCCCGGGCGGAGTGCGTCCATGAGGATTTTCCCCAAGGAAAAAAAAGCAGAGACCTTTTGACAACCAAACCTTTATTCAAAAACATTTGAAATAAGTTCCAAAGTTCAATTCTTGACATAGTATAAAATATGACACCCATATTGTACAGTAGACAACATGTCATAGTGGTATCAGTTTGACCTTGACAGCGTCTTTATTTTGTAAGCAGTAAGGGCGGTTTTCGTAATTCAAATGGTACCACTGACTTGTGGCCGGCTGTACCTTCGTTAATTTATGTCGTGGGTTTGTTTTGAAATTTTTCAGAAATAATGCATTTTCCACGTACCTACATTAATCATGCATGCCAATGTGAACTATTACAGATACTTGGGCCACTAGAAAAACTAATTACCTGTTAAGACTGAATTACTATTAAGCATCCATACATTTTATTTTAATACAGAAACCCAGCTACAAATAGCTTTAAAGAAAAAAAAATAGGCTAATAAGCAACAAAAATCTCTCATAATTAAAGGGTAAGTTATTGTTTATACGTCAAATACGCAAAATTAAGCAATTACTGCGAATAAAATAAATTATTCTAATTAAGATTCGCTTACGGAAACAATAAGTTAGGACGACGCCGCGACGTGACGTTCGGAGAAACTAAAAAAAATATCGAAAAGTGTTTTGCTCTGTCCTAATTTCAGACTCTTTTCCTTCTGTTCCTAAAAGTATATTTATTTGTTATACACAGATGTATAAGTAATGTATATTTTCTTTTTCTTCGTGTCGATGGTACAAAAAAATACTGACAGTGGCACAGTAATTAGGCGCTCCTGGCCTTCGATCAACAATAGTATATTGTTAATCTAAGCTGCTGGCACAGAAATTTGCCACGTCTTGTTCGTTGTCTGTGGCATTGTTAAGGTTGCTCTACGTTCTAATGCTTGGACATAAAGAGCAGCATAGAAAGTGTGACATTGATTGAGAACCAATGCCACACTTACAGGCTGTAGCCGTTTGGTCTATATAGCCCCATCTATATCGACCAAACCATATGGGCTATCCCCAGCATACGTATAACTTGCTAATACAGCAGCTAAACTTCCATTTAATATTGATACAAAATATCATTTTACGGACATCAGAATCAGACATCTCTGTCTAAATTTCATCAAAATCGCTTTACTTGTTAGAAAATAGTAAACGAACTGACAGAGAAGCTTAGGCCCGTATTACAGGACGATACTCAAGCATTGATCTCTGTTTAAAACTAGTTTTGAGTTGAGCTTTGATTTTAGAACGTTCCTCAAGCAGAGATTTATTGAACACAGTTCAGCTGAGTTTAGCTTTATTTTATACTGTCACCTGTTTCGGTATTTGAGCAGAGTTTTGATCTGTAATCACTCTAGTGTAGTCCAGACTACACTTGAGTAGAGATTTCTATTCAATTTCAGGTCAAATTCGTGTGTTATTTTGTTGATTTAAAGTTTATAATTACCGTTCTGGAATAAGACAGATACTCAAGTAACGATTCTATCCTTAAGTAGTTATCAGGTGATTGGAGTTTAAACTGTACTTGAGGAAGCTTCTGTAATACGGGCCTTACTGTGGCATTTGTAATACGAGTGTGAATGTATACTTATTTAAAATACACATGTATAAAGCAATTGTAATAGTATTTTAACGTTATATTTTATTACTCTCTAAACGTTAACGACGATTAGTGTAAGTGTTGTATGGAAAACTATTGTAATTATAATTTATCACGGATAAAAGAAACTGGCTACCTCGCTACACATATTGCGAAGGCAATTAATAATCTCTGTCGTGAAAATCTCATTCTTACAAAATATTAGAACACGGGAAAATGAACGGTTAATTTAAATTTGAAATTACTTTGATTACGAGTAAATTAATTTTAAATTAATGACTTTTTATTAAGAAACTCAAGCTGCTCTTATGATTAATTTAATTACTCATCTATTTGCATAATAGCTAACTAAAACTTGTAAATAACAGCTCAGATTACTAAGTTTACATTCAGTTTTTTTTACAAAATTCTTTGAAGAAACTCCATCCTCGCATTACCTACTATTTATAAATATATATCTAATTTTATTAGTCTAGTCTATAGGCATAATAAAACACACGCCATTTATTTTTCATGTCTTCCTTGTCCATCCAAGGGTTGTCTGGAAGATATCGATATCAACGATAAGACCGCCAATAGACCTACCCTAAATTTAAGTTGTTTAAAATTTTTGTTATTTTTAAGATGTACAATTAAGAATAGATCTTTCTGTTCTCTAAATATAAACAACAATTAATTTAGAAATAATATTTTACACCGTTTAATAATAATAATAATATGAATGACTCAATTTTTTGTAACAATATTACTCAATAACTATCTTAGTATTCCTATTCTATAAGCTTAACTAAGACGCAAAAATGAAATCGTCACAAAAACAAACACAACATACAACAATCCAGTTTTTTAAAAATGGACCGTCATACCTGCCCGCTATCACACTCAGGCTGTTGATGCTCGCACGCACTCTGTGCAACAACGAAGCAGCTTTTTTACGCAAAATTGCTGCAAAGCCACCTGTGCGCGCCTCCATGAACATAGCGTTAAAGATGCGACACGCAATAAAGGTTATAATAATTTTGTTGTTTACTACTGCGATAAACACAACATAACGCATTATATCCCAAACACGTACGTACGTATAATATAGGTATATATTTAATATCTTATCATGATTGTAAGGAAAATGGTCGACCTTCGTCATCATCTGCAAGCTTCGCTGCGCTTCGCTGCGCTTCGCTAAGCTACTTATTGCCACAACACTATTTGATATTTAATATTTAACATGGATACATTTCTTGAGTGTTATTAGTACTTCCATATACATTACATCATACTTCTGGATAAAGTAGCTTTCTAATGGTAAAATAATTATTAAAATCGGTTCAGTAGTTTCAGTTTATCGATTACAAACAAATATTTCCTCTTTAAGTATAAGTATTATAGTATACAACCTTATTCTTAGTTAATTTATACTAAACTTGTTAAGGGGTCATTTTCATCATCATCATCCTCAACAATTCAGCCGAAAAACGTCCACTGCTGGACAAAGGCCTCCCACAAAGGAGGGGATATGCCATAATCGCCACACTTGGCAGACGGGTTGGCGATCGTAGTTGGTTGTTTAAATACTCAGAGAACGCTGCTGCCCATTTCCCTACCCATTTCAGTGTTGGTCCCATAGTAAAAGTTGTTCATAATGTAGTACAATGACCACTTAAGAGGTTTAGTCTAAACTAAGAATAAGGTTGTAGATGAGGCGACTATTTGAATTCCTTCGTTCGAAAGAATTAGGTCAGCGGTAATTGGAGCCAAAACATTAATTGAAAGCACTTTTATCGTTGTTTTAGTGACTAAAAGATAATAATCATTCTAAAATATGATGTTATTAACCCTTTACTTGGACTGTTTAAACCTAAAAGTACTTAGTTTATTCTTTTTGACATGTAGAGTCGACCGCACGTCACTTGAATAACGCAAACCGACGACTTGACATAAAGGCGTTGATAAGGTCAAAGTGTTACCACTGACTTGCGGTCGACTGTATAGTCGACTACATGACAGTAGTGGTAACACTTCAATTCGAAAACCTTACTGATTATGAAATAAAGATGCTGTCAATGTCAAAGTGTTACCACCGACGTGCGGTTGACCGTACAAATGGACTTAAAATGTTACAATGACGTACATGTTAGGTAGGTACCTATAACTTTAGCTTTTCTCCTCTTACATTCTTAAAAGAGATATACATATGGAAGGCGCTAACATAGAGAATGTTATATATGTAGGTAGGCATCGCTGATTGAGGAACGTACGTCCATTTCGTTGTTAAGTGGTATCACACAGCGTTCGATGCCCTATTGAACAACCATATACTGTAAATGTAATCCGATGAGACCGACGAGAAACTATTTTTGTTGTTTTTTTTATTGTTGTTGTTGTTGTTGTTGTTGTTGTTTGTTTTTTTTTGTACCTACCTAGGTACTACTTATTTAGACTCCTAGACTTGTGTCATTCTTAAAAGACCTCAAATAATTCATTCAAGAAAACAATAATTTACACATATTGCTCTATATTTAAGGGACTTGTCGCGCAGCACAATAAAATCAAAACATGACAAACATTTTGACTAACCTCGACGTTTCGGCCAAGTTGCATTGGCCGTGGTCACGAGCGGACTAAAAAGAAAAAAAAACACCTCTTTCGCTTCATCTACGTCCATTAACCTCGTCATGCATGCTCGTCGGTTTAGAGAACTCTTAACCTGGCATTTTTTAGGGTTCCAAAGTCCTACAAGGAACCCTTATAGTTTCGTCATGTCCGTCCGTCTGTCCGTCTGTCCGTCTGTCCGTCTATCCGTCTGTCCGTCTGTCCGTCTGTCCGTCTGTCCTAATCCTTTACAGCTTAATAACTTCTACAGTTATAAACATAAGTAAATGAAATTTTGTTAAAAAATAGTCTGCATATAGATCTCAATTTTAAAAGAATAAAAAAATAGTTTTTACGTTCTTTAGGGGTGGCACCCATACATGTGAAATGGGGAAAAAAAATTTTTTTTCGCTGCACCCCCTAGTGTGGGGTATCATTGAATAGGTCTACTAAAATGAAGGTAATGTTTCATACACCACTTTTTTATCAGGTGTACCAACTGCGAAATATAGCCCGCCAAAGTGGCTTGCAATGTGTCCCCCCCCCTGCCATTTCTAAACTATGCAACGTAGAAACTTATAATCTTCCACATTGATAGACCTTTGTAAAAACTCTCTTTTAAAATTATTTTAAGTATAATGTGATTATAATTTTTTGAGTTATAGACAGAAAACTGAAAAATACTTAAAACGTCCTAGTTCAAAGGTCATTGACCTTAGAGAAAATGATCATAGTAAATAATGCTCCTTTAGCTAATTTCTATTTGAAAAAATCACAAAAAGTTACTTTGTGTTATGTTGACGACACACTTCTTAAATTTGGCGCCATCTAGCGGCGTCGTACAACACTCTCTGGGTCGCCAATGCTGGCGTCAAGTGCCGTGTATTACATTTGGCACTGTATAGCGCCATCTAGCGGCTACTGACATCACTCTCTGAGTCGCCAATGCTGCCGTCTATTGCAAAAACTAAAATAGCCGTGATTAATATTCGATTTGATTTGTTTGTAACACCTACTTAAGGAACCCTATAATACTGAGCATGGCCCGACATGCTCTTGGCCGGTTTTTGAGAACGTCCGCGATTTGATCGCGATACGTTCGCCGAGGTCGTCCCCTTCCAACTCTTCCATCCACACTCGCTTCGTATACTTGTATCGTCAATCTCCACTCGTACATTCAAAAAAATAAAAAATAATATAGTTCAATCTCAGAATATAAGTTCAATATGAATGAAATTCGCGAATGTTTAAAAACTTCTACAATACTTTACGTTGCAAATACGAGCTGGGGGTCTACTTACGTTTCACGAACGACAAACGAAGTACGAACTTTCGTTTCGATTTATACCTACACAGTAAAGATAGTCCCATAAAAAAGACAATAAAGATAGATCACGGTTCATAGCCGTATGAAATTGACCGGAGATACAAACAAAGAAACAAACGTCAAAACACGATCATCGCTGCGATATGGGAACGATGGTTGACCGGAGTAGCAGATTGTGCGATGAATGGTACGATTAATCGGATCACAAATATCGTCAAACGCTAGTAGACCCCCTGTACTTCATCATCATCATCATGTCCACTGCTGGAGATAGGCCTCCCCCAAGCATCGCCAGAACGACCGGTCCTGCGGTTTCCGCATCCAGCAGATTCCCGCGAACTTCACCAGGTTGTTGGTCCTCTGTACTTACCTAACTATTTTTTTTACTGTAGTCAGTTTAATTGTATTTATTCAAAAACAATTTTTACACAGAATTAATACTTTGCGGATGCTATTATACATGTTTTGTAAGACTCGGAGATGTATATTGACTTTTACTTTTACCTTTAAACTGTTTTTGTGTTACTTGGGTTGTTTATTTGTTTATCCTTCAATCACGTATATAAGGCTTAACTTTGAATGAAATTTAGCACACAGATAGACTATCACCTGGATAAATTTATCTAATAGGCTACTTTTATCCTGGGAAGGTAAACAGATTCCGAAGGATGGACGGTAAAGTCTGTCTATGATGATAAGTTGAATTACTTGCGGGCGAAGCCGCGGACATAGGCGAGTTATGATATTATATTATTATTTTGAGTCTGGATTTGTGCCCGGTTAATGGCAATAGGCTCGCCCCATATTACATGGGACTATAATATAACTGGCGAAATGTTGGTGTACACCTCTGCGTACCCCTTTGGGGAAATACATGCGTGATTTTATGTTATGCTATGTTATTATTTAAAACAATAAGTGGGTTCTATGGTAATCAATTATGTATTAATAAAGAATTCGAAATAATAATCGACTTTTGTTGCTGACCGTACAATACTGATTATGCACCCGTTTTTGCTTATATTGGAAGCGAAGGTAGCTAAAACGGACAGCTGTTTAATTCCTACAAAAACATAAACTGCGCATCCTATTTTCTCTGAAACACAAGAGTTCACAAGACCACTGCTAACGTGTAATTTATCAGAATTCTTATCTTAATCTACTATCTACTACTATTATAAAATTGTTAAATGTCAGTTGTCTGTTTGTTTGTTTGTTTGTTCCAGCATCACTATAAAACTACTAGACCGATTTTGTTGAAAGGGTTTGTGACTAAAAACTTATGATTTGACTTAAAAACTGGTATGTATTTTACCTCGCTACGATGACGGGAACCGGTGATTTTTAATTATATTTTTCTACAACATTTTGCATACATCAAGGTGAATAAGGCGCTCATATCCAGCTGTCATTCACACGCATGCGCTCTGGCGCGCGCCTCCATAGAGAAAATACGGCTGCTAAAGAAATTGCATTAAAAACTTTTTGGTCGGGCCGAATTTTATAGAGTAGAAAAAAAAATCCTGTCGTATGTGGGTGGTGCCATCTTGGAAATGCAGTCTTTTGAGCCAACCGAAAATCAGAATCTTTCGACTTACAGACAAGGACCGGATGCTACCTCTGAATTGCGATTTCTCAAATTTTTTGTATGAAAAGCAATAAAATTTAGAAGGCCCTAAACGTTGTTATATTGTATCCATCTTAATATACGAATAAGCATAAAGTCATCTTGGTGTAACTAAAAAAATACTAATTTCAGTCACAATTTTTAATTACCTTCTTCTTCAAGTATATTATCTTATCTTCTTAATCTTCTTAACTATTATAAAATTGTAAACGTGTTTGTTTGTTTGTTCCAGCATCACGCTAAAACTACTGGACCGATTTTGATGTTTTTTTATTGTTTGAAAGCTGATCTGACTTAAAAACTGGTATGGGTTTTGAGAAAGAAAGAACGAAAGAAAAAAAGAAAAAAAATTCGTGGGTTGCGTACTCACCCGACAGATCAAAGCTTCTATGCATTTGCACGAGCGGATAGTAATGTACGATGGAGTGGAGTGGAGTGGAGTGGACAGGGGATGGAACTGGGTATGGGACTGGGGACGGGACAGGGGACGGGACTGGGGACGGGACAGTGGACGGGACAGGGGACGGGAAATGGGACGGGACATGAGACGGGACATGGGACAGGACAGTGGGACGGCACATGGGACTGGACATAGGATGGGACATGGGACAGGGCATGGGACATGGGACGGGATGATAGTGATTTAGTGATATAGTGAGACAGTGGGACAGTGGGCCGTGGGACAGTGGGATAGTGGGACAGTGGGAAAGTAGGACAGTGGCAGCGGGATGGTGGGACGGTGGGACAGTGGGGCAGTGGGGCAGCGGGGCAGTGGGCCAGTGGGATAGTGGGGCAATGGGCTAGCGGGGCAGTGGGGCAGTGTGGTTGTGGGGCAGCGGGACAGCAAGGCAGCGGGACAGTGGGGCAGCGGGGCAGCGAGGCAGTGGGGCAGCAGGGCAGCGGGGCCACGTGCCAGCGGGTCAGCGGGGCCGTGGGGTAACGGGGCAGCGGGGCAGTGGGGCATTGGGATAGTGGGGCAGCGGGGCAGTGGGTCAGTGGGGCAGCGTGGGCGGGGCAGCGGGGATACGAGGCAATGGGGCAGCGGGGCAGCGTGCCAGCGGAGCAGCGGGGCAGTGGGGTACCGGGGCAGAGGTGCTGTGGGGCAGTGGGATTGTGAGTCAGCGGGACAGTGGGGTAGCGAGGCAGCGGGGCGGCAGCGGGGGCGGGGCAGCGGGCAGCGAGGCAGTGGGGCAGCGGGGCAGCGGGGCAGTGGGGTACCGGGGCAGCGGGGCAGTGGGTCATTGGGATAGAGGGGCAGCGGGTCATTGGGGTAGCGGGGCAGCGGGGCAGTGGGGCAGCGGGGCAGCTGGGCAGCGGGGCAGTGATGCAGCGGGGCAGTGGGGCAGCGGGGCAGTGGGGTAGCGGGGCAGCGGGGCAGTAGGAGAGTGGGGCAGCGGGGCAGGCAGTGGGATAGTGGGTTAGCGGGGCAGCGGGGCAGCGGGGCAGTGTGGCAGTGGGGCAGCCGGACAGAGTGGCAGCGGGGAAGTGGGGCTGTGGGGCAGCGGGGCAGGCCGTGGGGCAGTGGGGCAGTGGGGTAGCGGGGCAGTTGGATATTGGGGCAGCGGTGCAGTGGGGCTGCGGGACAGTGGGGCAGTGAGGCAGCGGGGCAGTGGGGCAGCGGGGAAGTGGGGCAGCGGGCTGTGGGGCAGTGGGGCAGCGGGGCAGTGGGGCAGTGGGATAGTGGGGTAGCGGGGCATTGGGGCAGTGGGGCAGTGGGGCAGTGGAGCAGCGGGGCAGCGGGACAGCGGGACAGTGGGACAGTGGTCTGGACTGGAATGGACTGGACTGACGTGGGTTAGCAGAATTTAACGCGAGCGGAGCCGCGGGTAAAAGCTAGTTACTATTATAAAATTGTAAACGTCTGTTTGTTTGTTTGTTCCAGCATCACGCTAAAACTACTGGACCGATTTTGAAGATTTTTTTTTTGTTTGAAAGCTGATGATCTGACTTAAAAACTGGTATGGGTTTTGAGAAAGAAAGAAAGAAAGAAAACAAGAAAAAAATTAATTCGTGGGTTGCGTACTCACCCGACAGATCGAAGCTTCTATGCATTTGCACGAGCGGATAGTAATGTACGATGGAGTGGAGTGGAGTGGAGTGGACAGGGGATGGGACTGGGGATGGGATTGGGGACGAGACAGGGGACGGGACTGGGGACGGGACAGTGGACGGGATAGGGGACGGAACATGGGACGGGAAATGGGACAGGACAGTGGGACGGCACATGGGACTGGACATAGGATGGGACATGGGACGGGACGATAGTGATATAGTGAGATAGTGGGACAGTGGGACAGTAGGACAGTCGCAGTGGGACGGTGGGACGGTGGGATAGTGGGGCAGTGGGATAGCGGGGCAGTTGGCCAGCGGGGCAGCGGGGCAGTGGGATAGTGGGGCAGTGGGGCAGTGGGGTAGCGGGGCAGCGGGGCAGTGGGATAGTGGGGCAGCGGGGCAGTAGGGTAGCGGGGCAGTGGGGCTGTGGGGTAGCGGGGCAGTGAGGCAGCTGGGCAGCGGGGTAGTGGTGCAGCGGGGCAGCGGGGCAGTGGGGAATCGGGGCAGTGGGGCAGTGGGGAAGCGGGGCAGTGGGGCAGTGGGGTAGCGGGGCAGTGGGGTAGCGGGGCAGTGGGGCAGCGGGGCAGTGGGGCAGTGTGGCAGCGGGGCAGTGGGATAGTGGGGCAGCGGGGCAGAGGGGCAGTGGGGCAGCGGGGCAGCGGGACAGCGGGACAGCGGGACAGTGGGACAGTTTACTGGACTGGAATGGACTGGACTGGACTGGACTGACGTGGGTTAGCAGAATTTAACGCGAGCGGAGCCGCGGGTAAAAGCTAGTATTAAATAAATATATTAAATATGAAATCCTGAAAAATAAATCTCTTTTCAAGTCTTAATGGGCAAAAGTAAAAAGTCACGTAGAGCCGCTACTTTTACTTTTTTCGTTATTTTAATCTGATCTGTGACTTATGGTTTGGGACGTCTGAAATTAATGACTACAGAAGTTCATTTCTAGTTTTTGTATACGGGGTATCTATACTTTTCAGATGTAAACATAGTTGGCTTACTTTTCAGATGTAAACTTACTAAGAGGGGCCAGCGGACGATAGGTTGGGGAATCTATCGTCAGCATTACACGGCTCTCGAATCGCGGTGATGTCCCAGGTGTGCCCAGACATCAGCGAAGGAGAGTGTATGAAAAGCAGTAGGTCCGGGAGTACACCGCGCTGGGTTAGTTGGGAACGTCATGCTTATCAGTTTTTGTGACATCGTGAAGTTAACTTTATCATGTAGATATCGACGAATTTTATATGGGAGTTTTACCAGCGCCACATGTGCGTATTTGGAACTAAACAATGCCCTCATAAAGTTTGTCGTTAACTACACGATAAAGTTAACTAAACGATATAACAAAAACTCATGCTCATCCACCCAACCCAACCCAAGGCGAAAGTATGCACACGGCGGAGCTGCAGAGTTTGTAATAGGTGCGAGCCTCACATATTAAACACACCGCCTCCCCGGTGGTGTAACAAGCTATGGGCCTTTTATCCACTCAAAAAGAAGATGCCTTTTCCTAACTATAGTGGGTTACACTGGTAGTCTAACCGAATCTCAGTATTTAACACGGAGCGACTGTCATTTGGTCTTTGCAGCCTTAATCTAATCTACTTAACTGACTGACATACAACGCACGGTATAAACTGGTGGGTCTAGGGGGATGAAATTTTGCACAAGAGTTCCTTAGATAACGTATGTGAGCACTAGAGAATATTTTTGAAAATCCATCCCCTAAGGGGGTGAAAAGAGGTGGTAAAGTTTGTATGAAGAAACATTTTTTTATCGACATTCCACGGGAGCGAAGAGAGCTGAACACGCAGATTGGGTGATCTGACAACGGATACCTAACGATTCGATGTTCTGACAACGGATACCTAACGATTGGGTGTCAGCTAGTTACTGAATAAATTCATATCATGTTAGTTAGACCAGTGCCAATGGGGTAATTGTGTAACGCATACTCAATGAGAATAGCTTTCATTTTCATGTAAACGCTATATTCATTGCGTGGTCTTATGGTTATGCAGATTGTCAAAACATACGTAGCAATGTAGCAGTGTCTCAAGACGAAATTCTTTTACCCGTGTGTGTTGCCAGTAATTATTACTGAAACGTGGTCGCTCACAATGGGCCTGATAAGAAGGCTCAAATATACTCAAAGGGCAATGGAGAGGGCTATGCTCGAAGTGTCCCTGCGTGATCGAATCAGAAATGAGGAGATTCGTAGGAGAACGAAGGTAACCGACATAGCCCGAAGAATTACCAAACTTAAGTGGCAGTGGGCGGGGCACATTGCTCGCAGAACGGATGGCCGATGGGGCAGTAAAGTTCTGGAGTGGTGACCGCATACTGGAAGGCACAGCGTGGGTAGGCCCGGTCGTTGTGGCAATTCTTGGGTGAGGCCTATGTACAGCAGTTGACGTCTTTCGGCTGAAATGATGATGATGACGTAGCAATGAGCATTGAAATCAACATGATTGCGATCCCGAATGAGTTAAACAATTTAGCAACGGTTTTCAAACTTACAGTAGGTATTGAATTTGCAGGAATGAGAGCATCCATGCCGAGAATTTTAGCTGAAATTTTTTAGTGACGGTGACATTTTTGTCTAAAATCAAACCGAATCAAGGGCACCTACTTCTTAAAAAAATTCACATGATAACAATGTTTTATTCTTTTTGAAGTCGGTTTTTACTTTTTTTATAGTTTATTTTATTATAAGACAGTTGTTATTAGGGTGTAATGGCAGCCCCATAAGCACATTGTGTAAAAGCCCCGATATAAAACATTTAATAAAGGATTTGAATTGCTCGTAACGACTGTCATATATGTTCGTATAAAAACCTGGAAAGCTTATTTAATTACTGAATAAAATAACATAATATAGTCCATTTCTGTCCTACCCTACTGCTGGACGAAGCTGATGCTTGGCACATAGGAAAGAGCTGACCATAAGTTTACCACTAACTAAAATATAATATAATTATAGCATGTGTCGTTTATATCTGTAGTTTCTGCGTATTCTCACGAGAGAATGGCGTAGTTTGTTTGTATGTGTATAATTAAAATAATTGAGTTAGCCATGTGGTCTAAAAATAGGCCGCCCCATCCTTCTCGAGGGTGTCATTAGAAGCAAATGAAGGTTAATGACAAGAACAGAATATATGTGCTAAAAACAATAAACTATAACCTTTGATAGTCCATTGCTGGATGTGTCTCGTCGCCAATAAAATTGAAAAAAGAAAGAAAAAAAGACTATATTATTTGTATACAATAAATAACAATAAAAACTAAAAATTATAATAGGTAACAATTATTCTAATTATGTTTTATAAATAACGATAATCCTATCTTTGTTGTTGCACAGTCGGGAAAATATTAAAACCTGTACAAGGCCATAAAAGGGGTATCTCAGCATGTAGCATTGTACCAGTGGGGATACCTTGGTAGGGATAGATGGAACAGCCGAATATAACTACCATAATCACTACACTAACAGAGATATTGTTAAATGCTGTAAGATATGTATAAAACACATGTTATTGCTGAGCTGTATTGTTATTATGAGAATTCATCTGACATCTCTTTTTCTGGTTTTTTTTTTATTTTCAAAATTTCTCTTCTTTTCTCCCAAGATGTCCATTGCGGAATGTGAGCTTCCAAACTCGGACGAATAAAAAGGCGGACGCAATCTCGCTAAACAATAAGTGAAGCATCCATAGTATCTCGCTTAAAAGTACGGGCCGGCACGCACTCATTCACATTCATAGTATGCCAAAAAGCCGCGATTACGCAAAAAATCTAGTGTGACGGTAGTCATTGTTGTAGGGTCACAAATAAAATAACAGTATAAATCTGGTGTGTAAAATGCTTTCGAAATCATAGTGGGCTTAGGAAAAAATTAAGTGCTTCTGTCTTTGTTTAGCTAGATTTCGTCCGCCTTTTTTATTCGTCCGAGCCTCCAAATAGAAGAAAACAATGCACATTCGTTGGGCAATCTTCAAATCTGCAACATTACCCAACGACTGTTCATTGTTTTCTTCTATTTTGAGGTTCATGTTCCGCAGTGGACATTTTGAGAGAAGAGAAGACAAATCTTGACAATATAAACAAACGAGAAAAAGAGATGTCAGATGAATTATCTATAAGGATTACGATCTAAGCCAGTCATTTACTCACTAATGAGATCACGTTCAGTGTTTTCAACGAAAGCCCAAGTCTAGTCAGTACAATTCCATGATCTGAATATAAAAACCAACAATTTATGCCAGTGAAGCTAACTCGGGAACCCTTATGAAACATTTGGCTACTTTTTTAGATCATCCGATTCTTACCGCAGCTGAGCCTCCGTTTTTACGACTACATTCCACAAAATATATTTTACATATTTTGTGGGGTTCAAAGAACATGAAGAAGAATGAAATATTGGTTTTTTTGTTCTACGGGTTCAAATAACGTCATATATTAAGTATAATAAAACAAAGTTTAACCGGATTAAATCGCGTATATTATTTAAATTGGTTTAATTAAAAAACACCCTAATTTTAATAGAGAAGATGGTTGGTGACTATCACCTGTTTGGAACCCAGTTCTAAAAATAATCAAGTCCCAAACAGCACGCAACACTGTATAAGACGATGACATTGTGAGTGATTACTACATGCATCGAAACGATTTTAATTAATAAAAATTGTAGTGGTGGTAGATTAAAATATATTTTTTATAAATATGTGTAAATACGCTTGTCGCTTGTCTTCCTGTGACCACGAACGCTGCAAAGCTTTCGAAACGGTAGGAAAACCAATTTAAATAATATACGCGATTTAATCCGGTTAAACTTTGTTTTATTATAATGTATAGTAATCGCGAAAACTTAAGAAATTATAACGTCATATATTTTAGTATAGATGTGTTTCTATTTTTTTATTCTTAAGTATTACTGAACATTTTCCAGCTGTTATGCCTGTCACTAACGCGTCACGACAGTTAGAGCGACATGTTCGGGAAATGTGCTATCAAATAGATATTTATCATAGGGCATATACGAATGCATACTAGTATGATGGATCTTTCGTTCCAGAATATATTTAGGTACTTCATCATCATTATTTCAGCCGAAAGTTTGTCCATTGCTGGACATAGGCCTCTCCCAATGGGGGAGATATGCTTTAATCTCCACGCTTGGCAGGCGGGTTGGCGATCGCAGTTGGTTGGTTAAATACTCAGAAAACGCCGCTGCCCATCCTCTGGTGAATACCTTAGTCGCTTTTTACGAAACCTATGAGAAGATATAAGGTGGTGCAATTATTTACGTCCGGCACCACACGAAACACGTAATGTTAATACTTATGTGAAACGATAATAATTTATGAGACCGAACAAAATATCTTAAAAAGCGATAAAAAAACTCTCCTTGGTTTCTTCCGTTGTGACGTCACAGAACCTGATGATTTATCATCACAATTCTTCAGAGTAAAAATTGAATACTAATCTCATACAGAAACGTGTTTTATATTCTTAATTATTATAGAGTAATAAAACCGTAACTATACTAATTTTGAAACTCAAAATTCGTACTTGCCTCAAGCACATGTGATAATGATTTCCAAGGAACAGTGAACTGGCACTTAATGGAGTTGCGTAAAGTGATCAATCGTAAATGTTCTGAGTGAAGTTGCGTAGCCATGGAGTCGCGGGCAGCGGTGCGGCGACGCCCGGCTTGCACGGACCGCACTCGCTGACTGAGCTACGGGCTACGAGCTACGCGCTACGACAAACAAATACCAAATCATTGGTGTCGATAGCTGCGATTTTCGACTATTTCAGCAGTTTTTTGAAACTAGAGTTCACAAGCTGGACCAACGACCTGGTGAAGGTCGCGAGTATCCGCTGGATGCGGGAAGCGCAGGACAGGTCGTTGTGGCAATGCTTGGGGGAGACCTATGTCCTGCAGTTGACGTCTTTCGGCTGAAATAATGATGATGATGAGAGTTCACAAAAGATTATTATATATTCGAAAATTTTAAATATTTGTGTTACAATTATAATAAAATTAAACATGACTAGTGACACATTTGCATCAAAATATTATTTTTGTATTCGTCATTTCAGTTTTAATAGTGACCTATATTATTTAAAAGAATAACTGCCGTCGAGCTTGTACTACACCTCGTTAAAGCAAAACACTTGATTAAATTAAAATAATTAAAACATCCATTACAGTAGCAACAAAGTTTACATTTGCTCGTACAATAGAGAGAACAAGTTATTTGTATTTAAACATCGTGAGGGGCAACCATAGAAATCTAAATTAATGTAATAGAAGTGGCAAAGGCGCGTGAACTTGTCGCCGCGTACAGAAGTATTTTAAGACACCAGTGCGCTAACCGTTTGCTTAATCCTCAGTGCTGTTTTGGACGCAGAGTGACTAAACTCGTATTTTGCAGCATATCTAACAGCGGGTTTTTAGGCTCAATTTATTTTGCATTGAATGCTAGAAATAATAATGTCCTCCCGGCCGAATTTCGGTCACGGCGGCCAATCGCAATGGAGACTAGCCATCTGCGCGGGACATATTATAGTGCACAAGTCTGTGCGCAAAGAGCGGTGCACTCTCTATTCCCTCACTCTCATAATCCGATGGGACGGCAATTCGACACTACCGGAGAGAGATCAGGCGCAGGACCGACGGCTCGCAGCTTAGCTTGCTTGGCTGGCGATGCTAGAAATATGGTGAGCGTGATTGCGTATTTATGTTTTGGTGGCGGAAAACCGACGACATGCGTTCCCGTAGTAACTTATAGTAGATAAAATTTCTATTACCTTATTATTTCAATTTCTGTGGGGGCAACTCTTTAGTTATATAAGACGAACTCTGCCAAGAGAATGAAACTAACTTTACAAACAAGCAAGAAAACGGGAGAATGCAGTGGAGAATCGACGCCTACATCTTTTAACGCCTACCACTTAAGGGGCGTTCAGACCTACCACTTTCGAACAACGCTACAGCCAGGAAACTACTTTTCCAGAAGTACATATCATTATGAAATAGCTTAACCACGGATTTGTAGTACCAATAAGCTGTTTGGTATGGGGTTGTAATTGTATTGTGATAACCACAAAAGTGTGGAACGGTTGCATTACAGTGGCAATTACAAACTGGGGCACGCTAGTTGTTTATGGTTGCGTGTTGCCTATATCAACTATCACCAGCCAGGCTTTGCCACAATGGTCAACATGGGTCACAAATGTTATCGGTTTAAATAATACCATATTTTTGAAATTAATCACGCCTGAGTAAACTGACCACGTTTTTGTGTTTTATTCGAAAGTGGTCAGTCTCTCACAAGTTCTGAACACAGCTCTCTACTTAGTGCTTATGTTAATGCTTAGTATAAATCTATACTATGTTAATATTATTCTATAATCTATGATTTGTTTGTTTGTAATCTATAAAATCTGAAACTACTGAACCGATTATATATTTTTTTTCACCATTAAAAACTTTATCCAAAAGTAACATACGCTATATTTTATTTCAGAACTCTGGCGAATACGTGGGCACAGCTAGTTAATGTTATATTTGAAGACGTCTGTGGTCTGGTGGTTCGAGTGTCGGACTGCAGATCACGAGGTCGTGGGTTCGATTCCCACAGGACACAAATATTTATGTGATGATCATAAGTATTTGTGTTGGTCTGGGTGTTTCTTCTGTATTATAAGTATGTATTTACAAAAAAAAAGTATATAAGTATTATATCCATTGTCTAGTACCCATAGCACAAGCTCTGCTTAATTTGGGACTAGATGGTGCCGTGTAAAAATGTCCCAAAAATATTTATTTTTATTTATTTATTTATTTATTTATTTGTATGCACTATGCTGCTTATTACCATCATCATTGTTCACAAATGTCATATTCGGAAATAATCCCAAGCGTTTCTATATAATTAGTTTTTTTGTTCGAAAGCGTCTCAGTCAGTCAGTTCAGTCAGTCTGTTCCGGCCCTTAGCAGCTAATAACGTATTTACCACACAAGTTCTCAACTTAGTTGAGCGTTAAACTCTACTTACGCAATGTTAGTGTTTAGTATAGATAGTGAAATTTCGGGTTTAGCCCCATTGTGTGTCTTTTGTGGTCGTTCGTATAATACATCAGAACTTTGTTAGCGTCTTAATATTCCACCGTCGTCCTGTTGTTCGAACAGTGTTTTGTTTTGGTCAACTTTGATTAAAAAAACTGCGTGCATTGAGTAATAACTGCACAAAAACTTTTTTCATTTTGTGAGGTATATGCTGCCGATTGCTTGATGTATATGCTGAGATATAGACTGCCTCGTTGGTCTAGTGGTCGCAAGCGCGACTGCTGAGCGTGGGGTCCTGGGTTCGATTCCCGGGTCAGGCAAACTGTTATTGGGTTTTTTCATTAGGAAATTCTCAGTAGCAGCCCGGAGTATGGATTTGTGCCCGGTTAATGGCAATAGGCTCGCTCCCTATTACATGGGACTATAACATAACTGGCGAAATGTGGGCACTCACTCACTCACTATACCGTCATACTAGATTTTTGCGTAACTTTAACCGTCTACGAAACGCACGCAACGGAAGGTCTCAAAAGGAATATATTTTTCCCGTTTTTGCAACAATTTTCATTAATGCTCCGCTCCTATTAGTCGTAGCGTGATGTTATATAGCCTATAGCCTTCCTCGATAAATAGACTATCCAAAACAAAAAGAATTTTTAAATTCCAATCATTAGTTCCTGAGATTAGCGCGTTCAACCAAACAAACAAACAAAACATTTCTTCAGATTTAAGTTCCTGAGATTATCGCGTTCAAGAAAACAATCAAACTTACATACAAACAAACAAACAAACTCTTCAGCTTTATAATATAAGTATAGATAAGCTTTCACTCAGTTTTCTTTCAGTACAAAATAACTAATAGGTATACCGTTGTGTCCGAGGGAATGTAGTTAGAAATAACAACTTCTATCATCCTACCACCTCTATGCAGACGACCTACAAATTTATTCACAGGCTCCTTTAGAAGAGTTGTCGGAGGCTGTTAAAATGGTGAACACAGATCTAGCACGAATATCTGAGTGGAGTATTGCTCATGGACTAAAGGTGAACCCTACCAAGACCCAAGTCATTGTTGTTGGCAGCCCTGGGATGACTTCCAGAATTGATTGGTCACAATTTCCTCCAATTGTATTTGATGGTACCACAATACCTTTAAGTGATTCAGTCAAGAATCTTGGAATTTATATTGACAAAAATCTCTCTTGGAATCATCAGATGCAGGAAGTCAGTCGTAAATTATTTGCGTCAGCGTGGTCCTTGAGACGACTACGCAATTTTCTCCCTACTGCTACCAAAACGGCGCTTGCTCAATCCCTCCTTCTCCCTATTCTTGACTATGCCGATGCCAGCTATTTAGATCTTACTGAGGCACAACTAAATAAGCTTGAGCGACTTCAAAATGTTTGTATCAGATTTATATTTGGCTTACGCAAATATGATCATGTCTCCGAATTCCGCACTAAGCTCAAGTGGCTCCCTATACGTCTTCGCCGGAATACCCATATTTTATCACTTCTCTACAGTATTCTGTTTAATCCCAAGACCCCCCTTTATCTCAAAGAACGTTTCAAGTTCCTTCATGACACACATACACGATACTTAAGATCATCGGAAAACTTGGGGCTTCTGATGCCAATGCATTCTACAAAATTTTATGATAAATCTTTTACTGTTCAGGCTGTGCGTCTGTGGAATGAGTTACCTGTGTCTATACGGCGAGCTCAGTCACTGTTTTCATTTAAAAAATTAGTTAAAGAATACTACCTTTCCAAATTAATTGTAATTTATTAAGACATTGCCTATGTACCCAATCTCTATTCTAAATTGTAAGATTATTTATATATATATTATATATATTTATGATACCTATATGTGTAATATATTTTGTGCTATTTATTTATTTTAGTTTAGTAGTACGCCACGGACTGCCCCCATTATCTAGATCTTACGTCTTCTTTGTCCATCCAAAGGTTGTCTGGAAGATATCGCTTTTAGCGATAAGACCGCCCATGTACCCATAATTTGTACGTTGTTCCTGTTTACTACTATTTTCATGGTGTACAATAAAGTATATTCTATCTATCTATCTATCTAACAACATGATGAATTATGACCATACTCCATATATCCAGTTAAAAACTATGAACTCATGTTTCCTAGAATAAAAGCGATGACAAATATTTGATCCATTTTGCTACGTAAAAGTTTGTTTAGAATGTACACAAATAAAATATGTAAATGAGTCATTTATGATTTGTTAGAACGTACTGTTTGATTCCGATACATTTACTTTGAACCCTGACCTAATTGCAATTTTGATTAGCGAGGCTTTAATTTATCGGGAATACAAACATCAAGTATACCTGAATAGATCGAAATGATAGGCAGTTGTGTAGGTCTTATTAAACAACCAGTTTATTTTGCATGGCAGCATGTTTTCATAATTAGTGTTTCCTAAAGTCTTGGTCATAGTCTTGCGAAACTGCAAGATCAACCCTTGGGCAATACTATTAAAGTCTTGGTCTTGCGAAAATGTAAGACCACAAGACTACAAGACCATGTCTTTGGGCATCACTACAGACTCGAAGACCAAGAGTTCGAGTAACACTACCAAAGTTTTGGTCTTGCGAAAATGCAAGACTGAATCAACTTTAACTTACCTTTATAAAATAATATATCATCTAATAAATACAAAGATACATTTTTTACTAAATAATAATAGCAATTTAACATAACACATAACATAACAGCACGCCTGTATTTCCCGAAGGGGTAGGCAGAGGTGTATAGTACACCCACATTTCGCCAGTTATGTTATAGTCCCATGTAATAGGGGGCGAGCCTATTGCCATTGACCGGGCACAAATCCAGACTCCGGGCTGCTACTGAGAATTTCCTAATGAAAAAACCCAATAACACTTTGCCCGACCCGGGAATCGAACCCAGGACCCCACGCTCAGCAGTCGCGCTTGCAACCACTAGACCAACGATAATAATAATTAAATAATAGTATTTTTATTTTATTTTATTATGTTTAAATTAACTGTATGTAAAACATTTGAACAAATAGGTAGTTTTAAAAGACTCATAATAAATTCGTGACTAAATATGTAACCTCACTAAAGTGAAACTCGTTCAAATTCTATCGAATAAACTACTTTACATGAAAATAAATACAAAAAATTCCCTCATATGAGAAGTGAATAAAAAGGTCCCATGTTTCCGGGATAAAATCCCCATGTCCTTCCCATGGACTCAAAGAGGCTACATGCCATTCAATATTCAGTGAAACCCGTCAACTCTTTGATGCGTGAAAGCGTTTTAGGTAAAATCGGATTTGGTTCGCACATACCCGGAAGTTGATTAGCCCTATTGCTATTGGGATGATAATCGCAAGCGTAGTAATCAATCGTATTATATATAATATATATAAAGTATTTTTTGGGTTTTACGGACTTAGGGTGCGTGCATAAAGAAGCAGATTGCCGGTACAGATAAACGGATCGGGACCGGTAGGTGCGAGTAAAACAGTCCCATATTATGCGTATGCGCTTCCACATAAAGGAACAGGTAGAGTCTTATTGGTACCGATTACCTGGACTGGGCATAGGTTAGCGATTTATCTGTACTGCAAACCTGCTTCTTTATGCACGCACCCTTAGACAGAATATGATTAAGATTTTAAATTGGTTTTCAGTTACATAATAGCTTTACCAATCCCTTGAATTTAGAGTACCACACCACACCCTATTACGGTTATAACAATTAAAAAACAGTCAATGGTGCTGATTCTGCTGTTTACAAACTAAACTTATTTAGTCTTATTATGTCTTTTTAAGCCTTTGTCCAGCAGTGGACGTTTTTCGGCTGAAATGGTGGGATGTCTTTTTAACCGACTTTAAAAAAGGAGGAGGTTCTCAATTCGATAGTGTATTTTGTCTTCTATGTGGAATTAAGGGTACTCTTCAAATATAATAGGCATACGTTTAGCGATTTTGATATTTTCACCAACAAATCAAGCATTTGCATTCAAAAAGATGATGATTGATGAAGATGAAAAATCAAAATAAAAGTTTTTATTTCGAATATACATTTACATGCACTTTCAAAACGTTAAGAATCTAGTTGTACGGTTCCAAAATTTTGGTCTTATGGAGAAGAGCCGGCAAGAAACTCCGTATTATTATTCCTTTATTTATCTTTGGAGATAAATAAAGGAGCTCTTCAATGGATGATCTTTTCTTCTATTACATGGGACATAACATAACTGGCAAACTGTGGGTGTAATATACACCTCTGCCTACCCCTTCGGGGAAATACAGGCGTGATGTTATGTTATGTTATGTTGTTCAATGGATGACAGAAAATGATCCGGGATTGCAGTCATCGCTTGTCTTTCTATCGGTATGCCAATCAAAATAGAAAAATGAAATAAAATTTAAAAAAGTTAAATCTGACTTCAAAAAGAATAAAATAATTTGTGTGAAACAGTTTAGGAAGTCGGTGCCAATTTTTTCTTAAATCAAACCGAATCAAAGGCACTCACACAAGCAAAGATAGTTACTGGACGATGCCGCGACATTGAGAGTGGTGAGCACGGTTTGATGTGCATGTGTGTGCGTGAGCGCTGGTTTGTAATACACGGAGTAGCACGGTTTTGTTAGCTTCACTATGATTGTGCGCAGCACCTTTTATTTATTCTTTACTATGTGTATAAATGCTGTACTACCTATTGTACCGTACAAATACGAAGGCACTTGGTAACTGGGGCATACGTATCATGAACTGCAGTTGAGCATTGACCCAGTGCAAATGAAAGGTCATGAGTCACCAAACACGCTTGTCAAGACATATTCACTTTACAGTTTGTACATAAATTGTTGTTAGCTGAAGCTTAGTTTATGATGCTAGAGGTTATGATGCTAGAGGTTTATGAGGATAGAATAGAATAGAATAGAATTTATTTATTTGTTGAGGTTAGAAGGTTATTATTATTTTGGAAAAAAGGTACGGTCTTTGCAAGCCCCTAATGTCACTGCGACCTAGAAGATCTATTGTAACGCCTCTAATAGTAGACTACAGCACCTCCCCAAGTCGCAGGTCAACCATAAAGTCGACTATTGCCTTGGGGTTTGAGGATCTGATCTCATCAGCTGAGATTGTGTGGCATTCAAGTTGCAGACTTCTAATGTGGTGCAC
The DNA here is from genome assembly GCA_949699075.1 of Asteroscopus sphinx. Lineage (NCBI taxonomy): Eukaryota > Metazoa > Arthropoda > Insecta > Lepidoptera > Noctuidae > Asteroscopus > Asteroscopus sphinx. The sequence continues at coordinate 14,599,883 of OX453001.1, forward strand.
TGCATTACATTCACATAGGATATGAATAGGCGTTTCATCCTTTTCGCGACAAAATCTGCAAACTGTGGTATCTGTGAGGCCCATCCTGTGTAGATGTTTGTTCAGTTTACAGTGCCCGGTAAGGGAGGTTAGAAGGTTCGTTATATCCCTTTTAACACTTTCATTTTTATTTTATCTACAAACAGAATAGAAAAACCGCTTATAAATGTTGAAAATATTAGCTCTCTCTCTTTGCCCGTGGTTTAGCGTGGCTTTGCTGGCGTAAAACCTGTTTTTTCAGGACGAATGGTATCCGATGCGTTTTCTAGGAAAAAATCTACCTGTGCACTTAACGTCCACATCCACTCAGCCATAATGACACGATCGTAACTCGTTTATAATAATATTAGTAGTAGGTATAACAACTGTTGACCGATTCCAATTCAATTAAGGCTTCTGCCCACTACCCTGTGCCATACTATGGCCGTGCTATGAGCGTATCAGGCAAAAAAAACACGACAGACTACTATGCCCACTTGAACGTGTTAACAACGTATCTAAATATTCTCGTCGTGAATTCGATGTTAGTCCGGTCATGGCACGCTACGGGGTTGGTCAGTGAAGGAACGGTGTAATAATGGGCATTGTTTCATATTAATTCATATAAAGAATATTTTTTATTTATTTCCAATATACATTATTCTACACGATACAATGATATTGCCGTACACGAAAACCACTAAGGACTTATCTGTGTAACGGCGAGTCGTTCATTTTACATTTTATATATGACAATGAGTATACAATTATTTTATTATTGTTAACGCATTTACGCATGCGAAGCGCAATCTAAAGATTTAAATTGTGGAAAGAAAAAATTTGTATACATACAAAAATTAGGTGATCATATGTTATAACAATAGATTAATATACATGAAAATTTTGGTTTATGTTATGTTATAACAATAGATTAAGGATAGTTAAGGTTTGCATGTGCCAATACGGTTACGTTCATGGCACGGTCGGTGTGGAACGGTGTAATGGGCAGACTCCTTTAAACCGTGCCATTACGTATCTAGCCAAGACCGAAGCGCTTAAATACATTTTCGAGATAATTTGTGGTAAAGTGAGGCAAAAGTCTAACTTGTCCTATTAAATTCTTCTGTCAAAGTTATAATTTCTTTGTTAAAGCTTTTAACGACATCCTGACGAATAACTTTGGTCACCTATAACTCCGTTATTTTAGATTCTCAAACTTTGCACTTTCATGAGCTTATTGCATAACAGAAGTTTAACTTCAAAATGTGATCATTGTGTGTTTATGTCAAAAGTCCAAAGATTCATTGCGATAGCAATAAAATTGACTCCCGTGCCCAATGATATTTCCCGTAGCTCATTCTGTTGAAGACAATAAATATTTAACGGAAGATTTTTCTGCTCTTCCTCATACTCCCCGGATGAAATCACCCGATTCATAAGAATGACAAATGCTAAATGCGTTTCGCGTGAACAGCTCGGAGGCAATGAATGGAGTGAACGATGTAAACTGGAGTGACACATGAACGGCTGCGAGGGATGAACTAAGGCTTATATATATTCAGAGACGAATCTAAGCATGAACTCATGCTTCTAATTGTCTAAATGCAGTGCAATTTTGACAGTTGGAAGCATGAGTTCACGCTTAGATTCGTCTCTGAATATAGGCCTAAGAGACCAGTGATTCTGACTCACGCGTCACTTCACCGACGTTATTGCACACTCCCTTTTTTGTTTATGTTTGCCTGGTATAACTGTTTCAGTCAGACAATACCTTATGGAAGGCAGACAATCAGACAAAAAAACTTATTTTATAAATTAAAACCAGTAAATATAGTACATTACTGTCGAGGCCTGAAATAATGTAATCGACGGCCGAGTAATATTGTAATTACGAGATGAAGCCGAGTACTCACGAAGTGATTTAAAAAGAAGAGGCGCCAGCCGAGTCTTTTTTAACTAAACGAGGCCGTTAAAGTGCTATTTCAGCCGAGACTTGTAAAGTACTTTTCTCTCATTTGCGAGGAAACAATACACAAATTATTTCTACAGTATCTAATTTTCATTCGCGCCAATTCTATTTTCAAAGTTTTGAAAAAAAAAATGTGTATTCAGCCTTTATAATGATAAATATTTTGTAAGTAAAAACACCTAATTTATGTGAGTGTGTACTTAAAAACCTCGGTAGCATAATTTAAAAAAATAAAAACTGTCGAGATTTTTTTTTTTTTTTTCTTCTATACAGTCCAGCTATTTCTATTATTGTCGTGTTGGATATTACTGGCCTGTTATTTCGTTGCGTACGGAAAAGAGAAAGAAAGAAAATGTGTTTATGTGAGCCGATTGCTGTATTCTTTTTTTTTGAATAATGAACCAATTTCCGAGCAAGTGGGAGCAAAATAAGTAACGTAAAAGTTTTTAAGTCCTCGCCTTTCACCTTCAAACGATTTTCAGCGAGAAATAAAGATGAACGATAACGCGTTCGCACGTTCACTTACAACCCGATAAAAGAGTCTGACGTAATATTTCTATAAAACCCTCCGTCAAAAATATAGACATTTCATAAGAAAAAGTACATAAATAACCCTTTAATGCTTTAAATTGTGTAGAACATTTACATATTTACGTTTTTTGGTATTAATATAATCGCTGATACGAAACAATAAAAATGGCAGCGCAGCCCATGGACTGCGAATATTAACCTACCGCAAACAAAAGAAACGTAATGTTTTGTTTTTGGAGCTTTATAATCATCGTGTAGCGGTTTATGATACGATGAATAAAGTCATAAAAGAAAATAAGGATGAACTGTGGAAGGTTGTTTCAGCAATAATGTGTTTACTGTATGAATTGTTTTTGTGATAGCTACTGCTGTTTGTCGTACTGGATTATTAGTAGAATTTACTTGAACTGTAGTTTTATGTAGGAGTTAACAACCATTACAAAACATTAATTTGACGACGTCTATGGTCTAGTGGTTCAAGGTTCGGACTGCTGATCACGAGGTCGTGGGTTCGATTCCCACAGGACACAAATATTTGTGTGATGAATATGTATTAAAAAAAAAAAGAAAAAAAAGTAGAACAACATAACATAACATCACGCCTGTATTTTGGCAGAGGTGTAGTAGTACACCCACATTTCGCCAGTTATGTTATCGACCCATATAATAAGGGGCGAGCCTATTGCCATTAACCGGGCATAAATCCAGACTCCGGGCTGCTACTGAGAATTTCCTAATGAAAAAACCCAACAACACTTTGCCCGACCCGGGAAACGAACCCAGGACCCCACGCTCAGCAGTCGCGTTAAAGTAAAAAAAAGTATATAAGTATCATATCCATTGTCTAGTATCCATAGCACAGGCTCTGCTTAGTTTGGGACTAGATGGTGCCGTGGAAAAATGTCTCAAAAATATTGATTTATTAATAAGGTCCGATTTTCCTTCATCAGAGACGTAAACAATTTTGATATTAGTCCGTTTTTTTATGTATGACTCGTGGTACCATCATATTTGTGCCACCAGTGCTCGTGGTCCCACCAGCTTGAAATCTTTGGACTCGTGGACCCACTGCTTGGTGGGTCCACCAGTCATGGTTATAATTATTTGTAGGAAATCCGTTAGAAAACTTATCTGACAATTGTAAATCTATATCTTATTTTATTTTAATCTAGCCTATGCCTGCGACTTCGCCCGCGTGAATGTCATTTATTGGGCATCCTTCGGGAACTGTCCATCTTCACTGGATAAAAAGTAGCCTATGTGTTAATCCGGGCTATGTTCTATCTGTATGCCAAATTTCATTAAAATCGGTCCAGCTGTTCTTGAGTTATAAATGGTGTAACTAACCCGACTTTGTTTTATATATTTATATTTTGTTACCTACAATTTAACTTACCTACTTTTTATATCTATTGGGCTTGCGTTTGACTACCACCTCACCTGATGTTAGGTGTTAAGCGATGGTGCGGTTGACCACGATTTTCAGAACAATTTTTAAGAATCAAATAGAATAACGAATACCTAATTGAAGCCTTTTAAAGTAGTAATATGATTAAGTTTTTGACTCTATGTGCAACTTTAGAATACATCCAATTTTATCATATATCATAAGACAGTGAATAGTAATGACTTTAGGGAACATAATATTATGTATATGCAAATTACATAAGTTTTAAAATACTGATGCTAACTTTTAGACTAATTTAGCACTCCGCAAGCATAAGTTATCCAATCAAAATGCTAATATGCTTTCTACATAAGACTGACGTTCTTATAATAATGGATACTTCAAAAAATTGCAGCCCATTGAATTTGATTAAAAACTACATTTGATGCCTTCAAAAGATTTAAAATATCAAAGAAAATTTTCTCTTTTTACGTTTGATCTTCTAAATATTTAGTTTATTTAGTTTTCAGAAACATTCTAATGAGGTTAGCGACCGCTCATTCCTGGGTAAACCAAAAAATTTCATAGAATTATTTACTCTTAATTTATTCCCTGTTGTTTTAAGTCTAGTGTTCTAAAAATACCGACATCGAAAGTCGACCCTTGATACGATTAGTAGGTAGGTATTTTGCTATTTTCATTTCGATCTAGTCTTTTTGCGGTAACTACTTTTATATACCGTCGTTGCGACTTTAAGACCTCTTATATGTGTCATTTTTGGCAAAATCACTTTTTTACACCAGTCGATTTCAGATTTTAAAGCTCTATCGAATGCAAAAACTCTCATGTGTATATGACTTTTCAATTAAGAAATAATGTGGTTCTCATATTCTTTGTTGTAAATAGCTGGATCCATTTAAATTTTTTAGTAATCGATTTTCTCGTAAAAGTGATTTTTACACATAAGAGGTCTTAAAGTCGCAACGACGCTATGATATAATTATGTTAAAGTGGCAGTATGAATAGGTACCAATATTACCAATTACTTGGTTAAGTATTAATTATATTATTAATTACTCGGTTGGGCAGCGTTCGGGAAGCTACGCAATATCTTCTCGTCCAAAATACCGCAGTGTCTCAAGACGAAAGTCTTTGACCAGTGTGTGTTGCCAGTAATTACTTACGGCACTGAAACGTGGTCGCTCACACTGAAAAAAAAACTTGATAACATTAATAAAAAAAATGTTTGCAGCAATCAAGGAACTTGTTTATATACGAGCACATAAAGTAATATGATTATGGCAATAAAGTTATCTTGATTAAGTAACAGACAAGTTGTCTTGATAAAATCAAACAAAGTAATTGTCAATACAATCAAGTTTGGTTATCATGCCAATGACTTCTGTTAATTGGTGTTATTAACGAACTTGGTAATGGTTATCACGTATTTTAGTTGTTTGTAATAATGAATATTGTAAAGTTATTCAGTTATCTTGTTTAAAGCTATAAAGTACTTTTATTGAAACTATTAGGAAAGATATTTATTCTTATAAATCGTGTTATTGAAATAACTGAAAACCTCTAAAGGGTTCATTGTACTCATCAGTTTGAACAACTTTTACTATGGGACTAACACTGAAATCGCGAAATAAAAAATGTTACCTACATTTGTGTTCAGAAGAATCGGCTAAATGTAGAGATCAACTGCTTTTTTTTTCGCTATTTCTCGTTTGGTCCCATAGTAAAAGTTGTTCATACTGATGAGTACAATGAACCCTTTAGAGGTTTTCAGTTATTTCAATAACACGTGGTATAATTAGATTAATCAGCATTAGATACGAATTATAAATTAAGATGTCTAAATTGCTTTTACCTAGCACTGACTATTTCTCAAAAATAATAATGACAGAAGTTATTATAAAAAGTTTTTATTTCTTTCTAAACAGAGATCAATATTTTTCCTACCTACACACTTACACCTACTATAAAGATATCTTGATACTGCTCAAGTCTTATATTATCGTCTAAATCCGACTTCCACATTTTCCAGCTGCGTAGAAATAGGGTTCTAGGCCTTAACAGAGGAATCATCTCTTTGATATCGACATCGGTAAGCGCAGAAAGCGCTTTCATATTCTGCAAAACAATCGTCGATTAATTGGTGTGAAAAACAACATATTATCATCGTTGCTAAAAGGGTAGTTTAGGTACTTACTGATAAAATTGGCACGTAATTCGGGCAGCCTCCAAGCCTGGAGAATTACGCACACTTCTTCCATCACAAACAGGAGTATAAAACCACTACGACGGCTACTGAGATTCACTCACAGCACGATTCACTGAGTTCATAGGATACCTTGGTGTGTTAATAACGATCAGTGGGTTTTGCTTTTGGGTGTAACCGTGCAATAACTTGAAATCTAAATAATTTACTCCGCGTAACAAAAGCGTGCCATGCTTAGGCTCACGAACGAACGGAATGAACAAGTCTAGACCTGAAACACTGACTACCCCGACCGACAACAAAGGGCGTGTTTACATTGATCATCTGACTTGATTAAATCTGTGATGTGCCATGTTTACACTATCTTAATCATGCTATCTTTATTCCTTGTATGAAGTGAATGATAGAGAAGAGTTGATCATTTTAACTTTATTGTGACAACAAACCGTGATTAATATATTTTTATAAGTTTTTGATTGCTTCATTCATAATTTTTTCTATCAAGCAAAATGTCATGCTTGATTGACCCGATTTTTTTCAGTGCACAATGGGGCTGATAAGAAGGCTTAAAGTCACTCAAAGGTCAATGGAGAGGGCTATGCTCGGAGTGTCCCTGCGTGATCGAATCAGAAATGAGGAGATTCGCAGGAGAACGAAAGTGACTGACATAGCCCGAAGAATTGCCAAGCTTAAGTGGCAGTGGGCGGGGCACATTGCTCGCAGAAATGATGGCCGATGGGGCAGTAAAGTTCTGGAGTGGCGACCGCGTACTGGTAGGCGCAGCGTGGTAGGCACCCCACAAGGTGATAGCGGGAACCCGCTGGACGCGGAAGGCGCAGAACTGGTCGTTGTGGCGATACTTGGGGGAGGCCTATGTCAGCAGTGGACGTCTTTCGGCTGAAATGATAATGATGATGATGATTTACACATTAAACTAACAGATATTCTCATTTTGACAATATCTTGAGTGAGCAATTTGCTACTGCATCATAGCTTTTCGCTACTCCTTGCACGTGTGATGGGGTTCCCAACCATTTAAACATACATGGTAAACCATACGTGCCTCCCCCGACTTTCTCCTATAACTACTAAGGTATAGGTAAGGTAGGCCCCTTGTCTGTTAGGGTAAAACTATTACAAGGATCCGATGACGTACGTACCGCGTACGTTGATTTGGACGTATACAAAGTGGTCCAATATAGCAAATCGGCGGTGGGCCACGTCGAGACTACAGTAAATTTATTTATTTATTTTATTTATTGTATTCTTTATTGTACATTACACCAAACGAAAACAATGACAATAGTTTACAGAAAGATTAAGTAAGTACAATGGGCGGTCTTATCGCACAAGGCAATCTCTTCCAGACAACCTTTGGATGGACTAGAAGAATGGTAACCGATCGTGGGTAGGTACAGTAAATTTACAGTAGGTACTAGGTACAGGACAAATATACAGTTTATTTTTGCAGCCGCTGCGTCGCGCATGCCTCTAACTAGATGTAAGATACTTACTTGTATAAATATATTTATATTCCGCACATGCCACTATATTAAACAACTAAATCTGTACATAATGTACCAACATGTCTCATTATTATTTTTAACTTAGAACGGTGTTAGGATTTTATATTAAACGAAATCTCAAGGAAACAATTTTCAGTAGCATCACACGTTCTCACCAATAATCCTTGCACGTGTTTACTGCACGGTCCTCGGAGGACGTAGGTAGGTACGAAGGACTTACAGAAATCCAGTATCTGTATACCGCACCTGCCACTGTATTTAATAACGAAGCGTGTACACGTGGAGTGTCAGCCATTCAACACTACGCGCTCGATTACATTTTTCCCTCTATTCCACAGATGTGAATGAAAAGAAAAGGAATATCATTCGTTTTCTTTTCATACTTTTTATGATATTAAAATGTATAAGAAATATATAAGATTCATTTTTATCCTTAAAATATTTTGCGTTGTTTAGATGACCGATAAATGATATGATACCCGTAGGTACATGATTGGTTTTCTAATCATTTAGATTGGTTTTGGTTTATTTTTGTGTCCCTGCGTGATCGAATCAGGAATGAGGAAAAATGAAATGCTCGTTTCGCTATACTATAAAAAAAAAAAAAAAAAAAAAAAAAAATTATTAGGAGATTCGCAGGAGAACGAAGGTAACCGATATAGCCCGCAGAATTGCCAAACTTAAGTGGCAGTGTGCGGGGCATATTGCTCGCAGAACGAATGGCCGATGGGGCCGCAAATTTCTGGAGTGGTGACCGCGTACTGGAAAGCGCAACGTGGGTAGGCCCCCCCCACAAGGTGGACCGACGAACTGGTGAAGATCACGAGAATCCGCTAGATGCGGAAAGCGCATGACCGGTCATTGTGGCGATGATTGGGCGAGGCCTATATCCAGCAGTGGATGTCTTTCGGCTGAATTGATGATAATGATGATGATGATGATGAGATTAGTTTTGTTCCTTAACTACCTATATTACGTATTATACATTTTAAAATATTGTATTATGAACAACATAGAAATAGGAAATATTTATGCTTTTCACAGAGGTGGATGTGTTCGGTTAGCGAATAAATATCTTATCTTATACTAGACTTTGCCCGCAGCTTTGCCCGTATACTGAAATATAATATAGCCTATATAACTATTGGATAAAGTAGCTTTTGAATGGTGAAAGAATTATTAATATCGGTTCAGTAGATTCAGAGTACGTACCTATATTGATCACAAATAAACAAATCTTAATGATTTAATATGTAATTTGATTATTTTTATTGAAGAGTTTTTCCAAATGAGTTGTGTCCTTACGTATGGATATTGATTCTGATAACGTACCTCACAGGGACAACAGGGTTTTTGTCACATATTGTATTAGTATAGATCAGTGGTTCCCAAACTTATTTTGTCTACTGCCCACTTTGAGAATAAATTATTTTTTAGCGCCCCCATTTTTTTTATCTACATAAAAACCACTATAACTTAAAATTAAATAAATTAATTATTGTGATCTATATTATTAGAGATTAAACTTTCATTCTAAACGAGACTTTTACTATAACCCGCAAGAGTTAACTTGAAACCTAAGCGCACACAACGGCGCTCAGGTCTCAAGTTAACTCTTACGGGTTACACCTGCCAATGAGAATGATTATTGAAACGCACCTTTATAGTATTCAGACAGAGTATCTTTAATTCAAAATAAAACAAACATTATCGATTCTTATATAAAAACGAATGTGAAGGATGAATCAGATGCTGTTTAATAAGTTTATGAAACGGAGCGACCGATTGACATGATTTTGTTTTTATTTATTCAATAAAACAGGACAGATAAATTAACTACGCGGAGAGAAATATCGGACAAGTTTGAGTAATCTCTTAATTAATATTAGTTGATGTTCACAAGTTGTAGTCGAAAGTCGAGAGTTCGGTCGATGTCTAAGAGTCTTCCTAGCTAGATGAAATTACAAATCGCCCCCCAAGCCTTTACACAACGCCCCCATTTTTTTTCTGGGTCTCTTACCGCCCCCCTTTAGGCCTGCAGCGCCCACAAGGGGGCGTTATCGCCCACTTTGGGAAAGGCTGGTATAGATAGTGGTTTTCTTCTTTGTGTTTTTTTCCCAAGTTAGTAATAATTTGGGCATTGTTCTTTAGAATTCACGAAGTGATAACTATCTGACCTCCCAAGCTCGTGAAGGATAGAACAGATTTCGGTCATTATTCCGAACTTTACAATTGTGATCTGTGTTATTTTCTCTTCAAGTTTTATTTTTAAACCTATACTTATTCGCTTTTCAATGTAGCTTAATCAAACATTTACAAAGGCAAAAGATTTTTTTTATCATGACGAATTAATAAAGTTGAAAGATCTATCTCGAAAAATCATGAGTGCTGATTAAGTTAAATACTAAACTACATGCGCAATAATAATTTATAACTTTAGAACATAAATAATATTAACACATTTTTATTTTTCATATTTAAAACTTTTTGTTTTATCTTTGGAGCTCAGGGCACGCAGTAACAATTATTCAAAATTATCTCCAAACGATGCTGGCCTTATCCGCCGTGCAGTCAACTAATGGACGTGACGGACCTCAGAGGACGATTACCAGCAGAAACACCACTTACTAACTTTGAGCATGACATAAAAATGTAGGTACAGAAAACCCACTTCATACAACGCGAACATAGAAGCTGAACGCAAAAACATACTTACTAGTTACATGTCCCACTGCTGGGCACAGACTACTTAAGAATGTGAAGGCCATAGTTCATCACGCTGGCTTACAGACTATGCACGTATACTATCGAATAAAACCACGTATTCACTACTATACTTAGTATCAGATACAATATTTTTACGTGTTTCAGATACAATTATTATTGTTTCAGATACAATTATTATTGTTTCAGATACAATTATTATTGTTTCAGATACAATTATTATTGTTACAAATACAATTATTATTGTTTCAGATACAATTATTATTGTTTCAGATACAATTATTATTGTTTCAGATACAATTATTATTGTTTCAGATACAATTATTATTGTTTCAGATACGAGTAACAATTATATTGTGTAATTGTATTTACGTGTTTCGCAATGTATGTATACAGTTTCGATGTTTCAGCTCCGCGTTTAATAACATGAGTTGCGCGACAAAATTATGTTCTCCAGTGTGGACGTATTAGTGTATACTGTCTATATACATGGAAGTAGAGTGGGATACCTCCAAAATATTAAAATTGATTTAATGCTACTTAGTCAAACCCTGTGAAACATTGTCTCGTAAATATCTACGTGTTGTTTCTGAAAATTTTGTATACTTTTATCTGAAACATTGTATACTAGTGAATGGCATCATGACTAAGGATCAAAATTGCGAATCGGCACGATGCGAATTTACAACGCAGAAAACTACGATGCGAATTGCTGCGATTTCGTGCGGCAAAGCGTCTTGCATAGCCACGATGCCACAATACTCGGTCCTCCGCCTTTCGCATCCAGTCCCCCCCAGCCACGTTTTTCAGGTCGTGGGTCCACCTGGCGGGGGGGCGACTTACGCTGCGTTTGCCGATTCGCGGTCTCCACTCAAGGACTCGTCTGCGTCAGCGGCCATCGGTCCTTCGACAGACATGGCCAGCCCATTGCCACTTCAGCTAACTGGTCCTACAAGCTATGTCGGTCACTCCGGTTCTTCTCCGGATAATCTAATTTCGGATTTTATCCTTCAAAGAAACTCCAAGCATAGCTCGCTCCATAGCTCGCTGAGCGACTTTGAACTTGTGGACTAGCCCAACTGTCAGTGTCCACGTCCTCCCCCAAGCATCGCCATAACGACCGGCCCTGCGCTTTCCGCATCCAGCGGATTCCCGTGACCTTCACCAGAACGTCGGTCCACCTTGTGCGGGCCCTACCGACGCTGCGCCTTCCAGTACGCGGTCGCCACTCCGGCACTTTACGGCCGCATCGGTAATCCGTTCTGCGAGAAATGTGCCACGCCCACTGCCACTTATGTTCGGCAATTCTTCAGACTATGTCGGTTACCTTCGTTCTCCTGCGAATCTTCCCATTACAAAGAACGGTTACCGAGACAATATATTTTCTTTACTTCGCGCTGCAACTGATAAATTCACAATTGCAGGCTTTGCACCCGTTGATAGGTTCCTTGTCTATCTGGTTTGTGTTATAATAACATTCTGCATAGTAGTATTCATGCTGAGTGTTGACCTCTTTGCCGCAGCTACGACATGCAAAGTAGGTATCATACATTGATAAAATGATTCAAGAAATGTACCTAATTAAGTATTTTTTATGTGCACCTACCGCATGTCGTCTTGTTGTGGCAATAAATAATTTTTCTTTCTTTCTTCTTTCTAATAACTAATAACATTTAAACGTGGGATGTTATCCTGTGATTCTTCTGCTCTTAATTTTTTCTTCGACAGTGCTTCTAGAAAGCATTGCATGTCACTATCCCTGTGCACTAGATACAGCTATCCATCTGAACACAGGACAGTTGCTGTGCTAGTTTACGTTTTAGGAGATTTGTTCAAATATCTTCTCGGATACCGGTTTTCTGAAGTGAACTAAATATTTAGGTTAGGTTTGAGACGAGCTCCACTGATCCGGTAGCCTTAAAAGACCGTTTACAAAGGAGGCACGATGCAATGAAACTGTTCAATTTTACTTTTATTTAAGAGTCTATTCAGAGGAACCTAGACCACACCACATCGCTGCCACAAATAACGCGTTGTTGCGTTTGTCCACTGACAAAATACAATACTGTACCATTAATTAATGGGTTACCATTTTTGATTGTTTTCGGGTATGTTGGACTCCTACCAACTAAAACTACGGTGGTCATGCTCAGTACAAAATAGAGGAGCTCCGGGAACTCCAGTGGACCGCGCCGCGTCACCCCTTCAGTGCTACGCCTTTGGCACTTCCCGGGGAAACAACAATGTTTCCTTAACAGCAGCACGTGACCGCCACGTGCTGGTGTCCCCCCAGGCTCACTTAATGGACGCCTTGATTCCCTTAGTGCCCATGATCTCGAAGGTTCGTACGCCATCATGTGGTGGCGGGGGAAGCTGATACCTTGGTTCGTTTGTATTAAAACGGTTGACTAATGATATAGGTAACAGATGTCTATCTATTCCCAAGCTCGGACGAATAAAAGTTCTAGAATGAATGTAGGCTAAGATTTTCTCTTCGTATGATAATTTTGAAATTGTATCTATATTTTACCGCTAATTTCTATAATCTGTAGAATATATGTAGACGGTTGTATTTTAACGAAGCAGGGAGAGTTACTAATAAATTAAAAATGTAATTAGGGGCATCACGTAATTTACGTGCTAATGCACTTTAGCAAATTAATCACGCGTATCAGCAAGTGTTTTGTATAAAAATTTACAGCTATTTTGTTAAACTATCAATAAAATTGTAAACTTTTTCAAAGAACGGTTTAATTTATTTGAACAACAAAGACCTTTCAATGACAGCTACAGAGAGACAGGTTCTACAGTGTTTTAAGTCTCAGTTCAGAATCCTTTTGATATAATTCCTTAGTCATCCAATGATCTGAAGATATAGGTAAATTGTGGGAAAAAATTCGCTCACGACCAGGTTTCGAACCTGCGACTCGTGGTTCGGAGCCCGAAGCATAAGTTATTGCGGTATCGTGAAGTTAACATTATCGTGTCGTTATCGACAACTTTTTTAGCAGCTCCACTGTTTGCGTGTTTGGAACTTAACAATCCGATACAACATTTGACGATAACTACACCTCGGAAGAATAAAAAACAGCGGACGAAATCTTGCTGAGAAAAGATTGAAGCACTTCGTTTTGTCCTAAACCCATTATAATTTCGACATAATTTTAACACACCAGATATATTATATATTGTTATTTTATTTGTGACACTACGAGAATGACTACCGTCACACAAGATTTGTTGTGTAATCGCGGCTTTGGTACAACATGAAATTATCAACAATAAACAATAACTTTCTAAAAATGCGTTCCCCGCTCGTCCACTTGCAACTCGCACGCAGTTTGCTTGTTTGTTTGGCGCCAACTCATAATTAGTTATTTACATTCGTTTAGTTAGGAGAACAGTTATTAAGACTATAAAGTTTCATTTTATTTTTCGCTTTTCAGTTTCTGTTCAATTTTTTGTTAAAAAGTTTTATTTAAGTGAACTCCGATCCCGATTTCATTTCATGGTACTTTTTCGAAACTCTTTTTCGATAATTACCACTACACCTAAATCGTTTCCATTTGTTTAAATCCATTTCTATTTTCTCTTGCTTTTTCAAACAATTCACAAAATGAAAGCAAGATGGCGAATTACTCTAGTAATAGCAAATGTAGGACATATACAAGTAGAATCTAACCTATAAAAATCGGAGGGCATGCTAGTTTGGTGCTAACAATCCATTAGAAGTCACTATTGTGACCAGTCAATCCTATAATATCCTTAACCTATAGCAGCTATATCTAAGACGTTTATAGAAGTGCATGTCTTATAGAAGAATAAACAACGTTAACAAGAGTAAAACATCTTATTAAATGCGTTTATAGGATCAAAAGCGACGCTTTGCTGATTAGTTTTATAACATGCGTTTATAAGACTGCCAGTTTTAGTAAGAATAATTCCAATCGTATAAATTTATCCATTAAACGTTTATAAAACTAAATGATAGGTTTAAAAGTACTTGTAGCAATCAAAAAAAGCAAATAATTTTAGAAGATGCTGTTCTAATAGACGCTATAATATTTATAAGTCGATTACTATAGGAGTATTTTGCTACTTGGGTAGATACGCAAAACGGAATTTATTTTAAAAAGTTTAAAATAAAACATTAATGCAAAGTTCAGAACACGACCAGCCACCCGACCACTTATACAGCCCCGCATCTGAGCTAAATTAAACAACTAATTATAAAAAGACGAAAAAGAAACCAATACAATAAAACGAAATAATTTAATAATAAAAATAAGCAAACACCAGTACAATTGGAACCGGAAAAACGTGCCGGCCCGACTATACTAAAGTCACGTTTTATATTTTCATTGCGAATGTACCTATTACTGTCGGCGACAGCGTTGTGTGGGCCGTTATTGTCAATTGTATATGACGATTCCGATTAAAATACCGGGAAATAAACGGATATCCCCAAAACACTTGACTACGTAAGTGTACGGGACGTTTAAAAATAGTACAACGTTTTTTATGATTTTTTTCGTGTTTTGCGAGTAATCTGCTGATTTCCCATCATTATTAATTTTCTTAAATGCCTTTAGAATCCATTACAATGCAAATACCATAATAATCTAAGGAAGACTTGAATGGTGTAATTAAACAAATAAGATAAAATTTGAGAGATTCTATAAGCTTGAGAATTATAAAAGTTACTGATAAAATTATCGTAGGTGTTGTTGTTGGTGTTAAACCTGCTCCGCTTTATCACTGTCACTTCAAAATTTATCTCTCCTGCTCAAGAGGCATTGTCATTACGAAATTACTCCAAATAGTTACAAATAAAATGCGTAGGTAAGTAGTAATCTGTGGTAGTAATATACGCATTTTCCGAACCTTTAACTAGGTTTATTTTTGGACCCAAAATAATAAATAGGATATACTGTAACTGAACAACCTGAAACTTGAAACCTGAATAATAATAGTTCAGGGATTAAAACTATCGATAGTTCACCTAGAGAATCCTGTTACACTATCGATTGGCTTATCGATAGTATTGATAGCGTACTAACTACCAATACAATCGACATATAGCAATACTATTGATAGTATTGGACATTAATAGTAATAGTGCTATCGATAGTCTTTCATAAAAAACTATCGATAGTATCGATACTAACGAGAGTACAGTCACTGTCGGTGACCAATACCATCGCTACTTTTGTTACATGTCTATAGTAATGTCATATATCATTAATCTGTGAGTAATGTCGCGTAGTACGCTATCCATAGTCTATCGATAATTTTGTTTTTTGGACTATCAACACATCATTAAAAATTCACACTTACTACAATAACTTCGAGCCACATCCAGCTTTTCTGTGTCGTGAACGTGAACTTGTTTTATATTAGAGCCAGTGTCAAATGAACATTGCGTTTTTTGTTAGGACTACCTTCAAAATATTTTGTTTCTAATGTTTATTTTTGCAATATGCCCAATTTTTTTTCAATTTATGTATTAGTTAATTTTCATGTAAGTGAATGATTGTATTCTTGTGAGAAATAAAGTTATCTTAAACCTCATCGATAGATTCGATAGCCTATCGAGTATTGATCGGCAATACTAGTTTAAACGGTTTTCTTTTTCTACGTGACTTATCTGCCGATATGTTCAAAAGTTAAGTTAGCTCAAGCTAGACCATAAGTACCAAAAAATCTTCCACCCTTCGCTTTGATTGGAAGTTATTTAAATTTAATCATTTATCTATGATTAAATTTCGCTCCGTAAATAATTTTTAAATCAAAATACAACATTCGTTTAGGTTTACCATAAACCTGAAAAGGGTAATTGTACTCATTGTACTCATCATTATGAACAACTTTTACTATGAGACCAACTCTAAAATCGCAAAAACCAGCTATTCCCTACATTTTGTCGATTTTTGTGTTACAGTCAAACTTTTTCTCGGTCAAAACTTAGTTTTCACTGACGAAAACAGTCCAAACTAGTTTTGACTAACGAGGTTGATCAAAACAAAACTATCTACTAACTGTACTACTAACTGGGTTTCGACTGAAAAAAATCTGTCAAAACTACTTTAGACTGAAAAATATCGGTTAAAACTGATTTTAACGAACACTTGTATTCTTAGTGGTTTCCTTAAACGCTTCTAGACTCAAACTCACTCAATGATGTCTTCGAGGGTTCCTACAAATGATATCAAAATCGGTACTTTTAGGCATTTCATCCTAAAAGTATATATTATTATTATATATAAATATATTATTATTATTTTATTTATTTCTCAAGCTTTATCTTGAGAAATAAATAACGCCGTGACAGATAATTGTCGTCTTGGTACATAATATTCCATAAATTCGTCCCAACTGGACATTTTACAAAATAGAAACAATAATAATTACGTCGCAAATGACTAACTCTGTATAAATAACTAAGCAAAAGCAGAAACAGAAATATGACAGAATTATAATACTATCGTATCAAATCGTAAGCATCCTTTGCTGAACGAGGGTCATCTAATCTCGCAAATAAATTCGCATAAAATGTTCTTCTCCTCGTGTTATAGTGAAAATAAATCATTCGTTCCATATTATATGTGGATACTTAACTCGATCAAATGTAAGTATACTGTCTTTGGTATTTTTTTAATGACCCTGTATAAATAACTAACACATTCAGAAAAGTTTGCTAATCTGACAGATTTATAATACTATCGTATCAAATCGTAAGCATCCTCTGCTGAACGAGGCTAATCTCGCAAATAAATTAACTCTAATCAGCTCATTATAAAGCTTAGCCCACTAAAAATAATACTTGACAGCCGTAACTCGTAACAAAGCATTTATTATAATAAAACAAAGTTTAACCGGATTAAATCGCGTATATTATTTAAATTGGTTTCCCTGAAGTTTCGAAAGCTTTGCAGCATTTCGTGGTCGCATGTATACTAAGATGACAAGCGTCTTTACAAATATTTCTAAAAAAAATATATTTTAATGTACCGTACAATATTATTCATTAAAATCGTTTCGATGCACGCAGTAATCACTCACAATATCATTATACTTGACAGTCATAGCCCATAACAAAACATTTACTCTTTCTCCAAAAACGTGTTTGTAATTCTAACAACCGACCTTTTTGATTACACTGCCGTTAGTAAACGACTTTATTGCATAGAGAGAAAAACATTATCCTCGTGTTATAGTGAAAATAAATCATCTGTTCCATATTTGGATACTTAACTCGATCAAATGTAAGTATACCGTCTTTGGTATTTTTAACAACCCTGTATAAATAACTAAACAAATGCAGAAAAGCTTCGTTAATATGATAGATTTATAATACTATCGTATCAAATCGTAAACATCCTCTATTGAACGAGAAGATTCTAATCTCGCAAATTAATTCACTCTAATCAGCTTACAATAAAACTTAGCGCACTAAAAATAATACTTGACAGCCATAACCCGTAACAAAACAAATACTCCTGCTCAAAAAATGTGTTTGTAATTCTAACAACCGACCTTTTTGATTACACTGCCGTTAGTAAACGACTTTAATGCATAGAGAGAAAAACATTCTCCTCGTGTTATAGTGAAAATAAATCATCTGTTCCATATTTGGATACTCAACTCGATCAAATGTAAGTATACTGTCTTTGGTATTTTTAACAACCCTGTATAAATAACTAAACAAATGCAGAAAAGCTTCGTTAATATGATAGATTTATAATACTATCCGTATCAAATCGTAAACATCCTCTATTGAACGAGAAGATTCTAATCTCGCAAATTAATTCACTCTAACACTCTAATCAGCTTACAATAAAACTTAGTGCACTAAAAATAATACTTGACAGCCATAACCCGTAACAAAAAAAATACTCTTTCTCAAAAAACGTGTTTGTAATGCTAACAACCGACCTTTTCGATTACACTGCCGTTGGTAAACGACTTTATTGCATAGAGAGAAAAACGTTCTCCTCGTATTCGCAACGTTTCGGCGCTCGGCACGGTGCCCATTTATTTTCTTTATCACTACTTACGCCCCTTGACCCTTTCACTCCAGTCTGATTGTTTAGTGCTTTAAAAAGCGAAATGTGTGTTTGTTATTACCGCCCGACAAATAAAATGCCAATTCTCCTTCTTACTTAACTTCTCATTTTCAGTATCTATGTACAAGTCATACTAAATATCTCCGCTCCACTAATAATCGTCTTCTCCAATGTCCTTCTCACCGCTCTGACTTCGTTCACTCTACATTCTTCGTGCAATCTATCCTATTATGGAATGCGCTTCCTCAGGAAATCAGGATGGCTAACAGTCGGCTCGCCTTTAAAAATAAGTTAAGGAAATATTTCCGTGAAAACAATTTAGCAGATTCAGCTCGACTTTGAATTATCTTGATGTTATATATTTATAGTTATATATGTAGGTATGTATAATATATATATTTTATTATATGTATAATGTACATATGTATTTATCTATTTTTTTTATTATTTATTATATGTAATTATAAGTCCGTAGTACGAAACATATTTTACTACTTTACTGGTGCATCTACCCTATTCTTTGTCTCTGCATTACCCTAAGGTTGTCTGGTAGAGAACGCCTATGGCGTTAAGACCGCCTTTGTACCCTGTTGTGCATAAAGAATTAAATAAATAAATAAATAAATAAATAAATAAATAAAATGCACGGCTCCCTGCTCCCGGCGACGACAGAATAACATTGCGTTCACGAGTTATTTAACTAAGTTCGGTTTCGACACAAGCTTTAGTTCAATTTGACATAAACATTGAACAAGATTGGACTCATGATCCCGTTTGATGTTTACGCTACGCTGTAGATTGAAATAAAAATAGCTAGAGCCTATTCCTGACCACGAACGCTTGAAATTACTTCAACTGTCGGGAATAAAAAAAATTGCTTGCAACCAACAGACTGAAATTTATTTTTGTTACGACAATCATAAAGCTTGGGTCATATATTTACCCTTCACGTGATTCAAGTATCAAATCCTAATAATTAAAGGTGTCAAAAAAATCCTACAATTTAATTTTATCGAGGTTTCAAAGCTTTATTGAAATTAAATGATTTGCGCTATTTTATAAGTAATGGATTCTAATGGATTGTAATTTTACAAATTGAAAACCGATTTTAAACTTTACCTATAACGTCGAGTTCAAATAAAAACATTTTTTATAAATTCTATCTATTGTTAGCATATTAAAAGCATCGAATCAGTCAAGTTTCATGGTATAGCCGATTCACATGATTCTATCCACTCACAGTTTTCCATTTAAATGATCCGACTGCTATGGTCATTGCTGTGCTATCGAAATGACAAGAGAAATAATTTAAATGGATACGACTTTGTATAAAATAGAAGTTCAAACAGAGATGAACAGACCCTTCTGAACACATTAAAAAAAGAGAACATAAAAGGTTTAATGTAAACAGTAGGCAGTAGGTATTATTTTATTGTGAAATCTAATATTAGCTGAATTAAAATATCATTAAGTATTAAAAAGTACTTTGTTTAAATGTGTTCTTATCCCCATTATAACCTTTCAAATACGCTTGGATTAGCTGTCGTGAGCCTTTCTTATAACATTAAACTGAATTATTCTTTCACAATATTCCGTATTATTTCCGTGTTCAATATATTGTATTAGTGACGGGTCGCGGAACACACACGTGCTATAGCCGACTGTCAGCGCGCTATGATTGTCGTTGCCGACTGTACCGTTATTTCCTACTCTGTTCCTATTCATAAACACAACACAGCATATTACTTTTTCATTCTTTCATATTCTTTTTCATTTAAAAAGTACAATCGCGAACAAATGTGAAAGTAGACGTGGTTGTGTGTGATAAACGTAGTGGTAGGTACTTAACATTTTTACTGCTAACTGAAAAATTCCACAGTTTAAAAATCGCACGTTCTCACAAAATAGATATGGCCAGCGACACAAAATTTATTTTATTATACTTTCGACACCGAAAAACGTTGTACAATATTGGAATAACCGAAAAAATATCTACTTGGTGGCGTTAAACCCACAATCGTGAGAAAGCCGAGGTGCCTGGCCAATTGACATTTCCAATCAACTTTTTTTCGACCCAATTATCGTCGATCGTTTTCTTTTGCAGAGACCGCTTCCTCAGCTACTGAAGAGGAATAAAAGTGAGCTAATGAAATAATAGAGGCCAGCAGTCGTCCGTGACGCGACCTATCTCCGTTAATTAACGTCCATTCGGAATGTTTACGTACACCGACGATATTCAATTATTGCGAGTTTTATCGGACACCGCAGCCCTTGCTGTGAAAAAAGCACTCGTGTATATTTTCAATAGCTTCACGTACCTGTCAGGCCAGCGCTGTTCGCCGCGATTCTTGAGTGACACTAGTGTTAATTTTAAATCGCCTGTTGTTACAAAGTGTTGGTTTAATAATTCTTTGTTTATTTTCCTTTTCGGTAAATATAGGTTTTAATTTTAGATCGAAAATTTACCTGATGCCGTACTGTTGATGGCTCGTCTTATTTTAGGTCGAGTAACAGGAAAATTGCACGTTTACCTATAGGTACAATAAGTTAAATTAGTTTATGCATTCCACATTCCTTTCTTGCTCCGTCATTTTAGTATTCAAACCTTGTAACTGCCTAAAATATTCAATGGCTAGGGCAAAGTGACAATATGTTAAATCCCTTCGTACATAGAAAGCATCATGGGTATTTCCCCGAGGTCGGCCATCTTTATTTCGCTAACGTAGGGACAGTGTCTATCCAATTGGATCAGTAGCGCTCCCAGATGACCATCACGCTCTCCATAACTTTATATAGACACAGTGGATTGCATTCTGGGCTCGGGCTCGTAGCTAAGTAGCAACGGCGTGGATTGTATGATCTGCAAGGTAAAGCTACACTTGCCGCGGTCAGTCCGTGCATGGGTGACCATTTCGTTGCACATTGAGACCCCTCCGTGCCTCGGAGAGCACGTTAAGTTGTCAGTACCTATTGCCAAACGAATATATATGGCAGTCGTTACGGGTAGTCAGAAGCCCGAAAGTCTGACAACTGGTCTAACCTCCCAATGTCGTTATTACCCAGTAACTGGGTTGGGGGGCTTATGTTTTAGTTTTTTTTGATAAATTATTTCTAGAAGCCCTAAAAGTTCTCAAAATTGCTTATTTAGACCGCTGTCTTAGGCATAGTGTATAAATTTTCCAACTATTTATGAAAAAGGAAAGCATAGCGGCACAGTACATATTCTTCTTATTCAGATAATGAAATATATTTTAAATTGGTCCAGTTTCAGAGGAAAAAATAGTCGAGAGCCAAACCTCGAATTACGGCTTTTTTACTAAAGCTATTTCAGTCGGAGCTGCAGTTGTCAATAGTTTCTTCAAATACCTAATTTTCAAAAGTCTCACTGCCCGCATTTGCTTTCAGATACCTAATTATTTCCGACATTAATACTTAGGGTCGGTCTTTCAATAGCCAGTTAACTTTTAACTGAGGAATAAGTTTGACATGTTGACAGTTGTAGTATAGAAAATCTGTCAAGACGTCACATTTATTCCTCAGTTAAAAGTTATCAGACTATCGAAATACCGGCCCTTAGACGAATATCTTCCTAATACGAAGTTTCATATAGGTAATAATGCCTTAGGTAGCGTAATGACAGGAAGAGCCCTCAATACGCACAAACGCCATATCGATATAGCAAGCTACTGACACTTCATTAATTAACTCTGCTTACTAGGAAAGGAACGTGAGGTCTACGAAGTGTCAATTCACGCTGCAGGGCCGATATCGATAGTAATTCCAGTAATTTTGTGTGATATCGTAGCGAAAACATTTCGATATTCGATACTGTTGTGCTGCAATCATTAATATAAGCAGATCCTGTCTTGCAAATAACTTACACGCTCATAGTCATATTAGGTATCCAATCCATTAAGATTTTGTTTACCAAGTTTAACAACGCAACTCAAAGAGTTTCAATAAGATCATGTACTCCAATTTCTAGAACTTTTGGGAATATATCGTAAAAATAGTATATAGTGTGGAAACTTTTTAGTTAAGACAACATTTTCAAATTGATATTAGAACATGGGTTTTTAATAATGACTTCGTGTCTTAAGCTTGCAATAAAAATTTTCTCCGTGCAAACAACGTTTTTGCTTCCATATCCTAGTTATCTAGTATATTTCATCAAAAGGTTATGGCCCCAGTCACTAAATTTGCTATCAAGAACCTCTGCGGCCTAGATGACTACTCTACATGGAAATTCGCGATAAAAATGATTCTCATACGAGAAAAGTTATTCACGTATACGTCAACGTACCCGGATTCCAAAGACTCCACCGCCATCGAGAAGGACCAAGACGCACTAGCTTTGATTTGTCTACATGTGGAACCTACACTTTATGCGTATGTACAAGATTTAAATAATGCTAAAGATGCTTGGGATAGCTTAGCGAAAGCGTTTGAGGACAAAGGCGTAAATCGCAGGATCACCCTCATGAACGCGTTGTTGGATGAGAAGCTAGAGAGACACTCGTCGATGCATGAATATGTTGCTGCAGTTATATCTCTTTCTCAAAAGTTGAAGGATATTGCCACCGGATTTGACGATGATCTTGTAGCTGTCGTGTTACTGAGAGGACTACCTGAAGAGTACAGGCCTATGCGAATGGCGCTGGAACACTCTGGGATGAAGTTGACTTCAGAGAACGTACGGCAGAAGTTACTACAGGAGGATTCACGTCAAGGTTGTAGTACATTGTCTTTAGCGGACTCGGCATTGGCTGTGAGTAAGAGTAAGAAGCGGAATGGGAACAAAGATATTAATATGACCAAAATTAAATGCTTTAAATGTGGAAAGAGTGGACATAATAAGCCGGACTGTCCTGAAGGAAGGAAAGCGGGTTCGATCTCTAAACTGAGTGACGTCGCGATCGTGAGCCTGGCTTCATCCAGTGCCGGGGACTCCTTCAATCCGGTGGAGTGGTACATCGACAGCGGGGCATCATCACATATGTCTTTCCAGAAACATTGGTTTAAACATTTGGTTATGAATGTTGGTATGAGTAACGTGATATGTGCGAATGATGATAAGTTTGAATGCAAGGGTAAGGGTGATATCATGGTGAGTTTTAAAGGACGAATGCTTGCTGTAAGGGATGTCATGTATGTACCCGGTTTGCGTGTTAATCTGTTATCAGTGTCTAAATTAGTAGAGAAAGGATGGAAGGTTAGTTTTGACAGAGATGGGTGCAAGCTAATTCACCACTTGATTCCAGGCCATTTCAAGGGAAAGCTTCTGGCCACCGCAAGTGAAGTCTCAGGGATCTACAAGCTTGAAGGTTGTCAGGCGGTTGTAGATGGGACTGCGTTGGCGTCAGTGAAAGCAGGTAATCCTTTGATGTTGTGGCACCGGCGGCTTGGACACGTAAATGAGCGAGATTTACGTAAGCTTCCGGGTATGTTTTTTGGAAAGAGCGTAATGGAGCCTTGTGTCGCCTGTATTAAGGGGAAGGCACATCGTTTACCTTTTCCAGTTGGTGAGGCTGAGAGGGAGAGGGAGTCGAGAGACTGCAACTGGTTCACGCAGATATCTTTGGTCCAATTTCTGAACCCACGTACGGTGGATCTCGGTATATCCTAGTCATTTTAGATGATTTTACACGTAAATCTTTTGTATTTTTCCTTAAAACAAAAGATCAGGTTTTTGATCATTTTAAAGTTTTTGTAGCTAGTATAGAGGTTGAAACCGGGTTGAAGGTAAAGTGCATACGCACGGACAATGGAACAGAATTTGTGAACAGGAAGTTTGATGGGTTTCTACAGCAAAAGGGTATAAACCATTGACTGTTCCCTACACTCCGGAGCAGAACGGCGTAGTGGAGCGAGCAAACCGCACTATCGTGGAGATGGCTCGTACTATGTTGGCGGAAAAGGGTCTGTGTGCGAGACTGTGGGGAGAGGCATGTAATACGGCTGTTTATATCAAGAACAGGCTTCCTCACAGTGGCAATAATGGTAAGATTCCTGAGGAGTTGTGGACAGGGAAGGCTCAGTTTTTCGATCATTTTAGAGTTTTTGGAACGAAAGCGTTTGTGCACGTGCCCAAGGAAACTCGGAAAAAATGGAGCCCTAAAGTGGTAGAACATATCTTTGTTGGTTACTGTGAAGAAACCAAGGGATATCGTTTCATAAATCCCAGTAATCCTCGCGTCATTGTTAGAGCAAGGGATGTAGTTTTCTTGGAGGACTCCACAGCAATAGTTTCAGAGGATCCTAGTCAGCTCGTAGGCAGCGGTGACAAAGGTGCTGAAGTAATCTGGGAATTTGCAAAGGTAGAAGGCCAGTCAGGTTCGTCACCTGGTAGTGCAGAAGCTTCTCAAGGGCCGAGTTCCACAGATGGGGCTAAAATATATGAAGACGCGGAGATGGAGGTGGAAAAACTGGTGATAGCGGAGCAGAAAATGTCGTGGTGGAAAACGTTCAATTTGAAGAGACTATTAACAGAGGAGAGTCAAACGAAGGTGAATGTCGTTATCCTCTACGTAGTAGAATCCGAAAAGGAAATCTTCATAGACTTGCATGCTGTACAGAAGACCAGGAGCCATTGACAGTTAAGGAAGCCTTAAATCGGGAAGATAAGGATAACTGGAAGGAAGCCATGAAAAAAGAGTTGAATTTGATGTACGAGAACAAGGTCTGGAAGCTCGTTAAAAGGCCATCCGAAGCTAAGGTCGTGGGAAACAAGTGGATCTTCAAGTACAAATTTAATGCAAATGGTAATAAGACCTATAAAGCTCGACTTGTGGCGAAGGGTTTCACTCAGTCCTACGGGGTCGACTATTTCGAAACTTATTCACCGGTTGTGAGAAGATCTACAGTTAGATTGCTGCTATCGTTGGCTATTGAAAAGGATTTCTTCATCAGTCACTTCGACGTGAACACCGCCTTTCTGAACGGTGATTTGCATGAAAGAGTTTATATGCAACAGCCGGAGGGTTGCATAGACGAAAACTCGAAGGAAAAAGTTTGTTTATTAGAAAAAGCGATATACGGCCTTAAACAAGCTTCACGGTCTTGGAATGAAAAAGTAAATGAAGAATTATTGTCTTTGAACTTCAAGCGCTGTGACTTTGATAGCTGTCTTTACAAAAATAATATTTTTTATATCGCTTTGTACGTTGACGATTTTTTATTATTTTACAAAGACAAACAGCAGAAGGAAGTTTTATTAGACAGTCTTTCTAAACAGTTCAAGATAAAGGATTTAGGGGAAGCGAGACAAGTTTTGGGTATGCTTTTGTCTAAGACGGATACTGGAATATATTGGAATCAAGAGAGGCTTCTTCTTCTTCTTCTATCGTGTCGACATGAGTTACCTAATGATAACAGGTCATGCCGTGGGTAAAAGATTAGCCAGTCAGCAGGTTGATAGCGGGGCTGACTGCCCAGGGTGCGCCGGACGATCAATTAAATATCGTCACTCGTGGAGGCTCTTTTGATGCACCTCAAAGAGAGAGAGAAGAGAGGCTTATTTCGAAAATCTTGGATGAATATGGTATGTCTGACTGCAAATCAGTGAAAACTCCGATTGAAATGAATTTCCATAAAGCCTTGGCGGAAGGGGAAGGAGGTGAGTTCTTATCCTGCCAAGACTCTCGTAGTTATCAGGCGCTCATAGGTTCGCTGAACTATTTGGCCTGTAACACACGCCCGGATATTGCGGCTGCGGTAAATTTTTTGGCACAGTATAACTCATGTTGTGAGGAACGTCATTGGAAAGCTGCTAAACATATATTAAGATACCTTAAGGGTACAAGGGATCTATGTTTGACATTTCCCAAGTCGCCGGTGCAGGACATCACGGGATTCGTAGATGCTGACTGGGGAGGGAACATCAAAGATAGGAAATCGTATTCTGGGTTTATTTTTAGATGCGGAAACTCGTTGATTAACTGGGAATGCCGGAAACAAGCTTGTGTGGCACTGTCGTCAACGGAAGCCGAGTATATTGCTCTTTCGGAGGCAACCAAGGAGGCAGTTCACTTGCGGCAGTTGAATGCAATAAGAGGTGAATATCTTGGGGCTATTTGCATTTTTGTAGATAATCAGAGTGCTATTAAACTTGCGTACAATCCTGTAGCGCATAGCAGGACGAAACATATAGACATAAGGGCGCACTATGTCAGAGATTGCATTGCTAAGAATGTTGTACGTCTGGACTATGTGTGTACGGAAGATAACCCAGCAGATGTGCTGACAAAACCATTGGGTCGTGTGGCATTTAATAAATGTGTCCGCAATCTGAATTTGAGTGTGTCTGATGTGGTGTGATGGTGTATTTGATGATGGATGTTGTTTGAGGGGAAGTGTGGAAACTTTTTAGTTAAGACAACATTTTCAAATTGATATTAGAACATGTGTTTTTAATAATGACTTGTGTCTTAAGCTTGCAATAAAAATTTTCTCCGTGCAAACAACGTTTTTGCTTCCATATCCTAGTTATCTAGTATATTTCATCAAAATATAGCCAATGTGGAAATGACTCCGGACTTCTATAATACGGTAACCTTAGAACATTTTAATGTTACATTATATTACTTCCAAGCGCAGCTGGGTTTTATCGCGTCTCATATCATAAAACTAAAAATCTCCCCAAAGATTGCTTTTATTTTGAGGCCAATTATCTTTTTAAGTTCTTAATGGTAAAGTTCTTGATTTTCATTCATTCATTTCATTTTGATACACATTACATTACAATAAAATTAATTTTGTGGTGGTTAAATTGGGAAGCACAAGATTTTGACCCCTATCTCCTGAACTAGGCGAAACCAAAAAACAAAAAGAAAATTTAACAAACTTTTTTTGTGTCAGTGAATCAAGAACATAAATCTTATATCACCCTATATCTTCTCATAGGTGTCGTAAAAGGCGACTAAGGGATTCACCAGAGGATGGGCAGCAGCGTTCTCTGGGTATTTAACCAAACAACTGCGATCACCGACCCGCCTACCAAGCGTGGCGATTATGGTATATCCGCTCCCATTGGGGGAGGCCTATGTCCAGCAGTGGACGTCTTTCGGCTGAAATGATGATGATGATGATGATGATGATGATGATGGCAGTCTTGAGAGGACAACTAGTCTAACTTAAGGATGTCAGTATTTGACGACGTCTGTGGTCTAGTCGTTCGAGTGTTGGATCACGAGGTCGTGGGTTCAATTCCCACAGGACACAAATATTTATGTGATGAACATAAGTGTTTGTGTTGGTCTGAGTGTTTCTTATGTATTATTTTAAGTAGTACCCATAGCACAATGTGCTGTCTAAAAATGTTCCAAAAATATTTATTTTATTTATTTATTACCCAGTAACTGAATTGCGAAGGTCTGATGGCAGTCCCTTCCTGTAAAATACTGATGTTCAGCTAAATCTGGTTAGACTAGAAGCCAACCCCAACATAAGTGGCAAAAGGCTCAGAAAAGAGAGATTTTGATCTCGTCAAAAGTCGAGCCGATTTTAAAATCAGCTTTAGTCTTTGTCGTGTTATGTGTTGGTGTTGTGGTGTGTTAACTTTGTTTTGATTAACTTTGTAACTTATTACTACCAAACTTGCCATTATCTGAGACATTAACTTCACCAGGAAAGGAGGACGCTCGACGGGCACTTTCAAGAATATGACCTTTAAAAGAACATTAAAATCTCATTATTGAAACATATTACAATAATACAGGTCATATTTAAAAACCATTTATCAGTGTTATCAGCCCATAAACGTTACAAGTTCTGCCATAGCCACTACGATGAATGGTCAAAGTCCACACAGAAGCCGAGAGTCCGACTCTCGAGAAACCCAACACGATGCAGCAGCGGCTGTCGGGGGGACCGGTGGCGGGGTCCCCCAGCTGCACCCTGAGCCGAGGCCCGAGCTCCCCCTTGGGAACGCCTCAAGGTGTCGCAACCGGAGATAATCTCGTCACGCGAGACCGACCCTATGCTCTAGAGTAGTTCCAAGGAGTAGGCTTAACCGCCACTGTGTTAGGATTAGGTAGGTCTTCGCCCTCGCCGGCGAGGTTTGCCGCTTAACGGCGATTCGCGAAACGCGTCACCCACCCGATGTACCGAAAGTCCGCCACTTTCGAGAAAACTAATCCTCAGGCAGCAACGGCTGCCAGGGGGACATAGTGGCGGGGTCCCCCCGCAATGCCCCAGTAAGCCGAAGTCCGAGCCCTCCCTTGGGGGACGCCCTTATGTGGTTTTGCAACCACGATTTTAGTTTATAAGTTAGGTTTAGGGAAATTTTTCGGCGGATGGAGTCCCTAACGGGATTCTCCGCCACCCGCCCGGTTAAGCAGTCAAAGAAGAAATCGTGAAACGTTAGAGTAGCTTAACTGTTAAATTGTCTACCGTGTCTGGTGTACTGAACCAGAAGTCGCAGCTTCGAATCCTACTCGTGAGTGAATTTTCTCCAGTTTTATAATTTGTTACAGAGGGACTTTTCACAATCACAACACAACGTCCCTCACCAATCAGCTTGCAACACTTTGCAGACGACATGGTGATCGCAGTACACAATGTAAATTAAAAAAATTATTCACAAAAAGTTTTACATAAAATATCTGTAAAGTCCCTGACTTCTGAGCTAGGTACAAACCTTTGTTACAGAAGTCAATGTCTTCTCCCATTAGTCTAACACAAATAGTGAATAATAATTTTATTACAGTTTACATTTTTTTTGTGATGTGGACTGTGTGTTTTGTTTGTGTGCGTTTGTGAGCGGCGTTCGTGTAGGTGTGGTGTGACTGAGTGAAACAAAACTGTGTTTTATATTTTTTTTGTGTGCTTTATATTATTTTATTTTCTTTTGTAAGTTAATGTATTTTTTGTTATGAGTGGACAGGAACAGTACAGAAGAGTAAAAAAAAAGAAAAAAGAAAACAAAACTAACAAATCTTCTATATTTCTATTCTAAACGTTACATTTCAAACAACATCTAAATTTCCTCTATTTATATTATATTTATTTATTTTATTTAACTATTTATGCACACAGACAGTTACAAAAAGAAAAACGATATTTAGGAAAATCATAGATATCTGAAAGGAAAATAGAATATTAAATTACTATATTAAATTACCTTTTTTTATGGTAAATAAGTAAGTTTTTGCCATCGCATTTGTCTTTTTTGTATATCTAAAATGAGAAATATAATTCTGAAGAATCATGACAGTGTTGCTGGGGAGTTTTTAGGGGATGTCTTTGATGTCGACTTTCAACAAGCACTAATTGCCTTTAGCCTACATTAAATAAATGCCAATTTGATTTTGAGTAGTTAGGTATATTGTTATTAGTAGACAAAAGCGCTGCTACCCATCCTCTTCCTATCCTGGACGAAGTCAAGTCACTACACCCACGGGTAGTGAGGCCTTTGTTTTTGTTTCCTGAGGAAACCTTCAAGAGGCTATTATCGGCCTCCTGGAGGGGCCGGAGTGTGTGGGATTTTTAGCGTACTAAAACCCCCCCGGTGCAGTGGCCATCTTTAGCACAATAAGGGGGACTCCGGGAATGAATTATGCCTCCAGCGCCATTCCTGTGCTGCACATGTAACGCACGTCTCCGCAGACTTTTGTCTCCCCAGTGCATCTTCTTGATGCTCATAGCGACACGTGACTACTGCGTGCCACTACCATTCCTGACGAGTGACCTCAGTAGACACTCAGGCTGGTGTCATCAAAGTTAATTATCTGACTAATCGGACAATTACTCAAAAAATTTACTGGAATTGTTGGTGAATGGTCGCTTACCCAGAGAATTATCGTTGGTGAAATCAAGCCTCAGAGCCCCCACTCTGAACGCCCGTGAACAAGTAGGGATTTTGAGCGTGTAGTGGTGTAGTAAGGCCTTCTTAGTCTTTGCCGAAAAATACAAGATATCATCCTCCTCGCTTTATTCCCGATTATGTCGGGGTCGGCTTCCAGCTTAACCAGATCCGCCTGCATATCAAATATATGCAAATGTCTAATTTACATGTACTAACATAGTTATTAAGATTACTACTAACGAATATTAATATGGACTGTCTGAAATAAAATGATTATTATTATGTCAGTATATAACATGGAGCGACTTCCATCAGACCCCAGCAACCCAGTTACTGGGCAGTACCGACATTCGGAGGTCAGACCTGTTGTTGTAAAAATACACGATAATATCAGTATTCGTTCACAAATTCCGCAACCGCTCAACGTATGCGGAATGTGTCCTTCCATTATCACGTCTTTCAACCAACTTTTAGGAATCTCGTATTTTTTCGGTGAAAACTATTTGTCTTTGTATAGTATATCAGCGACAAAACGTTGCGAGCCCCGCTCGTTAATCAAACTCTAGCCTGACAAACATTACTGACAAATAGATTTTCTTTTGTGAAATCTTAATAGTAGGCGGCGGCGGCGAACGGTAAAATTATTTAAAATATCATCAGGCTTAGGCTTCCTTTTTCGAAGTAGGGTCTTTAATTTATTTGTACAAGCTTCAGGCAAGTAGGTAACATGCAACTTTGCCCTCTTAAATTTTGATTCCCTCTTTCATCCCTCTTTGGACTTTACAGGACTTTGGAAAAATTCACCCTTAGTGCTTGCTAACATTATTGTGAAATTACAATCACATGAGACTTTCCATCTTCATGTCTCAGTTTGGCGAACCGACTTGCGGTACCATTTACGCAACAGCCTAGGTGGTATTGAAGTTGTCATGGGCAAAGGTAACCGCTTAACATCAGGTGGGCCTTTAGCTCGTTTCGCCATCGTATACTATAAAAATAAAAATAAAAATTGTAGGAACCTTTGTACAAAATTGCAAGGTTGTGAGACCCAGTAGACTTGGTTTGACGCATTTTTTTTTAAATTAGTTTTGTTCTAAACCTAACACTGTGATAGAATACACCTATTTCTGTTTCTCGTTTCAGACCTTGAATTTAATTGAAAACTTATCCATATTTCGGTGTAATACCATGATTACTGCTCCAGTTGGCCTTATTGGATGTCAGTCATTTTATAGGCTGATATCTCTGGGTGTATTTACACACTAGAATTCATTTCTAAGTTAATTACTTGCGTATACAACACACATTAAAGCAAAGTATGCAACTGCACACACACACACACTAAACAGCACTACTACACTTTACAGTAAACTTACTGTAACCATAAAGTTAGAAGGCACGATAAAATTTGTTGGTTTGTTTAGTTTGATTGTACCTATATTCACGAAAAATAAATGAATTGAATTGAATTGAATTGAAGAAAATCATCGTGAGGAAACTTGCACACCTGAGGTGCTCCATACAGTTCTCAAATGGTATGTTTATTCCGCCAAAACGCACTAGGCCAGCATGGTTGACTAAGGCTTTAACCTTTTCCTTCTGAGAAGAGGCCCGTGCCCAGCACTAGAACAGTAATGGAATAATGATGATGCTAAAATTGTCTTTGAACCCTGCCAAGGTTGATTGACAAAACCAATACAATATGCAATATCGTCAAACCAGTTTCGCCCATAAATATCAGTACACTTAGAAAAGAACGAAAAACGCCTAACGGGTATGTTAAATTTTTGTTGTACTTGCAATATATTCAAAGTGATAAGGTCGTTCATTATTCTAAAGCTCCCTTGTTGTGGTAGAGCAGAGCCCTTTACATGAAAATAGAATATCCTCAGCTCGCAGCGGGGGACTGGTTAAGCAGATTGTCCGAGTAACAAATGAGCCAATTCCAGAGGATGGGCGATCTTAAAAAAAACGTTGTGGATTCTCGAACAAAATCCTCTCAATTTACCGCTCTAGTACGTTGTAAATGTGTAATAGCCGACCAAAGTACGTGTTTTGCATAATTTAATTGCGGTCATTTGTTATAATGTGTGAGAAACTACTAAATTACGAAAATCATTTGTTCGTGCCGGTAGGAATAGGATAGTCCAGTAAATACAGAAATTGTGAGTTGGATTGGAATGCATGTTAAACCGTTCTCCGTTTGTTTGTTATGAGAAGTCAAGTACAAATATTCTGAAAAAGAAACTGACTTTACAATACCGTAATGAATAGTTTATACATTAAACTACGAAAACTTCATGTCAGGTTTTCTTATATAACGACCTAAAGCAATTCAATAGCCATTTAAAGAATAAATTGCAGTCACAAATACGTTTGAAAATTGGTCCATAAATTGCCTTATCTTCATTTCAGGATAGAGCTGGTTCGACAACAATGTTGGTCGCGATAAAATCTAAGAGACGCTTTATAGGTTCTACACACTGACGCATATGGGTCCCCATGTTTATGCAACACATAATACTACATGTATTATATTATGTAGGTATGTATGTATGTTTATGTAACGTTAGGCCGCACGAGGAGAAGGGATCGCCTGCTTGTCGCCACAGCAAGTCGGGACCTGTTGGGGGTGGTTGTGTGAATACTCACGGGTTCTCACGCCCCCGGCTAAGGTAAGAAAGTAAGGAACACCGTGGTGGTTTTAGTCGGTAAGAGTTCGACACTGGCTCCGCCTATCACGGGCGGAGTGCATCCATGAGGATTTCCCCACGGCAAAAAAAAGTTTTTGTTTGTACTGACTTTGACTGTTCTATATCTTTCCTAGTTAACTATATACCATCCTACGTTTGCCTTATTCACCGGACGCAATAAGGCCGTTTGATTTATATTTTAGACGATTAATCCATAGTAAATGCAGTAGAAATGAGAGCTTTGAGAAGTATGTCTGGTGTAACTTTGAGAGATAAAGTAAGGAATAACGTGATAAGGGAGCGTTGTGGAGTGAAAGAAGATGTAGTGACAAAGATTGAGAAAGGTATGTTAAGATGGTTTGGACATATAGAGAGGATGGACGAGAGGAGATTGACGAAACAAGTATATGAAGCGAGTGTGGATGGAAGAGTTGGAAGGCAACGACCTCGGTGAAAGTATCGCGGTCAAATCGCGGATGTTCACAAAAAATGCCAGGGTTCTCTAAACTGACGTGTCAGGATCGTAGCAGGTGGAAACCCATAGTCTTTGCCTACCCCAATAGGAAACAGGCGTGATAATATGTATGTAATCCATAGTTACTGTCCATACTAATATTATAAATGCGAAAGTAACTCTGTCCGTCTGTTTGTTTGTTACCTTTTCACGAGTAAGCCTCTGAACCGATCGTGATGAAATTTAGCAAAACGGCAGCCTGGGACCAGCGGTACTATTCTCAAACGTTCGAAAAGTTTTCGTATAAGAAGTGAAATGTGTACGGTAAACGAAATAAAACGACCACTTCTTGCAACCACGAATGCTGCAGAGCATTCGAAACGTCAGGAAAAGCAATTTTAATAATAATTAGTACGCGATGTAATCCGGTTAAACTTGTTTTATTAAAAAAGAAAACGATTTGAGAGCCGAACGGATTAGGAAATGCTATTCATAGTTCTTTAATTTTCAAATTGAGTGCTTTTCGACAAGGAAGAAATAAGAGTTCCCGTAAATTGATATCTTTGATTCGTCTAGAACTGTCAAAAGTTTTCGATTTCGGATTTGCTAATAAATAAATATTTCTTAAATATTTTTGGGACAAGCGTTTAGAGAACGCGTTCTTTAACTTACCTCTCGAATTCGAAATACCTACTTTCCGACGGTTTTGAATAAGGCCGCTAGTGAAGGAAATAGGCTACTGTTTATCCCGAAAAGTTAAAAAATTCCAGAGGGATGCACGATAACGTTTTTCTATGATAAACCTAATTACAAGCGTGCGAAGCAATGGGCAGAAGCTAGTATTAATATACTTGCAATTTTCCTTTGGACTTCAGTAAATATGCTGATTACTCGTCCCCGTTGCACCAACAGATAAAATGGCGGACAAGTTAGGTAGCCCCAGCCATCGCCTTTCTAACAGAATTGCACCCGTCAAAGATTTTACAATTTCACAAAATGTCTTCATAAATCTTTTGAAGATCGTGATATCAAAATTTCGTTTAGATTTTACGTGAAAATAATAGTTCACAAAATTAAATTAGCAAAAACTTATCAAGCAGCATTTTTCATAGTTCAATAAAATTAGCTCATTAGGTACAGTTCACTACTGAGCAAAATTCAGCAAAATTAAATCTGTATTAAGATCCTGTGGAAGTATATTTATATACTACTAGCTTTTACCCGCGGCTCCGCTCGCGTTAAATTCTGCTAACCCACGTCAGTCCAGTCCACTGTCCCACTGTCCCGCTGTCCCGCTGCCCCGCTGCCCCACTGCCCCGCTGCCCCGCTGCCCACAGCCCCGCTGCCCCGCTGCCCCACAGCCCCGCTGCCACGCTGCCCCACTGCCCCGCTGCCCCACTATCCCACTGCCCCACTGCCCCGCTGCCCCGCAGCCCCGCAGCCCCGCTGCCCCGCTGCCCCACTGCCCGACTGCCCAGCTGCCCCGCTGCCCCACTGCACCGCTACCCCACTGCCCCGCTGCCCCACTACCCCGCTGCACCGCTGCTCCATTGCCCCGCTGCCCCACTGCCCCGCTGCCCCATAGCACCGCTGCCCCGCTGCCCCACTGCCCGAGAGCCCAGCTGCCCCGCTGCCCCATTGCACCGCTGCCCCGCAGCCACGCTACCCCACCGCCCAACTGCCCCGCTGCCCCACTGCCCCGCTGCCCAGCTGCCCCGCTGCCCCACTATCCCACAGCCCCACTGCATGCCCCGCTGCCCCCCACTGCCCCGCTACCCCACTGTCCCGCTGTCCCACTGCCCCACTATCCCACAGCCCCGCTGCCCCGCTGCCCCACTGCCCCACATTCTGCCACGCTGCCCCACTTCCCCACTGTCCCACTGCCCCGCTTCCCCGCTGCCCCACAACCCCACTACCCCGGTAACCCACTGCCCCGATGCCCCACTGCCCCGCTTCCCCGCTACCCCACTGCCGCGCTTCCCCACTGCCCCGCTGCCCCTCTATACCACTGCCCCGCTACCCCGCTGCCCCACTATGCCACTGCCCTACAGCCTGCCCCGCATCCCCATTGCCCCGCTGCCCCACAGCCCCGCTGCCACGCTGCCCCACTGCCCCGCTGCCCCACTATCCCACTGCCCCACTGCCCCGCTGCCCCGCAGCCCCGCAGCCCCGCTGCCCCGCTGCCCCACTGCCCGACTGGCCAGCTGCCCCGCTGCCCCACTGCACCGCTACCCCACTGCCCCACTGCCCCGCTGCCCCACTACCCCGCTGCACCGCTGCTCCATTGCCCCGCTGCCCCACTGCCCCGCTGCCCCATAGCACCGCTGCCCCGCTGTCCCACTGCCCGACTGCCCAGCTGCCCCGCTGCCCCATTGCACCGCTGCCCCGCAGCCACGCTACCCCACCGCCCAACTGCCCCGCTGCCCCACTGCCCCGCTGCCCAGCTGCCCCGCTGCCCCACTATCCCACAGCCCCACTGCATGCCCCGCTGCCCCCCACTGCCCCGCTACCCCACTGTCCCGCTGTCCCACTGCCCCACTATCCCACAGCCCCGCTGCCCCGCTGCCCCACTGCCCCACAGCCTGCCACGCTGCCCCACTTCCCCACTGTGCCACTGCCCCGCTTCCCCGCTGCCCCACAATCCCACTACCCCGGTAACCCACTGCCCCGATGCCCCACTGCCCCGCTTCCCCACTACCCCACTGCCGCGCTTCCCCACTGCCCCGCTGCCCCTCTGTACCACTGCCCCGCTACCCCGCTGCCCCACTATGCCACTGCCCTACAGCCTGCCCCGCATCCCCATTGCCCCGCTGCCCCACTGCCCCGCTGCCCCGGTAACCCACTGCCCCATTATCGCACTGCCCCACTGCCCCGCTGCCCCGGTAACCCACTGCCCCGCTGCCACAATGACCTGCTGCCCCTCTGCCCCAATGCCCCGCTGCCCCACTATCCCACTGCCCCACTGCCTGCTCCGCTGCCCCCCACTGCCCCGCTACCCCACTGCCCCGCTAACCCACGGCCCCGCTGCCCCACTATCCCACTGCTTCGCTGCCCCGCTACCCCACTGCCCCACAGCCTGCCCCGCTGCCCCACTGCCCCGGTTTCTCACTGCCCCGCTGCCCCACTGCCCCGCTTTCTCACTGCCCCGCTGCCCCACTGCCCGGAGCCCCGCTGCCCCACTATTCCACTGCCCCACAGCCCCGGTAACCCACTGACCCGCTGCCCCGCTGCCCCACTGTCCCTGTGCCCCGCTACCCCGCTGCCCCACTATGCCACTGCCCTACAGCCTGCCCCGCATCCCCATTGCCCCGCTGCCCCACAGCCGCGCTGCCCCACTGCCCCGCTGCCCCGGTAACCCACTGCCCCATTATCGCACTGCCCCACTGCCCCGCTGCCCCGGTAACCCACTGCCCCGCTGCCACAAT
This sequence comes from Asteroscopus sphinx, assembly GCA_949699075.1. Lineage (NCBI taxonomy): Eukaryota > Metazoa > Arthropoda > Insecta > Lepidoptera > Noctuidae > Asteroscopus > Asteroscopus sphinx. The sequence continues at coordinate 14,636,703 of OX453001.1, forward strand.
GACCTGCTGCCCCTCTGCCCCAATGCCCCGCTGCCCCACTATCCCACTGCCCCACTGCCTGCTCCGCTGCCCCCCACTGCCCCGCTACCCCACTGCCCCGCTAACCCACGGCCCCGCTGCCCCACTATCCCACTGCTTCGCTGCCCCGCTACCCCACTGCCCCACAGCCTGCCCCGCTGCCCCACTGCCCCGGTTTCTCACTGCCCCGCTGCCCCACTGCCCCGCTTTCTCACTGCCCCGCTGCCCCACTGCCCGGAGCCCCGCTGCCCCACTATTCCACTGCCCCACAGCCCCGGTAACCCACTGACCCGCTGCCCCGCTGCCCCACTGTCCCTGTGCCCCGCTGCCCCTCTAACCCACTGCCCCACAGCCCCGGTAACCCACTGACCCGCTGCCCCGCTACCCCACTGCCCCGCTGCCCCACTATTCCACAGCCCCGCTGCCCCGCTACCTCACTGCACAGCTGCCCCACAGCCTGCCCCGCTTCCTCACTGCCCCGCTGCCCCACTGTCCCACTGCCCCGCTGCCCCGCTTCCTCACTGCCCCGCTGCCCCGCTTCCTCACTGCCCCGCTGCCCCACTGCCCCGCTGCCCCACTATCGCTTTGCCCCACTGCCCCGCTGCCCCGGTAACCCACTGCCCCACTGCCCCACTGCCCCTCTGCCCCGCTCCCCAACTGCCCCGCTACCCCACTGCCCCGCTGCCCCACATCGCGCTGCCCCGCTGGCCCAGTAACTCACTGCCCCGCTGCCCCGCTACCCCACTGCACCACTGCCCCGCTGCCCTAATGCCACGCTGCCCCGCTACCCCACTGCCCCGCTGCCCAGCTGCCCCACATCCCGCTGCCCCGCTGCCCCATTATCCGACTGCCCCGCTGCCCCGGAACCCCACTGCCCCGCTGGTCCACTGGCACGCTGCCCCGCTGCCTCACTGCCTCGCTGACCCGCTTCCCCGCCCCGCTGCCCCGCTGCCCCAGTCCTGCTGCCTCGCTGCCCCGCTGCCCCACAACCCAACTACCCCACTGCCCCGCTACCCAGCTACCCCACTGCCCCACTATCCCACTGCCCCACTGGGCCACTGCCCTGCTGCCCCGCTGCCCCTCTAGACACTGCCCCACTGCCGCACTGTCCCACCGTCCCATTGACACTGTCCTACTGTCCCACTATCCCACTGTCCCACTGTCCCACTATATCACTATCGTCCCATCCCATGTCCCATGTCCTGTCCCATGTCCCATCCTATGTCCAGTCCCATGTGCCGTCCCACTGTCCTGTCCCATGTCCCGTCTCATGCCCCGTCCCATTTCCCTTCCCATGTTCCGTCCCCTGTCCCGTCCACTGTCCCGTCCCCAGTCCCGTCCCCTGTCCCGTCCCCAGTCCCATCCCCAGTCCCATCCCCTGTCCACTCCACTCCACTCCATCGTACATTACTATCCGCTCGTGCAAATGCATGAAGCTTCGATCTGTCGGGTGAGTACGCAACCCACGAATTATTTTTTTTATTTTTTTCTTTCTTTCTTTCTTTCTCAAAACCCATACCAGTTTTTAAGTCAGATCATCAGCTTTCAAACAAAAAAAAAAACATCAAAATCGGTCCAGTAGTTTTAGCGTGATGCTGGAACAAACAAACAAACAAACAAACAGACGTTTACAATTTTATAATAGTTAAGATACTAGAACCGTTCCAGTCACAACAGATCTTTGCAGAAAGTAGTGACCAATTCTAATTCTCTTCTTTCACTGAATAAAATATTCCCTTGAAAGCTTACCTGTAACACCAATACTTTGTATCGCCACGCATACAACATGACAGGTATAGATAGGGAATCCGATGGTATCGTGCACAGACATGTACAACTGCTGTAACTTGTGACAGGTTGATACCGTTAGCTGTGGACTGGATACTACGAGTACGATGATTTCTAATGGATGAAGTTCATTCATTCGATGAACAATTAATGAACAAACTCTTAAAAGATGAATAATTAAAGGGAGTTAAGAGTTTAGATTTTCTGAATTCGAAGAGGGAAGAGAATTTTCTGGATTAGGAATATTACGGAGCTTCGACTCCGACTCTGAAAGGTCGGAACTTCCGATTGATTTTACTCCTCCGACTTCGACTTCGGCTCCCATGATTTTGAATCGGAGGTTATAACGAAGATTGAAACGCAGCAAGCGACCGTGGCCAAAAAGCTGACGTACAAGGTTTGACTTGTCGCCCGGGGAATCCCCTCACGTTCGCATTTCCCGTTCAGTCAATATCACCACCTTAGTGGTTTTACCACTAGAACTGGTGGTCCTGTACACTAGATCTGTCTTTAACTCCGCCTCTGCCTCCGACTCCGGTAAATCATATTTAAAACCTCCGGCTCTAATTCCGGTTCCGGTATACCCACCTCCGTAACATCCCTATTCTGGATACACCTAGGATGTATTTCATTCCGGCTTCCTATGGACATTTTGAAACGGTAACGAAAACACAGAATAAATTCCTAATAATTGTGAAAAAGTTATTAAACGCGTCTGTCAAAGTTCGGGCTTACGTAGAAAATCTAATATCTTATATTAGTTTTTGATTCGGCTTTACCCATTATTAATTTTTTGCGCGCTTCCGGCAAAACAGACTTCAACAAATATAATAAAACAATGGTCCGACACGTGAAGTCTGAAATTTTCAGTATTTATTTTGTAAGCTGTTGCGACGTCGCCCGAAGCGTTGAAGGCACGCAGATTAAATATTTAGCCGGCATTCTTTGTCTCCGTAAATTGCATACAATCTTGGAGTTGCTGTATAAACTGAACTCATAAAGGGCAATATTTCATGGTGTTAACTGACACGAGGTTTAGGTAAACATAAACAGCTAGGTACCGTAAATTCTGTAATCTGTCCTGTTTTGTGATTTTATCACTACCAGGAATTATTAACAGATTTCGACGACCTGATTAAAGTACCTGGGGGGTACTGGATGCGGAAGGCAGAGGACAGAGTGTTGTGGTGCAACTTGGGAGAGGCCTATATCAAGCAGTGCACTGCGATAGGCTGAGTTGATGATGAGCTATTATCATTACGTAGCTCATATCGACACGATAGCAGAAGAAGAAGATAACAATATGTACTTATCAGCCTTTTTGCTGCCCTATGTACTAAAACACACATTTAGCGAAAAAAATATTAGGAAAAAAATATATAGATTCCGCAGCAAGTCCTTAGTGAATAAAACAGTGCTGTCGAAAACAGCTAAATTGGTTTTGTATCATACCAATGAATGTTTTTTTTTTGCTTTGCAACATATTATTAATCTTTTATTCATTTCAAAATGAAATTACTAATAAACAATGATTTCCCTTGGGGTAAAATTAATAACAACAAAAACAAAATATACTTCAGTGAACTTTAAATTTCAAGCAAAAACTTTTAAGCTTCTTTAAAAACGTATTCTGTACGAGGAATAGGTACGTTAGTACTCTTGGATATTCTGTACCATAGGTAAAATGTGTGTGCGTGAGCACTGGTTTGTACACGGAGGAGAATCGTTTGGTTGGCTTCACTATGATTTTTCGCAGCACTACATCTGTATTTTTACTATGTCTATGGAGGGTACAGAAAATTTCAAAAATGTATATCTCGTCTTTATCTCGTTAAGGATTATTGCACCTCTTCCATTTTTACCATACACGACTAGCATACACAATTCGTGTATGTTTTGGAACCTGTTTATTAACTTCTTAAATTAAAAACTAAAAACACGCAAGCACAACTCGTATATATTTTGGAATCACAGATGTAAATAACAGCATTCCAAAATATACGCGAGGTAGTTTCCAATGGATGCGTACTAGCCTTGTATACTGGGTGTCAGGGAAACGCTCCCGAAACTGCAAGGCTGTTTTTACACTACCTAAACACAATCGAATACCAATAACCATTAGCCTTATACTCATTGTTTTAGTGATTAGGTATTTTGCAAACACGCAATGTAAAGCGTACAAAACTCGGGATCAATGCCACGCGTACCTAACCTACCTACGCTCGCTACGACATGGACTGCGTATGCGAGCGGATGTCGTTCACCCCTAGCGCCAGCTGATATTTTATTTGAATTACATTACCGACTTTAAAAAATTAAGTAAATAAATGGTTTTTTTTTGCAAATTTATTTTATTTAACTGCCCAAAGCTGGGTTATGTATGAAAAATGCAAAAAAATATGAAAAAATCTAAAAAAGAATCGCATTTTTTTTCATCAGCACTCATCATCCTCCGAGCCTTTTTCCCAATTATATTGGGGTCGGCTTCCAGTCTAGCCAGATGCGGCTGAACATCAGTATTTTACACGGAGCGACTGCCATCAGACCCCCGCAACCCAGTTACTGGGTAATACTGACATTCGGAGGTTAGACCAGTTGTCAGACTTTCAGGCTTCTGACTACCCATAACGACTGCCATAGATATTCGTATGACAACCGGGACCGACAGCTTAACGTGCTCTCCGAGGCACGGAGGGGTCTCGATGTGTAACGAAACGGTCACCCATCCACAGACTGACCGCGGCAAGTGCAGCATAACTTTGCGGATCGTACAATCTGCGCAGTCATTGCTTCGCCACGAGCCCCTTTTTTTCATCAGCACTATAAACAAATATAAACGAAGATAGGTGATCTTCGTTTTCGGAAGCGTTTCCCTGACTCCCAGTATAGACATCTCGAGCCCAATATACATAGATTTTTATTGCGAGGCTTGCAAGCAAATCTGACGGCATGTTTCAGTGGAGCCCTGGAAGTCGCAGCCTGTTTTGCAAGTCAATTCCACTTCACATTGCAGCCCAGCATTCTAAATTTTTATTTTAAAATAAAACCTGACTCAAACTGTGGAGGGGCTTCTAACCTTTTGTATAAACAGAATGTGTAAATTCAATGAAATAAAGATAATAATAAAGATTTTTTTTTCAATATCGCTTGCGTTAACGGTGGAGGAAAACATCGTGTAGAAAGCTGTACACTTGAGAAGTCTCCACAATGTTTTCGATGTGTGTTATCCGTCAATCTTTTTTTATTTTATTTTTTACGTGGGGAAATCCTCATGGACGCACTCCGCCCGGGGAAGGCGGAGCCAGTGTCGGACTCTTACCGATTAAAACCACCACGATGTTCCTCTTCCAACCATTAGCCGGGGGCGTGGGAAACTTATAGTCGTCCAACCATCCCCGGCAGGTCCCGGCTCGCCACTAGTAGGCGAGCCCCTTCTCCCCGTGCGGCATAATTGGCCGCACCCTTTTCTTGACTGGCGCGCCCGGAACACGACGCGCCACCTTCACGGGCCTTGACTGATCGGGCGGCGGGCTACCCCGAGTCCGCCGCCCGCAGGCCCACTAAATTGTCCGTCAACCTACACCAGGCTGCTGACTATGACCTTAGTCCTTAACCTTTCCTACTATGAGGAGAAGCCAGGGGCGGTATTATAAATATTAATATATAGTAGCTAAGTGGCGCCCCCACAATGATGTATTCAGCGTGTAATATTTTTGTTACTGATGGGGGTCAGTAAAAACATTATTACTCGCTGAATACATCATTTATCGAAAATCCTTTTTTAACGATTGAAGTACAGACGAATGATTTTTTCGTTGAGATATGTCATTCCCATACATTTTGATCGTTTTCTATTAGCGTTGACGATTGACGATTGTGTAGATTGTCAACTTGGCTAGGGGGGCAGGTACCTACTGTTATTTAATTAGAAACTATCAACTCTGTAAATTATAGTTCGCTGTAGTTGTAGATAAAATAAAAACTTTTTTACAAAAAATAAAACCGACTTCAAGAACCATAACTAAAAAGTAAAAAATAATCCTTGTACGTATTTCAAAATCTTAACATAAACCAACATTTTGAAGGCGATTTGATCACGAGGTCGTGGGTTCGATTCCCACAGGACACAAATATTTGTGTGATGAACATAAGTGTTTGTGTTGGTCTGGGTGTTTCTTATGTATCATAATTCATAAGTATATATTTACAAAAAAAAAGTATACAAGTATTATATCCATTGTCTAGTACCCATATTACAAGCTCTGCTTAGTTTGGGACTAGATGGTGCTGTGTAAAAATGTCCCAAAAATATTTATTTATTTATTTATTTATTAGTAGATCATCTAGGTAGGCGAAGCTAAAATAAACTGATTTATTAAAGCTGGTTAAAAAACTACTCAACCTAAGTCAATAAAATTTATATGGGACCACCGCGCGGGCTTCCTCTACCAAATAAAAAAACAACCACGTAAATCGGCCCAGAAATCTCGAAGTAATCGGAGTACATACATGAAAAAAAAAGAACCCGCTGAATACATAACCTCCTCCTTTTTTTGAAGTCGGTTAAAAAGTGCCAAAAGTAGCCGTTTTTAAGCGCATACTTTGAATCTACAACTACAGCGAACTATAATTTACAGATTTGATATTTTCTTATTAAACTACAGTACCTGTACTTCAATTTTTAATAAAAAAGGATTTTCGATAAATGATGTATTCAGCGAGTGATATTTTTTTTACTGATGGGGGCGCCACTTGGCAGCTACATTCCCCTTAACACAGCACAGTGTTTAACCGTACAATAAAATTATCCGTTACTAATCTAGCATCAAGTTAGAAACTAAAATAAAACTATAGCACAACATCTATCTAAGACAAACTCCACTTTAATCATAAGTATTATTGGCGCGTAGTGAACGTACAAATATGATAGTCGCCGTACTTTCGTCCCGGGAGACGCGGCATCCAACTAAAGTTGTCACGGTATATCGAGTATATGTTTGTGTGTGTTTGCGCCTATATTGACTTCGTACCATAAGTCAATAAATATCCTATTATTGGACGTCGACCTCTGCTTGTGTATAGAATCTGACGTGCCTTATATGATTTATGAAATATTTTCAAGTTTGGACAAAAGGACAGAAAAAAAAACGGTTGGCGTCAGCAGACCCCCAACAGAAGTTTTTTAAGCTTCAGAAGTTTTTGTAAACACTGCACTAGACAATAAGACGGATAAATGAAAGAAGATGCACTTAGTTCACATTTTAATGCTAAGATGATTATGAAATTAGAGACTTACCTTTTTTAATCATGCTACCTCACCTGTGGGCCTAGTACGAGTTTCACACTTACGAATACTTTCATCGTTTCCGTCGACTTTCATTCATAAATCAGTAGCGCCCCTGGCGGATACGTGGAGGAACTACAGATTTATTATAAGCTTCTAGACGCCGACTAGCCGGACACCCCCGGTCACCAATATATGCAGTAGCACTGCATATCATACGCCCCGCCGATAATCGGGACGTCAGTCCGTCAGCGAGCGGCACCAATCATACCACCGAACTTTTGAGCCGACCAACCATAACGCCCCCCCCGCCCCCCGCCCGGGTCCCCGCCTACATTTTACAACTGGTTCTTATGCAAAACTTTGTTTATGTGGTGTCTTGTGGCTTACTGGTCTGATGTGTTTGAAGATGGTGGTCTATATATACTTATCGGGAAAAACAGACGTCGCTAAATAAGTGTTAGCAAACCGCTTCGTGCGAAAGGATGGAATATGAACCATGTAAGGGTGCCGTGCCTTTGCTCATTCGATGATGGAACGGGCAATTTATCTAAACGAATATACTATGAAAAGGGAATTAACGCACACATACCTATTTCAAGCCTTATCGTGGTCACGAGCAGACTGATACAGCAGTGTCACTCCGATTCAAGGTGAGAGAATTTTCATCCACCCTCGGTTTTTTGTTATTTGCTGTAAGGCCGGTGTACACTACACTCACTGTGTCAGTATATTTTACCGATTGCAAATAGCAAGGTTTTGATCATTTAAAATGCAACGCGAAAGTTTAAAAGTAAATAACTTAAGTAAAACTTAATTTAAATTATCGGTCTGAGAAACTAATTCCTTTGGACGCTGTTTGATAGGTACTTCTTTTTCTAATACGGTCCTGTGTGATTTCAAATGTTATCTCGAATTAGAATCTAACAAATTCGATTGTTTGTTCAGCTGATTTCTCCTGATAGATAACAAAAGCAATCTGAACGCAGACTACTGTCCTATGATTCACACAGAGTGAGGGGTCAATGATTAGGGCAAGACGTCTCAGATCAGAACCTTAATTATTGTGAGAGTAAAGAAGATAAACTCATCTACTTATATGCACGGTTATTTTTAGTATAGTGTAAACCTGAATGTTGTTTGTTCTGAATCACTAGAATCGATTCAGATATTTAAATATATTTTTTTTAATTACTTTTTTTTGAAAAATGCGCTACATGGATACGGATTACGGTTCGCCATTTGTGCTATTATTGTATGCAACAAATTATATCAAGCATTGTCGTCGTCGAACAATTTTCATAGCGTTTATTTAATTGTTCCCTAAAACGCTGTATCAACACGCGTTGTAAAAACGCTCATGTGTTTCAGGCCTTATTACATCTTCGTTGCTGAGAATTCAGCTTCAACAGTGCTAGAGGCGCATATCTTACCACACTTCTTGGCTCTGTATTTGTTCTGTGTTCTTGAATTTTTTTGTCATTTTGTGCGTCAGTTTTGAAGCAAATAAATATTTTTTCTTTCTTTTCTTTTCTTTCCTTCTTTCATTAAAAAAGCTTCCACGAGTGACGATATTTAATTGATCGTCCGGCGCACCCTGGGCAGTCCGCCCCGCTACCAACCTGCTGACTGGCTAATCTTTTATCCACGGCATGAGCTATTATCATTATGTAGCTCATGTCGACACGATAGAAGAAGAAGAATGTGGCAGTCAACTGCATACCAATGGCAAAAAACCATTGTATATGTAAGTTTCATACAAGACATGGCAGGTTCTGCTTATACTGGTTTTATTACCATCAATATACGCGTGACTGTACCTCTAGTTGCAATTTCAGCAGAATATAAATGGAAGGATTATTATATTCAGATTTTATAAGTTATAAGTATTATAACTACAGTGATTTTTGTTATAAGCTTTTGAGAAGCTCTATTTTCTCTCCTTAACTTTAGTTTTGACTAGCTCTATTTTATAGATTAAATGATCCACAAGATTTATCTTAACTTGGATATTCAAAAAAGATGACTAGGTTTTTCGAATACCGTTAGCAATTAATCATGTATCTTTAATCAAATCAAAATTTCAGTGTGGTTTTAAAATATCAATGTAAAATATTTTTTTGCCAAACTCTCAATTCATTTTTTTCTATTAGTTACGTACAAAACTGGGTAGGTATATTTCGATAAAGAGAACCAATAATTGCCGTTTTCCCATCAAACATTCATTAAAAAGTAATCAACACGTTGTGCCGGCACGGGCGGGAGAGAAACTCACTAATTTCTTACAACAATACATAACAAGCCCGCCATATTTTCCACAGATTTTTCTTATCGTCGATATTAAAAAAAACTGACGTCACTTGTGATCTTGAGAAAAGTAAAAGGTTCGTTTCAGTTATGTTAAACGAACTTTTTACACACGGGCCGCAATAAACAATCTAGGTACATAATGCATAGAAAAACGTTCCAGTGGATTGGGGAACACCTTCGTCGAATAAACGAACAAGAGTTCCACGGCTTCCACTAGCTCCCGGTATTCGCGATATTCCCATCACGTACCGGTAGGCTTAACTCGACCTCGATTCCACTCAATTTAAACGTCCAACACGATTTTATTTCCTCTAAAAGTATCAACGGGTAGCATGTTGAATTGTTGGCGACCTAAATCATTTAAATCTGAAAACCTTTGCTAGTTGGAACAAACGTCCGAACAATCGCCTCTCAAAGCGCTTATGCAAACTATCTCTTTGTGTTTTGGAGTGCATTTTTCAACTGTTGTTGCGTCTCGACCTTAATAAGAGTGCAGCAATTAGTGCAAAGAGAGACAACAGCGCACGATCGTGGGGTTCATTACGGCGCGCTTTCGCCATCCGACAGCTTTAATGATCGTTGCTCGAGAATTATGCATAAAGCCATCCCTATTACGTCAAAAATTGGAAGCTGAAGGATTACGGAGGTACTATCGGCTGGCGTATTATTCAAAACGGGACCATTCACACATTGTTAGAAGTGACAGCTTGATCCACCCTGCGGGACGCAGCATCCACGTCGCGTCGCTTAAATGTGGCGTAGAAAAAACTTCAATAAAACCAGCGTAAACGTCTCTTTGTGCTTTATTGCTTGAAAGTCGTTCACTTGCTGAAACAACCATCCCGATGCGAAGACGTCCGTTAAAATAGCTTTTACGACGCCGTTGTTATGATATTGCGTAGGAGTAGGTACTTACTGCCTACATAATGTATCTATATACTTATCGGTGCGTTCTTTTATTAGAAATATTAAAGCAAATTATTTCAAATCAAATGAAAAATCTAAATGTTTATTTCAGTAACTTATAAATATATTACTTTACAGTGTTAGGAGTCGCTTGTGTTAGAAGAAATTATTTCTTTACGAACATGATTGCGTTCAGAATATAACGCACTTGTTCGTACGAAAAGACACTCATTCACTTTTTCCTTTAAGAAGTTCCTGAAATATGATCTGACATAAAGCCACTTGTTAGAAAAAGCGTTTTTCATCTACTTACGAATTCGGTTCACGCATAGTACACCATTCGCACGTGTCTAGCGGACAAAAAATGTTCTGCACAGTACCTATTCGAAGTTTATGTGTGGAGTATAAGAAGTTTGCACAAAGTTGCAAGGGCAAATCTTCCTGGCTTTACTCTTATATTGCGCATACTCTTCACTAAGCCACCCTCGTCCTGACTCAGGGTTCAATAGAATGCTTAGTTTTATTGCTCATCAATTGGGGCAATTGTGTAATGCATTATAATGTCAAATAGAATGCAGCATTCTATTTGACATTATTCATTTTGAAATTAAAGCAACATTCATTGCATGTACGTAGTTGCCGATAACACGGATTGTCAAAACACACGGAGTAATGAACATTGAAATCCAGATGATTGCGATCGCGAGTGAGTTACGCAATTCGGCAGCCGGTTTTCGTGACTTTAAGTCGTAGAAAACCCACGACAATTCACACTTAGGTAGGTCCTATTGAATACATAACATAACATAACATCACGCCTGTATTTACCGAAGGGGAAGGCAGAGGTGTATACTACACCCACATTTCACCAGTTATGTTAAGTCCCATATAATAGGGGGCGAGCCTATTGCCATTAACCGGGCACAAATCCAGACTCCGGGCTGCTAATACTGAGAATTTATTGAATACAGGTGGTTTTATTTAATTCAATAATAACCCTTTAAGAGATTATTGTACGTACTTCTCTACTATTCATCAATTTGAACCTCTTTTATTATGGCACCAACTTTTAATTAGCAAAAAAAACAACTATCCCATACATTTTGGTCGAGGAGATACACGAAATAATTTCAATGGAACAATTGCTAATTTAAAGTTGGTGTCATAAAAAATTGTTCAAATTGACGAGTAAGTACAATCACCTCTTAAAGGGTTATTAATTAATTAAGAACCATCCTGTATTCAGTAGGTAAATGTGAATTTTCGTGGCTTTTCTACGGTTTAATGTCACGAAAACCCGATTTTTCTAATCGAGTCATCCCTTAACCCCTTGTCTGCCTAAACGTCGATTCACGCAAGACATAATGGAATTTTTACTGTGTCTGGAATTAGGGTACATATACATACGAAAGGTACGTAAGGTACATAATAGGTAGGTATAATATGTAGCCAGTTCTAATTAGAAACAGATGTCTAGATGATAAAAGGCAAAATATGGGGTGTACGAAGTCTCGTCTACTAAATAATATTATCATACTACATACCGTCACGAATCCGGCTGCCACGCGTAGTAATTATGGCAATATCCCCCAGGATTTTACGCTGTGCGAGAGGCTCAGTTATGAATAATTACGAGCTGTTGATATAAAAAATATTAAAGTATAGTATGTACTTTACAGTAAGACTGGTTGAATGAGTGAGTATTAAAGTGCATTAGTCCGTGTGGTGCCGGACTTAAAGAATAGCACCACCCTTATCTCTTCTCATGGGTGTCGTAAAAGGCGACTAAGGGTTTCACCAGAGGATGGGCAGCAGCGTTTTCTGAGTATTTAACCAACCAACTGCGATCGCCAACCCGCCTGCCAAGCGTGGCGATTATGGCATATCCCCCCCTTAATTGGGGGAGACCTATGTCCAGTAGTGGACGTCTTTCGGCTGTAATGATGAAAGCGCATTCAAGCCTTCCAAACATCTACCTACAACGTGTTATTGAAATAACTGAAAACCTCTTAAGGGGTAATTGTACTCATCAGTATGAACAACGTTTACTATGGAACCAGCTACTATCATCCTCCGAGCCCTTTCCCAATTATATTGGGGTCGGCTTCCAGTCTAGCCAGATGCGGCTGAACATCAGTATTTTACACGGAGCGACTGCCATCAGACCCCCGCAACCCAGTTACTGGGTAATACTGACATTCGGAGGTTAGACCAGTTGTCAGACTTTCAGGCTTCTGACTACCCGTAACGACTGCCATAGATATTCGTATGACAACCGGGACCGACAGCTTAACGTGCTCTCCGAGGCACGGAGGGGTTTCGAGGTGTTTCGAAACGGTCACCCATCCACCGACTGACCGCGGCAAGTGCAGATTAACCTTGCAGATCGTACAATCCGCGCAGTCTTTGCTTAGCTACGAGCCCCTCTGGAACCAGCTACTAGGGATCAGCTAATTTTCTTTCGCGATTTCAGGGTTTGTCCCATAGTAAAAGTTGTTCATACCGATGAGAACAATGACCCCTTAAGAGTTTTTCAGTTATTTCAATAACACGTTGTATACAGGTCAGTTGTATTATGCGCTTTGCAGCTCCTGCTCCTCCTCCTTTAAAGACCGAATTTGGTATTTCCACCTCCACTCTCATAACATAACATCACGCCTGTATTTCCCTAAGGGGTAGGCAAACTACATCCACATTTCGCCAGTTATGTTATAATAAGTCCCAGGTAATAGGGGGCGAGCCTATTGCCATTAACCGGGCACAAATCCAGATTCCGAGTCGCTTCTGCGAATATCCTAATGAAAACACCCAATAAAAGCTCTGACCGACCTGGGAGTCGAACCCAGGATCCCGAACTCAGCGGTCGCGCTTGCGACCACTAGACCAACGAAGCAGTTCACTAATCCAGTTTAATAATCATCCTACTAATATTATAAACGTGAAAGATTGTGAGGATGTATGGATGTTTGTTACGCAAAAAACACTGTATGGATTTTAATGAAATTTGGCATACAAATAAAACATAACCCGGGTTAACATAATAATATATATAGGCTACTTTTTATTCCGGGAAGATGAACAGTTCCCGAGGGATGCGCGATAAACGACATCCACACGGGTGAAGCCGCGGGTAGAGGCTAGTATTTTATAAATTACATAAAATGTAAGCTATGATAGCCTGGCAGTTGAGCGCTCGTCTTCTATGCAAGAAGGTATGAGTTCGAACCCTGCCCGCACCACTAACTTTTTGAGTTCATGTGTGGATCAGAATTTGATTATTACTAGCTGTAAAGGTGAAGGAAAACATCGTGAGGAAACCTGCAGACCTGCAAACCTGAGAGTGCTCCATACAGCTCTCGATGGTGTGTGTAGTCCGCTAACCCGCACTAGGCCAGCGTGGTGGACTAAGGCCTTAACCTTCTCATTCAGAGAAGAGGTCCGTGCCCAGCAGTGGGTCATTAATGGACGGTAACGACGATGACATTAAATATAAGAAAAAAAATTGTTTTATGCATTTGGAACGAGAGTCAAACTCAAATCGAGTCTCACATATTAAAACTGAGCTAACACCTCCACTATACCTATGTCATTTCAGACAACTTTTTACTAACGGTACACCACAATTTTTTTTTTTTTTTTTTAATTGACGAACTAAACCATCATAGCTTATGTTAATATTGTTCTCAAGTATGTGACTTTACGCTTTTATTGAGAATAAACTTTAAACCTAACCTAATATGCACCACGTTAATCAGTTAAACTGTATGTGATGTATATCTACTCATATAAGATCCATAATCCATATTGAATATAAATAAGATCGTGTTATAGATAGGCGTTTGTTAGTACTATTTAACTCCGCAACAATAAAGCTCATCATACATAAGAGTTTTATTGAGTCGTTTGACTATACTGCTGAATCTTGGCTGAATCTCAGTTTCAATCTATTTAACGAGGTCCATAATACTTATTTAACTACTTACTACTTATTGTAAGAAACAATTAATAATTTCGATAATCTCAGGAATGTTACGGACATTTTTAAAGGCCTTATAAACAAAATTAGAATTTTAAAACTCAAAGCATAGAAATGGATCCTAAGCACATCTGACAAATTGCAGTCACTCAGTCTAAAATTCAATTCACTTTAAATAATTGAGTCGAAGGAAAGTTATCATCTTAAATCAAGGGGATTGTCAGAGTTTATTTGGTTTACAACCAATAAATAGCTTTTTAGCTTCAGTAACGACATTTTGAGGGCCACAAACTAATTCTATTGAGATTTTTAAAATGGAACTCATTCTAAATTCAAATTGATTTTTTTTTATAGACGCAGCGGATTTATTCGAAAGTATTCTTATTTCAAATTCAGTTTTTTTGCAGGAGCCGTGGAACGAAAATGAGTAAAACAGTTTTAGTTTAAATCCCGTCATCTATCATTTCAGCTGAATGTATCGCGTATTCGTGTGACATCACATTTCACCGCGACATGCAAATGGAAGAGCTCTCGGCAAGTTTGTGAAAGCACGATAAGTTGGATCCTGAGAAATGAGCTCCGCGAAGAGACCGCGTCATGTGAAAATTACGCTATCCTTTACTTGCAGACGGATATCATCGTACCTACTGTTATAAAAATGTTGTTCAGAACTTTTCAGTTTTTGAAATCTATGCCTTTTTTCACATCAGAATTGAGTTTTTTATTTTAATCTTTTAGATTGAGTTGGCGCAAATACTTCTGTTAATTCAATGCAAATATAACTGTAAAATCACATAAAGGTGGCGACAGACATGAGCATTTGTTCGTCGTAAGCATTGCTCACGACACATGAATTTTCTTCTCGATGCTCCATCTGCTGTCGGCTGTGTTCCATCCAAAGTCGCGGCAGTGCTCACGCTAGGCGCTAGCGACTGACTTGTAATAAACATTCAAAAAGATTCGTAAAAAAAAAACCGACAACCGGGTGGGGGGCTCGGCGCTCGCCATCGAGCTGCTCGGCTCGCTGCCGAATATTCAACTTGCCGTGTTCACATGGAGTGAATATTCATTTCAGTCGCTACCTTAAGAAATAAAAATGTTAAACACATTACATACATTTTACGCACGCATTTTAAAAAGGTTTTTTTATGTTTAAACACTTAAGAGATATAATAAAAATAAATAAAAATGTTTTTTGATTGGAACCCATTTTTTATACTACTGAAGTACAAAAATCTGTCTAACACATCCACGAACAAGTTGCTGACGATAAAAATGGCTCGAACTTTTCCCATCGGTCGTGTAGTGATCATGATGATAGGAAACAATGGGCGATCGAGGCCGCGCGCTCCCTCGAGACAACATCGGCGCTACGTGTCTCTGCTTTATTAGCCCAGATGCGACACTGCAGTATAGGATCGACTAGATCTAGTGATAATGTGATGAAAGCCAGTTTCTTGTGAATTTGCTAGACGTTGCGAGTAAAATACCATCACTGAGACCAATTTCTTATTATACAAAGTGTGATTGAAATTACTGAAAACCTCTTAAGGTAAATGTAGCAGCCAATTGGCGCCCCCGTCAGTAAAAAAAATATTACTCGCTGAATACATCATTTATCTAAAATTCGTTTTTAATGACTGAAGTACAGGTACTGTAGTTTAATCAGAAAATATTAACTCTGTAATTTATTATTATACTTCGCTGTAGTTGTAGATAGAAAAACTGCGAAAAACGGCAACTTTTGGTATTTTATATATCTACAACTACAGCAAACTATGCTTTACAGAGTTAATAGTTTCTGATTTAACTACTGTACAGTACCTGTACTTCAATAGTTAAAAATGAATTTTCGATAAATTATGGATTCAGCGAGTAATGATTTTTTATTGATGGGGGCGCCACTTGGCTGCTTCATTCCCCTTAAGGGGTCATTATACACATCTACATGATCAATACATCTGTATGAACATCAACAAAAAACAGCTGCTCCATACATTTATGTTCGTATATCTCGACCAAATGTAGGCAACGGTTGATTTTTGTTTCGCGTTTTCTTGATTGGTCCCATAGTAGAAGTTGTTCATAATGATGAACACAATGAGCCTGTTATTTCAATTATACGTTGTATACCGTTTGCTGTGCGTAAAAATACAGGCGTCGAATATATCATTACAGAGTCACAGATTACCTAATAACAGAGTGCTGATTCAGTCAGAGTTTGAAACTTACGCTTTATGCTATCGCTATCGATAACGCTACCGATTGCGTCGACTTTCATTCATAAATCAGTAGTTCTTACTCGTTTCCGGCAGGGGCGCTACTAATTTATGAATGAAAGTCAACGCGTTAGATCGAGTACCTACGCGGTAACTGACATGTGTAACTCGCAAGTTAGCACTGACCTAGGTATTCGATACAGTATTTTGTTTCACAGTCGAACCAACACTGCGATCTATAAGTCTGCAAGTCTGTTATAACATTAGGTGCAGTGGCTAAGCAACTGGCTGCTGCGCTGCAGTCGCAGGATGGATTCCCGCAAGGAACAAATATTTTTACCCATGGCCTACAGATAGTTGTTCCGGATAAGAAAGTGAGTGCATGTATAATTTGTGTCTACACCCTTGTCTAATGCTTAAAAAAACTGTAAGAGTACTTAGACTCTGCTTATCATTCTGCACAACATTTAGGCTAAGCCCGCACAGCGATTTAAATTCGCGCTGTTTATATTCGCGCACTGAGTCTCACCCACCACCGTCGCGATTTTAAATCGCCAGGGCGGGCTGCATATACCGCAAAGTTTGAAGACAAAGGTCTTCAACCAGTGCGTCCTGCCTGTCATGACTTACGGTGCCGAGACGTGGACACTGACAGTTGGGCTAGTCCACAAGTTCAAAGTCGCTCAGCGAGCTATGGAGCGAGCTATGCTTGGAGTTTCTTTGAAGGATAAAATCCGTAACGAGATTATTCGGAGAAGAACCGGAGTGACCAACATAGCTTGTAGGATCAGTAAGCTGAAGTGGCAGTGGTCTCGCCATGTCTATCGAAGGACCGATGGCCGTAGGAGCAGACGAGTCCTTGAGTGGAGACCGCGAATCGGCAAACGCAGCGTAGGGCGCCCCCCTGCCAGGTGGACCGGCGACCTAAAGAACGCGGCTGGGGGGGACTGGATGTGGAAGGCAGAGGACCGAGTGTTGTGGCGCAACTTGGGAGAGGCCTATGTCCAGCAATGGACTGCGATAGGCTGAGTTGATTGATTGAGGGCGGGCTGCATATGATTCCGTGTGTAAAAATCGTGCGAGTAAAAATCGCAGTGCGGTGTAAGCTTTGAGACCAACTGAAATAATTAAAAAACGGCAGTTCCATACGTTTTGATTGAGTTAGAAATCCACCTATGTATTACAGCACACATACAGCAGATACAGCAGATTTTTTTAATATGGTGGTTGTATAATGTATGTTGTAAAACAATGAGGAAATAATACTAAAGTGAATATATATGATAAAACGGTAATTTTAATAGTTTTAGAAGCATAAAATAGTGCTTGAAATTTTATATCCATATGCATAACACTAAAATTCCTCCGTTTTCAGCTTTATGGCTGAAAGGAAAACCAGCTGCTTGTCGTTCTGCACAAGCTGTGAAAGTTAAATTGGGAAATATGAAGTAGGTAGGTACGTATTCTACGACAAGCGACATTGTTCTATTCGACGACGTCTGTGGTCTAGTGGTTCGTGTGTCGGACTGCTGATCACGAGGTCGTGGGTTCGATTCCTACTGGACACAAATATTTATGTAATGAACTTAAGTGTTTTTTTTGGTCTGGGTGTTTCTTATGTATTATAAGTATGTATTTACAAAAAAAAAGTATATAAGTATTATATCCATTGTCTAGTATCCATAGTACAAGCTCTGCTTAGTTTGGGACTAGATAGTGCTGTGTAAAAATGTCCCAAAAATATTTATTTATTTTGATTTGTGACGGTAGCTGGAAAAGTATGGCTACTAAGAGCACAGGACCCCTTAGAGTGGCATAACAAAGAAGATAATAGTTATTGTTTACTGCTTGTAACAAAGCAAAGTAGGTTTAAATACAAAAGAATAGTACATTAATGTCGAGGCCTGAAATGAAGCAATTGACTGCCGAGTAATATTCAAAAAAAAAAAAAAGTGCTAAAAGTGGCCGTTTTACGCACTTTATCTATCTACTTTTTACTTTAATAATAAGTTAATAATGTTAAGTTAGTAAGTAGTAGTTAGTGTGTTAGTAGTTGTTAGTTAGTAGTAGTTATTAAGTTAATAGTTTCTAATTAAACTAATACCTCTACCTGTACTTGAATTTTTTTAAACGAATTCAGAAACAGAAACGTATTCAGCGAGTTAGGTAATATTCTTTTTACTGATGGGGGCGCCACTTGGCTGCTAACATGCGCCTTAATTCAAACTATTTATATATTTTTCTAATACTGAAGACAAGAAAGAGATTGCAAGAATTTTTGAACTTTCATATTAGTTTACGTGTTACCTGCACTTCTTATTTTAGTCACGTCACGACACATAAACTTTTGTAGAAAATTTAATTCCGACTTATTTAACTGCACAAAAATTGTTACCAATTCTTGTATCTACTATTAGTAAAAGGGAACGGTAGTTTAAAATAAGTTTAATCTGTTAACAAGAGAATCGCCACCATTTGGAAACTACCCATAACACATTCTACGTGATGTAACAAGCTCACAAGACATACAAATCATAGCCAAATTTCATAGCTATATTTGACTATAAGTGGAAGTAGTGAAACCCACACGCTTGAGTTTGTTATACGTAACAGAGTAAAGTTGCCGTAAAAAGAAAACGTGGGCCATACAAAGTAGGCACGATTTCACGTCTACGTTCCCACGTAACGTAGTCTCAGTTTACGTAGTTCTATTTAAATATCTTAACAAGAAGGTTTACTACATAATACATTTGGGCATAATAGTTATCTTACTGCTTGCCGTGCCTCGTCGATCAACTACGTAACGGAGGCTATTTGTACTAGATTATTTTAAAATCATTAGCAATTCTTTAAACATCTTTAATATATTATATCTTTTATATATAATGTTTTTTTGAACATCTTTTACTATAGGACAAACCCTGAAATCGAAAAAAAATACATCAGCTGTTGACTACATTTGTGTTCAATTAATCGATAAAATTAATCGATAAAAATAAACAGATGATTCCCAAATCATCTGTTTATTTTTTCGCGATTTTAGTGTTGGTCCAATAGTAACAGTTGTTTAAATTAATGAGTACAGTCTAAAAAAGCAATTAGTATCCAGTGTCACCAGATATAGATGAAGATTTCTCAGGAAATTATTATAGAACGGTTTGATTAAAGGTTTTGTATAAATACAGCTTTGCTTTGCCCGTTATTAAAATATTGCACTCGAAAACATTCATAATCTTATGAGAAAACTTCATTTAGGTATATCTGGCGACCCTGGATACTAATTGCTTTTTTAGATGTTCTATGGCGTTTATGCATGTAAGATTTGTGTATGAAAGCCACAGACGTATAAAGAAGAAGATTTAAACCAACCTTCGATACAAGAGAAATCCTTATTAGAGGTATGTGCTTGTTAGCAACGTTGTTTTTTTAAAGAAAAAGATAAACAGACCAGTTTCGTTGTCTAACATTAAAATCTGAAACGTGCCTTCCTTTATAAAAACAAGAGCGTTTTATAGCTCCTATATAGCGTGGCTAAGTGCTGGATACGCCACAAGACGTTTGTGTCAAATTACTCTTTTTATTTCCTCAGTTTTTATTATGGTAATAACGCGAGAAGGCCCATGAATAATGGCCAGTCCTATATTATAACGAGAGCGTGAAGTTCTTCGCCCTTTAGTTACCTACATGACTGATTTCAGGGTTTGGTTACGTAGGTACCTACCTACTATTTGGGTATCAAAATATGAATACATCAAAATCGGTCTCAATTTAAACGTAAGGGCTAAATATGGGCATAATCACACTTGGAAAACAAATTGGTAAGCAGTGATATATAAAGGGCTATGCTCGGAGTGTCCCTGCGTGATCAAATCAGAAATGAGGAGATTCGCAAGAGACCGAAAGTAACTTAAGTAGTTTGGCCGTTTGGCAGTATCTCGCCAATCCCTGGATCGAATCTCCAGAAGATTGTCTTCCGCCGCATCGACCCAGCGATATCTGGTCCTTTGGTCGACCCATACAGACTATCTTCGCATCTCGATCTTCCACACCTCTGCCTTTTCGAATTTATGTGCGGATCAGAATTGATTATATTATCATTTATTTTGCTTTAACGGTGAAAGAATACATTGTAAGGAAACCACCTGAAAGTGCTCCATAAACCTTTAGTGGTGTCTGTCAACGTCAACCTGCAGTTAGCCAGCGTGGTGGATTAAGGCTTGAATCCTTCTTATTCTGAGTAGAGGCCTGTTCCCAGCAGTGGGACAGTAATGGGCTGGTTATAGTAAACGGAGCACATGTGAGAAAGCAAGGGCAGATCCAGGATTTATTACTGTGAGGGCCACAAGGGAGCAGACACTTAATCCAGGCTCCGCATGACAATTATCATTGCATGGGTGCGATTTGAAACGAATGTTATTAATCTCTCAGCTACCTCCTTGTTTTATTTGAACCGTCTGGGGGTGGGCACGTGCACGTGCCCCTGTGCCGCCCTGGATACGCCCTTGTGAGGAAGCTAAAGCATATTGTCCTCTTAACATAATCTCATCTCCTTTATTTAATCCCTGACGGATTTAGTTTGAATGACTGATCAAACGTCAAATCTTGTTATGCGATGTGATAATTATTGTTGACTATTGATCAGCATTTGATGCATTGCATTTGTATTTGCATTGGATGGGCAGCAGCTTTCTGAGTATTTAACCAACCAACTGCGATCGCCAACCCGCCTGCCAAGCGTGGCGATTATGGCAATTCCCCT
The DNA here is from genome assembly GCA_949699075.1 of Asteroscopus sphinx. NCBI lineage: Eukaryota > Metazoa > Arthropoda > Insecta > Lepidoptera > Noctuidae > Asteroscopus > Asteroscopus sphinx. The sequence goes on from OX453001.1 coordinate 14,657,963, forward strand.
CCATTTGGCCCATGTCCAGCCGTTGACGTCTTTCGGCTGAAATGATGATCAGCATTTCGGAATCCAGTGGGGGAATTTTGTAATGCACTAACACGAGCTTTCATTTTGACATTACAGCAATATTCATTGCGTGGTGCATAGTTGTCGACAAGAAGGATTGACATAACATACGGAGCAATGAATATATAAATCAACAATAGCGAGGGAATTACACAATTCGGCAACAGGGACCCTTTACGACACCTAAGGGGAGACCCATTTTTCTTTGTCAGGAAGAAACGGTTATAAGTAATGCAGCGTTGATCGATTTCGATCTGCTCTCGACGCATTCCCTCTTTTCGTCAAATATTTTTTCATAATAGTCAGTATGGCCTCTACTGTATTAGCACGCAACTTAGTAAAATATCAGACTATCATCAATCATACCCAAACTAATTTCATAGAGAGGACAGTTCTGTTTGTTCAGGAATCACATAAAAACGGCTTATCTGATTGATATGAACTTGTATCGGGCTTATAGAGTGAGCTGTGGTGTCCAGATTGATAAGGTATAGGTACCTATTATAATAATATTATTTACACTTTACAGGAACGAAGCTCATGTTAAATTAATTAGGCATTTTCATTCTAGTCTAATGCGACGGATTCAATTGGGTTTTTTTCTACACGTACGGCCTATAGTCATGAAAATAGTAAAGATAACTTAATTATCTTTCTTGCTCCTATTTTCTTGCTTTACAGATTCCAGTGATTCCAAAAAAGCTGCAATGAATATTTCGTGAAACTCGGCAAGCGTCATAATCAAATCAAATCGTTTTATTTCGGACAGCTAAAAGATCCATAATTTTGTTAGTAACAGACATGAACTTAAATACTAATAATGTTATTAACATAATAAAGTGACATAATATTTTCATTTTATGCATAGATCACCCAATAGCTAGGTAATCACTCACATAATAAGGTATAGTTTACAGATAGGTAGGTATAGGTTTTTCAGCGGTGACAAAGTGCTGTGCTGGGTAATAGACAATAGGTACCGTAGTGGAATAAGGTACCTTTAATTTTCATTTCATCAAAGTTGATTATCGTTGTAATAAAAATAAGTATAACATCGTCTACAGGCACATGATTTATACAAATAAAAGTTTATAGAGATCGTTACATTTGATTACTGTCTAAAAACGCAAAGGGGTGAAAATTACTTTTCTCCATTTCAATAAACAACAAAATTATATGCTATAATATTTAACAGGTGTTTACTGTTTACGTGATCTCAGAATTACATTGACCTACTTGGGTTCTAGTAAATAGGTACTTCTTCGTAACATGTGATGTATGTAGATGTTTCAGGCCTGATTGGCCACCTATTGAGCAATTATAGGATCAAGTTGTTATTGTTTATATACAAAAACATGTCTTCTTATGAGAAATATAGAGTTTTGGGAAAGTCAGGGAAAGTGGTCGCGTTTGTGTTTGTGAGAGCGTAAGGCTATGACATGTGTTCTGGTGTTCTGTTTCGATGGGGTCAATTCTAAAAATAAAATTACCTATCACGTTTCGATTCACATTTGTTTTTAATTTTGGTCGTCAATCGTCATTCGTGCAAAACCCAAAAAGTTTTTATAATTATACAACCTTATTCTTAGTTTATACTAAACCTCTTAGGGGTAATTGTAGGTACTCATCTTTAATTATGAACAACTGTTACTATGGTACCAACACTGAAATCACGAAAAAATTACCCTATAGGTATTTTGTCGACTTATGTGAACACAAATGTAGGCATCATCAGTTTTTTTTTTTCACGATTTCAGGGTTGGTCCCACAGTAAAAGTTATTCATAATGATGAGTACAATGACCCCTTAAGAGGTTTAGTATAAACCAAGAAAAAGGTTGTAAATCTTTGACTGAATCAAAATGTTGGATCATTGTTCATTAGTAGACTGAATATGAAAACTAATTCGATTGCGACTGCGCCCTAATCGTACATCTGAATTGAACAGATTTAAAAAAAAATTAAATCTTCATAATACAGGTACTGTACTGTACTGTAGGTTTGTGGACTACGAGAAAGCCTTCGATTCGATCGAGACTTGGGCGGTACTACAGTCTCTTCAACGGTGCCAGATTGACTATCGGTACATCGAAGTGTTAAAGTCTTTGTATGAAAACGCCACTATGTCAGTCCGATTACAGGACCAAGCCTCGAAACCTATCCTTCTGCAGCGAGGTGTGAGACAGGGAGATGTGATCTCTCCGAAACTGTTCACTGCTGCATTGGAGGATGTCTTCAAGGTTCTGGACTGGAAGGGGCTAGGCATTAACATAAACGGCGAGTACATCACTCACCTTCGGTTTGCCGACGACATAGTAGTCATGGCTGAGACCATGGAGGACCTCGGTACAATGCTCGATGACCTCAGTAGAGCTTCTGATAGAGTGGGTCTTAAGATGAATATGGACAAGACAAAGGTTATGTCGAATTCCCATATAGCACCCATTCCCGTAAACATCGGAGAATCTACACTCGAAGTTGTTGACGATTATGTATACCTAGGACAAACTGTCCAGCTAGGTAAGTCCAACTTCGAGAAAGAGGTCAATCGTCGAATCCGACTCGGTTGGGCAGCGTTCGGGAAGCTACGCAATATCTTCTCGTCCAAAATACCGCAGTGTCTCAAGACGAAAGTCTTTGACCAGTGTGTGTTGCCAGTAATTACTTACGGTACTGAAACGTGGTCGCTCACAATGGGCCTGATAAGAAGGCTCAAAGTCACTCAAAGGGCAATGGAGAGGGCTATGCTCGGAGTGTCCCTGCGTGATCGAATCAGAAATGAGGAGATTCGCAGGAGAACGAAAGTAACCGACATAGCCCGAAGAATTGCCAAACTTAAGTGGCAGTGGGCGGGGCACATTGCTCGCAGAACGGATGGCCGATGGGGCAGTAAAGTTCTGGAGTGGCGACCGCGTACTGGAAGGCGCAACGTGGGTAGGCCCCCCACAAGGTGGACCGACGACCTGGTGAAGGTCGCGGGAATCCGCTGGATGCGGAAGGCACAGGACCGGTCGTTGTGGCGATGTTTGGGGGAGGCCTATGTCCAGCAGTGGACGTCTTTCGGCTGAAATGATGATGATGATGATGAATACAGGTACTAAGTAACCAATGCTTTCGTCATTGATTTAAAAAGTACGCAGTAATATGAGTACATTTCTATCGTAGATCATCTACGCAAAGATATAATTTTACACAGTGACGTACATACGTCGCCCACTTGAGGAGTTCATCTCGTCATTCAGACTCAACTGCTCCTAATAGTCGCAGTTATCCATCAATGAAGGTTGAAGTATGGTCATCATCGACCATCGACCATTGAGTAGAACCGCAGTAGAACTATACCTATATCTGTATATACAGTCTATTTCTTGAGAATTTTGATATTAAACAATCTTGGCATGACATTAATGCAAATCATAATTTAAATTTTCTGAAAGATAACATATTAACAAATTTTACATACATTTTTTTTTACCGAATGACATGTGCGGAACCAGTAATATTTTCTCAGTCCTACTTATTAAATAAATCAACATTAAGGAGATATCTAAAAAAAGAGACCTAGTAAGATTGTTTACTAAATATGAAAAAGCAGAAAAACGGATTTTAGTTATAGGAACGATTGCTATTCCTTCTTTGGTTTGTTTACAGAATAAAAATCTTGGGGTGATTCTAGTGTGAATGAAAATTCCACGATGCGAATCCTTGCCTCTATATAATCATGAATGTGCCCAAAAATAAAGCGGGCAATTTTAATTTATTACAACACAAACTCGTTTCAGTACTCCTTTTGGGTCAATTTGCACAAAATTTGTTATTAATTGAACCATAAATACGTGGGTGGTATGTTCGTACCTACGTTCTAATAATTCTTCAAAAGGATCTAGGGAGAATGGTGCGCAACACGTTATGCGCGCTATTATAAAGAATTTATAACCGTGTGGATTTGTAGGCAAGAAATAAATTTATGGAATAAACACCTGAGACAAACCACGAAAATAACGTGTACGTAAACAGTGAAAATATATGCTTGTTTTTTAGCTATGTTATTTTAGGTAAAAATGAAACTTATTTATTTATTTATAATTTATGTACACACAATAACATATGAAAGGAGACAGCATTAAAATTATTTAGTACAAAAGTACTGCTTATTTCAAAGAAATTTCTACCAGCAGACCTGCGAAAAGAGAAATAAGTAAGAAAAAAAGAAAAAGAAAAAAAAGTCGTAGCGTCTAAATCTTTATGGTTTAATATTTTGTTATTTTTTTCTAATAAACCATATTGTTAACGAAGTAGGAAAGTAAATAATACTAGCAATAAAAATCTTAAATAACGAAATTATTGTATCAGTCTGTATGTATGAATGCATGTCATTAGAACTACATGTGTGTGAAAAATATGAGCCTGTTTGGTTACCAGGATCTGGCCTAAAATCGACTTACAACTTTCAAGATTTGTAGCAGACAGATGGACAACAAAGTAAACGAAAGAACAACATATTATCGTATTATCTAACCTACCATGAAATCGCGAAAAACATAATCAGCTGAGGTATTGTTATAATACCTTAGTGGCTGTTCCCTACATTTTGTCGATTTATATTAACACAAATTTTGGGAACAGCTGACTTTCTTTTCGCGATTTCAGGGTTGGTCCCACACTAAAAGTTGTTCGTACTGATGATTACAATAACCCCCCCTTAAGAGGTTTTCAGTTAAATCAATAACACGTTGTATATTATATACCTACACTCGCAAGTACTCCAGTACCAAGGCCCGTTTCTCAAAACGATGCTTCATGCATGAATCTAGACTATAATACATATCCAAAAGCAAAATATTTTTATTTGAAACCATTTAGCACATCCCTAACCACAAATATTACAAAATGTTTACATTTTGCCTCCGTGTACAAACCACGGTGCACGATTTTGTTGGCTTCACTATGATTGTTCGCAGCACTTCGTGTAGTGGTTATAAAATAAAACTTCTACTAAAATAAAAGCGAATTCCAAATGACTGCGCAAAAAACGATCCACAAGGAAAGAGGTCCAAACTCAGTGAGGTTGCATATTTCTTCTTTATACTTTATGAAATAACATCGTCCCATCGTCCATCATCTCTTTTGAATAAGTTGCCCATCGGTCAGATACCACCTTCGGAATCCTGGCAGATTGCCAACAGCGTAACTTGTAAAACCGCTGTAACTCATACGGTAGTCAAGATCAGTTCGTCATCATAGCCAAGGCATTCAACGCTGGCACTTCTTTACGCATTTGATTATTTAATAACCTTTGAGTACACTTTTATTTATGTAGGTGCATATAGTTACGTGCATATGGTTACGTTACGTGTACGGGTGAGTGCGTTTTATACTGCTAAAGAGACGTTGGTCAACATTTAGAAACATCCGGAGTGGGAGCAGTTTGCATATAATTAATGTCCTTCTGGCCGAATTTCGGTCACGGCGGCCAATCTCAACGCAGACTAGCCATATGCGCGGGACATATGTGCGCAAGTGTGTGCAAAAACACAGGTGCACTAGGTATCTGTAGTTCGTGTGTTCGTGGCAAATATGTAAATAACCGCGTGGATTGCAAAATGTGTGAGGTAAAGTTGCACTAGCCGCGATCAGTCCTTGGATGGGTGACCGTTTCGTTGCACATCGAGACAGTCCCGGTTGACACACGAATATCTTAGTCGGCAGTCGTTACAGTCAGAAGCCTGAATGTCTGAAGGATGTCGGTATTACAGTAACTGGTTTGCAGAAGTCTGATGGCAGTCGCTCCGTCTAAAATTTTGATGTTCAGCCGCATAACTAACTCATAAGTCTCTGTGTACTTCATATTATTATGTTGCTTTTTGGTGTACTAATAAATATTTTTTTATTATTTATCTGATTAGGCTGGGAGCCGACCTCAACATAATTGGGAAAAGGCTCGGTGAAAGGACATAACGAGCTATTATAGGTGCTCATAGGAGCGTGCCCAAGCGTGCTCGTATTGGTAAACACGCTAGTGCCCTGATTTTTATCTGTGCAAATGAATAGAACAGTTTCGGAATTGGACAGCCGGTAATTCATCTATCTATATAATAGATATATGAACCCTACCCTACCCCGCCGTTACCCTATGGTAACGTTCAGTCGCTTAACACCAACCAGGTCAGGTGGGGTTAAACGCAAGCCATCATTTCATTTTTTTTGTCATCATTTCATCAGTGATGAAAAAATATGAACAATTTTTTTTTCTGTCTGGAAAAATCGGTTTAGAACCTTATTTATGAATTACTGGTACCTACTACGTGAAAACTAGAGGGGAAGGGGGGGGGGGGTCTTGGCATATATACTGGGTGTCAGGGAAACGCTCCCGAAACTGAAAGGCTATTATTATACTACCTAAACACAATCGAATACCAATAACCATAGTCTTATACTCATTGTTTTAGTGATTTGGTATTTTGCAAACCCGCAATGTAAAGCGGACAAAACTCGGGATCAACGCCGCGCGTACCTAACCTACCTACGCTCGCTACGACACGGACTGCGTATGCGAACGGATGTCGTTCACCCCTAGCGCCAGCTGATATTTTATTTGAATTACATTGCGAACTTTAAAATATTAAGTAAATAAATGGGGTTTTTTTGCAAATCAGTTTTATTTAACTGCCCAAAGGTTATGTAAGAAAAATGCAAAAAAAAATATGAAAAAATATATAAAATGAATCGCATTTTTTTGTGGTTTCGTATCAGTAATCACCAGCACTATCACCTATCTTCGTTTTCGGAAGCGTTTCCCTGACACCCAGTTTATTACAGCTGGTCACCGAGGGTTGGGGGGAGGGACTTTTTTTTTTAATAGGTCTCGTATTATGTGTACGTTCCCTTACTGTGCCAATGCTGGACACGGGCCCTCTTTTCAGTACGAGAAAGCCAAGGCCTTAGTCCACCACGCTGGCCTAGTGCGGGTTGGCGTACTACACACACCATTAAGAACTGTATGGAGCACTCTCCAGTGTGCAGTCTCCACACCTCTGACATTTCGGATTGATTATCTTTGCCGATCCAGAATTTGATTATCACTTGCTTTAACGGTGAAGGAAAACAGAGTATATATCTAATGGAACAATAACTCACAGGCAGCTTTAGTAAGCAGTTACCTACTTATTCATCTATTAAAAATGCGCCGAATCCACCCGATTTTTATGGGGCACCGTAATATCTTACAAATACCGATTTATCGCGTTTTCACGGTTGAATTCTCCACGTTATCCAGCGGTGGTAGTAAATCAGACAGAAATTATAAGGGATGAAATATTGCTTTCTTACCTATTTCAGATGGTCTTTATAAATCGCTGCTTAGCTATCACCTATTCTTGATTAATTTTTTTTTAAAGATAACTGGTTGGCCCAACTGGGTTGGATGAGCGTAGGTACCTATACTGGCGTTACATATAGTATAGTATAACGGGCCGGTTTCCGCAACTCCACGTCCAAGCGTGTATTTTGCGTACGGGTGGGAACTTACTCGATCCACCCGAACTCCTCAAAAAACGGCAACGCCTTGTTGTTGCTGGTGATCTCTTTACCTTGACCTTCGGTAACCCAGGTGGGTTACCGAAGTACTTGGCCCTGTATGTGGCGACCTCAGAGCAGTCTAGAAGCACATGGGCTGCTGTCTCATCTTCCACCATGCAGACTCTGCACAGTGGGCTGTCCGTAACACCTATGACAAAAAAATGTTTGTTAAAGGACCCGTAGCCAGTTATAGCAGCTGTGACTGTACGCAGCTGTTGTTTTGACAATCGGAGGGCCTGTTTCGTAAAACGGCCGTCAATTGTGGTAAGTGCCTCATTGGCCTGCCTGGACTCACCATGGTCTTTCCTAAGTTTACTTATTTTTTTTATTTTTTTATTTTTTTTGTGTTCTTTATCTGCAATCAGTCTTCTTTAACTATAATCAGATAAGTTGTCTGGACATTGTTATGTGGAGTGCTTCCTCCAGCGAGGGAGCTACTCCTCTATGCAGCAGCTACAGTCTAGCCTGTAGCTTCATTATGTCATGTCTCTTAAGACGATTGGTATAGCTTTGAGACGTTAGTTGGACTGCTAGTTCGTTTGGGTGGTGTGTTAATCGCCGTTTATATTTCTCAGCAGTCAGTCGGACTTCTTCCTTAACTGTGCTTATTTGTAGATGGTGGTGAATCTCATTGTTTGTGATAAACCAATGAGCGTTTGTGATCGTTCTTAATATCATGTTTTGGAGGCGTTGTAGTATGGAGATGTTGGAGTTGCTTGCACTACCCCACAATTGTATACCATATAACCAAATTGGCTTGAGAACCGATTTATATATTAGTAGCTTGTTGTCTGTGGATAATTTACTATTTCTGCCAAGTAGCCAGTATAAGAGTCTGTACCGGATGTTCAGTTCTTCTCTTTTTGTTTTTATGTGCTTTTTCCAGGTTAAGCGACGGTCCAGGTGCATTCCAAGATATCTAACGCTTTCTTCGTGAGGTAAGGTGACGTTTCCAAGTTGTACAGGTGGACAGTCACCTTTTCTTAGTGCGAAGGTTACTTGCACAGACTTAGAGGGACTGGCTTTGATTTTCCATCTTTGAAGCCATTTATTGATCTCATGGAGTCCCTGCTGTAAAACCTCTGACGCAACACTTGGATCTTTGTTACAAGCGAGAATGGCAGTGTCGTCAGCATACGTGGCCGTGGTCAAGTCAGTTAGCGCTGGGAGATCTGCAGTATATAGGATATACAGGATTGGCCCTAGTATGGATCCCTGCGGTACGCCTTCTTTTATGCAGTGAAAAATAGACGTCGATCCAGCTTCTTTCACTTGGAACAATCTGTCAGAAAGATACGATCTCATCAGGAGGTGGTAACTATGTGGGATGCTTTCCTTTATTTTGAAGAGTAGGCCACTGTGCCAAACCTTGTCGAAAGCTTGTTGGATATCCAGGAATACTGATGAACAGTACTCTTTTCGTTCTAGGGCTTTTCTAATTGTTTCATAGACTCTGTGAACTTGCTCGACTGTAGAATGGTGGTGCCGAAATCCGAACTGATGGTCTGGTATGATTTTATTCTCTGTCAATATTGGTTCTATTCTACGCAATAGCACTTTCTCAAAAAGTTTTGAGAGTATGGGCAAAAGACTAATTGGTCGATACGACGTTACTTCATTCGCAGGTTTCCCCATTTTGTGGATCATCATTATCTGTGAGACTTTCCAAATTTGGGGATAGTGTTGTACCCTAAGAATTCCATTAAACAATGTAGTTATAAAGACTAAAGCCTTCTTAGGTAGTTCTTTTAGAACTTCTTTGGTGATCAGGTCAAAGCCAGGCGCTTTTTTGTCCTTAAGTTCCTTGATGGTCCTAGCAACTTCTCGTACTGATGTTGGCTTTGGGGGCATTGACATCTGGTAGGCATAATTCAGGCCTGCGTCTACATCGATTTCAGAATCGCAATCATCGGTATCGTTGGGAGTAAATACATTTGACAGATGGTCAGCAAATATGTCAGCTTTTTCCTGAGCTGTTCGTGCCCAGGTGGTTTCTTCACGGATATTCTTCCTTATTGACGGTTTTGCTACCTGAGGTTGGTCATATGCTTTCGTAATCTTCCATAGAGAGTAGTTTGTTGAAGCAGTAGCAGACGCTAATTCTAGCTTAGATTGCAGTGTGCTATCATGCCAGTTGTGGATTAGTTCTTTAAGCTCCAGAATCGATTTATTTAATGCAGTCTTATCTGTTCTATGTCTGCTCTGGTGCCAAATACGACGAAGTCTCCGTTTTTCTAATATTTTTTGCTTGACAACTTTTGGATAATTGTTTGGGTGACAGGCCGGTTCCATAAGAGGTGTATTTTTCCAACAGGATTCTTGGATAAGAGTTGTTAGATGCTTTGTCATATCTTCAATGTCTTCTGGAATCTTAAGTTTTACCTTTAGGTCAATACCCTTTTCGATATGCTCTCTGAATGAGGCCCAGTCGGTTCTTTCGTTATAAAGAGTCTCAATTTTTTCATTGTCGATAAGCATAGTGCTGATTGTAAGGAAAACCGGGGTATGGTCAGAAGAGCTATCCAGACATGATTCTGGCTTAAGGTAGTGTTTGGAGAATCCTTTGACAATGAAAAAATCGATTAAATCTGGGATTTTCGTAAGGTCTGATGGCCAGTGGGTTGGGTCACAGGTGGATATGGCAGTGAGTTTGTTTACATCTATAATAAGTTTACTGGCGTTACATTTTGAATCATGGAACACTTATGTTCTGTCCACTTCCATGTGATCCCCGGCAAAGAACCTCACCAACAACAATAAACCAAGAGGAAAAAAGGACGACACCTCCCCATCTGTGGGTGTAGTGCCTGTAAAGCGACTTACGGACTGCCTTAAGTAGATAGCCAACAGCATCCCCTTGTAATAAACAAAGTATACCTACAACTTTTTTTATATAATAACTATCGTGAGTTAAATTCATAATGATTAATATAAACCGTTTCACTCACGTTATATCACCGGGTGTGCCCGACCGGTTTCGAGCTCGAACGGAGCCCTTAATCATGAGCTGGTTACGCGGCGGCAAAACTCGAAACCGGTCGGGCACACCCGATGATATAACGTGAGTGAAACCGTTTATATTAATCATTATACCTACAACTTGTTTTTAAAATAACTGAAAACCTAATTATACTCATTAGTATGAACAACTTTTACTATGGGACCAACCCTGAAACAGCGAAAAAAAAAACAGCTGTTCCCTACATTTGTGTTCACATAAATCGTGAAAATGTACCTATGATTTTGATATTTTTTCGCGTTTTCAGGATTGGTCCCATAATAAAAGTTGTTCATACTGATGAGTACAATAAACCCTTAAGAGGTTTTCGGTTATTTGAATAACACGTTGTATAGACTTAGTATTTGTAAAAACGCAGTGCTATTTGACAGTTGGAAGCATGAGTTAACACTTAGATTCGTCTCTGAATATAAGCCTAAATCAGTTTAGTCCGAGAATAACAGAATAAGCACCAATGTCCCCATTTGACCGTTCATTGTCAAGGCCCATGTCCAGCACTAGACGTTCACGAGCTGTTATAAAAATCATTACCTAGGACAAAGCCAGTTAAAAACCCGAACAAGTATAAGCTACTCGGGCTACTAGGTATCACATTCACAGTCCACAGCCAATCCTGACTACCAAAGATTTTATTAGGTTCTTATTATAACTTCACCGTCTCGTTTTACGATCTCCTCATTATTATTAATATAAAGAACCTATACCTACCCATCTGACTATAGCTTAATTCTCCAAGGATATCTCGATTTACGGTTTGCAAACAATCGTCAAGATTTTATTACTCTTTCTTACTGTCAAAATATAGGCCCTTATAATATTTAGGTACCATGTAAATGAATAAGCATTTAAGCGTTATTTTCTGGCGTCGATTTTAGCACTGAGAATTTTACTAATTAAGGCGAAGGGCGCCTGAAATACTAGTAATACAAATAATTGATCTGTATCCTGATCTATACTAAATAATATTATAAAGAGGAAAAATTTGTTTGTTTGTTTGTAATCGATAAACTCTGAAACTTCTGAGTGCACATCATGCACATAGCCAATATCACTAATGTGTGAAAGTGACCGAGGCACAGGCATGAGAGCGCTGCGGTCAAGTCAAGTTGTCACCCCTTCCAGTCGCTGCGTCACAAACAACAGTCACGTGGTGTCCCAGCGCCCTCGGCTGACAAATCCTTAATAGTAAATGTGCAGCAAATAAAACACAAATTACAATAAAATAATTACTTTATTCAAAATAGTATTAACATATTCAGTTGGCTGAATAGTTAATACACAAATGCATGGTATAATAACACTAGGTAGTCTCTTCCCGTGACAGCTAGGTCACGTGATTGCCTCTGTACTACGTCATCGGCCGTGGAGCCAATAGCGGGCTGTTAGCGTGACACTTGTCAGTTTGATGTGCTGCCACTTTGTGAAAATAAATTACCCGAGCAAAATGCATTTTTTCATTTACTTTCTTCTATAAAGAATCACTTTTTAACTAGTAATTTAATATAGTTTCCTTTATTTACTAATTAGATGAATAACACTAGATAACAAATAGTTAGGCTAGTTAGGAATTTATTTTATATTCATTATGAACAAAAATCTCCTTGAGTATATTGAAGATATCAATCAATGGCAGCACTGATCGTGACGTAGCTAGGAGGCATCGCGCTGTCATTGCGGGAAGAGACTACCTGGTGAAACATCTTATTATACCATGCACAAATGTATATGTACACAATGCTAACAAGTAAAAGTCTTTCTCAAGGAAATGTCATTCTATGACAAGAATCATACGATAAAAAAACTTTCGCACCTAAAGCTCGCTTTCGACGAATCATTTTGACAATCGATCAACCCTTAGTTTTAAATCGAAAAGTAAGCCAGTTTTATCGATCTATAAAATCAAGCAAGCGTTCAGCCATCCAGACCCAATTAAACCATTACTTTTTTATTCAAAACTCCTGTAGAGAGACGACAAAGTACTATAAATGTCATAAGCTACCACTATAAACAGACATTTGGTAGTTTGCAATACAGCAAATTGTTACATACATAACTTGCGAAGGCGCCTGCAGCTCGATTTGTAGATCGATAGACGGTCACATCGAGTAGTAAGTATTTTAATGGTTAAAATCTTCGATCAAATATACTATAGATGCACAGTCTTGTACAAAATCAAACCCAAAAACCGGCCAAGAGCATGTCGGGCCATGCTCAGTATTATAGGGTTCCTTAAGCAGGTGTAATTACAAACGAATCAAATCGAATATTAATCATGGCTATTTTAGTTTTTGCAATAATCGGCAGCATTCGCGACTCAGAGCGTGTTGTTAGTAGCGCCATCTAGCGATAAATTCAAGAAGCCAAATTTAAGAAGTTTGGCATGTCAAAGTTACTTTTTGTGATTTAAAAAAAATAGAAAGTAGCTAAAGGAGCATTATTTGCTATGATCATTTTTCTCTAAGGTCAATGACCTTTAAACTAGGACGTTTTAAGTATTTTTCAGTTTTCTCTCTATAACTCAAAAAATTATAATCACATTATACTCGAAATAATTTTAAAAGAGAGTTTTCACAAAGGTCTATCAATGTGGAAGATTATAACTTTCTACGTTGCATAGTTTAGAAATGGCAGGGGGGGACACATTACAAGCCACTTTGGCGGGCTATATTTCGCAGATGGTACATCTGATAAAAAAGTGGTGTATGAAACATTACCTTCATTTTTGTAGACCTATTCAATGATACCCCACACGAGGGGGTGCAGTGAAAAAAATTTTTTCATCTCCATTTCACATGCATGGACGCCACCCCTAAAATACGTAAAATTGATTTTTTTATTCTTTTAAACTTTAAATCTATATGTAGACTATTTTCTAACAATATTTCATTTACTTATGTTTATAACTGTAGAAGTTATTAAGCTGTAAAGGATTAGGACAGACGGACAGACGGACAGACGGACAGACGGACAGACGGACGGACATGACGATACGATAAGGGTTCCTTGTAGGACTTCGGAACCCTAAAAACCGGCCAAGAGCATGTCAGGCCATGCTCAGTATTATAGGGTTCCTAATTACAAACGAATCAAATCGAATATTAATCATTGCTATTTTAGTTTTTGCAAACAGGGCCACCTAGCGCCGAATTTAAGAAACTATATTGAAGAAGTGTGTCATATCTTTACAACACAAAGTTACTTTTTGTGACCATTTGAATAAGAAGTAACAAAAGGAGCATTATTTGCAAAGACCATTTTTCTTTAAGGCCAATGACCTTTGTTCTAGGACGTCTTAAGTATTTTGCAGTTTTCTCACTATAACTCAAAAATTTATAATCACATTATACTCAAAATAATATTTAAAAGAGAGTTTTTATAGAGGTATATCAATGTGGAAGATTATACGTTTCTACGTTGCATAGTTTAGAAATGGCAGGGGGGGGGGCACATTGCAAGCCACTTTAGCGGGCTGTATTTCGCAGATGGTATACCTAATAAAAAAGTTATGTATGAAACATTACCTTCGCTTTAGTAGACCTCTTCAATGATACCCCACACAAGGGGATGCAGCGAAATTTTTTTTTTATCCCCATTTCACATGTATGGGCGCCCACCCCTAAAATACGTGATCAAGATGTTTTTATTCTTTTAAAATTGAGATCTATATCTAGACCATTTTTTAATAAAATTTCATTTACTTATGTTTATAACTGTAGAAGTTATTAAGCTGTAAAGGATTAGGACAGACGGACAGACGGACACGTATCCCGTATCATGTATCCTATGTACGTTTCGTGTATCTTTTTGATCGAAGATTAAAATCGAACAAGTTTTCATCCAGGTATACACATACATATTAATTGAAAAACCGCTGTTAGCTATAGTAAAACGACAAAGTACATACTAAAAATGCAATTATTTTATACTTACAGCCTTACTAATAAAGATTTACCCACGATGTATACCAGAGTTATAACGCTTTCATTACCAATAAATGATTTTTGGCAGTTCAGTTGTATACATCTGTTATAATGGGTGTCAAAATTGTATGAGATATTACGCAACCGTTATTCAGTTCCCGACCCTTGTATAACAAGCGTATATCTTACATTATTTCGAATTTTTCGATAAAATGGATCATGAAGAACAGAAAAAGCAAGAAAATTAGATAAACCGTTACCAAAATTCGTTTCGAATGTCAGGCTATTAGACAATCAGACTTTCGCATGAAATAGATTCAGTAAAATAAATGCAATATTCCCATTATTATTCGCCATTATTTAATTTCACACAGTTCTAACAATTTTATCAAAAAATACAAGCATAATTAGTAAGTAAATTATTTATTCATCAGAAACTTAGCCTATACATCAAAATCGTATTGTACTTATTTAATCGTCAGGTAATTATGGCTATTCACAATCAGGTAAGATCCCTGCTTCACAAACTAGCATAAAAAATCTCTTTGTTGTAAACTAACACATGTGTCGGAGCGTTAGACAATGTTTGAAACTCAGTTGAAAAGTGCGTTCATAAACTTAAAATGTCAAAATAATTTTCTGTTTTTATTGTAAGGAAAACATAAAACTTATTTATAGATATATTACAAAACAATAAATCGGCCACCATTTTATGGTATTTATCACAAAAAAAAATGATACGCTTTTTACACACTTGTCACAAAGTCTCTTTAATTTAATAATCGAGTTTCAAAACGTTTCCGAAGAAAGTTGCCAGTGGTTTTTGTTATAGCCAATTTATAACTATACAATGCCTGCTCACTGATTATTAGTAAAGGGAGTGTGTAACTCTTATCCATAGCTATTACAATGTATAAGTATACAGTTGTTATTCAGTTGTGTTAAATATTTTTATTAGTAAGGCTGTTACACAATAATTACAGACAGACATGTGCTATTTTGAATCATAGTATTTAACTTATAGTTAATAAATTATTACATCACGATTACCTACTCGATATTTGAGTAGAACATAATAATTTTATCGTACCAGTCTTGGCCTCTTGCCTGGCGTTACAAATCTTCTTCGCCAGGGTTATACACCGGTAACACATTTGTAGCGCCATTTTTACTATGCCACATTAAAAAATCGTCATCGGATGATGTCGAAAATTTTCAAGAGAACCTACATCACAAAACCATTACGACTCCAGTGTGCGCGTACAAGGCACATTTGTATTGTATCGAGAAAACAAATGATAAAAAAAAAATGCGATGTCATCGTGGCGTGCATGTTGCGTGTGTCTATGGTGTGTGGCCTGCTTTAATCGTCCCATGCCACCATAGATAATCCATTTTTAAAGCTCATCCAAATGCCAAACCAGAAATCAAAGTCAACTGAATCGGTTTAAAACCATTGTGCTGCATTTAAATGTATTTCACACATTTCTATTATTACATAAAATTACAATTAATCAATGATATTTAAAAGTATAGATATGTTTTACCCCAACAAAACAAACGAAAATATGTTCTGTAGGCGGCGGCAGCACACATACACATAAACTAGTAGAAAGTAAGTAAGTCAGTTACTTTAAGTTATTTTCGCGTTATAATTGGTACACTTTCTGTACAGACACGACGGCAATTTGTTTTTTTTTTTGTCACCGGTCACGCTCGACGCCTTGCCTGTAGCGGACTAATAGCAAAACGTCACAATTAGGACATTTTCGAGTCTTCAGACTGCGCGCGCTAGTAACATATCTGTACTTTTAAATATCATTGCAATTAGTACATTTATGTTTAAACCATAAAGGTATTATACTGACGTAATAGAGACACTGTCACCTAATTATCACGTCACCGAAAGCGAAATGAATATATGTGCGAAATTGACACGTGTAGGAGTGATTTTTTGTGATGTGACATGGACGTTATTGCATTATCGATATATTTCAAGCGGCCGGTCCTTACTTTTAAGGAGTGGTAGTATTTTAAAACTGCTAAGCTATTAAGTAACTATTGTTTTAAAATTACAGATATTTGAGACATAATTTTATTTGTTTTAAAAGATTGAGTTACGCAATTAAGGGTTATATTATAATTACATTATTAATGTCACGAAGGTAAGGAATACTTATGTAAGAAATTAAAAAAACCAATTAATCATCATTTCAGCCGTAAGACGTCCACTGCTGGACACAGGCCTCCCCCAAGCATATATTGGGGGGATATGCCATAATCGCCACGCTTGGCAGGCGGATTGGCGATCGCAGTTGGTTGGTTAAATACTCAGAGAATGCTGCTGCCCATCCTCTGGTGAATCCCTTAGTCACCTTTTACGACACCCATGAGAAGATATAGGGTGGTGCAATTCTTTACGTCCGGCACCACACGGAACATTTTACAATTAATCATATTAGTTTTAATTAGGTGTATAGAAAGTTTTTCAATCCCGGAACAAGTTCCTATACACGATTCCGGAATTGGTCAAATTATTGAATTTTTATGAAAAATTACAATATCTATGAACTTGACAAGTTTTCTTGTCCAGTCAACTTAAGTTACACATCAGACTTATACATAATTTTATCGACTTAGATAGAAGATAGAATATACTTTATTGTACACCATGAAAATAGTAGTAAACAGGAACAACGTACGACTTAGATTTAGAAACATCAGTGTTTCGATAATTTCTAGTTATTAGTTAGTTTTTATTTCAAATAGGCAAAGAATTAAATGTCGAGAATTTAGTTGCACGATTACAAAAACAAAGATATAGGATCTTTGTTTTTGGAATCGTGCAACTAAATTCTGAGGATGAAATTGGAGGTGGAGCAAGAACCTGGCCATGATTTTCGATTCGATACAGACGACCGAATCATATAAAATCAAGTCCGCGTCAGCTCCAGAGTTTACTCAGCGGCAGGCTAAATTTGCAACCGGCTAAGAATCTATCTCTTAGCATTCGCATACTTGACAATCTAGCATTTGCAAGAACCCATTTTCAAAATATGGTATATTTTTACAAATTGAATGATCACATGATACTTTCCGTCTTCATGTCTCAGTTTGGCGAACCGACTTGCAGTACCATTCAGGTAACAGACTAGTTGGTATTGCAGTCGTTATGAGCAAAGGTAACCGCTTAACATTAGGTGGGTCTTTAGCTCGTTTCGCCATCATATAACATGAAAAATAAGTGTATAAAACTTTTTTGTTGTATTTTTTGTATCTATGAGATTTGTTTTAGTAAAAAGGACCTATCTGATCAAACTTAAAGCCGCGGATAGCAACCTAGTCCCTTCCATGATTAAGATGCTCTATGAAGTTTCATGGGAATTTGTATTCCATGAGAACAGCAAGACCAGTGGTTTCTAGCAATGATGACCAAAGAGCCCAGTTCGCGCGCCGTTAATACTGATGATCTCCCGATATACGTGTGTGGTCATATTTGAAGAGCTTATTTATTGAGTGCTATCGAACAACTTTTACTACGAGGTCAACCCTGAAATCTTATAAAAAACAGCTATTCCCTACATTTGTGTTCACACGAATCGACAAAATGTAGTAAACAGCAGATTTTTTTCGCAATTTCAGGGTTGCTCCAGTTATAATAATGTACTCTGTGGTTGCTCCCATGGTAAATGTTGTTCGTTATGATGAGTTTTTATTTATTTTATTTATTCAATCACAGGTACAATTTCTTTAGCTTTAATTTACTAGAAAACTCACCAAACTATCAAGTTTAACGGCGAGATGCGCTCATACATATGTATATTATCTTACCCTTACGTAAACATGCAACATGAAAACAAACTTAATTAGCAACAAATCAAACCGTAGGTATGGATCGTTGGTGATTTCATTAAACGATACAGTTATCCTTAAAATATCTACTGCAAACCCTGTAATTTTTTTGAGGCTTTCAGCTTTTTTTTAATTTTATTTTATTGTATAGGATGGCGAAACGAACTAAAGGCCCACCATATGTTAAGCGGTTACCTTTGCCAATAACAACTGCAATACCATATAGGCTGTTACCTAAATGGTACCGCATGTCGGTTCGCCAAACAACATGAAGATGGAAAGTCTCATGTGATTGTAATTACACCGGCACCCGTACTATTCTGACCGAAACACAGCAATGCAAGCATCACTATTTGGCGGAGAATAGTAGATACGGTGCTTATTCGTTTTAACATTTGTGCCCATCCATTTTTCTTTAATAACAGCATTTACAGGAAATCTGGAAGTTATGAAGTTAGCCGGTCAATATTTTACAGCATTTTTAGCCCGGCCGCACATTGTCATAAAATAGCACCGTATTTACATTTTAATATGTCAAAAGCAGACATACGATTCGGAAAATTCTGTCAGTCTGCGGGGCTGGTACTAAAATTAACTGTATAAATGTAAAATAAGCATTATGGAAGTAGTATTGTCCTGCAGATACTTACCTGTGAAACGTCTCTTTGCCATAGACGTACAACATACTATTATAACATCGTAAAAGTATAACCATGGTATAGGTTCCGGTGCGTCAGATTTTTTCTGTGATCAATGAATGAATCATTGTGATTTCCTTCCAATGTGCGGCCGGACTAAATCAACCTTTCACTACTTTCAACCGACTTCAAAAAAAGGAGGAGGTTCTCAATTCGATTGTATTTTTTTAAAGCAGTAAGGGACACTAACTTGTGACATGTATGGTGCTAGGTAGTACAAAAAATATATAATTGAAACTATCGACATATCGATATATTTTGAGCAATCCATATGCGAAACGGTTTCATTTTCACGTACACAATATTTTTTTATCTAACACATAATTATTTAAAATAACATATTATATAGAAAATACGGTATTTACTGCATGTTATTAATGTATTACTAAATAATATTAAGAATAACTTCTATGAAAATAAGCATTATGAAAGTTGTATTGTCCTGCAGATACCTGTGAAACATCTCTTTCTTTAGGTTAATAATGTAAATTACACAGCTGTATAACACAGAACACTACACCAATACGATTATTGATATTAATTGGATAAAATACAGAACGATTGTGAAATAAATCATAAAATAATACGAGATTATATTTTGATGGGACGCTATGGGAGATTACAATTTTCAAAATCGGTTCTACTGACATTTTATTATGTCTCTTTCTAGCATATAGGTTTTTTCGTAAAGATCGGTATCTCAGTCGCACACTGTAGTGGTCTATTACGTTAGTATAGAAATGTCTTTGGTTTAAACTAAGGGAAAAACAACATTAAAATAGATAAAGTATATCACCAGAACAAGAAACAGCCAAATCCAGGGCTACAGATCGCAAAAAAATACAATAATCTCGCCCCCAACAAAATGTTTAATGAAACAATAACTACAGCAGGGCAATTGCGTAAGTCATTTGACAGTTTAATTTTGATGTAAAATTGAAGACGATGTTGACAACATCGCAATCAATGTGGAATTGTGTGATTGTGTGATTGTGTCATTTACTTCATTATGAAGTAAATGACGTCAGGAGGGAAATCCATTGCGATGTAAATGACGTCATGTATGTTAGATCACGTTTCGTTATGCAAATAAGTTGCTGAAAGTATGCGTTTTAAGCTTTATCATTCATTCAATTTCATTATGAATCCCTCCACCATCGTAATCACACAGTTTTGTAGCTACGCAATTCTAATTGTATCATTTTTCCGGATTCAAACGTCAAAATTGACATTATGTTGATTGCGATGCAGTTACACAATTGCCCTGCTGTTCTTCAAAGACCCTTATTGACATGTTAAAAGACATATTCTTAAAGACTAGTAAGTCGCCTTAGCTACTCAGAAAACAACACAGCTCCATAGGAGAAATCTAGGCAACATTATCTGATTTAAAACCAAATAAATAATTTGACAACATAATGTACTAAACTTACTCCATCTTTTCTGCCTTTTCTTCATTTTCTGCCTTCTCTTCATTTTCCGCCTTTTCTTTATTTTCCGCATTTTCTTCATTTTTTGTTTCTGAAGCATCTTTAGGGATATCTTTGGGAACATCCGCTTCCATTGGTTCAGTCTGCATCTCGGAATCTTTCTGTGGAAAGAAACGTTAGTCACATAAATGATAGAAATAAGTCTTCAGACTTAAAAACATGTGGGAATTGTCGCAAATCTGGAAATCATGAATATGATACCTATATTCTGATTTTTCTCTCTTGTATTATTTAGTGAACAATCTTGCCACGACTCTTTATTCAAATAACTACTGATAAAATATGATTAGTAGTTCTGCACAGGTTAAAAAATGTTATTTAGTGTGTGAAATTGTTAACATAATGTCATTTAATAATTATTATTAACGAATTGCATTAAAAAGACATGCCAAGATTGTTTACTAAATAATACAAGTAAGAAAAAACAGAGATTACATGATTCGGTCAGCGCTTAGTGTCCGAGTGTATTTAGACTTTTCACATTATGCATGAGTATATCTCTACAACGTGTAATTGAAATACCTTAAAAAACCTCTTAAGGGGTCATTTTACTCATCAGTATGAATAATTTTTACTGGGAGACCAATCAAGAAATCGCGAAAAAAAACCGGCCAAGAGCATGTCGGGCCATGCTCAGTATTATAGGGTTCCTTAAGTAGGTGTACAAACGAATCAAATCGAATATTAATCATGGCTATTTTAGTTTTTGCAATAATCGGTAGCATTCGCGACTCAGAGCGTGTTGTTAGTAGCGCCATCTAGCGATAAATTCAAGAAGCCAAATTTAAGAAGTCTGATTGATGTCAAAGTTACTTTTTGTGATTTTTTCAAATAGAAAGTAGCTAAAGGAGCATTATTTGCCAGTATCATTTTTCTCTAAGGTCAATGACTCTTGAACTAGGACGTTTTAAGTATTTTTCAGTTTTCTGTCTATAACTCAAAAAATTATAATCACATTATACTCGAAATAATTTTGAAAGAGAGTTTTCACAAAGGTCTATCAATGTGGAAGATTATAAGTTTCTACGTTCCATAGTTTAGAAATGGCAGGGGGGGGGACACATTGCAAGCCACTTTGGCGGGCTATATTTCGCAGATGGTACACCTGATAAAAAAGTGGTGTATGAAACATTACCTTCATTTTAGTAGACCTATTCAATGATACCCCACACGATGGGGTGCAGCGAAAAAAAATATTTTTTCCCCATTTCACATGTATGGGCGCCACCCCTAAAGAACGTAAAAACAATTTTTTTATTCTTTTAAAATTGAGATCTATATGCAGACTATTTTTTAACAAAATTTCATTTACTTATGTTTATAACTGTAGAAGTTATTAAGCTGTAAAGGATTAGGACAGACGGACAGACGGACAGACGGACGGACATGACGAAACTATAAGGGTTCCTTGTAGGACTTCGGAACCCTAAAAATGAGCTGTTTCCTATAGTTTATCAATTTATGTGAACAAAACGACTTCTCAGTTTATAATTGGACGACTACTTAATGCACAGACTACTACTTAATCTTATCTTATCTTAATCTTCTTACGGCCAAAATTAATATCCAATCTATCCACGATTTGCCCTACTAGAGATAGGAATTTGACATAAGCTCCATACAAAATATGTCAAATTTCTATCTCCAGTACGGTAAATCGTGGATAGATTGGATATTAATTTTGGCCGTTAATGACTACTTATTGCTTCATTCACAGGTTTCTGATGTAAGTTTGGAGAACATTACCGCTTGGAGCGGTTCAAGAGAATAGAGCTTACAAGGCGACATTTCTGTGATTGCTTATCCCTAGAGTATGTGGCTCTACTGCAGCAGAAGGTGAAGTGGCGCTCTTCAAAGATAGAGCTGAAGCTGGGCTCTCTTGTCCTCATAAAGGATAGAGCTCTTTCTCCTTTACTTTGATGTCTAGGAAGAGTCACCAAAGTGTATCCCGGCAGCGACGGTATTTGCAGAGCCGCTGAGATCAAAACTCACAGGGGCATTATTCGGAGGGCTTTTAATAATATTTGCTCCCTTCCAGATTTTTGAAGTCTTCCCTTCAATCTGGGGAGCATGTTGTGAACCGTAGTCAGCAGTTTCGTGTGTGTAATGCTGCCGTCCGATGACTAAAAGGCCGTTAAGTGACAATTTTGTCAAATTTTGTTACATATTACTACTAAAGAGAGCAAAATTTGCTCTTTTTCGTAGTATATGTAACGAAATTTGACAAAATTGTCACTTAACGGCCTTTTAGTTATCGGACGGCAGAATGCAGGTGTAACGAAACGTTACATGATTAATAATTTATATTGGTAGAAGGCTGAATATGTACACAGTTTCTTAAGGAGAATAATAATATAATTATAAAAATAAATAAATAAACTATTTGTTTACTGAAATAATTAAGATACTATTACAATTGATATTTACAATAAACGAATACGTCGTTATTGATTGTATGCATATCGGAACGCGCCGAGAACTCGCGGTGTTGTCGTGTCCGTGTGAGAGGAGTGTTCGCATAGAATGAAGAGATAGCGCCCGCGCACCTCCAGCAGTCGCTTCTAGGCTGATTTAAAAGTGCACGTATGAATTTGCGTCCGCGCGACCTGTCAAGCGCCCTAGCAAACACGTGTTTAAATTAATATAAATAAATATTACATATTTAATAATAAAGTGATATTGCTGTAATCCCGATTTAGGGTAAGTTTTAAATAGCACACAAATCACTTACAACCTTAGATATCATCATATTTTACTAATTACGATTTTGTCTAACTATGTTTTTGTGTTTAATTATTCACTTTCAGCTTCCTATTTCAATTAACTCAGTAAATAAGCATCATTAAGCTTCATTCTTAGATATTGCTAGAATGTTGCATCATGCTAATTATTTTTCTCCTACCTACATATATTTAAAAAGTGTACCTAGTAATTTTAATTCTTAACACAGCTATTACTTATTGATTTTACTGTTTTCCCCCTTTTTGCTCAAGCTTGATTTTATTATGTAAACTCCGTTCTGGTCAGTAACACCACGTCAATACTACTACAATTAAATAGGTATTTTCTTCTTGTTGACGTTGGTGGTACCCCAGCACGGAAGATATTAGGCCAAGTTCTAATGTACTGGAACGGTGGATTCCAGGTTCTACTGCAAGATTGCAACCACGCTCTGCTACGAAAGTCGGACCGTCTCGCCGTACATTTAAACATCATTGGCCGACTACCATCTCCGGCCAGGGGCCTCCAACTGAATCCACAGGGAAGTACCTATCCCTGCAGAGGTGACAGCAGACAGCTGTTAACCCACGACCCACAAATTTGTGTGCCTCAGCATACCTACGTGGATTTATTTTTATTTATTTAATTTTATAATAAACAATTTTAAAGGTGCACACTCGTTTTATTCAGTTGCCATAGTATTAGGTGGGAATAAAACGGGTGGAGGCTACACTGGCGCCCCCTTACGTGGTTCTGTCTGTTTTCGCTTCTGTAGTGAGTAGTTAGTTATTGTACGGTGAGTGGTATTTTTTTTTTGTTTTTCTGTAAAACGCTTTGTTTTTTTGTTGCCGTTACTGGAGTGAAGATTAGTGCTCAGAATACACATTTTTATTTGTCAAAGTATTGTTTATGTAACTTTGGCATATAATTTGTTGTTGAAATTTTTGGTAATTTTTTATGGTAAATTTATTTTAATGTTCAAATAATTTATAAAAAGTTATTTTTGTTTAAAAATAATTGCGTTTGTTAAAAAAAAATTTTTGTAGGACATTTTTTTATGGTTAATAAATAGTTTTTTTAAATATATATACCTATATATATATTTTTTTTTTCTCTAAAAATAAGTTTTTGTTCTTAGTATAGTATTACATCATTGTTGTTAAACTACCTTCACACCAGTTGCAATTTTTATTGGAGGTTATTTTTGTTTTTTGTTTTGTTTCTTTCTTTTCTTTCACATTTCTGCTTTTCATGAACATTTAACATAGCGTTCTGTTTAAGTTGATTGTAACAGAACGGAGTACTTTTATCATTGATCATTGTGTGCTATTTACAACTTTTGTATTATTTAGTTAACTTGTTTTTTTATTTATTTAAAATGGCATACCCTATAAAATATTTGTCTTTACAAAAATCCGAGTTAGAGTACGAGGTTGCCGTAAGAGGCGAAACCCCTGCTAGTACTGTTGCTGATCTTAGGCGACAGATTTGCAAACTTAGTCAAGCAAACAGCAAGACTTCGACAAAGCAGATTACGATTACCGTCTTTTGTCTGAGATTCGGTCTAGGACTCAGGGTGCGACGGAAAATATTACGATTTACCTGTCAATTCTTTCGGGCATGTTTTCACGATTGTCGAGGCCTTGGTTGGAAGAAGACAAGCTTGAAATAATTTTACACAATATAAGACCATGTTATGCGAGCACTCTAGCCTCTGCCAACGGGAATTAAATCGATTGAGCAGTTGAGATCTCTTTGTAGGAATTATGAAAACGTCCAGTCACGGATGGTTCAATTCCGAGAACCTTCAGCTGCTACTTCTGAAACACTAGCACCAGAGTTTGCATACAAACAAAAAACGAACATAATTAACAAACAAAATCAATGTGTTAGTTATAAAAATGTAAATAATAATAATGTTAACGAAAAATATTTACATTCTATAAATAAGAATGATCCAGTTCCTGATCTAATGCAACCGTATTGTCCTAGATGTCGTAACAATTCTCATAGCCTAAGAAATTGTCAAAATATAGAAATTAAGTGTTTCAAATGTGGTCATCAAGGTGTCAAGAAACCAGATTGTCCAAATTGTAACAAAGATCAGAGTCCAAAAAACTAGGTTTGCAGGATTGTATCAGCCCATCTTTGACAGAAGGTCGTTTCAATAAAGATGACTGGAATGATTGGTTGAAAACAATCCGTTTATTTTTTAATACTTACAAAATTTCTTCAATCCTGCAAACTAAGCCTCTAGGTGATCCGCGACCATATTTAAATATTAGGATTAACGACATTACAGCATCCGGCCTCTTGGATTCTGGTGCAGCTGTTACAATGTTGGGTAACTATGCACATAATACTTTGCTAAGTCGTGGCCTTAAGCTATGTACTGATGATACACCATCTATAATAGCTGCTGGTGGTCAGGCACTTAAGAGTATTGGCTATATTAATGTTCCAATACATTTTGAGGAACAATTTCACATAATTAAAGTGTATGTAGTTCCAGAAGTTCAATTATCGCTAATTCTAGGTATTGACTTCTGGCGCACCTTTCATTTATGTCCGAAATATTTAGGTTCTATTCAGTTGTCAGCGAATCCATTAGTAGATTTAGCTAATAATACAGGCAATTCAAATTTTATCAATTCTTATGATAGTTTGGATGATTCTCAAAGGGCTATAGCTGATAACGTTGTTGAGAAATTTAGTGACATTTCATTTCAGCGCAAAGGCTTAGGTCGTACGCACGTTATAACTCATCACATCAATACTGGCGATTCTCCTCCTGTTAGACAAAGATATTACCGATTATCACCTGAGAAACAGAAAATCCTAGTTGAACAGGTGGATGAGATGTTAGGCCTAGATGTGGTGGAGTACTGCGAAAGTGCCTGGCAGTCACCTGTACTCCTCGTTTCTAAGAAAAATGGTCAGCCTCGTTTTTGCTTAGACAGCAGAAAGTTGAACTCTGTCACAAAACGAGATGCTTACAACTTGCCATACATTGCAGAAATTTTGGATAACCTGCGCGACGCTCATTTCCTTACTAGCCTTGATTTATCCAAAGCATTTTGGCAAATACCTATTGCAGAGGAGGACAGAGATAAGACGGCTTTCTACGTCCCAGGTCGAGGAACACTTAGATTTAAGACAACACCTTTTGGCTTGACAAATGCTCCTGCTACGCAACAGCGTCTAGTAGATAACTTGCTAGGTAATGTAGATCACCGAATATTCGCCTATCTAGATGATGTAATTGTTATTAGCAGTAGTTTTGAAGAGCATGTGTCCCTCCTTCTTTGCGTCTTAGACAAATTACGAAAGGCAGGCCTAACCATCAACTTGGAAAAGTGTGAGTTCTTTCGAAGTCAACTTAAATACTTAGGTTACGTGGTTGATGCGAATGGGTTGCAAACTGATCCAGGAAAAGTTGAAGCCATCCTCAACTACGCAACTCCCATTAATCGCAAGGAGTTAAAGCGTTTTTTAGGCACAGCTACATGGTATCGTAGGTTCGTTCCCAATTTTAGCACAATTGCAGGGCCGCTTAACAAGTTGACTTCCAATAAAAAGAACACTCCACCTTTCAAGTGGACTGATGAGGCAGATGCTGCATTTAAAAAGCTAAAGGAATGTCTAGTTTCCGCGCCTGTTCTTTCTTGCCCCGATTACAATTCATCATTCGAGGTGCATACGGATGCAAGCAACTATGGGATAGGAGGTATGCTCACTCAGTCCGTTAACGGAAAAGAGCACCCCATAGCTTACATGAGCAAATCATTAACGGCGGCAGAAAAGAACTACAGCATTACGGAGCGGGAGACGCTGGCAGTTCTTATGGCATTAGAGCATTGGCGATGCTATTTAGAAAACGGGAAAACTTTCACTGTTTACACAGACCATAGTGCATTAAAATGGTTTCTTTCATTGAATAACCCTACGGGAAGGCTCGCACGTTGGGGTGTGCGTTTGTCCTCATTCAATTTTGACATTAAGCACCGTCGGGGAGTTGATAACATTATCCCTGATGCGTTGTCTAGAGCTGTTCCTATTTCCGCTATGATTACTGCCAATTCATTCGCGACTTCTAGTGATGATTGGTATAAGAACATTTATAATAACTGTGAAACAAAACCTGAAAATTTTCCTAACTACCAAATAAAAACTGGCACTCTTTTCCGTCTTAGTAAAAATAAGTGTTTGCTAACGAATGAATTTTCATGGAAAGAAGTTGTTCCATCTGAGCTTCGAGATAAAATCATTGCGGAAAACCATAATGAACCAACTGCTGGTCATTTGGGAATATTTAAAACATATAGGCGTATTGCTCTCAGGTATTACTGGCCGGGCATGTATCGAGATGTAGCTAAATACGTTGGATCTTGTTGTACTTGTCTTCAGTACAAAACTCAAAACCATGCTACTCTTGGTGAAATGGGTCGCCCAAAGCAATGCTCTCGCCCTTACCAAATGATATCCATCGACTTAATGGGACCTCTTCCTGTCACACGGAAACAAAATAGTTACATACTAGTAATTACCTGCTGTTTTTCAAAATTTTGTCATATATTTCCAATAAAAAAAGCAACGTCACAGATAATTGTTAAAATTTTAGAAGAACAAATTTTCTTATTTCATGGTGTTCCTCAAAGTATTTTTCTGGACAACGGTGCTCAATTTATTAGTGGCCATACTAATGATTTATTCAAAAAATATAACATACCAAATATATTCTTTTCACCAAAGTATACGCCCCAGGTTAATACTGTGGAGCGATACAATAAAACAATTATTACTTGTATTTCTACTTTCGTAGATGGTGATCATCGATCATGGGACATATTTATTCCGAAAGTACAATTTGCAATTAATAATTCAGTAAATGAAGCTACCGGATTTACACCTGCTTTTCTAGTGTTTGGACGAGAAATAGTATTATGTGGTTCCCATTACGCTGATACAGACTTAGGAGATGAGGTTCTGTTTCTTCCTCGCGATGTATATGCGGAGAACCTTGGATGCCTAAGTTCAATCTTTGATCAGGTTCAAAAGTCTTTGTATCACGCCCATATAAAAAACACGACATATTATAATTTAAGGCGTAAGGCTTTTGAGTTTAACTTTGGTGATATCGTGTACAAACGTGCTTATGTCCTGAGTGATAAGGACAAGCACTTTAGCAAGAAATTAGCTCCTAAATACATTAAGTGCCGGATAATTCAAAAGCTATCACCACTTGTGTATGTCTTAGAGGATATGTCGGGTAAAAATTTGGGTTCTTGGCATATTAAGGACTTGAAAATATCCACCTATAAATAAATTATGAACTCTCGCTACATTTCCCCAACACTAAAAAACGACTTCAAGACTCCATTCCAGTCTGCACACTTGAATATCATTTTGTTGGGATACGTTGCACATTTTTAAATAATATGTGATGTTTTACGTTTACGTTAGGTTTTTGAGCGCCGAGGTATGAATGAAGTGAAAGAATGAGTGAAAGGTAACAAACGTTTGATGCGGATTTTATTTTAAGAATAAAATCCTTATGAGGGACCGGCGGGTAATGTAACGAAACGTTACATGATTAATAATTTATATTGGTAGAAGGCTGAATATGTACACAGTTTCTTAAGGAGAATAATAATATAATTATAAAAATAAATAAATAAACTATTTGTTTACTGAAATAATTAAGATACTATTACAATTGATATTTACAATAAACGAATACGTCGTTATTGATTGTATGCATATCGGAACGCGCCGAGAACTCGCGGTGTTGTCGTGTCCGTGTGAGAGGAGTGTTCGCATAGAATGAAGAGATAGCGCCCGCGCACCTCCAGCAGTCGCTTCTAGGCTGATTTAAAAGTGCACGTATGAATTTGCGTCCGCGCGACCTGTCAAGCGCCCTAGCAAACACGTGTTTAAATTAATATAAATAAATATTACATATTTAATAATAAAGTGATATTGCTATAATCCCGATTTAGGGTAAGTTTTAAATAGCACACAAATCACTCACAACCTTAGATATCATCATATTTTACTAATTACGATTTTGTCTAACTATGTTTTTGTGTTTAATTATTCACTTTCAGCTTCCTATTTCAATTAACTCAGTAAATAAGCATCATTAAGCTTCATTCTTAGATATTGCTAGAATGTTGCATCATGCTAATTATTTTTCTCCTACCTACATATATTTAAAAAGTGTACCTAGTAATTTTAATTCTAAACACAGCTATTACTTATTGATTTTACTGTTTTCCCCCTTTTTGCTCAAGCTTGATTTTATTATGTAAACTCCGTTCTGGTCAGTAACACCACGTCAATACTACTACAATTAAATAGGTATTTTCTTCTTGTTGACGTTGGTGGTACCCCAGCACGAAAGATATTAGGCCAAGTTCTAATGTACTGGAACGGTGGATTCCAGGTTCTACGGCAAGATTGCAACCACGCTCTGCTACGAAAGTCGGACCGTCTCGCCGTACATTTAAACATCATTGGCCGACTACCATCTCCGGCCAGGGGCCTCCAACTGAATCCACAGGGAAGTACCTATCCCTGCAGAGGTGACAGCAGACAGCTGTTAACCCACGACCCACAAATTTGTGTGCCTCAGCATACCTACGTAGATTTATTTTTATTTATTTAATTTTATAATAAACAATTTTAAAGGTGCACACTCGTTTTATTCAGTTGCCATAGTATTAGGTGGGAATAAAACGGGTGGAGGCTACACAGGTACGGCTCATTTTATACGGTTTTACAAAGCTTCCGTACTAGCGAGAGAGAAGTATTTCGTACCGCGGAAAGTACGTGAAGCTATCGAAAGTCGTCACCCAAATTTCAATAGAGATGGAGGTTGGAAACTGCCACTTGCCTGGAAACCGGCTCTCAGATCTTCATCAGACAGCCATGTCCAGTTGAGCCTGGAGTGTGACACGGTCGCCAGTGTGTGTACCAGTGATAATCCACCTGAAGAGACAGACTCGACAAGCGACGAAGATGCACGACCACCACCGAAACCGAGCGCACCATCGTCGCGAGCGCAGCGCTGTGGCCTCTAAGTCCACAGTTAGGTGCGCGACGCCGCCGCGCAACCAGCTCATGATTAAAGGCTCCGTTCGAGCTTGAAACTAGTCGGGCACATCCGATAGAATTCCTAATTGTTTGTCGGGGAAAGTTAAAGTTTCTAGTTCGAAGGCAATAAACCACGCCTATTTCCAAAATACAGTGCACTTATTTAACACCCAATCAATAACACAGGGCCTCTTTTCAGGATGATAAGAGATCAGGCATTAGTTCACTACGCTGGCCTAGTGCGAGTTAACGGACTAAACACACCATCCAGAGCTTTTTGGAACCCTCAGGCGTGCAGGGGATCTACTCGCGTTCGGCAAACAACAAACGACGTGCAAACTTTCGTTCCGACCACAGACTAGTAAACTTAATTATGCCAATTAGCCGGATGCGCGCTCACCAAGCTTATGCAATAGCACTGTATAAGAGCCGTCCCGCCGCCAATCAGAATGTCACTCCGTCAACGAACGGCCTAATCATACTAACAAAGTTTTGAGCTGACCAATCATAACACGCCGTCTCCCCCGCCAACATTTTACAATTGTGTTCTCATGCAAAACTTTGTTTATGTGGCGTCTTTCTTTAGGCTTACTGATCTGTGGTTCCAACTGATACGTACATAGTAAAGAAAGGCACATAAAAAGGCACAATTAAAATAAACTATGTTTCACCGATGGCCGTTGGGGTAGATGTGTTCTTGAGCGGAGAGCATGAATCAGTAAATGTAGGGTAGGACGCCCTCAGGCTCGGTGGAGCGATGATATTGGCAAGGTGGCTGGTAGCAACTAGATGAGAGTGGCCGAGGATCGATGTCAGAGGCGTGCCATTGGAGAGGCCTATGTCCAGCAGTGGACTAATATAGGCTGATGGTGATGATGATGTTTCATAAACGCATGCGATTGACCGGAGTACAGAGGCAAAACGCAGAAAAGATAATCGCATGCGATATCGGAAAGATGCTGATCGGTGTTGCAACTTGTGTGCGTGTGTTGTGTGTGTGAATGTTATGAATAATCGAATATCGTCAAACGCGTGTAGACGCCCTGGTTTTTCGAGCATATATTTTTCATCAGGAAAACCAATTTAAATAATATACGCGATTTAATCCGGTTAAACTTTGTATTATTATAATGTGTAGTGATCGCGAAAACCTAAGAAATTATTATATATTATATATTTTTCTTTCATCGCATATTTTCTTTTTGACGACGTCTGTGGTCTAGTGGTTCGAGTGGTTCGAGTGTCTGGACTGCTGATCATGAGGTCGTGGGTTCGATTCCCACAGGACACAAATGTTTGTGTGATGAACATAAAGCGTTTGTGTTGGTCTGGGTGTTTCTTATGTATTTTAAGTACGTATTTACAAAATTGTATATATGTATACATACCCATAGTACAAGCTCTGCTTAGTTTGGGACTAGATGGTACTGTGTAAAAAATGTCCCAAATATTTATATTTATTTTCTATCATTTGCTTTAACAATAGTTAA
Organism: Asteroscopus sphinx; assembly: GCA_949699075.1. Taxonomy (NCBI): domain Eukaryota; kingdom Metazoa; phylum Arthropoda; class Insecta; order Lepidoptera; family Noctuidae; genus Asteroscopus; species Asteroscopus sphinx. Next base: position 14,689,885 of record OX453001.1, read on the forward strand.
GCTAAGCAAATGATAGTTAAATGCGTCAATTTTATCATCATCATCATCATTTCAGTCAAAAGACGTCCACAGCTGGACATAGGCCTCCTCAAAAATGGGGGGATATGCCATAATCACCACGCTTGGCAGGCGGGTTGGCGATCGCAGTTGGTTGGTTAAATACTCAGAGAACGCTGCTGCCCATAATCTGGTAAATCCCTTAGTCGCCTTTTACGACACCCATGAGAAGAAGTCAATTTTATACTTACAGTTATTTTTGCAGTTGATGGTTTGGGCGACTTCAGCGGTGACAACGGCATTGACGGCAGCGGTGTAACATCCATGCTTTCATTGATATTTTTCTTAGATTTCTTCTTGTTAAAGACTTTTGCTTTTTCTTCGAATTTCTGTATGTACTCTGCTTGAGACACGTAATTTCCTGGCTTTTCGAGCATGTAAGCTGGATTTACCTTCACATCTAGAAAGTTTTACAAGAATATGGATAAAGTCCATCTGCCCAAATAGTGGCACCCTATGATTCCGAGGACATTTCTAGTGATGAAGAACAGCGTTTTATTTTAAGTAGTTAGCCATATATTTTTTAATGAGATATAGATCTGCTCTTGACCGCAATCTAGACAGCTATTTCAAGATGTGGTCGACGATGGAGCGAGCAAACCTATTAGGTGCCAATTTTTTTTAATTCTTATTAATAATAAAAAACTGCCACCACATTTTTTCTGCCACCTTTTATGCCTATGCCCGCGGCTTCGCCTGCGTGGATGTCGTTTATCGCGCGGAACTTTTGACCTTCCCGGAATAAAAAGTAACCTATATGTTAATCCAGGTTTATGTTCTATATGTATACCAAATTTCATCCAAATCAATTCAGCCCTTACAGCGTGATTGAGTAACAAACATGCAAACATCTTCACAAACATTTTCATTTATAATATTAGTAGGATTAAATTCCTGCTTGCCGATTGTGTGTACCGCCACTATTTGGACGGATGGACTATACATTGAGATTGCACACACCACAATCGATTGTCTTTAACAATCAAAGCTGATCTGTTAGAGTGTAGTTAATCTTAGGAAAAGAGTAGTTATAATACAGTAATCCGCAATCCTTTTGCAGTCATGTTGTTGGTAGATTATTACTTGAGAAGAAACGCCGAAACAATCTCAGTTTTGTTATTTAAATGTAATTTTGTATATCTATCAATCAGTGCGAGAAACAAATAGGATGCTCATATTATAGTGTATGTATAGTCTTTGGTTCTGCTTTTGCTATAATTACAACATTGCAATAAAATATTCAATTGTATTTAGAAATGTCACCTAAAAGTTACCTTTTGAGTCGTGTAACCTGGAAGTAACCTGACGGAGGTAAAAGACAAAAAACACAACTGTTCAATAGTAGATTATATGATATAATTTTTAAACATATTTGGAACGAGAATCAAGTACTAAGGCATCCTCCTTCAATAAGAAGTCCCTCGTTCAACCTGTAGTATTTTTATTTTCTTAATTTAAATTTGATAGCTCCATTCATTCAGCCAGTACGTACGTTTAGCACGTTTTATCCATTCCTTGTACATAATTCGTACTTGTTCCAAATTCAAAATGTTTTTAATCACTTGTGAGTAAAAGAGAGTTTTATTCACTGTTATCGATGAATAAAATGCCCTTTTTCGAGTGGCAATGGTAAAAAAGTTTTTTTTAAAATTATGTAAAGATACCTATATCTTTAAAATATTTGATGTCCTTATAGCGGGGTTCACACGGTTCGGTTTTAGATGATCAACATTTGTTTTTTTGTTGTGTTTGAACTTTTCGTTGCTTCAATTTGATTGATTGGCAGTCTGTTCGACAGTTCAAATCGCTTTCAATTGATAGATAGGGTATACTTTATTGTTTGCACACCATAAAAATAAAAATAAAGTTACAACAAACATGAGCACAGTACTAACAATTGGCGGTTTTATCGCTTAAAGCAATTTCTTGCAGACAACCATTGGATGGACTTGAAATGTACAAGAAAATATTACAGGTAGTTGGCGGTGTAAACAATAAAGCAGTTGAACGACAAAAAACGACTCTGTGAACGCGGTATTAGTTGTAAACTTAATTATAGCAACAATAAATTGTTGAGTGCAAGTACGGTCTGTTATTACTGACTATTATATTATTATTATTATTATTTATTTGTTAAGCTATTGCATAGCTTCTATCGCGGGCCTTGAGCGTGGAGACCGAATCCAGAAATTCCATAACGAAAATAACCTAACACCCCCCACTCCGACCGGCACAGCGGTGATACTTTTTAGTTTTGCCATCTATCGATGAATAGCAGAACTTTTAATGACTTTTTGAAATATCACGCTTGTCTCTTTAGTTCTGCAAAACGCCTCTAGGTGGCATTGGTTGTATCGGCGTTACTGCGCATGCGTAATCCCCCTCTTCGCCCTGCAATCTGGTGACTCATGCCTGCTTAGAGTTTCGGCGTTAGGGCACCTCCTCTTTGTATTGATAAAAAATGCTATGCAATAGCTTTACCGCGGGAGTCTCCGAGTGCCACACGTCTTTTTTTATTATTGTTATTATTGTCTATTTATTATTTAGTAAACAATTTTGGCATGTCTCTTTATTCAAATAATTACTGATAAAATATAACTAGTTCTGCACATGTAATTAGATAAAAAACTGTTAGTGTGTGAAATTTTTAACATAATGTCTATTAATAATTATTATTGACGAATTACATTAAAAAGACATGCCAAGATTGTTTACTAAATAAGACAAGCAAGAAAAAACAAAGATTAGTAGGTAGTAGCAATAGTAGTTGTATATTTGTTAAATAAGTAAGTTAGAGTAAATTTGATTACAAATATTACCTGGTCCTATCACTTCTGGCACCATGAAAGGATATAGCCAGCCCACCAGTGGGGTTTGCCCAGAAAAATAATGAGCCTTCTTGTGGTAAAACAGCAGGCCATCCAGCTTAGGACTATAATTTGGAAAATGCGGAATTTCCATCATAAATCTGGAAAATGAATTGTAATTATCATTAATATTAAGTCGCTGATTAATCCGCTGGATGTGGAAAGTGCAGGACCGGTCGTTGTGGCGATGCTTGGGGTAGGCTTATGTCCGGCTGTGGACGTCTTTCGGCTGAAATGATGATGATGATGATGATTAATATTAACATTAGAGACACCTAGGTCAATTCTCAAGTATATCAAGTGAGCATTTTCAAATATTTGGTTTATATTAAAGGAACCGTCACCGTCGTCCGTGTGGTGCCGGACGCAAAGAATTTCACCACCCTATATCTTCTCATGGGTGTCGTAAAAGGCGACTAAGGTATTCACCAGAGGATGGGTAGCAGCGTCCTCTGAGTATTTAACCAACCAACTGCGATCGCCAACCCGCCTGCCAAGTGTGGCGATTATGGCATATTTTGGGGGAGGCCCATGTCCAGTAGTGGACGTTTTTCGGCTGAAATGATGATGATGATGATGAAAGGAACCGTAACATACTCGTCAAAGTTAATAGGACTGATGATGTTAAAAACTAACGGACTGAACCAAAATTGTGACAATGCAAAAGTTGTGCCCAGAGGTGTAAAACTACCTACTTCTGTTTTATTTTTGTTTCGTTTTGGTAGGCCGAAAGTATTAGATATTTAGATAAGTATGAATAATGTTATTTTTTCAAGCAAAATCAACGCAATGCATCCTTTATTTTGAGCTACGCTTAATGGAATATTGTTTACTTTTATTAATAAGTGTATGTTTTCTCTGTAAGTGAATTTGTAATTATTTTGAGAAATTAATGATCTTTAACCGTAGATAAGTATCCCCCAGTATTTAATTGATCGTCCGGCGCACGTTGGGCAGTCAGCCCCGCTACCAACCTGCTGACTGACTGGCTAATCTTCTCCCCATGGCATAAGCTATTATCATTATGTAGCTCATGTCGAAACGATAGAAGAAGAAGTAACCCCCAGTTTCCGAAAGGCTGACCAACACAAAAAATTAACTAATCGACTGCCAAATCTCAGGTCAAGTGATGTTATTGGTTGGTAGTATTTTTGCGGACCAATCAAAAGAGCTGACATTAGATTTGACAATAGATCAAATTGATCAGCCTTTCAGAAATTGGGTGTAAGTGTTGTGTAATCATAGTCAAATTCAAATTAACTTTATTTGCTTAAAATTTGGTACAGAGGATGGTATATTTTAATTGTAGGTGCAAAGACTACGCGGGAAAATCTACCTTGAAAATTTTATGAAGAAAAAAACTTACTCGTCAAAAGATTTTGGATCACATGGCACCTTAGGTAGTATTTTAAATATTAATTTATTCCTTTTAGACAGTGTTTTTATTTCAGGTATCTCTTCTAATTGAGTTTGCAGCCAATAATGCCTGAATTCTGTCTGTAATAGAAGAAAAATATGAATAAGACTCATGGCGCAAATAGTTAGCTCTGTCAACATAGTACAAATTCAGATAAGAAGAAAATCAACCCAACATCAATGTTTAGACTTGCAAGTTTTTAAACTTTCGCAAATTTCACTCATATTGAACTATATCTACGGGACTTTTCGCGCACAATAAAATCAAAACAAAACAAACATTTTGACTAACCTCGACGTTTCGGCCAAGTTGCATTGGCCGTGGTCACGAGCAGACTGACCACTGCCAATGCAACTTGGCCGAAATGTAATTTTATCACAGTTTTCCGGATGTGCTAAAGCATCTATTTACGATACAAACTGTGGGTTCTAATTAATTCTCGGGAGCTATGTTTCACAGGACGCGACTTTGAGTACTGACGGCTGAGTAGTATTAGTTGCCTCTCTTTTCGTGCTCATAATGGGTTTCTATACGTTATTATTCCAAGTTTGTAGGTTATTAAAAAGGCGGATTTCTTCAAGATCAAAGGAGTGCAAGTTCTGTATGCAGTAGTATTTTCTATTCTGTGACAAAATGCAGGGTTACAATGCTGGGAATGTCATAATATATGTTCCCCCTTTATCTTGGCAGGTGGTGGAAGACAGTACAATTTTTTTTTTTTTTTTTTTTTTCTTATTGTATAGGATGGCGAAACGAGCTAAAGGCCCACCTGATGTTAAGCGGTTACCTTTGCCCATGACAACTTCAATACCACCTAGGCTGTTGCCTAAATGGTACCGCAAGTCGGTTCGCCAAACTGAGACATGAAGATGGAAAGTCTCATGTGATTGTAATTTCACCGGCACCCGCACCCTTCAGACCGAAACACAGCAATGCAAGCATCACTATTTGGCGGAGAAGTAGGCACGGTGGTAGTACTTCCCCGGACGAGCTCTTTCACAAAGGAGCTCTACTACTACTGAATTCAAATGTTCTTAACAAAAAATATCATTGAAATTCTATTTATTACAAGCAGTACCACAATGAACTATTAAAAAAATGCAGTAGCTTACCTCTCCATCACCCATGTGCTGACTATTCCATCCCAGTAGATCCAAAATATGCATTGTTTTTGTGGATTCCACATAGAAGCAGTCTAGTATGCAGCGGCGGGTATCGCGGCCAGGCTGGCCGGGACTTCCGCCAGGTAAGGCTGTATAGCATTCCGAACGATATTGACCGAACTTGGAGAAGAGTTTAGTTACACCCTGAAATAGTTTCCAGAATTACTGAGTAACTTTGCATACATTATTTGGATTGGCTATATTCAAAATAATGTCAACATTGAGACAAGATAGATAGATAGATAAAACGTTTATTTAGTACAAAAACAAGACACAGGACATACAATGAAATGTGTATCAGTATTGTACCAAATGGGTATCCAGCTGTCGTCCGTGTGGTGCCGGACGCAAAGAATACCACCACCCTATATCTTCTCATGGGTGTCGTAAAAGGCGACTAAGGGATTCACCAGAGGATGGGCAGCAGCGTCCTCCGAGTATTAAAACAACCAACTGCGATCGCCAACCCGCCTGCCAAGCGTGGCGATTATGGCATATCCCCCCAAACATGCAAAGCACTGATAAAAACCGGCCCCTAGTCCCCGGCGTGGGGCAGTAAAGTTCTGGAGTGGCGACCGCGTACTGGAAGGCGCAGCGTGGGTAGGCCCCCCACAAGGTGGACCGACGACCTGGTGAAGGTCGCGGGAATCCGCTGGATGCGGAAGGCACAGGACCGGTCGTTGTGGCGATGCTTGGGGGAGGCCTATGTCCAGCAGTGGACGTCTTTCGGCTGAAATGATGATGATGAATGATGGGTATCCAGCTTAGCATGTGCCAAGAAGTAAGCTCATTAAATGGTAATGGTCATTTATTATTATTGTAAGCTCATCTAATGGTTTTAATTTTCAACAGTCTCAATATATAATTGAACATTTTTCACCTTCCTATTGAGGCTGTGAAACTATTGACTGAGTGTTCGGCGACCATTAGAATATAGTTTACTAAAAATTATAACACTATTTTATTAATTCAATTAATGTTTTCTTAAAATGCTTTACTTGTACTGTACCCCATAAGTGGAAGTTCGCTGATGCCTGTGATACAGTGTTTTACATTAGTAAAGGCACCAACGGTTCAAAATTAGTGATAATGCCCTTTTAGTATGTACCTACCTACTTAAACTCATTTTTGTTAAACCATTTTTAGTGCCAATAAAGAATTATTATTATTATTATTATTTTCATGTAAGTGGCATTATTTGTCTTTTTGAAAATAAATTTATTTAAACCGAAGACAACAGTTTTATATGTTGGGCTTAAATACTAGATTTAAATGTTAAACTGAGGTTGAATTTCATATTATGGATGGAGTATAGGACCACTATCACCACGCATAATTCTGTGCGCTCAAAATTTGATTTATCACTTCTTTTTATATATCAAATGGGCTTGCGTTTGACTGTGCTTAAACGGCCAAGAAAAACCTTGTGAGGAAACCTGCACACCAAAGAGTGCTCCATACAGTTCTTAATGGTGTGTAGTCCACCAACTCGCACTAGGCCAGCATGGTGAACTAAGGTCCTATAATTAGGTTTATTTGAAATAAAAACTGTTTGAATTTGAATATAAGGCCTTAATCTTCTCGTACTGAGAAGACGCCCATGTCCAGCAGTGGGCTGATTATGTATGACCAGGGTGGGTGTCATGCAAAAGAAGAAGAATGTCAAAGAATGTCCAGAAATGTGATTGTGAAGAGAATATCACAGGTCTCAAGCCATAGGGATGTATCCACAGAACATGTTGATACAACCCTATGGCTTGAAACCCCAAATATGATTATAATAAACTTTTAATGCAAACATGCTTACTTGACTGGCTACTACCAGGGTCCTAGCACCTTTGGGGCAAGGTAACACATACCAATTCTCATGAAAGTCTTCCGGCTTCTCTATCATCCACTCAGACAACATGAGAACATTGCCGTATGACTTCTTAGTAAATCCCGCAACGAAAAGTTGTGGTCTGTACAGAGCCTGAAATTAAATAGCAGACATTTTAATAGTACATTACTGTCGAGGCCTGAAATGAAGCAGTTTACGGCCGAGTAATATTGGAAGTACGAGGCGAAGCCAAGTACTTCCCAAGTGATTTTGAAAGGACGAGGCGCAAGCCGAGTCCTTTTTAACTAAACGAGGCCGTTAATTGCTATTTCGGCCGAGACTTGTATAGTACTTTTCTCTCATTTGCGAGGAAACACAACACAAATCAATTCAACAGTATCTCATTTTCATTCACACCAATTCGCCCGCGCGCGGTTTCTTGTTCTATTTTCAAAGTTTTGAAAAAAAAAATGCGCATTCAGCCTGTATAATGATAAATATTTTGTACCTAAAAACACCTAATTTATGTAAGTGTGTACTTAAAAACCTCGGTAGCATAATTTAAAAAATAAAAAGTGTCCAGCAATTTCTATTATCGTCCTGTTGGATATTACAGGCCTGTTATTTCGTTGCATACGGAAAAGAGCCGATTGTTGTATCCTTTTTTTTTTAATAATGAACCAATTTCCGAGCAAGTGGGAGAAAAGTATTTTATTTAGACTATTATGTCTTGTTTGAAATAGGTTATTTTTCAATTCCAAGTATTTGTTTTAAGTATAGCACAGGACCAGTCGTTGTGGCGATGCTTGGGGGAGGCCTATGTCCAGCAGTGGACGTCTTTCGGTTGAAATCATGATGATGACAAGTTAGAAGCCGAAGTGCAGGTCTAGTTCTAACCTGTTACAACTAAACTCAGCATAACCAACCACGACCAGCTACACCTAGTTACTAGACTGTACCTAGTTCTAACCACACTTCAGCTTCTAACCATAACATACATAATATCTGACCGATGACCGGTTCTTCTCCATAGCACCCACAATTTGGAAACGTGCAACTAGAGCCTGACGTTCAAAAGTGCCTGTAATTAGGTTTATCAATATATATAAAAATGAATCCCTATTTCCCTTGGTCACGGCATCACGCGTGAACGGCTGGACCGATTTCGCTAATTATTTTTTTGTTGTGTTTGTTATCATCAGGAGATGGTTTTTATGAAATAAAAAATTAATGAAATTTCGCGGAAAATTAGAAAATTTACGAATACCTAACCACCATATTAAATTTTCTAATGATTTTCTAATGTAACCTTATGGCGTTTGACATAACATTGACAGAATGCGTGCTGCAAATAAAAAAAAAAACAATGTAAAAAAACAGTATATCGTTTAAAACAAATGCTTTGGTCGGAGTTATGTTGATAAAATACATCACTAGATAGCATAAAACAAAGTCGCTTCCCGCTGTCTGTCCCTATGTATGCTTAGATCTTTAAAACTACGCAACGGATTATTTTGATGCGCTTTTTATAATAGGTAGAGTGATTCAAGAGGAAGGTTTATATGTACATACTGTAGTATATTTAGTATCAGCATTGCACCCGTGCGAAGCCGGGGCGGGTCGCTAGTTTGAAATAAAAAATATTTGAATTACTTAAATGACTATTCTCGAGCCTATTCACTGCCAGCATTGTATAAAGATTTTTGTGTCCTCAGTGCCGCCACGTCTTCTATAAAAGACAAATATTGTATGGATGTTAGTACAAAGATATAAAGTCATGGCTCTGAGGGCACGAAATCGTTTGTCTTCTATAGGTGTCATTGGTGGTGATAAGGTTAAAGCCGATCAATGCAATTTACTATTGGAAAGCCAAATATCTACTATTGTTTGTTAGTATTGTAGAACCACTAACCAACCAATCACAGCTAGCAGTAAACAAGAGATTTGACAAAAGATTGAATTCATTCGTGAATGAAGGGAGACTTTTTAAGATGTTTATGAGTAAATAAATAAATGCTATTTAAGGAAACCAGTGCTTATTAAATCAATATAATTAATAGATTAATTGTCTCACCTTTCTATCTTGAAAGATGTTGCTTCCTTCAACAGCCTCTACTAATTCCACAACACCACGGTAGTTGTCCAAAGTGCTGTTGCGGTTTCTGTAAAAATGAAAGAGAATGAAGCTGTGTCTATCAATGCGAGTTGAGAAAACCATAATGAGCCTATTACTGTCCCACTGCTGGGCACGGACCTGGACCTCTTCTCAGAATGTGTAGAATTCAGGCCTTAGTCCACTATGGTGTTTTGCTGCAGGTTGATGGACTACACATACTATCAAGTACTTTATGGAGCACTCTCAGTTGTGCAGGTTTCATTATGATGATTTTTCTTGACCATTACCATCATCATCATAATTTTTTCAGCCGAAAGATGTCCACTGCTGGACATAGGCCTCCACCAAAGGGGGGATATGCCATAATCGCCAAGCTTGGCAGGCGGGTAGGCGATCGCAGTTGGTTGGTTAAATACTCAGAGAACCTTGACCATTATAGCAAGTTGATAATAAAAGATTTGATCTGCACATTAATTCAAAGTCAGAGGTAGAAAACCGGGTTAGAACTCAGATCCTCCCACATGGAAGGCAAGTGATTAACCACTAGACTCTCACTGCTTTATTTTAAGGAATGTTTATATAGAATAATGTAATAATAAGATAAAAAATTCACACTGAAATGTTTCTATTAGGCGTGATAAATATTGAATTTTAAATTTTTGTAGGTAAGATAAATAAATTTCCAAAAAAAAACTCCAGGTTAACACTGAAGTAATATGTACTACATACTAGAGAAGACACTTTGAATCAAATGTTTGTAGCATGTTTTAGGCCGTGTCTCCTGCAACCATATTATTGTTATTTCTAACATCTAACAAATTTTTCTAACAAAATGGGCGTGGCCAAGCTGTTTGGCGACATTTGATTGCCCTAAGCAAAATGTTTACATGTTTTGTTAGATTTTGGTCACAGGAGACACGGCTTTAGAGCTCCTGCACTCTCACTCACTTAGCCACGGTCGCACCGCGCGTGCCCCGCGCCCAGCAAGTTGTGCGATATTTTTTGTTTGTAATGTCTACTCTAGTATGTAGTACATATTACCTCAGTGCAGGTTAATACAGTTTCTGACTTAATAGAGGTTGGATTGAAACAGAACCTTCCCATCTTACAATTAAGCCTTTTAAAATATGGTAGGCATAAGATACCAGGTAAGTTTTAAGCCACATTGTAGCTTTCTGGCAAATAAATATCAATCAATCAATCAAAATGTTTATTTGTGTACTCAGGTATTTTTGGAGTTAGGTACATTATAGGTAGTCTCTCTGTGTGTGTGTAATATATCTACCTTATTTTTTATAATTTATTGTAGCTTACCCTTTTTGATTTTCAAGTAAATCCTTACGTCTTTGTTCCTGGTTATTTAATTTCCCCCAATTTTTGTACATCCCCTCAAAATTGGTTCTGCCGGCTTCATTTCCATCTTGGCTGATGAGGGTTGCCCCGAGTTGTTCCAGTACTTCGTCCATAATGATGAGCTTTAGTTTGGAAGATTTTGTTTTAAGCGATTTATTAGTATTTTATTTTTAAGTAAGCAGCAATATTGGACTTCTTAACCGGTAGGTATGTCTATTTATTTTAAAAATAAGCACCGCCAAACAAATAATACGAAAACGGGCATTGAATTTAATTGGTTTGACACTTGACATCTGTCAAAATTAGTGATGCGAATTTATCCGGATAAATACTCAAAATGGATAAATACATTAATAAAAATGGATATTTATGAGAGTTTATGAGTTTACTCTTACACCGGGTACAGACTAAGCGAACGCAGGCCAGCAAAGGCGAACAGTTATTTTCGCCGATGGACACCGCACGCTCGCTCGCCTTCGCTGTTGTCTCCACATAAATTGAACGCCAGGCCAGCTAAAGGGTACCGCTACCAGGCGCCGAACGCGAAGGCGTTCATATATATTACAGTAATCTGTGTTAAAGCGTCCACACTGAACGTAGGGACATGACTTGGCGGTAGAAAGCATCTGAACACTTTATTTTTGAAACAATACAAAATTAAAGAACCAACGAACGTGGAACGAGAACTTGAAATATACTGAAGATTTTAACAATACGATTTAACTGGTTAAATTCAGCGTCAATAGAAAAATCACCTTAGACTTGAACTTGAAAAAGACATAACATAACATCACGCCTGTATTTCCCCGAAGGGGCAGGCAGAGGTGTATAGAACAGCCCCATTATAAAAAAATAAAATAATAGAAAACACAACGCTTAAAATAAAAAATCGATTCAAGAATAATTGATTTTTCTAGAAAAAAAAACGAGTCTACTTTAGACCACACGACTGAAGTAAAACTTCACTAACTTATATCTCCCTCAATACTACTTCAATGAGAAAAAAGTAATGGCTGTGCGGTGCGCGTCTGCTCTGCCAGCGCGTGGCGTGGCGCGGCGGCACTGTGTCGTGGCCGGCCGTCGCTCACGCCTCGTTCCCCGCGTCCCGCACTACTCCCTCCGTTCGCCTCACTTTTCGTAACGCATTCACCAGCAAGCCAAGTCAAGCGTGTCTAAAGAAGTTTTACTTTAATAATCGTTTTTTTTAATACTTGATTATTTTTCACATCCCTAATTGAACGTGGCGCATGTTCGCTCGGTAGCCTTAGATTGCCTTCGTTCGCTTGATCTGTACCCGGCATTAATTTATACGGATTGTTTAATTTGTTTGATTTTATTTGTTTTTATTTCACTCGAGGATTTATTCATTTTGAGTATTTATACGGATAAATGCACTTCACTAGTCAAAATGTCAAATAAATTGATTGTTTTTAGCACAGACCTACGTTTTTAGTGTTGGGCTGCGTTCAGTTATATCGCTCGACGACGCACGTAGCGTATCCCTTATTAGTCTGTGCACGTAGCGTAGGTAGAACAGTAGAACCTAGAGTAGTAGGGTAGTAGGTAGGTAGGTAGTAGCATAAACTTATAGCGTAAACCGCAAATAAGAGTTAGGTTTATTAAGTTTATGAGTAGTAGTAACAAGTTGAACTGCTCCCGCATTAGCGGGCCTTATCTTTTGGATAAACATCATAGTCTAGTAGAAAGAGACAAACATATATGTTGTCTACACTGTCTTTAAGTGGAAGAAATCCGAGTGTAGGTAACCGTTTCATTTAGCTTGAGTTACCAGCGTGGTGACTTACTATTGCAGATTTTATACCTACACGGATTTTACTGTAAATTATAATTATTCGATTTTTTGTTGAAATACGTGTGATATGTGTGTGTGAATATGACGCATATCTTACCCAAGCTTACCACACTTCATAACTCTGTACCTTTATTATTTGTTGTGTTTTACTTTAATTTTTTTGGTAATTTCATGCGTCACTTTTGACGTAAATAATTAATATTTTCTTTCTTTCTTCTTCTTTCTGATAGAATCAAGTTTTTCTGTAATATTCTGAATAGAATCCATAGCGTGTGTTGCTTATAGCTGATAGATGTAAACACTCTCTTGTAGTTTGGCTGTAAAAGCCATACCTACTTAGTTCTAAGAAATGCGATGAATCGCATAGTTACCTACGATAACTTTTCATAAGTACCTAGGTACCAATCTGTTTTTCATTATTTGCCCTGCTTTTATTGAAATATACAATATGTCCCGGTTTTGTAGTAATAAAACTTTAAGGGTGGTTTTTTTAAATTATTTTGTTAATTATTTATTAATAATTATGTTGGCAAACGTGAGAACTTTCTCCTATACTTAGGTACCTACAACGTGTTAATGAAATAACTGAAAACCTCTTAAGGGCTCATTATACTCATCAGTATGAAAAACTTTTTCTATGTGACCAATCTTGACATCGTGAAAAATCTGCTGTTCCCTACATTTGTGTTCACATAAATCGACAAAATGTAGGGAACAGCGATTTCTTGGTTGATGCCATAGTAAAAGTTGTTTATACTGATGAGTACAATGACTCCTTAAGAGGTTTTCAGTTATTTCAATAACACGTTGTATTTTTTGTTTTTAGGAGATAATTGAGGTTTAAAATAGGTTTCGACCCGGAAATTCTAACCAGAAAATAGGTAGGTATTCTAGGTATATTAAAGTGTTCATTTACGGCCAAAATTAATATCCAATCTATCCACGATTTGCCCTACTAGAGATAGAAATTTGACATATTTTGTATAGAGCTTATGTCAAATTTCTATCTCTAGTAGGGCAAATCGTGGATAGATTAGATATTAATTTTGGCCGTTATTAAGCACGACCGGAGTTTTATAATTATCAAGATTTTTTTTTGTGTCAATGGGAACAACACAGCCTTTATGTTATCTCAATAAAGAAGGCTATGGAACATACCTCTTCCGAATATTATGGTCTATTTCAAACAGTTTATAGCAAAAAGTAACTGACATCCAGGACTTCCACAGATTAAATACTAATTAATATGTGAGGACTTCTATGCGATCATGACGCATGTCATGCGTTACGTGCTGTCATGCATGCACGATCGTCTAATTATACTGATTTATATGAATGACATGCAAACCTCCGTGATTGATAAATCATTATCATGCACGTACCTAAATGATTGACATGCACGCATGATCTAGCTAAACCTTATAGATTCCCAACCAGAACGCTATATCAACTAACTAACGTTCTTACAATAAGGCAGCTTTTTATGGTTCTTTAGTTCTTACAGGAACCCTTATAGTTTCGTCATGTCCGTCCGTCTGTCCTAATCTTTTACAGCTTAATAACTTCTACAGTTATAAGCATAGGTAAATGAAATTTTGTAAAAAAAATAGTCTAGATATAGATCTCAATTTTAAAAGAATAAAAAAATCGTGATTACATATTTTAGGAGTGGCGCCCATACATGTGAAATGGGGATGAAAAAATTTTTTTCGCCTCACCCGCTTATGTGGGGTATCGGTATCAATGAATAGGTCTACTAAAATGAAAGTAATGTTTCAAACATCACTTTTTTATCAGGTGTACCATCTGCGAAATATAGCCCGCCTAAGTGGCTTGCAATGTGTCCCCCCCCTGCCATTTCTAAACTATGCAACGTTGAAACTTTTAATCTTCCACATTGATAGACCCTTGTAAAAACTCTCTTTTAAAATTATTTCGAGTATAATATGATTATAAATTTTCGAGTTATAGAGAGAAAACTGAAAAATACTTAAAACGTCCTAGTTCAAAGGTCATTGACCTTAGAGAAAAATGATCATAGCAAATAAAGCTACTTTCTATTTAAAAAAATCACAAAGATAACTTTGCATGAAACACTTCTTCACTTCACTTTTTAAATTTGGCGCCATCTAGCGGCTACTAACTACACTCTCTGAGTCGCCAATGCTGCCGTCTATTGCAAAAATTAAAATAGCCATGATTAATATTCGATTTGATTTGTTTGCAACACCTACTATAATACTGAGCATGGCCCGTCATGTTTTTGGCCGGTTTTTATTTATCATGTGATTACCAAACAACATGTCCTAACCCCTTATGATTCAAATAAATTACGTAACAATCGTACAATTAGAATGTTATTGATCCGGTAAGATGTCGTAGGTACCGCATCAGCAGCTTGTCAAAGAGGTTTTCTTTCTGTGTGTATCTCTATAACAAACTTAATATAATTCTAAATTTTTACCCACTCTCGCTTCACGATTATCAAAGGTTAGGAATTGGCTTTTCACACAAAATTATGAGGAAACCGAAATATTACTTCAGACAATTCAGTAGATTTTACATGTCGGATTTTAGCCGTCAATAACTAAGTGAAATTGAAAAAAAAATTGTGATGATGTCATGTGGGGTATCAAAATGAAGGGCTTTAAGTGACGATTCCAAAAGTTAACTCGCTATAAGGATATAGGTAAATAAAATATTTAAATATTAAATTGAAAAACTCAACTGCGTAAAACAACTAAAAACTTCCAAACAAGATTAATTTCTACAATCGGTGGCATACAATCACAGTCTGAACTGAAATAACTGCCACCGCACCGACTGCACAAATTGATAACGTTTGAAAAGTGCCGAAATAATTTGTTCGAGATTTCTTCAGATGCCTACTCCAGTTATTATCACTCTGGGGCAGTGTGGGTGGGCGCACGCAAACAGGTCAGAAATGTATTCTATTCACTGTGTAAAATTAATGATGACATTGCATGAAGGTCCATCATGCAGCATGCATGCATCATTCACGTATGATATGCCGCGAGATCGTGTAGGGTCCCCACTTACGGCCAATATTAATATCCTGTCTATCCACGATTTGCCCTACTAGAGATAGAAATTTGATATAAGCTCCATACATTTTATGTGACTGTGACTGCCTCGTTGGTCTAGTGGTCGCAAGCGCGACTGCTGAGCGTGGGGTCCTGGGTTGAATTCCCGGGTCGGGCAAAGTGTTATTGGGTTTTTTCAGTTAGAGATTCTTAGTAGCAGCCTGGAGTCTGGATTTGTGCCCGGTTAATGGCAATAGGCTCGCACCTATTACAGGGGACTTACAACATAACTGGCGAAATGTGGGTGTACTATACACCTCTGCCTACCCCTTCGGGAAATACAGGCGTGATGTTATGTTATGTTATGTTAGTAGGGCAAATCGTGGATTGATAGGATATTAATTTTGGCCGTTAGAGCATCTGGTCCCCATTAGGGTTTAACCAACGTGGTGGAGGGGAAATGAGATTATTGTTAATGTTAAAGAACGAAACCGAAACGATCATGCCGCATGTCATGCGTTATGTGCTGTCATGCATGCATGATCATCTAATTGTACTGATTGATGCGAATGACGTGCAAACTACGTGATTGATTGATAATTAATCATCATGCAAGCAAATGATTGACATGCCGCATGTATGAAAAAAAAATAAAAAAATTTATTTTCTTAAAATGTGACTTATAATAATTACTATTATCAATAAATAACTATGAACTACAGAGTAAATAATATAACTGGAGCAGGCTGCGGGCATTTTCGCTATTGATTCTAGAATAAAATTCTCAAAGGTTAATAAAAACCAATTGAATGATATTTACCACCGGGGAGGCAGTGTGGTTATGTGGGACTCGGACCCAACTCCACCGTGAGCCTACTTTCGCCTTGGGTGGATGAGCTACGAGAACTGCAATGCATGGCATTCGCGACCCATCCAGCGTGGCCCTCTTCAGGGCCTTCCACTTTCTTGCTAAACTATCCTTTGGCAATTGCCGGACACATTTGGAACTTTGGGACATCACTGCAACTCGAGGGCCGTGTAACGCGGACGACATAGGTACTCCCCAATCTATCGCCCGCTGGCCGTTCTTAGGCCGACATCAGGTCACCGTAAAGCCACCTGCGCCGACCCGTCCTCCTGCGGTGGAACGGATCGTTTGACCGAGTGAGGGAGCTTTCCTCCCTGACCCGCTCCGCTGCTTCCTTCTGCGAGATAACATCCTCGCAGAAGGACGCAACTGCCTCCCACGCCCTCCTACTGGCAGCCATGGGTCTGACCACGGCCGGCAGTTAGAGGTCTCCCCCAATTGCTGCAGAGAGGGCACGACGATGCATAACCCAGGCAGGACTCTGCGCCAGAGTATGCAGGGCCGTCTCCTCACTACAGTTGCCCTGGTGACACACGGGAGTTGACTCCCGTCTCGTTACTTTGTGCAGGTATTTGCCAAAGCATGCGTCGACAACACCTGTACCAGACGGAAGGTCGGAAGGAGGAGGTAGCGAGCGGAGCTGCTGATCTCCCGTGCGTAGCGCTGGTCGAGTGTGCGAGTGAAGCGAAGGAGCGACAAAGCGAGTTATCTTCCATTCCATCAGTCCAGTTCAGTCTATTCCTTTCCATTCCATTTCATAATGTTGCCCCTACCCTGCATCCAACCGTGTCCCGAAGACACCTTCGGGAAGTCTTGTTTTTTGCGAATAACCTCGTCTAATCACACGATTAGACGAGGTTATTCGCAAAAAACAAAACTTTTCTTGTAAAAAAAACTGTGATAAAGGGACCATATTTGCGTTAAAATTGAAATATTCAATCGACCGCGTAGGTAATAGAAATAATGTAGCACACGTAGAAATTGGTAAAGATAATTAATCTATTGTTGTTATGAGAGACGCATTTAATTTAAATGTTGGTTGAATTTCGAAATAAATAAATTAATTTAATCAATTTAATCACATTTATTCATTAGGGATACAGTGTTCAGTATTTGAATTTACCGCGAATTGTAATTCTGATGTTGCTTGAGCATTTATTTATTCATTATATCAGGATTTCTATGTCGCACACATAACATTTTTATTTTTTATGTAATTATAATCTTTTAGAAATAATATTAGGTAATTTACTTCAAAATCTGTGAAAATATATCAGTCGTTTCAATACTTATTAAATTCACATATTAGTATAGTGTTGCAACATAGGTTTATTTTCCCAGAAATATGGTAGTATTTTCGTTTAGGAATTTTCCCGAACATTTTTTTGGAATAACAAATTTTTCCTAAAAGTCAAACTGATCCCTGAATGGGTCTAAAATTATTGTGCAAATAATCTTCACATCATACAGTCATCCACAGTAAACATTCGCTGTTATAGTCTGTAGGCCAGAAAGCTTTTTGCTATTCAATTGTGTGCTGAAAATTAATCAGTTATGAAATATTAATCCCATCAAAAAGATAAATGTGAAAAAGGGGCCAAGTTCGATATAAATGTCCGAACTATTCGTCCGTAGACAAATCTCTTGTCTATAGTGGTCATGCTACGCCTGCAGGTATAGCATAATCACTGTTGACAAGAGATTTGTCTACGAAAGAACAGACAAAACGATATTGTATAGACTTTAACTTGACAGTTGTCTTATCATGCTACGCCTACTGGTGCGTCGGCTTTTTAATTTAACAAACTTTTTGATTGGTATTTTTCAAATAAACGCCCCATAACGTCTGCCACGGATAAGCTGCTATAGTTTATTCAATAACCAGCAATCTAGAACTAACTTTGCACATTTTGCCGCTCTGCCAAGGCTCTGTAGGCAATTCAACAACTTTTCAAAACGTTATGGTTTGGTTGGATATCACTTGGATATCGCCTACCCAATTTTGACATACAAAAGTGACTTGAAATCCATACTCTCGAAAGCAACATAGTTAGTTATCTGAAACTCCTTTTTGCATATCTCTCATAAAATTCATTAATTTTTGTAAGTAATTTTTAGGGTTCCGTACCCGAAGGGTAACAAACGGGACCCTATTACTCTCGCTACGCTGTCCGTCCGTCCGTCCGTCTGTCTGTCACAGGGCTGTATCTTTTGAACGGTAATAGGTAACCGGTTGAAATTTTCTCAGAATATGTGCTGCTATGAGGTGTATCACGACAAATACTAAAAACAAAAAAAGTCTAAAACCAAAGGGGGTCCCCATACAAGAAACCTCAAAAAAGTTCTTGTTCCTGCTCTATCTTCAAAACGGTAATATATACCAGCGTCAAACTTGGTCAGATTATACTGCTCATCATGCAGTTTACCAACAAATACTAAAAATAAGACAAACATATGTGGTGGCACCTGCGTAAGAAAAACATGCAAAAATTCATATTTCGCGCACTGTGCGTTGATGTCTTTTGATAAACTCTCGTAAATTAAATCAGTTTTTATGGGGTATCAGGTCGTTGAGAAGTACGGAACCCTTAATGCGCGAGTCCGACTCGCACTTGGCCGGTTTTATTATAATTATTATTATATTTAATTTTTATGTTTTTATATTGTAAATTTGCTTTACCATAATTTATTTGATTTGGTTTTTAATTTTTAACCTCATTTTGTTTACCTAGTTAAAAGTGCATGAAGTAATCTTATCTAACTGAAGGAGCACAACTCAAACGAACACACTTGTACTTACTTCTAATATTCCATGTGTTTAATGTATCCTTTGTTAGAGATCCATAAGTAAATAAATAAACTTGGCTGGACACACTACCGTGTGTCCATTAGTAACTTAATAAAATGTCTTGACAGAGTATATGAGATTGATTGAAATTATGAAATTGATGACTTATTTATT
The DNA here is from genome assembly GCA_949699075.1 of Asteroscopus sphinx. Lineage (NCBI taxonomy): Eukaryota > Metazoa > Arthropoda > Insecta > Lepidoptera > Noctuidae > Asteroscopus > Asteroscopus sphinx. Next base: position 14,709,364 of record OX453001.1, read on the forward strand.
CAATGAATAAATAATTATTTAACCATGTCATGAATTCTTTGTTATTATTTTATGTGAATTCAAGGTAACCTTGAAAAATATTATGGCAACATTTGAAGCTAGCCAACGGACAAAGCCGACAAATCCCGAACGTGTGATTAGGTCACGTGGTACTTTTGGAGTCTTCGTCGTGGCGTAGCTTGTTCAGCTGCTCGTCGAAGCGGCTGTCGGACGGTCGCCTTTCAGCGAGTTTACGTACGATGTAGCGGCCATTTTTGTTCTTAGTTCATAATAGCGTGCGCATATTTTAATGTATCTCGAAGGACATTTAGGCAATTTTCACGATGACTATAATAGTTTTCCTAATAGATACTTCAGCCTCTATGAACCAAAGAGCTTATTTGGGCGGACGCCCAACGTTGCTCGATGTAGCCAAGGGCGCTGTGGAAACGTTCGTAAAGGTACGTGCAGTGTCATCGACTCGTCAACCGCTTCGTTTTTTGTGATCGATTTGTTTATCGCGTGTTAGTGTGTTGGACTGATCAATTTTATTTCTTAGGTTCGTCAACGTTCCCCCGAAAGCAGAGGCGACAGATATATGCTTCTAACTTTCGAAGAACCACCCGCGAACATCAAGGTTAGTATATCAGAGCTAACACGTTAGCGAAGACTTTGTTGTGCATTGTGCATAGGTGAGAGTGTTTAGGCCGGTTGAGCATTGTCAATATGTCAAGCACTTTAATCTGCAATCCATAACATTTGCAAAGTGTGAAATTTACTGAAATAGCACGACGTAAACAGGACGAACCACCGCCGTCGCTGCCTCCGCGATAGCGCTCGCTACTGCGCGCTCGTCGCACACTCTCATTGGCCGAGCCCACATACTACGAAATGGCGATTCGGGGGGGAAATTCAAAATATTCACACGAGACAACCCATTCATTTCTTATAAGTCTGATTAGTCTGATATTGTTTTGAATTGTATTGAATGTTACCATGCAATGGCTCAGTGTCGCCTTCGGGGGCCAATATTTTATGACCATTTAAGGCCTCGAAGTATAGCTTGTGGTTAAACATTTATTGTGCCACTGTTATCTATTTTGACATATTTCCTGAAGTGCTTTTGTACCACACTGATTATGTGAGGTGGTTCTAACTCAAATTGTTAATTTACAGGCTGGTTGGAAAGAGAATCTAGCTACATTTATAAATGAATTAAAGAATTTACAATGTCTGGGCTTGACAACAATGGGTGCAGCCTTGAAGCATGCCTTTGATGTTCTAAACATAAACCGCATGCAGACTGGTATTGACACATATGGCCAAGGAAGATGTCCATTCTATCTTGAACCTTCCGTTATTGTTGTTATTACGGATGGAGGGAAACTTTCAAGCAATGCTGGCATTCAGGAAGAGGTGAGCAATTAAACTTTTCATTTATTTTATAGCAGTTTTTTATATTTTGTTATATTAAGATGCAACAGTGAAAACTCTGTTTTTTCTTACTTCTTATTTAGTAAACAATCTTGACATGTCTTTTTAATGCAATTCGTCAATAATCATTATTATAATACATCATGTTAACAATTTCACACACTAAATAATTTTTTTTAACCTAATTACATGTGTTATTATATTCAATAAGTAGTTATTTGAATAAAGAGACGTGCCAAGATTGTTTACTAAATAAGACAAGAGAGAAAACCAGATGCTTTTGTTATCAGTTTTTAAAATTTAGGCTCAAATTCGATAACAATTGTATACAGGGAAAGTATAAAAAAAAAATGCTGGTGGAATACAAAACGTTTAGGTAGAAGGAAGGTCATCAACGGAGTTGTGAGCTCAGTTTTAAGCATGTTTTTTTTTTCATTTTCTAAAGCACTAATTGATAGGAACAAATGCTGCATATAATACATAAGAGTATGAGTTTATACAAATAAGTTTCTTTATTTTCCATACATTGTGTCTAGCTTATACAAGATACATTTTTAAGGAGTGCGGATAATTTGCATAGTGGTTCAGTATCTGTTACTTATCACAACCACATTATTAAAATTCGTTTAAAAAAAAAATCTTGCCTTTCTGTGGTGTGTTTGTGCGCTACAAAATTTTCTGACTCTCCTATACAAAGTAGATTTTTGTTTTGTTTTAAAGTTAATTTTAACAGTGTGGTTGCGATTAGGAACAGATAACCACTCAGATTATCCGCACTCACACTCTGCTTCAAGCTAAATAGATTGAATACTATTCTGAAATTATTACTTTTAAGATGAATTCTAATTCAAATCTCATTAGAATAACTCTATACCTTTTTAATAAAAAAAAACGGTATGTTTTTCATTTGTCCCTTTAACTCTTATGTGAAATTAATCCAGGACTTTGACTTTTAACATGGTTTCAATGTACTAATAAATGTAATTTTATGTACTTGAATATTATTTTATACTAGCTGATACCCGCGGCTTCGCTCCCGTGGTAAATATGTCGATAAGAAGTATCCTATAATGTTAATCCAGGACAATCTGTGCCAAATTTCTGATGAACCATTTCAGTGTGATTGAATAATTAAAAAAAATTAAAAAAAAAAAATTTTAGCTACATCATTGTCATATTATACATGATTTGGTGATCACCTTTTAAGCAAAGAGTAGTAACTCCACTCTTCCACTATTATTTGATAAAATTATGCAAATGAATGTTAGTACAAAAACACAAAACAAGTTTTGCCTTTGAAGAAGGCTTTATGTAATAGAAAAAGTATACTACTTATGAGTTTTTTTTTAAGGACAAACAAATAAACAAACATTCATACTTTCGCGTTTATAATATTAGTAGGAAGTAGGATTATTATTAGTAAGATTATAAGGAAGTTATGTATAATCTGTGTTTTAATATAATAATAAAGGTATGCTAAGAAAAATTTCAGACTTTATACATATTTCATTCATTTTAAAATAAAGTAGATAGATGTGTGTTAAAACAAATTGTGCTTTTCTTTATCTTATCTAAGCAGGGCGGGCTTACATTGCGTTGAATTTGAGTTTTTGAACATCAATGTACCTATTATTAAAAAACAAGTTTAACCAGATTACGTCGCGTAATTATTAAAAAATAATTAATATAAAATACAGTTAGTTTAGTAATAGTATTATTTAGATTTTAATTAATAAAAAAATTGCGGTAGTTCAAAAGAGTTTCGGCGCCGTAAGTCATGACAGGCAGGACGCACTGGTTGAAGACCTTTGTCTTCAAACTTTGCGGTATAGGCGACGAGAAGACTCGGCGAAGTTTGCCAAATGCTGCCCAGCCCAAACGGATCCTTCTGTCGGCTTCTTTCTCGAAGTTGTGCCTATCAAGCTGAATTAACTGCCCTAGGTAGACGTATTCCGTTACAACATCTAGTGCCGACCCTTCGACGAATATTGGCCTCGGCATGACATGCCTATTAAACATGACTTTAGTCTTGTCCAGATTCATGCCGAGACCGACACGCCAAGAGGCTCCGTTGGTAGCAGCGTTGTATAGGCATCTCAGCATCTCTATATACCGTTCATCAATGTGACATCGCTGCAGAGCATCCAGAACTGCCCAAGTTTCGATGGAGTCGAAGGCCTTCTCGTAGTCCACAAATGCCATACACAGCGGCTGATTGTACTCTTCAGTCTTCTGTACGATCTGCCGAACAGTATGGATGTGGTCTACGGTGCTGTAGCCTTTTCGAAACCCAGCTTGCTCTGGTGGCTGGAATTCGTCGAGTCTACCGGCGAGACGATTCATGATGACCCTCGAGAACAGCTTGTATACATGACTCAGGAGTGAGATGGGTATAGTTCTTCAGTAGGGTTTTATCCCCTTTTTTGAAGAACAGTACCACCGCATTCCCGCTCCATGCCTCCGGTGTAGAGCCTTGTTGGATGACGGAACTAAACAGACTCTGTAGCTCCTTCAGGACCGGAGCCCCGCCTAATCGGTAATCCGGTTATACTTGTTTTATTATAATGTGTAGTGATCGCGAAAACCTAAGAAATTATTCAGTCAATGTATGTTATATCTTTATGTATAGGTAAGTACTTTTATGTAGATGCTTAGTTAACATTTAAAAATGCTTACAGTATGTAAGTATTAAAAATAATTTGTTTCTTAGCCATTTTCTTCAAAATAAAAACTTATTTGTAAAGAGACAGAGTAGTATGATGTTGATTTTAAATATTCTTTACATTCTGAGTGCCGTAAACGACTATTATGATATTTTATCCATCCTTGATTTTAATATAAAGTTATCCATAAATATTGCAGTGACATTATAAAATAATTCTGTTAATGGCTAATTGTATTAACTCAGTTGCAGTAGGTCTAAACAAAGCATTATTTTTAGAGTAACCTACTTATTTACGTCATAAGTATCTCAAATGAATGATGCTCATAAATATTGGCTAAGGTATGGTACACACAGTGCCCTTTGCATCAGTGACTTGTAGTATGTCGGTTTTTTTCGAAGATTATATGTTATGTTATCTTAGAATTGGGCATAGAGCATTAAACCCTACAGAGAGAGACAGTCACATCTGATTTGTTTGAAATAAATTTCGCCAATTTTCGATTAAACTAAACGTGCTCCTATTGGCTTGTCTTCTTTTTTTTTTGTAAAAAATAACAGATTTTCCATAATAAAATACGTCACATCTCGTACGACTGGGTCGGTTGAAGGGTTAATAACTTCAATGCATTTTTATAGTTATTTTATCATACTAAAATAATCAATTACAAATTAAAAATATTGATTGACAGCAGATTAATGAACTTGAACCTGAAGGTGCTCCCACACCGGTGTTCACAAACGCTTGTCAATATTAGGTTTATATAAAACTAGCTGTGCCCATGCGTTGCAATGTCCTCATTTTTTTGGGCCAGTTACCTTCGCGGGCGTGTGTAGAACTACTCGCCAAACTTTCATCACAATTGGATGAATGGTTTATAGGAACTCACAGAGGACAAACATACAAACATTCATTTTTATATACAAAGGGGAGATGACAATACGACATTAAATAAAACCACGTACAAAGTATCAATACACAAAAAAATAACCAAATCCATAGCTTAGCCACAGAAATTTATTTTAATTTCATTAATTTTGAGTGTAGGACTATTTTTCTGGCATATCGGATCGTTAGGTCAAAGACCTGTGCGAATCCATATGATTTTAAACTCTCTTTCTCAATTATTACAGATGATTACAAATGGTGTTACTTATAATTTCGATATTTCAATATTTATTTAGTTCAAAAATTTTATTTTTTTATTTTCGATAAACAACTTATTTATGTGTTTAAAATGCTTCTATAGACTAGTAATAACCGTGTTTTCGTTTATTGTCGTATTGTCATCTCCACGTTGTATATGTAGAAGATAGATAGATAGAAGTTAAATATGTATATATAGATAAATAACTTCTGTGAAATTTAAAATTAAATGTTACCACTGTAACCAGGGGGTCTACTCCCGTTCGACAATATTCGATAAATCGTACGATTCATCGCACAATTTGCTACTCCGGTCAACCATCGTTCCCTTATCGCATGCGATGATCGTGTTTTGACGTTTGTTTTTCTCATCTCCGGTAAATTGTATACGACTATGAACCGTAGTCTATCTTAATTGTGCCTTTTTTATGTGCCTATCTTTATTATGTAAGTATCAGTCGGATCGAAAGTTCGTACTCCGTTTGTCGTTCGTAAAACGCGAGTAGACCTACAGTTCTTAGCGCATTTGTAATCATTGTGTAGCTCTTGTCAAGACAATAGAGAACAAATGTAATAATTTTGGTGGAAAAACTGGAACAATGTCATAGAATATATACTAACACTATGTGCCACTTCATTGGTCGCCTCTTCTCGATCCTGGAGGGGTGGCCCTCGGGATCAGCCGCCCTAGGCGATTGTACACCTTGTCCCTATGGAGAATACGTCACTGCTTGTGCCTAAAGTACCATGTGTGTTCCAAGCCTAAGATATAACCCTGCCTGGCTGCTAGTTACATGTTTTACTCCAACTCATTCCATCTTAGCGGTTTGGAGGTCGCGCGTGCCTTATTCAAATTTCTCCTACTAATGTTTCATTTAAATACTCTTTCAATAGAATTAGAACGTATTTTTTTTGGGAATGTGCACTAACTTGTGACTTTTTTCAGTTGTATAAACTTATCAGTTATACGACTCTGATTTGTAATCGGACTGTTTGAAGCCTTGCTTAATCTACTGTACCTATCCTAAGTGATAAAAACTTATGTCAACAATGCACCTTACAGTTCAATCTGCCAATGAACTGCCCAATACCTGGCTCTGAGTTGACCCGCGAGCCATTCCGATGGGACCAGAGATTATTTTCGTTGGTGCTGAGATTAGCTGGGACACCGGCCGTCGAGAGGGACACAGGCCTTGTCCCTTCAGACTCGTCGCCAATCGACGCAATGTGTGAAGTAACTGGCGGTAAGTAAACATTATGTAACCAAATAACCTTTGTAGTTAGACAATAACATACCAAGTCGCTTCTTCATTACATTTATCTAAAAACTACCCATTCAAGATAATTTTGTAAACAAACAACTTTATTAAACCGTTATCTTCGTAATGTCAATATAAGTTTAAAAAAAACTTTAAATAAACAAGTAGATGCTTTAACAGATAATAATAAGCTTAAAATATATGTGGTCTTAAACAAATGTAAAATTTCATATAAACAGGGGATAGTAAGCCCTTTAGAAAACCTGTCTGACTAGTTTTTGTGTTGTTCATTTAGTAGAGTCAAGGTAGAAATAACAGCTATATAAATAATATGCTGCAGAGCTATCATGGGGTTAATTTAACGGTTCGAGAATTTATAATAATAATTAATATAGTTTATTATTATTGTGAAAGATAAATTAAGTCGATAAATGCAATTACTCTTATATTGCCGTAAATAGATATAGGAACTTTACGCGTCGTCTTAATCTAACTGCATAACAGCGTTGTTGCCTGGTTATTTTTCGCTTATGGCGTGATTTTTAACAAAACCGGCTAAGTGCGAATCGGACTCGCGCACTAAGGGCACCACATAATAATATGTCTGTGTTTACCTTTTTAGGGTTCCGTATTTCGTTAGTAGTACAAAGAACCCTTATAGTTTCATCATGTCCGTCCGTCTGTCCTAATCCTTTACAGCTTAATAACTTCTACAGTTATAAACGTAAGTACATGTAATTTTGTTTAAAAATAGTTTAGATATAGATAAAATTTTAAAGGAATAAAAAATCGTTATTATGTATTTTAGGGATGGCGCCCATAAATAAATAAATATCTTTGGGACATTTTTACACAGCACTATCTAGTCCCAAACTAAGCAGAGCTTGTGCTATGGGTACTAGACAATGGATATAATACTTATACATATACATTTTTTTTTTCAAAAAAATAATTCTATAAATTTCTCAAAAATGGGTATGATTTTTTTTCCATGCATCCCCTTGTCTGCGGTATCATTGAATAAGTCAACTCATGGTATAATAAGATGTTATACCAGGTACTCTCTTCCCGTGACAGCTAGGTCACGTGATTGCCTCCGTACTACGTCATCGGCTGTGGAGCCAATAGCGGGCTGTTATCGTGACACTTGTCAGTTTGATGTGCTGCCACTTTGTGTAAATAAATTACCCGAGCAAAATGCATTTTTTCATTTACTTGCTTCTATAAATAATCACTTTTGAAATAGTAATTTTATACAGTTTCCTTTAATAACTACTTAGATGAATAACACGAGATAACAAATAGTTAGGCTAGTTAGGAATTTATTTTATATTCATTATGAACAAAAATCTCCTTTACTATATTGAAGATATCTATAAATGGCAACACTGATCGTGACGTAGCTTGGAGGCATCGCGCTGTCATTGCGGGAAGAGAATACCTGGTGAAACATCTTATTATACCATGGGTCAACTGAAATGAAGGTAATGTTTGATACATCACTTTTTATCAGATGTACCATCTGCGAAATATAGCCCGCCAACATGGCTTGCAATGTGTCCCCCCTGCAATTTATAAACGCTGCATAGCGTAGAAAAGTATAATCTTCCACATTGATAGACCTTAATAAGTAAAAACTCTTTTTTAGGGTTCCGTACCCGAAGGGTTCCAAACGGGACCCTATTACTCTCGCTACGCTGTCCGTCCGTCCGTCCGTCTGTCTGTCTGTCTGTCACAGGGCTGTATCTTTTGAACGGTAATAGGTAACCGGTTGAAATTTTCTCAGAATATGTGTTGCTATGAGGTGTATCACGACAAATACTAAAAACAAAAAAACCAAAGGGGGTCCCCATACAAGAAACCTCAAAAAACATGCATTTTTTTCAACGTTTTTGTTCCTGCTCTATCTTCAAAACGGTAATATATACCAGCGTCAAACTTGGTCAGATTATACTGCTCATCATGTAGTTTAGCAACAAATACTAAAAATAAGACAAACAGAAATATGTGGTGGTACCAGCGTAAGAAAGACATGCAAAAATGCATATTTCATACACTTTGCGTTGATGTCTTTTGGTAAACTCTCGTAAATTAAATTAGTTTTTATGGGGTATCAGGTCGTTGAGAGGTATGGAACCCTTACTGCGCGAGTCCGACTCGCACTTGGCCGGTTTTTTAAATTATTTCGAGCATAACATTGACTTGAGATTTTTTTTCATAGCAAACAATGCTCCTTTAGATACCTTCTATTTGAATAAATCAAAAAAATTACTTATGTATCGTGTGTTTGTGCGTACCCACTTGATCGCTAACCCGCCTGCCAATATATCCCCCCCTTTTGGGGGAGGTCCGTGTAGTACAGTGGACGTCTTCGGCTGAAATGATGATGACGTTTGTGTTATGTTGACATGACACACCTCTTAAATTTGGCCCGCTAGATGGCGCTGTATAAGAACACGCTCTGAGTCACCAATGCTGCCGTCTATTGCAAAAACGGAAAAACTAAAATAGCCATGATTAATATTCTATTTGATTCCCCCCAATTTGATTGGCGCTTTTAGGGACTTCATCATCAAAGTGCTTTATTTTCAGTCAGTGACATTAATTTTATCATGTAGAATCAATAAATGCATAACAATCTTAATTTTTCCTGCCAGTTCTTATACTGTATAAGTTGACCTGCACTATAATGTATACTTGGTAAATTCTTAAATAGGTCATTAAAACAACCACTTAAATAAGTAATTGAAACAACCAATTAAGGTAACAAAAACCGTTTAAATGTAAAAGCCAATATACATCTCCAAGTCTTACCAGTATTACGAAAGATGTTTAATGACATCTGAAAAGTATTAACATAACATAACATCACGCCTGTATTTCCCCGAAGGAGTAGGTAGAGGTGTAATAGTACACCCAAATTTCGCCAGTTATGTTATAGTCCCATGTAATAGGGGCGAGCCTATTGCCATTGACCGGGCACAAATCTAGACTCCGGGCTGCTACTGAGAATTTCATAATGAAAAAACCCAATAACACATTGTCCGACCCGGGAATCGAACCCAGAACCCCACGCTCAGCAGTCGCGCTTGCAACCACTAGACCAACGAGGCAGTCAACGAAAAGTATTAATTAAGTATTATTAATTAAAGTATTAATGTTCTATAGATTTTCTCAAATCGGAAAATCGCCCCCTTCCATGTGGACCGAATACCTGAAGAACGTGGTTGACGACCGAGTGTTGTGGTGCAACTTGGGAGAGTCCTATGTCCAGCAGTGGACTGCGATAGGCTGAGTTGATGATGATGATGATTATAGATTTTCTCAATACTTACTTAAAACTGTATAATACAGCTTTAATACTTTGCGGATGCCATTAAACATCTTTTGTAAGACTTGGATATGTATATTGGCTTTTTTATTTTACCTTTAAACGGTTTTGTGTTACTTGGGAGGGGGTTACCAACCTTAATTGGTTGTTTCAATTACTTATTTAAGTGGTTGTTTTAATTACTTATTTAAGTTACCTAATTAAGAATTATCAATTCTCAGATTTTTTTCCTTTATTTGTGTTGCAAGACCAAATTTTGAGAACGCTGAACGCTGCTCCCTACATGCTTTTAGTTTTTACGGGCCTTTAGTGTTTCGTTCTGTTTATTTACGCAAAAAAACAGAATTTTAAGTAAAATTTTATTGTAAGGTATCTAAACAGCTACAGCTTCACGTATATCAAATCGAAATACAAAACGTGATTTTTGCTGTCCCGCGTGGGACATTCAATTTTATCCTTAAAAAGCGGGACATCTGGCAACGCTGCTACATAATATGAACCGAGTTTTTATAGGCTTCGCGGGGTCTTTCCAGGCAGACCCAAATGGATGGGGGAAGGGGGGAAACGCCCTTAAAAACTGAACTGACGTAATCTTTTTGCAATTACATTGGTTAATATTTCCCCGCTCTACTCTTTTCCGCGTCTGTGAAAACGCACCCTAACGGCCAAAATTAATATCCAATCTATCCACGATTTGCCCTACTAGAGATCGAAATTTGACATAAGCTCCATACAAATTATGTCAAATTTCTATCTCTAGTAGGGTAAATCGTGGATAGATTGGATATTAATTTTGGCCGTAAAACCACCAAACAACGACATTGTTGTTGGGGATCGAGCATTAAATCCTATAGAGAGTCTCTATTAGAGACATAATCGCATCTGTATAGCGATTCAGAACCATACGATAACTAGTTGTCGATCGATTCGGTTTGTTATATCTTTTTCTCTCGTTGCGTGAATCATAAGGCGAAACGAGATAACAAACCGAACCGGTCGACAACTGGTTATCGTGTGGTTCTGAATCGTATAGCTGATTTGTTTGAAACACAGACCAATAAGCCTAAAAGACGCCTATTAGACGGACACCCGCGGTCACACAACATATGCAGTACCACTGCATATCAGCCGCCCCGCCCCCATTCGGTTCGTCACTCCGTCAGCGAGCGCAACTGAGTAAAGAGCTCTAATAAACACGTTTTTTTTCTGTAAAAAAATTCCTATTGTGCAGTGAAATGGTGCGGAATATTTAGTACAACATTCAGTTTTAATAAAGACGGCAGTACATTTCACAGATATGTCCATATTTTCCATTTAAGAATAATTTTGTTAATTTAAAATAGTGTATAGCGAAGCACAAAACGTGGTCGCACGTTGAAGTCTTTTTTTCGCAATCTTTTTCTGTTTCACGGTACTTCACATACCGCTATCTCGCTCTATCATAATCATGTGTGCTAGAGTTGGGGTACTAACACAAAATATAATTTATCGATAAAATGCGAATGTTGTAAATGATTCCTATCTTTTTAATAATAAATACCTACATCAGATCACCGTGCAAACTACATAATAACGAATATTCTAAATTAATTATCTAACAAACAGTTATTTCCAGAATTACTGCAACATGAATTTGATTTTAAATAATTACGTAAATCATTTAGTTGATTTAATAAAAAACGGTATAGACAAATATTAATATGTCAATGTTCGACTTGCCTTTTTAACAATGAAATCAAATTTAAAATCCGTAACGAGGGTTTACACCAAATTCATTTATTTTAAGGGCCAATAAATTAAACCCCTTAGCCGGCCCAGCGGTGCCGTATTCAAACGTGCCTAAACGCATACTGCATAAGGCCTGCCTTTACATGCTATATTAATAATACATAATGAAAATGAATTACGATTTTGTTTTATTGTTATCATTAAATACAACTTTAAATCAAATTAGTTCGCCGAGGTAACAATATCTATACAGGGTTAATTTTCAATAGCCGGCCAAATTTTCAGAGACGGTTCAGAATCGACAATATTTTCGTTCTACATTTCAGTCATTCATTCATTTTGCAGGGATTTGCATACCAGTGCGGTTTAGGTTAAGTGCATAGGATAGGAATACTAACATAGTTATTAAGTAATATTGTTACTAACACAGTGAGTCATTGTTACTTAATCAATAAATAAATAATAATAATTTTCATTTTTTACGGTTCCGTAGTCCCACAAGGAATCCTTATAGTTTCGTCATGTCCGTCCGTCTGTCCTAATCTTTTACAGCTTAATAACTTCTACAGTTATAAACATAAGTAAATGAAATTTTGTTAAAAAATGGTTTAGATATAGATCTCAATTTTAAAAGAATAAAAAAATCTTGATTACGTATTTTAGGGGTGGCGCCCATACATGTGAAATTGGGATGAAAATTTTTTTTTCGCTGCACCCCCTCGTGTGGGATATCATTGAATAGGTCTACTAAAATGAAGGTGATGTTTCTTACATCACTTTTTTATCAGGTCTACGATCTGCGAAATATAGCCCACCAAAGTGGCCTCAATGTGTCCCCATTTCTAAACTATGCAACGTAGAAACTTGTAATCTTCCACGTTGATAGACCTTTATAAAAACTCTCTTTTAAAATTATTTTAAGTATAATGTAATTATAAATTTTCGAGTTATAAAGAGAAAACTGAAAAATACTTAAAACGTCCTAGTTCAAAGGTCATTGACCTTAGAGAAAAATTATCATAGCAAATAATGCTCCTTTAGCTACTTTATATTTGAAAAAAATCACAAAAAGTATCATTGTGGTATGTTGACATGACACACTTCTTAAATTTGGCACTATACAGCGCCATCTAGCGACTACTAACAACACTCTCTGAGTCGCCAACGCTGCCGTCTATTGCAAAAACTAAAATAGCCATGATTAATATTCGTTTTGATTTGTTTGTAATTACACCTACTTAAGGAACCCTATTATACTGAGCATGGCCCGACATGCTATTGGCCGGTTTTTTACGAAATAATTAATAATGAAATGTCATGGATATCACGACTACCTAGGTATTATATTTTGTTATTAATTATTACTAGATAGACATTACCTGCGCACACTGGGTACTTACTCAAGCGAGCGAAGTCATCGTCCTTATGGCGTGTTTATAATTTAAGAAAAATTTCGGACATTTTCAAATGAATGTTTTATTATATATTTTTTTCATTTGACTATAATTTTTAAAAAGCTCACTTTCGACAAAAGCGGAAGGCAGAGGACCGAGTGTTGTGGCGCAATTTGGGAGAGGCCTATGTCCAGCAGTGGAATGCGATAGGCTGAGTTGATATATACACTATCGGCTTGACCTCATAATCTTAAATTTAAAATTTGGCTGGTCTTTAAAAACTAACCCTGTATAAGTCAATAATATTACGAGAAAAAATATGATTTTCTGAACTAATAATTTTAACTACAGCCAGTTGATCACGGGGTCAACGGCCGCGTTACGTGTGAATAAAAAAAGTAATTCTTACGTATTGGAAGACAATTCTAGTGTTACGGTATGTGAATTTCTTAAAAAATACTATGTAAATCTACAAGGTCACGCGTCCCGTGACTGTTAATCCCGTGATTAGCTGCCTTGAATGAAATGATGAGTTTAGAAAATCATATTTTCTTGTTTTATTATCATTAGATATCGATACCCATCACGTCTGTGAAGTTTCGCCAGGTAATTTGATTTAACCTTATAGAAATCTTGTCGATAAAAAACTTTCGATGTCCCGTCACTAGTTTGACTGAACTTGATTTATGACTTTTGAGTTGACCAATCATAACGCGCCGTCCGCACCTGTCCCCCGCCAACATTTTACGATTGCGTTCGTGAACAAAACTTTGTACATGAGGCGTCTTTTAGGCTTACTTGTCTGTGGTTTGAAATAATTTCCGCCAATTATAACCTAGACATGATGTGCTCCTATTGGCTCGGGCAATGCAACAGGCGGGCGTGGCATTGCGGAGCCTATTGCTTATTTATCTATGCGAATCAATAGAACTGTTTCGGAAGTAGAGATTCCGTAATTCATATAGATAGAGATAGGGTGGGGCCGAAATTCCAGTACGATACTCAACTATGATTTTATATTCAAGAACTGAAATTTCATACTTTCTTCTGACGTCAATGTATGAAATTACAGTTCTTCTAGATTTGTACATGTGGAGATCGCGTGGTCTGTGAACGTACTTATGAGACCAGATTAATAATCCCACAATAAGCGTGGGGCAATATTTATAAAAAATTAATTAACAAAAACAAAAAACCCGACTGCGTGTAAAAATAACAGAAAAGATATAAACAAGACTTATCAACACGCAGTCGGAGGCTACGTATGTTTTTGGTCATGAATTACATAATAGTTCATAGGTAGCCTCCGCCTGCGTGTTGATAAGTCTTGTTTATATCTTTTCTGTTATTTTTACACGCAGTCGGGTTTTTTGTTTTTGTTAATTAATTTTTTTATTTTAATTTTTTTAGTTTTGTCATGTTTTATTTATCATACTATTAATGTTTTTTTTGAAAAGTCAAATTAATTTTTAACGTTGAATATTTTGTTGTTTTTTAGCATTTTTCATTCCAAATTACGTATAAACATATAAGTTGTATATATTTTTGTAAAGCATTTATAAAACCCTTTATTTTGATACCCCACTCGATAGTTTATGACGGAAAAAAAATTTTTTTGAAGAGGTAATATGGCGCCAAAAAGCGGCCATTTTAATTTTTTAAATTTTGATGTACCCAGTGTCACTCTCAGAATTAAGACGAATCTAACGACACCTCTCAATCTCAAATCCATCAAGCCGTTTAGGCCACAGAGCGTGCCAAAGAAATATACATACATACATACATACATACATACACTCGAAAAACATAACCCTCCTTCTGGCGCAGTCGGGTAAAAACTAACTAATCAGCTCTGCTGGCATTAATTCCGTCCGAAGCCACAGCATTATGCTGATGAATGACCTATATTTTTGCGCATATGCAAGCGACGCACAAATTTAAGCTGACAGCATTTTTATTAAAAGTTATTGTTTTTGTTTCGACTAACTGTAAATTGTGTTGTTTTATGTACCGTTATTTATTTATTTTATGTACCGTTACATTCCAACCATAGTCAATACTCAATACCATAGATTCAATACTATTATACTAGACTTGCCCTTATGCCATAGACAATATTTTATTTTAGGTAGTGTTGTCAGTTGTCAACTTATTTTGTCTTTGAGTACCGGTACTAAGTTGTAGTGTGCGTCAAATTGAGTGCAGAAATAATAACATGTACTAATTTTCAGGTCGTTCGTACTGCATCACGTCTCATCGTATGTTGATGCAGTGTATTGACAGCTTGGTGCAAAAAGTGCAGAGTGGTGTGGTGATTAACTTTGAGAAGATCGGCCCTGACCCGCCGGCTATAGACGGAGCTACCAACAGAGAGGGTGAAACGGATGACTCCAACCACGAGGGGGATAAAGAAGTCGATGGTGACGGGGAGAGGAATGGAGTAAGTAATATTTAGTTTTTGTACATTAAGGAAGAAAAAAGAAGCTGAAGCTGTGAAGGTAGCTGGAGAGGACTGGATGCCGAATGCGGAGTGTTGTAGCGCATCTTGGGCAGAGGCCTATGTCCAGCAGTGGACTGCGATAGACTGATTTGATAATGATGATACATTAAGAGACGGAAGTACTACCACCGTACCTACTTCTCCGCCAAACAGTGAAGCTTGCATTGCTGTGTTTCGGTCTGAAGGGTACGGGTGCCGGTGAAATTACAATCACATGAGACTTTCCATCTTCATGTCTCAGTTTGGCGAACCGACTTGCGGTACCATTTAGGCAACAGCCTAGGTGGTATTGAAGTTGTTATGGGCAAACACAGACATAGTAAAAAATATAGACTAAGTACTGCGAACAACCATAGTGAAGCCAAGTGGCGGCTGTCCCTTAAGTGCACTCTTGCGCTGCACTACCAGTTCATAAATTCAAAATACCTTTAAAAAGAATTTCAAAATATCTAATATATACATCAATATCACGCACCTTCTATAAAGAACGAGTAGTTTCGTAACTTACGAGTTACGATAGTTATGAAGTAACGACAAATCAATTTAATCTCTAAACTAAAGATGTTAAAACTTATTTTTGCTCGAACAAATAATTCCCGTGCGCAACACGGAGCGCACGCAGAGCCCTCATACAACTTCTATGAAATACGAGCTACATCAACTGGCGCGTGAGACGGAAGATAATTAGTACATTTACTATGGAGTAACTAGCCTTTATTCGTGCGCCGCACGGCACCGGTGATTGCCGAGATTTACCGATCGTTGACGAAATGCATACGATGCGAGCCGGCCGATGGGCGGGGGGCGACGACTTATTATTGTCCATAGACTGCGTTTAGTGATATCGGACGATGCACGGAGCGTTCTTTAGGTGTTCGTTTTGTTTTTGAACGCTCCGAGTAACTAAACGACCAAAGTATGCTCCTTGCGTATATTACTGAACGTAGCCATAATATTAACTTTTACTCTGTGCTTTTACATAACCTCTAGTCACGAACTTTTTCCGTGCTTATTTATTTATTCACTGAAGCCAACAAAAACCGTGCTCCTTCATGTACAACCAGTGCTCACGCACACACATGCACCTTAAACCGTGCTCACCCCTCTCAGTTCACATGTCGCGGCATCTTCCAGTAAGCATCGCGAAAACAAATATCCTTCAGGTACATGGTGTGTACGTGAGCACTGGTACATGAAGGAGCACGGTTTTTGTAGGCTTCACTATGGTTGTTCGCAGCACTTTGTCTATATTTTTTACTATGTCTGTGTGGGCAAAGTGCTGCCAATCGTATGACGTGTGTGTTGGAGACGACAAAATACTTTATCTCTTTCGCACATACACTACACCCGCACCCACAAACAAAAAGTTTGATAACTTTTGATCTTCAGAATTCTATTCAATATTTTCAGAGAACTTCCTTTAGTGCCCTGCGTTTACCTATACTGTAAGCACACCTCGGCCACACAATATAATATAAATGCTAGACCACCTACATACACAAGATAACATATCTATACGAACGCACACACGTGTGGGTTAGGGATGCTCGCCGCTCGTAATGCCGACTAGGTTCCAAGCGCTTCTCAGTAGTTCCCAGGGATGGCGTGCTTGTATAGCGACAGGTGATTGACATCCATTGCAATATTGCAGTCCAATTGCCGTCAGACTGCGGGTGCGTGCGGGGCGCGGGCGAGGAAACTTAAATTGACGGTGGGCGGTGAGTGGCCGTTCTGTACGTTAGTACTGTTAGATATTCTGTGCTGTAAGCATGATTTCACCCCACCGCCGTTTATATTAACTTTACGTCTAAATTAGATACCTTATTATATATGTTTTTTAGGGTTCCATAGTCCTACAAGGAACCCTTATAGTTTCGTCATGTCCGTCCGTCTGTCCGTTTATCCGTCTGTCCGTCTATCCGTCTGTCCGTCTGTCCTAATCCTTTACAGCTTAATAACTTCTACAGTTATAAACCATAAGTAAATGAAATTTTGTTAAAAAATGGTTTAGATATAGATCTCAATTTTAAAAAAATAAAAAAATCTTGATAACGTATTTTAGGGGTGGCACCCATACATGTGAAATCGGGATGTAAAATTTTTTTTCACTGCACCCCCTCGTGTGGGGTATCATTGCATAGGTCTACTAAAATGAAGGTAATGTTTCATACATCACTTTTTTATCAAGTGTACCATCTGCGAAATATAGCCCACCAAAGTGGCTTACAATGTGTCCCCCCCTGCCATTTCCAAACTATGCAACGTAGAAACTTGTAATCTTCCACGTTGATAGACTTTTATAAAAACTCTCTTTT
Source organism: Asteroscopus sphinx (assembly GCA_949699075.1). Lineage (NCBI taxonomy): Eukaryota > Metazoa > Arthropoda > Insecta > Lepidoptera > Noctuidae > Asteroscopus > Asteroscopus sphinx. The sequence goes on from OX453001.1 coordinate 14,727,113, forward strand.
AAAATTATTTCGAGTATAATGTGATTATAAATTTTCGAGTTATAGTGAGAAAACTGAAAAATACTTAAGACGTCCTAGTTCATAGGTCATTGACCTTAGAGAAAAATGATCTTAGCAAATAATGCTCCTTTAGCTACTTTATATTTGAAAAAAATCACAAAAAGTATCATTGTGGTATGTTGACATGACACACTTCTTAAATTTGGCACTATACAGCGCCATCTAGCGACTACTAACAACACTCTCTGAGTCGCCAACGCTGCCGTCTATTGCAAAAACTAAAATAGAAAGTAACTATTTTCTATTAAAAAAAATCACAAAAAGAAACTTTGTGTTATATTGATAACACAAAGTAACAGCGCCACCTAGCGCTAAATTTAAGAAGAGTGTCATATCAATTTATGACACACTTCTTAAATTTAGCGTTAGGTGGCGCTGTTTGCAAAAGCTAAAATAGCAATGATTCGATTTGATTCGTTTGTAATTAGACCTACTTAAGGAACCCTATAATACTGAGCATGGCCCGACATGCTCTTGGCCGGTTTTTGTTAATTCAAGCATATTCTACTTTTTTTTTGTATTGTTATCGGCAGTACAGTTGTGAAGATGTAACAAATAGACAAATTCACTTACTGCGTCAGCAGGTAGGTGAGGGCACCATGCCTCCTCTCCAGCCACTCCTCAATGACTGGCCTTACCGCCGCTATTGCGGCGTGCCCTGCGCTGGGTTGCGCAAGTCGGTCCTCGCATTCAGCCGCTAGGATCTGGCGGATCTCGCTCCGATCAGACGTGACCTCGCGCTGGTGGTACCTTAGCGCAAGGTCTCTCGCCTCCAGATCCCAGGGCATATACGGGAGTTTTTCCCACGCCCCCGGCCAAGGGTCGGTAGAGGAACACCGTGGTGGTTTTTAGTCGGTAAGAGTCCGACACTGGCTCCGCCTTCCCCGGGCGGAGTGCGTCGATGAGGATTTGCCCCACGAATAAAATAACGAGTGTGCTTTATTAGACCACACGACTGAAGTAAAACGTCACTAATTTATATTTCCCACGATACTATTTCAATGAGAATAATCTACACGTTCCTTGTTTCCTTGTGTATTTACACATTCGAAGTAACAATCAGCAATAGATTTATTTGAATTCTTTACATTTAAAACATCGTTTACAAAGAGACTTGACTAAATGTCACGATACTTCGTTAGTAAGCGATAAGTAAGTGCTTGTGACGCAGATGATGGGTGCAAAGCCCTACACACCTAGTCTATTGTTATTGACACATGTCGTGACGATTTCTAAATCGTCCCATACATGTATGATCTCATATTGAAATATATAACACCTTTTTATACCATGTTTTACGCTAATAAATATATTCAATTCTATTCTATAGACAAGCGATTTCCCGTTCCGCGGAACCCTTAGAGTCCCGTTAAAGGGAAGCCAGGTTTTCGCGAACAAGTTAAAACATTTATATGGGAATTAAAAAAACTCATACAGAGTGTATGGTCGATTTGATCATTGTATGAGTCAAGTCAAGCGTAAATCCATGTTAACAAAACCAGTATTAGCAGAGCCTGTCTTGTATGAAACTTACATACTACGCGGTAAATGCTTTTAATGGTTTAGTTACCATATTATATGCAGTTGACCGTACCTACCATCATCATCATTTCAGCCGAAAGACGCCCACTGCTTGACATAAGCCTCGACAAACGGGAGGGGATATGCGTACCTACAATGCTCTAAAACAATTTATGAATAAAAACTTGCAGTATTTTTCATCAATGATAGAAGAGGGGCTCGTGGCTAAGTAGCAACCGCGCGGCTTGTATGATCTGCGAGGTTAAGCAACTATTGCCGCGGTCAGTCCCTGGATGGGTGAACATTTCGTTGCATATCGAGACCCCTCCGTGCTTCGAAGAGCACGTTAAGCTGTCGGTCTCGGTTGCCATACGAATATCTACAACAGTCGTTACGGGTAGTCAGTCGGAAGCACAAAAGTGACAACTGGTCCAACTTCCAAATGTCAGTAGAAATAATAGAACAAATAATAGTAGTAGCACCCAGTAACTGGGTTGCGGGGGTGGGGTCTGATGGCATTCGCTTCGTGTAAAATACTGATGTTCAGCCGCATCTGGTTAGACTGGAAGCCGACCCCAACATAGTTGGGAAAAGCTCGGAGGATGATGAATGATGAATTGATAGAAGAGTCTACGCTTTTGATAATTTGTTCAAATATTGTTACAATAAAAAGTGGCCACTTCAATGGCGTTTTCAGTGGCGGCGAATAGATCATCTCTTGTGCAGGTGTTCGGGCACAAGGGACACGTTAGCAAGTGCGACATGGATTGCTCAATATAGGCTGAAATTCTGAAACGATTCATTTATGAATTTATGATTGTGACATGCATTTACATAATAAAAATGGGTGGTGTAATTTCATGTGATGTTGAAGCATGAAGCTTATGCACAGTGTTTTAAAGACAAAGACATTTATTGCTCAAGCTGTGTACATAGGTACATAGGTTTAATTTACTTTTCTACAATGTAAGGTCCTACATTATTAACCAGAAATATTGAAAGGTGTAAACCAATAGGTTGACAAGATGCTATGTAGCAATAAAATATGAGTATTATAAATAATAAATGAGTACTTATATCAAGGCTAATGGGTCGTTTTTGCAACTGTAGTGGTTTCGTAAATGCGCAGCTGCTTTTAAAATTTTGATGTCCTCCTTAGTATTTTGCCTATTGTCTTTTTATTAACGTTTTCTTTAATAAAATACAGCACTGAAGTAGTCAGTAGTGTTACTAAAATATATATAGAAATAGGATCTTCCTAAAGAGAGTCTAAGTTTTAACTAGCTTTGGCTCAAACGAAAAAGTAAACGTTATCATCACAGAAATATATAGAATGGTTGTAATCACAATTTTACTTACGATTCATGCGTGGCAACTTTACATTACATTTTACATTTTAACGTCATTACTTAAAAAAATAAAAAAACAAATGTTCTTTACAGCTTTTGTTTCTGCAGTTAGAAACAGCACAATAAGGCATTTTTGCGGGTTTTTGTTACAGTATTTAATTTATAGAAAGAAGTCATAAGGCATGCTGAGAAAGGCTTTGAAATATCCTGCATTATGGTACATGGTGCTACCACGCGCGCCCTGCCCACATGGCCATTATATCTATTTCTGTGGTTATCATTATATATATATATTTTTTTTTTATATTTTTTATTTAACTTAAAACATACACAAAAATGATTATAAAAAACATCACAAAAACCTTACACAGGTTTGTCTGGTTTGTTATTAGGCGCTTAAGACGTAATTACCCGTAATTACTAAATTGACGGTTCTTAATATTTTTTGTCCTATTTCCATAATGGTAGTAAGAAAGAAAAGTGTGATTAAAATTAGTTTAGAGAGAACCAGCACCAATATGAGTTCGTCATCACAGTGCCCGTAAATTCGTCCAAAGCAGCCACAGATAGACAGAAGTGGAAGAAGAGTAGGGAGGCCTATGCCCCGGTAAAGACCAAGCGAACGAAGGTAAGCGAAGACGAACAGTGATTTTCGCCGATGGACACCACACGCTCGCTCGCCTTCGCCACAGAATATCTAATAGCACTAACGTACAGAACGGCCACTCACCGCCCCCCGTCAATTTAAGATTCCTCGCCCGCGCCCCGCACACGCCTACAGTTTGACGGCAATTGGACTGCAAGATAGCAAGGGACGTTTGCGCCAGTCGCTATACAAGCACGCTATCTCTGAGAACTACTGAGAAGCGCTTGGAACCCAGTCGGCATTACGAGCGGCGAGCATCCCTAACCTACACGTGTGTGTGCGTTCGTATACAAACGTAATCTTCTGTATGTAGCTGGTGGAATTTCTATTGTATTGAGTGTCCGAGGTGTGCCTTTGCTGTTATGTCCACATAAAGTGAACGCCAGCTAAAGAGCACTGCCGAACGCGCATGAATGCCTTTGCTAGCTCTTGATTGCTTTCGTTAAAGCATCCACATTGAATGAGCACGTTCGCTCTGTAGCCTTCGCTTGTCTTCGTTCGCTTGTCTGTAAAAAATCAAAATCAAATGTTTTTTATTTCAAATAAACCTAATTACAGGCACTTTTGAAACGTCAGGCTCTAGTTATACGGTTCAGAATTGTGGGTCCTATGGATAAGAACCGGCAAGAAACTCCATGGATAAACTCTTTTTAAAATAGGTTATTGTTTATTACATCAAATTTATTCAAATAATGTGAGAATAATGTAGGTTAATGCCAGAAATACACAAGAGTTTAAAAGTGAGAATATTGTCTTTAGAAATAAACGTAAAAAGAGTTGCCATAGTATGTAGAAGGTGACCGGTCCCGACAGACGGCACCCGTTCACGAGCATGACGCGAGCATCACCCATCGCTTAACTCGACCATATTGAAGGGAACTTAACGACCCGACACTAACGCCACCATCAGCATGACATTTAAGTGTACCCGGCATTAGTAATAATAATAAGTTTTATTAAAAGATCATGGCAACTTAATTAAAAGTATTGGTCATTAGGAGGCCATGGTTCACCAGTGAGGATGCTGAACCACATAACATTACATTACAGTCATACTTAAGAGGACGCTCCCAAAAAGTAATTCCCACCCTCGCACTCCCCTTACACACCGCAACTGCTGGCCGCTCTCGTCAATTTTATGCGAGTTGCAACAGAACTCATTTTCGAGAAAATAATTCTCGCGTGCTTTACCACGGAAGTAAATGTCGTAAATCTCAAAACAGTTTTCTTTTTATTACAAGAATACTAAACAATCTATACAAATTTCCTCTAGCTAATATTTAATAAACTTTATTATCTTCCTATTTGCATATATTTTATATAGCTAAGTTAAATAATAAAGGATAGATATTCGAAAAATTTATAAAAACGCATGATTTTCAAAAAATAAAAGTATCGAACAAAAATCAACTAATTATGTAACTGTCTAGTCAAACGATGGACAAAGGTTCAAAAAAACATGTATCTAAATTTGACATTCATCAAGCATGTGTTTGACTCAGCATATGTTTTCAAAAAGTCACCTCATTTTGGGAGCCTAGCCTTAATTATCTTCTCTTTGCAGCGTTGGAACAGCGGCCAGTACCAGACCCAGAGCCAAGGCCCCAGCGCTCCGCAAGCCTGGCATTCCTGCCGCCGTCTCATCTATGTGCCGCGTACGGTCGCGCAGAAAGGCTTCGCTGTCGGCTTCTGGCCGATACCAGAGTCCTTCCGATCGGACCCCAACGCGCAAACATTAGTATGTGTTAACCAACTTCTTTATGGCTTTTTGTGTGTATTTTTGTTGGTTTATTTTGTTGCCGCATTGACTTGGTTTTAACAAACATAATATAACAATAATTTTAATTTTTAACATATTAATAGTTGTAAAGTTTTGTTTGTTACTGCAAGATTAAATTTCCTTAGGATTTCTATTGCGTATTGAAATATGAAATCTCTTCATTACATTTCAAATTAAATGTGCCGGAATAGTCCACTCTGATCCTCTGTTACCTGAACTAGAAATAACAATCAATGATGACTCGTAAAAGTTAAATATATTTAAGTAATTGAGTATAAACACGAGTTTAAAAAAAAATACATCATACCCATCACATACCCTTAGAACAAGCTCTGCTTAGTTTGGGACTAGATGGTGCTGTGTAAAAATGTCCCAAAAATATTTATTTATGCTTAATGTAAAAACTAGTACGGTCAACCGCACGTCGGTGGTAACACTTTGACATTAGCAGCATCTTTATTTCGTAAGCAGTAAGGGCGGTTTTCGAACTGAAGTGTGCAGTCGACTGTATGTCAGGTGGTGCAAGCTACCGTGGTTTCCATAGCAGTACACGTTCAATGTTCTTGTTAACAATAAATGTACTAACTTTCATCACTATTTACAGACCTTGTAATAAACTTTGTAAATACGTTCGGAAAATATTGGTTCATGTCTGCTATTGGACTCACGGCGGTTCTCGAAAATGATTGCATTTTTTGTTTGTTGTAAAAGTTAACACTCAGTAAGCTCGGTCAACATAAAAGCACAGTTTAAAAATGCACAATAGCATGTCAAAATAAAAGTACCTTCAGACTTTCTTATGGTTTTCGGGAAATGTAAACAGCCTTAACCAAATTTTTTGTTTGACGTAATTGTTTGAAACAGGCTGTGAGGCGGCGCAGATACGCTACAGATATTTTCATAATACGTCACGGTATGACGTAGTGTCCTATTCCATTATCTACATCCACCGAGTAATTTGAAGTCAAACACCACTGAAATATTTATCAAGTAGGTACTTATAAATCTATTTTCTCAATTGCAGCCACCTCGCTCTGCACACCCAGTGGTGAAGTTCACCTGTTCCAGTCAGGAGCCCATGGTGATCGACAACCTGCCCTTCGACAAGTACGAGTTGGAGCCCAGTCCACTGACACAGTTCATATTAGCCAGGAAACAGCCAACTGTCTGCTGGCAGGTAAGAAAAAAATATTAGTATGTTATCTGTGAAAACAATTTAGGCCCAATTTGACAAATGTTGAAATGCTGTGTATTGTAAAATTTCCTGGGGCCGTATTATGAAGTGTTAAAACCATAATGGTTCCGTTGTAAGAGAGAGACGAAGCTATGCAGGATGTAAAGCGCAATCCCTCTCTTACACCGGAACCATGATGGCTTAAACACTTCATAATACAGCCCCAGAACTTAGATATTAAACAGAACTAATGTCAGTTCTGCAAAGTTTAAAGACGAAGGTCTTTAACCAGTGTGTCCTGCCTGTCATGACTTCAGTGCCAAGACGTGGACACTGACAGTTGGGCTAGTCCACAAATTCAAACTTCAAAGTCGCTCACCAAGGTATGGAGCGAGCTATGCTTGGAGTCTTTGAAGGGTAAAATCTGTAACAAGATTATCTGGAGAAGAACTGGAGTGACGACATAGCTTGTAGGATCAGTAAGCTGAAGTGGCAGTGGGCTGGCCATGTCTGCCGAAGGACCGATGGCCGTTGGAGCAGACGAGTCCTTGAGTGGAGACCGCGAATCGACAAACGCAGTGTAAGGCGCCTCCCAGCCAGGTGGACCGACGACCTGAAGAAAGTAGCTGGGTAGTAGTGTTTCACGTAATTTCGAAGAGGCCTATGTCCAGCAGTGGACTACGGTAGGCTGAGCTGATGGAAATTTGAGTAACATTCATATACCATATTGCTTCTTAGTTATATTCAAAACACAATTTGACCTTAGAATTTTTGATATTTACCGGTTCTCATGATGATCATCAATAACATAACAACCATAACATAACATCACGCCTGTATTTCTACAAAGGGGTAGGCAGAGGTGTATAGTACACTCACATTTCGCTAGTTATGTTATAGTCTCATGTAATAGGGGGCGAGCCTGTTGTCATTAACCGGGCACAAATCCAGACTCCGGGCTGCTACTGAGAATTTCCTACCGAAGAAACCCAATAACACTGCCCGAATCGAACCATTCATCATTAATCATTAACCATTCGTCATTGATCATCAATAATGTGTGACGAACCTTGTTCTTGTGATATTTTCAGGTGTTCGTAGCAACCAGTGGGTGCAAGACCTCTGAGATCAACCACCCATTTGGGTACTTGAAAGCGTCTACGAACTTAACTTGCGTGAACCTGTTTGTGTTGCCATACAACTATCCAATGTTACTACCACTCTTGGATGACCTGTTTAAAGTGCACCGGTGCAAACCCACTGCTGAGTGGAAGCTTGCCTTCCAACATTATTTGGACAGAATGCCTTCGTACTATGTTGCGGTGAGTAAAAATGTTTTTTGTTTTATTAATATTTCAATGTTTAGCAAAATTATAATTAAGTGGCTCTAGTAATAAAAATATTCTACCTCTAATCTAACTAATATTTTATGAATGCTAGCAGCCTTCGACTGCACAGTAGTTTCGCCCACTGTCGAGTCACGACGTCTTTACGTATAGTCTGTCTTTTCTCTCTTGTCTCATTTAGTAAACAATCGTGGCATGCCTCTTTATTTAAATAACTTCAAATAAAATATAATTACTAGTTCTGCACATGTAATTAGGTTATAAAATGTTGTTTAGTGTCTGAAATTGTTAACATAAAGTCTTTAAATAATTAATATTAATGAATTGCATTAAAAATACATGCTAAGATTGTTTACTAAATAAGACAAGAGAGAAAAAACAGAGTATAGTCTTATATGTTGTAAGTTCTGCAGATTCGTATCGTAACATAGGTGATATTGTATTTACAAACTTGTTTTACTATCTATACTTGTTTTACTATCTATACTTGCTTTACTATATGTACTCGATTTTATAATTATTCTTTCGAAATATGTATGTATAATCACATGATTGATAGGGAAAACGAAGCATAATATTGACGGCCACTTATTATTCTGTAGTTGTCACAAGAGTTAACTGAATTAAGTAGATTATCCATGTGCCACTACTCAATGTTACTACTATTTGCCTTATGAATATAAGTATGTAACGTTTGTTTATTTTTTATTCATAATGGGCTTGCGTGTGACTCCCGAATTCCCTTTAAACTGAGGGGGAAAATCTGTAAGACCATGATAAGACCTGCTGTATGGATCGGAATGTTGAGCTACGAAAGGAATTAATGAAAGGCAAGTGCATGCAGCTGAGATGAGAATGTTAAGAGGAATGTGTGGTGTAACGAGAATGGGTAGGATGAGGAATGAGTGTATAAGAGGGAGTCTGAAAGTAGCGCCAGTGACAGAGAAGTTAAGTAGCAACAGATTATCATGGTATGGACATGTGATGAGGAGCATGCAACGACCATACAGCCCATAGACGCCTCATAACAGGCCACCGATGTCTGCAACACATCTATGAAATTTCACTAATGTAAGTCGCCACTATTCGCCACTTGAAATCTTCAAATAAGTTTCGACCACTGTAACGTGCGTTTTTTTACGTCGTCACATGTTGAATAAAATTTTAAATTTCTGTGGTTTTTAGTGTAATTTTTAATTATCGTAGTGGCAACATTGGAGCGATATGTCACTTTGCGACAAAACCTTTTTACAAGATGGATTGATCTCAATCATCTTAATTCAATTTAATTTTTAATCCAGTCCCATACCACGTTTTTATCGTCGGAATGGGCTAGAATATTGTTATTCAAGGGGATGAACCCTTTTGTTGATGTGGATTGCTGAATTTTAGTTCTGACTAATATCCACCTAATCACATCGATCTTGTCATCAACAGGCATCGATGTGTTATATTTTTTACGAAATTACCGCCCATTTGTTGGCGGTTTTTTTATACGGGGCTTATTTCGTGGGTCTTATTTCGTGTTTTTTATTTCGGTATGTTAATTTTAGAGTATAATGCGGTTCTCTCAATACCATGAAGTATCGTACCTAATAATAAATTTAAATTAACCTTAATGGATGCAATAATAATAATAATGATAGTAATTAGATTAATACAATTCCACAATGGGATTTATTTGCTCATATTAAAAGCCTACAGAAAATAAAACTAGTGTCTTGAAATCTGGTCTTTATTGAAGTTCTCCCGCTGAAAGATTAAAAGTTTCAACTCTACTCGTTCAGCCAATCCAGGTATTTATTTTTTTAAGTGTGGCTCCTGGCGCCCGAAATCCATTTTTTTATATATTTTGGAGCTCACACACCTTTAATGTTTGCTATTAAGCAACAGTACAAATAAATCATTTAAATTTTTTTTTATTATTACACCACTTATCTGAGCCATCAAAACTGCCGCGTTAATGATTAGCCAATAGCCGCCTTGGCCCTACCAATTGGAATGCAGTTGCCTCAGCTAGACTGGCAGAATTTATTGTACGCATTATATTCAACATTAGGAGTCATTAGGACTGCCTCGTTGGTCTAGTGGTCGCAAGCGCGACTGCTGATCGTGCGGTCCTGGGTTCGATTCCCGGGTCGGGCAAAGTGTTATTAGGTTTTTTCATTAGGAAATTCTCCGTAGCAGCCCGGAGTCTGGATTTGTGCCCGGTTAATGGCAATAGGCTCGCCCCCTATTACATGGGACTACAACATAACTGGCGAAATGTGGGTGTACTATACACCTCTGCCTATCCCTTCGGGGAAATACAGGCGTGATGTTATGTTATGTTGTTAGGAGTCTATTGGGCTGTATAGTCGTTGGGAGCATGTTACGAGGAAAGTTTTAAGTATGAATGTAGATGGCTATAAGAAAAGAGGCAGACCAAAGAAAACATGGATGGATTGTGTGAAAGATGATATGAATAGAAAGAAAGTGAACACGGAGATGACGGCTGATAGAGATGTATGGAAGAAAAATACATGCTGCACCGACCCCTATATGTTATGGAAGAGCGGAGTCTCCTAACACAGGCATTAATTGCTTAAAAGGAGACTCCAAGCACTAATTTGTAAAACTATTTGTTTAAAGCACAATAAACTATTTTGTATTTTGTATTTTTGTATACCCCAAATAAATTGGGATTAGTGCAGGAGGATGATGATGAATGGGCTTGCGTTTGACCACCATCTCATCTGATGTTTTAAGCGATGGTGCGGTCGACGATGGTACAGGCTTGTCCAGTAAAACGTTTCATAATTTATTTTAATTAAATTTTTATTCATTGTAATGTCGTAATTTTCAGCCTCTTCGCCGAGCATTGACCAAAATGGGAGCATCCGCACAACTGCTACAGAGTTTGATTCCCGACTCTCAAGACAATTCTCTCAGTTTCTCTGTATTGAACTATTTGAAAAGACTGAAAAACCAAGCGAAGGTAGAATTCGAAAAGCTTTGCGCCGACGTCATCAATAAATCTTCAAGTAATAATACCCAAAAGGTAAATAAAATGTTAAATACTTACTGTATGTAAAAGTTAAATGTTTTATCTTATTTATATCAAAAATATGTTGTATGTAATCTCTTACTATTCAATGACTCAAATGTTATCATGTGTAACGGCTAAAATTAATATCCAATCTATCCACGATTTGCCCTACTAGAGATAGGAATTTGACATAAGCTCCATATAAAATATGTCAAATTTTTATCTCCAGTAGGGTAAATCGTGGATAGATTGGATATTAATTTTGGCCGTAAGTCAACAGTGTGTAACCGATTAGTGAATAGATTAGATACTAATGTTCATGCATCAAGAGAAATCTTTAAAACGGGATCCAATAAGAAGGTAACATTTTTTTTTTAACTCACTTTTTATAAGGAAACTCGAAACTTTCAAAAAAAATTACCAACAGTGAAAAAACCAATAAAATATTCAATAAAATGTCCAACTTATAATCGATTTAAATTTGTTCATTAGACAGAGACAGCACTATCAAACAATGACGTCATTGTTCAAAACCTTTATAGTAACTTTACATCTCTCTGTACAATGTCCGTTTCGCACGACAAGGACAGAAAATGCCACCTCCAAAAACTTAAAATAAATAAATAAATATCTTTGGGACATTTTTACACAGCACCATCTAGTCCCAAACTAAGCAGAGCTTGTGGTATGGGTACTAGACAATGGATATAATACGTATATACTTTTTTTTTTTTGTAAATACATACTTATAATACATAAGCAACACACCCAGACCAACACAAACACTTATGTTCATCACACAAATATTTGTGTCCTGTGGGAATCGAACCCACGACCTCGTTATCAGCAGTCCGACACTCGAACCACTAGACCACAGAGGTCGTCAGAGTGGTCGTCAAAAAACGTGTATCATTTCCATTTTTTCATGGATTTTGTTTATTTTTTCTACAATGTTATCGTTTCCGTACCTCCTTTTAAATAATATATTTTTTTTGGTAATTTTTAACAGTAGTCAACTACCGGATTAGATTACCTGTGGCCTTACTCTTGAAAATAATTCCGATCGATCGGCATTGGGCTAATGTCAGTTCGTACTTTTAAATGCAAAATTTGCAACAAACTGATTTGAAATTTAGTGTTTTTAAATTAATTAAACCTTATTAGAATTAACTGCCTCGATGGTCTAGTGGTCGCAAGCGCGACTGCTGAGCATGGGATCCTGGGTTCGATTCCCGGGTCGGACAAAGTGTTATTGGGTTTTTTCATTAGGAAATTCTCAGTAGCAGCCCGGTGTCTGGATTTGTGCCCGGTCAATGGCAATAGGCTCGCCCCCTATTACATGGGACTATAACATAACTGGCGAAATGTGGGTGTACTATTACACCTCTGTCTACCCCTTCGGGGAAATACAGGCGTGATGTTATGTTATGTTATTAGAATTAAAATTATGTATTGTGCATACCCATTAATTCTTGTAACTTTTTGGCTTTCCTATTGAATTGAAATTGGAATTATTTTCAAGAGTAACCCCACTGATCTACTAAATTATGCCTGAGAAAATATGACCTTTACAATTAGTGGTTCATTACAAAGAAAACAGAATTGTGGTGCGTATTTACGATACACGTTGCATAGCAAAATTGGTCAAAATTGTTGAAAAAAACAACGTTGCTATACGCGCTGTTGCCAACATGTTTACAGCAACTTGTTGGTTGTTGGCTCATTGTTATTATTGCTAAAAAAAAACCGCGAATACGACGCTTTAGTGGTTAATTGATTTACGTTATTTCTTTGCTTTATATTCAACAAGCTGGCACCCTCGGCTTCGCTAAAGTCAAAGTTGTCAAGATAAAAAGTATCTAATGCCGGGTACAGACCAAGCGAACGAAGGCAAGCGAAGCCTACCAAGCGAACGCGCACGTTCAATGCGGACGCTTTAACGAAAGCGAGCGAAGAACCTTCCCTGACTGCGAAGGCCTTTCGTTCGCGTTCGGATGTGCTTTTATTTGGCGTTCACTTTATGTGGACACAAAAGCGAAGACAAGCGAGCTGGCGGTGTCCGTCGTCGAAAATCACTGTTCGCCTTCGGTTCGCTTGGTCTGTACCCGGTATAATATGTTTTCCTGTGTGCTAAATTTCAACCTAATCTGTTCAGCCGTTACAGCGTGAAAAAGTAACAAACATACACTCCCAAACATTCGCATTTATATATGTGATAAGAAAAAATAAGACCACCAAATGATATTATTATTGTATCTATTTCAGGCAGCAGAAAGCGTGCGAGTAATGCCTCGATCACCACTTCGCAAAGATCTGACAACACATCCATGTCTACAAGACAAGTTCTCGGCACTTCGCGACCAGTTGAACGAGTTCGGCGGATTCGTTGTGGGACTCTCGCGCGGAAGGCATAAGGCGCAAGCGCACACGTATAGGAATCCTTTTGATATACAGCGGAGAGACTTACTAGATCAGGTAAGGGTTTAAAACTTAATTTTTATTCATAATCAGAGTGAATCGTGTTAGCATACAAATGAACTGGTAATAAAAAAAACCTCGCACTTGTGTACTTCTGAGCTATAATCACAGCCTCAAGACGTCACTTAGCCAGATACCCCCGGTTACCTAGCTTATGCAGTAGCATTGCATAATATTCACCCCGCCGCCAATCGGGACGTCACTCCGTCAATGAGCGGCACCAATCACACCGACCAATCATAACGCGCCGTCGGCCCCCTGTACCCCGCCAACATTTTCGCTCGTATTCTCATGCAAAACTTTGTTTATGCAGACGTCGCATTAGGCTAACTATTCTGTGGCTGTAGTAGTTTCAGTAGTAGTAGAGCTCCTTTGTGAAAGAGCTCGTCCGGGGAAGTACTACCACCGTGCCTACTTCTCCGCCAAATAGTGATGCTTGCATTGCTGTGTTTCGGTCTGAAGGGTGCGGGTGCCGGTGAAATTACAATCACATGAGACTTTCCATCTTCATGTCTCAGTTTGGCGATCCGACTTGCGGTACCATTTAGGCAACTGCCTAGGTGGTATTGAAGTTGTCATGGGCAAAGGTAACCGCTTAACATCAGGTGGGCCTTTAGCTCGTTTCGCCATCCTATACTGTAAAAAAAATAAAAAATATAGAGCTTGAATTCTGTATTCTCGTGTAATATGAAGATATCCTAATTTAGGAGAAGCGTGGAATTCCGCTTTTCTCCACTTGTTATTATTTCTTATTGGATACTTACCACACCTTGTCTTGGCAAGCTTCGAAACGAATTTCTACTTACCATACAGTATAATTCTGTGTGCCATAAACACATTGTATTCTAATTAGGCTATGTGGTATTGGGAGTCATTGTTTATGTAATAACATATTGAGAGTGAAAGACAACTTAATATAAGCTGTTTCACATTGATCTAAATTTTATTGGTGAATTTGTTATTTTGCGATTTTAGTTGTGCCTACAAAAAAGGAGGCAGAATTAAAATTATCAATTTTTATATCTATATACCTGTAGGTAGAAGAGTTAAGAAACTTACATAGTATTTAAATTATTTATTCATACAAAAACCTTTTGTAGAACACTGAGTTATTATGGTACACATAGAAATAGTTGCAATACAAACAATAAACATTTTTACAACCAGGATACAACAGTCAAAAGGTAAGAGCAATTAGTGAAACCCTGCCTCCTAAACTAGGATACCCTGTATCTTAGGAGACAGACTTATTTATTGGATATCTATCCTCATCCCTCGGCTTGGTTCCAATGGCAAACTTAAATGATAAATCTCTGTTTAGTGTAAATGTTAAAGTGTCATTTTCTCAATACTTTTAACATTTCCATAAAAAAACCAATAAGAACCAAGGGCACCATATAAAAACTATATGAAAGTCGTTCCGGTTCAAAATCCAATTTTGGAACATTTGCTGACAATCGATTGAGCTGAAATAAAATTAGCATACCTATATAAGTTCAATATTATTATACTGGTCTTATAATGTAGCCGGATTGTATAAAAAATATGAAATTTTTCCAGTTTTAAATATTTTTTTCGACCTGTAGCTGACATTCGATTGAGCTGAAATAAATTTGCATACTTATGTAAGTTTGGTGAGAGTGCTGGGGGTGATTCTCGCGTCGTAGATGTTATCTCGAACTCGACATAATGTCGAAACAAGATGGCGAATGTCGATTGAAAATAAATTTTCGTATTCTCAGAATGTCACGTTAGAGATATGTCTACGCCTTGCACTCTAAATACAAAGAGTGGTTCAAAGGAGTTGACATTACCGGGGACATTTTTCGTAGAGATTTAAAATTAGAGATTATCTCTAATTAGACATTTATCTCTATAACGCGAGAATTAGAGCCCAGTATCTTACCATAGAGCTGGTCTGAAGGACGGAGCTGGAAGGTGATCGTAGGAACTCCTCAATTACACAACATAACCCCGTTATGTTTGGGCTTGTTAGATGCTCGCTCGACACCATCTAGGTGTCCAGAAGACGATCCAGAATGATCTGTGCAGTGTCACAACACAAATAAACGGCAAACAGGAACATCTATTGTCAGGAGATTGAGAATAGTTTGGAACTGTATTTTGAAAAATATTTTCATTACGTGAATTTGTCCTTTGAGTGGATAATAGGAAAGTTTGTTTTTAAATAAATAATATTTCCAGGTGGTCCGAATGCGAGCGAACTTCTTACAGCCATCGTTAGCACACACCCGCCTGGTCGACGAGGACAGCGTGCACTCGATGCCGGTAGCTCAGATGGGCAACTACCAGGAGTATCTGAAGCGGATGACGCCGCAGCTCCGCGAGATCGAGTCGCAGCCCGTACGACAACATATGTTCGGGAACCCCTTCAAGATAGACAAGGTATGGCTGATTTGGTTTTTAAATATTTTTTTATTGTACAGATGTTTTGTCTGACGAAAGCGGGTGAGCCATACTTGTGTGTGTGTTTACATGCACACTGTCTTTGCGTGTCTTGCGTAAGCTCGGGAGCGCTGAGTTTTGGCTGAGTTTTGTATTTACGCACACAAGAGCGCGTGTCTATACTCATTACAACTACAAGCATTCGCACTCGCTTTCGTGAGATAAAACAACTGTATAGTAATAAGCTTCAAGGCTGCGTCACGATCAGTGCTGCCATTAATTGATATCTTCAATACAATTAAATAGCTTTTTATTCATAATGAATACAAAATAAATTCTTAATTATTTGTTATCTCGTGTTATTCATCTAATTAGTTACTATGTGATCCGGAACGAGGTGATCCGACAGAGACCCAAATTTTGAAATTTGAATTTTTTTAATCGACTTTTGGAGCTGACTTCTTCTATCGTGTCGACATGAGCTACATAATAATAACAGCTCATGCCGTGAGGAAAAGATTAGCCAGTCAGCAGGTTGGTAGCGGGGCTGACTGCCCAGGGTGCGCCGGACGATCAATTAAATATCGTCACTCGTGGAGGCTCTTTTAATGCATCCCAAATGATAATGATAATAATCTTTTAATGCATGTTGGAGCTGACTGTACATTGTAAAATATGTATTTCTTTCTATCTATAAATTTTATTCCAATTTGTGCGTGTTAAAACAGTTAAGCACAAAGGTAACGTTGATGGTCATCTCGAACTTCAACAGAAAATTTACTAACTAAAACTTCCTATATTCACAGCGAATGATGGTAGACGAAGCCGACATGGATCCAGTAGGCGCCGTACGCGGCACCGTCGGTCCCGGGAAGCGAGGCTCCGACAACCCTCGCTCCGCTCCGCCGAAACGCAAGGCCGGGCCGCTGCCGCACCACATCGTGGCCCGACGGCCGTCCGAGCCGGTGGAGCCGCCGCCGGCACCGCAGCCGGCGGTGATCCCAGCTGCTCCGGTGACGCCGCTGTCCCCGGTCACGGTGCGGCGCCCCGCCTCGCCCCTCGCGCCCGTGCCCTCGGACCTGCCTTCTGGAAGACCTCCCGAGGTAATTCAATATTCTTATTCTTTATTGTAAACCAAGAAAATACAACATATATACCCCCAGTTTCCGAAAGGCTGATCAACGCAAAAATTAACTAATTAGCTGTCCAATCTCAGGTTAAGCGACGTGATTGGTTAGTAACATTTTGGCCGGCCAATCACAACACACACATCAAAAGCTAACATTGGATTTGACAATAGATCAAATTGATCAGCCTTCCAGAAACTGGGGGTGAGGCTTTATTTTACCAACGATAACTCTCTGGTTAAACGGCCGTTTACCCATAATTCCAGTTTCTTTTTTTTAATAATTGGCTGTTTAATCGATGAATTAACGTTGATGAACTCTGCCCTAAATTATAAGTATAAATTACTTGTACAGTACCGCACGTCAGTGGAAATACTTAAATTACGATAATCGCCGTTACTGCTTACGAAATAAAAACGCTGGCAATGTTAAACTGTTACCACTGACATGCGGTCGACAGTACAAAGGCGAGATAACTCGAAAATTAGTTTTCTACCAGCAAACCTTTGACCCTGCAGCTGTTAATATATTGTGCTGATTCTAGTAAAGTTAGCTTTATATTGTAAATGTATCTGTAAGCTATTGTGTAGCCCAGCGTTTCACAACCTTTTTCAACGGTAGACTTTTAGCAGATCAAAAATGATAATCTCTCAAAACAAATACATGAAAATTTGTAATTTGATTGTCTTATTTATTTATATTTATATAGCTTGCGGATCCGTTGGGACATGCTCACGGACCCCAGGTTGTGAAACATTGGTGAAGCCTAATACGAAAAATAAAAACTCGCGATATTCTGTTAAAAAATCATTAAAATTGTGTTATTGTTATCATGCTTTGGTGAGGTAATTGTTAAACTATACCTGTAGTGTAGTCCTATACACAAATTAGATTGTTTTTACCTATAGCGAAATTAACATTCTTAATGTGTTGTTTTCCAGGAGCCTCCAAACATGGATACTGGTGGTTCGGCAAGCAGTCCGGCGTTGCCGCCCGCATCCCCTCCGGTTGTCGCGCCCGTCAACTTGCCGCCTATCGTGAAACCCTTCCTCAATGGAGGTCAGTATCAGTACTGTTTATGAATATAAAAAATCCGCATTATTTTCACTACTACAGAATATTGAACTTGTATGGACTTATTTCTATAATGAATCTTGTTCACTAGATAGAGACTACACTACTAAGGGATGACGTCATTGCTCATAAACTTCATAGTTTTGTAACATCACTCCATCCGTTTCGCACAACAAGGACATAAAACGCTCCCAGCAAAAACTTTAAAAGCGTGTATCTCTTCCACTTGTCATCGATTTTAATTATTTTTTAACAAGTCGTGTTATTTTTATTCTTTCTTTTTATACACCCCTACTTTAAAATCACCTGAAATTTTTTTAAGTATAGTCTCTGCCCATCATTATGAACAACTTTTATTATGGGACCAACCTTGAAATCACTAAAAAAATGTCATCTGATCCCTACATTTGTGTTCAATCGACAAAATGTAGGGATCAGCTGATATTTTTATCGCGATTTCAGGTTTGGTCCTTTAATAGAAGTTGTTCATAATGATGAGCAGAGACTACCTACCCTTAATTTTTTAGTGATAAAATAATAGTGTTGTAGAGTTATATTTTCTTTTTTCCATTTTTTTTTACCGATTTACAATATGAAATTAGTGGTTTTTTTACAGTAGTAATCTACCCTATTATTTCAAACACAGAAATGATAAAATATTGTACCTATGTATAACCCATGGTCATAGACCAGTAAGCCTCTAGACGCCGGTTAGTTGGGCACCCCCGGTCACAACGCATATGCTCTACCACTGCATATCATACGTCCATCCGCCAATCGGAACGTCACTCAGTCAGCGAGTGGCACCAATCATAAGGAATCATACGACCGAACTTTTGAGCCGGCCAATTATACCGCGCCGTCCGCCCCCCTGAACCCACCAACGTTTTACGACTGCGTTCGAATACAAAACTTTGTTTATGCGGAGTCTTGAAGCTTACTGGTCTGTGCCCATGGTATAATAAGATGTTTTACCAGGTAGTATCTTCCCGTGACAGGTAGGTCACGTGATTGCCCCCGTACTTGTCATCGGCCGTGGAGCCAATAGCGGGCTGTTAGCGTGACACTTGTCAGTTTGATGTGCTTCCACTTTGTGAAAATAAATTACCCGAGCAAAATGCATTTTTTCATTTAGTGCTTCTCTATAAAGAATCACTTTTTAACTAGTAATTTTATACAGTTTCCTTTAATAACTTATTAGATGAATAACACGATATAACAAATAGTTAGGCTAGTTAGGAATTTATTTTATATTCATTATGAACAAAAATCTCCTTAAGTATATTGAAGATATCAATCAATGGCAGCACTGATCGTGACGTAGCTTGGAGGCATCGCGCTGTCATTGCGGGAAGAGAATACCTGGTGAAACATCTTATTATACCATGGTATTACCTATACAGGGTGTCAGGGAAACGCTTCCGAAAACGAAGACGGGTGATAGTGCTGGTGATTACTGATACAAAACCATGAAAAAAATGCGATTCTTTGTATAGATTTTTTAATTATTTTTTTGCATTTTTCATTATGTATGAGTTTTATTTAACTGCCCAAAGCTGGTTATGTATGAAAAATGCAAAAAAATATATATGAAAACATCTAAAAAAAGAATCGCCTTTTTTTTTCGTGGTTTCGTATCAGTAATCACCAGCACCTATCTTCGTTTTCGGAAGCGTTCCCCTTACACCCAGTATGTAATTGCACACCCACATTTCGCCAGTTATGTTATAGTCCCATGTAAAACAGAAATGATAAAATATTGTCCATATGTATTGTTAGACGCGTACACGTCGATGGGCAGCAAGATGGCGCGGTCTCCGTCGCCGCCGGGCGAAGCCGTGCCGCCCCCGCCCCCCGCGCCGCACGACTCGCAGGAGCTACAGATCAACGCCATCCTGCAGGGCGTCGCCGCCGAGAACAACTCCAACGCACGCTCGCGGAAGAGGAAACGAAAGGTAACTCCTATGTTAAGCAATTGACACGAGTTTTCCTGTAATGCTCGCTGTGGAAGGATAACTTACGAGTTTTATTTTTTTATTTGGGAAAATAAACGGTTACAAATTTAATTGATTTTTGACGACCTCTGTGGTCTAGTGGTTCGAGTGTCGGACTGCTGATAACGAGGTCGTGGGTTCGATTCCCACAGGACACAAATATTTGTGTGATGAACATAATTGTTTGTGTTGGTCTGGGTGTTGCTTATGTATTATAAATATGTATTTACAAAATAAGTATTATATACATTGTCTAGTACCCATAGCACAAGCTCTGCTTAGTTTTGGACTAGATGGTGCTGTGTAAAAATGTCCCAAAGATATTTATTTACTTTAATTATAAGCAAAAAAAATATGCCAACGACATTTTCCACATATTATTAAAAAGAAAGATTAACCCCCAGTTTCCGAAAGGCTGATCAACGCAAAAATTAACTAATCAGCTGTCAAATCTTAGGTCAAGCGATGTGATTGGTTGTTAACATTTTTGCTGGCTAATCACAGAAGCTGACATTAGATTTGACAATAGATAAAATTGATCAGCCTTCCAGAAACTGCGGGTAAGAAGATGAATGAGATGAGATTCTAATTCCATCAAAAACTAAACATAATGTGGATAAAAAAAAAAAAAATACTTTCCATATCGAGCATTACACGAAAACTTACGGAATCTTGCCTTTTGGCTATTGTTTTTGGTAGGGACCATCGACCTAACAGACCATAGACGCCTCATAACAGGCCACCGATGTCTTTTAATCTGGATAGTTGACAGAATTAACTGTATCCATTATATTCAACAATAGGCGTATATTGGGCTGTGTAGTCGGTAGGGACCCAAATCGACGAAAAAAAGGGACCGATCGTGAGCCAAATGAGCCGCTCGTAGACACCTTAAGACATATTTTTTTTAACACGTAGGAATGAATAGTACAAGGGCACAGCTTATTTCTTTAGAAAAAAAAACCAGCAGACCTACGAAAGGAAATGTTAAGAAAAGAGATAAGAGATGCAGACAGTGTCTTAAAGTAATTCTAACAAATTATTTTATTATTTTTAACGCATTTACGCATTTTTTTTAAATTCTAACGAACCTTGACTAAAAGGTTAGCCTTTCTTTAATTTGGTGCTCAAATAGTCTCGGAAGTTATCTTTACACCCATTCGATCGTGTGCTAAGTTGTGTTGGTTTAAGAGGAAATGCGGGTGGTATTTTCTCCACACAAACGCTCTCGACTGTTTTATTTCTGGTTTATAATCTGAGAGCAATGATTTTTTAGAGTAAAATAATATCAGCTTTTTCTATGCCCCTATGTTTCGTTTTTGTTGATAAATTATTTCTAGAAGCCCTCAAAAAATCTTTTGAATTGCCTATTTAGACTGCTGTCTACAGAGGTCTTGTGTATAAATTTGACAACTATAAATGAAAACGGAACATAGCGGCACAGTACACATTCTTCTTATTCAGTTTATGAAATATCTTTCAAATTGGTCCAGTTTCGAGGGAGAAAATAGTCGAGAGCCAAACCTTTTTTACTAAGGCTATTCAGTCGAAATTGCAGTTGTCCTTACCGGACTTACTTAAGTCTGAGCGCTCGCAAAGCGACAGCGAAAGTTTCTTCAAATACCTAATCTTCAAAATTCACTGCCCGCATTTCCTTTAAAGTCTAAACCTACACCTTGGGGCCAGATAACAGTAATCGAACCTTGTTAGGTGGACCCTCCTTTCGCAGGACTTTTTGGAACTAGCCAAGAAGGCAGCACACATGAATTAATGTTTTTTTATTATAGTATTTTTAAACATTATTATGCTAAATAATAAACATTGTGTTACAGAACGACAAACAACTAACGCAGTTGACATTGCCGCCGCAGCTAACACGCAAAGAGCTTGCGGACATACGAAAGCACAATCTAGACGTACGGGCCGAAGTGTTTCGCGCGGTCCGACGACCCGGAAAAGGTAACTAACATAACGTTTTATTGTACACTCTGTTTTTTCTTACTTGTCTTATTTAGTAAACAATGTTGGCATGTCTTTTTAATGCAATTCGTCAATAATAATCAATAAAAGACATTATGTTAACAATGTCACACACTAAATAACATTTTTTTACCTAATTACATGTGCAGAACTAGTAATTATATTTTATCAGTAGTTATTTAGAAACATGCTAAGATTGTTTACTAAATAAGACGAGCGAAAAAACAGACTTTAACATAACGTTTTATTGTACACTCTGTTTTTTCTTACTTGTCTTATTAAGTAAACAATCTTTGTATGTCTAATGCAATTCGTCAATAATAATTATTAAAAGACATTATGTTAACAATTTCATGAACTAAATAACATTTTTTAACCTAATTACATAAGCAGAACTAGTAATTATGTTTCATAAGTAGTTATTTGAATAAAGAGACATGCCAAGATTGTTTACTAAATAAGACAAGAAAGAAAAAACAGACTAGTAGGAATATTTTTTTGCACATTATTTATTTGCTTGCTACTACTTTGGTACTAGAGTTTCTGCCAGCCGCCATAGTAGTATGACGACAGAAGATTGATAAAGATGCCTTATCTAAATAAACAAATACATACTTAATTTTGATTTTACGTTATTTCGCCTTTGATACTGTTATCAATGTTATCATTGTGATATTCATTCACAATATTATATATACATTATAGCAGAGCAAAAAATTGTTCTTTGTTGTGATATATTGTACAATCACCTTCAAAAATATCGGATCAAAATTATCTGAAGTCTGAACAACAAAGAAAATTGAACTTTATCTCAATGGGATAAAATTCTGGTTATAATGACAGTTGGCGTGTACTGTGGTTATTTTGTAACATACCTTGAATCATTGAGACATACCTAGTTTTATTTTCTTTGTTTATCAGCTAATTTTTAATTTATTTTTATTTTTAGCGCTGACTGTACTTTAGAATATTAATTTACTAAATGAACTCTTTGTTTACAGATTACACGAAACTGTTCGAAAATTTAAAACAATTACAAGGTGGTGTGGACGTTAAAAAGGAAGTGATACGTGAAGTTATAAACGAATCCTTAAGGTTCAAGCGAAAGGCCCTCGCCAAGCTTTTAGAAGACTTTTTAGCGGGACTAGAGAGAAACGGAAGCAGTGCCTCAATTAGTATGAAGAGAGTTAACTCAGTGATGTACAGTAACGCTAAAAACCACAGCTAGTAAAGTGCGACATTTGTGGACTCATGTGATTTTAATGACTGACCATTTCGCTGTTTAAAGTCGAAAACTTAGTTCCATGGAATCACGAAACGTAGCCTGCCCCCCTAGCCAAGTTGACAATCTACAATCGTCAACGCTAATAGAAAACAATCAAAATGTATGGGAATGACATATCCTAACGAAAAAGTCATTAGTTGAGATATGTCATTCCTATAAATTTTGATTGTTTTCTATAGCGTTGGCGATTGTAGATTGTCTACTTGGCTAGGGGTCTGTTATAGACAATGGACAAGCATGTGCTGTTATGATATTAATTCCTGTGTTTTATTTAATGGTACGAAGTCTTTGTGGATATTCTGATTGTTATTAATTGTATTCAATCATAGAAATCTAAATAATATAAGGTAATAGAAATGTTATCTACTGTCTGTTACTACGGGAACGAATGTCGCCGGTTTTCCGGTACCAACACATATATAACGTGTTATTGAAATAACTGAAAACCTCTTAAGGGGTCATTGTATCAGAATGAACAACTTTTACTATGGGACCAACAATGAAAACGCGAAAAAAATCAGTATGTGAAATAATGTAGGGATCAGCTGCTTTTTTTTCGCGATTTCAAGGTTGGTCCCATAGTAGAAGTTGTTCATTCTGATGTGTACAATGACCACTTGAGAGGTTTTCAGTAATTTCCATAACACGTTGTATACGCAATTACGCCCACCATGTTTCTAGCATTCAATGCAAAATAAATTAAGCCTAAAAAAATCCGCTGCTAGATATGCTACAAAATACAATTTTAGTGACTGCGTCCAAAACAGCACTGATGATCAAGCAAACGGTTCGCGCACTGGTGTCCTAATAATACACTTGACGCGGCGACAAGTTTACGCGCCTTTGCCATTTCTATTATCTTTATTTAGATTTCTATGTATTCAATGATTTTGTATTGCGACTCCGCCTGGTAAGTAGTTATGTCGTCAATGTACAGTATAATAACACGAGATGCGATGTTAATGATCTCACGGGCTCGATAGTGTGAACTGTTGAGCGGTTAGTTATGCATATTGTATGCGAATCATTTTGTTTGTAAGAAAACGTCAATCTGTATGAATCTTAATTAAAAAACTAAACGAGTATTTAAGAAATTGTCCTCTAACCTATCATAGTAGAATCATGGACGAATAAAAAAAGGCGGACGGAATCTCGCTAAACTATAAGTGAAGCACCGAATTGTAAGTCGGCTCGCTTCAAAGTACGGGCTGGCACGCACACATTCACACTCATAGTAAGTCTAACAGCCGCGATTACACAACAAATCTTGTGTGACGGAAGTTCTTGTCGTAGTGTCACAAATAAAATAACATCTAGGCCCCAATTCTCGCGTTATAGAGACAAAAGTCTTATTCGAGATAATCTCTAATTTTAAATCTCTATGAAAAATTACGCCGGTAATATCAACTGCTTTAAATAAGAATAAGAATAATTTATTGTATAAAGGTTACAAACAATTGGGTGCTTTGAACCACTCTTTTTATTTAGAGAGCTAGGCGTAGACATATCTCAAATGTGACATTCTGAGAATACGAAAATTTATTTTCAATCGACATTCGCCATCTTGTTTCGACATTATATCGAGTTCGAGATAATGTCTATGACGCGTGAATCACCCCCCAGGTGTGTTAAAATACTGTCGAAATTATAGTGGATTTAAGAAAAATTAAGTGCTTCAATCTATTTTTTTCGAGATTCCGTCCACCATTTTTTATTCTTCCGTGAGTAGAATACATTATAACATTCATGTGCAAATGTCATATCATAAATTCATTATTTTTTCAAAAGCATTTTTATGTAAACTTGCATTACAGCCATGTCTTGCTGATTTGTGACAAAGTTTGTTAGACCAAGGAACGTGAACATGTGTCGGACTGAACTAACCGTTTTCCTGTCATTTTGATATTTTGTGTATTACACATAAAGATAGAAGAAGGTATATGAAGCAATATAAAATTTGGTTTTATTATCACAACGTGTCTTATACAAAGTGGCAGTAAAATTGTAAGTTTCAATGTTGTAAATAAAGTTGTACATATTATTAGAATGTTATAATTATTACCAATGGAATGTATGTGTAGGATGCTTTTATGCATCGGTCATACGACTGTTGATGTGGCTGGTTAAACCTTGCACAGCTAGATATATAATATTAATAATGTAATAAAATAATTGTATCCAGGAATGCTCATAAATTTTATGGACTTGATGAATTTAATAAAGGCATTTATATAAAATTGTAGCATTGTCATTATTGACTCCAGTTGAATTTTAGATGTACTAAAGCCGCGTCTCCTGCGACCATATTTTTGTTATTTCTAAAACTAACATGTTATTCTATCAAAATGGGGGCGTGGCCTAACTGTTAGGCCTAACAAAACACGCTAACATGTTATCCAACCTGAATGGAAAACATCCCTGTGTTCGCCTGCGGGGGGAGGGGTATGTTTATTTCACCGTTGCTCTCGAACATAACAGACGTCTCTGCGCTCTCTCGCTTGTATGTTTATACAATATTTTGTTTGAGTATTTTAAAATTAATTGGAATAGAATAAAGACAACACGCAATTTTTTATTCATTTAATACACAAGCGCCCAGAAATTTGTGATGTGTTAGTGTCGGATTACAAGAATAAAATGAAAAATGAACGATCTAACGCGATATCGGTTTCTTTTTTTTGTATTTATAATAACTTCGAGAAAATTGAGTTCATCATTCTACTCTGAACCCATTTTAGCTGAATGACGAAAGTTATCTAACATTATTTGTTGACATTTTCTATAAAATCGCAGGAGACGGGAATGTTTTGCTAACATGTTAGCGCTAACATGCTTTGTTAGATTATGTCG
Organism: Asteroscopus sphinx; assembly: GCA_949699075.1. NCBI lineage: Eukaryota > Metazoa > Arthropoda > Insecta > Lepidoptera > Noctuidae > Asteroscopus > Asteroscopus sphinx. The sequence goes on from OX453001.1 coordinate 14,753,211, forward strand.
CAGGAGACCCGCCTTAATATCGTGAATGGTGGTATCATTACATAATACTATACGCTTTCAACACGGTTCGTCAGTGTTACACGATTTTGTGGACACTTGTGCCTGAGTGTAGTTTTATTTTGGATGTTCTTTATCGGAAAAATAGCATCATTACATAAAAAAGAGAACTGTGATACTCGACATTTTAAAATTATCGAATATTATGGTAGACCCGCCACATTAACATGAGTTCGGTCAATTGTAAAGTGTAATATATCATTTTTTAAATAAATTATGATCCTTATTGGATTTTTATACCGTGTTTTATTGGTCAATTGCGTAGTCTGTTTTTTATCTCGTCATATTTAGTAAACAATCTTTGTATGTCTCTGTTTTCAAATAACGACTGATAATATACAACGTGTTATTGAAATAACTGAAAACATCTGAAGGGGTCATTGTACTCATCAGTATCAACAACTTTTACTACCGAAACAAACCTGAAATCGCAAAAAAAACCGGCTAAAACCTTAATTTGTGATCACATAAATCGACAAAACAGTATTTTTTTTTCGCGATTTCAGGTTTGGTCCCTGCTGTGTGCTGATGAGTACAATACTACCCCTTAAGGGGTTTTCAGTTATTTCACGTTGCATAAATTACAAGTAGGTACTGCACATGTAATTAGGCAAAAAAAAACTTAGTTTGGGAAATTGTTAACATAACGTCTTTTAATCATTATTATTGACAAATTGCCAAGATTGTTTATTAAATAAGACGAGTAAGAAAAAGCAGAGTGTAACGTATATCCTGAACGTAGGACTTACTTAATTTTTCAGAAAAACAGCATTTCGTCGTTGCGAATTTAAGACCTAAAAATCACTTTTACCAGAAAATCGATTCTGAAATAGTAGTTTATGAAACTGTTGCATAACAGGGGTTATTAAAACACGAGTGTGAGTTTAAAAACCGAGCCGTAGGCGAGGTTTTTAATAGTATCACACGAGTGTTTTAATACCTAGTTATGTCAGTTTCATACACTATTTTATCTAAACTCATACAATTTTAAATAAATACCAAAGTCAAAATCTTGGTAACATTGTTGTAGTTTTTCTTGATTTTTCTGGTAAAAGATTGTTCGTCATTTACGTTGCTGCATCCAGAAATTCAGGCAGAGTCATATTTTCCTCAGTTCAGTATCACTGCTGTAGTCAGATATTTTTGCCCAGAATAAAACTTTTGACATACAAAACTATAATAATAACGTAAACAATTACAATAAATTTACAAGTAACGATGACCAAATCCAGTAGGTCATGGCGTGCGGCCGCGCACGCGCCCTAGCGCGCGCCAACACACAATGAAATATAGTCTGGCGAAAACATTATAATCGGAACTAATTTTCTATCCTTTTCAGGATTCCGTCAATCTCTGTTTTATCATACAAAAAATGTGCCTGTAAACACTTAAATATAATTAAAAGCAATATGAAAATCCAAACTTCTGCCAAAAACGCGATTTTAAACGATAAAATTTATGACTAGTGGCGCCACCCTGAATTTTGTGTACTCATTGGTGCCAAACTACGACTGCAAAAAAAAAGGTTTGAAAACTCCTTGGTTGGGTCGAAGTGGCATTAAAAACTCCTTAGTTGGGCTGAAGTGTGCGGATATGGAAAAAAAAAATACCGCATTGTTTTGTTCAGCAAACTGTAACGTAATGAAACTTTAAATTCATTACAGGTGCATATGCGTAAGCGTAAAGTATGTCATTATGACATTACTTTCGAGTTCATAATCCGAATTTTACGATACGAGTGTAGATAAAAAATATAATGGAACCAACTAGTTACAACAAAAAATATAGGAGTCGATTTCCTGATTGAAATGTCGCATACACATGAGTTTTTTGTGGAGTTTTTGCATTCGATAGAGCTTCAAAATGGAGAATCGACTTGTCCAAAAAAGTGATTTTGCCAAAAGTGACACTTAAGAGGTCTTACTCCCAGTTTCTGGCTGGAAGGCTGATCAACGCATAAAAAACACATAACATAACATCACGCCTGTATTTCCCTGAAGGGGTAGGCAGAGGTGTAATAGTACACCCACATTTCGCCAGTTATGTTATAGTCCCATGTAATAGGGGGCGAGCCTATTGCCACTGACCGGGCACAAATCCAGACTTCGGGCTGCTACTGAGAATTTCTTAATGAAAAAACCCAATAACACTTTGCCCGACCCGGGAATCGAACCCAGGACCCCACGCTCAGCAGTCGCGCTTGCAACCACTAGACCAACGAGGCAGTCAACGCATAAATTAACTAATAATCGACTGTCAAATGTCAGGTCAAGCGATGTGATTGGTTGTTAACATTTTCGCCGGCCAATCACAGAAGCTGACATTAGATTTGACAATAGATCAAATTGATCAGCCTTCCAGAAACTGGGGGTTAATGTCGCAACGACGATTTGTTTTTGTTTCCCCCATTTTCATATAATTTTATTTGAAGTAGGCTGTAGGTAATTATCTTTCGTAACATAGTTCCAACAGTTTCCCAACTTTTGAACTTTGTATCGACGGATCAATCACTTTTATTTTACAAAAGATTCAACTTCTAAGTATCAAGTCGTAACTCAACTCAACTTCGTTTGTCGAACATTAATTTATATTGCGAGTATTTTACAGAGATAAACTTGTAATCAAGAAGACTGCGTTGCTGCAACAACAGAGATAATGTTAGGCGGGATTTGATGCGCGGCGACAGCCATGAAAATATAACGAATATATATTTTTATACCATGTAATGTAACCATAGAAATTTAAATAATACGGTAATAGAAATGTTATCTACTATCTTTTACTACGGGAACGCATGTCGCCGGTTTTCCGCTACCAACACATAAATACGCAATCACGCCCACCATGTTTCTAGCATTCAATACCACATAAATAAATAAATAAAATAAATCCGCTGCTAGATATGCTACAAAACACCTCTGCGTCCAAAACAGCACTGAAGCATACGCAAAGAGAATATAACCACTACGTTTAAGAGACGGGACTTCCATAGAAAAAGATGGAAAACGTCAAATATATGAAACGAGCGCTAAAAATGTTACCAACAAAACAAAAATGAATCCACAAACTACTAAGAGAACACTACGAATGAATCTGACATTTGTTACATGACGTAAAGGCGGAGCTGCCAACATAATAACCAAATAGGGATGTACTACTCGCGCATATATTTATCGATAAATTGCTACAAAAAAAAATGCGTATAGGGCCTCCCAATTTTCCTTTCTCGTTAAATTTTAGGGTAGGCCTACTTACACCAACGTTAACTCGGTAAAAGACACCAAGTTCGCGTTGGCGAAAGTAGGAATAAGAGACATTCCATTGTATAGTCAAAATCTAGTCCAATTAAACCTGAATATACAATGAGATTTGCTATTACGATTTTAAAATGAAACAAAACATTTGGCTTTATTTTCCTATTCTCAGCTGCTGCGCTTTCTTCGCACAATCTGCAGAATCTTAGGTTTTACACTTTCATACAATTAATGCACTGTTCAAAAATTACATTTTTAAGAGCACTGAAGCCGCTTATGTATCAGTTTACGTAAACTGTTGCTTATTTGTCAAATGATTTGAAAAAGTTCTCAATCTCTTCGTCGAGAATTTGTGCCTCCTCGGGAATAACTGGAAGAGCGAAATTGTCCAAAATTGTATAATAATTATCAACGGCGTCTTGAGATTTCACTACGTCTTATTCGTGATTCGGTTCGGAAGTAAATGTAGAAGAATCTGCAATTAAAAAAAATGAGTCATTCAATAAGTTCACTAAGTTCTAACAAGTGAAGGCATCCCAGAAAAAAAAAAAAAACTTACAAGATTTACTAGTCCAAGAGCCACAGGTGTCATAGATATAACAGAAGACAATCCTGTAAATAGAATAAAACTTGAGTTACTTACTAAAGAAACCAGAAAAGTGCAAGTCGCATTCTATGAATTAGGTTCGTTTAGTTTTAGCGGTGTGTAGTGGAAATCCAATGAATAGCTCATCTGCCAACTGCAGTAAGTCTTACAGATGGTATAGCATTTTTTCTTAGTTGGTTCCTCTTTTTCTTGAAATCCTTTGTTAAAAAATGACTGCCTCAAATGTTTTAATTGGTGTAGTTTTTTCATGGGTACGTACACCAAATCCACTTTTCCAGTAACTTTAATCCATTCTTCACATCTAGAAAAAAACATTTATTGCATTATTATTATTAGCAGTGCATTACACTAAGCAAAGAAAATTACAATTTGGCATAAAAGTACATAAAATGGGGGCGCCAGTTGTCTTACATTACAAAAATTTGCTTTTCTGGCAAAGCTTTAGATGGTCTCATTCATTTTAATTTATTCATGTGTTTACAGGCACATTTGCATGATAAAACACAGACTGACACAATACTGACAATTTAAAAAAAAACCGAGTACCTATAGGCATTTTTGCCAGATACTAATTACGTTTATTGTAACTAAAAATATAAGATTGTTTTTTGTAAGTAAATTTATAAAAAATGGAAATATCGACAGTCGATAAAAAAACGACAAACACTAGTGAATCTATTGTTAAGTTATTTTATCAATTCTAGACTTGGATTTTTAACAGAAAACTGTAAAACACGTAATTCCTTTTCTGTAATAGCCTACCAATTGCCAATTTATGCTTACCTGTATTCATTCAAAGGGAATTTAGCCATAAAGATTCGCTTTTGGCCATCAGTCCGGCTAGATTTTATACTACATATTTCACACATTTTACATTCGATTGACAAAAACTACTTCACATACGTACACATAAACAATCATAACACGAATTTACGTAATTAATCTGCGAAACACACGATAAAAGTAAAAAACAACGGCTTATAGCAAAACATTAATCTTATGACAACCAAAACAAACAAGAATGGCGGTTAGCGGCTATGTTCAAGTAGATGCGTGCGATAGAGTCGAATATATGTTAAAGCAAGACAACGATAGCCGCCATGTTTTTTAGCGCTCGTTTCATACATTATCATGTTTCAATTTTTTCTTAGGGAGTTGCGCCAGGCTGAGCATACGGTTCGCGCACTGGTGTCCTAAAACCTAAAAGACACCTGTATACATACGCGGCGACAAGTTCACGCGCCTTTGCCACTTCTATTGCCTTTATTTAGATTTCTATGCATGTAACGAATATTCTATCGTAGCTCGCTTCCGTCATAAAAGGGACAAAACTCGGTAGAGTTATTATCTTTACCGGACATCCGTTGTGCAGTTTGATGGTATAAAAGGCGTGAGCGGAAACTTTTTGGGTACCTACCTACCTACGTTAATGAGCATCTGGATTTAATGATAATTTTATTAATCAGTGATATAGGTAATCAAAACGGACATTTAGTCAAAAATTGTCTAAACTCATAGCCAGAATCCAAAAATTAGTCAAACACAAACGAATGAAGCTATTGCCCGGTATTTGGATCAGTCAATTCGGATATTTGTCAAAACGGCTACGAGCGGAATCACGGCAAATACTTGCTCTGTGGACGAGATTTTTGCATCAAAAATTTGTACACAATTTGTCACAGTATTTTACAAAAAGTAAAGGCTCTAAAAGGTAAGCCCTGGAATCTATAACAGTTTCATTGGATCACTCAATCCAGACACCTGATGGATTGAGTGATCCGGTTTTTGGTGGACGAAATACATGTTTTATTATTTTCACCATGGTATAGTAAGTCACCATCTTATTGTACCATGGTTTTCACCATAAAATTTAAGTTTCGAATAACTACATCTGTAGGTACAATTAATACTAATAGCTACACCAATAATTATAGTTAAAAAGCTGTGAGCAATTAAATCCTTTTAAATTTGCTGAATTGAGTATTATAAATGTATGTAGGCAACTACCCCTTTTGTAGACAGGTACGCAATCTATGTTAAGTTTTTGTACAACTTTGTGACTAAAATTTGACATATAACTCATTTGTATAAGTAGTTTAATTCACGAGATTTTCGGTTTTTTATTTTTGTCGGTTAACTTCAGAGGGACATGCGGAGCAACGTCTCATTGGCCTAGATCGGGCCCCTCCTGTGCCAGAATATTCGCCCCGGGCAATAAGTTCCCCCGGTCCAAAGAAGAGTTATTGCCCGTGCCCAGCTTGCAACAACTGCGGTTCCCTCCAGAAGTATCGAGGACCAGCAGCCGCCAGGCACATGAGGTTTTCTGGCCTAGCACCCCTGAATTTGTGGACTAGCTCAACTGTCAGTGTCCACGTCTCGGCACCGTAAGTAGGTACAGGTAGGTCGCACGGGTTAAGATCTTCGTCGTACACACGTCTTGTTTATATCGTTTCAGTTATTTTTACACGAAGTCGGGTTTTTTAGTTTTGATAATTAGGTAATTAAAATAATAATAATACAACGTGTTATTGAAATAATTGAAAACCTCTTAAAGGGTCATTGTACTCATCAGTATGATCAACTTTTACTATAGGACCAAACCTGAAATCGCGAAAAAAAAACAGCTGTTGAAAAAAAACTATTTTTGTTTTCGCGATTTCAGTATTGGTTCCATAATAAAAGTTGTTCATACTGATGAGTACAATGACACCTTAAGAGGTTTTTTGTTATTTCAATAAGTTGATTATGTACCAATAAGCTGATGTTTTTTTAGGGTTCCGTAGTCCTACAAGGAACCCTTATAGTTTCGTCATGTCCGTCCGTCTGTCCGTCTGTCCGTCTGTCTGTCTGTCCTAATCCTTTACAGCTTAATAACTCTTTTTCGCTGCACCCCCTCCTGTAGGGTATTATTGAATAGGTCTACTAAAATGAAGGTAATGTTTCATACATAACTTTTTTATCAGGTGTACCATCTGCGAAATACAGCCCGCCAAAGTGGCTAGCAATGTGTCCCCCCCCCCTGCCATTTCTAAGCTATGCAACGTAGAAACTTATAATCTTCCACATTGATAGACCTTTATAAAAACTCTCTTTTAAAATTATTTTGAGTATAATGTGATTATAAATTTTTGAGTTATAGTGAGAAAACTGCAAAATACTTAGTTCATAGGTCATTGACCTCAGAGAAAAATTATCATAGCAAATCATGCTCCTTCAGTTACTACCTATTTATAAAAATCTCAAAAAGTAACTTTATGTTATATTGATATGACACACTTCAATTATATTATTATTTTATTCTTCTTCTTCTATTTGGCTTCTTAAATTCAGAGCTAGGTGGCGCTGGTTGCAAAAAATAATATAGCATTGATTAATATTCGATTTGATTCGTTTGTAATTAGGAACCCTATAGTACTGAGCATGGCCCGACTTGCTCTTGGCCGGTTTTTTTCATCTTCTGGTTATAGTTTTACAGTTACAAAACTAAGCCTGCATAGAATGTAAGGCTTACATTAAAATACTTATACGTGGCTTACAATGTAAGCCACGTATAATTATTTTAATAAAGAATGTATGTTGCACCAGATCCAGCCTCCCGTCAGAATTATGCTGGTCGTAGCAACTCAGGATCCCTTATCACATTTATGGGAAAATGTTCTGAAAAATTCTTTTGTCATTTACCTACATAGCCGCCTGCGAGGTTTTTGATGTTTGAACTTGTACAGATGAATATAATCAGGTATGGATGTTTCGAAGAATGAATGCCGAATAGGTTTATAATTCATTTGCTTAAGAACATGTGCATTATAATAATTTGTGTTGGCTGGTTTTCTGCTGCGAATGTATTGAATTTTACTAAATATAAGGTTGATGAAAATAGAAACAGGAAGAATAGTTGTCGGCAGTGTCGTAGTAAAGGTCATGAGAGCCTAGGTTATGATTAGAATTTTGCGCCCCCCGAAACTTACGCCCAGGGTAAGATTTGAATTTTGCGCCCCTCAGACTTACGCCCAGGGCAAGATTTGCCCCATGTTCTGGCAGCCGCCACCGCAACCAGCCCCTAGTCACGACGCTGGTTGTCGGCAGACACGTTTTGGAGTCGGATAGAAGTTACTTAAGCATTACAGTTATAACCAATGTCTGCTTATCAGGCAGAGTGTGGTAATAATAGCCTCATAGACTCTCGACCACTGAAAGTACTTTTTATTTAAGGTTGGCAGTTAGCGGGTTACATAATCAATAAAAGATCACAAACAGTTGTCCTGTTAGGTTACAGGTCCGACTTCTTCAACAGCTGGTAACGAAGTGCTCGCTCCATCGAATGAAAGCTAGTTTTATAACTTTGGTATGTTGATCACGATGAATAGGTACTCGCAGAAGGTCATGAGCGAATAAGCACCCTGCGCAAGATTTGAATTTCGCACCTCTCAAAACTTACGCCCAGGGCAAGATTTGAATTTTGCGCCCCCCAAAACTAATTTTCTAGGAAGAGAAAAGCACAAAATCGTATTTAATTTTGGGTAAGTTTTTAATATGCCCGGGCTGCAGGCTGCGGCTCTGAAGAGTGCCTCCTTGAGGGTTTGCGTCCCTGGCAGCTATACCTGCGCCCAGCCCTTAGCTATGACCACAGAGTACATTATGGCTATGACGATGCTGAATACCCGCTCGTATTCGATATATTCAATAATTTTATTGATTTTTCGGTATTTATTACTAGAATTAATTAAACTATAGTTATTTATTTTATTATTTTAAACGCATTTACGCGAAATATGACGATTTAAGTTGTGGAAAGAAAAAAAAATTGTGAGCGATTTTTTCTTTCCACAATTTAAATCGTTAAACTATACCAGGCCCCTCAGAAAGTATTGCGAAAAAAAGTTTTTATATATGGGAGACTGGCCAGTTATAATGTTTTTCGAAAATATGATTATTTATAAGTAAAAATACTATATTACTTTTACTATATTACTACTGAACTCCTAAAAGCAGGCGGGGCTCCGGTCCTGAAGGAGCTACAGAGTCTGTTTAATTCCGTCATCCAACAAGGCTCTACACCGGAGGCATGGAGCGGGAGTGCGGTGGTACTGTTCTTCAAAAAAGGGGATAAAACCCTTCTGAAGAACTACAGACCCATCTCACTCCTGAGTCATGTGTACAAGCTGTTCTCGAGGGTCATCACGAATCGTCTCGCCGGAAGACTCGACGAATTCCAGCCACCAGAGCAAGCTGGGTTTCGAAAAGGCTACAGCACCGTAGACCACATCCATACTGTTCGGCAGATCATACAGAAGACTGAAGAGTACAATCAGCCGCTGTGTATGGCATTCGTGGACTACGAGAAGGCCTTCGACTCTATCGAAACTTGGGCAGTTCTGGATGCTCTTCAGCGATGTCACATTGATGAGCGGTATATAGAGATGCTGAGATGCCTATACAACGCTGCTACCATGACTGTTCAGCTCCAGGACCAAAAGACGAAGCCAATCCAACTGCGCAGAGGGGTGAGACAAGGGGATGTAATATCCCCGAAATTGTTCACTAACGCGTTGGAGGACGTCTTCAAGACGCTGGACTGGACTGGACAGGGTATCAACGTTAACGGCGAGAACATCTCACATCTCCGTTTTGCCGATGACATCGTTGTAATGGCTGAGTCGCTGGAACAACTGGGCGAAATGCTGCACAGCTTAAACGGAGCCTCTCGACGTGTCGGTCTCGGCATGAATCTGGACAAGACTAAAGTCATGTTCAATATGCATGTCATGCCGAGGCCAATATTCGTCGAAGGGTCGGCACTCGAAGTTGTAACGGAATACGTTTACCTAGGGCAGGTAATTCAGCTTGGTAGACACAACTTCGAGAAAGAAGCCGACAGAAGGATCCGTCTAGGCTGGGCAGCATTTGGCAAACTTCGCCGAGTCTTCTCGTCGCCTATACCGCAAAGTTTGAAGACAAAGGTCTTCAACCAGTGCGTCCTGCCAGTCATGACTTACGGTGCCGAGACGTGGACACTGACAGTTGGGCTAGTCCACAAATTTAAAGTCGCTCAGCGAGCTATGGAGCGAGCTATGCTTGGAGTTTCTTTGAAGGATAAAATCCGTAACGAGATTATCCGGAGAAGAACCGGAGTGACCGACATAGCTTGTAGGATCAGTAAGCTGAAGTGGCAGTGGGCTGGCCATGTCTGTCGAAGGACCGATGGCCGTTGGAGCAGACGAGTCCTTGAGTGGAGACCGCGAATCAGCAAACGCAGCGTAGGGCGCCCCCCTGCCAGGTGGACCGACGACCTGAAGAACGTGGCTGGGGGGGACTGGATGCGGAAGGCAGAGGACCGAGCGTTGTGGCGCAACTTGGGAGAGGCCTATGTCCAGCAGTGGACTGCGATAGGCTGAGTTGATAAGTAAAAATAAGTAAGTTCCAATTTCAAAATTTCCCTCCACATTTTTTGCGAGTTAATTCAAAGTATTGTGTCTCACTGAAATATGGATCTGCGCCGGGAACATTTTAGAGCTATGATTTTATACGATTTCAAGTGTCGCCTGAAACCGGATGAATCGTACGATAGACTTCAAATGGCATTCATGGATGAAGGCCCTTCCAAGGCAACCGTGTATCGTTGGTATAACGAATTCAAGCGCGGTCGACCAACTTTGGGGGATGACGAAAGAAGCGGTCGCCCTTTGACGGCTGTTACCGAAGAAAACGTGCTAGCAGTGAAAAATTTAATCCAAGACAATAGGCGAATTACATATCAGGAGATTCAACACATATTGAAGATTGGATCGGGAAGCGTTCACGAGATTCTACACAGCCATCTTCGCGTGAGGAGGATAGTATCACGCTGGTGCCGCACAACCTCACCGATGCTCAAAAGCAGGCCCGGGTGGAATGGTGCCGTGATATGCTTAACAAATTTGAAGCAGGCTCGTCTCGGCGTGTTTACGACATCGTTACAGGTGATGAGTCCTGGATTTATCAATACGACCCAGAAACCAAGCGCCAGTCGACTGTTTGGGTGTTTCAAAATGAGCCAACGCCTACCAAAGTGAAGCGATCTAGAAGCGGGGGTAAGATTTTGATCGCTAGCTTTTTTAATTTGACTGGCCACTTGGTATCAATTCCCTTACGGGATCAAAGAAGCATTAATGCCGAATGGTATACTACCAAATGTTTGCCAGAAGTTTTCTCTGTTATAAGCAACAAGCGACCAAACACAGGGCTCCGCGGGCTACTGCTCCACCACGACAATGCACCTGCGCACACCGCACTCAAAACGAGGGACTTCCTGGACAGCACGCCAGTCAAACTCCTGGGTCACCCTCCTTACAGCCCTGATCTAGCACCGTGTGACTTCTTTTTATTCCCAAAAATAAAAAATCAGCTCAAAGGGATACAATTTTCGTCGCCGGAAGATGCGCTGGCTGCGTTCGAGCAGGCTGTAAACGAGGTGTCTGCGGCGGACTGGAAAAAGTGTTTTGAAAACTGGTTTAGGCGCATGAATCTTTGTATAGAGGCTGGTGGAAAGTACTTTGAAAAGATTTGATAAAAATATATGTACGTATAGAACAATTTTTTTTTGTTTCGCAAAACTTTCTGAGTGTCCCACGTATTTGTTACCAGAACGTAATAAACATTTTCTGAAAAAAACAGTGCTCCAAAACCTTTCTTAAAAACATTATCACACTAAAGTTGTAACAAATCTTCCTTATTGCTCCTCGTGTTAGCTCGAGTATCTCGTCCCGAGTGTATTAACACCAACAATTTATGTTTCATGGGAGTCACCTATGAAATTTTTATGGCGTTTGTTAACTACAGCGGCGAAAATCCCAATAAAGAATTTTTCCATTTTTCAAGCTGCGACTTAATGGAATACATAAAAAAAGTTGTTACAGGGATATTGATGCATAGTACTTTAAGAGTTATAAAAAACGTACCTAACTACGTTAAAAAAAAATAGTAGGCTTTACATGGATCCGATTAGCGCAGGAAACAGGCTTGTGCGACTATTAAGTAATCGAATCGATCGTATTATATTTTTGATATAAATAATAATAATAATAATAAATGAATATTTTTAAAAATTATAACACAGCACCATCTAGTAAATAAAAAAACTAATAATAAATGTGTCATGTGTCATCTATATTTTGAACAAAATTCAAACAAGCGGCTTGTGTTCGAGAAAAACTCGGAATAATTAAGGTAAGGTGGCTTCGTCGAGACCCCTGTCGATGGGTCATACAATACTTTCCGAGAGAGAGCAGCGCTAATAAGATGGTGTTCATATTTTCATAATAATCAGGCTCATCTTGCGACTTGCAAATGGACGGTATAAGCAATAGAGTATCAACACAACAACCAAAAATATTATTACATAAGACATTAAAATACTTAGCCGATCTTTTTTCAATGTTAGATAGATAGATAGATAGAATATACTTTATTGTACACCATGAAAATAGTAGTAAACAGGAACAACGTATAAATTATGGGTACATGGGCGGTCTTATCGCCAAAAGCGATATCTTCCAGACAACCTAACATTAACAAGAAAAAGCAAAGCATTAGCATTTTCAAGTAAACTAAATAACATTTCAAGAAAAAAAAACTACCAACCTGTGTGGGAAAAATGTTCATTCATGCCGCTATTTTTTATTATGAGACGCAGCATACTATTTATTGATACAATTTTATGATCCGTGATCCTGACAGATGACCTCTGCGCCACAGCTTATTACGTAGGTACAGGTTGCTGCAAAAGAAAATTGTTTTATTTAGATAAATCTTACGTTAAATAAATTAAAAAATATTGGAGGCACTGAAATCTAAAAACTCGAAATCGGATATGTGTGTTATATGTTGTTATATTCAATGTCGCATGTCGCCGTTACAGCGCCACGCTATACAAAATTTCAGCCTTTAATATGGCTTCTGCAGCCATACATAATACACTGAAATATACAGCTCTAAATTAACATGAAAGATTGGCAACAGACAACTAAGCTACTGCCTGTTTTTTTTTCTGTTGTCTTATTTAGTAAACAATCTTGGCACGTCTCTTCATTCAAATAAATAACGATAAAATATAATTACTAGTCCTGCACATGTACAGTCAACAAATCGGAATCATGACCCACGATAAGCTTAATATCCTACAGACATTCTAATACAATTAGGTTGAATTTCGCTTAAACTGATATTTCCCTGGCAACAGACTTGTTATCAATTTTGTTAGCTTTTGAAAGTGACAGTTAGTTTACCAATAAAATTGTCGTCTCCCTATGCCATCTCCTTTCGTGCTTTCGTGCATAGAACGTGAACTTTCTTTGACACGTTTGGCACTAACCATAACATGTGAAGCTATAAATTTCAAATGCTAACACGCATGATGGCGGACAATAGACATTGAGTTTCGATACCTCATGATGGACTGACTTATTATGAAAATTCGATGCCATATTGCAAGGGTATTACTACGTAACTAGACGTAACTGCGTATAAACACATCCACCCGAATGGCATCGATCAAAGACATCGATTAATGCGACTATAGTTTTGTGAAATGTCACAATATTATGCACTTCTTTATTATTTAGTCACCTTACCCACCCACTGCATAAAACATCACTAACTAAGAGATAAGGGAAATACACAATAAAATACTGTATTTATTTATTTAATAAAATATTCACAATAACATTAATGAATGACAATTAATTTATCCTAAAAACGAGAGTAAGCAAAATAGTTTTCAATAACGTCCATTAGTCTGCAACACATCGATCCGATTAGGCGACTGCATATGTCCGTTCCTCTCATCTCTCATATAATCCCAAATTTTGTTACAACGTTGTTCAAGTGCTTGCCTTGTCCTCTCGTTTCTATTATCCCACATTTGGACCATCAAGCCCACAAAATTTTTATTTGGATTGGGATCCGGGGACGGCTATGAAAATGATGGTGAAATCAACTAATGACAACTCTTGCTGTATGCACTGGACAGCTATCGTGAACGTAGAAGAAGTTCGGAACTTCTTCTCGCGGGTAAACCGTTCGCACCATCGGTAACTTATTTTCTTCTAATAAGTCAACATAGTTAATTGAATTTGCATGAGAAGAAATCTGGACGAGTTCGCCTACATTTCCGGCACTCATCCAGACTCACATGTTAGCTGAAATTCGGCCAGATAATTGATTAGTTACTACGTGGTCTTCCGCAGAATTTATACTTGTTTTTTCTAAATTTTATTCTTGATGTTTAACTCCAAATATTGTTTGACACCATTTCATAAGTACTTGACGTTTTAGTATTTGTCATTTTTATTTTTATTTTATTAATGTTCTGTAATCGAAAAAGTTAGTATAGGTTTCTTAAAAAATATAGATGTTTGTAGGAAAACCACGTGAAACGACAGCTAATTCGAAATTCAAAACATAATTCCTGCTTTATCATAAACATAATTTCCAATCCGATTGTAAATCTATTGCATTGATAACAAAGCTCAAAATGGCAAAGACCTCTGACCCGTATTAATGCAGTTTCTGTAATAATCAAAATGTCCTAAGTGCAGCATAGAAGAAAACCTTACCGTTTTGACGATTTCAAACGAATTATCAGCTGAGTGGGTCATGATTCCGATTTGTTGACTGTACCTAATTAGGTTAAAAAATCTAATTTAGTTTGTATAATTTTTAAAATAATGTCTTTTAACAATTATTATTGACGAATTGCATTAAAAAGACATGCTAAGATTGTTTACTAAACAAGACATGTAAGAAAAAACAGAGATTACATGTAGTACAATTACGGGTAGACAAAAACGCTTACATTTTAAGCGATTAACAAAAGCGACATTTACATTATTTTAGAAATTTTTGTGGGTTCTCAGTGTTGCATAAATCCGTCCAAATAGCTTTTATCTTGTCTCACAGACGAGGTTAAGGCGGACGAAGCAAGTATAGCCATAGTTTAATTAATTAATCTGCTTCGACTTAACATTTTGACAGTTTATTTCTTAAGTTTGGAGTTTAAAAGTTTTTTAGTAGACATATAAATTAACTTTTCGTGATTTAATTTAATTTAAAGCCGATTAAAGCTTGAAGCGTCACCTGTGTTATTTGTAGTTAACTAATAATGACTAGCATTAAATTAATTATTAACAGATTGTGGGTCGGCCTCTATCAGTAAGTAATAGGTACAACCATAGACATGCTTGATTTCACCAACGATAATCCTCTGGCTAAGCGACCGCTTATCCACAATTTCAGTACCGTAAAATGCCCTAACTTTGCCCACAAGCCCTACTTTGCCTAAGGCGTTAACTTAATTTTTACTCGCACTGTCACTTTATAACTGAACCAAAATGTATCGTTGACATAGTATTTTTAATCTCCCCAAGTACGGAAATCATAGCTATTATAGTTTACTCAAAAAACAACTAGGCAAAGTAGGGCTTGTGGGCCAAGTTAGGGCAGTTTACGGTAGGTAATTTTTTCGAGTAATCGGTCGTTAATCAGAGAATTAACGGTGATATGCACCGGCCTAAGATCGGTGTTTAAATATTTTGTGCATAAAGCATTCTACTAATCCTACTAATCCTATCCTACTAATATTATAAATGTGAAAGTTTGTGAAGATGTTTGGATGTTTGTTACTCAATCACGCTGTAATGGCTGCACGGATCTGGATGAAATTTTCACATGCAGTTAGGATATAACCCGGATTAACATATAGGCTACTTTAAAAAAAATTTACACTTCGTCTATATTTTTTATGTCTGTGTAATGCAACGCGAAAGTTTAAAATATAAGGTAGCTAAAGTAGGTCAGGTTCCAGACCTTTCAGTAATTTATTTCGATAGCGAATTAGTTATGCATGAAATAAAAGTAATTATTTTAGTAGGCAGATTTGGTTTTTTGTTCTAGAATTTTTTAATTCCTTGTATTTCTGTTTAGTGGTAGATATTAAAACATTCACAAATTTCGTGAAGCCAGAAAAAGGAATACAAAATGGCATAGGAGTATCTACTATTCCGCCCACAGTGTTTGCAAGCCGCGGTCGGGAGCATCAAGATTACGGCTCGCGAAAACTGGGTGGAATAGTAGGTAGAGTTCTCCTATGCCATTTTATATTCCTTTTTCTGGGTTCATTCGCTAGTTCTACGCGCTCCGTCTATCTTATTCTTTTGGTCTGAGACTATAGGTATTTCACGCTAGTCTGAAAATGCGTAGATCTAAGCCTAGAGTGTAGACAACGGGCAAATCAGGTTCATTTTATTAAAAAAATAAAATATTACTTTCTAAGTAATAAAAACACGGCGTTATTGTTGTTACAATACATTATTATTGAGTTCAAAATGTATTCTTTTTTATACTACCCACCCATACTAATAGCTTTCATAATGGAATTAGACGAGAATTTCTTCAGACTACACAATGAAATAATGTTTCAACAATAAAACTTTAGAAGCTAAGAACGGGCACTAAAATTACTAGAAATGATTTATTCGTGGCCACAATTTCAATGAGAGTAATATTTATCTATTATACAACGGGTATCAGAAATGCGTGGTTATATTTCAAGAGCTGATCCATACATTTTGTCGCAGAACAGATGGCCGATGGGGCCGTAAAGTTGTGGAGTGGCGACCGCGTACGTGAGGCGAGGCACTGAGTGGGTAGACAAGGTGGACCGACGACCTGGTGAAGGTCGCGGGAATCCACTGGATGCGGGAAGCGCAGGACTGGTCATTGTGGTGATGCTTGGGGGAGGCCTACGTCTAGCAGTGGAAGTCTTTCGGCTAATGATGATGATGATGATACATTTTGTCGAGCGACATCGATGATTTTCTAGGGAACAGCTGTTTTTTTTTGCAATTTCAGTGTTGGTCCCTTAGTACAAGTTGTTCTATGCCATGCCCTGAATGAGCTCTTTAAATATTACTACGCATTTCTGATACACGTTGTACAGGTGAGTCTGTGCCGATGCTGCTCTTCAACCTCTTTGTAAGGTCAAACGCCCCGACCCCAAAATCCACAAAAAACCCAAGACCACCCAAATCACCCTGAATATGGTTGGGGATACAGATGTCTTTGGCGAACATCTATACAACTCTGTTTACACCTCCGATGAAGATGGGATTTACCATGGTATAATAAGATGTTTCACCAGGTATTCTCTTCCCGCAATGACAGCGCGATGCCTCCAAGCTACGTCACGATCAGTGCTGCCATTGATTGATATCTTCAATATACTTAAGGAGATTTTTGTTCATAATGAATATAAAATAAATTCCTAACCAGCCTAACTATATGTTATCTCGTGTTATTCATCTAATTAGTTAATAAAGGAAACTATATTAAATTACTAGTTAAAAAGTGATTCTTTATAGAAGAAAGTAAATGAAAAAATGCATTTTGCTCGGGTAATTTATTTTCACAAAGTGGCAGCACATCAAACTGACAAGTGTCACGCTAACAGCCCGCTATTGGCTCCACGGCCGATGACGTAGTACGGAGGCAATCACGTGACCTAGCTGTCACGGGAAGAGACTACCTGGTGTTATTATACCATGGGATTTACAGTCACGTTCATATAAAACAGCGTGGAGGTTTCATTAAAAAAATTCCAACTAATATTTTTCATTTTAAAGTACGTACCTACACGTCGTACACGTACTATAAATATAAAATAAAGCGAAGGTCAGAGTACCTATAAAGCGGTGTGGAGGCGTCGTAAATTCAAAGTGCCGAATTTCACGTCTCATTTGGTACGTTGCGGCGAGTACTGTCTGCCAGTATCTATTTACCTACGATGCACTTGCAGGCTAGTGTTTAGTGCTTATTAAACTACACTGAATTCAGTCATCCTAATTAGGATTTAGGAAAAGACATCAGGTAATAAGGAAAGTGTGATAAGAGTAAGGGCGGTGCATGGTATAATAAGATGGGTGAAACATCTTATTATACCATGGGGCGGTGCATGGTCTAATAAGATGGGTGAAACATCTTATTGTACCATGGGGCGGTGTAATAAGGAGGTTCCTTTTCTAAATCCTAATTAGAATTTCTGAATTCAGTGTAAGCGCTTTAGACTTCTGACAATGCTTTGATGTACGTTTGAGCTTTTGAAAGATTCATTTGGATATTTTATTTAGATTCTTTACGCGATAATTATGTGAATTCTGCAATTACAGGGAAGTAATTGCGTGACATGATTGACGTCATGACTTTTTTATATTATAGGATGGCGAAACGAGCTAAAGGCCCACCTGATGTTAAGCGGTTACCTTTGCCCATAACAACTTCAATACCACCTAGGCTGTTGCCTTAATGGTACCGCAAGTCGGTTCGCCAAACTAAGACATGAAGATGGAAAGTCTCATGTGATTGTAATTTCACCGGCACCCGTACCCTTCACACCGGAACACAGCAATGCAAGCATCACTGTTTGGCGGCAAAGTAGATACGGTTATTGAGTGGCGACGAAGTGAACCAATGTTGTTTATCACATATCAATTAGAAATCTGTTCTCTAAAGCAACCTGCCGCTTAAATCATCCAGTGCACTCATATAAGACCCCACTACGGAAAAATCCACTTGCACGCCGCGCTGCTCTGGACATTAAATCCCATAAAATATATGACCAACAAGTCGTAAAGTTGTTGGATAACTAGGATGGACTCAGCAGGATATATATCTCCATCCCCTATATTCATTTACACGACGCGATGGTGTGCTGGCAATGTGTTATTATAAAGTGTACTTTTATAGGAAGAGCTTTGGTACTAATTACATTTCTACTTATGTTTTAACTAGGGCCATAGCTACAACTTGGGGTAGTAAATTGGAGCTCTTGAGCACAAAGCTTTCCGAAAATTGCCCATCATAAAGAGATTATTTTCTGCCCCCCAGGGCCCCAAAATCCCTTGATTATACAACACTCTAGATTTTAGTAGCGTGCTTTTCTCGAAGCGATGTAAACAATCCCTTTTTTTCGAATTGGAAATTTTCATGGCCACACTTTGCCCGGGAAAGGCGGAGCTAGTGTCGGACTACCGACTCAACATGAATGCGATCGCGAGTGAGTTACAAAATTCGGCAGCAGGTTTGTAGTTTGTGCATAAATGAAGATTTGTTTTTACCACGTTTTTATTAACTCGCTTTCAGACATGTCTATCTGTTCGGTACTGCAATCGAGTTGAATCTAACTTCCCGATGAGCTTGAGACTTGAAATTTTAAACATAGCTCAGGATTGCATGACAATGCAATATTAAAAACCTGGTTTAAAAAAATCGTTTTCATCAAATTATTTTATACTTAAACATTCCCACGACACAAAAGTAACTATACCGAGTGTGAGGCAACGTTTGTAAGTACTTAAAACAAAAGTAAATGTGCTAAGAAATGGTAACGTGTAAAATCAGACTTATTTATTTATTTCTCTCACAAGTTACCTGCTTCATAATATGGGAGAAAAACCTGTGCTACGGGTCTCCTGGTATCTCAGATATAGTAAAAGGTCTGGAGGGGTTTAGATACTATAGTAGGGAATGCTTACAGTTTAATTATATTCTATGTTAGTAAATTGTGTTGTGTAAGTTAATTTACACAACAAAAATGATGTTGATGTTTTTTTTTTTGTTTTTTTTGTTTTTTTTTTTGGTGTTTTTTTTTGTGGGTTTGCTTACCCCTTCGGGGAAATACAGGCGTGATGTTATGTTATGTTAATTTAGCTATGTTTTAGAGGCTCAAGATTTTATCAGGTCATAATTCTGATATTTCATTACATATTTAAAAGAAACCGTTTATAAATTGTTTGCAACAGCCAGAATCCATATACAGCTGCGGTCTTGTAAGGTGCAGCGATCGATAAGTTATTATCGAAGGCAAATTTTGCCGGTATCGTATTTTCTGTGTCGCTTAGAGTAGGTGTAGGTAGGTACTACTTAACATGCAAGGGGTAAAGATGTATACTTTGATAGATACACTCAATTTAATCAAGTATCAACATCAACGAGTATGAGTATCAACTGATGATCTGACTTAAAAACTGGTATGGGTTTTGAGAAAGAAAGAAAGAAAGAAAAAAAGAAAAAAATCAATTCGTGGGTTGCGTACTCACCCGACAGATCGAAGCTTCTATGCATTTGCACGAGCGGATAGTAATGTACGATGGAGTGGAGTGGAGTGGACAGGGGATGGGACTGGGGATGGGACAGGGTCGGGACTGGGGACGGGACAGGGGACGGGACAGGGGACGGAACATGCGACGGGACATGGGACAGGACAGTGGGACGGGACAAGGGACAGGACAGTGGGACGGCACATGGGACGAGACATAGGACTGGACATAGGATGGGATATGGGACAGGACATGGGACATGGGACGGGACGATAGTGATATAGTGAGATAGTGGGACAGTGGGGCAGTGGGACAGTGGGACTATGTGACAGTGGGGCAGTGGGACAGTGGGGCAGTGGGGCAGTGGGACAGAGGGGCAGTGGGACAGTGGGGCAATGGGACGTTGGGGCAGTGTGACGGTGGGGCGGTGGGGCAGTGGGTCAGTGGGACAGTGAGGCAGTGTGACAGTGGGACAGTGAGGCAGTGGGACAGTGGGGCGATGGGACGGTGGGGCATTGTGGCAGTTGGACAGAGGGGCAGTGGAGCAGTGGGGCAGTGGGACGGTGGGGCGGTGTGGCAGTGGGGCAGTGGGACAGTGGGGCAGTGGGACAGTGGGACAGTGGGGCAGTGGGGCATTGTGACAGTGGGGCAGTGGGACAGCGGGACAGTGGGGCAGTGGGGAAGTGGGGCAGAGGGACGGTGGGGCAGTGTGACGGTGGGGCAGTGGGGCAATGGGGCAGCCGTTCAGTGAGGCAGTGTGACAGTGGGGCAGTGAGACGGTGGGGCAGTGGGACAGAGGGGCAGTGGAGGGGCAGTGGAGCAGTGGTACAGTGGGGCAGTGCGGCAATGGGGCAGTGGGACAGTGGGGCAGTGGGACAGCGGGAAAGCGGGACAGTGGGTCAGTGGGGCAGTGAAGAAGTGGGACAGTGGGGCAATGGGACGGTGGGGCAGTGGAGCAGTAGGTCTATGTGGCAGTGGAACAGTGGGACAGTGGGGCAGTTGGGGCATTGGGGAAGTGGGGCAGGGGAACGGTGGGACAGTGGGTCTGTGGGGCAGTGGGTCAATGGGGCAGTGGGACAGTGGGGCAGCGGGATAGTGGGGCAGCGGGACAGTGGGGCAGTGGGACAGTGGGGCAGTGGTGCGGAGGGGCAGAGGGACAGTGGGGCAGTGGGGAAGTGTGACTGTGGGGCAGTGGGACAGTGGGACAGTGGGACAGCGGGACAGCGGGACAATGGGACAGTGGGGCAATGGGACGGTGGGGCAGTGGGGAGGTGGGGCAGTGGGGAGGTGGGGCAGTGGTGAGGTGGGGCAGTGGGGCAGTCGGTCAGTGGGGCAGTGAGGCAGTGGGACGGTGGGGCAGTGGGACAGTGGGGCAGTGGGACGGTGGGGCAGTGGGACAGAGGGGCAGTGGAGCAGAGGTACAGTGGGGCAGTGGGACAATGGGGCAGTGGGGCAGTGGGACGGTGGGGCAGTGGGACAGAGGGGCAGTGGGGCAGTGGGACAATGGGGCAGTGGGGCAGTGGGACGGTGGGGCAGTGGTACAGTGGGACCGTGGGACTTTGGGGCAGTGGGACGGTGGGACAGGTGGCAGTGGGACAGTGGGGCAGTGGGACAGTGGGGCATTGGGGCAGGTGGACAGTGGGGCAGTTGGGGCTGTGGGGCAGTGGAGCTGATGGGGCAGTGGGGCAGTTGGGGCTGTGGGACAGTGGAACATTGGGTCAGTGGGGCAGTTGGGGAAGTGGGGCAGTGGAACTGTGGGACGGTGGGGCAGTGGGGAAGTGGGACAGTGGGGCAGTGGGACGGTGGGACAGTGGATCAGTGGGTCAATGGGGCAGTGGGACAGTGGGGCAGTGGGACAGTGGTTCAGTGGGGCAGTTGGGGCAGTGGCGAAGAGGGGCAGTGGAACGGTGGGACGGTGGGACAGTGGGGAAGTGGGACAGTGGGGCAGTGGGACGGTGGGGCAGTGGAGCAGTGGGTCAATGGGGCAGTGGGACAGTGGGGCAGCGGGACAGTGGGGCAGTGGTGCAGTGGGACAGTGGGGCAGTGGGACAGTGGGGCAATGGGGCAGTGTGACAGTTGGGGCAGTGGGGCCGTGGGGTAGTGGGGCAGTGGGACAGTGGGGCAGTGGTGCAGTGGGGCAGAGGGACAGTGGGGCAGTGGGGAAGTGGGACAGTGGGGCAGTGGGACAGTGGGACAGTGGGACAGTGGGACAGCGGGACAGCGGGACAGCGGGACAGCGGGACAGCGGGCAGTGGGACAGTGGGACTGTGGGACAGTGGACTGGACTGGACTGGACTGTACTGGACTGGACTGACGTGGGTTAGCAGAATTTAACGCGAGCGGAGCCGCGGGTAAAAGCTAGTTTATTTATAAAAGTACAGCCACATCACATTCATTAACGGCCAAAATGAATATATCCATTCTACCCACGATTTGCCCTACTAGAGATAGGAATTTGACATAAGCTCCATACAAAATACGTCAAATTTCTATCTCTAGTAGGGCAAATCGTGGATAAATTGGATATAAATTTTGTATGTAAAACAATCACTATCTTAACTAATCTGTAACTGCATCTTAAGTCTAACAAACTTATCTGACCAGCTCCCCGATTCAGAACCATACGATAAACAGTTTTCGATCGATTTTGTTTATCTCTTTTTCTCTCGTTGCGTGAATCATCAGACGAAACAAGATAACAAACCGAACCGGTCGACTACTGGTAATCGTGTGGTTCTGAATCACGTAGCAGGTCACTTTTGTCAAAATGTCATTCTTTCTCGTTCGTTTCTTATCTCTCATGGTGAAAGTACATTATATTGTTATCGATCGCAGCGCAGCCGTCACTAGATTAGATAAGTTTGTAGGACTGTAAGTAATACCTGTCAGATTTTTTAAAAGTTTAATAAAACACATACTGCTAACACTAGCTATCAAAATTTACTGTCAGGCGTGTTTTGCGAGAGCAGTGTCATCAAAATCTAATTATAAACTACAGTTTCAACATGCTGAAAACTAAGGCTAAGCCCGCAGAGCGATTTTTACTCGCGCGATTTTATATTCGCGCTGTTTTTATTGAATCTAAGCAACGGCCACGATTTTAAATTGCCAGTGCGCCCCATCTGATGATTCCGTGTTACAGATTTAGCGACAACAAATCGCGCGAGTAAAAGTTGCAGTGCGGTGTTAGCCTTAGTTTTCGGCATGCAAAACTCTTTAATAACTTATTAGACAGACTACGTACGTTACTGTTTTTGGAGACACGTAGTAATATTTATCGTAGCGGAGCAACGACTGCGCGGATTGTACGATCTGCAAGGTTAAGCTGCACTTGCTGCGGTCAGTCTGTGGATGGGTGACTGTTTCGTTAGACATCGAGACCCCTCCGTGCCTCGGAGAGCACGTTAAGCTGTCGGTCCCGGTTGTCATACGAATATCTATGGCAGTCGTTACGGGTAGTCAGAAGCCTGAAAGTCAGACAACTGGTCTAACCTCCGAATGTCAGTATTATCCAGTAACTGGGTTGCGGGGGTCTGATGGCAGTCGCTCCGTGTAAAATACTGATGTTCAGCCGCATCTGGCTAGACTGGAAGCCGACCCCAATATAATTGGGAAAAGGCTCGGAGGATGATGTAGTAATATTTCATCGACGTTAATGGCATTATCAAAAAGCATACGGACGACCAAGATTGATTATCTTTGTCTTTGTCTGATTAAACAGAATGTAATAACATCCAACAATTAATTCAAAAAACAGCTTCCTACCACAGTATGGTTTTTCCTGTATATTTGGTGTCGTAAGTGCTGCACGTTCACTGCTGGGCCGTTTTGGATGAACTTTTAGTCAGTGCATTGGATGCTGATTAAACTCATAAACTACATAACAACAACACAACATAACATCACGCCTGTATTTCCCCGAAGGGGTTGGCAAAGGTGTATAGTACAGCCACATTTCGCCATTTATGTTATAAGTCCCATGTAATAGGGGGCGAGCCTATTGCCATTAACCGGGCACAAATCCAGACTCCGGGCTGCTACTGAGAATTTCCTAATGAAAAAACCCAATAACACTTTGCCCGACCCGGGAATCGAGGCAGTAAACAGGATAACGGTAACGTGACAGTAGTTAAGTTACTCATAAACTAATTACTTTTACTATGATCATATATTTAAGTTTATAACACATTTTTATACCATGTTTTATGCAAATAAATATATTCTATTCTATTCTATTCTACTGATTATGTGACTCGCACAGACTGAACTTCATGAAGGAGATTAAGGGTTAATGCACACCGACGGAGCGGCCGTGAAGCGTCTAATTGAGTAACAATTGGAATTCATCCTTATTTGCATCTACATTGTAAATGACTGAAATTTAATAACTTCTTAGGTTTTCGCGATCACTACACATTATAATAAAACAAAGTTTAACCGGATTAAATCGCGTATATTATTTAAATTGGTTTCCCTGACGTTTCGAAAGTTTTGCAGCATTTCGTGGTCGCAGGTAGACATTGTGAGTCATTGTTTGTGTGTCGTGGTAGGTATTGTGAGTGATTACTGCGTGCATCAAAACGATTTTAATTAATAATATTGTACGGTAGATTAAAATATTTTTTTGAAATATTTGTAAAGACGCTTGTCATCTTAGTCTACCTGCGACCACGAAATGCTGCAAAGCTTTCGAAACGTCAGGGAAACCAATTTAAATAATATACGCGATTTAATCCGGTTAAACTTTGACTGAAATTTGAATAGCTAAATCACACTAGGAGGCTCGAAGCACCGCGAAGAGCGGGCGAGCGGCCATCAAACTTCGAGAGTCGGTTTGCCTTGCAACCAAGTGAACTGGGGCCGTACTATGAAGTGTTAGAGCTATCATGGTCCCGTTCTAAAAAAGGAATAGAGCTAGATAGGACTAATAGCACCGTCCCTCTCTTTCAACGTAACCATGATAGCTTTAACAGGTCATGCACTAACCCTTTTTCATTTTAACGCACTGAACGTCTTTTCAGGCACAACACCACATGCACAACCTCCCAGACTTCGAAAAACTCTCTGTACACCATAAATAACTTGTGTTCAACACAGTTAGGGTTGCCAACTGTTTTTGATTCGGCAAAACATAGTATTTCTCAGGCCAAGACATGAAAAATATAGTATATGGGAGAAAATATAGTATTTTAAGTGTTTCTTAAAAGTAGTAGCGCAATTTTTCAGGTTTTTTGCGAAAGTACGATGACCATTTTAAAAGCATTTTAGGTTTTTTAATTTTTTTTCTTTACGTAATTACAGTAAACAGTAACTTCCATCCCGGAGTATGGATTTGTGCCCATCATCATCATCATCATTTCAGTCGAAAGACGTCCACTGCTGGACATAGGCCTCCCCCAAGCATCGCCACAACGACCGGTCCTGTGCCTTCCGCATCCAGCGGATTCCCGCGACCTTCACCAGGTCGTCGGTCCACCTTGTGGGGGGCCTACCCACGCTGCGCCTTCCAGTACGCGGTCGCCACTCCAGAACTTTACTGCCCCATCGGCCATCCGTTCTGCGAGCAATGTGCCCCGCCCACTGCCACTTAAGTTCGGCAATTCTTCGGGCTATGTCGGTTACTTTCGTTCTCCTGCGAATCTCCTCATTTCTGATTCGATCACGCCGGGACACTCCGAGCATAGCCCTCTCCATTGCCCTATGAGTGACTTTGAGCCTTCTTATCAGGCCCATTGTGAGCGACCACGTTTCAGTACCGTAAGTAATTACTGGCAACACACACTGGTCAAAGACTTTCGTCTTGAGACACTGCGGTATTTTGTTTTGATTTGTGCCCGGTTAATGGCAATAGGCTCGCCCCCTATTACATGGGACTATAACATAACTGGCGCAATGTGGGTGTACTATACACCTCTGCCTACTGTAGCGTTAACCCGCTACGGATAAAAACTTTTTGCATTTTTTTATTACTACCTTTTTTTGTAAATTCTTTATAAAAATTCACTTGGCGTGTCATTTTTGAACTTCGATTTCGTAAATTTCTATCGTCAATTTTTTATTTTCAAAGCGCGTCATTGCAGATTTGGTAGCCATCAGAACTGGTTTTCTTCTTGTGTTCGTTCATTTACACCAAAATTTTGCTGATGTGATCATAATTGTCCGGTTTTACACCGTTGTTTGGTTATCCAGTCGGCTACATTTTGTACTTGTAAAAAGGTGTCGATGTCAGTTTGTTCTCTCCTGTTATTTTGGTATGTATTTCATATTTTTTTTCTGTTATTTAATCCCATTTACTAATTATTCATTCTCCCAATAATTCAAAAGATTCTGCTTGTGTCCTTTGTCTGAACGTCCTATTTGTTTGTCCTTAGACGTTCATATTAGTACACAAGCCGGGTTTCGGCTTCACCCCGTGGGACCAGCTGCATGGGGCCTGGTTTTGATCCGGCACCAAAGCAGTGTTGCTGAGGGTCCAGGACGGAAGATTTGAGGAAGAAAGAGCCAAATCTTCGTCGCTGTACTCCACCCAAATTGCCTTCCGGGAGTGCGAAATCCCTACCATCTTCACAAGGACAGCAGTTTATTTCAAGACCTCACTTTTATTTTCTTTTATAGTAGTGGTATATAGCAGCGTATTTTTTTCCTGTTTAGTTTTACATTTCTTGCCATCCGCGGTATATGATATTTTATTTTATGTAAGGGGACGGAAAAACGAAACGTTGCATGCAATCTTTTATTTTTTTCGAGACAGTTTGTGTTTAGCTCGATTAACATCCCGGTCAATCTATATGTAAAATCTCGACTCTGCAGTGCCTTTTTTTTCGAAGTATCTTTTTTTTACCCTTTTGTACATTTTAAAAAAATATTTCGACCCGTTATTTTTTACCTTAAATTAAACGTGTTTGTGATGTGAAAAGTGTTTTCTTCCTTATTTTTTACGTTACAAATTGGCGCCCGAATTTAAAGTAAGTATTTAATATTTATTAATACTGATATAATTTTATTTTTTTTGTTATCTCGTGTGTGGTGCTCCTAGCGAGCAAAATTTCAATTGTTTTTTTTCTTTCTATGTTTCAGGTATTAGAGTCGTACAGAGTCCCGAATAGAAGTTGAAGGAATTGCGTGTTTCTCGAAAGATCCATTTATTGTTTCTCATTTCACGAAATTGCTTGAAGAAGTCAACATACTTTGCTTTAATACATTGTTTGTGAAATACAATTTTTAATACTAACCTTGTAACTATTCCCAATATTGAACTCTTTTATTATTCCTTCCAAATAATAATTTTAACCCGAATTTTATTCTGATCCTGTTGTTAGTCTTAGTTAGTTTCCCGTAGCGTGTGTTTGGTGTGTGGATGTTTAGGCGTCGTGACCAAAGGTAAGCTGTTTGCACGGTTGTTTGAGTCTATTTCTTATTTAGTTCTTAGGTCCGACCTACTTCTTGTTTACCCTTTTTGTAATTAAACATGGCAGAAGAAGCTCCTATCTGTGAGACTCCTCTTCGCGAAAGTCCTATTATTTCCAGACCACCACCGATTCCACCTAGGACAACGCATGGTTCTAGTCATTCTTTGCTTCCTTCTCCAATGAAATCGGAAGACTGTCCGGTTTACGTCCAAAAACGATTTTCACTTAAAAAGTGGCAAATTGTTTATGATGGTAGTACGTGTGTTCGGCAATTTTTCTTGAGTATTGAGGAACAGAAGGAAGCGGATGATTTGTCTGACGGATATCTTTTGAAACGCTTCCACGAAGTTTTGTCCGGAGTCGCATTAACTTATTATAGGTCGATCCGCCGATCTGATTTAACGTATCTGGAACTTAAACAGTATTTTGTAAAGACTTTCGGTTCTGTAGATTTTGAATTTAAAACCGAGCAACAGGTCAGGAATCTAAAGCAAAAACCTGATCAAACTGTTAAAGATTTTGTTATAAGGATTTCTCAACTGAATGACTCCTTACGCAAACCGGTCAATGAGTCAGATCTTTTGGAAATTATTATACATAACATGCATTCCAGATACTTCCCGTGTCTATCGATTCATAAATTTACTGATATGGACTCTCTTATTGATATGACTTCACATTTCGAAAGCTTTTTACCCGAAACGACTAAATTTGCTTCGAGCACTACCACCCAATCGCAAATGTGCCCAAAATGTAATAAAACAGGACATCCCTATCGTACTTGTCCTGACTTCCCTGGTATGCTGTGCTTTAAGTGCCACACGCCTGGTTTTATAACCCGTGATTGCCCTAAATGCAATCCAAAAAATGTTTAATCCACCGGCGACACGCATTGCTCCGTACAGTGTCACCGGTGATAACGTCCGATTCGTCTGATAACCGACCGTTTATCGAGATTTTATTGTGTAACCGTGTCATTAAAGCGTTACTTGACTCTGGAGCACAAATGTCCCTTATTAGTGATTGTTTTACCCAGCAACTAGGTATCTCTCTGGGTAAAAACGATTCATGCCCTCGTGTTATTTCTGCTAATAACTCTCCTATTGATATTTTGGGAACAATTTATCTCCCAGTTAAGTTTAATGATACAACTTTTGTCCATGAATTTTTAGTAGCTCGTTCTATGTCTTCTTCTGTTATTCTAGGTATTGAATTCTGGAATAAGTTTGGTTTAACTTCCGTTTTTAGTCAAGCTTTTAACAAAAATATCAAAGGCAATATGTACCTTCCTTCCGACAACCACTGCCTTCCTCAGGTTTCTTGTATTAGTGAGGTTCGTTACGTACATCCGCGTAACGTTCTATTACCTGAACAAGAACTATGTCTTCAACAGGTCATTGATGAGTTCGAAGTCATTTCATCTGACAAGATTGGTCTGGGTAAGACTACTTGGTTATCACACAAGATTAACACATGTGGACCACCAATTAGACAAAGGTTTTACCCTCTTTCTCCTGTTAAATTAAAGATCCTCAACGAGGAGATTGATAAGATGCTGGAGGTGGGTGTCATTCGTCCCTCTCGTTCTCCGTGGGCTAGTCCAGTGGTTATGGTAACTAAGAAGGATGGGTCCGTTCGTTTCTGCGTTGACAGTAGGAAATTGAATAGCGTTACTACGAGGGATTCTTATCCTCTCCCTCGTATTCACGATATCCTTGACAACCTTCGCGGCGCAAGATATATAAGCTCGCTTGATTTTAGAAGTGCTTTTTGGCAGATCCCTCTTGCTGATGATGAGAGCTGTGAGAAAACTGCTTTTATAGTTCCTCAACGTGGTTTATTCGAGTTTGTCAGAATGCCATTTGGTCTCACAAATGCAGCCTCTGAGATGCAACGTCTTACCGATATGATTGTTAATTTTGAATTCACTTCTACCAGTGATAACTGTGTTTTCGGTTACGTTGATGACTTAATTCTGATTTCAAAAGACTTTCACAGTCACGTCGCGCTCCTTAGAAAGGTTCTAAACCGTCTTAAGGAAGCCGGTTTATCTATTAATCTTAAAAAATGCGAATTTTGTAAAAGCGAACTAAAATATTTGGGTTATATTGTAAATGAGAAGGGTTTACAAACTGACCCCAGCAAGCTTGATGCCATTAGGGACTATCCAACCCCTACTACAGCTAAGTCACTACGTGGTTTTATTGGAATGTGTTCCTATTATAGACGCTTTGTTGATGGTTTTTCTTCTATAATAGCTCCACTCACTGCCCTTATTGGAAAAAAGAAAGGTCGTGATCTTATAAATTGGGATAATGCCGCCGAAGACGCATTTACCAAATTAAAGGTCGCGTTAATCAATACACCGGTTATGGCTTGTCCGGATTTCTCGAAACCATTCTTTTTGCAGTGTGATGCGTCAGCGGTTGGTCTCGGTTCAGTTCTTTCACAAAAGATTGATAATGTTGAACACCCTATCGCTTATTATTCCCGCTTATTTTCCAAAGCTGAACGCAATTATAGTACTACTGAGCGCGAACTTTTGTCTGTACTTGATTCTATTAAGCATTTTCGGTGTTATTTAGATGGAATGAAGTTTAGTGTTATAACTGATCACATGGCCTTGAAATGGCTCCTCACGCTTCATAATCCTTCCGGCCGTTTAGCTCGATGGGCTACTATTATCTCCCAATATACTTTTGATATCGTTCACCGTAAGGGTTCGCAACACGTCGTACCTGATGCTTTATCTAGGATGTACGCAAGTCCGGTTACATTTGATCAAGGTCCTGAACATACTAATGATAGATGGTATAAAAGGGTTTATGTTGGTGCTCGAGATACTCCACAAATGTTTCCTGCATACGCCATTCGGAACGGTGCTCTCTTAAGACGCATGCCGATCATTACTCCTTTGTGTCCTGATCCTTGGCGTGTAGTTTTACCTGCTGAAAAGGTTCCATCCGCGATTTGGGAAGTACATAATAATCCTCCTTCGATACATCCTGGAGTAACCAAGACTTATCATAAACTCAAGGAAATTTTCTATTGGCCGAACATGTTTCGGGATGTAACCACGGCTCTTAAGCAATGTGATGTATGTAAAGCTTATAAGATCGCTAATACTCAACCCCGTGGTCTTATGTGTTACCCCAAGGTGGTTTCCTTGCCTTTACAAATGATTTCAATCGATATCATAGGCCCATTACCAATCGCTTATTATGGGTTCAAATACATTTTATCTATGGTTGATGTTTTTTCTAAATATGTCTGGCTTGTTCCCCTTAAGAAGGTTGACACCAGTTCAGTTATTAAAGCTCTGGAATCTGAAATATTTTTTAATTTTGGTGTTCCACGGTCTATTCTCTGTGACAATGCTACCGTTTTTCGTAGTAATCAGTTTTTAAACTATCTTAGGTCTTTTCACATTGATTCCCCGTCATTTACCCCATATTATACACCACAGGCCAATACGGTTGAACGCTATAACCAAAGTGTCATTACGTGTTTGAGCATTTTGGTTGGCGAGAACCAAAGGAATTGGGCAAAGATGTTGCCTAAAGTCAAACTATATCTCAATTCTTGTCTTAATTTAGCCACTGGTTTTACGCCAAACTTTCTCATATTCGGTAGAGAAGTCTGTATGGATTCATCCCGCGCTATTAGCCAGACCCCAAGCAATAATTTAGCTGGATGTCGGGAAATACACACTAAGAATCTAACTTCCCTAGCCGATGTTTATGCGAAAGTAGCTGACAATCTCTCTACTGCCTTTCTCCGAAATTCTCGAACGTATAACGCGAACCGTACAGCGGTTACACTTAACGTTGGTGACATTGTATGGAGGCGTAATTTTTCTAAATCTTCATCTGCTGAATACTTTTCTGGTAAACTCGCTCCCCGCTTTATTAAATGCCGTGTTATTAGGGTCGTTTCTAGAACCACTTATGTCCTTCAAGACTGTGATTCTGTTCATTCTGGACAATATCATATTAAAGATATTCTTAAATGATTCAATCTGTTCAATAAGACCATAAGAATTACTTTAACTCTAACTTCTTAAAATTATAAATTAATTTTTGAAATAAATATTTCGATTATTATAATCAACTAAATAGCGACATCTAGCGGTTGTGTCTTGAACTATTTTCATGACCGGTTATTTAATTGTTTAATCTTACGCCGCTAGGTGGCGCTATCAATCGTTCTGTTTAGAGTCGGTATAATTTTTTCTATTGTTTAGACACTCATTTCACTTGAATTTTGAGTTTCATTTAGTTATCTATCCAATGTTACAGGATTTCCTCTTGGTTAATAACTTAAGAATTCCCTCCCTTTGTATATTTATCCTATTACAAGTTGTCCTCTCACTTTCGAACCTTCTGTTATGTGATATATTCTAATTCTTTTGAATAATTCACTATAAATTATTTTTCGATATGTCATCCTTTTATCTGGTGAAAGTTACACCACACCCTGTAGGACATTCGTTTACTATTTAATTTCACATCTGGAATTTATTTATTTCCTCTCTTGTTTTAATACTTATTCGTTGACTCCGTGTTGTTTTGTTTGACTGGAGTCGTATCTTTGACTGAGGTCGTATATTTTTTGACTGAAGCCGCTAGTATTTTCCTTAGACGGAATTTTTTGTTTGAAGTTTCGTTTATTTTTATTTTTTTCTTATTATTTAGGGATCTCCAAACTATAATTTGGTCAGTTTGGTCTAATGTGATTTATCATTTCCTAGCTTTAATGTTTTCCGTTATTCGCGACGCATCTGAAGCTCGCACTGATAACGTTTAGGTGAAGGTCAACTTTCATTTTTATTCAGTTTCTGCTGCACTTCGTTGTTGTTAATTAGAGTAATTTAGTTTATATATTAAAGTATATTTGTACTAAGTTAGTTTAATTTAAGTTAGTTTATTTAACAAGGTTTATTTAATTTCAGTAAGGTCTTAGGTTTTGTTTTTTTTCGTGTTATCACTCCTTTTGGAGATGTTACTTTTCTTTTGTTTGGTCTTTCACTTTGTGTTGGCTCACTCCTTTAATAAATAATACATTAACTCAGGGTTGTCACATCCTTTTAGGGTTGTCACATCCTTTTAGGGTTGTCACATCCTTTCAGGGTTGCCACAGTTTTTTTTTTTTTTTTTTTTTTTGTTGGAAAAGGGGTACTGTAGCGTTAACCCGCTACGGAT
The DNA here is from genome assembly GCA_949699075.1 of Asteroscopus sphinx. Taxonomy (NCBI): domain Eukaryota; kingdom Metazoa; phylum Arthropoda; class Insecta; order Lepidoptera; family Noctuidae; genus Asteroscopus; species Asteroscopus sphinx. The sequence goes on from OX453001.1 coordinate 14,785,866, forward strand.
AAAAACTTTTTGCATTTTTTTATTACTACCTTTTTTTGTAAATTCTTTATAAAAATTCACTTGGCGTGTCATTTTTGAACTTCGATTTCGTAAATTTCTATCGTCAATTTTTTATTTTCAAAGCGCGTCATTGCAGATTTGGTAGCCATCAGAACTGGTTTTCTTCTTGTGTTCGTTCATTTACACCAAAATTTTGCTGATGTGATCATAATTGTCCGGTTTTACACCGTTGTTTGGTTATCCAGTCGGCTACATTTTGTACTTGTAAAAAGGTGTCGATGTCAGTTTGTTCTCTCCTGTTATTTTGGTATGTATTTCATATTTTTTTTCTGTTATTTAATCCCATTTACTAATTATTCATTCTCCCAATAATTCAAAAGATTCTGCTTGTGTCCTTTGTCTGAACGTCCTATTTGTTTGTCCTTAGACGTTCATATTAGTACACAAGCCGGGTTTCGGCTTCACCCCGTGGGACCAGCTGCATGGGGCCTGGTTTTGATCCGGCACCAAAGCAGTGTTGCTGAGGGTCCAGGACGGAAGATTTGAGGAAGAAAGAGCCAAATCTTCGTCGCTGTACTCCACCCAAATTGCCTTCCGGGAGTGCGAAATCCCTACCATCTTCACAAGGACAGCAGTTTATTTCAAGACCTCACTTTTATTTTCTTTTATAGTAGTGGTATATAGCAGCGTATTTTTTTCCTGTTTAGTTTTACATTTCTTGCCATCCGCGGTATATGATATTTTATTTTATGTAAGGGGACGGAAAAACGAAACGTTGCATGCAATCTTTTATTTTTTTCGAGACAGTTTGTGTTTAGCTCGATTAACATCCCGGTCAATCTATATGTAAAATCTCGACTCTGCAGTGCCTTTTTTTTCGAAGTATCTTTTTTTTACCCTTTTGTACATTTTAAAAAAATATTTCGACCCGTTATTTTTTACCTTAAATTAAACGTGTTTGTGATGTGAAAAGTGTTTTCTTCCTTATTTTTTACGTTACACTACCCCTTCGTGATGCGTGGCGTTATGTTATGTGTGTAATTACAGTGGGTGATTTTGAAAATGCAGCTTATAAAGTAAGTTACAATTATAAATTTTGCTGATGCAGTATTAATAAAATTGAAAACTAATAGAGGTAGTAGGACAAGGTAATAAATGTACTTAGGGCACGCCGCAATAGCGGCGGTAAGGCCCGTCATGGAGGAGTGGCTGGAGAGGGGCCATGGTGCCCACACCTACCGGCTGACCCAGATACTCTCGGGGCACGGATGCTTCGGGAAGTATCTGTGTCGCATAGGCCGGGAGCCGACGCCCGAGTGTCATCACTGCGGGAGCTGCCCAGAGGACACGGCGCAGCACACACTGGCGGAGTGCCCAGCTTGGGCCGCGCAGCGCCGTGACCTCATCACTGCAGTAGGCGGCAGCGATCTCTCGCTTCCGGCCGTGGTTCTGTCTATGGTTGGGAGCGAGAGCGCTTGGGAAGGCGTCGTCTCCTTCTGCGAGGATGTAATGCTCGCTAAGGAGGCGGCGGAGAGGGTTCGAGAGGCGTTGACCTCTCTCCCCATCCGCAGGAGACGACCTGGGCGTCGCAGGAGGGCGTATGCCGACCTCCAGCCACCCTAGATGTGGGCCTGCGGGCGGCGGACTCGGGGTGGCCCGCCGCCCGACCAGTCAAGGCCCGTGACGGTGGCGCGTAGTGTTCCGCGCGCGCCAGTCAAGAGGAGGGTGTGGCCGATGTGGCTGCCGCACGGGGAGAAGGGGCTCGCCTTCTAATGGCGAGCCGGGACCTACCGGGGATGGTTGGGAGAGTAAAAGTTTCCCACGCCCCCGGCCAAGGGTCGTTAGAGGAACACCGTGGTGGTTTTTAGTCGGTAAGAGTCCGACACTGGCTCCGCCTACCCCAGGCGGAGTGCGTCCATGAGGATTTAACCCACGGAAAAAAAAAAAAAAAAAAAAAAAATGTACTTAGGGTTCTTAAATGCAATACAAAGTCTATGGAAACCTAAAGCTGCATGAAGTGACAATTACCAACATAAAACCTAAAAACTATCTACCTGCAGGAAAATCAGAAGCACATTGTACCTTAGAGCGAAATATAGTACTCATGCGTACTATATCATTCTTCAACAATATTATAGTACACCGGGCCTAAATGTAGTAAAATACTTTTTTTTTGTAGTATAGGAAGGCGAAACGATCTTAAGGCCCACCTGATGTTAAGCGGTTACCTTTGCCCGTAGATGGTACCGCATTATATTATATTAAATACGGTTGGCAACCCTAAACACAGTGGCTTTCTTGAATTATTCTGTTCACTCCGTTATTTTTATCAAACCTTATACAAACTCTACCCAATTCGGTACAAAAGAAACAATATCATTCTTTCACGCTATGACGTGTCATGTACACCAACAGGGATTCCATCTAATGTTTATTTTTCTGTAAACAAAATCGTGTTTACCGAAGTATCAATTCTTAAGCAAACGTTATTCCGCCCGGGGTGGTATTCGGCCGTGAATTTTCGTGGGTTATATCGGGGGGTCACTGATAAATTTACCGATCATATCTTTCAATTTTATTGACCGTTAGATTCGATATTACCCAAGGAACCGACGTCGAGGATAGTATACTTTTAGTACTGTTATTTTAGTTGACGAAACATTATTCAATAGGTATTTGCGGTCAATTGACCTTTGGTGTAGTAATCTGATTTATGACGTAATATAAAAAATAATGTACATAAGATGATTTCAATCGCTTTTTGTATTTATGGGTTGTGGATATACTTCGTGTATTTTTTTGGAGCAAGATAATAATATGGGGGAGAAAATACGGGTTCTGATACGCTAATAAATTTAACAAAGACACAAGTTGTTCTACATGCGATACCTATGTAGGTATTCAGGAGAAATTATAGAATGTTTGCTAAAAAAGTAGTAAGATTTGTTACATAACTACTAATTCACAGGGAAAAAGGTTAATAAATGAGAATTGAGAAATGTACCTAATTAAGTATTTTTTATGGTGCAACTTGGGAGAGGCCTATGTCCAGCAGTGGACTGCGATAGGCTGAGTTGATTGATTGAAGTATTTTTTTATGTGCACTTACCGCATGTCGTCTTGTTGTGGCAATAAATCATTTTTCTTTCTTTTTTTATTCTTCATAAAATAAAACCGGTAAGAAGTGTTCAAATCGTTTCGAAAAGTCTAGTCTTGTGCTAACAACACAGACATCGTAAAAAATATAATCATAAATGAAGTCAACAAAACCGTGCTCCTCCGTGTACACACGGCTACACATCAAGCTGTACATTCCCAGTATAAGCTGACCTCGCATTGTATAGGTTTTCCTTACAACGCGAGGTCAGCGTTTACTGGTTTTGTACAGCTTGATGTGTAGCCGTGTGTACAAACCAGCGCTCACATACACACATGCACCTTAAAATATTTGTTTTTGGCGATGTTTACTGGACGATACCGCGACATGTGTACTGAGAGCGGTAAGCACGGTTTGAGGTACATGTGTGTACGTGAGCGCTGGTTTGTACACGGAGGAGCACGGTTATGTTGGCTTCACTATGATTAAAAAAAAACTCACTATGATTGTTCGCAGCACTACGTCTATATTAAGCTAACAAGGAATTATTTTATAAAAATGTATGCTTCAGTATTATAGTCCACCGTGCTCACCCTATGATGATTAGTAGTAGGTACGTTTTTTTTAGAGTATAGGATGCGAAACTAAAGGCCCACCTGATGTGAAGCGGTTACCTTTGCCCATAAAAACTGCAATACCACCTAGGCTGTTGCCTAAATGGTACCGCAAGTCAGTTCGCCAAACTGAGACATGAAGATGAAAGTCTCATGTGATTGTAATTTCACTGGCACCCGTACCATTCAGACCGAAACACAGCAATGCAAGCATCACTATTTGGCGGAGAAGTATCTCTTAAGTACGTATGTAAGTATCTATTGTACTGTACTGAAAACACATTAACAAGTAATTACGGTATATCTCGACAACTAGATAAAATCGGGGCATACCATTACAAGTGCTAATGGAGGAGTACGGGTAATGGTGACGATATCAATGGAACAGATAACGTGATGGTACTGAGACTCTGCCAATTCTTATTAAAAATAGATATGAGACTTTTGACCAGGTTTTGTGGTATAAGTTTTTGACTAGCTGATGTGACCGCTAATTCATCAAATGTTTTTTATTTCAAATAAACCAAATTACAGGCACTTTTGAAACGTTAGGTGCTAGTTACAACTCAGCCTATCGCAGTCCACTGCTGGACATAGGCCTCTCCCAAGTTGCGCCACAACGCTCGGTCCTCTGCCTTCCGCATCCAGTCCCCCCCAGCCACGTTCACCGGTCGACCTGGCAGGGGGGCGCCCTACGCTGCGTTTGCCGATTCGCGGTCTCCACTCAAGGACTCGTCTGCTCCAACGTCCATCGGTCCTTCGACAGACATGGCCACTTCAGCTTACTGATCCTATAAGCTATGTCGGTCTGTCTTGTCGGTTCTAGTTGCACGGTTCCTAATTGTGGGTCCTATGGAGATGAACCGGCAAGAAACTCCATGGATATACTCTTTTTAAAATAGGTTATTGTTTATTACATCAAATTTATTCAAGTAATGTGAGTATAATGTAGGTTAATGTCAGAAATAAACAAGAGTTTAAAAGTGAGAATATTGCCTTTAGACATAAACGTAAAAAGAGTTGCCATAGTATGTAGGAGCTGACCTGTCCCGACAGACGGCACCCGGTGACGAGTATGACGTGAGCATCAGCCTCATAATAGGCCCCCATGCGTTTTTAGGGCTTCATACTTCAAAAGAAAAAACGGAACCCTTATAGGATCACTTTATTGTCAGTCTGTCTGTCAAGGCCCTTTTTATTAGGAACGGGTAGGTAGAGGTATCAAGTTGAAATTAATAATAAAAAAACTAAGGTCTATAAGGAGACCATCACTAAGTTATGCGTTATGCTCACTACTTGAGTCATCATCATCATTTCAGTCGAAAGACGTCCACTGCTGGACATAGGCCTCCCCCAAGCATCGCCACAACGACCGGTCCTGCGCTTTCCCCATCCAGCGGATTCCCATGACCTTCACCTTGTGGGGGGCCTATCCACGCTGCGCCTTCCAGTACGCGGTCGCTACTCCAGAACTTTACTGCCCCATCGGCCATCCGTTCTGCGAGCAACTTGTGATACATCGTTATGAGAACCAGCTCCAGACACTAGTTGTCTGGCATTTGGCGCAGCCGCGGGGCACACAATTATACTTTTAGGAGTAAGTTGTACATTGTATATTATTGTTATTGTGTGCCTCTGACTGTAGTCAATAAACCATTTTTCTTTCTTCCTTTCTTTAATACAGTGTAAACACAGGTTGATCACTTCACATGGCTTACACATCATTAAGTGATAACAGTCCACCTTGATTTTTAACCGACTTCAAAAAAAGGAGGAGGTTATGTATTCCGCGGTTTTTTTTTATGTTTTAGTGATGTAACATTGAGTGACCAATGATGTATTATTAAATGATACATAACCAGTGACGCATCACTTAGTGATCTCGTGTCATCATTCATCATCATTTTAGCCGAAAGACGTCCTCTGCTGGACAAAGGCCTCCCCAAAATGGAGGGATATACCATAATCACCACGCTTGGCAGGCGGTTTGGCGATCGCAGTTGGTTGGTTAAATACTCAGAGAACGCTGCTGCCCATCCTCTGGTGAATCCCTTAGTCGCCTTTTACGACACCCATGAGAAGATGCATGGTGCTATTCTTTATGTCCGGCACCACACGGACCTCGTGTACGTCCGACATAATTCAATGCAATCAAAAGATACGGTCCATTTATGTCACATATTTGATACTCGCAAACTCACTCATCAAAACTTCCTTAATCATAAAATGTTGCAAGAAGCAAGGTCTCATAGCAAAGGAAAATAAACCGAAAATCATAAATCTGTAATTAGGTAGGTATATCTCAAGAAAAAGAATTGCCATTACAAACTTATATTTGCAGTTGGAGCATCGACCGCGATGTAGGCCGATGTATCGGAGATCATGTTTTCAACCGTAAAGTTAAGTTTGTCCTTCAATCCGACTTACCTTTTCATCAGGGGAATGTTCGGTATTTAACTTACCTATTTATTAATGAAATTCAGTCATAACTTCTTAGGTTTTCGCTATTACTACACATTTTAATAATTTAAAAATAAAAATAAAATAAATAAATAAATCTTTATTTCACATAAATGGTGTACAGTAAACACTTACAAATAGTAGTTATACAATTTCTCGGTATGAAGTAATAATATACGCGATTTAATCCGAGTAAACTTTGTTTTATTATAATGAATTTCAGTAAGTTTGCGTACGATAAGACTATGTAAGCATAAAAACATAATGTCTCAAAAAACTGCTCCATCTTATTTAGTAAACAATCTTGGCATGTCTTATTTTTTTTTTTTTTTATAAATACTGATAAAATATAGCTCCTAGTTCTGCACATGTAGGTTAATAAATGTGATTTAGTGTGTAAATTTTTTAATGTCTTGTCTGTTAATTAATGACGAATTGCATTAATAAAAAGACATCGCAGATGGCTAGTCTCCATTGAGATTGGCCGCCGCCGTGAGCGAAATGCGGCCGAGGGGACATTATTATTATAACTGAAATCACTGCATGAAAAACGTCAATATCAAGATTTCAGGTGTTAAGCTGGAGCCTTGCTGACTGGTTAGTCTTTTCGCTACGACTTGAGCTATTACTCGTATACTTCGTTTCAACAGGAGAGGTTACGAGGAACTAGCTTCAACAAAAACCCGCTTCTTCAAGCAAATACCATAATATTAAGGTGATCATAATAATAATAACAGTTCAGGAGTTCCGTACCACATATGTTTCCAAATAAAGTGAACCGCTTCATTTACTTCCAATATTGTGTTGGTAATCGAATTTTCAATTAATCCCTTGATAATGGCGTTGTGTTACGTTTTCCCTATTGCTGGTCACCAATTATGGGTAGTCTGTTTCTGATAAAATGAGGGGGATTTCCTTGTTTGCAGATGTCGTATGGTATAGGCAATGTTAGAAAAATGTGGGTAACCAAACTTATAATAATAAGTTTGGTTACAAACAAGGAAATCCCCCTCATTTTGCACATGAATTTTTTCATTTCATTCATCATTCATTCATTTTTTATTTTTTTATTTTTTTAGCACGAGATACTTACAGCCGACATCAAAAGAGGGTAATGATTGTTCAAAGTTTCAATAGTGTTTTATCAATGAAAACTTCCTTACTTACTTGCTTGCCTGCTACTTGCGTGCTTACTTGTTTGCTTGTTTGCTTTTTGGAACAAAAGGTTCTAAGATTTCTACTTTATTCTTCGTTGTCTGATAGAGCTGAGTTTTAATGACTTATGTAAAGTAATGTTTTGTATATAGGGTATTACATTTAACAGAGGCGAGAATGTTATGGATTTGTGGAGAAGAATAAATAACGTAAGAAATTATTATTTTTTATTTTAGAGGGAAAGTGGTGCTAGTGAGATAAGGAAATCGTTTATCTTCGGCATATGATACGCAGGGATGAAATGCACGTGACTAAGAGAGTGATGAATGGAGATGATGGTGATGTTAATGGATGGAGGGGGGGAAAGTGTGTCAAAGGAAAAGATTGATGGATTGCGTGAAAAATTATGTGAATGATAAGGATCACATGATGAGATGACGCCTAATAGAGGAGAGAATGGGAGAAGAAAACATATTGCACCGACTCTAAATAATTTGGAAGCAGGATGGGAAGATGATGATATTAGGTATTGTAAGTAGAATGATAGGTAAGGTAATTTTTGACTCAACCTTGTAACAAACAACGTCCGTAACATAAAAGTAGTCTATGTAGGTAGTTATACGTTTACGTATTATTAGTAGTCTATGTAGGTAGTTATATTAATATACAGGGTGTTATCAAGCATGATAACACCCTGGCTTTAGAGATACCATCGCGTATTGCAAACGCCGCTGCCAATTTCGGACGACTCACTGACAGTGTCTGGAAATCCCATGACTTAAAGCTTGAGACGAAGATTAGTGTGTACAAGGCGCTAATCATTCCTGTCCTGTTATATGGTGCAGAGATATGGTGCCTCTATAAATCAGACATAAAGAAATTAGACGCATACCATATTAGATGTCTAAGATCCATTCTTAAGATCAAATGGCAGGACCGCGTGCCTAATACTGAGGTTCTGCGTCGCTCCGGAATGAACGGCATGGAAGCTGTGCTGATGCAGCGTCAACTAAGGTGGTGTGGGCACATCCTTCGCATGGAAGATCACCGCTATCCCAAAGTTGTCTTCTATTCGGAGATGGCAGAGGGTAAACGGAAGCACGGCGGTCAGCATTTGCGTTACAAGGATGTGTTCAAAAGGCATCTGAACGCTTGCTCTATTGATCCTAAATGTTGGGAGGAGCTCGCTTCACAAAGGTCATCTTGGCGTTCTACTATCTATAAAAAGATACAGAAATTCGAAGAACAATGACTTGAAAAACTTGACCAAAAACGCCAAATACGCAAAGAGAGACCTAAGCCCTCCTATACATATACATATAATTCTGCGGGACAACTATATTGCTTTTCTTGCGATAGGGTATTTAAAACCAAGTTCGGTCTAGCGAGCCATATAAGGGCTCATGCTAGGAAATAATTTGTTGGGGTCGCCGTTAACGAAATCGGTAAGGAGGACTATATATATATACGTTTACGTAAAATACACACTACGAGTATTTTTCCTTTCTAGGGACAATTTAGGTATTACGGAGTGATACGAACGTTAAATCCCGCAAGGCTTCCAACTTTCAATATAAAGGAAATAAAACAGGTCTATGAAATTAAATATAAAGAAAAATAGGTGAGATGGTCAGTCAACAAAAGCTAACAAAAAAGGGGCAACTCGAAATAACATTTATAAATTAATAAAATTTACAGAATCTCAACTAAAACACACATTTACATACATCCTAAAAAAAACATACGAACATACGTGTGTATTGTTTTTGAAAAATAAAGACATGGGCTGGCGTCCGTCGACAATTTATGTTTCGCCTTCGCGTCTAGTGAAAGCCTGCGATGAAAGTTTCAGCGTATCTGCGAACTGCAGGCGTGAAAATAAAATTGAAGCGGGCTTTGGGTTTTCCAAAATGGCGGCTATCTGTGCGCGGGAAAGTGTCGAGTGAATGCTCTGTTTTTGTTTCTAATTATTTCTTTATCTTCAGGATAATTTGTTCAATAAGTTGTAAATGATTTTTAGACACTTTTTATAGGTTGAGTTTAATTATTGGTGCGTCAGCTAAATAATTCGTTTATGATTATTTTTTTAATGGATAGGGTATATCTCGAAGTTGGTCCCATTTAAATTTCAAAATCAAAATCCACCCCTAAGGGTGGGAAAACAGGGGATGAGTGCTTGTTCACCCACTGAATTCGTACCTGTTAACCGATTCTGTTGAAACTTGGCACACATAAATATAGTTCTAGACACTACGACATAATGGAGACATGGAGTTTGATTTTGACCACAAAAAAAGTTAAAATAAAACTTTTTAACAAAAAATTGAACCAACGAAAACAGAAACTGAAAAGCGAAAAATAACAAATTATGAGTCGGCGCCAAACAAACAATCAACGAAGATCATTAAATTACTTTAAATAAATAATAAAAACAACGTAACATCAAATACAACGTGAAATTTTCAACGATAAACAATAACTTTCAAAAATTCGTTCGTCGCTCGGCCACTTGCAATTTGCACGCACTTTGCTTGTTAAAAGTTTGTTTGGCGCCGACTCATAATTTGTTATTTTTCGCTTTTCAGTTTCTGTTTTCGTCGGTTCAATTTTTTGTTAAAAAGTTTTATATTTATTAGTTGAATAATACAGGTGGTGCTACAAAGGCTAAAGATCAATCAAATTTCATATTTTGGCGCGAAAAGATACATATTAAAAAAAAAAAACCTTTAAAGATGTTAATTGTGGAAGGAAAATTCGCTCACGAGCAGGATGACCTGTGACTCTTGGTTCGGTACACCAGTGCTTTATCCGCTAAGCTTGGGTGACGTTAGCCACATTCTAATAATTTTCATTTCCACAATTTATATCTTTAAATTTCGCTATAATAAATAATTAGAGAATAAGATAGAGAAAGTAGAAGTCAGCATCTCGTACCGAGACAAATCCTATCAAGCAAGGCATTATAATTTTAATAAAAGCAGGCTCAGAATCTCTTTTACAACAGATCAACAAGGGAAATAAAATTAGAAACATTTTATTCGCGTTACTAATGTATTGCAGTAATTAGTTACAAAGCCGTTTGAGTTTCCGATGAATGAGAAAATACCTTTTTCTTCAAAGGAAATCTCAAGAAATTTCATGCTTGAGAGTTTCTTTATATCGAATGAGAATTGCTTTAAATGTAGAAGGTATATTTGTTTCGATCACAGAAATCTAAATGATAATGAGATTTCTATGGTATCGATGGTGCAGAATTAGTAAAAGTAGTTGTATGAAATCTTGATTATTCATCATCATCATCATTTCAGCCGAAAGACATCCACTTATGAACTTCCCCCAAGCATCGCCACAACGATCGGTCCTGCGCTTTCTGCATCCAGCGGATTCCCGCGACCTTCACCAGGTCGTCGGTTCACCTTGGGGGGGGGTCTACCCACGCTGCGCCTTCCTTCTTTCTTGAGTATTAGTCCGATCCAATTGGCTCACACCAGTCATCGGCTACGCCATTTTATTAGGGTTCCGTAGTTCTACAAGGAACCCTTATAGTTTCGTCATGTCCGTCCGTCTGTCCGTCTGTCCTAATACTTTACAGCTTAATAACTTCTACAGTTATAAGCATAAGTAAATGTTATTTTGCTCAAATTTTTTTTTAATATAGATCTCAATTTTAAAAGAATAAAAAAAATCGAGATTTTGCATTTTAGGGGTGGCCCTTTTATATGTGAAATAGGGATGACATTTTTTTTCGCTGCACCCCCTCGTGTGTGGTATCATTGAATAGGTCTACTGAAATGAAGGTAATGTTTCATACATCACTTTTTTAATAAGTTATGTATGAAATTTTGAATTAATCCGAAAAGTTGAAGTAAATTATTTTCAATGGTGTAAACACACAGCGGGCAGGATGGAATGGAGGCGGAGCGTCGACCGAACGTGGACGGGGCGTGCATGTCACAATGCGGGCGGACCGCGCGCGGGACGGAACGGCACGGCGGCGGAATGACAGCCCCATAAAAATACGTTCCACTGTCTATGTGACTACTACTATATATTCCCATACAATATAACGCCAGCGTATCGGTCGCGCACCACCCGGCGTTGTCTTTCCGCTCGGCGGCGGCGGAGCGGCGGCGGAGCGGCGGCGGATCCGTCACGCCGTCAAAGCGCCCAACAGGACGGCGCAGTGTGCACTATCTAATACAGTTCAGTACATTACAACACAACGAGGCCCGCCGATGTCGGCGATACGCTACAGCTCCGTTCCGCCCGCTGTGTGTCTGCAGCTTTATGTATATTTCATGTCGAACTAGTCATCATGTCAAGACGAATGCAGCCGCTTCATTGGTTCTCAAATTGGACAGCATTAGACGTGTGTGAGCATAATGTCGTGTGCTGAAACATTACGTCACTGTCTGTTGACACAATTGATTGATTGTATCCACAATCCACACAGCTCTACAAGCAATAGAATTAGTAAGTTGTTCAAATATAACCTAGGATTTTGTGAAGATGTTTATTAAGGTTCATTATTTTTTGGGTAACTTATGTTGGTTGTATCTTGATACTCATGACCAACGATACCAACGACAAACTAATAGGCAGTCACAAGTTATATGAGTTTCATTCTGGTAGTTTTTTTTACTAACATACTGACAATTTTCTTCCACAAGAATTGTATGAACATACCTACAGTCTTTCCCAATGTGAGCTATAACACAAAAACAAAAATTTAGTGATAAAGTATGAAAAAACAGAAAAAAGGTAAAAATATACAAATTAAAGATGAATCCGAATTTCAGTTACATGCACTAATTTTATTCACCTGTGCGTCTGATCTGAGATACTCTACCATCACATCGCTCTTTATTGAAAACTACGATCCTGATTAATTGAGGTCTAATATTATACTACTGTTTTTTTTACTAAAAAATTAAAGATCGATGGCATCGATACCGGTAAAAAAATATTATTATCGGTTCAATCAGATTTGAAATGATCCTGTCCAACCTTGTTTGTGTTCAAATACACTCGTAAATACTAATATAAAAAGTCATATTACGGAGCAGATCTATAAAAAATACGGTAAAGTTACGATTTCATCTTAACAACCACCGTTTGGCAAACTCATGAGGGTAGGAAGCAATGAAATATTCAATAGAGACAATACCCATCAATGTCGACGTCTTAATACCTCAGAGGTCGACATTGTTTTCTGAGTAAAAAAAATGTGTCTAAGAGCAAGTCATCTCGTTTTTATCGGGACTCTTTCAGTTGGGTGGGTCGTATGAATGCCACGAATTTATTGCGATGTACAACCTTCAGTGGAGCGCGAAGAATTAGCCGACAATCAGCCTTGGGCGACTTGTGGCGCAATGTCACCCTTCGTGCGGCGAAATGAGTGTTTATTTGTGAAGAAAGTTTTCTGTAAGGTATTTAGGTAGGTAACTGATTTATTGAACTCATTTAAGAATATAAATTCTTGAATTAATAAATCAAATCAAATCAAATCAAATCCAATCAAAATGTTTATTTGTGTACACAGGTAATTTTGGTGTTAGTACATTATAGGTAGTCTCTCTGTGTGCTGCCACAGGTGGCATACAAATATTAATACTTAATTAAGAATATTACACAACATTATTAAACAATTAGGATGAATTACATTAATTCACTTTATTTATATAATTATTATTTAAGATTTAAATTTACACATGTTTTTAAATAATAAATTTACAGGAATTAGCTGCATTCAAAATATTCATATCATATAATATGAAGTCTTGTTCCAGTAATTATAATTGCAGTCCGTCTAATCTTCAGTGGAGCGCGAAGAATTAGCCGATAATCAGCCTTGGGCGACTTGTGGTGAAATGTTACCCTTCGTGCGGCGAAGTAAGTGTTTATTTGTAAAGAAAGTTTTCTTTATGGTATTTAACTGATTTTATTTAAATCATTTAAGAATATAAATTCTCGAATTTAATATGAAGTCTTGTTCCAGTAATTATTGCAGTCCGTATAGTCTTCAGTAGACCGCGAAGAATTAGCCGAAAATCAGCCTGGGTCGACTTGTGGCTCAATGTCACCCTTCGTGTGGTGAAATAAGTGTTTGTTTATCGACGTAAACAAAGTTTTGATAAGATATTTTAAAAAACATTAATTAAAATTCACTAAAAGTTTACGTATACCTAATTAATTTGTGAGTTTACATATTTTTTTATGTATGTTAATAACACTTAAATATAGATTGTTATCTTTAGTTAATTACTTAAAATTTCCGAGTATGTGTACATATTTATTCATAAAAAGAGAAATAATGAAATTATGTGGTTTTTCAACATAGTTTACTAGAAGCAAAACAATTCTACAGGTACTACGAAACTCTAGTAACCTGTATTTCTCAATACCCAGACAGAACATTTTTCTCAAAGCGATTCAAAACGTTTTTTAAAATGATAAAGGTCTCCGTCTCATAATTATAGAAATATTCAAGTTTAACAAGACGATAAACTCACAGGTGCAGTAATAATAAAGTGGTAGGTGCTATTTAAGTATTAATTGGGCACCTGTTGAGACTCCAGCGAATGATATAGCATCCCGACCTTTGACCTTCGTCCGGTTAGGTGTACCTATATCATGATTACAGGTTAAGGGGCTCGTGGCTAAATAGCAAACGTGTGGATTGTACGATCTTCAAGCTTAAGCTGCACTAGCCGCGATCAGTCTGTGGATGGGTGACCGTTTCGTTACACATCGAGACCCCTTCGTGCCTCGGAGAGCACGTAAAGCCGTCGGTCCTGCGCCTGATCTCTCTCCGGTCGTGTCGAATTGCCGTCCCATCGGATTATGAGAGTGAGGGAATAGAGAGTGCACCTGTGTTTGCGCACACACTTGTGCACTATAATATGTCCCGCGCAGATGGCTAATCTCCATTGAGATTGGCCGCCGTGACCGGAATTCGGCCGGGAGGACATTATTATTACAGGTTACGGAGAATTCATGATGTTGTAAGGTAAGACTTGATAAGATATTTTTAGATGGTTGGAAAAAGTACAAGAAAAAATTCTAGGCTCAGTTTTTTTTTTCGTTTATTAAGTTTTTTTTAGGGCTATGCTCGGAGTGTTTCTGCGTGATTGAATCAGAAATGAGGAGATTCGCAGGAGAACGAAAGTGACCGATATAGCCCGAAGAATTGTGGCAGTGGGCACATTGGTCGCAGAACGGACGGCCGATGGGGCAGTAAAGTTCTGGAGTGGCGACCGCTTACTGGAAGGCGCAGCGTGGGTAGGCACCCCACAAGGTGGATCGACGACCTGGTGACGGTCGCAGGTACCCACTGAATGTTGATAGCGCAGGACCGCTCGCTGTGGCGATGCTTGGGGGAGGACTATATCCAGCAGTGAACGTCTTTCGGCTGAAATGATGATGATGATGATGACTTTTTTTGGTAGGTCGAAGAAGATTATCTGTTAGGGAATTCTGAGTTGCAGCACGCAGGTTGTAATTGTTTCCAGTAAATGCTGACCATGGCCTACTGCCGGTTAGCGGACTACACACACAATCGAGAATTTTAGGAGCACTCTCAGATGTGCACTTGTGCAGGTTTCCTCACGATACTGATGTTTTGATCCGCTCTTAATTTGAAAAGTCTGTGGTATGGACCGGCTTCGAACCCAGACCCTCTTGCATGGAAACCTAGGTAAGAAATTATCAAATTAACAGCTCCCTTTTATTATAACTGATTTTGAAGGTATAATTTATTTATCAATAGTTTCAATATGTATCTTTATAAGGCTTCAACACGAGCTTTCTTAGTAAAGTTAATGGACTCGTACAAGTACAAGATTATTGTTAGATTCTGTATTGTTACTGAAATCACAAAATACCGAGAGTACAGAAGTAAAGCTTCATACAAAACACGCTCGAGCAACGCTCACATAGACATCGCTCACGGTCACGTAATCTTAAACAAGTTCGAACTGTGGCTAGAACAATTCGAGCGCGAGTACCACCCGCTAGCCGGTGTGTGTGTGTAACACAGTTCTGTTCTGCAGTAAATACATGAGCTTTACTTCTGCACTCTCGGTGTTTTGTGCTCAAATTGTTAATATAACATAACTAGCAAGGCACGTATACATTCTGGTTATTCGGAACCTAGACTTTAGAATTAGTCTAGGTTTGTTTGCACTAACTTGATTGTTTTCAGGCTGTGTTACTCTTGAAGGTAATTATAATGCTCTGTTAGTTCATGTGTGGGTACTTACTTGTGTATTTATAACTAAGAACGTCTTTGGTAACTAATTTCTATCATAATGAGTAAATACGATGCTTAAGTTTAAAGGAGCTAAGATTAACAGCTGGTTTCTGAGTTAAGAACTCAAATGATACTTAAGTGCGTAATGCGGGCTTAAGTAAGAATTCTCAACTAAGAGTGTACCTAAAACAAATACGTTAACACGTTGCACGGTTCTTAATTGTTGGTCCTATGAAGAAGAACCAGCAAGAAACTCCATAGATATATTCTTTTTAAAATAGGTTATTGTTTATTATTACATCGTAATAATAATGTAACAGGTTCGCTCCCTATTACATGGGACTTATAACAGGCGAAATAAGGCGTGGTGTTATGTGTTATCTAACAATATACCACAGAATATCTAATAGTACTAACGTAACTATCAAAGATCTAAACAAAACAGTGACACAGCTGATACTACAGATAGTACAGATACCTAAGCATGTATTTCCACCGGCTACGCTCCGTCGAAACTCGAAAGCTTCCTGGCAGCGAGCGAAAACGAAAACAATTCAAAGCGATCTCACTGCAAATCATTACTGAGATCTCCAACTTCAACGATGTTTTAATTTTTTTTATGTCTGGCTATCAGATGCTGCTTCGAAGTAATTTGTAGAGAAACACGTTTTTCTTTAACGGTTGTTGGAAATTAATAAACTGTTGAGTTTGAGCTTGCGGCGTTCTTGTTTTCAAAACATTCAGTTTTGCATTGTATGTCGGTAAATCTTTTTATCTTGTAAGGTATTCTAAGCAGATCATTATTATTATAATAAAACAAGTTAACCGGGTAACAACTATACGATTACGATTATTGATTATTGATATATTTAACGGATGGGCAGCAGCGTTCTCTGAGTATTTAACCAACCAACTGCGATCGCCAACCAGCCTGCCAAGCGTGGCGATTATATTATCCCCCTTGGCCTGTGTCCATTAGTGGACGTCTTTCGGCTGAAATGATGAAAAAAATAAATTATGAACCGGATTACATTGCGTATATTATTTAAATTGGTTCTCCTGACGTTTTGAAAACTTAGCAGCGTTCGTGGTCGCAGGAAGACCAAGATGACAAGCGTCTTTACAGATATTTATAAAAAATATTTTAATCAGCCGAATCTACCGTACAATTTTTTAATAATTAAAATCGTTTCGATGCACGCAGTAGTCACTCACAGTATCATTATGTTTTACAATAGGGCGTGCTGTTTGGCCCTTTATTATTTTTAGAACTGGGTTCCAAACAGGTGGTAGATGCCAACCATCTTCTCTATTAAAATTAAAACATAACATAACATCACGCCTGTATTTCCCCGAAGGGGTAGGCAGAGGTGTATAGCACACCCACATTTCGTCAGTTATGTTATAGTCCCAAGTAATAGGGGGCGAGCCTATTTCCATCAACCGGACACAAATCCAGACTCCGGGCTGCTACTGAGAATTTCCTTATGAAAAACCTAATAACACTTTGCCCGACCCGGGAATCGAACCCAGGACCCCACGCTCAGCAGTCGCGCTTACATCCACTAGACCAAAAAGGCAATAAAAAAAAATTATGATGAAAATTAGGATGATAATTATTATATTAGATATTATAATAATTATTTTTACGAATCGTATACGTCTAACGCTCTAAACCACCTTGTTATAAAATGATGTTTTATAACATTCAATATTCTAAAATACTTTTTTCGATAATGTCTGCGGCACATCAAAAGAAAATTGATAATAAGGCCTCACAATTTTTATAAGGCTCTACATTTAACCCTTAATCCATGCATCAAAGACGGGACAACCCTTCAGAACGTTATTCAACCCTCACCTCAAGTGTACTTGATTGACAATCGGTTTATACAGTTGGCAGCTTAGACCAAATCAATTACCCAGCCATCCTCAGTTTAGTGGAAGCCAAAAAAGTCGAAAGCAGGGATTGGAATCCAAAGCTGACCGACCAAGTGAGGTAATTAATTACGCGTGGCTGTTTTTGCAGCGGCCGGTCGGAAGAAAGCGCCCAAAGATTTATTGTTTGCGCCACTTCACTTCGGCGTCTCCGGACGGAATTACTAATCTTTTCTTTAATTCTGATCCCTTGTTTTCTTCCGTCTTTAATAGAGCTGTAAGCCGGATTAAAGGAAATACTCATTTCAGACTCCTTCATAATGCATTGACTGAGAATATTAACCGAACAATAAGCTGTATGTACTCGTAGTACCCATATAATACTTAGTACCTACGTTATGATTATTTTCTATTCTGTGGTTATGATACGATATTTTATAAGGCACTAAGCGAAGATTAATTAACCACCGTAACATGAAACCACGATTCTAATTTCTATCAATAATACGTATGGTATAGGTATTAAAGGGAAATTGGTATCCGAATGATTTTAAACAAATATGTTCGTAATCCGAATTGATTAATATCGGTAATTAAACTCAAACGAATGAATTAGAAAGTTTGGTGGTCCGTTTGTTTGGACCAAGTATTAATATGATTCGTTATTAGATGGGTGTTATGGGTACCGCAGGCCTTGTAACAATAATTGTATTGAGGTGAGGTGAGATACCTACTGGTTACTGTCGTACTAGTACCATCTCCTGCAATACCCTTTTGTGTTCATGTTGTGCGCGTCAGTAATATTGTTTCTTTTTTTGTCATAATTTTATTATTACACTTGTTTGTCTTTTTGTTGCTATTAGGTATTGTTGTTGTGTATGTGTTTGTCGATTTGTGTCCAATAAATATGTTTCTTTCTTTCTAGATGGCGATTAAACGCAAGCCCATTACGTTTTTTTTTTATGGATAGTCTTGCTTGGATAAAAACCGGCCAAGTGCGAGTCGGATTCCCGCACTAAGGCTTCCGTACTAGAGCACACATTTAAGTTTAGACTTTTTAATATTTTTAGTATTTGCCATGAAACATCATATTATGTGAATTTAATTACCGTAATAGCCGTACCTACTTCTCCGCCAAATAGTGATGCTTGCATTGCTGTGTTTCGGTCTGAAGGGTACGGGTGCCGGTGAAATTACAATCACATGAGACTTTCCGTTTTCATGTCTCAGTTTGGCGAAACGACTTGCGGTACCATTTAGGTAACAGCTTAGGTGGTATTGAAGTTGTTATGGGCAAAGGTAAGCACTTAACATCAGGCGGGCCTTTAGGTCGTTTCGCCATCCTACACTATAAAACAAAACAATTGTTTTAAATTTCGTTTACACTAATCGATTCTGGATACTTTCATTAAACATTTTGGCCTTTTCCATTCAAAATTATAGAAATAGAAGTAGCTAACTTAATTTCACACTAATTACATTCGTCCAAAATTATATTTGTCTGCTAATTAATGTTTCCGATTGGTTGACTTAGTAAAATTTCAATATAACGGAAAGGTCGAGAATTTGTCCTCCCATTTATTATAATGCCCAGAGGACAGTTACCCAAATAAACTTGTACACTAGTAAATTGGGTTGTTCCCGTAAGGGGCTACCTCGTTATGTGATTGAGATTGCCTATGTATTGGACTGTTTAAGCAGATTACATAGATCATCCTATTTCTAATTAATCCTTCGCGAGATTTAATGCCTAACAGACCGTGTTGTTTTTGGCAAATAATCGATCTTTGTTCTTTGTCCTTTTGAATATCTGTAGCAGTTGTTACGGGTAGTCAGAAGCCTGAAAGTCTGACAACTGGTCTAACCTCCGAATGTCAGTATTACCTAGTACGCGGGTACAGGGTTGCGGGGTTCTGATGGCAGTCACTCCGTGTAAAATACTGATGTTCAGCCGGGTCTGGCTAGACTGGAATCCGACCCCAATATAATTGGGAATAGGCTCGGAGGATGATGATGATGTTCTTTGTCCTTTTACTACATTAGTGCTTTGACGACGTCTGTGGTCGTACTGCTGATCACGAGGTCATGGTTTCGATTCCCACAGGACACAAATATTTATGTATGAGCATGCAATGAGCAAGTGTATGTGTTCGTCTGAGTGTTTCTTATCTATTACATACATACATAACCAGCCCATTACTGTCTCACTGCTGGGCACGGGCCTCTTCTCAGTATGAGAAGGCTAAGGCCTTAGTCCACCACGCTGGCCTAGTGCGGGTTGGCGAACTACCATCTTATCTATTATAAGTATGTATTTCCAAAAGAAAAGTATACAAGTATTATACAAGATTTTGATCTGTAACCGTGCCATATTTCTAGATCAGATGATAAATAATGTGCTTAGTCACTTAAAAACACTTGAAAAATTCTACGATCATTGAATACCCAAATTTTCACTTAGAAACATAGCGAGGGTTCGAGAATAAATCCCGAACGATTTTGAAAATAAGTCATGGGTGGCGTTGCAAAGGGTGGAAATACTTACGAATTGTTTTGGTGGTGTCGCACGCATCGTTTTTCGTGTCGCACGCGACACACGGAGGCAATTTGTTTGTTTACAAATAGGTACTTGAATATTTTTTTTGTTATTGATTTTTTTATTGATTCGTGTTCAGTATCAGTGGTATAGTCACCTCCTTAAATATGGCACGAATGCATATCAACATATTGTATATATTGTCTAGTACCCATATTACAAGCTCTGCTTAGTTTGGGACCAGATGCTGCTGTGTAAAATGTACCAAATATTTATTTATTTTACACTACACCACATGTACAGTCGACTGCACGTCAGTGGTAACACTTAGATTAGAAAATCCTTCATCAACTCGACCTATCGCAGTCCAGTCCTGGCCTCTCCCAAGTTGCGCCAAAACACTCGGTCCTCTGCCTTCCGTATCCAGTCCCCCCAGCGACTTTCTTAGGTCATCGGTCCACCTGGCTGGAGACGGCCTACGCTGCGTTTGCTGATTCGTGGCTTCCACTGAAGGACTTTTCTGCTCCAGCGGCCGTCGGTCCTTCGACAGAATGGCCAGCCCACTGACACTGCAGCTTACTGATCCTACAAGCTATGTCGGTTAACGAGCTGACGCCCCCGGCTTTATTGCCACGATAGGTCAATAAAAAGCATTCTATATCCTATAATCCAGGACATGGTCTAACTGTGGGTCAAATTTCATCAAAATCAGTGTCGCCGTTTCAGCGTGACTGAAGGACAAACAACCAAAAATAACAAACATTCCTAATTTCGATTTTATTATAATTTAGTGGGATAGGACTAGCTGACACTAGCGTCTTTGGTCCCGTAGTATGTTGATCTTCTTCTTCTTCGTGTCAGGGGTACGACTGATCTTTTATCAGACTTTGCAACCTCTACGGCGTTATCAGTGGCGGCGCAGAGGTCGCTTAAGGTGCAGGTGTTGGAGCACAAAGGACAGGATAAGAGGTGAGGCATAGTTTGAGGGTCATAGCATACGTAGTATGTTGATAAAAAGTATTATATGTGTTAATCCAAATGTGGTCTATATGTGTGCAAAATTTCATCTAAATCAGTTCAGCCGTTTCAGCGTGATTGATGGAAAAACAAAAAAAAACAACTAATCACCCGTCCTTTCGAATTTATAATGTTAGTAGGATAGAATTTACGGACTGCTAAGGTAATGATGAGCATTTGTAGTTTAATAATGACATCGTTTTACGCCGGTCGCATCATAATTTTTTACAGCAGGCTGTTTGATAGTTGTACGGTCGACCGCACGTTGGTGGTAACACTTTGAAATTAGCAGCATCTTTATTTTGTAAGCAGTAAAGACGGTTTTCGAATTGACGTGTTACCACAGTCATGCAGGCGACTGTATTACTCTCAAGAAATTATTATTAATTCAGATAATTAAATCCATAGAAAAAATAAATATGACACAAAAAACATAAGTAAAAGAATATCACAAAATAATTAAAAATTATCTAGAAGTTAAAGGCTGAATGTATTTTTTTTTTAAACTGAAAATAGAACAAGAACCGCGCTCGGACGAATTGGCACGAATGAAAATTAGATACTGTTGAATTAATTTGTGTATTGTTTTAATTACATTGCCTATTAAGTTTTTTTCAAGCAGTTCTGGCTATAGCGCTCCTTGGCTCTTTTTCGAATCACAGACTTTTAGCAACACTAATCGCTGCAACTACGAGACTCACGTGGTGAGAAAGTTTCTTAGTAGTAAAGCTAAACTATATGTTTGTATTCTTCCAGAAAATTATTTAAATAGTCAAAGTCAAATTAAAATATATATTATGCATCTACACAGGGATAATATTTTTATAAAAACAGGTAATCGTAAGAAATCCAGTTAGTAAGTCTTGCATTATTAACAACGATCAGACAGGTAATGTTTTATTCCCAAACAGAAAGTAACTTATTAGACATTAGGCAAAGCCTAGACAGTCAGACAGCCAATATCATTGAAAAACGCACGTTTTCGTATTATCATAACCTAGTAATTGAGTATCGCCTTTTTTTTCCGTGGGGAAAATCCTCATGGCTGCACTCCGCCCGGGGAAGGCGGAGCCAGTGTGGGACTCTTACCGACTAAAAACCACTACGGTGTTCCTCTACCGAACCTCGGCCGGGGGCGTGGGAAATACTCTCGTATTCGCCCAACCATCCCCAGCAGGTCCCGGCTCTGCCACTGGCATGCGAGCTCCTTCTCCCCGTGCGGCAACCACAACGGCCGCACCCTCCTCTTGACTGGCGCGCGCGGAACATTACGCGCCACCGTCACGGGCCTTGACTGGTGGGGCGGCGGGCCACCCCGAGTCCGCCGCCCGCAGGCCCACACCTAGGGTGGCTGGAGGTCGGCGTACGCCCTCCTACGACGCCCAGGTCGTCTCCTGCGGATGGGAAGAGAGGTCATCGCCTCTTGAACCCTCTTCGCCGCCTCCTTAGCGAGCATCACCTCCTCGCAGAAGGAGACGACGCCTACCCAAGCGCTCTCGCTCCCGACCATAGATAGAACCACGGCCGGAAGCGAGAGATCGCTGCCGCCTACTGCAGTGATGAGGTCACGGCGCTGCGCGGCCCAAGCTGGGCACTCCGCCAATGTGTGCTGCGCCGTGTCCTCTGGGTAGCTCCCGCAGGTGTACCGCCTACAGTCCGTTATACTATACTACGTGCATGGAAACGCGGTTTTGCGCCAATGTGAAAGGTCTTGTTTTATCCATACTATATAATAATTTTATAAATGCGAATGTAATTTGCTCCGTCTGTATATTTCGTAATGAATCGTAATGAAATTTTCCAAAGAGGTAGCCTGGGACTTCGAGAAGGACATAGGCTACTTTTTATCCCAAGAAGATAAACAGTGGGGTAATTGTGTAATGCATTCACATTGACATTAGCTTTCATTTTGAAATGACAGCAATATTCATTGCGTGGTACATAGTTGCCGATAAGATGAATTGTCAAAACACACGGAGCAATGAACATTGAAATCCTATTGATTCCGATCGCGAGTGAGTTACGCAATTCGGTAGCAGTTCACGAGGGATGCGTGATAACGTCTTTCTGTGATAAACCAAATCACACGCGTGCGAAGCAGTGGGCAGAAGCTAGATTTATATAAAGAGAGAGAGAGAGACCATCCGAACATAGCCTTAGAAAAGACTAAACCAAATTTTTTCTCATCAATTTATTTACCAAAATATATTTCCAAACTTTTCTCGGATAACGGTTTATTTTTCATACACAAGTCCAATCTCTAATGAGGTATGGCTTTAGGTATTGTTGTTGTTCAAACTTTGGTCGTTAATTAGTGAGTGGGGCGTGCTATGGAGTTGAGCGTCGGATCCCAGGTGGGATCTGCTCTTGCGTTACACTCTGTATTTGCATAAAAGTTAGTGCAGTTACAGAATATAGCCGCCGGTGTACCATGAACTACAGTTGCCTGCCAGATAGTTTGCCTGCGCACAAATATTGTTTGAAGTAAAATTGTTTTGCGACGGAAATGGATTCGTCTCTTTATTGTTCATATGAGATGCATATTGAATCGGTTGAGAGTTCATTGAATAGTGTTTACGGTAGTTTGAAAACAGATTTGTATTTGTTTTCGTGTCAGCGTCTGATATATCTTTGGAGATTGCCTTATATCTTATGATCTGTCGCCAGGATACGCGTTATCGGTTCCGAGGAGTTATTTTAGGTACTACATATTTTGCAGTGTAAATAAGAGTTGACAATATTTTATTACATAAAGAGAGAAATAATGTTATAAGATGGTAAATGATCAGCTAAATAACAAGAATTCTGTGTAAAGCTCCACGAAATTCTGTTAATAAGCAAAGACAAAAAGAATGTGACGAAAAATACATGTCGTGGATTCGTGACTGAAGCTCAAAGCCTCATCGTTTTTAAAACAATTTTATTCCGAAATTCTCGTTTATTTATACACAAGAGCCTATTAATTTGTATTAAAATAAGACCAAAGAAAACCTGTTTCGTAAACTTA
This sequence comes from Asteroscopus sphinx, assembly GCA_949699075.1. Classification (NCBI taxonomy): domain Eukaryota; kingdom Metazoa; phylum Arthropoda; class Insecta; order Lepidoptera; family Noctuidae; genus Asteroscopus; species Asteroscopus sphinx. Next base: position 14,809,881 of record OX453001.1, read on the forward strand.
AACTGTCGACAATTATCGGATTTACAATTTTCGTCGTTCCAAGTCTCGGAATAGTTGTCTATAGGCCGCGGCGGTGTCTTGCAGATCTCGGTGAGCGTCGAATGAGAGCTAATGACCCGTTAATAATGCCCGCCAGTCGGTCTGTTAGCAGCCTTCGCCGCCACGAATTACGACTTGGGGCTTTCTGCTAAACTGCCGAGAATCGTACGCTTCACCCTACACGCTAGCACCGAGCCTTAATGAGACGTAGATGGGGAGATCGCTGCGCGGTCATGTAGGCATGATAAGGTCGCCGCCACACCACTATTCTCACGGAAATTATTACTTTTAGAGGCGGCCGGGGAAATGCTGGCCACACTTAATTATCTCGCCTTTATACCTACCATACACTCCAACGAAATTTAAAATACATTACGTAAAATTTTGAATAGCATCAATTTCCTGATTAGGTGCTCGCATTACCAATTCAAATATTGTACCAAATTCACAGAATTTAATAACACAAGTGATGGAGCGTAATTGCGAATCCTAAAATTGAGGGCGTAGTTAGATAAGTGGAGTGATTAGATTTGATCCAACAATGGAAGGTTTCAACGAAGTGGGGAACTGATATCCGAATATCAAACATTCATTATATTTAGGTCTTTGTGTAACACAGAACAATAGTTTGGAGCTGCGTCACATAATATAGAGAACTCTAAAAATAGAAAAAGAATCTAAAAAGATAAATTGCTACGGTTCCGATGTCGGCGGTGATTATTTCGGCGATCTTCTCAATCGGCAGTTTTGTCTTTGTGTGCTGTTTCCTGACCTAACTCCACAGGTTTTTTCTCTGAGGCAATAATTTTCTTCACTCACGAGGCTCGGCCAAGCGAAAAGAGAAAGATAAAAAAGGTGGTCTCAGCTCTTTTGTCGTTCGTCTCTGAGTGGAGCTCGATTTGTAACAGATATCTGCGTTATGTAGATGTAAGAATGTGCAACTTTTTTTTTCTTAACCACGAACTCTACTTGCGAACCGTTTTGCAGTTTTGCTCTTTGTACGTTTCCTTTGGTTGATTTAAGCGGTAAGTTTTCGTATAAAATAAACTTCAAACATAATAATGATTATGTTTTCTCCCACTTGCTCGGAAATTGGTTCTTACTGGTAATTACTTGAAAAAATAATATATCAATCGGCTCTTTTCCATACGCAACGAAATAACACGCCAGCAATATCCAACACGACAATAATAGAAATAGCTCATATCATGCTAGCGAAGTTTTTAAGTACACATTTACATAAATTAGGTGTTTTTAGGTACAAAATATTTATCATTATAAAGGCTGAATGCGCATTTTTTTTCAAAACTTTGAAAATAGAACAAGACCCCGCGCGGACGAATTGGCGCGAATGAGAATTAGATACTGTTGAATTAATTTGTGTATTGTTAAATAAAACAAAAAAAAAAAACAGATGAGAGAAAAGTTCTAAATAAGTCTCGGCCGAAATAGCAATTAACGGCCTCGTTTAGTTAAAAGGACTCGGGTAGCGCCTCGTCCTTTTAAAATCACTTCGGAATTACTCGGCCGTCAATTGCTTCATTTCAGGCCTCGAAAGTAATGTAAAATTTAAATAAATAACATTGCTTTAAATGTTAAAACTAATTTAATTTATTTCGTGATGGTAAATATCACAGTTACAACTGGAAAAGAAAGGTCGCATCAACCGAATCATACCTACAATATGAGATTCCCCATTTAAATATGAATAAAAGGCGAGGGTGTTTTGCCCTTTGTAATAAATTATTTCTCATGTGTTTCTCTCCACCTGCTCTGTGCACAAGATATGAAGCCATTTTTGAATGTCATTTAATATACAGACGAGGTTCGAAATAATGAGCAAAAAAGTTATTATTGTATTAAATAAAAATTTACGTTCGTATGTCTTGTGTTTTTTAACAAAGAAAATCTTTTTCTTTATCAAAAAAATATTGTAGAGTTTTTGTGGTTTAATTAGTTGAGAAAATTGCTTGTATAGTTAAAATACGTGACATGAGAAAAACGTTTAAAAGAACGTCTTTAGAGGGGAACCTTAAAATATTTTAGTTGGAGAACTAAACGAAACACTTAAGACTAGTGGGACGGTCTTAACGATCAGACAAGTTGACGTGACGCGATCTCGGCTATGAAACACTCCTTAATTTTATTGGACAAAACATAGTCTTTGTCCCAGTGAACAAATCGCTCGGGGATCGTATTATTTTGTGCGTAGATTTATCGGCGCAGGCGGATCGAGGGCCCTTTTGTTGGGCTTTTCCATAAATCTTTCTGCTATTTAAACGGTTATTAGGACAGGGGGGATTGATGTCCACTGGATCCTTCGTGGGATAGAGAACACTAAATTCTGTTTTAGATTACATTGGTTTGTCGTTGACGTAATTATAATTTGTGTGGGATTTGGGGACATACTGTTAACTGAAATCACCGCTATTTCAGTTTACAGTATGTCCCCTCACTAATCGTGCTTATCGCAGTTAAACAAGGACTTGTCGCTTTCTCCAAATAAACGGAAATATAGCAACGTGTCCTTAAAATTTTACTCTAATATCACATAACCTTTGCCTACCTACTCATATGTGTGAGATAAAAATTGAGTTCATTCTTACGACACCCGCGGGAAGAGACTGTGTTACATATTACGGGTCTACACGATGAATGGACCATAAAGCGAGGAAAGTTTTGTTTGTTTGTTTGTCAGGGGTTGATATTAAATGGCTTTTTGATTATTAGAAGCTTTCGCTATCTACATAGGTACTTGTTTGTATCATCCACACGGTGATATTACGCAATACGCAAATCATGAGATTATCATGACGTTTTTTTTTAATCTAAGATAATACTTTTAAAATTACGTGATGAATGTGATAAAAATTCTCTTTTCTCCCACTTGCTTGGAAATTGGTTCATTATTCAAAAAAAATAATACAACAATCGGCTCTTTTCCGTACGCAACGTAATAACAGGCAGGTAATATCCAACAGGACAATAATATAAATTGCTGGACACTTTTTATTTTTTAAATTATGCTACCGAGGTTTTTAAGTACACACATAAATTAGGTGTTTTTAGGTACAAAATATTTATCATTATACAGGCTGAATGCGCATTTTTTTTTCAAAACTTTGTAAATAGAACAAGACCCACGCGCGCGCTAATTGGTGTGAATGAAAATGAGATACTGTTGAATCAATTTGTGTTGTGTTTCCTCGCAAATAAGAGAAAAGTACTATACAAGTCTTGGCCGAAATAGCAATTAACGGCCTCGTTTAGTTAAAAAGGACTCGGCTTGCGCCTCGTCCTTTTAAAATCATTTGGGAAGTGCTCGGCTTCGCCTCGTACTTCCAATATTACTCGGCCGTAAATTGCTTCATTTCAGGCCTCGACAGTTATGTAAATGTACTACCGTGTGACCCGGAAAGACCATATATGATACGACTAATACCTCGGTCGCTGAAGTTGGAGATAGACCTTATGTTGAAAGCGCAAAATTTAGGAATGGGCAGATTTTTTTACTCTGAAACAGAATAATGGTCAATCACATTTTTCGTATTTTAGTAAATGACTGTTCCATTTTAGCAATCAAATCTTTAGGTAAGAAGTCGGCAGTCCACAAGGACACGACAAATATGACGTGACGTGGCAGACTGATCTAACACGCTTTTTTGGAGATTTACCTCCGCCATATTAATGTAGAAATGGCGGGAGACGAGACTTTAGGAATTTTGGGTCCTACAAATGACTGTATTACAGATATGTAGGTACACGTATATACACGTATTACGTGTTATTTGTAACAAAATGTGCCTTTATTTCTCTAAGTTGAACTTAATGTTTGGGATGATAGGCACAAATTAAGTAGGTACGGTCGACCGCATGTCGGTGGTAACACTTTGATATTAGCAGCATCTTTATTTCGTAAGCAGTAAGGGCGGTTTTCGAATTGACGTGTTACCACTGTCATGCAGTCGACTGTATCCTGTACTTTATATTTTTCCGTTAATGTCATAATGCCATTCATATAGGAGTAATTCTACTACGACTACCTAACATTTTCGATGTCACCAATACTACGTACCTACATACCACAGTTTAACGATATAATAGTAAAACTGTGCTACATACGCAAAAACAACCAGTTTCCAGAACATTTATTTAAGGGTGCGTATGGGAAGCAAACTTTTCTGTTTCCACAAAGTAACATCTATTTATAATTCCAAAATAATGAATAGAAACCAGGATAAAACCATAATAAATGTGTAAAAATACACTTTTGACCAAGCACTGGAGTTGTGGACAGATGGAAAATAAAAAACGTGTCAAATTTTTGTGGAAGAATTAACAAAACACGATAAAAAACAAGTACCTGAGTGTTCTTTAAGAAAATCTGTCCTGCTGAGAGCACTCTGCTGTAATAAATTCACTCACAATTTATCTTTTTGTGGATTGCTTTGCTTGTAATAGCGGCCGGGGCGTGGGAAATTCGGCAAAAAGCCCACTGCGTTCCCTCTACTTTGCTGAACAGACCCATTACACAAAACATTATTCCAAATTACATTGGGCGCGTTACGATAATGTTTTTGTTCATTTGATAAGAGACAAAATGTTGTTTTTCAATTATTATAAAACAAAATTACACGGAGCTGGTGCGTCTGTAGTTCTTATTGGTCAACAACCGCCGCGCCCGTTTTAATAGATATTTTCTGTTCCAATTTTCTTTGTAATGATTTCTTTTGTGGTTTTCTTGTAGTACCTAAATACTAAGTTGTTATACGCGTGTTAATGTTTACTTTTATTTCATTTTTTACAATAACACGGTGGGCTCAGATGTTTCTTTTTTAGTGTTGTACTAATTTTTACAATAACACGGTGGGCTCAGATGTTTCTTTTTTAGTGTTGTACTAATTTTTACAATAACACGGTGGGCTCAGATGTTTCTTTTTTAGTGTTGTACTAATTTTTACAATAACACGGTGGGCTCAGATGTTTCTTTTTTAGTGTTGTACTAATTTTTACAATAACACGGTGGGCTCAGATGTTTCTTTTTTAGTGTTGTACTAATTTTTTTCCGTGATCCGCTTCGTTTTGTTGTAAGTAGTGTCTGCTATTAAATATTTTATATCCTTACAACCTGTTACTATACGAGCCCCTCGAGTAAACATTTGGCAAAATTTATGTACTGCATCCCGTACCTACAGGGAAGAGACCGACTATAATTCGACGTACCTATTAAGTATTAGTAGAGTTCGCGGTTTTGCCCGCTCGTGTTGCTTAATATGTAACATAGTTACAGGTAAAGTTAATAATAATAATAAAAGCTAAGCCTTTTAAAAGGTTCCTTTTAAAGTACTAAAAGTGAAGAAATGTCAGTTATTTATAACATAACAACATAAAATCACGCCTGTATTTCCCCGAAGGGGTAGGCAGAGGTGTATAGTACACCCACATTTCGGCAGTTATGTTATAGTCCCAAGTAATAGGGGGCGAGCCTATTGCCATTGACCGGGCACAAATCCAGACTCCGGGCTGCTACTGAGAATTTCCTAATGAAAAAACCCAATAACACTTTGCCCGACCCGGGAATCGAACCCAGGACCCTACGCTCAGCAGTCGCGCTTGCAACCACTAGACCAACGAGGCAGTCAGTTATTTATGTCGGAACATAATCGCTTTGGAAAATAAAGAGGGTAGTTGTTTTTAGGAATCAATCGAGCTTACGTTATAAAAGTAGCTACCTATCATTTGACGGAGTGGGGTCAGTTTATTACGAACAGTCCAGGGTCCTCAATCTTGAAACAAATAATCGGGTACAACAGCTTTTACAACGCTGCAAAAATACGTAGTACTTCGAATACTTGTAGATAACAGGTAAGATGGTGGTTTTTTATTTAGTAGCATTATATTTGTTATTGTTACGGACTAAAAGTAATAGATGGCGGATTTACCAAATTTAAGAAACGAGATACTGTAATAGTTTATTCAATATCGGATAGATGTCGCTACATGACCCCATATTTGATAATTCTTCCAAAGAGATTATGATTTCATTTCACGAGATAATTTTACTGATTTTTCACGAAATATTATAATAATAAATAAGTATCTTTTTCAGAGCCTTTTTTGTTGATTCTTGAACATTAAAGTATTCTACTTTTACTGATTTTGACTAGTTGATTATAGTGCTAAAATTCGCAAGTCAGAAACAAGTGTTAATAGCAGTACTATCTTGCGGTCCGATTTATAAACGCAGGGCGTAAGTTCGATCTTCAAGAAATGATTCTCTTTTTGCATTTTTTATTTTTAGTTCTGTTGATGTACTAACAGCAGTTCCAAACTAAAAGTATCAGATGGCGCTAGTAAGCGGTTACCAGTTTTGTGGTGGAAGATTGGTCTCTATTTCAGTATATTATAATGTACTCTGTGGAACAGTCGTAGCGGTCGGACATATTGTATTACATTTGACTCATTTTGCTAAGAAAAACCGTAGAGGTGGGACGTATTAGCTTGCCTTATTATCTTTTAATGTTATTGATGAGACTCGCTGACTAACACTAACACAAATAAATGCACTCTCAGTTGTTTGGTTTCATCTACCGTAGGTACCCGCTCTGGTCTACCTGACAAGTTGGTTATAAACCAGTGATTGTGTCCAGGGGTGCTGGCCAGAAAACCTCCACGTGTGCCTGACGGCTGCTTGTCCTTCTGGACACGTCTGGAGGGGCCGGCAGTTGTTTGACCGGTGCATCCTGGGCACGGGCAATAAAATCCTGCCGAGGGATTAACCTTCGGGGGATTTTATTGCCTGTGGCGAATATTCTGGCGCGGGAGGGGCCCGTTCTGGGCCAGTAGGGAGTTGCTCCACGTGCCCCTCTGATATCAGCAGAGGGCATAGTGGAGGAGCAGGGGCGGGTCCGGTGTGCACTCACCCTGCCACTGGGCAGGCAGCGGGGGGACTGTCTTTCCTTGCCCCCGTCGAGCTCGTAACCCCAGGAGTGCCCGCTGAGTAGTGTTCTCGCGCCTCTTGGGACCGAGGGTCTTGGCTTCACTGCCAGGACCCCGAGGAAGAAAACCTCTATAAAAAAATACGGGAGGTAGGGCCTGCGAGCAGCAGACTCGGCGTAGTCTGCTGCCCGACCAGCAGCTGGCGTAGCTGGCACAGCCGGCGTAGTTGGCGCAGCTGGTAAAGGCCCATGAGGTGAGGTGGCGTGCAGTGTTCTATGTGCGCCACCAAGGAGGGTGACTGCAAGGAGGGCGGCCAACGTAAGGTCGCACGGGGAGAAGGGGCTCGCCTGCTTGTGGCGGGCCAGGACCTGTCGGGGGTGGTTGTGTGAATACTCACGGGTTCCCACGCCCCCGGCTAAGGTAGTTGAAGGAACACCGTGGTGGTTTTAGTCGGTAAGAGTCCGACACTGGCTCCGCCTACCCCGGGCGGAGTGCGTCCATGAGGATTTCCCAACGGCAAAAAAAAAAAAAGTGATTGCTTCCAAACATGTACCTAGTTATAGGAGTTAAGCCTTATTTATGGCAGAAATCGAAAAAATTGAATGAAGATTTTACACAATTCTGTAAGTAAAAAAATCATGCCTATTTCTGAAGATTTCTCTACATGGGCACTCCTCTGGAAAGCAATTATTTGTACCTAGGTAACCCACTTATTTGAAATTACACTTGGAGAACGGAGAACGGGGTAACAGTTTCTGGTCCTAATAATCCACAATATCCAGCTGGTTTCACTTTGAAAATTATGAACGACGTGACTACTAGAAATTAAGGCAATAAATAAAGTCGGGAATAAGTTATTGGGAGCAATGACCTCGATACTCTATGGAACCCACTTTAGGCGTTCGGCAAAATAAATTAATGTCTGAACTTTTAAATGTATATTTCATGTATCGGTTTCGTGATAACCAATATTTGTAAATATTTAGGTAAATAAGGTATAAACCTATGTTCAATACAAAGTGGAACATATAATTGTATCTAGTCGAGTCCTGAATACCTGCTGTTGTATGGTTGTGGTGTAACATTATTTTGTTATCTTGGCAACACTTCTTGTTTCCTTACTCTGATATTTTACCTTTGAAATGTTGTGCTCCTGTGTAATTTTTGCGATAAAATCAGTTGATGCCGTCTTATTAATTTATTTATTTATTATATTCCTTATTGTGAAATAATCATCATTTCAGCCGAAAGACGTCCACTACTGGACTAAGGCCTACCCCAAGCATCGCCACAACGATCAATCCTGCGTTTTCCGCATCCAGTGGGTTCCTGCAACCTTCACCAGGTCGTCGTCCACCTTGTGGGGGGCCTACCCACGCTGCGCCTTCCAGTACGCGGTCACCACTCCAGAACTTTACGGCCCCATCGGCCATCCGTTCTGCGAGCAATGTGCCCCGCCCATTGCCACTTAAGTTTGGCAATTCTTCGGGCTATGTCTGTTACCTTCGTTCTCTTGCGAATCTCCTCATTTCTGATTCGATCACACAGGGACACTCCAAGCATAGCCCTCTCCATTGCATTTTGGGTGACTTTAACCCTTCTTATCAGGCCCATTGTGAGCAACATTGTGACTAATAGGATATTTTTTGGTAAATACACTTAACATCTTTATTTTCATGAAAATCTCCATATGAAAAAATGTAATGTCTTTAACGTACAATAAGGCACCTTATAATCTTGAATGCATTTTCCTAGCTTAAAATACAACAAAGGGATGTGACAACGAAACTGATTTATACGAAGCCGAAGCTGAAACCAAAACCGAACTCGGCTCACCATTCCGATAAGCCCTTTATAATTTTGCAAGTAACAGATAGGCATTTCAATAAGATTTCTCTGTACAAATAAAGACGTTTGGCGAAGACTAATGGGGCGTTAATAATTCGCACGAGTTTCTATTCAATGGAGGCCTTCAAGATTTATCACTACAGGATTCTGGCAAAATGCCTCCTGGCAAGCGCTGATTATGCACTTTTTAAACGTTCCTACGTCAAATGTTTCAAACGATTTCTTCAAAGAATTAATTCTAGAATTTTTCCTTTTAGATTTCAATATTTTGTGGAAAATCTGGATTCTAGTTTTGGATTCAGAATACCGTTTCTGGTATCTATCGTCAACAATTTTTTGATATTTTATTTGCTTTAATTTATAGGTCTTTGTTGCTCAAAGTCAGTAAGTAACCTTTTGTCTAGTGCTTTACGAAAATAGATTAATCTATGAATCACAAAATCCTTTCTAAATTACAAAATGTAACGAACAAATCTTAAATCGATAATTGTACTGTCTACATTATACTAGTAAGTATCTACATGTATATCATTAGAAACATAATAGCTATAATTGTGTCTACATGTAGGCATTGTTCGCGGCTTTAGAGCCGGGTTCGGTTCTCAATGAGGACATGAGAGGGATGAGAGGTAAGTACAAATAGTTGTCATCTGTCGTAATGCCTTGACAGATGTGCCGAATAATAAAAATAACTGGGGCACGTACTGTACGCAAGTATAATTCAAGTAAAAGGTGAAAATGTAAAAAACATAACATAACATGACATCACGCCTGTATCTCCCCGAAGGGGTAGGCAGAGGTGTAAAAGTACACCCACATTTCGCCATTTATGTTATAGTCCCATGTAATAGGGGGCTTGCCTATTACCATTAACCGGGCACACATCCAGACCCCGGGCTGCTACTGAGAATTTCCTAATGAAAAAATCCAGTAACACTGCCCGACCCGGGAATCGAACCCAGGACCCCACGATCAGCAGTCGCGCTTGCGACCAATAGACCAACGAGGCAAAAACAGGTCCAACATAGAAAATAGGTCATATACAGGTTGACTGTTGTAACGAGGGACTTATTGAAGGAGGATGGTCAGTACTTGATTCTCGTTCCAAATAGCTAAAAAAAAGGACACCTTAATTTTCCAAATATTTTTCCATTCGATATCATCAATAATAACTGTGGAGACTATTTATTCCGCGCTTAAAAATCAAAACTTCATGCAGTGAGGTGATGCACTTAGCAGGGCAGTATCCATCAGTCACTATTTCCACCGTCTCTGCCCTTTGCACTAGTCAGCAGACCCCTAGTCAGTCAGAGCTTGCGCGAGCATTTTTCTCTTGTACGCGTGATTTATCATGTTTTTTTCTTTTTTTTTTTCGAATGGACTCTCGCAGATCGGTGCCAAAAATAGGTACCCTAACTGCTTAACCGGGTGGGTGGCGGAGAATCCCGTTAGGGACTCCATACGCCGACATATTCAAATGAGTGTGCAGTTACATTTATAGGGCTAGGCGAACTGCACACTACATTGCTAACAATGATGTGATTTCATAAGTGAATCTGGATTAAAAATTACTGGTTATATTAAGGTAATACAAAGATTCATCGTAAAAGGTGACTAAGGGATTCACCAGAGGATGGGCAGCAGCGTTCTCTGAGTATTTAATCAACCAACTGCTATCGCCAACCCGCCTGCCAAGCGTGGCGATTACGGCATATCCCCCCTAAACATGATGCTTGGGGGAGGCGTATTTCCAGCAGTGTACGTCTTTCGGCTGAAATGATGATGAATACAAAGAGATTTTGTAATTTAAAAAACTACTTATAAAGGTGGCTTATTGAAGATTTGAAATCTCATGTTAAAATATTTGCGTTTGAAATCGGCTTAGAATTAGTAAGTAATTATCGAGGTGTCAAAACAAAAACCTTGTAAAAGCTTTCATCTTCAGATTTCATTAAGATGGTGTTTCATCTCACTGCCATTTTGTTTGATTTAAATTTAAATTTTTAGGGTTTCGTACCGCAAAGGTACCAACAGGACCCTATTACTAAACCTACGGCGTTCAGACTGCTGATCACGTGATCGGCTTCGACTCCAACAGGACACAAATATTTGTGTAATGAACATAAATAAGTGTTTGTGTTAGTCTGGGTGTTTCTTATGTATTATAAGTATGTATTTACAAAAAAAAGTATATAAGTATTATATCCATCGTTTAGTGCCCATAGTACAAGCTCTGCTTAGTTTGGGACTAGATGGTGCTGTGTAAAAATGTCCCAAAAATATTCATTATGTTTATCCTTCCGTCCGTCTATGTGTCACAGAGCTGAATCTGTTTAACCGTATTAGGTAGAAAATGCGACCAATCAACTGCGATCTCCGACCCGCCTGCCAAGCGTGGCGATTATGGCATAGTCGCCCCATTTGGAGGAGGACTATGTCCAGCAGTGGAGTCTTTGGGCTGAAATGATGATGATGAGGTTGAAAGTTGAAATTTTCACAGAATAGTGCGGACGAACACAATACTTTTTTTGTGAAAATTCATGGAAAATACAAAAAATTATAAAAAGTTTAAACCCAAAGGAATTCCTTTACAAGAAACCTAGAAAACATTTTCAACGTTTTTTTTGTTTTATCCTTAAATGGTAATACTACAAGCGTCAAACTTTGTCTGATCTCTATCATCATCATCATAAACATTTCAGCCAAAAGGCGTCCACTGCTGGACGTAAGCTTCCTTCAAAAGGGGGGAATATGCCATAATCGCCGCGCTTGGCAGGTGGGTTGGCGATTGCAGTTGGTTGAATTAATACTCAGAGAACGCTGCTGTCCATCTTCTGGTGAACTCCTTAGTCGCCTTTTACGACTCCCGCGAGAAGAGATGGGGTGGTGGTGGCACACAGACCGCGTTAAGAAATGACGTGTGGTAGTACGGAACCCTTACCTAAGGCGCGAGTCCGACTCGCACTTAGCTGGTTTTATTATTTTGAATGTGCTCTTAAATGTTAAACAGTCTTAGCAAATGTGAGCTGAGAAACTGGGAGCAAATGATAAAGGCATTTTTTATGCTCTGTTGTCTATTAAAGGGTGTTTTTTTACTAAGATCTTTTTAAAATAACAGTTCATTTAAATATCAGTATGATTTTCATTAAAATGTTTCACGAATGAACAGAATTGGAAAAATACCTTATTTCGATGTAGGCTTATAAATAGCTGGTTTCTTTTAAGCACAAATGCAAAACTTTTGCCACTTGCAATCTCTTTGGAAACCACAATACTGTCAAGTTTGTGTTGTCTATGTATCAAGGAAATTAAATAACATAATCAGCCCATTACCAGTGCATTAAAAGAGCATCCACGAGGGATGATATTTATATGATCGTCAGGTGCACCCTGGGCAGTCAGCCCCGCTACCAACCTGCTGACTGGCTAATCTTTTTCCCACGATATGAGTTTTTTTTATGAGATATAGATCAGCTCTTGACCGCAATCTAGAGAGCTTTGTCATTTATTATTATGTAGTTCATGTTGACACGATAGAAGAAGAAGCCCATTACTGTCCAACTGCTGGACACGGGCCTCTTCTCATTACGAGAAGGTTAAGGCCTTTGTCCACCACGCTGGCCACTGTCGGTTGGCAGACTACACACACCATCGGGACCTGTATAGTAGAGCACTCTCAAGTGTGCAGGTTTCCCCGCGATGTCTTTCTTCACCGTTAAAGCAAGTGATAATCAAATTTCACCATCATTTTAGGCCTGTATTACAGAAAAAAAACCCGTTTTGAATTGAGCTTTGATTTTAGAATATTCCTCAAGCATAGATTCATTGATCACAGATCAGATAAATATATTTTTATTCTACTCTGTCACCTGTTTAAGTGTTTTGAGCCAACGACCATACAGCCCAATAGACGCCTAATCTTTAATATAATGCGTACAATAAATTCTACCACTTACTGAGGCGGTGTACTGCAATCCGATTGGCCCTACAAAGGCGGCTATTGGCTAATCAATCACTAACGCGGCAGTTTTGAGGGCTCATGATTTGACGATTTCAAGTGGCGAATAGCGGCGACTTACATTAGTGAAATTTCATAGTTGTGTTGTAGACATCGGTCGCCTGTTATGAGGCGTCTATGGGCTATGTGATCGTTGGTTAGAGCAGAGATGTGATCTGTAACCTGTAACCACTCAAGTGTCGTCGAGACTACGCTTGAGTACAGATTTATTTGCTATTTATTATACACGCTGAAATTTGAGTCGCTTAATCCCCAAAAAGGGGTCATTGTACTCATTATTATGAACAACTTTTACTATGGGACCAAGGCTGAAATCGCGAAAAAAAAATCAGTTGATCCCTACATTTGTGTTCACTTAAATCAATAAACACAATGACCCCTTTTCGGGAAATAAGCGATTAAAATTTCAGCGTGTATATATTCGTGTGTTATGTCGTTGAATTGAAATTTATATTTACCGTATTGGAATAATACTGATGTTCAAATAACGATTCTGTCCTTAAGTAGCGATCAGGTGATTGAAGATCAAACTGTACCTACTTAAGGAATGTTTTGTAATACGGACCTTAGACATGATAAGAAATAAAATATCGTGTCTCAAATGGTTTAAAAGAAGTCCAAACTTCGCTAATTAATTTCAAGCTGTTCCCATTTTTTCTTTACTGGGCCATCATGTAAATACACAAGTACTTATACCTGTAGATACACATAAACTTCCGTATCGCAGTAACAAAAGTTTGATTCGACTGAAACAGGGTCGTAACATAAAATTTTACAACAACTTTAGACGTAACGTTATTATGACTTTTTGATATCTTAATATCTTGCCATATCTAATAATGGGTTTATTACTTGTAATTTGAACATTTTGCTACCTGTTTTATTTGTATTTTTATTATTTTTTATCGAAACTGGCAGTTTGGTAAGGCAATTTTCGCGTTGGTTTTGCCAATTTCGGTTACAGTTTAGCTCATAATAATTTTCTTGACAAAAGAAATATAACCTGATGATGAGTTTTCGATGAGATGTCTTTTTATGGTATCATAGGATGGCAAAACGAGCTAAAGCCCCACCTGATTCTGTTGCCTAAATGGTATTGTAAATCGCATTCGCCAAACTGAGACATGAAGATGGAAAGTCTCATGTGAATGTAATTTCACGTGCACCCGTACCCTACGCATACTAGACGCAACAATGTGAGCATTACTATTTTCTGGTTAAAATTGTTACGGTGAGCACTGTTAAAATACATACAACATTTGATGAAAATCATGCAATTTCTTTAATTCAATTTCAATTTCATTTATTTATTCGGAGAATCTCCATTTAGGTTAGTAACAATTTTCTTAATAACTATGTTAATAGGTAGTATTATATAATGCTTAAATGTACTGTACATTATTTAAATAAGACATTTCATTCGAGCTCTTGTCAGACAACTAATATAATACTATCTGATCATAACCCGAATGAGTCTTCATTATTGCGGAGTCTACTTTACCAGCAATAACTTGCAGGATGCTATTAGTACTGCCCCGCACTCTGCTTAGCAGGGAGGCGGTTCATAGCATGAAAGCCATCAACCCGCGCCTCCGCAAACATGTTAGATGCACTACAGAAGCGGGGAAACCCTAACAACATCCTGAATCCATTATTATACTGGACGCGCAAGGCATTGAGCGATCTCTGTGTATAGCTGACCCACAGGCTGCTCGTATAAAACGTTTGGCAGTATGCTTTAAAAAGTGTAATTTTTACTTGTTCACTGCTGCTGCAACGAGCGAACCTGCGTGCCAGCATATTACTTTAATCAAAGTCACATTGGACAAAGAAATTAAATCAAATGTTGTATGTATTCTAACTAACACTGATCATCATAGAAATTCGATTGGACAAAGAAATTTGACCAAGGGCATACCACCCTTAGTTACCATATTAACTTATTCTTCTGATAAAATCTGTTTATAAAAACAACTGTAGGTAAATCTCGCCCAATTTTTACAAATAACATTAATTTTAGGTGATCCGACAGAGAACCAAAGTTGTCGACAATGCCTACAGGATCAACAAGCTGAAGTGGCAGTGGGCCGGCCATATTAGCCAAAGAACCCGATGTTAATTGTAGTTAAGAACAAACAAAAAAGGAATCCTTAATATAAATATATTTTCTGGTATTTCACATATCAAACCAATTACAACGTCAAGAGAAGAGGGCTTCCAGAAAAACAAAATAAGCCTTCATAGGTGTATGCAAACTTCATACAATTACCTACAACTCAGCCTATCGCAGTCCACTGCTGGACATAGGCCTCTCCCAAGTTGCGCCACAACACTCGGTCCTCTGCCTTCCACATCCAGTCCCCCCCAGCCACGCTCTTTAGGTCGTCGGTCCATTTGGCCGCCTTACGCTGCGTTTGCCGATTCGCGGTCTCCACTCAAGGACTCGTCTGCTCCAATGGCCATCGGTCCTTCGACAGACATGGCCAGCCCACTGCCACTTCAGCTTACTGATGCTACAAGCTATGACGGTCGCTCCGGTTCTTCTCCGGATAATCTCGAACCTACAAAAGAGTTTTTATATCAACAGAACCGATGGCCATTGGGGTACACGTGTTCTTGATTGGACACCACGAATCGACATACGTAGGATAGTACGCCCTCAGGCTCGGTGGAGCGATGATATTGGCAATGTGGTTGGTAGTAACTAGATGCAACTGACCTAGGATCGATGTCAGTGGCGTGTCATTGAAGAGGCGCATGTCTAGGGGTATAATATAGGCTGATGATGATGATGATAGCTTTAAAAGCTAGGTCAATTATTTATAATTAGTTAAATAAATAGGTACTTAATTAATAGAGTAATTGAGCATGATTCCCAGTAGCTAAACTGCAATTTCTTTAGCTCTTCTTACTCTAACGTGCTCTAACTAAATGTCTTCTCTAAAGGATTCTCAGTAAGAAACATTACAATTTATATAAGAATACATAGAATCAATAAGTCTATTGTACAACCATAATTGCCTAGTTATCTAAATATAGCTAATAATACAACAAAGGTACGGCCATACAATAGTTAATTCACTACACAAATGAATGCGGCGCTTTCTTGATGGCTTATCTTTATTGTATTCTGTTCTACGCGAAAACTAATTTGCGCATTTTCGGAGTGGCATATTTATAATTAAATACATCGTTTTGATACGTAATGCCCCAGCCAGGTGGGACAGCGACCTGAAGAAGGTAGTTGTTGGGGAGTACTGAATGCAGAAGGCAGAGGACTTAGTGTTGTGGCGAAAATTGGGAGAGACCTATTTCCAGTAGTGGCCTGCGATAGGCTGAGGTGATTGATACTTCATAGTAATACGCGTTTCCTTATGCCAGGATGGGCAGCAGAATCTTCCTGTGAAAATAGATGTCCCAGCAGTCGTTAGCCAAGGTTGGTGATTATTGCAAAATTGACACCCGAACGTTCATTGTAGCGACATCCTTTCAGACGTAACAACCACACCACAGTGGAAACAATGTCGCTGGGCACAAAATTGTATAAGAGCGCGTAGTTCCATTCACACTACACTTTGCAGTCGTGTTCAAAGGCTGTAGGAAACGTATGGTCAATACCGATGACACTGCGGCCACAAACGCAACCACTCGCAGCACTTGCTTGCAAGTTGCCGACCACCCGCAACCACCGTACAAACTGTACGGAACCCAATATAATTTGTTACTAGACAAACGTAACTACATCACAATCACTCGTAATTTGTAGCTGCGACAACGCATTTTCAAGCAGTAGCCAAGACTGTTCACACACGACCACTGCAGCCTGATGACATTTTTGCCGCTGTAACGTGGTTGTGGTGTGGTTTGTCTGAATAGACCCTTAAAAGGCTTTTTTTTTTCATTTATTGAATACAGACTAATACATTGAACACACAACAGTCATCACTGAACACGTTAACATGTCATGCAAACACTTCACGTTACGTTAGTAGTAGTACAACTCTTTGTAAAGGAGCTCTTTCGGGGAAGTGCTACCACCGTACCTATACTTCTGCCGCCAAACATTGCTTTGATCCGGTGTGGAAGGTACGAGACTTTCCATCTTCATGTCTCAGTTTGGCGAACCGACTTGCGGTACCATTTAAGCATCAGTCTAGGTGGTATTGCAGTTGTGATGGGCAAAGGTAACCACTTAACATCAGGTGGGCTTTTAGATCGTTTCGCCATCCTATAATAAACAAAAAATACCGCATAAAACAATATTAAACAGCTATCAGTGTCTAAAGCTGGTCGCAATTTAATTTTGAAGTTTATAAGTAAGTATCTGCGGCAGGACTAGGTGGATTAGCATATTTGTGCGTTTAAGCAGAGCAGGCCCTCCGCTGGGGCGCCCTGACTGATTGAATTATTAACTGACTGGCAGCAGGCCCACCGGTACTTTGTCCAGACGTGAGTTGTATACGCGCGCGGATTGTGCCACCGCTCATAATTGTTATAATTACCCAGCCGCTGTCTCGTTTCGATAATGGCCGCACGTTTACTGTAATAATCCCCTAGAAGCGTCTCTTCAGAATAATAATGGCGCTACATTGTTATTTATTGTATTTGTTATTGGTTATTGTGTGTTCGATTAATTGGTTACACGAGGATGTCTGTATTTTTAGGTTAGGTATTCCATGACGGTTTCGTGTGGTGCTGGACACAAATAATTACACCACCCTATCTCTTCTCATGGGTGTCGTAAAAGGCGACTAACGGATTCACCAGAGGATGGGCAGCAGCGTTCTCTGAGTATTTAACCAACCAACTGCGATCGCCAACCCGCCTGCCTAGCGTGGCGATTGTGGCATATCCCTCCAACATGCTTGGTGGAGGCCTATGTCCAGCAGTGGACGTCTTTTGGCTGAAATGATGATGATGATGACGATGATTCCATGACGATGCCTGGCTTAGAAGTAGCGGTTGACAAATTCAAATTCAAATCTTTTTTATTTCAAATAAACCTAATTACAGGCACTTTTGAATCGTCCGGTTCTAGTTGCACGGTTCCATATTGTAGGTCATATGGAGAAAAACCGGCAAAAACTCCATGGATATATTTTTTTTAAAATAGGTTATTGTTTATTACATCAAATTCATTGAAGTAATGTGAGTATAATGTAGGTTAATGTCAGAAATAAACAAGAGTTTAAAAGTGAGAATATTGCCTTTAGAAATAAATGTAAAAAGAGTTGCCATAGTATGTAAGAGCTGACCTATCCCGACAGGGCACGACGGCACCCGTTCGCGAGCATGACGCGAACATCATATATTTAGGCTAGTCAATTACTGATTTAAAAAGCTCGCGTCTGTTTCAGAAAACAGTATGGACTAGGAAACGGCCGTAATGTAATAAAATTGTTCGCTGTGTCCCTTTTATTATAGGTATAATGCGGCATTATTATGTAGGGTAGACCACATGGGACCGCCCCCGACTATCAGGACACCGTCAGGATCGTTGTCATGTAGGATTATTCGAAATTAGAGGGCTTGATTCTGGAAAACAAGCAATAGAAATGAACGAATTTGTTTGATTTAACTAATTAGATTGGGATGCCGGGACCTATGGCTGAGCGAACGGACAAATAAGGGATATACGCCTATTATATTTCATCAAAGTTATAATTGAAGAGAAACAGTTTTAACGGTTATTACATATCCTTTTAATTTTTACATTAATGCTGAATTCGTGATGATTTTAAAAGGTGAATTTATAGATTAATAATAATTTTGTTTAATTAATCGTGAACTCATTTCATTGTTACTTTTTAATGTAAACATGCAGGTACTGATGCTTGGCAATACAGAAATATGCTTGGCAAATTGACTATATAAAATTTATAAATACGTCACTTCACGAATTAATGATATTATCATCAGCACACAGCATCACAGCACTTCGTCTAGTAAAAAATATAGACGAAGTACTGCAAACAATCATAGTGAAGCCAAAATAAACTATGCTCCTTCGTGTACAACCAGCGCTCACGCACTCACCGTGCACCTGAAGGATATTTGCTTTCGCGATGCTTACTGGATGATGCCGCGACATGTGTACTTAGAGGGTGAGCACGGTTTCAGGTGCATGTGTGCAAGAGCGCTGGTTATACACGAAGGAGCATAGTTGTTTTTGGCTTCACTAGATTGTTCGCAGTATTTCTTACTATGTCTGTGATGATAATTATTTTACTTGTAAATATTTTGTGTGATAAGTAATGTAGTCTAAATTTTTGTTATTCTGTTGTACACAGTCTTGTTTTTATCTTCTAAACATCTCTCTATCGCTCTAAGGTTTGCTGTAAGAAAACTCATTTTTGAGTTAAGCTCGCCGATTTACATAAGCTTTCCTACTGTAACAATAATGTGTATATGTGTGTACAATAAAGTATAATAAAAGATAATGAAGTCTGATTGTTTTGAAATTTTAATTTTATATGCTTTCAAACTGACACTGCCAATATGTAGATAAGACGACGTTCAAGGTGTCTAAGTACAGTCAGCCGCACGTCTAACACTTCAATTACGAAAGCCGCCCTTACTGCTTACTATATAAAGACATAGACGTTATCAATGTCAAACCATTATCACTGACATGCGGTCGACTGCACCTATAATGTGGACAAAATTATGAACCGTAAATGCTTAATCTATATAAATGAATTGCCACATGTATGACTGAGCATCACTTGAGAACGGCGCGACCGATTTGGCTGATTTTTTTCATTGTACTCGTAATTCTTAGTAAAGAAAAAAATTAAAATGTTGGAAAGAAAATTGGAAAATTCTTGAAAAACTGAAAGTGCTTTTTTCAATAGGATTTTTGTATGAACTCAGGATTCGAACGATGGATTTTCGCAATTCTTTTTTTGTTATGTTCGTTATACCGAAAGTGTAGACGTGAAATTAACAAACATACAGGAGTCCCAATGCGAAAGTGTTTGTTGGTTTTTTCTTCTGTATCGCAGCAATAGAGCAATGGATTAACGTGATTTTTTGCATCGAGATAGTTGATGGGCCGGAGAGTAAAATATGCTAGTTATATACAACGTGTATCAGAAATGCGTGGTCATATTTGAAGAGCTTATTCAGGGGACCAACCCTGAAATCGCTAAAAAAAAATCTGCTGATCCTTGGATTTTGTCGAGCGACATCGATGATTTAGTTCCCTACTATTATATATATACAGCTGCAATTTTTTTCACGGTTTCAGGGTTGGTCCCATAGTAAAAGTTGTTCGATAGCATCCCCTGAATAAGCTCTACAAATATGACCACGCATTTCTGATACACGTTGTATAGGATGTCCCATTGCGAAAGTGTTTGTTGCTTTGTTCCTCTTTCACGCAGTCACGCAGCAACAGATCGACAACCGGTATTTACTTATATTTTAATATTGGAGAAATGCACGGTTCCTCCGGGATAAAAAACCATGGGACCGAAGCCGCGGGTAAAAGCTAGTTTAAAAGAAAGAAGAGAAAATAAAGAAAAATTGTTTATTGTCACCGTTAACGACGCGCAACATTTAAACAACAGTGATAAACACAAGCAGGTAACTAGGTAGGATAACTTATAGGTGGGGTTACATAGAAAGTAAAACAAAAAAACACATTGGTAAAAAATTAAGAAAGGACAGTCGATACAAAATATAAGAAAAGTATAGTTGACCCTTTTCTCCATGAGTTGACCGCATGACAGCGGCAACTCCCGAATCTGAAAACCACCCTTACTGCTTACGAAATAAAGGCGCCGCCAGAGCCAAACTGTTACCACTGACGTACGGTCGACCGCGCACCTAAAATTACATAATAAAAATTAAATATCTTCGTTAGTTCTCAAGACATCTGGCCAATTGCACGCCGTAGCCGCTACAATGAGGTTCCCACTCAGCATGTTGCTGTGTAACAGAGCAAGCCACTACACAGCGCAGCGCGCGTTTAAAATAAATAAGTTCAAATAAACTTAACTAAGTTAATACACCCACATAATGAAGTGTTCATATTTGAGTATGAAGAGCAGACTGTTTCATTATATTGTTTGATTAGATTAATTTTGTCGTTCCACTCTGAATATTTATTCACATCCAGTTAGTTTATTTCACAGATTATTAGGATCGATTTAGTTATTATGTTCCACAATAATCATACACGAAATTGATTTATCTACGTGTAAATAGCATGGGAATAATAACGAGCAGGGCATAATATTGGCCTATGTTGATATAATAATTTTGGCCACAATAATGTTTTATAATAAACTAGCCTATGACCGCGACTTCGTCCGCGTGAATGTCACGCATTCCTCGGAACTGTTCATCTTCCTGGGATAAAAAGTAGCCTATATGTTAATCTGGGTTATGTTCTATCTGTATGCCAATATTGGCCTATGTTGATATAATAATTGAATAAATAATCATGGCCACAATAATGTTTTATAATAAACTAGCCTATGACCGCGACTTCATCCGCGTGAATGTCGCGCATTCCTCGGGAACTGTTCATCTTCCTGGGATGAAAAGAAGCCTATATGTTAATCTGGGTTATGTTCTATCTGTATGCCAAATTTCATTAAAATCGGTCCAGCCATCCTTGAGTTATAAATGATGTAACTAACCCGACTTTGTTTTATTTATTAAGATTGGCCACTTTATATCCGAGTAGGTGTCAAGATCACAATACGCACTTGGCGCGATATATCACACATATTGTCATGGCTGCAAGAGGCGGCCCAGTTTGGCGCGGTCTTCTTAAAAGTAATTTTACTGTACCCTCCCCATTCTCGGCAGGATACCTCGCGGAGCCTGGGAAATGGGTGGCGTGACGTGTTACAAGATTCCTTTGAGGTGAAAGTTCGTTAGGCGTGTGTGTGAATGACGAGTACGCCTCGGTGCAGACGGAAGCTAGACGACGCATTGAGTGTATCATTACGTCACTTCAATGTTTGATAGAAGTGGAACTTTGATGGATATGGACCAAAAGATTAATAAGGCATTATTCATAATGTCCAGACAGTTTTAAAAGTCCCCAATACCTATGGGTAGGCAATATGATTAAAACTATCGAAATAATTAAATTAACTGGGCTTTATGAATAATGTCCGTTACTTATTGGGCAGAGTAATAAAACGACGTGTTTTATACTGACTTTGACTTTAAGGTCAAGGTAATTTTAGTTGATCTAAATTGGATTCATTGAATTTAATCGGCTTGATCCTAAGACCAAGTTTAGTATTTCCAATTTGCTCCGCCAGAAGACTAAGAGCTCCATGGTTTTAAAAACACTCTAGGGTTAGTTCCACCACCGCAGACAAAGGTAAGGGTTTTAAAACGTATGTATCAAAACGGCATTGTTTGCCCCGGGTCCTACGTCCTACCTAAATTATCAAATTGTGCAACGATCACGTAGCAATATTCATAATGACCAGACACTGTGATAAATAATTATAGTCTAAATAATTACTAACGTGACCTGATTTGACTTGTCATTATTCATACTGCCCGGGCATTATAAATAGTGCTCTGATTATTCACTTGGGCCATAACACATACAGCATACAGGGTTTAGGGTTTTAGTTGCATTATAAATACATACATATTATCACGCCTATTTCAAATTGGGGTAGGTAGAGACTATGGATTTCCACGTGATACGATCCTCTTTTGCTTCATCTACGTTCATTAACTTCGTCATAGATAATTAATCATCGGTGTAGAGTACTCTTGACCTGGCCTTTTTTGAGAATGTCCACGATTTGCTTTAAGTTTTTCATTGTATCATCATAGTGTCTCTTGTTTTAAAAATAAACCAAATTATAATTACAATAGAATAACTAATATTTTACGATTCGGAAATACAGACGCGATTATCTTAATTAAACGTACGTATGCGTAAATTATATTATTCATATCATAAAATTATTCACAAAGTTTCATATGATAATGTTGTCGGAATAAAAATGTTGGCACGCAAAGACTTTTTATGAAAACCAACCGGTAAATAAGGCAAAGGTCCCAGTTGTATCCATTTGTCCCCCCGGAACATTGGTGGGAATGGGCAAAAACAAGTGAAAATAAAGTGAAAACATTGTTATTCTCGTGTGGATTACCTTGCGTCGTGTTATTCCAGCCGGTGTACTGTCTCCCCGGATAACAAACTATATTATTGTGTACATATATTCAAATTTAAAAATTATTTTGTGACTTGCGGAATTTGGAACGAGCGCTAATTGACTCCATTAAAGTTTTGTGGCGGGAATTATTTTTGTTCATGATTATATTTTCGCAGCTATCTACTCTCATAAAAAGGGGGAGCGTAATTACTTAGGCACGTTAATGTCCGTTATTACGGGTAATAGGGTATAATGTGAAAAATTATGTTTGTTGTAATATAATTTAGTGGTGTAAGACCGTGTGTAGTCGGATGGTGAGATAAAATCTGTCGGTTATAATCCTAGTGCGGCTTGTTAGCTCAAAAAATAAAAATTACGGCCCCATCCGGCAGAAAGCAATAATTAATAAAGCTATATATATGCATGGCAAGTTTCACGCTTTCTGCCGGATGGGTATTTTATGTTGAAGCTGAATTATCCGGAAAAATTAAAACCTTTGTGTTGGCTACCGAGAAATGAAAATTTTGAAACTTAATCTAATTAAGTTTGCCTTTCGTGTTTTCCGAATTCTCATTTTATGGAAACACGAATGAAAAAATCCTTTCTATTTTTATCAAATCCTTAATATCAAATGATTTTCAAGTTAATGATTCTAATAAAATTGAAATACTCCCACGCTCACATACGCGTATGAAAAGTTTTCATTAGCTTAATTGCGTAATTAACTACTTTGGATTGCCACAAAAAACTGCGAACATATTATTATTATGATAGAAAGAAAAGAAAGAAAGAAAGAAAAAATATCTATGTACTCACATTACGAAAGTAACCGACATAGCCCGAAGAATTGCCAAACTTAAGTGGCAGTGAGTGAGGCACATTGCTCGCAGAATAGATGGCCGTTGTGGCAGCAAAGTTCTGGAGTGGCGACCGCGTACTGGAAGGCGCAGCGTGGGTAGGCCCCCCACAAGTTGGACCGACGACCTGGTGAAGGTCGCGGGTATCCGCTGGATGCGGAAAGCGCAGGACCGGTCGTTGTGGCGATGCTTGGGGGCGGCCTATGTCCAGCAGTGGACGTCTTTCGGCTGAAATGATGATGATGACTCACATTGGGGATAGGGGCTGGTATCTTTAACACAAGTTACTTCGTAATCTAGCTAAGATGCCAGTTGCGATCCGTATTGTACCCACAAAACCAAAAATCACTGTCATGAATTAGTATTTGTGTAATCCTGAGGTTTATATTAGTGTGCGTATTAATATATCAATACATTCTTTTTCTACTTCGGTTTCGCATTTCCGCGTCCATTTTGTTTAGTTAGTGGGAAGCAAAATATAAAGTGAGAACAACATTTTTCTTGTTGAGATTATTTCGTGCTATCTGAGACGGTTATTCTTTCTGCGCGGACGTGACTATTTTGTAGTGTTGATACTGTATATTTTCATTTTATTTCCTGTACTTTCTCTATGAGGAATGTAAATGTTTTAGATAAGAGTAGTTATTTTTCAGAAAATATTTTTATAAGGTTTTATGTAAACAGTCTTGGTTTTAAGTAAGGACTGTTGGGAGGATGTTGGGAAAGGGGTGTTTTCAACAGTAGTTTCGTTTCCAAAATTAATAATATCACAAGAAAAATTAAGTAAATATTAACAGATTAACAAATTAATATTCCCTGAATCTTGGCTAGACTTCACGTCTAATTCTCAACTAAATTCGACAAAAAATCCTTTACTCTCTAACTAAACTGTCAAAGTTATAGAAGTTTTACTAGTGAATATATTTCTTAGACTATATTCTAGGAACGAGTGTTAGTAGTTATATCAATAGTTCAGCAAAATAATAATTCTGCGAATCTTTAATTTGTAGTTTTCAACTAAAATTTATACAAAATCTCAAACTTTACATTATCAAGATTATTTACGTGTGATTTATTTGTAAATATAACCAACATTAAAAAAAAGTGTTTTAGTCGACCACTAAACCGTAGAATGTTGTAGATTCTCTTGTTCACAAACTAAACTTATTTTAAACTATCATTCCCTACTGATAATATTTACAAGAAAGGATGGCAACAATTTTTAAATTAGTGCTGTCGAATTAGTTTACGTGTTACATTTCTTTGTATTTTAGTCGGCATGTTCCGTGATCACGATTAAACTTGTATGGAAATTTTAATTCCGACAAATTTGACCGATCTAAAATTGATGCCACCCCTTTCTTATATCTTCTATGTATTAATAAAAGAGAGCGATTGTTTAAAATAAGTTTTGTTCGTGAACAAGAGAATCGACACCACTATAAATAGTGTTAGTAAACTAAACCACAGTATAAAGAACATTAACATCCTTACTCTATGACTAAACAGACTAACCTTTCTTATTTAACTCAATAAAAAACCTTGCATTTATCAAAACTGCATTGCAACATTTCTGAATTATATGTAAAATTCGTGACACACGTTCGTATATACGCTTTACTCACAAGCATTTTCGGAATTACTTTTGACCCAAACAGGCGCAATCAGGCTGACCTGACACTCTATTAACGTAGAGAGGAGCGGATAGGAGAACTATCTAGGCTATCTTAGGCTTACATTCAGAGACGAATCTAAGCGTGAACTCAAGCTTCTAACTGTCAAATAGCACTGCATTTTGACAGTTGGAAGCATGAGTTCACGCTTATATTCATCTTTAAATTACCGCAAAATACCGCAGTGTCTCAAGACGAAAGTCTTTGACCAGTGTGTGTTGCCAGTAATTACTTACGGTACTGAAACGTGGTCGCTCACAATGGGCCTGATAAAAAGGCTCAAAGTCACTCAAAGGGCAATGGAGAGGGCTATGCTCGGAGTGTCCCTGCGTGATCGAATCAGAAATGAGGAGATTCGCAGGAGAACGAAAGTAACCGACATAGCCCGAAGAATTGCCAAACTTAAGTGGCAGTGGGCGGGGCACATTGCTCGCAGAACGGATGGCCGATGGGGCAGTAAAGTTCTGGAGTGGCGACCGTGTACTGGAAGGTGCAGCGTGGGTAGGCCCCCCACAAGGTGGACCGACGACCTGGTGAAGGTCGCGGGAATCCGCTGGATGCGTAGCAGGACCGGTCGCTGTGGCGATGCTTGGGGGAGGCCTAATGTCCAGCAGTGGACGTCTTTCGGCTGAAATGATGATGATGATAGCGAGTCGATGATAAATTTTGACAAATTTTGTTAGCCCAGTGTTCCGT
Source organism: Asteroscopus sphinx (assembly GCA_949699075.1). Taxonomy (NCBI): domain Eukaryota; kingdom Metazoa; phylum Arthropoda; class Insecta; order Lepidoptera; family Noctuidae; genus Asteroscopus; species Asteroscopus sphinx. The sequence continues at coordinate 14,836,093 of OX453001.1, forward strand.
AAAAATAGAGTAATAAGGCATACAGTGATAGTTCCATTCAAAGTTGAAGCACAAAAATAATCGATGTATGCCCCCGCAAGCGGCACGTAAAATATTCGCCGACACACATAAGCGCGCGAAAACTGTACTGCACGTAGCCTTTTAAGACCAACTTGAAATTGCTATACTTCGCATGCGGCTACTGTTGTTCTAAGCCTCATTATTCTAAACCTACTAACAAATAGAATGGCACTAGAAAAGAAAAAATTGTAATATTCTTCTATCGCTGCCATAGTAGCTATAACTACTTTAGCAGCACTGGTTATCAGATAGGGCCATGTGAAGTCACAGACAGTTATAATACGCTCGCTCTACTTCAATGGAGCGTCAGCTTCATCCGCTGAAACTAGTTGCACAATCCAGAAAAGTTTACGTCATTGACCGTCAACAATCACAAATAAGCGTCACAATAGTCCAAGTTAGAGAGAGAAACTATTGAATATTTATGTCGACCTATATTCTAGTACTGTATAGTACAATAGAGTGGTTGTCGGGCGGCGTATTTGCGAGTGTAAATTGAAACATGTCGAGAGTTAATTGCGTCCAGGCCGGGGGAGAGGGGCTGCGGATAATCCTGGGACCTGGGTGACCCCAGGCTTGCGACCTTTCGCCAAAGATAACCGCTTACCGACACCATCGTTGGATAGTGGGAATTAACAACGAAAATTGCTGTACGTTGTTTTTGGAGTGTATCTTGGGAATTGGTGTGTTTGTATTGTAGTAGGAAGATAATTTGTGTTTGGAGTAGAATGGAGAAGGTTTAACTGGTTATTAGCGAATTTTTCGGCCTAATACCCAATGATAAGCACAGATATGTTGTTGCGCGCGCAATCTGAAGACTCGAAAACGTCCTAATTGGGACGTTTTGGTATTAGTCTGTGTCAAGCAAGGCACCGAGCGTGACCGGTGACAAAAAAGAACAAAAATGCTTTCGTGTGTGTACAGAAAATATACCAATTATGATGCGAAATTAACTTAAAGTAACTAAATTACTTTGTACTAGTTTATGTCTATGTGTGCTGCCGCTGCATCCGGAACATTTTTTTCGTCGGTTTTGTTAGAGTATAACATATCTATATTTTTAAATATCATTACTAATACCTAAGAAGATAACTAAGATATACCATTTTAGTTTTTTGATGCAGATAATATGACACAATATTAATAAATTATGTAACATTTTTAATTTTTATGTATTTTGATTTTTTCTGTTGTTGTAATTTTATATGCATACTTAATTAATTGTAAATTTTAATCTAAATCATCAATCAGGGAATCCGCTGGATGCGGAAGGCGCAGGACCGGTCGTTGTGGCGATACTTGGGGGAGGCCTATGTCCAGCAGTGGACGTCTTTCGGCTGAAATGATGAAATTTTAATCCTATTTATTGCAATTTTTGTTCGTACATTTTATCTGTCTGTTAAATTATTATTATTTATTTAATTGAATGGTTTTATAAATTTTATTATGAATTATTGTACGCCTAACATGGTCGAGCAGTTTGATCGCACACCATGCTCATTAGTAATAACACCTTTTAACCACTGTCTCATAATAAAATACTTTGACTTTGACTTTAAGTATTTTAATGCTTTTACGCATGTGAAGCGAAATCTAAAGATATAAATTGTGGAAAGAAAATATCGCTCACTAGCAGAATTACTACTAAGATAATATATACTAAGATGGGTAAGATAATAAAAACATGAAGAAGGGATCAATTCGTTACCTCGTAAGACGATTTCTATAAATATTACCTGGGAGCAGTAAAAAATACAACTCTGAATAAAACAGCTTTGAATTTAATGGAATAAGACAATAAGAGTTGTTCAGACTTCACCACTAATACAGCAAAGCCACTAGATCTTTTCTACTAAAGAAATAAAATAGTAAATATTTCACAGAAGTCATAGACATCGAAGGTTGGTTTACTTTTAATTCATCAAAGAAAAGCTAATGAAACAATAGATTTTCAATTGTTTAGCCACCACGTAGCTTTGCGTTCATTGATGGGTTAATTGGTCGAGATTAATTTATATCTTTCTTTTTTAATTCACCAACAAACTTATAAGTGATACTTGTACTCGTCAATTTTAACAACTTTTACTATGGGACCAATTCTAAATCGTGAAAAAAGTTTAATCGTTCTATACAAAATGTTTTGTGTAGGTACTTAAATAAATAAATAAATATTTTTGGGACGTCATTTTTACACAGCACCATCTATTCCCAAACTAAGCAGAGTTTGTAATATGGGTACTAGACAATGGATATAATACTTATATACTTTTTTTTTTTGTAATCACATACTTATAATACACTAGCTTTTACCCCCGGCTCCGCTCGCGTTAAATTCTGCTAACCCACGTCAGTCCAGTCCAGTCCAGTCCAGTCCATTCCAGTCCACTGTCCCACTGTCCCGCTGTCCCGCTGTCCCGCTGCCCCGCTGCCCCGATGCCCCGCTACCCGCTGCCCCGCTGCCCCACTACCCCACTGCCCAACTGCCCCGCTAACCCACTGCCCCGCTACCCCACTGCCCAACTGCCCCGCTGCCCCACTATCCCGCTGCCCCACGGCCCCGATGCCCCACTATCCCACTGCCCCACTGCTCCGCTATCCCACTGCGCCGCTGCCCCACTATCCCACTGCCCCGCTGCCCCACTATCCCACTGCCTCGCTGCACCACTGCCCCACTGCCCAATAGCCCCGCTGCCACGCTACCCCACTGCCCCGCTGCCCTACTATCCCGCTGCCCCACTGCCCCGCTGCCCCACTATCCCACTGCCCCACTGCCTTCTACCCCACTGCCCCGCTGCCCCACTATCCCACTGCCCCGCTGCCCCAGTGCCCCACTGCCCAACTGCCCCGCTGCCCCGCTACTCTACTGCCCCACTGCCCCGCCGCCACGCTGCCCCACTGCCCCACCATCCCACTTCCCCGCTGCCCCGCAACCCCACTCCCCCGCTGCCCCATTATCCCACTGCCCCGCTGCCCCGGTACCCCACTGCCCCACTGCCCCCCGCTGCCACGCTGCCCCGCTTCCCCACAGCCCCGCTGCCCCACTATCCCATGGCCCCACTGCCCCGCCGCCCCGCTGCCCCACTGCCCCGCTACCCCACTGCCCCGCTGTCCCACTATCCTACTGCGCCACTACCCCAGTGCCCCGCTGCCCCACTAAACCACTGCCCTGCTGCCCCGCTGCCCCACTGTCCCACAGTCCCACCGTCCCACTGTCTCACCGTCCCACTGTCCCACTGTCCTACTGTCCCACTGTCCCACTATCCCACTGTCCCACTGCCCACAGTCCCATTGTCCCACTGTCCCACTTTCCCACTGTCTCACTATATCACTATCGTCCCATGTCCCATGTCCCATATCCTGTCCCACTGTCTCATTATCTCACTATATCACTATCGTCCCGTCCCATGTCCCATCCTATGTTCAGTCCCATGTGCCTTCCCACTGTCCTGTCCCATGTCCCGTCTCATGTCCCGTCCCATTTGCCGTCCCATGTTCCGTCCCCTGCCCGTCCCCTGTCCCGTCCCAGGGGACAGGTCCCGTCCCCTGTCCCGTCCCCAGTCCCATCCCCAGTCCCATCCCCTGTCCACTCCACTCCACTCCATCGTACATTACTATCCGCTCGTGCAAATGCATAGAAGCTTCGATCTGTCGGGTGAGTACGCAACCCACGAATAAATTTTTTTCTTTTTTTCTTTCTTTCTTTCTTTCTCAAAACCCATACCAGTTTTTAAGTCAGATCATCAGCTTTCAAATAAAAAAAAAAACATCGAAATCGGTCCAGTAGCTTTAGCGTGATGCTGGAACAAACAAACAAACAGACAACTGACATTTAACAATTTTATAATAGTAGTAGATAAGAAACACCCAGACCAACACAAACACTTACCAGGCCCCTCAGAAAGTATTGCGAAAAAAAGTTTTTATATATGGGAGACTGGCCAGTTATAATGTTTTTCGAAAATATGATTATTTATAAGTAAAAATAAGTAAGTTCCAATTTCAAAATTTCCCTCCACATTTTTTGCGAGTTAATTCAAAGTATTGTGTCTCACTGAAATATGGATCTGCGCCGGGAACATTTTAGAGCTATGATTTTATACGATTTCAAGTGTCGCCTGAAACCGGATGAATCGTACGATAGACTTCAAATGGCATTCATGGATGAAGGCCCTTCCAAGGCAACCGTGTATCGTTGGTATAACGAATTCAAGCGCGGTCGACCAACTTTGGGGGATGACGAAAGAAGCGGTCGCCCTTTGACGGCTGTTACCGAAGAAAACGTGCTAGCAGTGAAAATTTTAATCCAAGACAATAGGCGAATTACATATCAGGAGATTCAACACATATTGAAGATTGGATCGGGAAGCGTTCACGAGATTCTACACAGCCATCTTTGCGTGAGGAGGATAGTATCACGCTGGGTGCCGCACAACCTCACCGATGCTCAGAAGCAGGCCCGGGTGGAATGGTGCCGTGATATGCTTAACAAATTTGAAGCAGGCTCGTCTCGGCGTGTTTACGACATCGTTACAGGTGATGAGTCCTGGATTTATCAATACGACCCAGAAACCAAGCGCCAGTCGACTGTTTGGGTGTTTCAAAATGAGCCAACGCCTACCAAAGTGAAGCGATCTAGAAGCGGGGGTAAGATTTTGATCGCTAGCTTTTTTAATTTGACTGGCCACTTGGTATCAATTCCCTTACGGGATCAAAGAAGCATTAATGCCGAATGGTATACTACCAAATGTTTGCCAGAAGTTTTCTCTGTTATAAGCAACAAGCGACCAAACACAGGGCTCCGCGGGCTACTGCTCCACCACGACAATGCACCTGCGCACACCGCACTCAAAACGAGGGACTTCCTGGACAGCACGCCAGTCAAACTCCTGGGTCACCCTCCTTACAGCCCTGATCTAGCACCGTGTGACTTCTTTTTATTCCCAAAAATAAAAAATCAGCTCAAAGGGATACAATTTTCGTCGCCGGAAGATGCGCTGGCTGCGTTCGAGCAGGCTGTAAACGAGGTGTCTGCGGCGGACTGGAAAAAGTGTTTTGAAAACTGGTTTAGGCGCATGAATCTTTGTATAGAGGCTGGTGGAAAGTACTTTGAAAAGATTTGATAAAAATATATGTACGTATAGAACAATTTTTTTTAGTTTCGCAAAACTTTCTGAGTGTCCCACGTATGTTCATCACACAAATATTTGTGTTCTGTGGGAATCGAACCCACGACCTCGTGATCAGCAGTCTAACACTCGAACCACTAGACCACAGACGTCGTCAAACCACCAAACCACTTGACTTGACCAAAATGTATGGAAAAGCAGATGTTTTTTTCACGATTGTTCTCATAGTAAAAGTTAAAAATAACGCTGTATTATACCACTACACAACGTTAATTAACTAGTTTGTTCTGAAGGAGAATCAATTGGGGTAGTTATTATACCATGGTATAATAACTACCCCAATTGATATATTATACCATGGTAGAGGGGCTCGAAGCGAAGCAACGACTGCGCGGATTGTACGATCTGCAAGGTTAAGCTGCACTTGCCGCGGTCAGTCTGTAGATGGGTGACCGTTTCGTTACACATCGAGACCCCTCCGTGCCTCGGAGAGCACGTTAAGCTGTCGGTCCCGGTTGTCATACGAATATCTATGGCAGTCGTTACGGGTAGTCAGAAGCCTGAAAGTCTGACAACTGGTTTAACCTCCGAATGTCAGTATTACCCAGTTACTGGGTTGCGGGGGTCTGATGGCAGTCGCTCCGTGTAAAATACTGATGTTCAGCCGCATCTGGCTAGACTGGAAGCCGACCCCAATATAATTGGGAAAAGGCTCGGAGGATGATTATACCATGGTATATTTTAACAAAATATAATAAATTAGAAACTCAATTTAATGTGTATAAGTTCAAACGATTTAAATTGTGGAAAGAAAAAATCGCTCACGAGCAGGATACGAACCTGCGACTCCTGGCTCCTGGCTGGTGTATAAGTTCCCTTGGATTGACCAGGTAAATCTAAATAAACCGTCTTTAACTGTTGCTCTCAGACTCCGCTCCGACCACATCTCATTGAATAAAATCGCATTTTTAATGAAAAAACACCTCCTAACTGCTCTTCTTGTGGAAGCTATTGTTGATGTCCAGCATATTCTGATGGAATGTGGTCGGGATTCGGATGTAAGAATGTCCGTTGTTGGCCAAATGATGTTGGATTATTTAACAGTTAACTACTGTTTGTATAAATTATTCAATTCGTTTGTTTAATATTTTGTAATCTGATCTTGTCTGATAAGGCAATCTGTTTGCTAAGTGACAAAGCCTTTTAAATAAAAAAAAGTCAATTTGGTTATTATTATGGTAAAATTCAGTATATCAGTGGATCGCGAATAGGTCCTTAAGGTCCAGGAAGTTGTCTCGATTAGTTTCCGTGAATCAGGAGAGCTTCCACGATTCACGGTATTTAACTGATCGTCCGGCGCACCCTGGGCAGTCAGCCGCGTTACCAACCTGCTGATTGGCTAATATTTACTTACACCACACCACGATTGTGATAGTGTGACCTATTATGATGATGTAGCTCATGTCGACACGACAGAAGAAGAAGGTAGTAGTAGTAGTAGTAGGAAGAAGAACTTATAGTGACTCTAATAATGTAATGGCAAATGGCAATAAATTTTTATAAGTAAAAAAAAGAGTGCAAAGGTAATAAAAAAAAAAATCCCAATCGATTCTCCTAGTGATTCTAAACAAACTATTTTCTCAAATTGCGTTACTAAAAAGAACGTTGTATAATTCTTTTTTTATCACATTTTATCTTCCACTAGTCTTCGCCCGCGGCTTCACCCGCGAACTGAAATAAAATGTAGCCTATATTACTTCTGGATAAATTAACTTTCTAATGGTGAAATAATTATTAAAATCGTTTCAGTAGTATCAGAGTTTATCGATTACAAACAAACAAATATTTCGTCTTTTATATTAGTGTTCGCGATGGGAACAAAAGAAAACTAGATTTTTTGATATTGACTAGATGTAGCTTTAATTCGTGTGATTTTGGTGTTCTTGAATGAATAATATGGATATGGAAGTCGTTAGTTAGCCGCCGCGTCGTGTGATATTCCCGCTCTGTTATTGGCTGGCTGCGCGTCGCGTGATATTCCCGCTCCGTCATTGGCTGGCGGCGTGTGGCGATACGAAGTGAGCCTTGATTGGTCAAGCGGTGGCGTAGACAATTAGTGTAAATAGTAAGGATGAGGAAGAAATCCGGACCTTTATAAGGTTTGCCAGAGGACGCAGGTCCAGCTCGCAGTCGCTCCTTCGACAACCTTACTCTATGATGGGATGGGGCACCAACTGGATAGAACACAATAGTCCACAGCTGCACTATTGTAGGTTGTACAGTCATATTCTGACTCGGGGGGGTGCAGGAATATTGCGAAATATGAGAACTAAATCTATTTGAACTATGGATAGGTATAGGTGTTTGATGGGCTGGTTTTAACTTCTTTGGCGAAAAGAAAAGGCTAATACCACTATATTAACATAACTTAACATAACATAACATCACGCCTGTATTACTCCGAAGGGGTAGGCAGAGGTGTATAGTACACCCACATTTCGCCAGTTATGTTGTAAGTCCCATGTAATAGGGGGTGAGCCTATTGCCATTAACCAGGCACAAATCCAGACTCCGGGCTGCTACTGAGAATACCACTATATTGTTTATTATTATTCAATTTAAAATACTGTAAATCATCAATAACGGTAGGTATAACCACTATTATCCCTAATGCATACCTACGTAGTATCAGGACCATTGGGGTGCATTAAAAGAGCTACAAGTGACGATATTTAATTGATCGTTCGCACCCTGGGCAAGTCAATCCCGCTACCAACCTGCTGACTGGCTAATCTTTTTCCCACGACTTGATCTATTATCACCAGGTAGGTTCATGTTGACACGATAGAAGATAAAGATCATTCCTTGTATCAGTCAAAGGTGGGAGCTTGCTCATCTTGTAACATTTCCGAAGCAAGCTGTGTAGTGGCGAGAAAAAGTCCTGTGCCAACAACACTGTTTAATCATTCTTTTATTTTGTTTTCTTTGCACATTCATCATCTCAGTTTATGGTGGGAATTGTCTTGTAATGGACTCGTAATTTTATTGGCCTTTTATGTCTGCGGCATTAAACGTTTTTTTTGCATAAATACATACTATCTCGCTTGTTTCCTAATGGGATATGCAAAGAAAACTACACTGAAAAAAATATTTAACCAAACTGGAGCTTAACAAAAATTGTTAAAGCGTTATTAAAGTTAATTTGATTTAACAATTTAACAAAACTGTTTATCTTTCAAGAACAAAAATTTTGGTTACTTGTTACCTATGTTGTATAGTCACCTTTTTGAGCTACATGTAGATTAAAGATTGGCTACATATAACAAACTTTTATTTCAGTGTATATACGTAACGAGTTAACAAAAAAACGAGTTCCTCAGTAAACTCAATGGCTACCTGATGCACGGAAACCATTTCCATTCATAATCATCATAATTCGCGGCTTTTATCAAACCACTGCAGGGCATAAATACGTCTTACCACAGATTAGATAATAGTTACTACGTAACAGAAACATCACTCCCATACAAAAGCGAAAATACCTAAGATTTATTAGCCTACATTTTAATAATAATCCCAGGTTTTAGCTGCAAGCATAAATATACCTTCTGGAGAGTTCTTCTTCTTCTTCGTGTCGATGGTATGGTATTTATGTAATCTCTTGGGTCAGATTTGGCAAGCCCAAAACTTTGCCACTTCAACGGCGTTATCAGTGGCAACGCAAAGGTCACCCAGGCTACAGGTTTCGGGACACAAAGGGCAGTGTAAGAGGTGACTCATCGATTGGGGGTCAGTGCCACAACCACACCCTGTCGCTGTTTTTTGAATATAGCCCCACTTGGCGAGATTGGACTTGCTTCTTCCCACTTGAGTTCGTAGTCGGTTTAGTGACTTCCAGGTTGACCAGGGAAGGTTATATCCCGCAGGAAGGTGCTCACTCGGCTGGATATAGTGAGCGGGTGGAGAAAGTGTCTTCAGCCACAGTTTACAACGGGCCTCAACCGGGCACCCCGATAAGGCCTCTGCTGATTTTAAAAAACTGTGCCGACTTTTTAACCTCTGTGTTGGTAATTGAGCGCTAAATAGTGGATGTCTTGGATCAGACTCCTGTTTGTGCTTTTCCACTGCGCACGCAACCTCTCTACGGACTTGTGGGGGCGCTATACCAGCTGTAGGATAAAGTACGCCAAGTGGAGTCGGTTTAAGGCAGCCTGTGATAGTTCGGCAAGTTTCTTTTAGTGCAACATCTACTTCTCTGGAATGGGCGGAACGGTGCCACACTGGGCACGCATATTCACCCGCAGAAAAGCAGAGTGCTAAGCCAGTAGTTCGGAGTACCGTAGGTGAGGCACCCCAGGCAGTTGACGTAAGGCGCCTAAGCAGGTTGTTGCGGGAACCGACCTTTTGTTTGGTTTTCAAACAGTGGTTTTTAAATGTCAGCGCTCTGTCAAGGGTGACTCCTAAATAAGTAGGATTATTACTATGATTAATAGCGACTCCCTGCCATTTAATGTTAAGCGTACGTCTAGCTGAGCTATTGCGAAGATGGAAAACGCATGACTGGGTTTTTGTGGGGTTTGGTCTAAGACCGTTTTCAGCGTAATACTTTCCGAGAACCTCCAAGCCTACCTCTAGATTTTTTTCAGCTTCCGTAAAATTCTTTGTTTGTGTAGCCAGGGCGAGGTCATCAGCGTAAAGGAACCTCTCACAGTGTTCAACATTAGGTTGGTCGTTGGTGTAGATGTTGAAGAGAATGGGTGCTAAAACACTTCCTTGTGGAAGGCCGTTCTTCTGAGATCTCCATCTACTTTTTTCTGTGTTTAAGAGTACTTGGTAGCGTCTATTCCGTAGCAGTTCACTCAGTATCCGAATAAAACCTAGGTCATCAAGCATATCCGTCAGTTTGGCCAGTAGTCTCTTGATGTTGACAGTGTCATATGCTGCTGACAGGTCGACGAGAACGATGCCAGTAATTTTGCGATCTTCATAACCATCCTCTATGTGCTGCGTCAGTCGGAGGATTTGCCCAGAGCATGACTTACCCGGTCTGAATCCAGCCTGCTCCGGGATCAGTTTAGGGTCAACCATGGGCAGGAGGCGATTGAGTAAGAGCCGCTCAAACAATTTGTATGTGTGGCACAAAAGAGAGATGGGGCGGTAATTTTTCGGGTCGTCTGGCAGTTTACCTGGTTTGAGCAGTGCCGTGATTTGAGCTTTCCGCCAAATTTTGGGGATATTTGCGCTTTCAAGGCATCTATTAAATAATGAGAGAAGCCATGACACTCCAAGCGGGCCTAAATGTTTAAGTTGTTCTACAGTAATGTCGTCCAGTCCAGCCGCTTTGCCATTCTTCAGATCTTTTATAGCTGAGATTATATCCGACAAGGTGAATGGTTTACTGATTTCTACTGACGGTGTTAAACTCTTGGTAGGTTTAGCTAGTTTTGGTAGTCTATTTGGGGCCTTACCATTTAGTAGAAGTTGATGAGCCACCTGATTGGCTGTAACTTTACCCGGGTTTGTTGGTACTGGGGGGTCGCCTGTTAGCTTTCTAAAAGTTGCCCACGCTTTCTTGCTATTTTTTGTCATATCAATTTTGTCTATTGTGTTTAGCCACTTTTGTCTATGGTTTTCGCTGACCTTTGATAGCAACTTCTCTCCAGCTATGATTGTTTCCTCAGAAAAAGCATCATTAGCATACAGCAATTCATAATCTTCAAGCAGTTTCGATGAGTCTGAGTCCAAGCCAGGTACATAGCGAGATCGACAACCTCTTGGAATATGTCGGCGTGACGATGCCCAGACCGCATTGATAAATTGGTCGTAGTTTTGTGGTATCGGTTCGATTTCGCGCAACCTATCGTCTAATTCTCGGGAGAAGCTGCTCCAGTTGGCTTTGGAAAAGTTAAAGCGACGTCTAAAAGGAACCACGGTCGGCTTAAGAGTGCCATAGACTTGGCATGCTATTGGTCTGTGTTGTGTCCTAGGAATTGGCAAGCACACTGTTTTTGTACACAGTCGACTGATGTTATTACTAGTAAAAATTAGGTCAGGGTTATAGCCTCGTTTCCATCGGCCGCTGTTAAATGATTTAGGTAGTTTAGCGTCATGTAACAGGGACAGGTTTTCTACCTCTGCCCAATGCTCTACAGCGTTACCATCAGGATTTGTGTCTTGATAACCCCAAGCAATGTTGTGACTATTAAAATCACCTACAACGATTTTTGACTCCCGGCTGTGAAAATTGTCGGTTGGGCTCAACTTAAAAGGCTGGTTTGGTGGTTTGTAGACGGAGCTGATTGTACAATGTCCAGTATCTATAGTCAAGGTTTCTACTGAGTCGATAGAGCAAAAAGAAGTAGAGACTATTGCAGTGCCGGGCTTAGTAAATACAGCACTCCCATATTTTGGATGGGGTATTTCAGCAACGAGTGTTAGACCAGGAATTTCTGGCCTTATCTGACTCTGGCTGCGGTGTGTTTCCTGTACGCAAAGTACATCACAGTTGGTGGAGTGGCAAAGCTCTGAGAGAATTTGTGCCTTTTCTTTTGAAAATCCTTCGATATTAATAGAAATGACACATAGAGCTGGAACAGTTAAATTCCGGGGTTTGGCTCTTAAAAGAGCCGTTTGGGATAGGTCTTGGGAAAGACCACATTGTACCATCGTGGTGAAAGGATTAGTCACCTAGACTCTGCGTTACCGAGTGCTAGGCGTCCAGGATCTGGAGAGTTGAGGACACGCCACTGATACTTTAATAATCCTAGGCGTTGAGCTGCAAGCAGAAATATACCTTCTGTACGCGTATCAAGAGTTGAGGATGCGCCACTGATACTTGTACTCTCAGGAGTACGCTAGCCGGCAGGCATATAACGCAACCATGTACGAGTGACGGAGACCAGCTCTTACGCCACTCTTCCCGGTTTTGCGCCAATCTTGTTCAGGTTTTTCTGGAAAAACGGACCACTTCATCAACCCATCTTGCCATCGGTCTTTTGACGTTACGCTTGCTCTGTCTTAGTCATCATTCTGTTAGGGGTCTACTCCACCTACCGTCACCACATCTAGCCACGTCGCTTCTTGAGTTCAGCTTTACAGATACCGACATCCTCCTATTGCTCAAAGAAAATAAGCTACCTCATTATTCGCCGAGATTAGTGCAAAACTTTACACCGCGCAACCCTACACTGCTACTGTAGGTTACAAACTTTGCACAAGGTTCCTTGCCGAGTGTCATCGAGTAGTAAAACAAAGGCCTCCTTATTACACAGGTTGAGCTCGTCATAATTTCAACAAGTTTATGTGCGTTCAACAAGAGTAATGTCGTACCTGATTTATGTTTGCCGGCTGTTGTGGACTTAGGACTGGAGTAGGTAGTACACGTTTATGAATCTTTGTAGCACGAAACTTAAATGTAAGGTATGTGCGTTGTTCTGTTCTGAGAATCAATGCGTTGAGGGTTAAATCTATGTTTATTGTAGAATATTATATTATCTCTTTTAATTTCATCTGAGAATTGAATAAAACCAATTAAAAAAATAAAATTAAAAATTCAATAGAACCATAGGTCTACACTAATTTGTAAAATTGGCCTGAACAATATAGTTAATTAATTTATTTATTTATTTCAGCGTAAACCACAGATAATATAATACTATAGTAGCGTAAACTTTTTTTTGCTTTTAGGGTGTATTTAAAGAGCCTCCACGAGGGACGATATTTAATTGATCGTCCGGCGCACCCTGGGCAGTCAGCCCAGTAAACCAGCCTGCTGACAGGCTAATCTTTACACCACGACATGAGCTACATAATGATAATAGCTCATGTCGTGGTGTAAACACCACATGATGATGATGATGTGTGGTGTATGACACGACAGACTGAAGAAGAAGCGTAAACTTGATGGATTGAAAAATGTTTTGGTACATACTTGAACTTTTTAGCCTCTACGTCTACGTCGTATACTTACTATGAAGTTCTGCCTTGTTAACAGATCGTCATCCTGCAATCAAAACGTATACATTTAGTTCAATATTTTACTTATATTACTGTATTAATTATAATAATTGAGCCAAAACTCGATCCTGAAATCTAGTTCATGTTCATTATTGGAAATAGGCCGCCTAAGAGATTGCTACAACGAACGGCCGTGATCCCAAATAACCCAATAGGTATTGCTATAATCAACGCAATCCTCTCATACAAACCTAATCCTGATCTAAAAATGTCTCCGTTATGTAAGACACGCGCGGCTCTGAATTATTGGACTGTGAACGAGTGATATTAACTTTACCAACTTACTCTTTACTTGAACTCCATCTCGACATTTCGTCGAAATCATAATAACCTTCTTTTAGCGGTCGATTCCTCAATGTTGACTTTGAAAGTCGAATTCAAGAATTTGTTATCTTTGTCTTCCAAATCCGATGGAATTCTAAGAAGATCTTTCTCGAATCCGCTTCACAGTAATTTACAACTTGCATAATACTTAATAGTGTTCAAAAGAGTGGAACATTAACTCAGCAGTGGCATCCTCATAGTTCTTTCAAAAGTTTCTCGACTCCTCATTGCAGTAACTTCATTCCGTTGTTCTTTAAAGCCTGCATGCAAGTCAAAGCAATTGCAACTATTTCAAGTGTCTCAAACGCTGAGCTCCAACTGGAATATTAACTGGAGATTTAGTATTTAGCTGAGAGTGGAAATTGAAACATGTCGGGAGTTAATTGTGACTAGGGCCCGCGGTCGCTTCAGTTCTCGCCGAATTTGGAATTCAGGGCGTCGACACAATGCAAACTTTACCTTGTTGTTTGACAAACTCTTTGTTGTGCTCATCGAATAATTAATTCTGGTGATTCGTGGAAACAAATGTTTTGATGTAAACTTTATTAGTAGTCTTCTATTTTTTTCTTTTAATAATTATTTTAGTTAAAGACAGTCTGAGAAAGCTTCTTCGATTAATTATAGGTTTACGACATTACTGAGATTTAGCGGCGAATGAACGTTTAATCCCTAGGGATAATATAAAAATCATGTTACGACGATGTATACGTATATGTATGCAAGAGGGGTGAAGAGTTTGGTATAGAACCTCTATGCATAATTTCAGCTCAAAATAAATTACCCAAATAAATTATACCAAATTGATTTCATAAGTTGAATAGAATTCAAATCATAACAAACGTGTCACTGCACTACGAGGGTAATTATCGTTTTACGTCACCTGTTAATATTAAGATATACCAGGCCCCTCAGAAAGTATTGCGAAAAAAAGTTTTTATATATGGGAGACTGGCCAGTTATAATGTTTTTCGAAAATATGATTATTTATAAGTAAAAATAAGTAAGTTCCAATTACAAAATTTCCCTCCACATTTTTTGCGAGTTAATTCAAAGTATTGTGTCTCACTGAAATATGGATCTGCGCCGGGAACATTTTAGAGCTATGATTTTATACGATTTCAAGTGTCGCCTGAAACCGGATGAATCGTACGATAGACTTCAAATGGCATTCATGGATGAAGGCCCTTCCAAGGCAACCGTGTATCGTTGGTATAACGAATTCAAGCGCGGTCGACCAACTTTGGGGGATGACGAAAGAAGCGGTCGCCCTTTGACGGCTGTTACCGAAGAAAACGTGCTAGCAGTGAAAAATTTAATCCAAGACAATAGGCGAATTACATATCAGGAGATTCAACACATATTGAAGATTGGATCGGGAAGCGTTCACGAGATTCTACACAGCCATCTTCGCGTGAGGAGGATAGTATCACGCTGGGTGCCGCACAACCTCACCGATGCTCAGAAGCAGGCCCGGGTGGAATGGTGCCGTGATATGCTTAACAAATTTGAAGCAGGCTCGTCTCGGCGTGTTTACGACATCGTTACAGGTGATGAGTCCTGGATTTATCAATACGACCCAGTAACCAAGCGCCAGTCGACTGTTTGGGTGTTTCAAAATGAGCCAACGCCTACCAAAGTGAAGCGATCTAGAAGCGGGGGTAAGATTTTGATCGCTAGCTTTTTTAATTTGACTGGCCACTTGGTATCAATTCCCTTACGGGATCAAAGAAGCATTAATGCCGAATGGTATACTACCAAATGTTTGCCAGAAGTTTTCTCTGTTATAAGCAACAAGCGACCAAACACAGGGCTCCGCGGGCTACTGCTCCACCACGACAATGCACCTGCGCACACCGCACTCAAAACGAGGGACTTCCTGGACAGCACGCCAGTCAAACTCCTGGGTCACCCTCCTTACAGCCCTGATCTAGCACCGTGTGACTTCTTTTTATTCCCAAAAATAAAAAATCAGCTCAAAGGGATACAATTTTCGTCGCCGGAAGATGCGCTGGCTGCGTTCGAGCAGGCTGTAAACGAGGTGTCTGCGGCGGACTGGAAAAAGTGTTTTGAAAACTGGTTTAGGCGCATGAATCTTTGTATAGAGGCTGGTGGAAAGTACTTTGAAAAGATTTGATAAAAATATATGTACGTATAGAACAATTTTTTTTAGTTTCGCAAAACTTTCTGAGTGTCCCACGTAGTGTGCTAGTGATAATATTTAAAATTTGAAATGTTTGATTTCATATATTGGAATTTCTCCTATTTTTAACCGACTTCATCCTAATATTATTATGTTGATATAGGATTTAAGACCCTTGCCGTATAATTTGTTATCATGCAAAGAAGCCGTGCACTTCATATGTATAATATGAGTCTAATACTTTACTTCGAATGACGTTTCCTCGACGATCAATACCTCGATGTCTTTTCTCCGAAGGTTTACTTCGTCGATGGGTCGTTACCTCGAATGGTCAACACTTCGAACGCTTATAACCTCGATGGGTTTTTACTTCGATGGTACGTTACCTCGAATGTTCAACACTTCGAACGCTTATAACCTCGATGGGTTTTTACTTCGATGGTACGTTACCTCGAATGGTCAACACTTCGAACGCTTATAACCTCGATAGGTTTTTACTTCGATGGTACGTTAAATCGATGGTTTTCTACCTCGAAAATACTTTCGTCCAAAACAGCACTGATGATCAAGCAAACGGTTCGCGCACTGGTGTCCTAAAAGACACCTGTACGCGGTGACATGTTTATGCGCCTTTGCCACTTCTATCACCTTTATTTAGATTTCTATGGGCATTACGGCATATTTTACGACATAAGTCTAGATTTTTCCTTTGGACGTCATTTTATCGGCCATCCTGTATAGATACCTACGTTACGTTTAACAAATAATAAATAGCCTTGTAGGTACGTTTTATTTAACAAATAATTCATTTATGAAAGGATAATATTAGTAATTAATTTTAAATATCTAAAGATTTCAGTAATTTAAAAATATTAATAACATTGGTTTAGCAAACGTCATTCGAAGTAAAGTATTAGACCCGTATAATATATACCCTTTCCGTTACGCGTTATTTAAGGAACAAAGGTGTTCAATACTGGCACGTTAAATTAAACAGTTAAATAGATCATGAATGAATGTAAATGAATTGGGTTTCGACAGTTCTGTTTGTTTTCACGGGTGGGATGATGGCCCCTGACTGGAGCTGCCGGCCGCACTCGCACGCCGCGCCTCGTAACCAATTTTTCATTCGATATGAGTGACGCCCTCATAGGTACATTAAAAGGTAACATTACCTTATCCTCATTAATTTATATCGGCTTTCTGTTAATCGGTATAAACACTTATTGATGGGGGTGCTATATTGTATATTTACATGATGGAAAAGTGTTTAGGTCCCTAAATTTATCTCGTAAATATCGTGTTTGTTCCTGAATTCATATTCAATATTAATTTCAGTTGAAAGAATCAGTTTTTTTATATTGTGAAAGTAAAATTAAATCCTTTATGTCTATAACGATACTGTAATAAATTGATAAAACATTGAATAGATTGTAAGTATAAGATTTTGAAAACCTTTACAAACACATTGCTATATATTTTATAACACGAATAGCAAAATCTTTTGAAGACTTCTTAGGCTTGATTTCACCAACGATAATTATCTTTTTAAACTACCGTTTACCCACAATTCCAGTACATTTTTCTTGTAATCGGCCGATTAATCAGAGAATTAACGTTGATGAACACCGACCTTAGACGATAATCTTAATTGTCTGATCTAAAAATCATTAACAACAATTATGAAATATGGTGATGAATTTAGGTTTTGAGATACATTATTTGCGCAACCCATTGCGCAACCCATCACGCAACTTCATTGCGCGAATCTTAAAATCAAATAGTTCAATTGACTTTTCTTTAAGCTTTTCTTGGGAATTAAATAAAAAATAATCATCATCATCATCATCTTCCTGCCTTCATCCCAATTTATTTGGAGTCGTCAAAAATAACTTTTGGTGAAAATTCATTGTGATTTAGAAAATATATCCTATTGCAAGTGTTACAATACACGTTGCGCCGCGTTACATGTTATTTGTGAGCTTTTCATTGCATAATCCATTTGTAAAAAAATCGTATTATACAAACAAAAAATCTTATCTATCAAGACTGTATATTCAGAAAGTACAGCCCTCATAGAAAATAAGCTAAGCTAATAATCCTTCAAAGCCAATATCACAACCAATAATGTGTAATACATCCTGTTACAATACACGTTGCGCCGCGTCGAGTTAAATGCGATTAGTTAGCTGGAGATAATTACACATTCCATTTGTCCGGTTAATCCGGGCCTAATCGGATGGCGCTTGATAAGGGTCGTCTGCCCACCTTAGGTGAGATACCACGAGTGACGTCACTACTTTATATTACCTATATTTTTTCGAACGGGTAGTTTGTGTCTGGCCTTGGTAACAAGTTTTTGGTTTTTGTTGCTTTATTTTTGATTATATTTACAATATTGGGCAATGATTAGTAAAAACTTATGTATTATTATGTAAAAGACATGGTTTTTAACAATTAATTATTATTAGCAATTTTAATCTAACACATTTTTCTACGAATGATTATTGTTACGACTGAGTAATTCCGATGTACTTTAAAATGTAGTGCTATTTGACAGTTGGAAGCATAAGTTCAAGCTAAGATTCGTCTCTGAATGTATGCCTTCTTAGAGTCTTCACGAAATTCAAAATAATTTCTGGGCTCCGTGTGGCATAAAGATGTTCGAATCAATTTTGTGGGAATGTGCCAGTTAACTTCAGATGTTAACATTTTGGTTTATTCAAAATTCTTCTTTATTTTAAGAAAATCACTACTATTTGGGAAACAATCTAATTCTAGGTCCATATGTTGTATGTATTTTTAAGTTTGGTACGTGTGAAGGTGAATGCGCGTCGAGGACAAATCGGTGACAAGAAGAAAATATAACTCGAAGGGTCATAGTTTGCAAGCGTTTCATTGTGCTTACAATCAATCAATCAATTGTGCTTATTTGATATCCAATAATTAAGCTGGACTCCCGTGGGTCACGGCCGATGCGTTGGATCATTCTCGTTAGATCCATAGTCTAGATCCATAATGGATCTATCGGGATTTTTTTTTTCCTTTAGATCCAATTTTTAAAAAGTGGATCTATAGAGAATTTGCTTTCTCGTTAGATCCATTGTCTAAATCAATGAGATCCATAATGGATCTATCGGGAATTATTTTTCTCATTGGAACCAATTTTGAAGAAGTGGATCTACCAAGAAATTTCTTTCTCTGTAAATACATTGCTTGATTGGACCTATTCCATTTAGTTCAACTTTCCATGTAATGGTTAAAAATTACCTGAATGTTGAAATAAATGGAATATTGTTGTCCAATAAGTTCAACTAAAATTACAGGGTTTTCATAGTTACAACCAATGAATGTCGCGAAAAACAAATGAACGTCGCGAAAAACAAGTGAATGTCGTAAAAAACAAATGAACGTCGCGAAAAACAAATGAATGTCGTGTAAAACAAATGAATGTCGCGAAAAACAAATGAATGTCGTAAATAACAAATGAATGTCGTAAATAACAAATGAATGTTAGACGAGTCTTTTTCGGCATTTTAATTGGTACATTTATACAATGGTACAGTGGTTCAATGGTGCATTGGGACAATGGTGCAGTGGTTCAATGGTGCATTGGTACAGTGGTTCAATGGTGCATTGGGACAATGGTACAGTGGTTCAATGGTGCATTGGGACAATGGTGCATTGGGACAATGGTGCATTGGGACAATGGTACAATGGTGCATTGGTACAATGGTACAGTGGTGCAATGGTACAGTGGTACAATGGTACAATGGTGCATTGGGAGGTTCAATGGTGCATTGGTACAATGGCGCATTGGGACAATCGCACATTGGGACACTGGTACAATGCTGCATTGGTACAATGGTGCATTGGTACAATGGTACAGTGGTGCAAGGGTACAGTGGTACAATGGTGCATTGGTACAATGGTGCATTGGTACAATGGTACAGTGGTGCAAGGGTACAGTGGTACAATGGTGCATTGGGACAATAGTACAGTGGTTCAATGGTGCATTGGGACAATGGTGTATTGGGAGGTTCAATGCACCACTGTCCCAATGCACCATTGTACCATTGTCCCAATGCGCCACTGTCCCAATGCACCATTGTACCACTGTACCATTGCACCACTGTACCATTGTACCTATGCACCACTGTACCATTGTCCCAATGCGCCATTGTCCCAATGCACCATTGAACCTCCCAATGCACCATTGTACCATTGTACCACTGTACCATTACACCACTGTACCATTGTACCAATGCACCATTGTACCATTGTCCCAATGCACCATTGTCCCAATGCACCATTGTCCCAATGCACCATTGTCCCAATGCACCATTGAACCACTGTACCATTTTCCCAATGCACCATTGTACCATTGTCCCAATGCACCATTGAACCACTGCACCATTGTCCCAATGCACCATTGAACCACTGTACCATTGTACCAATGTACCAATCCAATTAAAATGCCGAAAAAGACTCGTCTAACATTCATTTGTTATTTACGACATTCATTTGTTTTTCGCGACATTCATTTGTTTTACACGACATTCATTTGTTTTTCGCGACGTTCATTTGTTTTTTACGACATACATTTTTTTTTCGCGACGTTCATTTGTTTTTTACGACATTCATTTGTTTTTCGCGACGTTCATTTGTTTTTCGCGACATTCATTGGTTGTAACTATGAAAACCCTGTAATTTTATTTGAACTTATTGGACAACAATATTCCATTTATTTCAACATTCAGATAATTTTTAACCATTACATGGAAAGTTGAACTAAATGGAATAGGTCCAATCAAGCAATGTATTTACAGAGAAAGAAATTTCTTGGTAGATCCACTTCTTCAAAATTGGTTCCAATGAGAAAAATAATTCCCGATAGATCCATTATGGATCTCATTGATTTACACAATGGATCTAACGAGAAAGCAAGTTCTCTATAGATCCACTTTTTAAAAATTGGATCTAAAGGGAAAAAAAAATCCCGATAGATCCATTATGGATCTAGACTATGGATCTAACGAGAATGATCCGATGCGTTAGGCGTGCGCGATCGACACGCGACACTACAACAGTATCAAAATTATGGCGACGCTGCGTTGGCAGCATTGTGTCTGTCGCGGGTCTCGGACCATACTTTTTCACACTGTTAGTTTTGCCACGTCAGCCGCGGCGCGACGGTCATACACGTTTGTCGCATGAGTCGCATCGGCCGTGATCCACGGAAGTCCACCTTTATCAATTTCATCATTTTGACATTGTGAAAATGAGACGGCCAGTCTTTGTCAGGCACCATACTGCAAGTATTTTCTTGATTACTTTCAAAGAATTTAGGTTAAACCAAAATGATAACAATTTATACATTAAACCCATCCTAATGGGAGGGTGAATGATAAGGGTAGCTAACCCACTTAAGTTACAGCTAGCGTCATTTGAACCTGCTTACACGGACAAAGTATTTACTTAAAGAAAATTTGCACTTAACTTTTATGTAAAGAACCTTAGCCAGTTTTCGTTTCGTCACGAAATTATGGCTAAAGAAAATTTTGTCCGCAAAATAAGATGATTATTCTATTCCTCGAAATGGTTTGGTTTTAATATGCTCTGTCTTAATAAAAATCTTAAATTATTTGCGTTTTGATGTTGTGTTATTCTAGTAAAATAATAAATGCTTTTTTTCAATGTAATGAAAACACGGTTTGACAAAGTGTTTCCTTACTTTAACCAAAACTGCTGAAGTTTTTAATAATTACTGGTAAAAATTCCCTCGGTATTCATTACATTGACCAGTTGATGTTAAAGATAAAGATAAATATAAAGATTTTTATTTGCAAGAAACATGGTTTTTACAAAGATGTTAGTGGTTTTTGGCAGGTACATCATGTCTCACCGTATGATCGGCATGCAAAATATTATTTATTAGGTACAATTAATTTATAATTGTCAAAACTACTAGACAATAGGTACCTCTTACACAATCTATGAGGAGTAGTAAGTATATATATTCAGTTGAAATATGTCAATTACAAATTTTACAATTAAAATTTGTAATTGACATAATATAATAATATTAATATTATATATTATTAATATTAATTATATATTATTAATATTAATAATATATAATTTATATATATTATTAATATTTAAATTCAATACAATCAATATAATCAACAATTATTTATTTACGAAATGTCATATAATCCTTTATGGTGTAAAAACATTTCTCACATAACCACTTTTTAAGAGTAACTTTAAATCTTGTAAATGGTAGTTCCCTTATATCTTCAGGTATTTTAATATATATATATTAAGTATACTTGAATAGTCATACAATTGCAGTTTCTGTGATAGACAGTTGTTGATATTGATGGAAGCTGTAACTGAGTTCTATCACGTGATGAGTATTTTTTATTGTCGCAGGATTTTTCAAACAATGTTGAGTGTTTCTTAACGAACATACCAATTTCATAAATGTAGAGTGAGGTCAAAGTAAGGATTTTGAGTCTTTTAAAGAGAGGCTTACACGAGTCTAACGGACCTGCGCCACATATTGCCCTGACACATTTCTTCTGCGATATAAATGCCTTACCTTTGTCCGTAGAGTTACCCCACAAAAGCAATCCATATCTCAATACTGACCCTGTTAATATTAATACGTAATAATATTTATTAATACAATCTGCATTTATTACATTAACCGCTTAAACACTTAATCAGTTTATAAGGATATCCATGGATTTCCGTGCCGGTTCTTTTCCATATGATACAATTTGAAACCGTGCAACATTTCAAAAGTCTCTGTAATTTGAAATAAAACAATTTGAATTTGAATAAAAAACAAGAAAAATAATAAAATCTACAAGAGATATAAAAAGATAGATAGAAATAGGAAGCAACAAAAATATAATTTCAATGCCCCCGCCATTTTTTCGGTCATAGATGCTCATGAATAAGACACCGTCGAATTGTTCTGAGTCGTCGAAGTTTAACAGCCAGGGCAGGCATTTCCTTTGGCCCTTTATATATAGAAATTTCACGGCTACTAACCGCGAGCGATTTGTGAATTTAACACGGGATATTATTAGATTTTCCCCATCCTTTTACATTCCAAAAATCCAGGTAAAAGAGATGTGAAAAAGAAACATTCCTATGTATCGCGAACATAATTAAATAATCGTTTGAAATTCGAATGAACTTTATAAATAAATTATTTTTGTAAATACTGAAGCCTCATTTGTGTGAAATAATTCTAATTAATATTTACACTCATATTGAACAGATGGATATAGGTTGTCCTCCTCTTGGAATCCGGTAATCGAGAAGTGTTCGCGTCGTGTTTTGTCTACATGTATGTCCGCCGAAACTATCAGCATTGTGTGTCGTGATTCAGCATATCGTGTTACGGACAGTGATGTTACAAAAAACCAACTGCGGGTAGTTCGAGAAAACATTCACCGCTCAAGACGATGACACTCGCTCGCATACTTTAGTCTGCTCGTGAGTTCGTGTCCACGGCCAATGCAACTTGGCCGAAACGTCGAAGTTAGTCAAAATGTTTGTTATGTTTTGATTTTATTGTGCGCGACAAGTCCCGTAAATATAGTTCCATATAATATTAATTAAGTTCAAAAGCTCGGTGACACTCTATACTCTACAGGTGATTTAAACCACGCAATTAAGTTTTTCTATTATTGCATAATAACTGTGGGGCTCGTGGCTAAGTATACCTATAACCGCGTGGATTGAAAGATCTGCTTGGTTAACTTGCGTTAGCTGTAGTCCGTAGATGGGTGACTGTTTTGTTCCACGTCAAGACCCCTTCGTGTCTCAACAGTACCGTAAAACCCCGTTAAAAAAATGAGAATTTTAATGATATTGAATAGTTTTTAAATTCTACAACCAGAAATGTGTCTGTGAATGTGTGTCTGAATGTGTCAGTTTGTTGCACCACTTCTTCTTCCCGGCTTAAACAATAGAAAGCGGTGAAGGGCGGCCGTTTTTGGGGGCTGTCTTTTATTATCGACGTTCAACAAGCGCTAATTGGCTTTAGCCTGAATTGAATACTTACTTTTTTTATATATGCTACTCTTTTTTAACGCAATTTCAGAAACTAGTTTGTTCAGGATCACGAGGAGAATCGAATGGGATAGTTTTTATAGTTTTGATATTCAATTTGGTTAATATGGTTAAATTCAGTTGTGTGTCTTCGCACGACACATGGGGCCTGATAATGAAAATTTCCAGACTCGGTGTTGAATAGATACTTTATTTTTGCTTCTAATTAATATTATAAAGGACGAATGGTCAGACACACGCGACAAGTTCATGGAGCGATTTTGTAAGGAAGAGAGAATGTTGCCAGATTACATTCACCGGATGCGAAATAGAAATTTGTTCAAATCCGTTGGAGTGGACTATGCTGGAACATTCTATATTTTGAATAGGAAAGGCCGTGGTACTCGGTTAATTAAATGTTATTTATGTTTGTTTATTTGTTTACGTTTTAAATGTTTACACCTGGAACTGGTCAGTGACCTTTCAAAAGATGCATTCATGATGACACTTGGAAGGTTTATAGCTCGCAGGGGTAAGCCAGCGGAAATATTTTCCGACAATGGCCGAAATTTCGTAGCCGCTTATAAAGAAATAGGGCATTTTCTAAAGGAGAATGCAGGGCCACTGTCTGAGTTTGCGAATCAAGAAGGCATAAAGTTTGTTTTCATCCCGGCTTACGCTCCTCACTTCGGGGGCATTTGGGAAGCTGGAGTAAAATCCGCTAAGTATCACATTAAGCGCGTAATAGCAAATACTCACTTGACATTTGAAGAGATGTTAACGTTGTTGGCACAAGTGGAAGCCATACTGAATAGCCGTCCATTGTGTCCATTATCATCCTCACCCAACGACTTCCTTCCACTTTCCCCTAGACACTTTCTCATAGGAAGACCGTTGTCTATGCTGCCATCACAAGATCTACTAAGCTCCAACAAGAACAGTCTCCGGCGATATGCACGCGTTGAAAAGCTGCGTCAGCATTTTTGGAACCGTTGGCAGAAAGAGTATATTGGAGAACTGCAGCAGAGATCAAAATGGAGAACCAACACAGCTAAACATAATGTGGGTGATATGGTCCTAATACAAGAAGACAATGTGCCTCCCCTAAATTGGCGCATTGGAAGAGTTGCCCGTCTGTATCCTGGACCTGACCATATCTGCCGAGTAGCCGATATCAACACAACCAGAGGCTGCGTTCGCAGAGCGCTGACTCGTCTCTGCCCGCTCCCGATGACAGAAGATCTTCAGGGTTGAAAGCGTTCCTTTCAACGAGGCGGGAAGATGTCGCGGCTTAACCGCATTACGACAACGTATCCAAACAAATTTCTAATTTGCATCCGGTGAATGTAATCTGGCAACATTCTCTCTTCCTTACAAAATCGCTCCATGAACTTGTCGCGTGTGTCTGACCATTCGTCCTTTGTAATAATTAATTAGAAGCAAAAATAAAGTATCTATTCAACACCGAGTCTGGAAATTTTCATTATCAGGCCCCATGTGTCGTGGGAAGACACACATTGAGTTCCCCTCATAGGCCACCAAAATACATGCGAAATAGAAATTTGTTTGGATACGTTGTCGTGTGGCAACGTAATGCGGTTAAGCCGCGACATCAGTACATCAGCAGATCGTGAATAGGTCCTTAAGGTCCAGGAAGTTCATCTCGATTAGTTTCCGTGCATCAGGCATGACATTCTTCACTTTTTCCGCTACCAACTGGGGGACTTACAATGACGATAAAAAATATAATAAAATAACATCACAATCGAATCTCCTCGTGATCTTGAACAAACTAGTTTCTCAAATTGCGTAAACAAAAAGTAACGTTGTATATCAAATGAGCTTGCGTTTGACCGTCACCTCACCTGATGTTAAGCGATGATGGTGCGGTCGACGATGATACACGCCTGCCCAAAACCTATTCACTCGAGTCTTGAAGGCACCAGATTACACTAATCGGGAAAAACAGACGCCTGCAAATAATTCCAATTTTGAAGGTGTATTCTTTGTTTGGGTTCCAAGATTTACAATATTTAATAATAAAATAATTAATGTAAAATAGATTGTTGTATTTATAGTAATTATTTATTTATTTATTTAATTCTTTATGCACAACAGGGTACAAAGGTCTTAACGCCATAGACGTAATTAAATTAATTAATGGGAGTCCTTAGCTGCCAATACGCTGCTGAGTTGACCCACAACCTTTACGACCGCGTTCAGCACCTCCAGTTGCCTGCGAGATGTCTCAGCATTAATTATAGACGCCTCGGCTATCTTGTTAGCAGCATCAGCCATCATGATAGCAGCATCAGCAATCTTGTCCTCGGCCTGTACCCTGTTCCACTCTAAATCCATGACCCATTCGGGGTTGAATCTGGATTGTAATCCTGAAATAAGTTTTCATCAATTGTTAGATTTAGTGTGAGTCGAATTGAATCCTCCAAGTCGATTATACTCACTATTCGAAGCCAGACTGGGCCTAAAATGTCTGCGGCGAAGGCGCCGTCTTGCAGGCTGACTCATGGGACTCTCTACTCCTGAAAAACATTATTCAGTTAATAAAGGCCTAATGTCCTCCTGGCCAAATTTCGGTCACGCCATTCTCAATGGATACTATACAGCCATCTGCGCGGGATATATTGTAGTGCCCAAGTATGTATACAAACACTCAGGGTGCACTCTCTATTCTATTGAATCGATTATGTTAGAGTTACTATTTTCTCAAATTGCATTAACAATAAAACTTTTTAACAAAAAATTGAACCGACGAAAACAGTAACTGAAAAGCGAAAAATAAAATTAAGCTTTTTAGTCTCAATTACTTTTCTCCGAACTAAACTAATATAAATAACTAATTATGAGTCGGCGCCAAACAAACAAGCAAAGTGCATGCGAGTTGCAAGTGGTCGAGCGGGGAACGCATTTTTGGAAAGTTATTGTTTATCGTTGAAAATTTCATGTTGTACCAGGCCCCTCAGAAAGTATTGCGAAAAAAAGTTTTTATATATGGGAGACTGACCAGTTATAATGTTTTTCGAAAATATGATTATTTATAAGTAAAAATAAGTAAGTTCCAATTTCAAAATTTCCCTCCACATTTTTTGCGAGTTAATTCAAAGTATTGTGTCTCACTGAAATATGGATCTGCGCCGGGAACATTTTAGAGCTATGATTTTATACGATTTCAAGTGTCGCCTGAAACCGGATGAATCGTACGATAGACTTCAAATGGCATTCATGGATGAAGGCCCTTCCAAGGCAACCGTGTATCGTTGGTATAACGAATTCAAGCGCGGTCGACCAACTTTGGGGGATGACGAAAGAAGCGGTCGCCCTTTGACGGCTGTTACCGAAGAAAACGTGCTAGCAGTGAAAAATTTTATCCAAGACAATAGGCGAATTACATATCAGGAGATTCAACACATATTGAAGATTGGATCGGGAAGCGTTCACGAGATTCTACACAGCCATCTTCGCGTGAGGAGGATAGTATCACGCTGGGTGCCGCACAACCTCACCGATGCTCAGAAGCAGGCCCGGGTGGAATGGTGCCGTGATATGCTTAACAAATTTGAAGCAGGCTCGTCTCGGCGTGTTTACGACATCGTTACAGGTGATGAGTCCTGGATTTATCAATACGACCCAGAAACCAAGCGCCAGTCGACTGTTTGGGTGTTTCAAAATGAGCCAACGCCTACCAAAGTGAAGCGATCTAGAAGCGGGGGTAAGATTTTGATCGCTAGCTTTTTTAATTTGACTGGCCACTTGGTATCAATTCCCTTACGGGATCAAAGAAGCATTAATGCCGAATGGTATACTACCAAATGTTTGCCAGAAGTTTTCTCTGTTATAAGCAACAAGCGACCAAACACAGGGCTCCGCGGGCTACTGCTCCACCACGACAATGCACCTGCGCACACCGCACTCAAAACGAGGGACTTCCTGGACAGCACGCCAGTCAAACTCCTGGGTCACCCTCCTTACAGCCCTGATCTAGCACCGTGTGACTTCTTTTTATTCCCAAAAATAAAAAAATCAGCTCAAAGGGATACAATTTTCGTCGCCGGAAGATGCGCTGGCTGCGTTCGAGCAGGCTGTAAACGAGGTGTCTGCGGCGGACTGGAAAAAGTGTTTTGAAAACTGGTTTAGGCGCATGAATCTTTGTATAGAGGCTGGTGGAAAGTACTTTGAAAAGATTTGATAAAAATATATGTACGTATAGAACAATTTTTTTTAGTTTCGCAAAACTTTCTGAGTGTCCCACGTATTTGGTCTTTGATTGTTTGTTTGGCGCCGAATCATTATTAGTTATTTACATTAGTTTATTTCGGAGAGTAGTAATTGAGACTAAAATGCTTCATTTTATTTTTTGCTTTTCAGTTACTGTTTTCGTCGGTTTAATTTTTTGTTAAAATGTTTTATTTAAAAAAAAATTGTGGCTAAAATCTAACTCCAAGTCTTCATTATGTTGTAGTGTGTCTAGAACTACATTTATGTGGACCAAGTTTCAACAGAATCGGTTAACATGTAAGAATTCAGTGGGTTAACAAACACTCATCCCCTGTTTTCCTACCCTTAGGGGTGGATTCTGATTTTCAAATTTAAATGGGACCAACTTCGAGATATACCTTATCCAATAAAAAAAAACATCAAAATCGGACTACTATGTAAAGAGTTATTCGTGGTTATAAAAAAAAAAAACCAATATACGCGTCGAATTGAGAACCTCCTCCTTTTTTTCGTCGGTTAAAAAGTAACGTATAAATCAAAACAAAACAAACATTTTGACTAACCTCGCGTTTCGGCCAAGTTAACACAGATTTTGCTTGTTTGTCATCTCATTAATGGAGAGTTAATTCACAAAGCATATTTTATATCTCTCATAAGTAAGATGTAAAAACCAAAGACATTTCTATACTCACCACTATAATACCTTTATGGTAAAAACCAAAGACATTTCTATACTCACGTAATAGACCACTACAGTGTGCGACTGAGATACCGATCTTTACGAAAAAACCTATATGCTAGAAAGAGACATAATAAAATGTCAGTAGAACCGATTTTGACAATTGTAATCGCCCATAGCGTCCCATCAAAATATAATCTCGTATTATTTTATGATTTATTTCACAATCGTTCTGTATTTTATCCAATTAATATCAATAATCGTATTGGTGTAGTGTTCTGTGTTATACTGCTGTGTAATTTACATTATTAACCTAAAGAAAGAGATGTTTCACAGGTAAGTATCTGCAGGACAATACTACTTTCATAACGCTTATTTTCATAGAAGTTATTCTTAAAATTATTTAGTAATACATTAATAACATGCAGTAAATACCCTATTTTCTACATAATATGTTATTTTAAATAATTATGTGTTAGATAAAAAAATACTACCTAGCACCATAAATGTCACAAGTTACTGTCCGTTACTGCTTTAAAAAAAATACAATCGAATTGAGAACCTCCTCCTTTTTTTGAAGTCGGTTGAAAGTATTGAAAGGTTGATTTAGTCCGGCCGCACATTGGAAGGAAATCACAATGATTCATTCATTGATCACAGAAAAAATCTGACGCGCCGGAACCTATACCATGGTTGTACTTTTACGATGTTATAATAGTATGTTGTACGTCTATGGCAAAGAGACGTTTCACAGGTAAGTATCTGCAGGACAATACTACTTTCATAATGCTTATTTTACATTTATACAGTTAATTTTAGTACCAGCCCCGCAGACTGACAGAATTTTCTGGATCGTACCAGGCCCCTCAGAAAGTATTGCGAAAAAAAGTTTTTATATATGGGAGACTGGCCAGTTATAATGTTTTTCGAAAATATGATTATTTATAAGTAAAAATAAGTAAGATCCAATTTCAAAATTTCCCTCCACATTTTTTCGAGTTAATTCAAAGTATTGTGTCTCACTGAAATATGGATCTGCGCCGGGAACATTTTAGAGCTATGATTTTATACGATTTCAAGTGTCGCCTGAAACCGGATGAATCGTACGATAGACTTCAAATGGCATTCATGGATGAAGGCCCTTCCAAGGCAACCGTGTATCGTTGGTATAACGAATTCAAGCGCGGTCGACCAACTTTGGGGGATGACGAAAGAAGCGGTCGCCCTTTGACGGCTGTTACCGAAGAAAACGTGCTAGCAGTGAAAAATTTAATCCAAGACAATAGGCGAATTACATATCAGGAGATTCAACACATATTGAAGATTGGATCGGGAAGCGTTCACGAGATTCTACACAGCCATCTTCGCGTGAGGAGGATAGTATCACGCTGGGTGCCGCACAACCTCACCGATGCTCAGAAGCAGGCCCGGGTGGAATGGTGCCGTGATATGCTTAACAAATTTGAAGCAGGCTCGTCTCGGCGTGTTTACGACATCGTTACAGGTGATGAGTCCTGGATTTATCAATACGACCCAGAAACCAAGCGCCAGTCGACTGTTTGGGTGTTTCAAAATGAGCCAACGCCTACCAAAGTGAAGCGATCTAGAAGCGGGGGTAAGATTTTGATCGCTAGCTTTTTTAATTTGACTGGCCACTTGGTATCAATTCCCTTACGGGATCAAAGAAGCATTAATGCCGAATGGTATACTACCAAATGTTTGCCAGAAGTTTTCTCTGTTATAAGCAACAAGCGACCAAACACAGGGCTCCGCGGGCTACTGCTCCACCACGACAATGCACCTGCGCACACCGCACTCAAAACGAGGGACTTCCTGGACAGCACGCCAGTCAAACTCCTGGGTCACCCTCCTTACAGCCCTGATCTAGCACCGTGTGACTTCTTTTTATTCCCAAAAATAAAAAATCAGCTCAAAGGGATACAATTTTCGTCGCCGGAAGATGCGCTGGCTGCGTTCGAGCAGGCTGTAAACGAGGTGTCTGCGGCGGACTGGAAAAAGTGTTTTGAAAACTGGTTTAGGCGCATGAATCTTTGTATAGTGGCTGGTGGAAAGTACTTTGAAAAGATTTGATAAAAATATATGTACGTATAGAACAATTTTTTTTAGTTTCGCAAAACTTTCTGAGTGTCCCACGTATGTCTGCTTTTGACATATTAAAATGTAAATACGGTGCTATTTTATGACAATGTGCGGCCGGGCTAAAAATGCTGTAAAATATTGACCGGCTAACTTCATAACTTCCAGATTTCCTGTAAATGCTGTTATTAAAGAAAAATGGATGGGCACAAATGTTAAAACGAATAAGCACCGTATCTACTATTCTCCGCCAAATAGTGATGCTTGCATTGCTGTGTGGTGCCAGTGTAATTACAATCACATGAGACTTGCGAACCGACTTGCGGTACCATTTAGGTAACAGCCTAGATGGTATTGCAGTTGTTATTGGCAAAGGTAACCGCTTAACATATGGTGGGCTTTTAGTTCGTTTCGCCATCCTATACAATAAAAAAAAAGTTGAAAGCCTCGAAAAAACTACAGGGTTTGCAGTAGATATTTTAAGGATAACTGTATCGTTTAGTGAAATCACCAACGATCCATACCTTCGGAATTTGTTCGGGTCTGTATTTGTTTCTTATAAAGATCTTTACTTTAATAATGGTAAATATTCAAAGTGGTAAGTCTACGAAGTGACGAGTATAAAGTAAAAGTTAAAAATAAATATAATACAAGAAGAGTTAGAGATAAAATCTAGTTCAACCGAAGATGACAAATTATTATGGAGACAGAAAGTCAAAATTTTTAGTTCCAAAAATCCTATCCTATCCTACTTCCTACTAATATTATAAATGTGAATGTTTGTAAGTATGGATGGATGGATGGATGGATGGATAGATGGATGAATGAAAGTGGAGTGGAAGTGGAGGTGGAGGTGGAATTGGAGGTGGAGTGAAGTGGAGTGCAACCAACCAACTGCGATCGCCAACCCGCCTGCCAAGCGTGGTGATTATGGCATATATGGCCAATATATGCTTGGGGGAGGCCTGTGTCCAGTAGTGGACGTCTTACGGCTGAAATGATGATTAATTGATTTTTTTATTTTTTACTTATGTATTCCTTACCTTCGTGACATTAATAATGTAATTATAATGTAGCCCTTAATTGCGTAACTCAATCTTTTAAAACAAATAAAATTATGTCTCAAATATCTGTAATTTTAAAACAATAGTTACTTAATAGCTTAGCAGTTTTAAAATACTACGTGGGACACTCAGAAAGTTTTGCGAAACTAAAAAAAATTGTTCTATACGTACATATATTTTTATCAAATCTTTTCAAAGTACTTTCCACCAGCCTCTATACAAAGATTCATGCGCCTAAACCAGTTTTCAAAACACTTTTTCCAGTCCGCCGCAGACACCTCGTTTACAGCCTGCTCGAACGCAGCCAGCGCATCTTCCGGCGACGAAAATTGTATCCCTTTGAGCTGATTTTTTATTTTTGGGAATAAAAAGAAGTCACACGGTGCTAGATCAGGGCTGTAAGGAGGGTGACCCAGGAGTTTGACTGGCGTGCTGTCCAGGAAGTCCCTCGTTTTGAGTGCGGTGTGCGCAGGTGCATTGTCGTGGTGGAGCAGTAGCCCGCGGAGCCCTGTGTTTGGTCGCTTGTTGCTTATAACAGAGAAAACTTCTGGCAAACATTTGGTAGTATACCATTCGGCATTAATGCTTCTTTGATCCCGTAAGGGAATTGATACCAAGTGGCCAGTCAAATTAAAAAAGCTAGCGATCAAAATCTTACCCCCGCTTCTAGATCGCTTCACTTTGGTAGGCGTTGGCTCATTTTGAAACACCCAAACAGTCGACTGGCGCTTGGTTTCTGGGTCGTATTGATAAATCCAGGACTCATCACCTGTAACGATGTCGTAAACACGCCGAGACGAGCCTGCTTCAAATTTGTTAAGCATATCACGGCACCATTCCACCCGGGCCTGCTTCTGAGCATCGGTGAGGTTGTGCGGCACCCAGCGTGATACTATCCTCCTCACGCGAAGATGGCTGTGTAGAATCTCGTGAACGCTTCCCGATCCAATCTTCAATATGTGTTGAATCTCCTGATATGTAATTCGCCTATTGTCTTGGATAAAATTTTTCACTGCTAGCACGTTTTCTTCGGTAACAGCCGTCAAAGGGCGACCGCTTCTTTCGTCATCCCCCAAAGTTGGTCGACCGCGCTTGAATTCGTTATACCAACGATACACGGTTGCCTTGGAAGGGCCTTCATCCATGAATGCCATTTGAAGTCTATCGTACGATTCATCCGGTTTCAGGCGACACTTGAAATCGTATAAAATCATAGCTCTAAAATGTTCCCGGCGCAGATCCATATTTCAGTGAGACACAATACTTTGAATTAACTCGCAAAAAATGTGGAGGGAAATTTTGAAATTGGAACTTACTTATTTTTACTTATAAATAATCATATTTTCGAAAAACATTATAACTGGCCAGTCTCCCATATATAAAAACTTTTTTTCGCAATACTTTCTGAGGGGCCTGGTACCACTCCTTAAAAGTAAGGCCGGTTGAACTATATCGATAATGCGGAAACGTCCATGTCACATCACTAAAAATCACTCCTACACGTGTCAATTTCGCACATATACTCATTTTGCTTTCGGTGACGTGATAATGAGGTGACAGTGCCTCTATTACGTCAGTATAATACCTTTATGGTAAAAACATAAATGTGAAAGTGTTTTAAAAAACTTACCTGATATGACAACTTTCTCGGAAACCACAATGTTCTCTTGCACTGGAGCACAAACTGGCACGCCTGACACCTCAGGTCGAGTGTTCTAAAAAAACATTCATTATTATTATATAATACAATACTTATGTTGCGGAGATGATGTGGGGACTGTATATGTATATGATGTTTTACCCAAACTTAATAAAAACGACGATAAATGTAGTATGTATGTAGTCTTAGTATTTTCCTTTTCTCATGTAACAGAACAATTTTACAAAGCCACAATGACAGATATTTTAAAAATAGATCAAAAAGAATATGATAATAAAAAGAAATAAAATATGTCAATAGCAAGGAGTTAGCAACAACTTATAAAATTATGAATTCAGACTATCTGAATTTTTACAATTTAATATGCTACTTACAAATACAGGCACTTTATATTGAATGTCACCACACAAAGATTTTTCCCCTATTATAATAAAGCTTGGCTATAGCCAAGACTTTTTTGTCAACCTCTGACAGATCATCTTGGCTACACCGACCTCCACCAATGCCTTGAGCTTCCTGCTTCCTTTTCGCCAGTCTAGACTTACTTTTGTGTTTAATATCAGCCCAGTACTATAAAAATGAAAGTAAATGTTTTGTAAATATATCAAACGAAGCTTTAATATAGCATACAATTATTCGAATAAAATATATACCATAACAATTAAACAGTCTATTTCCTGAATATGAGTCTTACCTTTTTCCACCGGTCACCAGATTTCGATGAACCTGAGCCAAAAGAATTGAGCTTCATGGCGAGATCATTCCACTGTTTGTCGATAGTTTCCTTTGATCTTGCGCCAAGGCCAACACCTTTGGCCAAAGTGGGATGCGAGGCAAGAAACTCTAGAAGTTCTTCCAGTTGTTCATTGGAAACTCTATTTGACATTTTATACTGAAATACAGGTGACGTTTTATTAGATACATTTAATCTTAAAATTGAATATATTGCACTGTTTCAGTTAAACTTACTTGTTGATAGAATAAACGGATATTTTTGGAATACAGTAATACACAAACACTGATGACACATACACTAATACACACACTGATATCGCTGACTTAAAACTATGAGAGCCGATGTCAAGATATTTTCGGTAAAACTCAAATGGTTTTTAAGTTTTTTCAACCAAAAACAAACAAACAATGTATAACGTTTGTCACATCGGTTTGATATTAAATTAGTTCCAGTGATGGCTACTAAATTGTTTTCGGTACTTGTATCGTAGCGATAAGAATATGTTTTAACAATTAGCGAACGATTAGCAAACGATTGTTAGATAATACGATTTATTTCGACGTTTAGCGATTGGTCGCGCGATAACTGCGCAATTTTTGTTGATTGCTATTTTTTACGTACCTAATGAGCTATACGGTTGCCATACGAGTATCTATTAGCAGTCGTTACAGGTAGCCAGAAGCCCGAAAGCCTGACATATGATTTAACCATGTCATTATTAAAAATATCTTAAAGTTAACAAAATATTTGTATTTCTCAGTAACTGGGTTGCGGGGAACTGATGGCGTCACTCCGTGTAAAATAGTGATATTTAGCCGCATCTGGAAGGCGCAGCGTGGGTAGACCCCCCACAAGGTGGACCAACGACCTGGTGAAGGTCGCGGGAATCCGCTGGATGCGGAAGGCGCAGGACCGGTCGTTGTGGTGATACTTGGTGGAGGCCTATGTCCAGCAGTGGACGTCTTTCGGCTAAAATGATGATGAGCCGCATCTGGTTATATAGGCTGGAAGCCGACGAACACAAATAGTTGGGAAAAGGTTATAATGGAAGATCAGTAGCCCTAGCACGAACTATTTTGACATATCGAAACGTAAATGTAAGCGAACTTACTTAATGACAATCCTAACGCCTTTTAAGCTCACCGAATAGGTTTGCTCGCTCCATCGTTGACTACATCTTGACAAAGCTGTCTAGATTGCGGTCAAGAGCAGATCTATATCTCATTAAAAAAACTTTTTACTTTGAGAGTTTACCCATATCTCTGTATGATACTTTACCCGTATTCGTCTGATACGTCACAAGTTTAAGGTTACTTTCCTTACGTTCGTTCACACGGTAGGACGTAGAGTATAGTCCATAACTCTAAGCAGTCGAACGCCTTCGGAAGCCGTGTAAAAACCGCGCTGCCAACAAGGAAATAACTCGTGTGTTGAGAGACAAGAAAATGTAATAAAAATATTCAGTGGAGTTGAAAACAAAAATATGGCACGGAAAATGAGGGAAGAGAGGAAAATCGCATCAGTTACTCTCACGCAACCTTACTGAATATTTTTCGAGTTTATTGAATAAATATACATAATTTTCCTTTGATGTTTCAAAAGTGCTTTACACCGGCGACGTGGCTGTTCTAATACCTGGTGACGCCTATAGACAACACCGAAATAAATACTTGTACGCTTTGTCAATACGAGTTTCTCGTTTACCTATAGACAAATCTTGTAATAGGGCGGAAAATGTGTTGGTTTTATTTGATCTTCGTTGTAGCCTTCTTGCTGACGACTGTGGCTTTGCTTTTGTGGGCGGATATAAATAACGTGAAATTGAAGTAATTGAAAACCTCTTAAGGGGTCATTGTACTCATCATTATGAACAACTTTGACTATAGGAGCAACCCTGATATCGTGAAAAAAATCCCTATATTTCGTCGATTTATGTGAATACAAATGTACGGATCAGCTGGTTTTTTTTCATAGTTTCTGGATTGGTCCCATAGTAAAAGTTGTTCATACTGATGAGTAGAATAACTCCATAAGAGGGTTTTCATTTATTTCAATTACACACTCTGTCTCTATCCGAATTACAGGCTATCTCTGTGCATAGTTTCGTCAAAATAATTCAATCGTGAAAACACAAACAAAAATAAACAGACAAACCCGCGTGATTTGTTAATGATATTATAGTTTTTGAATAAAAACACAGGCATACACGACCGGTTTCTGAGTTGAGAATTTTATACTTTTTCTTCTCAACTCAGCATAGTCTATGTATTCAATCAATTCCATCGTAGTCCACAGTCTATTCTTCTTATTCATTGCTATTTCTCTTTTATAGAAGTTCCCGCCATTGACTCTGTACAATATAATTTCAATTTTCAAAGAATAATATGCAACACTGTCCTGTCCACATTCATATAGACAACATTAATTCAACCTAATTTACTATTCTCACTGCATATTCCAGGTGACATGAAGTTTATTTTTAATTAAGCGCATTTAAATTTGGAATGCAGAACTCTATGCTAGTTTCAAATGCAGACGAAGAATTAATTTTTGGAACTTTTTGTTAAAAATTATGTAGTTTTATAATGGTATCTTTGTTATACTCATAGAAATAATATTATGAACTTTGTGTTGTCTATATCTTATATCTACTTCTACTACTATTATAAAATTGTTAAATGTCAGTTGTCTGTTTGTTTGTTTGTTCCAGCATCACTATAAAACTACTAGACCGATTTTGTTGAAAGGGTTTGTGACTAAAAACTTATGATTTGACTTAAAAACTGGTATGTATTTTACCTCGCTACGATGACGGGAACCGGTGATTTTTAATTATATTTTTCTACAACATTTTGCATACATCAAGGTGAATAAGGCGCTCATATCCAGCTGTCATTCACACGCATGCGCTCTGGCGCGCGCCTCCATAGAGAAAATACGGCTGCTAAAGAAATTGCATTAAAAACTTTTTGGTCGGGCCGAATTTTATAGAGTAGAAAAAAAAATCCTGTCGTATGTGGGTGGTGCCCATAAAGGTATTATACTGACGTAATAGAGGCACTGTCACCTCATTATCACGTCACCGAAAGCAAAATGAGTATATGTGCGAAATTGACACGTGTAGGAGTGATTTTTAGTGATGTGACATGGACGTTTCCGCATTATCGATATAGTTCAACCGGCCTTACTTTTAAGGAGTGGTGGTATTTTAAAACTGCTAAGCTATTAAGTAACTATTGTTTTAAAATTACAGATATTTGAAACATAATTTTATTTGTTTTAAAAGATTGAGTTACGCAATTAAGGGCTATATTATAATTACATTATTAATGTCACGAAGGTAAGGAATACATAAGTAAAAATAAAAAAATCAATTAATCATCATTTCAGCCGTAAGACGTCCACTGCTGGACACAGACCTTTTTTTTTTTTCCGTGGGGAAATCCTCATGGACGCACTCCGCCCGGGGTAGGCGAAGCCAGTGTTGGACTCTTACCGACTAAAACCACCACGGTGTTCCTTCAACTACCTTAGCCGGGGGCGTGGGAACCCGTGAGTATTCACACAACCACCCCCGACAGGTCCCGGCCCGCCACAAGCAGGCGAGCCCCTTCTCACCGTGCGGCCTAACGTTGGCCGCACCCTTCTCAGTGGCGCACACGGAACACTGCACGCCACCTCACCTCATGGGCCTTTACCAGCTGCGCCAACTAAGCCGGCTGTGCCAGCTACGCCAGCTGCTGGTCGGGCAGCAGACTACCCCGAGTCTGCTGCTCACAGGCCCTACCTCCCGTAATTTTTTATAGAGGTTTTCTTCCTCGCGGTCCGGGCGGTGAAGCCAAGACCCTCGGTCCCAAGAGGCGCGAGAACACTACTCAGCAGGCACTCCTGGGATTACGAGACCGACGGGGGCAGGGAAGGACAGCAGTCCCCCCGCTGCCTGCCCAGTGGCAGGGTGAATGCTCACCGGGCCCGCCACTGCTCCTCCGCAGTGCCCTCTGCTTTCTCAGAGGGACACGAGGAGCAACTTCCCATTGGCCCACATCGGGCCCCTCCCGTGCCAGAATATTCGCCACAGGAAATAAGGTCCCCCGGTCCAAAGGAGACTTATTGCCCGTGCCCAGGGTGCACCGGCCCAACAACTGCCGTTCCCTCTAGACGTGTCCAGAAGGACAAGCAGCTGTCAGACACACGTGGAGGTTTCCTGGCCAGCACCCTGCTGGACACAGGCCTCCCCCAAGCATATATTGGCCATATATGCCATAATCACCACGCTTGGCAGGCGGGTTGGCGATCGCAGTTGGTTGGTTGCACTCCACTTCACTCCACCTCCACTTCCACCTCCACTTCCACTCCACTTTCATTCATCCATCTATCCATCCATCCATACTTACAAACTTTCACATTTATAATATTAGTAGGAAGTAGGATAGGATAGGATTTTGGAACTAAAAATTTTGACTTTCTGTCTCCATAATAATTTGTCATCTTCGGTTGAACTAGTTTTTTATCTCTAACTCGTCTTGTATTATATTTATTTTTAACTTTTACTTTATACTCGTCACTTCGTAGACTTACCACTTTGAATATTTACCATTATTAAAGTAAAGATCTTTATAAGAAACAAACACCGACCCGAACAAATTCCGTAGGTATGGATCGTTGGTGATTTCACTAAAAGATACAGTTATCCTTAAAATATCTACTGCAAACCCTGTAGTTTTTTCGAGGCTTTCAGTTTTTTTTATTTTTTTTTTATTGTATAGGATGGCGAAACGATCTAAAAGCCCACCATATGTTAAGCGGTTACCTTTGCCAATAACAACTGCAATACCATCTAGGCTGTTACCTAAATGGTACCGCAAGTCGGTTCGCCAAACTGTGACATGAAAATGGAAAGTCTCATGTGATTGTAATTACACCGGCACCACACAGCAATGCAAGCATCACTATTTGTCGGAGAATAGTAGATACGGTGCTTATTCGTTTTAACATTTGTGCCCATCCATTTTTCTTTAATAACAGCATTTACAGGAAATCAGGAAATCAGAAAGAAGCCAACAGAAGGATCCGTCTGGGCTGGGCAGCATTTGGCAAACTTCGCCGAGTCTTCTCGTCGCCTATACCGCAAAGTTTGAAGACAAAAGTCTTCAACCAGTGCGTCCTGCCTGTCATGACTTACGGTGCCGAGACGTGGACACTGACAGTTGGGCTAGTCCACAAGTTTAAAGTCGCTCAGCGAGCTATGGAGCGAGCTATGCTTGGAGTTTCTTTGAAGGATAAAATCCGAAACGAGATTATCCGGAGAAGAACCGGAGTGACCGACATAGCTTGTAGAATCAGTAAGCTGAAGTGGCAGTGGGCTGGCCATGTCTGTCGAAGGACCGATGGCCGCTGGAGCAGACGAGTCCTTGAGTGGAGACCGCGAATCGGCAAACGCAGCGTAGGGCGCCCCCCTGCCAGGTGGACCGACGACCTAAAGAACGTGGCTGGGGGGGACTGGATGCGGAAGGCAGAGGACCGAGCGTTGTGGCGCAACTTGGGAGAGGCCTATGTCCAGCAGTGGACTGCGATAGGCTGAGTTGATTGACAGGAAATCTGGAAGTTATGAAGTTAGCCGGTCAATATTTTACAGCATTTTTAGCCCGGCCGCACATTGTCATAAAATAGCACCGTATTTACATTTTAATATGTCAAAAGCAGACATACGATCCGGAAAATTCTGTCAGTCTGCGGGGCTGGTACTAAAATTAACTGTATAAATGTAAAATAAGCATTATGAAAGTAGTATTGTCCTGCAGATACTTACATGTGAAACGTCTCTTTGCCATAGACGTACAACATACACATACACATCAACATCGTAAAAGTACAACCATGGTATAGGTTCCGGCGCGTCAGATTTTTTCTGTGATCAATGAATGAATCATTATGATTTCCTTCCAATGTGCGGCCGGACTAAATCAACCTTTCAATACTTTCATTCAACCGACTTCAAAAAAAGGAGGAGGTTCTCAATTCGATTGTATTTTTTTTAAAGCAGTAACGGACACTAACTTGTGACATGTATGGTGCTAGGTAGTACAAAAAATATATAATTGAAACTATCGACATATCGATATATTTTGAGCAATCCATATGCGAAACGGTTTCATTTTCACGTACACAATATTTTTTTATCTAACACATAATTATTTAAAATAACATATTATGTAGAAAATAGGGTATTTACTGCATGTTATTAATGTATTACTAAATAATTTTAAGAATAACTTCTATGAAAATAAGCATTATGAAAGTAGTATTGTCCTGCAGATACTTACCTGTGAAACATCTCTTTCTTTAGGTTAATAATGTAAATTACACAGCAGTATAACACAGAATACTACACGAATACGATTATTGATATTAATTGGATAAAATACAGAACGATTGTGAAATAAATCATAAAATAATACGAGATTATATTTTGATGGGACGCTATGGGAGATTACAATTGTCAAAATCGGTTCTACTGACATTTTATTATGTCTCTTTCTAGCATATAGGTTTTTTCGTAAAGATCGGTATCTCAGTCGCACACTGTAGTGGTCTATTACGTCAGTATAGAAATGTCTTTGGTGGTGCCATCTTTCGACTTACAGACAAGGACCCGAAGCTACCTCTAAATTGCGATTTCTCTAATTTTTTGTATGAAAAGCAATAAAATTTAGAAGTACCTAAACGTTGTTATATTGTATCCATCTTAATATACGAATAAGCATAAAGTTATCTTGGTGTAACTAAAAAAATACTATTTTCAGTCTACAATTTTTAATTACCTTCTTCTTCAAGTATATTATCTTATCTTCTTAATCTTAACTATTATATAATTGTAAACGTCTGTTTGTTTGTTTGATCCAGCATCACGCTAAAACAACTGGACCGATTTTGATGTTTTTTTTTTGTTTGAAAGCTGATAATCTGACTTAAAAACTGGTATGGGTTTTGAGAAAGAAAGAAAGAACGAAAAAAAGAAAAAAAAAATTCGTGGTTTGCGTACTCACCCGACAGATCGAAGCTTCTATGCATTTGCACGAGCGGATAGTACTGTACGATGGAGTGGAGTGGAGTGGACAGGGGATGGGACTGGGGATGGGACTGGGGACGGGACTGGGGACGGGACAGGGGACGGGACTGGGGACGGGACAGTGGACGGGACAGGGGACGGGAAATGGGACGGGACATGAGACGGGACATGGGACAGGACAGTGGGACGGCACATGGGACTGGACATAGGATGGGACATGGGACAGGACATGGGACATGGGACGGGACGATAGTGATTTAGTGATATAGTGAGACAGTGGGACAGTGGGCCGTGGGACAGTGGGAAAGTAGGACAGTGGCAGCGGGACGGTGGGACGGTGGGACAGTGGGGCAGTGGGGCAGCGGGGCAGCGGGGCAGTGAGCCAGTGGGATAGTGGGGCAATGGGGTAGCGGGGCAGTGGGGTTGTGGGGCAGCGGGACAGCGAGGCAGCGGGACAGTGGGGCAGCGGGGCAGCGAGGCAGTGGGGCAGCGGGGCAGCGGGGCCGCGTGCCAGCGGGGCAGCGGGGCAGTGGGGCATTGGGATAGTGGGGCAGCGGGGCAGTGGATCAGTGGGGCAGCGGGAGCGGGGCAGCGGGGCAGCGAGGCAATGGGGCAGCGGGGCAGCGTGCCAGCGGAGCAGCAGGGCAGTGGGGTACCGGGGCTGCGGGGCTGTGGGGCAGTGGGATAGTGGGTCAGCGGGGCAGTGGGGAAGCGGGGCAGCGGGGCGGGAGCGGGGGCGGGGCAGCGGGTCCGCGCGGCAGTGGGGCAGCGGGGCAGTGGGGTACCGGAGCAGCGGGGCAGTGGGGCAGTGGGATAGAGGGGCAGCGGGTCATTAGGGTAGCAGGGCAGCGGGGCAGTGGGGCAGCGGGGCAGTGGGGCAGCGGGGCAGCGGGGCAGTAGGGGAGTGGGGCAGCGGGGCAGGCAGTGGGATAGTGGGGCAGTGGGTTAGCGGGGCAGCGGGGCTGTGGGGCAGCG
The DNA here is from genome assembly GCA_949699075.1 of Asteroscopus sphinx. Taxonomy (NCBI): domain Eukaryota; kingdom Metazoa; phylum Arthropoda; class Insecta; order Lepidoptera; family Noctuidae; genus Asteroscopus; species Asteroscopus sphinx. The sequence goes on from OX453001.1 coordinate 14,878,345, forward strand.
GAGCAGTCGGTTACCGGGGCAGTGGGGCAGTGGTATAGTGGGGCAGCCGGACAGAGTGGCAGCGGGGAAGCGGGGCTGTGGAGCAGCGGGGCAGGCTGTGGGGCAGTGGGGCAGTGGGTTAGCGGGGCAGTGGTATATTGGGGCAGCGGGGCAGCTGGGCAGTGGGGCAGTGGGGTAGCGGGGCAGCGGGGCAGGCTGTGGGGCAGTGGGATAGTGGGGCAGCGGGGCAGTGGGATAGTGGGTCAGCGGGGCAGTGGGGCAGTGGGGTAGCGGGGCGGTGGGGCAGTGGGGTAGCGGGGCAGTGGGGCAGCGGGGCAGTGGGGCAGCGGGGCAGCTGGGAAGTGGGGCAGCGGGGCAGCGGGGCTGTGGGGCAGTGGGGCACCGGGGCAGTGGGGCAGTGGGATAGGGGGCAGCGGGGCAGTGGTGCAGCGGGGCAGTGGGGTAGCGGGGCATTGGGGCAGTGGGGCAGCGGGGCAGTGGGGCAGTGGGGCAGCGGGGCAGCGGGACAGCGGGACAGTGGGACAGTGGTCTGGACTGGAATGGACTGGACTGACGTGGGTTAGCAGAATTTAACGCGAGCGGAGCCGCGGGTAAAAGCTAGTAACTATTATAAAATTGTAAACGTCTGTTTGTTTGTTTGTTTGTTTGTTCCAGCATCACGCTAAAACTACTGGACCGATTTTGATGATTTTTTTTTTGTTTGAAAGCTGATAATTTGACTTAAAAACTGGTATGGGTTTTGAGAAAGAAAGAAAGAAAGAAAAAAAGAAAAAAAAAAATTCGTGGGTTGCGTACTCACCCGACAGATCGAAGCTTCTATGCATTTGCACGAGCGGATAGTAATGTACGATGGAGTGGAGTGGAGTGGACTGGGGATTGGACTGGGGATGAGACTGGGGACGGGACAGGGGACGGGACTGGGGACGGGACAGTGGACGGGACAGGGGACGGAACATGGGACGGGAAATGGGACGGGACATGAGACGGGACATGGGACAGGACAGTGGGACGGCACATGGGACTGGACATAGGATGGGACATGGGACAGGACATGGGACATGGGACGGGACGATTGTGATTAGTGATATAGTGAGATAGTGGGACAGTGGGACAGTGGGACAGTGGGCCGTGGGACAGTGGGATAGCGGGACAGTGGGACAGTAGGACAGTGACAGTGGGACGGTGGGACGGTGGGACGGTGGGACGGTGGGACGGTGGGACGGTGGGATGGTGGGACGGTGGGACGGTGGGGCAGTGGGGCAGTGGGGCAGCGGGGCAGTGGGCCAGTGGGGCAGTGGCGTAGCCGGGTAGCGGGGCAGTGGGGCAGTGGGGTTGTGGGGCAGCGGGGCAGCGAGGCAGCGAGGCTGTGGGGCAGCGGGGCAGCGGGGCAGCGTGCCAGCGGGGCAGTGGGGTACCGGGGCAGCGGGGCCTGGGGCAGTGGGATAGTGGGGCAGCGGGGCAGTGGTGTACCGGGGCAGCGGGGCAGCGGGTTACCCGAGGTAGCGGGGCAGTGAGGCAGCGGGGCAGTGGGGTAGCGGGGCAGCGGGGCTGTGGGGCAGCTGGGCTGTGGGGCAGCGGGTGGGCAGCGGGCAGGCGGGACAGTGGGGCAGCGGGGCAGTGGGGAAGCGGGGCAGTGTGGCAGTGGAGCAGCTGGGCAGGCTGTGGGGCAGTGGTATAGTGGAGCAGCGGGGCAGTGGGGCAGTGGGATAGCGGGGCAGCGGGGCAGCAGGGCAGTGGGGCAGTGGATTACCGGGGCAGCGGGGCAGTGGGGCAGTGGGATAGCGGGGCAGCGGGGCAGTGGGGCAGCGGGGCAGCGGGACAGTGGGGCAGTGGATTACCGGGGCAGCGGGGCAGTGGGGCAGTGGGATAGCGGGGCAGCGGGGCAGTGGGGCAGCGGGGCAGCGGGGCAGTGGGGAAGCGGGGCAGTGGGGCAGTTGGGCAGGCTGTGGGGCAGTGGGATAGTGGGGCAGCGGGGCAGTGGGGCAGTGGGGTAGCGGGGCAGCGGGGCAATGGGATTGTGGGGCAGCAGGGCTGCGGGGCAGTGGGGTAGCGGGGCAGTGGGGTAGCGGGGCAGCGGGGCAGTGGGGGGCAGCGGGGCAGGCAGTGGGGCAGTGTGATAGTCTGGCAGCGGGGCAGTGGTGCAGCGTGGCAGTGGGGCAGTGGGGCAGCGGGGCAGCTGGGCAGTGGGGCAGTGGGGCAGTGGGGCAGCGGTGTAGCAGGGCAGTGCGGCAGTGGGGTAGCGGGGCATCGAGGCAGTGGGGTAGTGGGGCAGTGGGCAGCGGGGCAGTGTGTCAGCGGGGCAAGTGGGCAGCGGGGCAGTGGGGCAAGTGGGCAGCGGGGCAGTGGGGCAGCGGTGCATCGGGGCAGTGGGGCAGTGGGGTAGCGGGGCAGGGAGGCAGCGGGGCAGCTGGGCAGTGTGGCAGTGGGGCAGCGGGGCAGTGGGGCAGCGGGGCAATGGGGCAGCGGGGTAGTGGGGCAGTGGGGCAGCGGGGCAGTGGGATAGTGGGGCAACGGGGCAGAGGGGCAGCGGGGCAGTGGGATAGCGGGGCATTGGGGCAGTGGGGCAGCGGGACAGCGGGGCAGTGGAGCAGAGGGGCAGTGGGGCAGCGGGGCAGCGGGGCATGGGGACAGCGGGACAGTGGGACAGTGAACTGGACTGGAATGGACTGGACTGGACTGGACTGGACTGACGTGGGTTAGCAGAATTTAACGCGAGCGGAGCCGCGGGTAAAAGCTAGTACTATAATAAAACTGTAAAGGTCGAAAAGTCTGTTGAGTTTTTTTTCGCGAAAACCGGCTAGGGGGACTAGAAATAAGCTATAGAACACGAATCAATCGTATAAAAAATTTGGCTGTCTGTCTGTCTGTTTGTTACCACATCACGTGAAAACGGCTGAACGGATCGTAATGAAACTTAGCATTTGTATTGGTATTAGTCTAACATAAAATATAGGGTATGTTTTATCTGAATCGGTTGAGTAGATCCAGCGATACAGCTTGACCCCTCTATTGTATTAAGTTGCATACAAAGTAGAGGTCATGATTGTGGGTTGGATGCAGGTTGCAGGTTCCTAAAAATACAACTGGATTCTATTAGTATTATAGAAAATATAGAATAACATAACATAGCCCATCACTGTCTCGCTGCTGGGCATGGCCCTCTTCTTGGAAAGAGAAGAGTTAAGGAACTGGATATTGTTAGTGTAATAGATTATCATAAAATAATCAGCTCATTACCTACTGCCCCACTGCTGGGCACGGACCTCTTCTCGGAACGAGAAGAGTTAAGAAACTAGAAAATATAGAATAACATAACGTAGTGAACCCATTACTGTCCCACTACTGGGTATGGCCCTCATCTCAAAATGAGAAGAGTTAATGAACTGGATATTATTAGTAAGTATTCTAGAATAACATAACATTAACAGCCCATTACAGTCACACTGCTGGACACGGGCCTCTTCTCAGCATAAGAAGAGATGTGGTTAGTGTTATAGAATAACATAATCAGCCCAATTACTTCCCACTGCTGGGCACGAGCGTCTTCTCAGAATGAGGGAGTTTAGGGCTAATTCCATGAAATTCCATCACCTTAGCCGGTTGGTTGTAAAAACAAAATATTGTTTGGTCGGTAAATAGTGTAATCGTCTGTGTAGGCGCTTATATGTATTTGAAGATATTGTGTTCATAATTATGACACGATGTTATTTTCCGACATCCACGCGGACGGAGTCGCGGGCACAGCTAGTGTCAAATAAAAGCTTTTTTTATTGTTATTGTTATATGTTATTTCTATCATTATACTCCTTTTATGTTAAGATATTATGGTTTAGTAGCTGATGCACAAATGAAGTTTTATTAACCTAGAGCCTTCAGAAGAGAAAAATAAACAGTGAAAGAGTTACAAATACACATGGGCTCATCTTGCTTTGCTTATGTTGACTGTGTTACTTATCCTATGCAGATTTTGAGATCTTTCACCCGATGTAAAATAAATCAATAAGAAATAAATATAGGTACGGTCGACCGCACGTCAGTGGTAACACTTTCACATTGACAGCATCTTTATTTCGTAAGCAGTAAGGGCGGTTTTCGTACTGAAGTGTTACCACTGTCATGCAGTCGACTGTACAAGTTACACTAAAATTTTATGAAAAACACCATTACGTGTATATGTCGTAAGATTATTGTTAAAATCGGATTTCGTTGTTGTTTGATATTGCTTCAGTGTTTTTTTGAATATGTACCTACCTTTTTTGTGATCATATTTTAAAATTAAAAGTACTTTATTGAGATTAATACCTTGTTGTCACTTCTTTACAAAAGTACTCTATAGAAAACTATGAATATACTATAGACCTTTATGAAGAGCCATGGACTGATCAACCAGAATAAAAATGTTATTAATCGACTTGTAGATTAGCTAATCAGCGTTCAAATTTCCAATCGTCCTAAACAAACTGGGATTTTTGCAATAATCCTGATAATAGCTCGTATGATAACGAAAATCATTCTTAGATTCCAATTATCCGGTCTTTTACAATCATCCTTAGATTTTCGCAAAGTCTAATCTTTTGTCCGATTATTCTACGACATATACAACGTGCATTAGAAATATCTCATTCAGATAATGATATTGAACAACTTTGACTACAGGGTTAACCCTGAAATCAATAAAAAAAAAACAGCTGTTCCTTAGAAAATTGTCGATGTCGCTCGACAAAATGTACGGTACGATTATTTTTTCGCGATTTCGGAGTTGGTCCCATAGTAAAGGTTGTTCTATGCTATGCCCTGAGTGAGCCCCTAAAATATGACCACGCATTTCTGATACACGTTGTAGACATGCAAATAATTTCCAACACTTCCTTTATACTGTGTAATTACGTATAACGCTCGCTTCGTATGTATACATAGGTTATTCGGACAGGTATCATGTCAGCGCAGAATCCGGCGGCGACAGATGGCAGCCTGGAATAATTCTGTAGCAATTTTATCGCCACGAACTGCACTCGTCGTCTGCCAGCCGCTTTGTTTCCCTTCTATCTGACAGAGCTTGTTTTATGAGACCCGCTATCCTCAATAAAGTTAGTTGCATGACTGTGCTATTTTTATCAGTTACCAGACTTTTCACTTTCTCTCAGGAACTGTTTATTTTACTGGGATAAAAAGTAGCCCATATTTTAATCCGGGTTATGGTGTGTGTGTGTGTGCCAAATTTCATCCAAATGCATTTACCCGTTTCAGTGTAATTGAGTAATAAGCATCCAATTATCCAAACACCTTACTAAACCTTCACAATAGTTAATAATATTTGAGTAAAATAAAACAAATATTGGGATCTACATCATGATTTATTTTATGCATAATAACTTCTTAGGTTTTCGTGAACTTTGTTTTATTATAATGTGTAGTGATCGCGAAAACCTAAGAAGTTACAATTATAATTATTTTATGCATTTTTTAAACGAACGAACGATAATTAAAATAGTAAATGATTTTAGCATTTTGGCAATATGTCCATCAGATGCAGCCAACTATAATTTTGTTAAAGTTTCTGTATTTTGCAGCTTTGAGCAATTGAAAAATATGCGAATACGTTGAAAATTCAGAATTTAAGTGAAAAAGCTACACGCTGTAATTTCTATAAAAAATACTGGAACATTAAATTGTAGATTCTGAATTAAACATTTTAAGATGCAACCTTTTCAGAAATTGTTTGCTGACAACAGATTCAATATCGTGTACGGTTCGATAAATAAAGTGAGTTTGACCCCTTCATTCGCGGTGTATTTGTTATCATAATCCCCTTTGGGCCATATTCGTCATGTGTCGAGGGACTCGAAGCCTTGGACTCGGAGCTACTCCTACTTTCTGAGTATTTGTTTCGTTCCTCAGTCGTCATTTTGTGTTATGACAGGATTTCGATATCGCAAATCCGTGAAGATAATTGAAACGGAATATTACATTTTTTATAGGAATGGACTTTGTACGTCAAATTCAGGCTACCGTAATCTCGTCAAAGTTTTGTATTTTTTTTCTAATATGGTTCATTTTTCAACAAAATCTAAATATAAAGAACATTCGGCGAGATATGAAAGAATAAATTATCATTGAAAGTGCGAGAAGGGTCTTGTTTTCTTTGATTAGACAGTTACAGAGATAAAAATCCCTACTTATATCTGTATTCATGAATACGATTTCTGCTAAGAGAATTTTTCACAATCTAAATAAAGAAGTGAGTCTAGTTTACACTTAATGTAATATGCATAGCTTGACAACAAGCACCGTGAGAGGCTGCTAATCTAATCCGCGGCTTAGCCGAAGAATAATGAAACACACCCGCACTCACAGACACCGAAATAAATTTCCCTCCTGAAGACTGTTACGGGTAAAATTTAATAAAGCAAATAGGAACAACGTTACGAACTGAGATGCTTAAGCATATTTTAAGAGATTTATAAGCGGCGAAACAAAGCGCGTTATTTACAATTAATTTAGAATTATGTAGGTAATGAAAAGTGTTAGTCGACGGCTGTTATAAAAAGTTAAAATTGTAATGAAATATTTTCGTAATTTCGTAATGTGTTTTTGATGTAGGTTATTCGATTACATATATTATTACTCGCAAAACATTATGTATTATGGTTTCAAGCGGTTTTCCTTGTTGAGCTGTACTTTATTATATATTTACGGTTTCTGTGGAGGGTATGAATGTATTGTTTCATTAAAATGGTTTCTGCTTTCAGATGCGGTCAGTGTTGGCCGCAGACGGACTTTACGGCGGACGGGGAAGTCACGACGGTTTGTAATACTTAGAGAGCAAATAACTATAGAACTATCTTAGTTTGAGACTATGTTCTGTTTGACACAAATGCTTGTTGGTTAGTTTACAGGTCGAAACTAGATTCTGCTTGAGTTTAGTGATATTTATTAGATCAACTTTATTGAGGCACATTATTTTCAAATTGGAAAAGATTTTCGATTAATTTGTCATTCATTAGTAATCCTTTGGGCTCAAGGGCGTATCCAGGTCCAGGCGGTTATTGCCCCACCTAAAAGGTGCTCGGGCTTTCGAATTAAAAAGTATATAAAATAGTTTTACATGATTGTTCACATAAATTATTTTATTTAGGTACTCTTCGTTAAACATTCATTTGCGTGTATGTAGCATGCGTATTATTTAGCTTTCCCTTGCCTTGCCCCTACAAACAAAATCCTGGCTACAACCTTGTTTGCGCACAGTGGGCATAAATATGACGGTAGCTCCTTTGCTAAGTAAAGTAGACACATTGTTTCGTAGCGTCAAACTCTCATCATCATCTTAGTTTAAGAGCTATGCTCTTGTCGGTGGAGTATTTTCCATTTTTCTTTACATACCGCCTCTCTTTTATCTTCCTGTTAGGACACGAAATCATTTTTTTCGTTTACACGATGCTTGAAAGTTCTTCTCTCTACCTAGCCCATTTAAAATATCCTCAAAGCATCCGCATTTAATAGGTGTGTTAATCCCAAATGTATATTATCACATATTATCAGAGTTTCGAATTGGTTTCGTATGTTTCAACTCTATTAAAAGTTAGCGACACAGACGGTGCCAGCAGCGGCGGGAGCAACGGATTTGTTTATAATTCGAATGTGAATTATCAAAGTCGACTACACGCTTTGAATCATAGTTCTACCCAAGTTCTACCATTAAGGCGCTTGCTCAGCAAGGCTATTCATTGAATCCGGTACAATGAAAAAAAATTAAAAAGAAATCGGCCAAGTGCAAGTCGGACTCGCCAGTAAGGTTTCCGTACCACCCATCAACTTGTTACCCCATAGAAACTGATTAAATTTACGAGAGTTCATCAAAAGACATCAACGCACCGTGCGCGAAATGTGAATTTTTGCATCTCTTTCTGACACAGGTACCACCATATATGTCCATGTTTGCCCTGTTTTTAGAACTACCTAAACTACATAGTATGCACTACAATCAGATCAATTTTGACGCTGGTATTACCGTTTTGAAGATAGAGCAGAAACAAAAACGTTGAAAAAATGCATGATTTCGAGGTTTCTTGTTTCTTGCTTGGTTTCTTGTTTCTTCTCAGTAGCAGCCCGGAGTCTGGATTGTGCCCGGTCAGTGGCAATAGGCTCGCCCCCTATTACATGGGACTATAACATAACTGGCGAAATGTGGGTGTACTAATACACCTCTGCCTACCCCTTCGGGGAAATACAGGCATGATATTATGTTATGTTATGTTGTATGGGGACCCTCTTTGGTTTTAGACTTTTTTTTATTATATTTAGTATTTTTCGTCATAGTAACATATATTCTGAGAAAATTTGAACCGGCTACGTGTTACCGTTCAAAAGATACAGCCCTGTGACAGACAGACGTAGGGACGGACGGACAGTGTAGCGAGAGTAATAGGGTCCCGTTTGGCGCCATTTGGGAACAGAATCTTAAAAATGAATGTGAATTACCAAGTCTTCAGCACGATGTCTCTTTCTAAAAAGAAACAGAAAAGGATTAAAGAGAGTCATGTGAAATTAGTCCACTTCCATGTTTTCAACTTGTTTTTTTTTTCACAATTTTCAAGGGCATAGGCTAATTTTAACAGTTCTTTATATATTTGTATGATAAAGATATAGTTAGTTTAGTGCTATACATATACAATCTTATTTCTAGTTTATACTAAACCTCTTAAGGGGTCTTTGTACTCATCATTGTGAACAACTTTTACTATGGAACCAACCCTGAGATCGCGAAAAAAAAACACCAGACATTTGTGTTCACATAAATCATCAAAATATTATGATTTGTTTCAGCGATTTCAGGGTTGCTCCCATAATAAAACTTGTTCATAATGATGAGTAAAATTAAGAGGTTTAGTATAAACTAAGAATAAGGTTGTAGCGATGCTTGGGGGAGGCCTATGTCCAGCAGTGGACGTCTTTTGGCTGAAATGATTATGATGAAGGTTGTAGAAAAGAATCAACACCATCGTTTATTATTTAGGGGCCAATGATTATTTATTTAATTTATATTGAAAAGTTACACTTATAGAAAATATAATAAATTATTATTTAATAGATTTTTTTTATTGTGTTGATAGTGGTTCTTAACAGTATTTTGAAGGCATTGTTGATACAATGTATAATAGGGTGATAATAAAATGAACATTTAAGTTAAGCAACAACTGATTTTTTTTCGCGATTTCGGGGTTATTCCTATAGTAAAAGTTGTTCATACTGGTGAGTACAATGAACCCGTAAGAGGTTTTCAGTTATTTCAATAACACGTTGTATACCTATGAACTTGTTATAGAATTAGCAAAGATAACCAATATAACGACAACGATCTTTACGTATTTTTGGCTTCACAAACCTATCTAGTCTCAATGTCACTCAACGAGCTATAGAAAGAGCAATGCTCGGAGTTTCTCTACGTGACATGATCCGGAATGACAAAGTCGAGGTAGAACGAAAGTTTCTTGGAATTAGCAAGTTGAAGCGACACGGGACAGTCCTGAGAGCTCTGAGAATCGGAAACGGCTAGAGAGAGAGCTTGTTGAATTGCAATGCTCATGAGCTCATTTTCAACTAGTATTTTAGTACTAGTACAGTATATCAAATCAATTAGTATCTAGGGTCGACTGAAATAAATGAAGTTTTCTCAGAAGATTATGCATGTTTTCGAGTGAAACATCATTTTAATAACGGACAAAGTGTATTTATACAAAACCCTAATCAAACCGTTCTATAATAATTTCCTGAGAAATCTTCATCTATATCTAGCGACCCTGGATACTAATTGCTTTGTTAGACTGTACTTAAGTAGAACTCCTTGTAAAAGAGCTCGTCCCTACCACCGTACTTATTTCTGCCGCCAAACAGTGATGCTTACATTGAAGTATTCCCTTGAAAATGGTGCCAGTGAAATTACAACCACATGAGACTTTTCATCTTCATGTCTCAGTTTGGGGCATGTGATTTGCAACCTTGGTGGTATTACAGTTGTTATACATATACATGTTGAAATTTTAATCGCTTAGTTCCCGAAAAGGGGTCATTGTACTCATCATTTTTTACAATGGGACCAATCCTGAAATCGCGAAAAAAAACTCAGTTGGTCCCTACATTTGTGTTCACTTAAATCGATAAAATGTAGGGATACACATCACATTACACTTAGTTGCAAATCAATGTTTTGAAATTTGACAACCAGTTTTTTTTTCGCGATTTCAGGGTTGGTCCCATAGTAAAAGTTGTTCATAATGATGAGTACAAGGATCCATTTTTGGGAATTAACAACAACAACATAACATAACATCACGCCTGTATTTCCCCGAAAGGGTAGGCAGAGGTGTAATAGTACACCCACATTTCGCCAGTTATGTTAACTGAGGATGATAAATGAGATACGCAAAATACACGCTTGATCGTGGAGTTGCGGAAACCAGCCCGTTATACTATACTACTATAAATGAGACGCTTTGACAGATTTTCTTTACAACAACTGTCAAACTTATCCCTCAGATAAAAGTTAACTGGTGATTTCAAAACCGCCCCTAATACAATAAAAATGCCTTGACAATGTGAGAAAAGTGAATTATCTGTGAGAAATGGAAATAGTTTGCATACTTGTATTGTTAGTTTATTCATAAATATTTTACTTTATTTTATTTTATTTAACATTTTTTTTATTTTAAATATTTTTGTGCCCGGTTAATGGCAATAGGCTCGCCCCTTATTACATGGGACTACAACATAACTGGCGAAATGTGGGTGTACTATACACCTCTGCCTACCCCTTCAGGGAAATACAGGCGTGATGTTATGTTATGTTATGTTATGTTATAGTCCCATGTAATAGGGGGCGAGCCTATTGTCATTGACCGGGCACAAATCCGCAGACTCCGGGCTGCTACTGAGAAATAAGTGAAATGGAATGGATTTTCGAAATTAAGCGATTAAAATGTCAGCATGTATAGTATACAGGGTGGATATGACAATAAAACAATAAATAAAACCAAGTCCAGAGTATCACGGAGCGTATACAAAAAATTAATCAAATCCTGTTAATAGCTTAGCCACAGGTAATTATTTTAATTTCATTAATTTTGAATGTAGATCCATTTTTCTATGCAAAGATCGTTAGGTCTAAAACCCGTGTGAGTCCATATAATTTTAAACACTCTTTCTCAATGATTACAGATGATTACAAATGGTGTTACTTATTATTTCAATGTTTTAATATTTATTTTGTTTAAAAAAATATTTTTTTTAATTTCGATAAACAACTTATTTATGTGTTTAAAATGCTTCTATAGACTAGTAACAACCGTGTTTTCATTTATTGTCGTATTGTCATATTCACGTTGTATATGATGGGCAAAGAAAAAAATCACGACGTCTGTGGGCTAGTGGTTCGAGTGTCGGACTGCTAATCAGGTGTTCGATTACCACAGGACACAAATATTTGTGTGATGAACATAAGTGTTTGTGTTGTTTGTTATGTATTATAAGTATGTATTTACAAAAAAATAGTATGTAAGTAATATATTCATTGTCTAGTACCCATAGTACAACAAGCTCTGCTTAGTTTGGGACTAGATGGTGCTGTGTAAAAATGTCTCAAAAATAAAAAAAGGTAGCCGCTTAGCATCAGATCGTTTCAACTTTCACCATACTGTACCATAAAAAAATCTACCTAGAAATACATAAGGTCTAATAAAAGTATTGACTGTTCAATTTTCCATCATCATGTAACCTATATTTTGAGCAAATAAATGTATTCTATTCTAATTAAAACAAAATAAATATTATGCTAAAAAACCTTAAAAAATCGCATCTTCACTGTGGTTCTGTTATTTTTCTCGTTTAAATACATTCCAACCCTCGCCGTTTAATTATTGCGCCGTGGTTCACGGAAGGGCATACGTTAATTGCGGTTCTAACACGAAAACGTTAGTTAAACCTTTGAAACCCGACCGCGTGGTTTTATTTCATTGTTCACTACTACATTTGGTAGGTTTGAAGTAACAAGGTTAACAATGTGTATACATATCTTTGTGACAAACATACCAGGCCCCTCAGAAAGTATTGCGAAAAAAAGTTTTTATATATGGGAGACTGGCCAGTTATAATGTTTTTCGAAAATATGATTATTTATAAGTAAAAATAAGTAAGTTCCAATTTCAAAATTTCCCTCCACATTTTTTGCGAGTTAATTCAAAGTATTGTGTCTCACTGAAATATGGATCTGCGCCGGGAACATTTTAGAGCTATGATTTTATACGATTTTAAGTGTCGCCTGAAACCGGATGAATCGTACGATAGACTTCAAATGGCATTCATGGATGAAGGCCCTTCCAAGGCAACCGTGTATCGTTGGTATAACGAATTCAAGCGCGGTCGACCAACTTTGGGGGATGACGAAAGAAGCGGTCGCCCTTTGACGGCTGTTACCGAAGAAAACGTGCTAGCAGTGAAAAATTTAATCCAAGACAATAGGTGAATTACATATCAGGAGATTCAACACATATTGAAGATTGGATCGGGAAGCGTTCACGAGATTCTACACAGCCATCTTCGCGTGAGGAGGATAGTATCACGCTGGGTGCCGCACAACCTCACCGATGCTCAGAAGCAGGCCCGGGTGGAATGGTGCCGTGATATGCTTAACAAATTTGAAGCAGGCTCGTCTCGGCGTGTTTACGACATCGTTACAGGTGATGAGTCCTGGATTTATCAATACGACCCAGAAACCAAGCGCCAGTCGACTGTTTGGGTGTTTCAAAATGAGCCAACGCCTACCAAAGTGAAGCGATCTAGAAGCGGGGGTAAGATTTTGATCGCTAGCTTTTTTAATTTGACTGGCCACTTGGTATCAATTCCCTTACGGGATCAAAGAAGCATTAATGCCGAATGGTATACTACCAAATGTTTGCCAGAAGTTTTCTCTGTTATAAGCAACAAGCGACCAAACACAGGGCTCCGCGGGCTACTGCTCCACCACGACAATGCACCTGCGCACACCGCACTCAAAACGAGGGACTTCCTGGACAGCACGCCAGTCAAACTCCTGGGTCACCCACAGCCCTGATCTAGCACCGTGTGACTTCTTTTTATTCCCAAAAATAAAAAATCAGCTCAAAGGGATACAATTTTCGTCGCCGGAAGATGCGCTGGCTGCGTTCGAGCAGGCTGTAAACGAGGTGTCTGCGGCGGACTGGAAAAAGTGTTTTGAAAACTGGTTTAGGCGCATGAATCTTTGTATAGAGGCTGGTGGAAAGTACTTTGAAAAGATTTGATAAAAATATATGTACGTATAGAACAATTTTTTTTAGTTTCGCAAAACTTTCTGAGTGTCCCACGTACAAGTCTTTTACGACACAATTGGAATAAAGACCGAGTTGCGGAGTAAATAAATAAACGCTGTCGACTTAGCTCTACGCCAGGATTTTCGTGGGTATCATTATACTCCTGACTAAAATGAAATTTGGTGGGTTACCTACCACCTTATCGTAACATAAAAATAGTGTTGTATCCTGAGTGTTGTTTAAATAGTTAAATTCGACTATTTATCTTCATCATTTTAGTCGAAAGAGTAAATGGAAAAATATTATAAAAGCGAACTTTCTCAATCAGTGGGGTAATTGTGTAATGCATTCAGATTGACATTAGCTTTCATTTTGAAAAGACAGCAATATTCATTGCGTGGTACATAGTTGCCGATAAGATGAATTGTCAAAACACATGGGCCATGAACGTTGAAATCCTATTGATTGCGATCGCGAGTGAGTTACGCAATTCGGCAGAAGTATTTATTTCTAAATAATCACTTTCAGAATCCGTGTCTGTTATACTTATTATGAACCTTTCTGTCACATTATCAATAAGGTGATTGAGTTGCATCATTTTGTTCTCTTCTTTTATAAGTAACATGATTGATAGAAATCGACCACCGTTGCGGTGTCCTCAACTTTAGCCCGTCACTAAACAATTTCGATGAATTTCGAAGTTAATCACATAGTCGTAGTAGTCATACCTACTAAAGACTATGCTCCACGCTTGCAATATTAAAAAAAACACATTTTCATACATCTATAATTCTGTAGGTCGTGTAAACACTTGTCTCAGAGCGACTATTGGTCGTGGCTTTATCCTCTTCATCCTTTGTGTTACCAGCTTTTCCCGTCGACAGGAAAAGCCACATGGTTCCATAATAGCTGTCAAATCCACGGGCTCTGTGCACATGATTGTACTAAAGGGGAAGTGTGAATTTGACAGCCTAAGTATGTAAATATTATATATACGTCGAATCTTATAGAAAGGTCTGATTTTGCGAAATAAGGTGTCTATCAATTCATCGAAATGTGCCAAAGGCCGCTTCAAAACGCAAATGCGATAACATAATAATATGCACAACTACAAGTAACGATTTTAATAGTAAATTATTTGATGGAAAAGTAAATTTACTTAATTTTGAAATTCTATTAAACATCATGTCAATGCAGCAGAATCTAGAGTTAAGTGGAATTAAGTTTTTTTTGTATTGTTGGTACGATACAATTGTCGGTTGAATTTTATTCGGATGATTTGCTACCTAAGTCCAAATAACTTCAACTATTGCCGTTAACCAGTTAACTACTACTTTATTGTTATGTAGGTAGTCGGGGCTACATATCAATACAAGTTTCTAGGCTAGGTCCGAAGTAGAGTACCTACTATGTACTTACATTACCTACATATTATTATAAACTTTTAAATGACCGGAGTTCGTACAAGAAATTCTTGTTCAGACTGTATAAGCACTACCGCGGTAGGCACCACTTTACATTGCCCAATTTACATTGGTCAAGTACTTAGCGAAATCAATAATTACTATTAATTACAATGGATAAGGACCTAGTAGTGTAATGGTCACTGTCTGATAGGTTTACACTACTGTTCTTACCCACTTTACTTATTCACTTCGCCAAACCCTTGACCAAGGTAAATTGGGCTTTAGATACCCACTTACAGGCAAGTCAAATGGTTTTCAAACTTTTCTAAATCAATCATATTTAATTTGACGACGTCTGTGGTCTAGTAGTTCGAGGGTCGGACTACTGATCATGAGGTCGAGGGTTCGATTCCCACTGGACACAAATATTTGTGTGATGAACATATAAGTGTTTTTGTTGGTGAAACACCCAGAGGTGTTTCTTAAGTATTATAAGTATGTACCTATATAAAAAAAGTATATAAGTATTATATCCATTGTCTAGTACCCATAGCACAAGCTATGCTTAGCAATCTAAGCCAAAATTAATATCCAATCTATCCACGATTTGCCCTACTAGAGATAGAAATTTGACATAAGCTCCATACAAAATATGTCAAATTCCTATCTCCAGTAGGGTAAATCGTGGATAGATTGGATATTAATTATGGCCGTTAGTCCCAAAGGACTAGATGGTGTTGTGTAAAAATGTACCAAAAATATTTATTTATTTAATATTTAAAATATTTATTTTTTATCACCTTTGAAAGTTCATAGAATGATGTATAATTTGAAAAATTAGCCTTGATCCACTCTATGAACAAGAAACCATAAATTATAAAACGCACAACGACAAAGATTAACAAAATTATTAAAAAGCCAGGCATTCATAAAATTTTGATCATAACATTCTTTATGTCGCCTCTATAGTTTATAGTGATGAAAACCGAAAAAAGTAACGTTATGAAAATAGCTTTCTTTTATAAAAGGTGTTCGTTTTACTGGACTCAATTTATTTCGATATGAATCCCATTTTACACCATGTAATTTCGTTAGATTACTTGACAGCAAATAGCCTTTAAATTTTTTATTATGTATCTTGAACGTTCAAATAATAATAAAGAGCTTATGACAGGTAATAAAAAAATCATGCAACAATATTTTTTTCCAATTTATGTTAACAACTTGTTTTTATAACTCAATATCTGAAGCTTTGCGATAGCAGATTTACACATCAATTATAACTTTTGTCAGACATTCGTTCGTACGGTGTGTTTCCATTAGAATTCAAAACGGATTTTCTTTGTCACTAGAATCTTCCAAAGTTATGATTGGTTAGTAATTAATATTACATATACCCTTTGTAACTTAATCACGTTTTTTTTATAGATCAAAGGACAAACATTAAAATATCTTCAGGAAGTCCCAAAAATAGGTTACTTCTAAACTTTTTCCATTAACATTCGAGGGGAAATTTGATCTATACGTATTGCGGTAAATAAATAAATCAAGTGGCAGGCAGCACATAACAATTTGGCTGTCAAATGCTCAGCGTCAGATAGACGGGTCGGTAAATTATCGTTGAAAATTTTGCCAGTTACTTATGAATGGGGGACTTGTGAGGATTATGTACGCGCCATTAGTTCAGTTCACGCCTTTGTGTGAGACTCTGGGAGCTAGACTCAGACTCATTGTGATTCGAAAAGGCCTGCAGTCGAGACAGACTTAATTACACGCGTCTGCATTTCCAGCTGCAATCGAGTGAAGCGCCCCGACCAATTACATTGTTTATACTTGCAGGGAATTTAAATTTAGAATAACAGTGGGGATCGTGTTTGTAGATTTGAGAAAATTTTATACAATACCATAGACCTGTAAGCCTCTGGTCTGTGTACAATACTAATGGTGCTTGTACACGGTGCGGGTAACATGCGCCTGTTGAGGCACTTGCACTTGAACATAGAGGATTGTATAATCTGCGAGGTTAAGCTACACTTGCCGCGGTCAGCCCGTGGATGGGTGACCATTTCGTTGCACATCGAGACCCCTCCGTGCCTCAGATCAGCTGTCGGTCTCGGTCGTCATACGAGTATCTGTGGCAGTCGTTACAGGTAGTCAGAAGGCAGTAACTGGGTTGCTGGAGTCGATGACGGTCGCTCCGTGTAAAATACTGATGTTCAGCCGCATCTGGTTAGACAAGAAGCTGACACCAATATAATTGGGAAAAGGCTGATGATGACTTCTCATAGAGAATGCAGTTTGTTTATTTCGATTTTAACCGTAGGTGGCAATGAACTTGGTTCATTTTGGAATGTACAGTCAGAAGCAATAATATCTTCTAATCGACGGATTTATATCCAGTAATATCCACACATAATATACACGCTGAAAATTTAGTAGTTTCGAAAACGAAGAGGGGTAATTGTACTCATAACAACGAACAACTTTTAATATTGTATCAACTCTGAAATCGAAATAAAATATCAGCTGATCCCTACATTTTGTTGATTTATGTGAAAACAAATGTTGGAATCAGCTGATTTTTTTTCGCGATTTTAGGTTTGGTCCCATAGTAAAAGTTATTCATAATGATGAGTACAATAACTTATGTTCGTTTTCGAAACGACTAATCAGCATGTATATCTGATCCAAGCCACGAGAATATACATACGACTATGGGTAGTAGGGCTATCTCTTCTATACATAGGCACGGCACATATTTTATCCGTTTCATTCATAGCCAGATAGCTATTATTAGCGATTTTAAAACCGTCGATCGGAAATTATTATTGCTTCTGAATGTACCTTATCAAACTCATTTATCATAGAGACTGCAGTTTGGTTGTTAACATTTTAACTGTAGGTGGCAATGATATTGGTTGATTTTGGAATGTATACCTTATCAAACTGATTAAGCGTACAAACTGATACACTTAAGCAGAAAGTGGGGTTCATTGACATCCACGCTAGAATACTAAGCATAAGAAAGGTGTTTTGTAGAACTCTTTGTGATTCTACTCTCTCTAAGCAAAGCTTCATAAGACGCTCACGAGATGCACTCAAGTGACGGTTAACGTACTACAAACGTTTTCAAAGAGGATCAGCAAAAATAAAATAAGTCCTATAATAGTGCATTGTTTTTACTACTGATAGGCCAACGACCTGAAGAAGGTAGCTGAGGTAGACTGGATGCAAAGGACGAAAGACTGTTATGGCACAACTTTCGAGAAACCTTTATCCAGTAATGGACTGCTATAGGCCGAGTTGCTTTATTTATGACGACGTCTGTGGTCTAGTGGTACGAGTGTTGGACTGCTGATCACGAGGTCGTGGGTTCGATTCCCACAGAACACAAATATTTGTGTGATGAACATAAGTGTTTGTGTTGGTCTGGGTGTTTCTATCCATTGTCTAGTACCCATATTACAAGCTCTGCTTAGATTGGGACTAGATGGTGCTGTGTAAAATATCCCAAAATATTTATTTATTAGGTATTATAACTATGTGAATATCAGGATGGCGGGTGTGATATTTCGAATCAACATGCAGTAAGTATGGAAGCAATCTACCTGCAATGTTGATATTGATGTTGTTGATGGAACGGTCGACCGCACGTCAGTGGAAACAGTTTGAAAATGACAGCACGTTTATTTCGTAAGCGGTAAGAGTGATTTTCAAATTTAAGTGTTACCACTGTCATGCAGTTGACTGTACCTAAAATATAATCCGATGTAGCTTTCTTAAATCGTAATAGTTATCACAAAAAGTATATGAGCCACCTACAACTATCCTACTAATATTATAAACGTGAAAGTTTGTCCTACTAATATTATAAACGTGAAAGTTTGTCCTACTAATATTATAAACGTGAAAGTTTGTTGTACTAATATTATAAACGTTAAAGTTTGTCCTACTAATATTATAAACGTGAAAGTTTGTCCTACTAATATTATAAACGTGAAAGTTTGTCTTACTAATATTATAAACGTGAAAGTTTTTCCTACTAATATTATAAACGTGAAAGTTTGTCTTACTAATATTATAAACGTGAAAGTTTGTCCTACTAATATTATAAATGTGAAAGTTTGTTCTACTAATATTATAAACGTGAAAGTTTGTCCTACTAATATTATAAACGTGAAAGTTTGTCCTACTAATATTATAAACGTAAAGTTTGTCTTACTAATATTATAAACGTGAAAGTTTGTCCTACTAATATTATAAACGTGAAAGTTTGTCCTACTAATATTATAAACGTGAAAGTTTGTCCTAGTAATATTATAAACGTGAAAGTTTGTCAAGATGTTGGATGTTTGTTACTCAATCACGCTGTGAGAACTGAACGGATTTGGATGAGAAATTTGGCATACAGATAGAAAATTAACCCGGATTAACATATACTCAGGCTACTTTTTATTGCGGGACGATGTTTATTTTTATTTCCGAGGGATGCGCGAAAAACGACATTCACGCGGGCGTAGTCGCGGGCATAGGATACTAACTCAATAACATTTTCATAGCACCTTGTGTCATTATGTATGTATTATGTTAAATTGAACAACATGGTAGGTAAAGTTCTCCTGAGAGCTAAGAGCAAAAGTTGAGGGGAGCAATGTAGACGTGGATACAGGAAGTCTAACGACGCCGTCGCCGCGTTGAATTGATAATGCTGCCATATTTATATGCTGCAAATCTCGTATCGTAAAATTACTGACAAGGTGATATTTTTTTACGATGCTGTTTCAATCCCCGGCTTGGGGAAGACACCTTTGAAAAATCCTCGAATGCAGTATTATTTTGAATTTAAAAACAAAATGAAGTCTTCTTTAAGGGTTTCCTACTGCTTAGTGGCGCCCCCATCATTAAAAAAATAATTACTCGCTGAGTACAAAGTTTATCGAAAATCCGGTATACTGAATTGTATATTAGTAAAGGTACTGATTAATCAGAAACTATTAACTCTGTTAAATATAGTTCGCTGTAGTTGTATATCGAAAAAGTGGTTTTCAGTTTTTAAACTATTTATTTATAATTATTACATATTATATCACGATATAATCTTAGCATCTTTACCGTGTGTAAACCTTAAAAACAAAAGTGGAAGCCAAACTAATGCAAAAGTTGATACATGAAGTCTGACTTGCCATTGCATTGATAATGCCAACACATTCAACTGTGTTTTGAATCGTATCTTGTATGTATCTAGGTTTCAGAACTTGTTCAATGCAAGTTCAGTATACTAGTTGGGATCAAATTAATTAGGCAAGTGCTGTTAATATAGTTGATAAATTTAAATCTACAGGATTTAGGTATAACCTTGTGAAGTTTTAAAAATATAAATTCCGATTATCCGAATATCATGAAGTATTCTCATATTAAAGGTTCGCAGGAGTACAACTTCTTTGTACAGTCAACCGCATATCAATGGCAACAAAAGCAATATAAGCGGGACTGGCTAACTATGTAAGCCTTTTTTTTTTTTTTTTTTTGTTTTTTTTTTTTTTTTTTTTTTTTTTCCGTGGTGAAATCCTCATGGACGCACTCCGCCCGGGGTAGGCGGAGCCAGTGTCGGACTCTTACCGACTAAAACCACCACGGTGTTCCTTCAACTACCTTAGCCAGGGGCGTGGGAACCCGTGAGTATTCACACAACCACCCCCGACAGGTCCTGGCCCGCCACAAGCAGGCGAGCCCCTTCTCCCCGTGCGGCCTAACGTCAGTCGCACCCTCCTAGGCGGCGCACACGGAACACTGCACGCCACCTCATCTCATGGGCCTTTACCAGCTGCGCCAACTATGCCGGCTGTGCCAGCTACGCCAGCTGCTGGTTGGGCAGCAGACTACCCCGAGTCTGCTGCTCGCAGGCCCTACCTCCCGTAATTTTTTATAGAGGTTTTCTTCCTCGCGGTCCGGGCGGTGAAGCCAAGACCCTCGGTCCCAAGAGGCGCAAGAACACTACTCAGCGGGCACTCCTGGGGTTACGAGATCGACGGGGGCAGGGAAAGGCAGTCCCTCCGCTGCCTGCCCAGTGGCAGGGTGAGTGCACACCGGGCCCGCCCCTGCTCCTCCACTGTGCCCTCTGCTGATATCAGAGGGACACGTGGAGCAACTCCCCACTGGCCCACAACGTGCCCCTCCCGCGCCAGAATATTCGCCACAGGCAATAAAATCCCCCGAAGGTTAATCCCTCGACAGGATTTTATTGCCTGTGCCCAGGATGCACCGGCCAAACAACTGACGATCCCTCTAGACGTGTCCAGAAGGACAAGCAGCCGTCAGGCACACGTGGAGGTTTTCTGGCCAGCACCCCTAACTATGTAAGCCTGGTAATCTTCATACAACACAAGCTAAGCATATTGGTACCGTACCTAACAGCTACACCGTCTAAAGGTGATATTCAAGCTGTAATATGACCACGGATGTATAATTGTTAGCCAGCGGTTCTGCTTTTTTAGGCTAATTGCTATAAATTCATTAAAAGTTACTGTGTTCCCACGCATTTTTATTTCATAAGAATAACGGCTATTTCTCGAATTAAAGATTTTCATTCGATTTTCTCTAAGTAAAAAAACCGAGACTTTCTACAGGGGTTTCCCAAGTTGTTCTGGGCGTTCAGGAAGTCACTCAGTTCAAGTTTAAAGAGTCAAGTGGGAACTGGTTGTTTTAGTACTCGGCACGACTAGCAATCCGTTTCTACTCGTGAACTATCGCTATTTGCGATCGTTATATCGGATACTTTGATTTCTGTAGTAGCATTGTGATTTTAGTAGTGAAGGACTCAGCTAGCAACTACGCGGATTGTATGATCTGCGAGGTTAAGCTACACTTGCCGCGGCCAGTCCGTGTATGGGTGACCATTTCGTTGCAAATAGAGACCCCTCCGTGCTTCGGAGAGCACGTTAAGCTGTCGATCCCATTAGCCATATATGAATATCTATGGCTTTCGTTACAGCTAGTCAGAAGCCCGAAAGTCTGACAACTGGTCTAACCTCCGAATGTCAGTATTACCCAGTAACTGGATTGCGGGGGTCTGATGTCTGTTGCTCCGTGTAAAATAATGATGTTCAGCAGCATCTGGCTAGACTGGAAGTTGGCCCCAACATACCTGGGAATAAGCGAGGAGGATGATGATCGTGATTTTAGTAGTCTTTCACTAAGAAAAGACTCAATTTAACTGAACGTCACAAGACTTTATTCGATTTTATTTGGTCTTCTTCTTCTATCGTATCGACATGAGTTACATAATGATAATAGCTCATGCCGTGGGGAAAATATTAGCAAGTCAGCAGTTTGTAGCGGGGCTGACTGCCCAAGGTGCGCTGGACGATCAATTAAATATCGTCACTCGTGGAGGCTCTTTTAATGCACCCCATTTTATTTGGTGAATATTTTTATTTTATTTGGTGTTATCAACATCGTCTTCAATTTTACATCAAAATGAAAATGTCATATGAGTTACGCAATTGCCCTGCAGGTGCAAAGATGTAGTATAAGCACAGTGTAATTATTGGCTAGACTGTGGTATTAGCTACTTCATCGTAGTATAAGCTACGATGAAAGAACCTATCTTTCATCGCAGGGTATAAGCGACACCCTTAACTACGATCATGAAATTCAACACTTCACCGATTCAAACTCTCAAACTCTGCCATCTTATATGCAGCTTAGATCGGTTCAGGCGCATCTAATATTGATGGCCGCTCCAGCTCAGAGCATTCAATAAATAACTTATAACCTTTTTACTAACATACGTTTTGAACGAAGCGCATCATAGTATAGCATAATCAGCCCATTATTTCATCGCTTGGCACGAGTTTCTTCTTAGAAATAATCATATTTATTATCATTATTGAAATCAAAGTCTTCAATGTCCTTAATAGCATCCGGGAGATAAAGGCGAGATGTCATGTATTGAATTTGTGCGTATCATTTGGGGTGTTGTTAGTTTCTGCGCTTAGTTCAACAGCCGAATGATCGGTAATTAAAACTTCCAGTATACGAGCGCGATAACTTCAGTGTTTTATTTCAGCATAGCAATGGTCAAGACAATTATTTACACGTGTGGGGAAAATATGTGCGGGGAGAAATCCGTAAGGTGCATTTAAAAGGTAGTCATATCATAAGAGCTTTGGTCATTATGGGCGGGACTGAAATTTATGTTTATGTCTCCGACTACTAAAGCATTAAATTTATTTATTGTTATTTATATATTTATTCGCAATTTTTGTAACAGTATAACAGAACTTATTCCAAGGGGATGTTACAAAACATAACATAAAACTACAATTATAATACATAACAGTTTACAGTACTATTTATTTTTATTAGTTTTTATATAAACCTCTGTACTACTCCCATGAACTTGGGCAAACTATTAAAAAATATGTCAACGTCTTCGTCGACTATAATTTTATTTTCTCCCACTTGCTCGGAAATTGGTTCATTATTCAAAAAAAAGAATACAACAATCGGCTCTTTTCCGTACGCAACGAAATAACAGGCCGGTAATATCCAACAGGACAATAATAGAAATGGCTGGACACTTTTTATTTTTTTAATTATGCTACCGAGGTTTTTAAGTACACACTTACATAAATTAGGTGTTTTTAGGTACAAAATATTTATCATTATATAGGCTGCATGCGCATTTATTTTTTCAAAACTTTGAAAATCGAACAAGAACCGCGCGCGGGCGAATTGGTGTGAATGAAAATGAAATACTGTTGAATTAATTTGTGTTGTGTTTCCTCGCAAATGAGAGAAAAGTACTATACAAGTCTCGGCCGAAATAGCAATTAACGGCCTCGTTTAGTTAAAAAGGACTCGGCTTGCGCCTCGTCCTTTCAAAATCACTTGGGAAGTACTCGGCTTCGCCTCGTTCTTCCAATATTACTCGGCCGTAAATTGCTTCATTTCAGGCCTCGACAGTACTATGAACAGAATGTACTATTATCGAACGTGAGGCGCGTGACAAAGGGGCAAACTTGAGGAGGTTAGTCCTAGCTGTCGGCACGCTGAGAAGCGCGGGCGGCGGCCGCACCCACCTGTGGGCGCGCACAGCTGCAGCGCCTCATGTACCTCTAGGTGGTGTACGGAATGGGTTATGGTTTCCATCAAACAAACAAACCCCTACACAAAAAAAAAACACAATCGGTTTGTTTTGTACGTGGATATGACAATACGACAATAAATGAAAACACGGTTATTACTATTCTATAGAAGCATTTTAAAAACATAAATAAGTTGTTTATCGAAAATTAAAAAAAAAAGGTTTTTTAACAAAATAAATATTAAAACATCGAAATAATAAGTAACACCATTTGTAATCTTCTGTAATCATTATGAAAGACTGTTTAAAATTATATGGACTCGCACAGGTCTTTGACCTAACGATCTTGGCATAGAAAAATGGTCCTACATTCAAAATTAATGAAATTATACTAATTTCCTGTGGCTAAGCTATTAACTGGATTTGTTCATTTTTTTTATACGATCAGAGGACGTGGTACGCTGTACGTGGTTTTATTTAATGTCGTATTGTCATATCCACCCTGTATACTACTCTAAATAAAAAGTTTAAACCCAAAAGGTCCCTATACAAGAAACCTCGAAATTCGACGTTTATTGTCCCTGCACTATCTTAAAAACGGTTATACAAGCAAGCATCAAACTTGGTCTAATTGCAGCCAATGCATGCTCCATAACTAGAAAAGTACATATTGTATAATAAAAATAAGGCAAACATGGATATGTGTGTTGAAAATATTCATATTTACCAAAGGTGCACGTTGATTGCAATTTTGGTAAACTCTCATGAATATCAGTTTCTACGGGGTATCAGGTCTGACTCACACTTGGCCTTTTTTTACACTATCATTCATCGGGACGCTAGCTTTCATTGACAACACATTACACATTATCACGCCTGTTTCTGATTGGGGTAGGCTGAGACTATGGATTTCCACCTGCTACGATCCTGACACACCTCTTTCGCTTCATCTACGTCCATTAACCTCATCATGCATGCTCGTCGGTTTAGAGAACTCTTAACCTGGCATTTTTAGAGAACATCCGCGATTTGATCGCGATACGTTCGCCGAGGTCGTCCCCTTCCAACTCTTCCATCCACACTCGCTTCGTATACTTGTTTCGTCAATCTCCTCTCGTCCATCCTCTCTATATGTCCAAACCATCTTAACATACCTTTCTCAATCTTTGTCACTACAACTTCTTTCACTCCACAACGCTCCCTTATCACGTTATTCCTTACTTTATCTCTCAAAGTTACACCACACATACTTCTCAAAGCTCTCATTTCTACTGCATTTATTCTGCTTTCATGTTTCTTCTGCCATACCCAACTTTCACTACCATACATAAGTGTAGGCACTAACTCTCCCCCATGAACAGCTAGCCGTGCCTTTTCCGACACTTTGCGGCTGTTCATGAAGGTGTGTAGTGCCCCATTCACCTGATTACCAGCACTCACTCTCCTTTCAATGTCCTTCACATGCTTGCCATCTCTCGTAAACATGGAACCCAGGTATACAAACTCTTTCACTTATTCCACCTTTTCGTCACTTATCAAAATATTGCACTCTGTCATAACTTCTTCCTTTTCAAAAACCATAACTTTTGTTTTACTGACATTAACTTTCATTCCTTTACTCTTCAAAGCACCATCCATAATTGTTACCATCATCTGTAACTCCCCCTCCGACGATGCCAGGATATCTTGATCATCGGCATAGAGGAGACATTTGACAAGTAACCCATTCATTTCTAAACCATTTTCACTCTCTTTCAAATCTTTCAAACAACTGTCCATGAATAGATTGAACAGCCACGGCAACGCTACACATCCCTGTCTCACACCCTTATCGATGCTGAACCAGTCAGAGTAGGCGCCGTTAATTCTGATACAAGCGCTAGAATCCGCATAGAGATATTTCAACGCTTGAATCAGGTTGCTATTCACCCCATAGATAGACAATGAAGACCATAGTTCATTCCTCATCACTCTGTCGTAGGCCTTTTCCAAATCCACGAAAGCGCAATAGACTTTTTGACCTTTGGCCAAACATTTTTCAGCTATGCATCGCAAGGAAAAGATCTGATCCGTACACCCCATGCCCTTTCTAAATCCCGCTTGCACATCCCATATTTTTTCATCAGTTACTTTCATCATTCTTTCAATCAAAACTTTTGTATACAATTTGCCGACAACACTTAAAAGGCTAATGCCACGGTAATTCTTGCAGTCTTGCTGTGACCCTTTTCCTTTGTAGAGCGGCACAATCACGGCCTTACACCAGTCTTTTGGTACCAGGCCATTACTCCGGCACAAGTTGAAAAGACGGTAGTTGAATTGACAAATCACAGTTTATCGTTCATAATGATTGTCACTAACCCCAGTAAACACAAATCAAGTTTATTCAATTAGCAATAACACATTCCACTCGCCTAGTCTAATATGTTCCTAATCAGTAAACGGGACGATAGGGATGGCACACGTACCCGTCTTTCTAGAATGTTAATTATCAAGTAACCCACATCTGTATAGCAGCGAGTTAGGGATGGACCGTTCCCATCACACGTGGCACAACTTTCAGGGTTGCTACCTAATAGTTTTAATTAAACGTTAGTTAAGATTGCGGGAACAAATTGCGTTTTAATGTACTCTTGTATGTCGGTGATAACATTTTTGAGAGGTTCTTTAGGCCCCGAGCTCACGGGCATGGGTAGGTAAAGCCAAAGGCACGCGTCGACCTATCGGTATAGTACGCAACATACGAATTGGCATTAAACGAATCCGTATAGCGTAGTGCATCCTATCTGCAGGGTACGGATTGCCGACGAATTTCTATGAGTAATTGGATTTTCAATATTGATATTCGGATGCAATGCAATCCGTCCGATGCGTACGAAACTGATAGGTGCACGCGTGCCTTAAATGACTGGTGCGCGGCAGCCAAATGCTCATCTGAATGTACGTAGATACAATGTATTAGCCCCCCCCCGCAAACACCAGACTTTTAACCAGCCGATTAAAAGTTTGTTTAGGCGGATTAGTACGGCGACATAACGGAGTGCGCACACCGTCAGACCCTATACAAAATTTCTGATACAAACATTATATCACTCAACATCGTGCATCGGCCGACAGTTTGGACTTTGGTCTTTAGTTCTTACAGTATGCGCATTGGTACTAGTATAGTATTATATTATCTGTGGCATTGGTTAGCGGTTTTCATTCATTTATGCAGGCGGGCAATCGACCGCCGGTAAAATTACCGCCCGTGCGCGCCTAGCCTTAATGTGCTGTAAATTAAAAGTAATATTCGCTACAGAAAAGTAAATGAATAGAAGAATCCAAAATAAAATATATATTTTCCTCACGCATACACAGACACACTAAGAAAGAGAGAGCGTGTAGTGTGCTATACGCATGCCAGCTCATAACGCAAAAATCTTACCTGACGATACATTTTATCCCAAATCACATCTACCACAAGCCACAGTAAGGAACTTCTTTCCAAAAAATCCTATACGTTTTAAAAACAATAATTTTAATCATGCTCCACTTCACCATATTAATTTCAGTTACATTTTAAAGCCCTTTAATTAAAACCACCAAAAGTACTTCGTTATCAATTAATGTATTAAAGTACTCAATCAAAATCATATTGAATGCATGAAGTAAACCTAGATTTCAATTAATTATTTTAACTTTTCATCACAATAATGCACACAGTACAGAAAACAGCTTATTGCACAACATAGCACTTCAAACATTACTGTAATAATTTTAGTCTAAGTCATTTTAATAACACTAGGTATTCACAAATTATTATGTTTTCAAAAAATCATCAAAAATAATTAGTGATCCTGCGTTTTTTTAGGGTTCCGTACCCAAAGGGTTTAAATAAATAAACGAATAAAGGGTGCCAAACGGGACGGGTGCCTATTACTCTCGCTACGATGTCCGTCCATCCATCTGTCTGTCACAGGGCTGTATCTTTTGAACGGTAATAGATAGCCAGTTTAAATGTTCTCAGAATATGTTGCTATGACTTCTATCACGATAAATACTAAAAATAAAAAAAAGTCTAAAACCAAAGCTCTTAAACCTCGAAAAACATGCATTTTTTGCAACGTTTTTGTTCCTGCTCTATCTTCAAAACGGTTATGCATACCAGCGTCTAACTTGGTGGAAAGAGCCTTAAATATGTCGGTCACTCTGGTTCTTCTCCGGATAATCTCGTTACGGATTTTATCTTTCAAGGAAACTCCAAGCATAACTCGCTCCATGGATGGCTGAGCGACTTTGAATTCAGTGTCCACGTCTCTGCACCATAAGCCATGACAGGCAGGACCCACTGGTTGAAGACCTTCATCTTCAAAATTTGCTGTAAAGGCGACGAAAGAAGACTCGGCGAAGTTTACCAAATGCTACCCAGCCCAGTAGGATGGTTCTGTGGGCTTCTTACTCGAAGTTGTGCCTACCAAGCTGAATTACCTGCCCTAGGTAGACGTATTCCGTTACAACTTCAAGTGCCTACCCTTCGTCAAATATCTGGCCTTCAAATGAATGAAAGTAATTATCAAATTCTGGTTGATCATACTTAGACACTACAATACATAAAAATTACATAAACGCTCATCAAAATGTTGACTAAAGTTATCGAATAAGTTATTGTTATTGACTTTGCCCCTTGTTGGTCAAGTAATATTGACTTTGCTCTATTTAACACTAGATCAAGTTAAATTAACTAACTCCAATATTAGTACTTTTCGACCTCTGCTTGTACTGTGAAGGAGAATGGCCTAAGTAACTATTTGTTCACAGACTCATTGCCACCATCTAAGTCAGAATGATCAACCTTTCACTCTTCATTACTGGGACCAGACGAAACTAAGACCTACACCCTAATTGCATATACCACAATCACAAATGTTTTGGAATTGGCAATGTCCATTGCACTATATTAAAACAATCCATCTTATTGAATCGATTATGCAATATTGTTAAATTGGCGGCGGCGGCGGTCAAACGCAAGCCCATTTGTTATAAAAAAGTACAAAATGGAAGCTATCGCGCTTTAGAGTATTATTATTATTTAGAGTGTCTGTGTTATGATTGTCATCATCATCATCATCATCATTTCAGCCGAAAGACGTCCACTGCTGGACATAGACCTCCCCAAGCAGTTTAGGGGGATATGCCATAATCGCCACGCTTGGCAGGCGGGTTGGCGATCGCAGTTGGTTGGTTAAATACTCAGAGAACGCTGCTTCCCATCCTCTGGTGAATCCCTTAGTCGCCTTTTACGACACCCATGAGAAGATATAGCGTGGTGCTATTCTTTACGTCCGACACCACACGAAATGATTATGATGTTATGATTGTATGAAAGTCTTTTTGGTTCAAAAGTGATAATTTTTTCGTCCACTTGCTGGCACTTGATTGAGCTAAAATTTGGCATATAAGTACCTATGTTACGTAAGTTTGGTGACAATGCAATATCATGGTAGGTAGGTACCATAGAGCTGGTCTGATGATGGAGCCGAAAGGAAAAAACTTGTTATTAAAATGAAACCGAAAGGAAAAAAACTTGTTAAAATGTTTTTACTTAGGTATATTTTATTTTCGTTTCTTGATTTCACAATCTAAAAGCACTTTATTATAAAACTTTTATTCACCAAAACGAATTAAATAACTAAAATTCTTCGCGGTGTCAAAATTTAACTTTTATAAGTACCTACATACGAATTCATTTAATAAAATGCTTGTTTTATGAACTCTGCTATAAATCCAGCTGCGGTTAGCAAGACAGCGTACATTCGCGCGAGCCAACTTGAGTGTCATTGTTTTACGGTTTTCATTAGTTATCGTTTAATTTGGCCAGCCAGCCAGTGCTGAATGCGGACTGACAGTTAATCCCACATGTTTTAAGATGGGACTGAGTAATGAGGAAACTCCCTTTAAATTAGATTTACCTATACTTAGTGTTTTCAAAACTCTGATAAATTACGGGTACACCTACTGACATGTATTGAAATTATGTTTTATTTAACGATTTAAATTATGGAATGAAAAAATCGCTCGCGAGCAGGATTCGAACCAGCGAATGCTGGCTCAGTACGCCAGTGCTTTAGCCACTAAGCTACCGTAAAAACTTCTCGTGGTATCGAAGTTAACCTCCACTTTTGTACATCTTGTCTGCGATATAAAAAAAAATGCGATTAAAAATTCCACAATTTAAATCGTTAGATTTCGCTTCGCATGCGTAAATGCGTTAAAAATAATAAAATAATATGTTTAATTTTTTATTATGTGTGAGATAATATTTAATTTGTACAATCCTATTTCTACAATAAATATCTACAAAATAAATGTATAAAAAGTACACGTGCAATTGTGTGTGTGTGTGTGTGTGTCGAAAATCCTCCACATCACTGTCAGCGTGCCCAGAAGACTGGCGGCGTTGCCTCGTTGAATGTCAAAGCTTATGCTTTGCCCAAGGAACAAGCCAGCCCTCTGGTCACGCAAATTATGAACCAGTCTCTTAGAAGTTCCTTGAATAGGAGTCATGCACTCGGACCCCATGGCACGATCGTTTCGACTCCAAACGGCTTGAAGTCATAGTTTGATTATGTGTGTGGTTGAAAACTTGGGGTTTTGAAAGTTACCTGCTTTCAGTAATCACCTTAGACATAGGTTAAAAAAAGACGTGTGGCACTCGGAGACTGCTGCGGTAAAGCTATTGCTTAGCATTTTTTATGTAAATACAAAGAGGCGGTGCCCTAACGCCGAAACTCTAAGCAGGCAAGAGTCACCAGATTGCGGGGCGAAGAGGGGGATTACGCATGCGCAGTAACGCCGATACAACCAATGCCACCTAGAGGCGATTTGCAGAACTAAAGAGACAAGCGTGATATTTCAAAAAGTCATTATCAACTCAGCCTATCGCAGTCCACTGCTGGACATAGGCCTCTCCCAAGTTGCGCCACAACGCTCGATCCTCTGCCTTCCGCATCCAGTCATTAAAAGTTCTGCTATTCATCAATAGATGGCAAAACTAAAAAGTATCACCGCTGTGCCGGTCGGAGTGGGGGGTGTTAGGTTATTTTCGTTACGGAATTTCTGGATTCGGTCTCCACGCTCAAGGCCCGCGATAGAAGCTATGCAATAGCTTAAAAACAATAGTTCCCAGAAAATCTAACTTTTGACGAAGGAGAATTAATAATCAAAAAATTCAATTCAAATAGTTAGCATTTGTTGAGAAAAAGACACCATGCCTTCAGAAACCAAACCTGTATATGGATTAACTTGACATTCATCTGATGTCAACGGTGACGGACAAACGCAAGCCCATAAAAAAACACCAAATAATCCAACATAGAAATATTTATACAACTGGTTGACTTTAAGTATCTTCTTTAAGGCCTTGTAATCTTCAATCTTCCACCCACATACAGATATTCTCCAGAAAATGTCTGGTTCATTCATTACAGCGACACTGAGTTACAGGATTTTCCAAGTCTGCTTAGCAAGCAAGAGTTGTAGAGCCTAGACTTAAATTATTTAATCTTATTACGCGTGGGCGGTATCACCACAAATTAAGACAAATTTTCGTTACGCAGGTGTTTCTGTGTCGTCTGCGAGTACGTTTTGGCTTTCCGTCAGTTCATTTCGATTAAAAGTTTCATAATAACATAGAATGGTTCTGGTGTCTGTTGTGAATTTGTTTAAACTTTGTTTGGTGCGATAATGCGGGATTAAGGTAGAAAAGCTGGCAGCCAGCGCTCGTCCACCTGCGCTTATCGGCGCTGAGCCACACCAGTCGCCAATTCAGTTTCCATACTACGGGCCGAACAATCGCATATAAGCGCCGACAAGCTCCAATGCGCGATGCCCGTCGGTAGTCGGTCCAGAGCATACATTACTGAATTCCCTGCATCTACCAGCTTCCATTATGTAACGACACTGGCGCTGAAAAGCGCTGGTGGATCGGCGCTGGCTGCCGTCTTTCTAATCTGAACGCGGCCTTATATTCACAGATTAGAAACACGAGTTCAATATAAATTATATATTTAATTTTAATCTTCATTTTACAGCTCTATTGAAGAAGTTCTGTATGTTTTGTTATTATTTCATTTTCGAAGACCACTTTGAACAATTGAATTATTCAGTTTCAGTTTTACATTTAATTTTTAGCTTATAAAAAAAAAACAAGCTAAAACACACTGCCACTAACCTAAATGCGTTACGAAAAAGGGTAACAAATAGGTAAATATCTTTCCTCTGAAGGGTTGCATCCCTCAGCAAACTATTGGATAAACCCCTAAAAATAGCGAACAATAGAGTTTCTGTATATTTTTCAACCAACTAGCGAGGCATAGACACGGTCCGATAGGCTCAACCGTGTTACGAACTGACATTGACAAGTGCATTAACCTCTATGCATTCAATACTGCGTCGATAAAATGTTCGGAAAAAAGGGATGCTAGCTCGAATATGCTACATTTTGTGTATTGGTTTCTTTTATACCTTTTTCTAAGTGTGGTTACAGGAGGCAAATTTGCATGGCTAATTTGGCAGAGTCGTTGAAAGTCAGGACGATTGTTAACGAATTTGAATTAAGGATCTTCTATTTAATTATCTTGTTTGTTTATGATTGTCTTTATATTCAAATTTCAAAATTCATAAACAAATATTCTAAAAATAGTTATTTGAATTTGACGAATATTTATCAAAACAATAACAACTGTTTTTATTGCTATATTAATTAAGCTTAGTCTGAGATAGCAATCTTGTGCTTGTTGCCAACTATTACGACGGTTTTGGAACCTAATAATATAACTCCAGTTTTAATTAGAATTAGTTCATTTGAAGCCGAGACATACAAGCACTTGAAACAGAGAAAGTGTCAATTGAAACATTTGAAACCAAATTCAGTGAACTGCACTGCCACCAAAGTTATATTAGGCTGGACATTTATAGAGACCAGTTGAGAACAAGTACTCGAAAGGTGCGCAAATTGAAACAGACCATTTATACAGCTTTGGGCTAAAACCAGCCTAACTTTGAGTTTTGTTGAATATTGAGATAGTTTGGCGTACCTACCTAAAGCGTTACCCGAGAGTAAGTTCATCTCATAATTACACAGTATTATTTTCAAATATACAGGATAATTATGAATTAATTAACAAATTTTCAAGAGATAATTGTACTCATCAATTTGAACAACTTCTTTTACTATGGGCTTGAACCTGAAATAACAAAAATAAATCTGCTGTTCCCAACATTTGTGTCCACATAAGTCGACAAAATGTAGGAAACAGGTGTTATTTTTTCACGATTTCAGGTTTGGTCCCATAGTAAAAGTTGTTCACAATGATGAATATACAAAAACCACTTTTCAGATTAAGTATAAACTAATAATAAGGCTGTTTATGTATATGTATGTATGTGCATCATTTTTGTAAGCATGTAATCAAATAGGGGTTCCCCTTACCACACACGATTTTGTTTCGCGATTTCAGGGTAGGTCCCGTATTAAAAATTGTTCAAATTGATGAGTAAAGTCATCCCTTAAAGGGTTGCTAGTGAATTTAAAAACACCTGTATAATTGCAAACACAGTTTGTTTGTGCACAAAGAAACTTCAACTGCACTTGTAGTTATCAAACCTCTTTGTGTATGTGAACATAAAATTGCTTCAGTGTTTGCTGAATAATACGTGTGCTGTGTTAATGACTGTTTATAGAGCTTGAAGCTCCGAACATTCCATTGTTTTGTTTTTCACCGTCCACCTGCAATATGGAGCTTGTTTGCATTTTCATGAACTATAAAAACAATTACGACTGCGAAACTAAAATATAGTTTATTTGTTACAATGGGTAGTTGAATTAGTTGCGCGAAATAACTAATTTAACAATCCAAAACCCAACTTTTGTTTTGAATTGAATAGATTTTCAATGTTCGGAGAATATTAAGAATAGAATTTTAGTATTTAGTGCTGAAATATTTGTGGTTGAGTATTATTTAATGCGTTGGTTCTAACAGTGCTTTAGTATTTTATGCACAGTTACATTATAATAAAACAAGTTTAACCGGATTAAATGGCGTAAACATATGAAATGATTCTGTTACTTTATGTCTAGAAATTCAAAAAGAATGCTTTAGAACGTTATAAACTGCATTTGGAGGCATCTGTAGCATCATTGACGATATCTTCAAATAATAAATACTAAAAATGTTCTCGAGATTTCAAGCTGTTGGTTCGCGGAATGCGCTAAGAAGAGCTCAATTTTTTTTTTCATATCAAACTGAAATAATCGATCCTTTGCAATGACTTGTCTTTGCTGTCAATGCCGTCTCTACAACGATACGCCAGTGTTAATAATTTTACACGTTTCGCGGAACAACTGCATGCGAGGTTTTCGTTGACATGACTTGTTGCATTTGTGGAGGAGTCAACAACCACTATTGCCTTATTATACCGCACGAACTATATAACAACCAATCACAGCGATTGTCAAAATATTTGACGGGCCTACGTCGAACAAGCATATGTTTTCATCCCATCAGAAACCAGAAAGTGAATAATTACTGTCAATATCACTTGATAATAAATTGATTTATCAATTTCCTGTGTAGCAGACATGACAAGATTCTTCTTGATTACTGTCACGTTGAACACTTGTTACGCAGCCGGGGAGGCTGTAGGCATCAATCACTTTTGCTTTGCTATGTTTAGATTGCCCAAATTAAGGGCGTTTGTGAGAGCTCTCTCGTCTCGACGATATATAATGGTGATTATTCAACTCTTCTGTGTTATTTGGATTCTTTGAAGGATTCAATTATGTTTTGTGTGTCTTTTGTGATCTGTATCGAAGGA
This sequence comes from Asteroscopus sphinx, assembly GCA_949699075.1. Classification (NCBI taxonomy): domain Eukaryota; kingdom Metazoa; phylum Arthropoda; class Insecta; order Lepidoptera; family Noctuidae; genus Asteroscopus; species Asteroscopus sphinx. Next base: position 14,913,015 of record OX453001.1, read on the forward strand.
TTTTGGTTACATAATAGGTACTTTTTAAAGCGTAATGACGTCATCGCTAAATATTTTGATAAGAAAGTTTCGAAGTTTTTTTTTTTACTCAAGCAGTACGTTTCACACGCCATTTTTTGCCTCGTACAGCAAAACTGTAGAACCAACTTCCGTCAGAGGTTTTCCCGAACAAATTCGACATGGAAGCCTTCAAGAAAAGAGCATACGTCTTTTAAAAAAAAAGTCGGAAACGCATCGGCGATCCCCTTGGTGTTGCGGATGTCCATGGGCGGCGGAGATTGCTTACCATCAGGTGACCCGCATGCTCGTTTGCCCTCCTATGTTATAAAAGAAAGAAAGATAGATATTAAAGATATTGTTGAATAATTGGCGAATAGTTTTACTGCCAAAATATAGGAAAAGTATATATATATATACACTTAACTACTGCCCTACTGCTGTGTTCAGGGGGTCTACTCGCGTTTGACGGACGATTAACGAAGTACGAACTTTCGTTCCGACTGATAGATTTATAGTCGTATGCAATTGACCGGAGATTACAGAAATAAACTTCAAAACACGACCATCGCATGCGATACGGGAACGATGGTTGACCCCCTGGGGTTTACTCGCGTTTGACGGTATTCAATTAAATCGTACTATTCATCGCACGATTTTCTACTTGCTACTCCGGTCAACCATCGTTTTCATAACGCATGCGATCATAGAATTTTGACGTTTGTTTTTCTGTTTGTGGCTATCTTTATTATTAAGATATCAGTGGGAACGAAAGTTCGTACTTCGTTTGTCGTTCGATAAATGCGAGTAGACCCCAGGCGTCTTCTCCAAATGAGAAGTATTTAAGCCTAATTCCGTCACGCTGGTGATCAATATATTAAGTACTGTATTAATGGCAATAGGCTCGCCCCCTATTACATGGGACTATAACATAACTGGCGAAATGTGGGTGTACTATACACCTCTGCCTACCCCTTCGGGGAAATACAGGCGTGATGTTATGTTATTAAGTACTGTGTAATTCTTTGATAGTTTATTATAATCTGACCATTACATCCGGATCGCATAAGTGGGCTATAGTGATTGACAGTTTGGGCTTAGCTAATTTACCGCCCAATTACTTAACCCGTGATACAGCAGATTTTGAGCTTAGGAGCAATAACATAATGAGGTCAGTTTGGTGCAATGCAGTGAGATGGCGAGATAAAATAGTGGAAGCGGTTAATTACGTGATAACCGAAATATATCTTGAAGGGGGAAACTCGACGGAAAACGGGTTTTTATTGTGTTTTTTATTTACGGCATAGGGTAACGAGACAGGCTACAGGCCCATCTGATGTTAAGCGGTTACCTTTGCCCATAAAAACTATAATACCACTTAGGCTGTTGTTTCAATGATATAGCAAATCGCATTCACCAAAATAAGACCTAAAGATGGAAAGTCACATGTGATTGTAATTTCACCGGCACCCGTACCCTTCGCGCCGGAACACAGTAATGCAAGTGTGTATGATGATGTGTGTAGTAGGATATATCCTATGGATTATAAATGTGAAAGTATGGATGTCTGTTTTTTTTATTTGTTTGTCCTACAATCACGCTGAAACGGCTGAACGGATTTGGATAAAATTTGGCACACAGATAGGCCATAACCTGAATTAACATATACTTTTTATACCGGGCAGATAAAGAGTTCCCAAGGGATGCGTGATAACATCTTTCTATGATAAGCCGAACTATACCTCTGACGACCTCTGTGGTCTAGTGGTTCGAGTGTCGGACTACTGATGGCGAGGTTGTGGGTTCGATTCCCACAGGACACAAATATTTGTGTGATGAACATAAGTATTTGTGTTGGTCTGGGTGTGTTGCTTATGTATTATAAGTATGTATTTACAACAACAAAAAAGTATATAAGTATTATATCCATTGTCTAGTACCCATACCACAAGCTCTGCTTAGTTTGGGACTAGATGGTGCTGTGTAAAAATGTCCCAAAGATATTTATTTATTTATTTTATTTATACCTACTTGGGCTGCGGGTAACATAGGCTAGAAACAATGATATTTTTGCTATAAGTTTGCGTCAAGCAAGGCGACGAGTGTGAACGGTGATAAAAAACAAAAGAATGAAAGAAAGAAAATATATTCATTTGCGTCAAAAGTGACGCACAAAATTACCAAAATATTCAAGAACACAGAAAAAATACAGGTATGGAGCCAAGAAGTGTGGTAAGATATGCGTCACTTCCGTGCAAAACGGCCACCGCTCAGCATATTGCCTTACCTCATGCACGGAGCAAAGCCACGGCGCTGGTTTTCAGCGACAGCCAAAACAAAAATTTCGTCGTGTGTGTACAGAAAGTGTACCAATTATGACGCGAAAGTAACTTAAAGTAACTAACTTACTTACTTTGTACATACCGGTTTATGTATATGTGTGCTGCCGCTGCGTACAGTTTTTTTTTAAGTTTGTTTTGATTGGGTATAGCATATCTATGCTTTTAAATATCATTGTCTAAAAAGCATAGCTTGAAATAAACAAACTTTCATACTTTCGCATTTATAATATTAGTACGATAGGAAGTAGGATAATAAACATTCCATACACAGCATATATAATACTACTAGTACAGTCGACTGCATGACATTGGTAACACTTCAATTCAAAAATCGCCCGTACTGCTTACGAAATAAAGATGCTGCTAATGTCAAAGTGTTACCACCAACGTGCGGTCGACCGTACCTAACAACCAACATTTCCAGAAGTAGTTTATTTCTACCTGTCATCAATTGATAACTTTTAATGTGCATTCAATTATTCTGTCACCAATGAAATTCACTGTTTATTTGATACTAAAATTAAATCATCACTTAATTGGATAACGCAAATTGATGCATTCGCCAGTAGTCAAGTTAATGGAATTAATTAGCCGGAACGTAATGCGTATGACACAGTTGAAAGAATCCCTTTTGATTTTAAATGAGCGTTTAAAAATGATTCATTATGATAATGATTAATTGCGGAATTTATGTTACAGTTATGTATTATTATCATCATCATCATTTCAGCCGAAAGACGTCCACTGCTGGACATAGGCCACCCCCAAGCATCGCCACAACGACCGGTCCTGCGCCTTCCGCATCCAGCGGATTCCTGCGACCTTCAACAGGTCGTCGGTCCACCTTGTGGGGGGCCTACCCACGCTGCGCCTTCCAGTACGCGGTCGCCACTCCAGAACTATACTACCCCATCGGCCATCCGTTCTGCGAGCAATGTGCCCCGCCCGTTTGGCAATTCTTCGGGCTGTGTCTGTTACTTTCGTTCTCCTGCGAATCTCATCATTTCTGATTCGATCACGCAGGGACACTCCGAGCATAGCCCTGTCTTATGTATTATATGGTATTTCAATTAAATTGAATATGCACTACAGATAGTCAAGTGCTATACATGAACAAGCGCCCCAGTTTTCTTCCTAATCGCTTACAGAACAAGTGTGCAACATTCCGCTAGTGTTTTAGTTTTGTCGATACACACTAATTACCTATGAGTACACATACACACTACGATGAATAAACAAATGAATAATGATAATAAATAATGTACTGTAAGCGATTAGGAAGAAGAGTGCACGTGGGCCGCGTCTTCGTGGATGGCACATCTGTAGCTTTCAGATCAAAATAAATTAAGATATTTTTTTATTTCGTCTGTGGCTTCGCTTACATTACGAATTGTTGTGCAATATTTATAGCCCATTGTATATTGTATATGAGCTAAAATTACTTCTAAAAGGTTATTCAAACCCAATACATAGATTGTGATTCGAAAAAAACTTTATCTTGAAAAATCTAGCAAAAAAGTCAAATCAGGGAGAAAGAATATTAAGATATACCTTTTAAAACTCGAGTAAACTGCTGATATACAATAAAGAAACAATAATGAATATAACATATAATAAATAAATATAGTAATTGATTCTTAATAAAGTTCTTTCTCAGACTTTATCATCAAACAAGTTAGCGTTAACTTATTACACAATATTTGTGCATACGACGGCGTTGCCTAAAGTTATGTACACAACTTCTTTACTTGGGTATTATCATAAAAGTTAAGTATTAGCTGCCAGTATAAATCCACAAGAACAAAGGGACAAGAATATGGAAAACAAGATATTTTCGTCTATGGAATAATTAAAGTGTGAAACGTATCATAAGTGTATTTATAAATATGTGTGTGCGTAACTTAGGGATTAGGCACCCATTTGGATAATTGAAGTGCAGAGTAACATTATAACATTACATAATCAGCCCACTTCTATCCCACAGCTGGGCACGGGCGGCACCTCAATATGAAAAGGATTTAGGCCTTTGTCCACAACGCTGGCCTACTAGGGGTTAGTGGCCTACACACACCTTTAGATGGGCAGGTTTTCTCACGATGTTTTCCTTCACTGTTAAAGCAAGTGATAAACAAATTTTGATCATAGCATTATGTAATTATGTATCATCATCATCATTTCAGCCGAAATACGTCCACTGCTGGACATAGGCCTCCCCCAAAGGAAGTATATGCCATAATCGCCCCGCTTCTCCTCTAGTAAATAATTATGTATACGTACCTTGTATTACAGTATCAATAGCACGATTATCTCTACGCAATGCACCGTGTGATCGGATACAAATATAGGCTTTCGCCTTCGCCACCTTTTGCGTTGTTTTCCATGATCTGTGGACTGGCAGCAGCACACAGCTAAACATTAGCATAACATAACATCACGCCTGTATTTCCCCGAAGGGGTAGGCAGAAGTCTAATAGTGCACCCACATTTCGCCAGTTCCCACATTAAACATTAGCAAGTAGTCTCTATATCTGGTTATAATTCATCTGTTTAGTAGAAGCCTCAGGCTATGCCATTGCCATGATCACCTATTGGGCTAAACTTATTTAGAAAATAATACCATGGTCATTATAAGAAGAATCTATACTAATTACTAAAACAATATCATTACATACAGTATTAGAAGGAAAATTAGCCCTCTACTTTGACCACCCTGACTATGTTTAAGATTGCAGGTATAAAGAGTAGGTACCTAAATAAGCTTCAAGGCAGGATCACATATTGGGCTAAACTTATTTAGAAAACAATACCATGGACATGATAAGAAGAATCTATAGCTATACTAAAACAATATCATTTACAGTATTAGAAGGAAAAGTAGCCCCCTAATCTGACCCCCCTGACAATTTTCAAGATTGCAGGTATAAAGAGTAGGTACCTAAATAAGCTTCAAGGCAGGATCACCTATTGGGCTAAACTTATTTAGAAAACAATACCATGGACATGATAAGAAGAATCTATAGCTATACTAAAACAATATCATTTACAGTATTTAGAAGGAAAAGTAGCCCCCTAATCTGACCCCCCTGACAATTTTCAAGATTGCAGGTATAAAGAGTAGGTACATAAATACTTTCAAGAAAATGTTTTTAGATGTCTACTCAGTCTAGCAAAGTTAATACGATAATTGAAGCTTTACTATAAACTCTGAAGTATATAATTTGAAATACAATTAGTGTTGTAAAATGATTCTGTTTTGTAAAACGTATGAATTTTAGTCAGAATAACGAAGAATAACATTACCATTTATCACCCCTCGCAACATTAACATAGAACTCTGTGAAATATTCAATTAGGTATTAAAGTCCCCGAGAAACGAAGGTTTTGGATGAAATTAAGAGGCAATGCGACATGTTCTTGATTTTATTATTTTTTGTAACGATCAGGATATTAACGTACATTGTTCGGAAGAAGTTACATTATTATTTGACTACATTATTTAGATACACGCGGAAATAACTCCATCTGCAACTTTAGAAATTCTATTAATTTCTGTTTCGACCAATGATATTTAAATGTACCTACAATATGTTAATACCGCGCGCAATCTGAAGACTCAAAAACATCCTAACTGAGACGTTTTGCTATAAGTCCGCGTAAAGCAAGGCGCCAAGCGTAACCGGTGACAAAAAACTCAAAATGCCGTCCAGGAAGTTCAACTATTATGACGTGAAAGTAACTTAAAGTAAGTAACTATTTAAATTATGAAAAGAAAAAATCGCTTACGAGCAGGATTCGAACCTGTGTCTCCTGGCTCAGTACGTCAGTGCTATAGCCACTAAGCTACCGTGAACACTGCTCGTGGTATCGAAATTAACCTCCACTTTTGGTACGCCTTTGGGTGACGTCAGCGATATCTTATTAAGAAACAGTGTTTCTAAAATCGTATTTAAATCGTTAGAACTCGCATCGCATGCGTAAATGCGTTAAAAATAAAAAAAATAAAAAGTTAGTAGCTTACTTACTTTTTAGTAGTTTATATGTATGTACTGCCGCTACGTTCGGCATATTTTTTTCGTTTGTTTTATTAGGGTATAACATATCTATACTTTTAAATATCATTGGTTTCGACCGTTAAACGACTCTCAAAGATGTAATACCATAAAGTTGGTGTCATTGTTGAAAGACTTAAGGTACAAGTTGGTACTGTATCTGCTACCAAAGTTGCAACTGGAGAGTAAGCACTGGGAACTGTAACTTCAAAGTTGTAAATATTCGGCAACTATTAACTGTTTTATATTATGTCTCAAACAAGTCATTAAGTAAATATGTCCTCTATCGCTTACATACCAATATATTATTTACAATTAAATTTACCATGCCCAATAAAAACTTTAATATAAATGTCTCTATCAAGATAATAGCAATATACATGGCACATTCATTTATAAACATTTGTTTTAATCTTATACGATCTCGTAAATGTATTTAACAAGTATCAGAGATGAATTACTATTACTTATATTCTTACAAACAGTTCGGTTATTCGCCTAATACAAACTAAATACAACGTTACAAGACTAGTTATTATCACGTTACACGCTGATGGATTAAAAACTATGAAAAAATAAAATTCGCCGACTCTAAAAACGTAAAATAACAATGCCTACAGAAATTATTCCAATCAAACGTAATTACAGGCTGTGATTGTTGACAATTTACCTGAATTATCATCAGGGCTAACGATAAAAAAAAACCGTTTATTGTAGCAGTTATAGTAATTATAGCAGACTTTTGATTAGACATAGGAAGATCGTTGTCGTTGTGGTGATTCTGGTAGAGGCACCGGTAGCTGTGGTCACTATGACCTTGCCGTCATTGGCGTACCATTTGTTGGCCCTGTCGGGTACTCTGTTACTCTTCATGCCATCGACGTCCTCGTCATCATCGTCGTACGCGTTGGTTCCGTACTCATCGTCCGAGGTGGCTCGTACGTCCGGGTACTGGTAGGCGTGCCTATCGTTGCCCGGTATCTCTGTGACACGATAAATGTTTGTTTTAAAACCCATCAATAGTGAAGTCACCGCGTAACATCAATATTCAGAGTTAATTTAGATTTGCATTTATTTAATGTTTTGTGAATCGAAATGCAGATTTGGAAGTCATTCAATACGTTTTATATGCGGTTGCTTTAGTAAATATTGTATTCGGTTCTACTACAAAATCTGATGATTGAACGTAGTTATGCAAAAACTATCCAATCCACACCCTGTTTTTACTCGGACCGTTTTTGAATAAAATTAATTAATTTGCTTCGTTGATTATATCCATGTGTCTACTACAAATCTTGGAAGTAAATTTTAAGCTAGTTCTTGAAATCCAAAACTGGTTAAATTTTGCATAAAAACATGTACCTGATTCTCATGATTAACTTTGAAATTTAGTTTTTTCGATTTTGTGGATCGGATCCTTTTTGCATTATGCAAAGAACTGAGCGACGACGAGAGAATTGTGTTTAATTAATGAATATTATAGTATTTCCCAAAAATAGTAAAGGCAATACTGTACCGTATAATCTTATCTTGCTCTCGACATCCCCTAAGGAATTCTTGGCCACGCAGATGTAGCTACCCAAGTCTTCACGGCGTATATTCTTAATTGTCATCGTCATTTCAGCTTCGAACATCGACTTCTGTCTGACAGACATCACGTGGTGCTCCGAAGGTATGATCAGTTCACCTGCAAAACAATTTATACACTTGTTTTTAAATTCAATATTAGAATTTCATCTTTCCTCAGCGGAAGTTTTATGAAAAATGTAAAAACTTCGTGCAGACACCTAGGAGTTTTATGGCTGTCTTATAATTTGTTTCGCTTTTATCGCGGATGCCTTACCTGCCAGCCAAGTTAATCAAACGGTATTAAAATTCGAATGTTGAACTTCTAAAGTGTATTTATATTCAATCCGGGATCATTTTTATTACTTTTACTTTTATTGGTGAACGATAAGTTTATGCTCATGATCTGAATTTGCCTTCATTTTGATATTAGATTTGCACAAGTATTGAGAGTAGGTAGGTACATAATGATACGTAGATTTAGGTGATTAATTAAAATTAATTGATTTTAAACGAGTGGAGACTATCAAAGAACGAATATTGCCACACAATAGATTATCTATAGCAACGCGGGCGCCGGTGGCTATGTGCCGGTAGCTAATCATAGCGTACTGCTAGAAATAAAGCCTCTCCAAAAATGTATAAAGTAGGTACAGATTAAATAAAAAAATATAAGATAACGTTTAGATTATTAAGTATAGATTTTTAAGTAATTATATTTTATTAAATTATACCTAGCTATGTACCTATTTACGTGCTATATTATAACTTGGCCTACAGTACGTGTTGGGCAAACTGTAAGTACAGTAGGCAGCTGTTAAAATAAATAAAGAAATAGGAAGTTAGATAGTATTCTTACCCGGGTCCTTAACCCAGTAGTTGATAGACTTGGGCGAGGACTCGACGTAGCACTCTATAGTGACGTCAGTGCCCAGCGGAGCACCCACCAGCTGATTAGGCACTTGTATCACCGGGTGAACTGAACAAAAAAAAAACAATTAAGAAACAAATGTATCAAAATTCATTAAGATCCCATCAAAACGCCAAAATGTAGAATCATTTTCCCGAAGCAATATTTACAGAAAAGGCACTAAATTATTTTAATCATCCTCACGACCTCTTTAAATTAACTACACTTTACGTTTGAGTGAGATTTGATATTTTGAGATGTAAAAAAAGGTTTTTATGGCTTCATTAGGCTTGATTGCTGGCCGGGGAAATACATGAAATATACAACACAGGATGAGTTTAAAAAATAGAGCTGGAGGGTCGAACCCAAAGACTTTGTATATACGTATAATACCTTTATGGTCGAACCTAAAACTATTAGGAATAGAGAAAAGTTTTCAAAGATGTCTGAACTCAATTTATTTGAAAACAAAAACGAAATTTTAAGATTTAAGAAAAAACTGGTTCACCTAGGAATCGAAACTAATATTTTGTACAATATAATATCATTTTGTATTATTGCAGCAATTAATAAAGTTGCTGATAAGAAACAAATCCCGCAAATAAATATTACGTGGCAAATCAAAGGAAATGGTGTTTTTATTAAGATAAGAGAAGAAGAAGAAGAGTTCCGTGTGGTGCCGGTTCCGTGTGGTGCCGGACGTAAAGAATTGCACCACCCTATATCTTCTCATGGGTGTCGTAAAAGGCGACTAAGGGATTCACCAGAGGATGGGCAGCAGCGTTCTCTGAGTATTTAACCAACCAACTGCGATCGCCAACCCGCCTGCCAAGCGTGGCGATTATGGCATATCCCCCCAATATATGCTTGGGGGAGGCCTGTGTCCAGCAGTGGACGTCTTACGGCTGAAATGATGATGATGATGATTAAGATGTTCGTAATTTTTCATACATTTATCATTTGTTAGCAGACTTCAAATCATTGATAGTTCTACTCTGCGAAGCCACCATGGTGTTTTTTTAAAACTGTACGGGCTGTCATAAAACTGTACGGGCTGTCATAAAAAAAAACAGTAAAACCTTTTAAGAGTGTACAAAAGTTTATTACAAGAAACGGTAACCGTTTTTGAACAGTTAATTAATAAGGTACTATTGCAATAAATAAATCAATCATTTATTGTAGACAAAATATTGCTAGTGATTTACTCCTGATTTCCTTACGTTTAAGTACATTATTTTTAAGTACACATTTAGATGTCAAAGGAATGCAGCACTTGAAAGGCCTGGATCACGAATGCCACCACCTTCCTCCAGACTAGACAAGTTAATTCGGTTTACTTTGTCAATGATCTTTAGAGACTAAATAAATAAATAAATATTTGAGACATTTTACACAGCACCATCTAGTCCCAAACTAAGCAGAGCTTGTAATATGGGTACTAGACAATAGATATAATTTTTTTTTGTAAATTCATCATCATTTCAGCCGAAAGACGTCCACTACTGGACATAGGCCTCCCCCAATTAAGGGGGGGATATGCCATAATCGCCACGCTTGGCAGGCGGGTTGGCGATCGCAGTTGGTTGGTTAAATACTCAGAGAACGCTGCTGCCCATCCTCTGGTGAATCCCTTAGTCGCCTTTTACGACACCCATGAGAAGAGATAAGGGTGGTGCTATTCTTTAAGTCCGGCACCACACGGACTTGTAAATTCATACTTATAAATATAATACATAAGGAACACTCAGACCATCACAAATACTTATGTTTATCACATAAATATTTGTGTCCTGTGGAAATCGAACCCACGACAACTATGCCTAATGCAGTGTATGGGAAATGAAGAAACTTGTTAAAAATCCCATTTCCTTTAATTTGCCGCATCTCTTTTGCAGGATTTGTTTCTTATTAGCAAAACTCGTTTGTAAAACTCATCCTGTATAAAAATGAGGACGAGAATACATTAAAGAGATCAACTTACAGTGTACACTGATGTGGATCCTCTTGCTGACTGTGGGCGGGACCCCATTACCGGCAATACATAAGTATGTACCCATCTCTGAACGTGATATTTTCGTCAGCTTCAACACTTCACCCTGGTATGTTTGCACTGCGAACAGATGCCAAACATATCACCTTATCTTTTATAAGTTTTTCCTACAAGTGTAATTTGTCATGCTTTTAACTAGGTATGTTTAATGGACTATATTTACGGGACTTTTTGCGCACAATAAAATCCAACAAAACAAATATTTTCACTAACCTCAACGTTTTGGCCATGTCGCATTGGCCTTAGTCACGAGCAGACATCAAAAACTTGGCCAAAACGTCGAGGTTAATCAAAATGTTTGTTTTGTTTTGATTTTATTTTGCGCGAAAAGTCTCGTAAATATAGTTCAATATGAATGAATATCGCAAAAGTTTAAAAACTTCTAGGTATGTATTTTGACAAGTTTATTTTCAAATCAAATCCAAATGTTTATTCGTGTATATGTTACGGGTAAAGCTTGGAAAACAGGTAAACCTAATGTTAACCGGGTCCACCTAGGATTATCCAAGCTAGGGGTGCTGGCCAGAAAACCTCCACGTGTGCCTAACGGCTGCTTGTCCTTCTGGACATGTCTAGAGGGATCGGCAGTTGTTTGGCCGGTGCATCCTGGGCACAGGCAATAAATCCTGTCTAGGGATTAACCTTCGGGGGATTTTATTGCCTGTGGCGAATATTCTGGCGCGGGAGGGGCCCGTTCTGGGCCAGTAGGGAGTTGCTCCACGTGTCCCTCTGATATCAGCAGAGGGCACAGTGGAGGAGCAGGGGCGGACCCGGTGTGCACTCACCCTGCCACTGGGCAGGCAGCGGGGGGACTGTCTTTCCCTGCCCCCGTCGATCTCGTAACCCCAGGAGTGCCCGCTGAGTAGTGTTCTCGCGCCTCTTGGGACCGAGGGTCTGGGCTTCACCGCCCGGACCGCGAGGAAGAAAACCTCTATAAAAAATTACGGGAGGTAGGGCCTGCGAGCAGCAGACTCGGGGTAGTCTGCTGCCCGACCAGCAGCTGGCGTAGCTGGCACAGCCGGCGTAGTTGGCGCAGCTGGTAAAGGCCCATGAGGTGAGGTGGCGTGCAGTGTTCCGTGTGCGGCACCTAGGAGGGTGCGGCCGACGTTAGGCCGCACGGGGAGAAGGGGCTCGCCTGCTTGTGGCGGGCTAGGACCTCTCGGGGGTGGTTGTGTGAATACTCACGGGTTCCCACGCCCCCGGCTAAGGTAGTTGAAGGAACACCGTGGTGGTTTTAGTCGGTAAGAGTCCGACACTGGCTCCGCCTACCCCGGGCGGAGTGCGTCCATGAGGATTACACCACGGCAAAAAAAAAAAAAAAAAAAAGGATTATCCAGGCCGCACGGGGCAGGTCCTGGCCCGCCACAAGAAGGGGCTCGCCTGCTTGTGGCGGGCCAGGACCTGTCGGGGGGGGTGGTTGTATTATTCACACAACCACCCCCGATAGGTTCCCACGCCCCCGGCTAAGGTAGTTGAAGGAACACCGTGGTAGTTTTAGTCGGTATGAGTCCGACACTGGCTCCGCCTACCCCGGGCGGAGTGCGTCCATGAGAATTTCCCCAAGGCGAAAAAAAAAAAAGGAAAAAAAAAAAAAAAAAAGGATTATCTAAGCTCTTTGGGTAAAGTCCGAAATTTCATTAAAATTTGTTCTAATTCGACATTTATCCGGATTTATCCGGACACCTAGGTCTATGCAACGCTGACTGGGTAATGTTAGGTAATCTGTGACTCACCAGCGCGAGGGTTGATTTTGATGTGATATGAGAATGAAGACGAACCTTAACTTCGACAAGGCTCATCTCTGACTGAGTACACCCCGACACGGTTGGGTTAGGTTCGAACTCGGCCATATCCTTCGTGTTAGGTTTCTTGTAATCTTATAAGGAAAAATAGGAGAAAGCCAAGGCCTCCGCGAAGCGAAGCAGGGCTCCGTCAACACTAAGTATCATAATCGTGTCAAAGTTCCATCCTGTCAAAGTAAAGGCTTGTTGCTGTCAATCGTATAAAGTTTTTTATCTCAGTACTTAATTAATAATTAACATTACCCAGTTAGCGTTGGGTTAACCTTCGTGTATCCGGGTAGGGATACAGGGCCAGAAAACCTCCACGAATTAATAGTTTAACGCGGAAAAGAATTTAAACACTAGTTATAGTTGTACCTACTGGCAATGAATGAAATTAAAGTATTGAATATTCATAGATTCTTAATATTTTGTACCAAGAAATAAAATGAAATTTTAAAAATACGAGAGCAAATAGTAACTAGATACATAAAATATTAATAATAATATTATTAATATATAAAAAAAAATACATGTAATATTAATTTGTAATTTATGTAACATTGTCCCCGAAAAAATATCGGACTATCAGGGTCGTCTGCGTTCTTAAAACATCTTAAATGAAACGTCTGCAGGAAATCGTGTCTTAAAGTTTTATGATTTAAGATTCAGTTCAGTTTAAGAGTCAATTTTTTAAGACCCATTCCGTCTACGAGTATTATCAAAAGAAACTATCCACTCCTCGTAGGATTATAACAATTTCTCTCTCATTTTAACATCTCGAACATAAAATCCTGACATTTAAACAAGCTGAACAACAAGCTGTATTGTGCACATAATTTGTACCTTGTTACTTGTTAATTTGAAATTCTTAAAATGCGCAGTAAAATTTAATTACATTAATCGCCCAGCTTTGTGTTAAAACGGTAACCATCGTAGGAAATATATTGCACTATTCAAGAACAACTTCACAACATAAAATGCTAGTTCAGTTGTTTTTATGCTCACGCTATTATCAAGCTAGATTTGGACGTTAATCAAAAAAACAGTAGCGGTTATATCCTTTTGAAAGAGTTTGTCCGGGGAGGGACTGTCACTATATATAATATGTACAGCATAGCCATTAGCCACCCAATTAAATAGTCTTGATAAATAATTTCAATCTTACACACACAAATCACAATCATCATCGATTTTTGTTTTTACGGTTAAAGATCTTTATTTTCTCAAAAAAATTACAAATTCACTTACAGTGAAAACATAAACTTAAAAATAAAAGTAAACAATATGCCACTAAGCGTAGCTCAAAAAATAAAACATAACATTGATACTTATCGAAATATCTAATACTTTTTTTTTCTTGATTTTTGTTTTTACGTAAATAGACAAAATGTAGGGATCAGCTGATATTTTTTTCGTGATTTCATGGTTGGTCCCATACTAAAAGTTGCTCATAATGATGAGCAGAGACTACCCTTAATATTTTCTGGTGATTGAAAATTGTGTAGTATTTTTTCGTCTGTCAACCCATGTTTCTTAGGAAAAGATTTTTTTTTTTAAATTTATATACCCGTAGATAAATTATGATACAAATATATGGAAATAAACTTATTGGAACCGCGCAACTATATTCATAATTATCGTTTTGAAAGTGAATGATTATTCGAAATAAAAACCTTTGACTTTGACGTTGAAACAATCCAAAGGCACTACGTATCTCTTTAAGAAATTTGTTCCAGCAGACCTGCGAGAGGACACAGTGTGTACAGTAATGCTTATAAATATACCTACAGAATTATAGACTCATACATAAACTAATGTATAACGCAGTATAAATATAATAAAGTATTCAAATAATAAATATAGATCACCAACTCAGCCTATCGCAGTCCACTGCTGGACATAGGCCTCTCCCAAGTTGCGCCACAACGCTCGGTCCTCTGCCTTCCGCATCCAGTCCCCCCCAGCCACGTTCTTTAGGTCGTCGGTCCACCTGGCAGGGGGGCGCCATGCGCATGCCATCCAACAATTATAAACATTGTCAAGAGGACTTCATAATTTAACAGTAATGACGTCACTGGTTCAACTTATCATCATTGATCAATCAGAATTGGTTTTGTTAATGTGAATTTACCTAACTCTATACCATAATTTAATTAATAAATTTTTTTATAGTATAGGATGGCGAAACGAGCTAAAGGCCCACCTGATGCTAAGCGGTTACCTTTGCCCATAACAACTGTAATACCACCTAGGCTGTTGCTACAATTTATATTTTTTATTACCTGTACTTATAAAGACGATTAAATTGAATTTACAAAATAAATGAATATGACATTTACAATGATATTTGGTGCAACTAACGCCATTTAAAATAGTAACACGAATCGCGATACACAGCTCCCAATAAATTATTCAAACGTTATTCACTCCATATAATGAGTCCTAGAAGTTTATTCAACGGCCCAACTCTACTAATTACGACAAACTTTAAACAATACTGGACTCGAAACTCATCCCGAGAATAGTCGCGGCGCAGCTCATTGTGGGCACAAATGCGGTCATACAGACTTCGTATTATACATATTCAGAAAAACAATGGAGTCCTGGCGCCATTCAAATAAACTAAGACAAATGAAATATTTTTCCAACTATTTTCCAAATTATTTTGGTTGGTAATTAGGTGTGTTTTAATGTTTGGATGGGGTTAATAACTGTTTTTTTTATCTTATGTAAAATTTTCTACATTTTTGGAGTCAGTTTCCAGTCTAACTAGCTGCGGGTAATTTTTTATACCGTCTGCGATGCTGATGGCGAGAATAACCCATAAAACTATGATTTTAGATATACGATAAATAAAATAAAATAAATAAATATCTTTGGGACATTTTTACACAGCACCATCTAGTCCCAAACTAAGCAGAGCTTGTGCTATGGGTACTAGACAATGGATATAATACTTCTATACTTTTTTTTTGTAAATACATATTTATAATACATAAACAACACCCAGACCAACACAAACACTTATGTTCATCACACAAATATTTGAGTCCTGTGGGAATCGAACCCACGACCTTGTTAACAGCAGTCCGACACTCGAACAATTAGACCACAGAGGTCGTCAAAAAAAAAAGAAAGTAGATAAAGTGTTTTACGTTTGCAATTTCTGCAAAAAGTATTCATAACGTTTTTGTATGCACAGCCAAGCTTATAATCAGTGGTAACGAACCAGTAAGCAGAGCCAGTAGTGTCCCGTTTTGTATAAAACCTACATACTAAGCCAGTTCCGGGTTAAAATCCGACGTCCCAGACAAAAATCCGACGTCCCAGACACACAATCATTGAACCCGATGACGCTATTACACTCCTCCAGGAGTCAGATAAAAGCACAAGCACACTCCGACGCCGTCGTCCAAGATATCGTCCCCGCCGGCGAGGACCGACGCGACACACACACAGAATCCGAGAGTCCGACTCTCGAGAAACAGAAACACATGCCGACGCAGCAGCGGCTGCTGGGGGGACCGGTGGCGGGGTCCCCCTGCTGCACCCTGAGTCGAGGTCCGAGCTCCCCCCTGGGGACGCCCTCACGGTGTAAGCAACCGGAGATAATCTCGTCACGCGAGACCGGCCCTATGCTCTAGAGTAGTTCCTAGGAGCAGGCTATTGCGTAGCCACTGTTTAGGTATTAGGTAGGTCTTAGCCTCGCCGGCGAGGCTTGCCGCTTAGCGGCGTTTAGCACGTCATCCGATAGACCGAAAGTCCGCTACATTCAAGAAAAAAATTCGATGCAGCAACGGCTGCTAGGGGGACATAGGAACGGTGGGGTCCCCCCTGCAATGCCCCAGCGAGGTTCGAGCCCCCCCCCTTGGGGGACGCCCGCTTGCGCGGTATTGATACCGCGTCTTTAGTTTGTAAGTATTAGGGAAAAAACCTTCGGCGAATGGAGTCCCACATGGGACTCTCCGCCAACTAAGCCCGGTTAAGCAGAAATGGTACTTCGGTCCCACCTGCGAGAATCCAGTCGAAAAAAAAAAAAAAAAAAAAACCAGTTCCGGGTATAATGGATTTATTACCATTGTTATGAGGTGTCGAAACCAAATCGCAGACGTTCTCAAAAAATGCCAGGTTAAAAGTATTCTAAGCTGACGAGCATGCATGATGAGGTTAATGAACATAGATGAAGCGAAAGAGGTGTGTCAGGATCGTGCAGGTGGAAATCCATAGTCACTGCCTACCCCAATGGGAAACAGGTGTGATAATATGTATGTATATATGTTATGAGATTGACCGTAGGTACGTAAAAATCTGAAAATTCATAATAATATTATATTTAAATCTGTCTATATCCGATATTGGTTTAAATAATTCAAGCTGACGTTGTTGATCTCTTTATTTTTTATGTTCAGGTGTAAATAGAATAAATATTGGTGTTGATTCTCTTATTCACCGACATGAATTAATTTAAACTATTCATATCTTTTTCTAATTACGAAGACAAGAAAGAGATAGCAAGAATTTAAGAACTGTTAAATTATTTTAGGTATTACACTTCTTCATATTTTCAGTGGGCACGTTCCGAGATCGGGACTAAACTTGTATGGACATTTTTATTCCGACTCATTTGTTAAAGCAACCCCCATTTTCGTTATGTGTTTATTTTTCTGTTGGTATCTTTTATTTTTTCCATTTAGCCATTATGTTGTGTTAATTAGATGGATAGAAGATAGAATATTCTTAATTCTATTTGTTTTTTGGAAATTTTCGTGTAAAAGTATTGTTGCACGTTGGTTTTTGTAGCAGTACATTATTTTACTTTCTTTCTTTTTCTTAACACCAGTATACATAAAAACATTTTAACATAAAAAACCGACTTCAAAAACCTTAACTAAAAAGTAAAAAATAATCCTTGTACCTATGTATTTCAAAATCTGAACCTTGAGTTTAATTTTAGATTTTAGATGTCTGTAAGGATATTGGTTCTAGGTGGGTGTTTGCTTGTAAGTGTGACGTATCCGTAAATAAAAGCACACACGACACAGAAATAAAAGCCTATATAGAGATCCAATTGACGTCATCAAATAGAGTTCATAAATAATTTAAGCTATTAATATTATGAACGTCTGTAAACCACAATCCGATTGTAACCACAAATTGCGGTATTTTTATATCGGATAACCCTAACCGCTTCGTTATTATGACATTTATTTGTTACAGAGTTTGTACGGTTTTCGCTAATAATTTTAATAAATAATGTACTTTTATAATAGATAATTAATTTGTTGTTATTGTGATTTTACTATTGTAATTGGAGATGAAATCACAGGAAATAATAATCAAAATTGCCTTAATTAAAATATTGAATGATGATAATAAAAAGAAATAGTACTAAGAATAATATAGATACTTAACGTAAATTAATTTTTGGGTTGAACAGAATGGCGAAATAAAACGTTATTTCCGGAATGTTGGCCAATGTATCCATTCCTAGATATTGGAACTACCGGCTAATCGTTTTATAAATAAATAAGTAAATAATTTGATGTATTTTTTTTTGTATAACTACTAAATTTTTTTAAAGAAAGCGAGTTAGTATTATATTGTCATCCAATTCTGAGCTATGTTTTAAGTGCCAAATCTCTAGCTCTTTGAGAAGTTAATTTAAAAGCGATTCCAAATTTGTACCGAACTGACACAAAGGAAGGAAATCGAGTTAATAATAATTAGATGAAAATGACGTTTCTTAAACAAGTTTTTAAAAAGAAAGCAAGTTAATATTCCATTCTAATAATAATAATTATTATTATTTATAATATTTATGTTATTCATTCTTTTTCATTCATTTATCTATCCCTGAGCTATATTTAAATTTTAAAGTCTCTAGTTCTTCGGGAAGTTAGTATAAAATCGATTGCAAAATTTGTACCAAACAGACAGACATGACTGAAAGCGAGTTAATATTAACAAAAAAAAAACCGACTTCACAAACCTTCAAACTCGCCGCCTTCATAATGTTGGTTTATGAAAAGATTTTGTAATACATACAAGGATTATTTTTTACTTTTTTAGTTAAAGTTTTTGAAGTCGGTTTTTTTTTGTTAAAAAGTTTTTATTTCATACTTTTTTTAGTTGATAATTGCGAGGAATGATTCATAAAATTAAGTAATAATAATAACCATATAATTAAGTTTAAGTTTAATTATTTTTTATGTGTACCTACCCGCTACCGCATGTCGTCTTGTTGTGGCAATAAATCATTTTTCTTTCTTTCTTCTTTCTATAAATTTTTATAGAACTAATTTGAGAATATATTTTTTACTAACCTATGCTGTCCCACTGCTGGGCAAAGATCTCACCCATATTCTTCGAAACGTCCAACCACTGTCGTAAAAAAAAACACGCAAATCGGCCAAGAATTCTCAGAAAAACTAACCTATGAGCAGATCATCTAGATAGGCGAAGCTAAAATAAACTGATTCATTGAAGCTGGTTAAAAAACTACTCAACCTAAGTCAATAAAATGTATATAGGACCACCGCACGGGCTTCCTCTACCAAATAAAAAAACAGCCACGTAAATTGGCCCTGAAATCTCTGAAAGATCGGTGTAAAAAAAACCTGCCGAATACATAACCTCCTCCTTTTTTGAAGTCGGTTAAAAAATGTGGTTAATTTTTGTACGCCTATTACAAAGATACCAGGCCCCTCAGAAAGTATTGCGAAAAAAAGTTTTTATATATGGGAGACTGGCCAGTTATAATGTTTTTCGAAAATATGATTATTTATAAGTAAAAATAAGTAAGTTCCAATTTCAAAATTGCCCTCCACATTTTTTGCGAGTTAATTCAAAGTATTGTGTCTCACTGAAATATGGATCTGCGCCGGGAACATTTTAGAGCTATGATTTTATACGATTTCAAGTGTCGCCTGAAACCGGATGAATCGTACGATAGACTTCAAATGGCATTCATGGATGAAGGCCCTTCCAAGGCAACCGTGTATCGTTGGTATAACGAATTCAAGCGCGGTCGACCAACTTTGGGGGATGACGAAAGAAGCGGTCGCCCTTTGACGGCTGTTACCGAAGAAAACGTGCTAGCAGTGAAAAATTTAATCCAAGACAATAGGCGAATTACATATCAGGAGATTCAACACATATTGAAGATTGGATCGGGAAGCGTTCACGAGATTCTACACAGCCATCTTCGCGTAAGGAGGATAGTATCACGCTGGGTGCCGCACAACCTCACCGATGCTCAGAAGCAGGCCCGGGTGGAATGGTGCCGTGATATGCTTAACAAATTTGAAGCAGGCTCGTCTCGGCGTGTTTACGACATCGTTACAGGTGATGAGTCCTGGATTTATCAATACGACCCAGAAACCAAGCGCCAGTCGACTGTTTGGGTGTTTCAAAATGAGCCAACGCCTACCAAAGTGAAGCGATCTAGAAGCGGGGGTAAGATTTTGATCGCTAGCTTTTTTAATTTGACTGGCCACTTGGTATCAATTCCCTTACGGGATCAAAGAAGCATTAATGCCGAATGGTATACTACCAAATGTTTGCCAGAAGTTTTCTCTGTTATAAGCAACAAGCGACCAAACACAGGGCTCCGCGGGCTACTGCTCCACCACGACAATGCACCTGCGCACACCGCACTCAAAACGAGGGACTTCCTGGACAGCACGCCAGTCAAACTCCTGGGTCACCCTCCTTACAGCCCTGATCTAGCACCGTGTGACTTCTTTTTATTCCCAAAAATAAAAAATCAGCTCAAAGGGATACAATTTTCGTCGCCGGAAGATGCGCTGGCTGCGTTCGAGCAGGCTGTAAACGAGGTGTCTGCGGCGGACTGGAAAAAGTGTTTTGAAAACTGGTTTAGGCGCATGAATCTTTGTATAGAGGCTGGTGGAAAGTACTTTGAAAAGATTTGATAAAAATATATGTACGTATAGAACAATTTTTTTTAGTTTCGCAAAACTTTCTGAGTGTCCCACGTACATTTCTAATCCTTCCAAAATTTACATTTCAAGGACGATTGAATAAATCAGTTCAACGCTCTCACACAGCACACGTCGTCATTCCAATGAAAGCAAGCATTCAATCACTATTTGCTCGTAGCGTGGCCACTGTTGATTTTATCGTGGGTTTGTTTGAGGGTACTCATATTGCCTTCCACACCGGTAATTTGTAAAACAATACCTTCTCCCTCAACATTTATCGTAACCATTGTAATAAAGTCTACTGTAGATTTTGTAGTGGCCGATAGCAATTTAATAAAGTCTCAAATTTGATCTTCAGTTAATTATTTTGTTTAATTGTTCATGATCAAGGTTGAGCTCTCTCAACCAGGCACAGGCAGGCTCTCTCTCTCTCAAGTAGAGGTTGGTTGAATATCTCTATATTTGAATAAATGTGGGGTCGAAAATTTACTTTTAATTAAAATTTTGTAACACTATCGGTTAGGTTATTACATTACAGTAATTTCACGTGGACGCTTTTGAATGACGGAAAGGCTACCTAACTTTTTTTAACGCGTGGTATGGATAAGAGCTCAACTACCGATTAAAATATCACAATAGTTAAACAACGGACGACATCTTTAAAAGATAGTTTGACATACGAGTGGATAATTTTTTTAAATAATTAATGACTTGTGCAATAATCGTAACACACTCACAAACGTGAACAGATAGGCCAGGGGTCTTCAACCTTTTTGATTTGAAAGACCGAGAATATTTGCTTTTGGTATCTGTGGGCCGCAACACAAGGGAATACGTTATTATTTATTTATAAAGGTCACGAAATCGTTGACAGATAAAACACTTAAATTTAGACAAGCTATCGCTGGGCCCCAAACGAAGCTTTCGCAGGCCACAGGTGGCTCGAGGACCACGCGTTGACGACTTTTGAGATAAGTTATACCTTCAGTAATACAACAGTAGGTGAAGAAATCTGTGCTTAAGCTAGTTTGGAAGTGTCGTAGGTCTGCCGAGAACAAGACTGGATTTATCGGCACAGGATGAGAAGAATTTAGGCCACGACGTTGGCCTACTGCGGTTTGGTGGACTACACACACCATTGAGAACTTTATGGAGCACTCTCTAGTGTGGAGGTTTTGTCACGATGTTTCCTTCATCGTTAAAGCAAGTGATATTCAAATTCTGATTTAGAAACCCATAACTTCTTGGTGAGTTTGAACATTAATATTTGTATTTACATTTAGGTGCAAACAATCTTCTGTATATTAATACGTGCAATCTTCTAAATGCATTACTGCACTAGTAATGAATATTGATGGGAAGGGTGGAGTGTATGGCCTGTACACAGTGGCTTCATAGAAACCACCCAGAGTCAACATGACCCATCGGAAAGCTAACTGATTTCAATTAAATAGTCTTGTCGTTCTGTTTGCTTCTCTGAACTATGCATACAATACTATTTGGATTTCATACACGTTGTAGCAATATATTAGTTTTTGATTAAAATTACTTGCTCCCAGAATGAAATCGAAACAAATTTTAATTTTTTCAAGTCTTAAGTCTTAGAATAACGACACATTGATACAAAGTCCACGCGCACAATTTGAAGCAACTTGATTGCATTGGTGATTCAATAGATTCATAGATATCAAGCCGGGTAATTCAGATATGACGTGTTCAGTACACAGCTACACGCATTTGAGCGCCTTGTATTTTGAGGGTGCACAAAACTGTCAACGTATTATTAGCCCCCCTAATCTCACTAGATTCCTGGTAAGTGCGGCTTGCGTGACCAATGACCACTGTACCCCATATTTATTGCAATTTACAGGTTATTATAGTGTGCCAACTATTACCTCAATGGGTTTATTTCGATAGGTATGGGGGTTTCCTATAAAAGTGTGCCTGTTTTGTTTCTCTTTCTTTGTTTTCTTGATTTTTTTCTTAGCCTCCATGAGGTGACTATGAGTAACAGGAACAAAAATTACCAGAATTTTGCTTCTGTGTGTGATAGCAGTAAGTTTTTTTTTTATCTAATCAAAATAAACGTGATTACAAAAACATTCTGGGTGTCTGTCTTTTGGAGGCCAATTTTCAGAAGCAAACGTTTTGTGGTTGATATTACCTATTAAGGTAAGGCAAGGTCTAATTGCCTTAATAAAATACTAGCTGACACTCGCAACTCGCAGCTTGTTGTTGTATGTCGCACCCGCAACTTCGCTTCCGTTGTATGTCGATACAAAGCACATCTTTCGGGAACTGTTTATCTTCCCGGGATATAAAGTAGCTTATTAAAAATATTCTACTTTAAATGTTACATACGGTCTGTTTTTTCTCTCTTGTCTTATTTAGTAAACAATCTTGGCACGTCTCTTTAATCAAATAAAGACTGAAAAAATATAATTACTATTTATGCACATGTAATCAGGTTAAAAAAAAAAGTGTTGTGTAATTTTTAACATAATGTCTATTAATAATTATTTTTGACGAATTTCATTAAAAAGACAAGCCAAGATTGTTTACGAAACAATACAAGTAAGAAAAAAACATAGATTACATTAGAAGTTTTTAAACTTTCGCGAATTTTACTCATATTGAACTATATTTACGGGACTTGTCGCGCACAATAAAGTCAAAACATAGCAAGTTGCATTGGCCGTGGTCACGAGCAGACTGAAGTATGCGGGTGTCATCGTCTTGAGCGGCGGGTGTTTTCTCGAACTACCCACGGTTGGTTTTTCGTAACGTCACTGTCCGTAACACGATATGCTGAATCACAACACACAATACTGACAGTTTTGGCGGTCATATATGTAG
Source organism: Asteroscopus sphinx (assembly GCA_949699075.1). Taxonomy (NCBI): domain Eukaryota; kingdom Metazoa; phylum Arthropoda; class Insecta; order Lepidoptera; family Noctuidae; genus Asteroscopus; species Asteroscopus sphinx. The sequence continues at coordinate 14,936,509 of OX453001.1, forward strand.
ACAAACTACGACACGAACAAACGTCGAGGTTAGTCAAAATGTTTGTTATGTTTTGATTTTATTGTGCGTGACAAGTCCCGTAAACATAGTTCAGTAAGAGATTATATTAGTATATTATATTATATGAATTATTTATTTTATTATTATATTGTATATTATTCTGGTAAAATGTGGTAGTACAATACATACAACAATACACAACGAAAAATTTTGTTTATTAAAAATATTCTTATGTATGAAGTAAAGTACCTTTGCTCTTCACTCCAGTTTGGTCCCGTACAACAATATCCTGCCCATCTTCTCGTTTCCACATGACTCTCGGAGGTGGGACGCCTCGGGCCTTACACGAGACCCTGGCCGTACCACCTTCAGGTACCATTGTGTCCCCCGAAGTCTCTTCAGGAACGAAGTCTGGTGGTATCACTACGTCTAGGAAGCCCATCTAGAACAAAGTTAAAGTGGAATAGAGAAAAACTTTAAAGTTTGAAAGCGTCTTTATTTCGTAAGCAGTAAGGCCGGTTTTCGTAATTCATTGGCGTGTGGTCGACTGTACAAGTCACATGATCATGATGTCGAGAGTTTATCAAAAGACATTAACGCATAGTGCGTGAAATATGAATTTTTGCACGTCTTTCTTACGCAGGTACCACCACATATGTCTATGTTTGTCTTATTTTTAGTATTTGTTGCTAAACTAAATAATATACACTATAATCTGACCAAGTTTGACGCTGGTATATATTACTGTTTTGAAGATAGAGCAGGAACAAAAACGTTGAAAAAAATGTATGTTTTTTGCGGTTTCTTGTATGGGGACCCCCTTTGGTTTTAGACTTTTTTTTTGTTTTTAGTTTTTGTCGTGATACACCTCATAGCAACACAATTTCTAAGAAAATTTCAACCGGTTACCTATTACCGTTCAAAAGATACAGCCCTGTGACAGACAGACGGACAGACGGACGGACGGACGGACGGACGGAGAGCGTAGTGAGAGTAATAGGGTCCCGTTTGGCACCCTTCGGGTACGGAACCCTAAAAATACAAAATATAATTGGTACCAATAACATAATTGTTTATTGTGTACTTTAATGTACTACTTCAATTGTAAATGTGTGATTTTGGTGACACTTTTCCCGTGTTAAGTAATCGTAAGGGTACTTCCACTTGTTTTCTTTATTTCGTGCCCGACACTGATGACGATGAAGGGAACGACGTGAGTAAAACTGTTAAAATATTTTAATATGAATTTAACTCACTACACTTATTATACACAGAAAAAATTATTCACAAAGTTAGTCCTATAGAGAGTAACAAAATAAAATATACGCAGGTAATAATGATCAAAATAAATTTGTGTATCATTCTTATTTATTTATAGGAGAAATAACAATATCATTAAAACCACGATCCCCACTAAATTATTTCTAAGAAAACATTTTAGAAAACTAGGACACCTAATCAAAAGAATTGATGATATAATAAATACAGAAACTACCAAAATTCAGAACGCTCACGAGGTTTTCAACCTAAAATCAATAGACCATTGAAAGTGTAAACAGAATCATTTAATTATGGTGAAACCTAACATAGTTCACATTGTTATCGAAATTAAATTTCAATTGTGCGGTTTCCGATCGCCGAAGAGAAAATATTTACTCCAAATTACTTGGTGAGCCCTAATCACATTTTGGTACTAAATCTGTTTTAAATTAGTAGTAAATTGAAGCAATTCAGATTCATTCGAAGTACTGACGACGATTGAGTATTTTACAAAAAAAAGTGGCAATTATATCTGAAGGGGAAATGATCCAATTGCTTCAGATATCGTCAGTGTAGAGGAGAAATTACATAACTATAGGCTTTCAAAGTTTCAAAAGTGGCTTTCAAAGAGATAACGCATCGGCATCATATAATACTATCCCGCTTGCTGGTTTACAACAAAATCGCCATTTACATAGATTTTCCGATTGTTTTGTCTATATCTTTTGATGCAGAACATTTCTACTGTTAAACTTTAATGTAGATGTGATGATGATGTGGTGTGATGTGTGTGTGTGTGTGTGATGTGTGTGTGGTGATGTGTGGGGGTGTGTGTGTGTGTGTTTCATCTATGTGATGTGTTACATCAGAAGATATTGACAAAACAATCCAATAATGAAATAAATCGCGATTATTTCGGAACTTTAAAACTTAGTTATGAAATTTCTCCTCTCCGCCAATGACATCGAAAGCAACTGGATGATAGATTTATCCTGTACCATGGGTGCGTTACATATCTATCAGCGTACTACCGAGAGTGAGTTAAACGCGGCTGGACTAATACGGAGTCAATTAAAGGAGACAGCACAGGGCAGCGGGAAGTTGCGACAACTCATGAAGTCCTATGCACCAGTCGGGTGCCCTAGGATAACAACAATAACATGGGTCCGTTCATAGACGCAAAATCACGTGCTCAAACATGCTAAGCCGAAATAACTAGCCTGTAGACTTACACAAATTTGTTCAGTGCGGTAATCGATTCTGAATGAATCGATTAGGACTATACCTCTTACATGTATTGTTTGTTCAAAGCATTATTTAATGTAAAAAAACTTTATGTTGAAGTAAATTCATTGGAAATATTATAATTTAAAATAATAAATAACAGATTTGTTCCAGCGAGTTGCAGATTAATAAGACTGAAAAATTAGTTGAATTGGAATAAGTTTTAGCGTTCCCTCATTTAATAAATTTTGTTGAATGCTGCGAAGTGTTCGAAACATCGCCTGGAATAAAATAAAATGTTTTAATTGTAAATGAATTTTGTTTCAATTACATGGAAATGATTCACGTAATGATACTGTGGCCGAGGATCCATGTCAGTGGCGTGCCATTAGAGAGGCTTATGTCCAGCAGTGGACTAATATAGGCTGATGATGATGATGATGAATGATACTGTAGTACTGAACCATTGGCGAAATAATTATAAATTCACGAGGTGTTTTTTTTTTGTTTTTTGCTTGTTATGATTTGCGTATTTGACTTTATTAAAATAATATAATCGTTATTTTATTATTTTAACGCATTTTACGCATGCGAAGCGAATTCTAAAGATATAAATATTTGTTCTTTCCACAATTTATATCTTTATAATATAATCGATTGGTAGTGTGGTTAAAAAAATAAAAATAGCTTTTTCCCGAAAATCTAAATTAATAATTAACATTTAACTCGGTTTTCTTTAATTTTAACATTTTTCATTGTTTTACATTAAAATTATTAACCGGAAAGATTTGTTTGTTTGTAATCAATAAACTCTGAACTATTAAAAAGCTACTTTATCCAGAAGTAACAAAGGCTATAATTTATTTCAGTACGCTACGCGAGCGAAGCCGCGGGCAAAGACTAGTTGTTGATAAAAAGTCTGTTTTTCGTTTCGAAAAATACTAAAATTTCAACGTGTATGTTTGATTTTTTTACATAAAAGATAGTAATACATAGTCGTAGGTATTACCTACTATCACGCATATACCTTTTTCTTTCTTTGGTTAGCAGAGATCCCTGATGGGATATACGGCGGCGTGATGGATCAATCAGCAAGTTGAATGCTGTCGATGTGTTAACGTCACTGGGCACTCATGCCCAACGGCAGGTGGGGCAAGACAAGAATTTTATTAGTAGGTAAGTAAGTAAGTTACATGAGTTTCCTTGCGGTATTTTCCCTTACTATTTGAAAGTGGTCGTAATAACTTTATTGCGTACTTCAAAGAGTATTATGCTCATATTAGTTACCGCATTAGCTGTGGTTAGCACGTTTTTAGGATTCCGTACCCAAAATGTGCCAACGGGTTCCTTTTAATATGCCTAGCCTACGCTATCTGTCATCTATCCGTCCGTCTGTCTGTCACAGGGGACGGGGCTTTCAAGATTTTTCGAATTTTTCATGCGAATCGTCTAGCATTTGACTCCTTATGGGGTATAATTATATACCATATTATTATGGTTAGATAAATACGAGTAGGTGATTGGTTTATGGAATAAAATGTTACCTAACATGTACATATTTTGTGCTGTCAGTACATATAAATGAAAGTCGCCTAAACCCGAAATAACTGTCTCTCTAGAATTATTTATTATTTTAACGCATTAACGCATGCCGAGCGAAATCTAAAGATATAAATTGTGAAAAGAAATGCATGCGTTAATGCGTTAAAATAATAAATAATATTAAATAAATAATTCATTTATTTAATTAACTGCAAAGTTAGTCGAGCCGGTTAAGGAACACGGTGACGTCACCAAAAGACGGACAAGTGGAGGTTAAATTCGATACCATGAGCAGAGTTCACGGTAGCTTAGCGGATAAAGCACTGGTGTACCGAACCAGGAGTCGCAGGTTTGAATTCTGCTTGTGATTGGATTTTTCTTTCCACAATTTATATCTTAAGCCTTTACGAATATTTGTTTCATGCGGGGAATCCATCTTGCGACCCGTAATTCAGCAGTGGAACATCTTCTTTGCTTAAAAATATTTCTGCAGCGGTCACGACTCAGCTAATGCTTGTACCTACTGGTTTTGTTACCATCGATATGCGTTAACCATATACAGCACTTTACCACTACCGCATAAAGGTGCAGGCACACAGCGGGCGGGACGGAACTGAGGCGGAGCGTCGACCGAACGTGGGCGGGGCGTGCATTTCATACTGCGAGGGTATAGCGCGCGCAACCGAACGGCGGCGGAATGACAGCGCCAGAAGAAAACGTTACGCTGTCTGTGTGACTACTACTATGCATTCCCATATTGCCACATTTACATTCAGCCCCTGCTCCTACCGCTCGTGATGCCGATAATACTTCTGTGGCAGCATCGACGGCAGTGAGCATTTACATGCTCCTTCATTACTCACTTCGCATTCGAATACGAGCAATGGCGGTCATTGAAATAGCTACGGCTTCGGCACTCTGCCACCTTATCTAAATAATTATGTGCACGTTTTCAATAGATTTATGATACAAAAAAAAGAAACCGTTGCCGTAGAAGATTGTGGATGATATCAATACATCGTAATATAATGCTTTTACTTATAAGTTTATAAATCAAAACATTACACACGTGCTTTCACTTCGGGCACTCGGTGGCTACTGAGCAAGAGAGCAGTGACTAAACACTCACTCGCATTCGTGCTGCTCTTTGCTTTGACTTCCGCACGAAAAACCGCTGATTTGGGGAGCGCCGGCAGCGCGAGTAGCAGCGGTAGGAGCCAACGAGAATATAATATGGTAGGAGCAGGAGAAGTGACTTTCACGTTCATGCTCAATTCCCTGCTCAAGTGGGCTGAATGTAAGTGTGGCATATAATACAACGCCAGCGTATCGGTCGCGCACCGCCCGGCGTTGTCTTTCCGCCCGGCGGAGCGGCGGCGGATCGGTCACGCGTTTTGACGAAACGCCCGACAGGACGACACTATGTGCACTGTCTAATACAGTTCAGTACATTACTACATGACGAGACCCGCCAACGATACGCTTCAGTTCCGCTCCCTGTGGGTTTGTCGCTTAAGTTCCAATTTACGTCAGTATATTGGTTAAAGTACAGCTGACCGCGTGACGCGTTCTCGTTAAATGATTCCTGAATTTTCAGTCCGCCGCAGTCCATTACTTTGTAACAGGGATCTCTGTTGCGGTGTGTAAAACGTTTTTTGGATGGATATTCACAAGATTAAAAAAATAAGTAACAGAGTATTTATTCTCCATTATTTAAATTAAAAGCACTTTACCATCATGTATCGTATTAAATAAATAGTAAGGATTTAGGAGGAGGGCATTTGTATATAATGGCAGCACAGGACAAAAATACGAGCGGGAGGCGACGAGAAAAAGACGGAGATGCTCAAGGTCAAATTAGTCTATGCTATTATAATTTACGGGAAAATAGCACGAAAATAGTCACGACCTATAAAGATGGCGGCTAAATTCACATAGAAACAAGCAATTGGACAAAATTTGACACGACTAAAACCTGCAATGTTTTTAGAGACATTAGTGTTGATTCACGAACTAAACTTATTTTAGTAACTTCTTAGGTTTTCGCGATCACTACACATTATAATAAAACAAAGTTTAACCGGATTAAATCGCGTATATTATTTAAATTGGTTTCCCTGACGTTTCGAAAGCTTTGCAGCATTTCGTGGTCGCAGGTAGACTAAGATGACAATAGTCTTTACAGATATTTCTAAAAAAATATTTTAATCTACCGTACAATATTTATTAATTAAAATCGTTTCGATGCACGCAGTAATCACTTACAATATCATTATCTTTTACAGTGTTGCGTGCTGTTTGGGACTTGATTATTTTTAGGACTGGGTTCCAAACAGGTGGAAGCTGCCAACCATCTTCTCTATTAAAATTAGGAAAAATGCAAAAAAAATGCTGCAAAGCTTTCGAAACGTCAGGGAAACCAATTTAAATAATATACGCGATTTAATCCGGTTAAACTTTGTTTTATTGTAACTTATTTTAATCTATCGCTCTCTTTTACTAACACGTAGTAGATACAAGAAAGGGATGGCAACAATTTTAGAACTGTCAAATTAGTTGGAATTTAGATTTCCATACAAGTTTAGTCGTGATCTCGGAACGTGCCCACTAAAATACAAAGAAATGTAACACGTAAACTAATTTGACAGTTAATTAATTGTTGCCATTCCTTTCTGGTATCTACTATTAGTAAAAGAGAGGGATAGTTTAAAATAAGTTTAGTTCGTGAACAAGAGAATCGACACCATTATAAGACTGATTTAGTTTAATTGGTAAATAAAATGGTGGAATAATTCGTAAACAATAGAATCAGCGCCAATGTCTCTTCATTGGCGCTGATTCTATTGTTTACGAACTAAGCTATCTTGGTCTTACTATGTCTCTTCCTAACAACATTAATTAGAAAATAAAACCGACTTCAAAAACCTTAAATAAAAAAATATAAAAAAAACCCGCGGAATACATAACCTCCTCCTTTTTTTGAAGTCGGTTAAAAAGGATAAAACATTTTATTCATGTCAAAATAGTCAACGTGCTTGTTTTTAACGTGACGTTGACGAGTATTTTCCCGTAAATTACAGTTCTAAATATTTTCGCTAATTTGACAGTTCTAAATATTTTCTGTCCTTTTTCAATGATATTTGACGACCTCTGTGGTCTAGTGGTTCGAGTGTCGGACTGCTGATCACGAGGTCGTGGGTTCGATTCCCACAGGACACAAATATTTGTGTGATGAACATGAGTGTTTGTGTTGGTCTGGGTGTTTCTTATGTATTATAAGTATGTATTTACAAAAAAAAAAAAGTATATAAGTATTGTATCCATTGTCTAGTACCCATAGTACAAGCTCTGCTTAGTTTGGGACTAGATGGTGTAGTGTAAAATGTCCCAAAAGTATGTATGTATGTATGTATTTTTGGAAAAGACAGTGTAACTACATTTTTTTAGTGCGGTATACAATAGAATCGGCACCATTATGAGACTAAATTAGTTTAGTTTGTAAATAACAGAATCAACACCATTACCTCAATGTTGCATAAGCTGGCGTTACTTTCGGAGCATTTTATCAACTCACCTGACTTTTCATAGGATCAGTGTTGATCTGACACATGTACTGCCCCCGATCCTCTTCTTGCACGTTTTTTATGTGTAGGTACCACGTCGAGTGGTCACTGTGAGAGACGGACACCCGGGGGTTGTGCGTGATCACGTGCTCGTGGATCGCCTGGATCGCCTTCGTGTCTGCTTTCACCCAGCCCACCTGGAAAAGTGAAGAGTTGGGGAGATGGTTCTTGGTATACAACGTGTGTTATTGAAATAACTGAAAACCTCTTAAGGGGTTCTTTACTTATCAGTATGAACAACTTTTACTATGTGACCAACACTGAAATAAAGAAAAAATCAGCTGATACCTACATTTTGTCAATTTATGTGAACACAAATGTAGGGAACAGCTGATTTTTTTCGCGATTTCACGGTTGGTCCCATAGTAAGAGTTGTTCATTATGATGAGTACAATGACCCCGTAACAGGTTTTCAGTTATTTCAATAACACGTATAAGTGTAGGCACAGATGGTTAGAATTAAGACGACAGTTCTATGTCAGAAGAATGTTGAATGAATGTTGTTGAATGTTCTATGTTCTATGTTTGGTTTTAATGCAAAATACTTACTCCAGATTTGTAGAAGCATATTCATGATAAATACTTGATATACTATTATATACTTGATATCTGAAAGCAGATCAGTAACTTATCTGCTTTCAGACATCAAGTTATTTGTTGTGATTGCCAATCAAACATAAACATTTTTACCGAGAAAATATTTGAATATACTTCGAAAACCTCATGGTACCTCGTGGAAACCTGTTGCTGAATTGTGTAACTCACTCGCGATCGCAATCATGTTGATTCAATGATCATTGTATATTTGATGATCATCCGTCTTATCGGCGACTATGCACCACTGTAATGTCGAAATGAAAGTTATTGTCGTTTTGAGTGCGTTACTCAATTGCCCACTGGTGGGTTAGCAACCTGCTTCCCAATTGTGTAACTCACTCGCGATCATAATCATGTTGATTTCAATGTTCATTGCTCCGTATGTTTTGAACAACCGTCTTATCGGCGACTGTCATCATGATTTACGGCCCCATCGGCCATCCGTTCTGCGAGCAATGTGTCCCGCCAACGTTTGTGAATTCTTCGGGCTATGTCGGTTACCTTCGTGCTCCTGCGAATCTCTTCATTTCTGTAGCCCTAGCACGAACAATTTTGACGTATCGAAACGTTAATGTTGGCGTTTTTTGATTCAAATATACAACAGTTCTATTACATTTTGACTTAATTTTATGTATAATACGCATTTTGTATCATACAGAGATATGGATAAAATTTCCTAGTTAAAAGAATATTGTCTCAAACGGGTATTTCAGATCCAAAATTCAGTTACATTTACGTTTCGATACGTCAAAACATTTCGTGCTAGGGCTACTGATTTGATCACGCAGGGACACCCGAGCATAGCCCTCTCCATGATTGCCCTTTGAGACACTTACATATGTATAAGTAATTCTGAATATTAAATTCGTTCAGCACTTCAAAGGTAAATGTTAATAATGCTTTCAATTATACAAATCAGTTAAATAAACCAATTAAATTCATTAAAGTAGACTGTACTCCTATTTTAGCAAAGAGGGAAAGCCAGTAAAAACAATTTAAAGTTATTTTTAACGTTCAGGAGTCAATTTGGGTCAGTAATACATTCTTCCATTTTTAAAATTATTCTTTGAAAAACAAACAGGTTTTTGGCAAAGGAGTTTTTTTATTAATTTGCCTAATTTTTAGGTCAAGTCAGACATTAGAATAAGGAAAGGGTTCGCGTAAATTATCCATAAACAAAACTTATTAATTACGCATGCGGCCCTAGGTAGTTGCTAACCTACATTTCTTCGTATTTTTTAAGATTGCGCCTTTTGTTATGTACTGCTGTAATATTTTGTTGTGTAATACTTGGCTCAGATTGAGCCACTCTGTCTTTCTTGAAAACGTGTTAAAATATCGTTAGAGTTGTTAATTTCTTTATTGGCATAAAAGTTATTTTACAAAAATAGTGCTGCTCTGACTCCTACGCTACTTAAAAACACATGTATGGAGCCAGTGTCTTCTCGCGATAATTTATGTTCTGGATTTTATACAATAAGAATAATAAGGACACAATTAAAATAAAAAGCTAAAATTAATGATCGATTATCGATTATCTTAAAGATCTCTTTAAGGAAATCTTAATCTTTCACAACATAACATAACATAACATCACGCCTGTATTTCCCCGAAGGGGTAGGCAGAGGTGTGATATTACACCCACATTTCACCAGTTATGTTATAGTCCCATGTAATACGGGGCGAGCCTATTGCCATTAACCGGGCACAAATCCAGACTCCGGGCTGCTACTGAGAATTTCCTAATGTAAAAACCCAATATAACACTTTGCCCGAACCGGGAATTGAACCCAGGACCCCACGCTCAGCAGTCGCGCTTGCAACCACTAGACCAACGTGGCAGTCCTTAAGCGAGCGAGCGAGCTTTCCTCTTAACCTATCTAGGTTAAGAGGAAATGCGGGCGGAGAGACTTTTGAAAATTAGGTATTTGGAGAAACTATCGATGTCGCTTTGCGAGAGCTCAGCCTCAAAGAAGTGCGATAAGGACAACTGCAGTTCCGACCAATAACTTTAGTAAAAAAGCCATAATTCGAGGTTTGACTCTCGACTATTTTCTCCTTCGAAACTGAACCAATTTGAAAGATATTGCATAAACTGAATAAGAAGAATATGTACTGTGCCGCTATGTTTGCCTTTTTCATTAATAGGTGTCAAATGTAGATAGCAGTTTAAACAGGCAATTTTGAGAATTTTTGAAGACTTCTAGAAATAATTTATCTAATCAAACGAAACATAGCGCACAGAAAAAGTTAATATTTATTTTACTCTAAAAATCATTGCTAGCTCGATTGTTATAATCGCTTTTAATAATGATTTAATATTTAATTTTATTATTTTTATCAAAGAGTATTTCCAAATGAGTGTGTGTGTGAATCAAAATTCATGCGTAACATGAATTTTGATTCTGATAACGTAGTTCACAGGAACAACAGGGTTTTTGTTACATATTGTATAATTTGGCTTCAGAAAGACTTTGTCGCGTATTCCTCAGAAGCTACCTATTTTCCCGGGATAAATAGTTTATATTTTAATTTGGGCTATGGTCTATTAGTTTGCCAAATTTCATCTAAATTGAGTCAGCATTTTCAGCGTTATTGAGTAAAAAATATCTAATTCACAAACTTTCACATTTATAACATTAGTAGGATATGTCTAAATTTAAACATACTAACACAGCGTTCTACTAAGATGTGGTTTAGAAAACATCTCCCTATTTCGGTTCATCGCTAATTTGCTGCGGCCAAACTTTTCTACTGCGTATAATCAGTGTTGCCAGTAGTTTATTAGGCTTAAAACCCACAAACTAATCCAAGTTAACTAACATAATTAATATTCAGCCTCTCGACTTTATTAATATAGTCGGTGGGACCAGCTTTTTATCTACCAAGACTATTAATAGATGGAAGTAATAATGGCTTGATTCAATCGTAAATTATTCAGTTAGGGTAAACACCTGCCTTAGTAGCGAAGCAACGACTGGGCGGATTATATGATCTGCAAGGTTAAGCTGCACTTGCCGCGGTCAGTCTGTGGATGGGTGACCGTTTCGTTACACATCGAGACCCCTCCGTGCCTCGGAGAACACGTTAAGCTGTCGGTCCCGGTTGTCATACGAATATCTATGGCAGTCGTTACGGGTAGTCAGAAGCCTGAAAGTCTGACAACTGGTCTAACCTCCGAATGTCAGTATTACCCAGTGACTGGGTTGCGGGGGTCTGATGGCAGTCGCTCCGTGTAAAATACTGATGTTCAGCTGCATCTGGCTAGACTGGAAGCCGACCCCAATATAATTGGGAAAAGGCTCAGAGGATGATGAAACTTCACTAGAAGTTTCTGTAAGGATGATTTTAAAATACGAAAATAGAATTTTTACTTTGTACCATTTACCCACAGTTTTACACGTTAACGAATACTTAAAATCATAATAATCCACCATTATTACACAGTAACACTCGAAGAAATACACGTTCTGGAAAATAATACAAAATCCACATCACGCTCTTTTCGAATATTTCCGCCAACCTCGGGAGTGTTTTGGAACGGGCCAATAAAATAGTGTAGTGCAATAGGTTGTGTGGAAAAGATCAAATACTTGAGACGTATTTGATCCCCACGCTCAAAAAGATAACATTGTCGGCTAGAAGAGTTGCATTTGTGCGCAATCTCTGAGTACTTTGAAGTGGAAAACGCTTTTATTTCCTCAGCATTCGTTCACTAAACTGTGTATGGTACCATTACGGTACACCAAATTATCTTTTAGAAATTATAACTTCAGCTACAGCTTTCACCAAGGGTCTAAAAAGATGGACTGCATTTCAACTGCAAGCTGTCTGCAAAATAACACTTTGGATGCAATTTTAGTGTAATCGATATATCTGCATCGAAACTGCCGACCGACTGTGCAGCCCACTTTACTGCAGTTTGAACGACTAAAGACTGAAGCAGTCGATCGGCATCAATTTCGATATAGATATAACAACTGCACCAAAACAGCATTTAAACAACTATTTTGCAGCTAGCTTGCAGTTCAAACGCAATCCATTTGAATAGACCCTTAATTTCAGCCTACAGCCCCTCTAGTCATGTTGACAAGCTACAACCGTCAACGCTATAGAAAACAGTCAAAATGTATGGGAATGACATAATTATTTCAACGAATAACTTTTTCGTTGAGATATATCATACTGCTTCTAGTGAAGTTTCTATCACTTTATTAGGGTGCGTTTTACTGAAGTCGTGGCAAATAAGTGTTAGCAACCAGGCCATAAAAGTACAAAAAAAAAACAAATAGCTCCCGATTCTCCGCTTTCCGCGTCTTTAATCGACTAGAACTCCCTGAGCATGTTCATAATAAATAAATAATAAATAAATAAATCAATATTTTTGGAACATTTTTACTCAGCACCCTCTGGTCTCAAACTAAGCAGAGCTTGTACTATGGGTACTAGACAATGGATATGATACTTATATACTTTTTTTTGTAAAATACATATTTATAATACATAATAAACACCCAGACAAACACAAACACTTATATTCATCACACAAATATTAGTGTCCTGTGGGAATCGAACCTACGACCTCGTGATCAGCAGTCCGACAGACGAGCCGCTAGACCGCAGACGTCGTCTACGTTCATAAGTGTAGATGTTTAAATGAAAAAGTTGAATGTCATCCGATTTCTGCCGTCAAACAGTATTGTTTGCATTGCTGTGTTCCAGTGTGAAGGGTACCACCAGCCGGTGAATTTAAAATCATATGAGACTTTCCATCTTTAGGTCTCAGTTTGGCGAATGCGATTTACAATACTGTTTAGGCAACAGCCTAGGTGGTATTACAGTTGTTACGGGCAATGGGCAAAAATATCAGGAATCCACTTTTACCACTTCCTACCAAACCGTGTAGAGACAGAGTGGAAAAAAAAACGTGTGCGGTCAGGGGACTGTTAGGAAGGAAGATCGTGGTAAGATTTTATAAATACAATACATATACCTACTTTAGTTTTGTAAAACTTTATTATCACTCCTAGTTTTGCCAATACAACGGATGATATTATACTGACCGATTCTGTAAAGATTGGTTGTATAGAATCCATAATTATAATGTTTTTTTTTGCCTCCATCATCACTGGCGATATATGGCGGTTATCGCATGTATAATGTGGCGGTAATCGCATTATACACTTGGGGTTTTAAAGGCGCATGTGCTGCTAAATTTCGCAACTATAATATACGCAAAGATGGCAGGGAACATCAAACATCGGCCTAAGATACCACAGGGACCAAGTTCAATCCCCACTAAAACAAGTGTTTTTGTATGTTCTATTGAATAGTTAAAATTTGATGTTACGTAAAATTTTATCCCGAATCACACAAGCCGCGATGAGGAACTTCGTTCCAAAACTTCCTGGAAGTGTGATAATGGCCCACATAGAAGAACTCTTCAAAAACCGACTCAACAAAATCTCCAAGTCACAATAAGCACATTTATCATATTTAAGCTGCTAGTATGGTTTCCATGTAATAATAATAATCCTATTATTGCATTATAATATTAAGTAGGATACTCACGCGAAAGTTGCCAAGGTTGACGACTATGCATTCGAAAGTGGCATCCCTTCCGATAGGCACCGTTAGATTTGTGATGAGCTCCCCAAACTCCGGTACCTCGATACCTCCTGGCAACAAACAAAACAATCTTTATTAAACCATGGTTATCAAATCCGAGATATAAAATCAAAGTATTCTGCTGAAAATGAGAAAATTCATCTTCCGGGATGTTGAAGTTTAAGGTTCATTGTATTATTTATAAAGTAATCAACAACAACATTTTGGTAGGTGTTCGATCGATTATCTATGCTACATAGTTACCTACATTTCATTACCATCGCCATCCAGAAACAAAGTCTTAAAAAGATTTAAACCTTCTTCGCAACTTCGCCCGTTTCTATGCAAACTATCTCACCTATCTAGGACGAGGCCACAGACTAACTCTCCAGTACCCCACTTAAGTAAAAAACACTGCACAGTATCGCGACTAAACTGAGGAGCGTGTCAACATTACTTAGTCCCGGTATGTAGGCTTATCAAAGCATTTGCCCGTTCCTGCAAAGTTGGTTCAGATACTGTCGGCAACAGTTGCACCTAGCTAGGACCTTGCAACAAAGTGTCAACTAACCACTTCAACTTGTTCCTTTATTCGCGGTCCCAACTTCAGAAATGTGAAGTGACACGAATAACTTCGCGAAGTGATAGTAACTACGTAGACCGCTTGCACCAGCGATCTTGTTTGGGACGATTGCGCAAGTGACATGAATAGTATATTTAGAACTATTGCTGATGTCATTAATTTTTTTTTTTTTTTTTAATATTTTTCTTTCTCTAAGCCTTTTTCCATGGTTATATTGGGGTCGGTTTCCAGTCTAAAAAGATGCAGCTGAACATCAGTACTTTACACGGAGTGACTGCCTTGAGACCCCCGCAACCCAGTTACTGGGTAATACCGATATCCTATAAGGTTAGAATAGAAATCAGACAGTGGTAGTGGTCACCGTGGAGCGATAAGACCGCCAATTTTACACTTATACTTAGTTTATAATAATCATGTTTTTAATGTTGTTTTTGTATTGTCTTGTTAGACTTTTGCGCTTCTGATTAACCGTCACGACTACTATAGATATTCGTATGGCAAATGGAACCGACAGCTAACGTGCTCTCCGAGGCACCCGTATTTAGGTATTTTTAATAAGTTAATCTTGATGGCAAGTGTTAAAATAAGAAACTCTGCTTATTTTGTTTTTTTTAAATATGTAAAGCTTAAGTCATTGAACAAGGCACCTTTTGACCAAACATTTCCTGACTCAACCTGAAACCTCTAATATAAGATATTGTATGTAAAAACTTAGCTAAAAGCAGCTTCAAATATATTTTGTTGGGATCCTGATAATTTTGTCGCGAGAAAAGTAAAATATTTGGGATCGAAATAGGGAGTTTTCGATCAGCGCAACCTATTTTGTCACGGTCGACAGATCCCATCTCGAAACTCACGCTATTATACTCCTACATTCTTACATTATGATTTTGTATGTCTTAATCTCAAAAATAGAAGATTCTCCAAATTATAAACGTTGTTATGTTACCCAGTTTTAAAGCCAGCATAATTTTACATACTATAAACATAAACAAAATTCAACTGTAGTGCAACTTTAGTGGCCAAGTTTCTCACGTTTTGCAAATAACCATGGTACCTAAGTGAGGAAATTGCAGTTGGGCCAAAGATATGGTGCGTTAGAGGAAACTAAAAACGATGTTTTGTCACCTTAACGAGCGCCGGGAGGCGGCAAAGTGTAAAAGCTCGCCTGCCAACATTCAAAACATCATTTTGCTTTTTCCATTCCTTATGTTATACTTAGTTTGTGGAACCAAATAGCAGAAGGTGGGCGTCATCAAAACTTCGTCTTAACATAGCCTTAGCTCATAAAAGAAGGATCGTAAAAACAACAACACTTTTGATGAAAATCAGACTGTATTATATAAATATTTTTAAGTAAACTTTATTTCAGCTTTTTAATCCAGCGTTTAGTTATGAAACTAGAGAAGTTTGCCTTACTTTACCAATTTCTTGAGAAAACTGTAGGCAAAAATTGTGAGTAAAAAACAACTCTTACTTTTAAAGAACATTTCTCTGTCTAACGACAACTATGGCGGGGATGTAACGTTACCGAACGGTCTCGTGGAAGGCAGTAAAAACTGCCATTTTGCAACGACAGCGTCCACAATATCGTCACAGACTGGGACGCAGTAAAATGTTTACAAAATATCCTGCTTCTGTTGTGGGTGCCACTAGAAGTGTTGGATATTGCTTTTGTATTACCGTTTTAGCGTAAACTCAGTCGGCCATTTTCCTGCAGCTGCGGTAATCGCTCTATTTTCGGGTCTTCTGTTTGAAATCTCTATTCATGATTTTCATTTGTATTTTGTGAAATAAGCTTTTAGTTTGTAGATAGCTTATTTCATTAATTACTTTGAAGAATCGTACCGTTTATTTTTTCATGGTTTTGTTTTTATTCTTATTACAATACTCTTAGTAGAAACAAACTTTTAAAGTGCATATTATTGTATTGTCATCAGAACTACGTGTGTACAATTTCAGGCTGTTTGGATTACAACAGCATCCTCAAAATTGACTTGCAAGGCTTGTATAAGACTTATACTTGCTGAAAAATAGGTTTCGACGTTGTAAATTTTTGACAACGTAAACTTTAAGCACTTAAAAGAATTATAATAATTCATGTAATAAAACACATTTCTTAAACTAATAATAAATTAGTGATAATACCAAAAACTTTCCAACAATCTTACACATTCTTCAGCATACATAGTTCTAATATAAGTTCGCGTACTTATTAATAATGATTAGTGCCCAAGTTTTCTCGAAACCCCAGTCTTAACTGACACTTAAGAGGGCTAAACGAATTAATATTTCAGTAATTTTATTACGATTATTACTGATGTATTACAGTGTATGTTATTAGTTATTACATTTGTTCGATATTAATTACATTTAATTACGTACAGATTATGTGTTAATATCATGAGTTGGATTGTGTCTCAAAGCTAATCGTAGCTAATGTGCTATTGATTAAGGATAGTAATAATAATAATTGATATCACGGTCCCTCTTGACGACAACCTCGTGAAAGCTGAGAAAGTTAAACAAATCAAATATATTGATTTAGCTTAAGGTTGTCGACATGTGGGATATGGACTCAGCAGTCATTGTGCCGATAGTTGTCACGGCTAATGGCTTAATAGCCAAGAGCCTCTACCAACACCTAAGAAAGCTCTCGTTGAGCGGCTGGATCAAGGGCCTGATACAGAAGGTAGTACTCCTTGAAACGGCACGACATTATGAGGAGGTTTCTCTCTCTGGGGCCCGGATCCTGAGTTTGTACCCTGTTCCCGATGCTTGTGGGCTACTATTTTTTATATTTTTAAATGTTTTTAATATATTTATTATTTAAAAAATTTAATTATACGTATATAATAAAGTAAATAATTAGAAGAGTGTATCAAATTAAATATAAGGAATGTTATCGCTTTATGTAGAAAGACAAAATAGGGTAGTGATATTAGGTCCGAGCTGGGTTAAATTCTACTGAGTTGGGGACTCGAGGCATCTATTAAGCGGTTCTGGGGAGGATAGCAGTATGTGGTGGTCGCGTGCTGCTATGAGGCAAACAGTATTGTTTCCCAGGACGTGCCAAAGGCGTAGCACTAGAGGGCACCGGCGCGGTCCATTGGAGTTCCCGGAGCTCCTCTATTTTGTGCTGAGGATGACCACCATGTGGTTTTAGTCGGTAAGAGTCCGACATATCCTTCCGCCTTCCCTAGACGGAGGATATCCATGAGAATTTCCACCCGAAAACAAAAATAAAAAAAAGGTAACGATATTGTTAACAAATAGCAATAGAGTCACTGGCGAAACTTCAAAGACGTGATGGGTATTGATATCTAATGATAAAACAAGAAAAATATGATTTTCTAATTATTTCATTCAAGTCAGCTAATCAACAACACAAACAACAACAACAACAGTCACGAGATGCGTGACCTTATAGGTTTACATAGTATTTTTTGAGAAATACCAAAACCATTACATTACTTGTTTTTAAATACATAAAAAGTAATTGTAACTGTGAGTTTGCACTGACGAAACATTCACATAAAAACATGTTGAAAAGTCAATTTTCTGTCAATGTATCGAATCGCGTTCGCATTATCACACAACTGGTTGAAACGAAACATGCATGACATTTCATAGTCTATTGACATGTTTCACAATAAATTTCGAATCAAAATGTCTCGAGACAAATCTTGCAACTCATCGAAAGATGTCATTTAGGTCGTATTTCACAAACATGGAAATCATTAATAGATCTGGGGATATCATTGTCTTAGTTCGATAAACTTCAAAGCACAGATAATATAAAGTGTCTGCTTTCGGCCATACCTGTTTACCGACCTCATGGGTAAACACAAAAAACTAGAGTTACAAGTTATGAGACATGATTAAGCATCAGTGCGAACGTCAGCCGTGACAAATCTATAGACAAACATGTCAATGTATAAGTTTTTAGTGAGTGCAAACACAGCCAACAACAAATCTTGAAATCTGTCAAATAATTTACCCAGTTTTCTGCAGTGCGAACGTAAAAATCAATAAAACAAGTTGTGACATTAGTTTCATATGACAAGTTTCGAGACATTACTTGTTAAATGTTTTTTGGTGCAAACCCACAGTTACACTGCTATGTTTTGCATACATTTGTTTTTCGTGTACAGTATAACAAAGCTATTAGTATCCAGGGTTGCCAGATATAAATGAAGTTTTCTCATAAGATTATGAATGTTTTCGAGTGAAATATCATTTTAATAACGGGCAAAGTTAAGAGTCCACCATAGCAGCGCTACGAGATAGATTTCGTGTCTTCCCTTCCCCACACCACAGCCCTTACGTCTCTCCGTACGTACGCGGAACCGCAAATGCTACCGAGTGCGCGAGTTCGAGTCGCGGAGTCGCGCATCAGAGGCAACGCGTTTTAGCCGGCTTATACTCACTCACATCACCGCAGCTCTGCGCACACACAAACGCATTGTGCTGTGTGCATGTACACGACAAATACAAGTAAGAATCAGCAGCGCTCGTTTTTATTAAAAAATATCTGTGCTAGGTAATAGGTATAGATAGGTAGGTACCTACCTACATGAAATGGTTGTACCTATGTTGTAATATAAAACTGGGGATATTTTTAACTAACAGGTATCTACCAGGTAACCGGTAGGTACTACATAAGTAGCATTGTATTTTATACAAAACCCTAATCAAACCGTTCTATAATATTTTTCTGAGAAATCTTCATCTATATCTGGCGACCTTGGATCCTAATTGCTTTGTTAGACTGTACTTGTTGTTGGTGTAAACAATTGCTGGTGAATCAAATAAATGGAATAACATACATACATACATATTATCACGCCTGTTTCCCATTGGGGTAGGCAGAGAATATGGATTTCCACCTGCTACGATCCTGACACACCTCTTTCGCTTCATCTAGGTTCATTAACCTCGTCATGCATGCTCGTCGGTTTACGGCCACGGTTTGCCCTACTAGAGATAGGAATTTGACATAAGCTTCATACAAAATATGTGAAATTTCTATCTCTAGTAGGGTAAATCGTGGATAGATCGGATATTAATTTTGGCCGTTAGAGTACTCTAATCTTAACCTGGCATTTTTTGCTTGTTCGCCGAGGTCATCCCTCTCCAACTTTTCCATCCACACCCGCTTCGTATACTTGTTTCGTCAATCGCCTCTTGTCCATCCTCTCTATATATCCAAACCATCTTAACATACCACTCTCAATCTTTGTCACTATATCTGCTTTCACTCCACAACGCTCCCTTATCAAATATTTATTATAAAATAAATAAATATTAATACCCTGCCTCGACTTGACTGCCTCGTTGGTCTAGTGGTCGCAAACGCGACTGCTGAGCGTGGGGTCCTGGGTTCGTTTCCCGGGTCGGGCAGTGCTATTGTTTTTTTTCATTAGGAAATTTTCAGTAGCAGCCTGGAGTATGGATTTGTGCCTGGTTAATGGCAATAGGCTCGTCCCCTATTACATGGGACTATAATATAACTGGTGAAATGTGGGTGTACTATACACCGCTGCCTTTTTTTTTTTTACGTGGGGAAATCCTCATGGGCGCACTCCTCCCGGGGAAGGCGGAGACAGTGTCGGACTCTTACCGACTAAAACCACCACGGTGTTCCTCTTCCAACCATTGGCCGGGGGCGTGGGAAACTTATAGTCGTCCAAGCATCCCCGGCAGGTCCCGGCTCGCCACTAGTAGGCGAGCCCCTTCTCCCCGTGCGGTATCATCGGCCGCACCCTTCTCTTGACTGGCGCGCGCGGAACACGACGCGCCACCGTTACGGGCCTTGACTGATCGGGCGGCGGGCTACCCCGAGTCCGCCGCCCGCAGGCCCACTCCTAGGGTGGCTGGAGGTCGGCGTACACCCTCCTGCGACGCCCGGTCCGTCTTCTGCGGGTGGGGAGAGAGGTCGTTGCCTCTCGAACCCTCTCCGCCACCTCCTTAGCGAGCATCACCTTCTCGCAAAAGGAGACGACGCCCTCCCAAGTGTTCTCGCTCCCGACCATAGCCAAAACAACGGCCGGAAGCGAGAGATCGCTGCCGCCTACTGCAGTGATAAGGTCACGGCGCTGCGTGGCCCAAGCTGGGCATTCCGCCAGTGTGTGCTGCGCCGTGTCCTCAAGGCAGCTCCCGCAGTAATGACACTCGGAAGTCAGCTCCCGGCCTATGCGACACAGATACTTCCCGAAGCAACCGTGCCCCGAGAGTATCTGCGTCAGCCGTCAGCATAGGTGAGGGCGCCATAGCCCCTCTCCAGCCACTCCTCCATGACGGGCCTTACAGCCGCTATTGCGGCGTGCCCTGCGCTGGGTTGCGCAAGTCGCTCCTCCCATTCGGCCACTAGGATCTGGCGGACCTAGCTCCGATCAGGTGGGTCCTCACGCTGATGATACCTAAGCGCAAGGTCCCTCGCCTCCAGATCCCAGGGCATTGATCCGTCTAGAAGGCTCGCCACCTCAAAGGAGACCGTACGATACCCTCGAATCACCCTGATGGCCATCGCACGCTGCGGCCTACGCAGCAGCGTGACATTGCCCGGCGTCAGAGTGATACACCTCTGCCTACCCCTTCGGGGAAATACAGGCGTGATGTTATGTTGTATGTTATGTTATGCAAAATATTAATAAATATTTAGCCTAATATTAATTAATATTTATTTCGAAATATATATTAATAAATATTTAGCTTCAGGTAACGATCGATCGAATTTGTTTCAGTTTGTATGATCAAAATAGTTAAACGGTTTTATGGGTTTTTAACGAATGCCCATCATAAAGAGATTCGAAACTAAACTTATAAAATTGGTAGTACTAGTAGAAGTAATTACTGTCGATCTGAAATTTAGTATTAGTGTGGGGAAGATATCGCGCTATATCAGGCTACTGCAGTAAATTTGTTTAACTGTCGGCAAGCTTGATTGGATATTGTTGTTTGAATCGTTACTTCTGATTGGCTAGGACAGTAAGCTGGCTAGACATCAACCTGTCTTTATTTTGTAACTCTCGTAACAGGAATGTAAGTGGCTTAGAAATATTTCGTTTCATTTTTCATGCCTGTCAAATGGGTAAAGGTGCAAAAAAATTTTTTTATTCAAACAATATTCTTTTGTTATTTGTAATATTTATTCAATTTAACAATCAGTTAACATATTTATATTAATTATAATAAAACAAGTTTAACCGGATTATATCGCGTATATTATTTAAATTGGTTTTCCTGACGTTTCAAATGCTTTGCAGCGTTCGTGGTCGCAGGAAGACTAAGATGACAAGCGTCTTTACAGATATTTCTAAAAATTTCTACCCTACAATTTTTTTATTAAATAAAATCGTTTCAATGCACGCAGTAATCAATCACAATGTCATTATCTTTTACAGTGTTACGTGCTGTTTGGGACTTTATTATTTTTAGAACTGGGTTCCAAACAGGTGGTAGCTGCCAACCATCTTCTCTATTAAAATTAGGATGTTTTTTAATTTCAATAGCCTCACGGAGCATTGTAGGTACATGTAACGATATAATCCGGTTAAACTTGTTTTATTATAATGTGTAGTGATCGTGAAAACCTAAGAAATTATTTTATTTATATTCGTTGTATATTTCGTCTACAAACTGACCTAAAAGCAACAATGACAGCACATGTGAACGTAACTAACTGTAACATTAAATACAATGTTTATTACAATTTTCCGTACAAATTTTCAACGTCGCCATATCAACGGTGATACGTTCATAAATTCAATGAAATTACCCATCTTTCTGCGCTTCAAAGAGGCCATATATTTTCCGGTAGAGACAGCGCCTTGCCATGTCGACCATCACGCGAATGATAAATCAGTATGGTTCGCAATATCAACTGAAAATATCGTCTCGTGAATATTTTCAGTTAAGATATTAAAATGTTTTATGTGATAATATGAGAATGGACGGGAACATAATAATTTATCAAGTTTTGAGAAGGTCTATAAGGAACAATCCTAAACTTGGGCGTCTCTTGAGTTTCCCTTACTTAGGCGAGGCATATGCTTGGCAGAGGACGTTTTCTAAATGAACTCGGATAGTAATTGTTCTAAAGTCTACTAATTAACCCGCCATAAATTCGTACTAACTAGCATCAAAATAACAATTGGCAATTGCTAAAAACGTTGATGATGATGATGAAGAACGTTAATGCACTTAAAACTTTAAAACGAGTTAGAAGATCTTTGAAATGAAACGAAAGCTTTGGAATGGCAACAGGTTTGCATATTACATTAGACTCATCAATCATCAACTCAGCCTACCGCAGCCCATTGCTGGACATAGGCCTCTCCGAAGTTGCGCCAAAACACTCGGTGTCCCCCTTCCGCATCCAGTTCCCCCAGCTACCATCTTCAGATCGTCGGTTTATCTTGCTGGGGGCGCACTATACAACGTGTTATTGAAATAACTGAAAACCTTTTAAGGGGTAATTGTACTCGTCAGTATGAACGACTTTTATTATGGGACCAACCCTGAAATCGCAACAAAAAAAATCAGATGTTCCCTACATTTGTGGCTACACCACGCTGGCCTAGTGCGGGTTGGTGGATACACTTTTGTGTCCACCATCCATAATGTTGGTGGGGACAACACACACCATCAAGAATTATATGAAGCACTTTCAGGTGTGCAGATTTCCTCACGGTGTGTTCCTTCACCGGCAAGTGATGATAATCAAATTCAGAACCGGACATGAAATCGATAAGGTGCAGACCGGCTGCCGAATTGCGTAACTCACTCGGGATCGCAATCAATAGGATTTCAATTTTCATTGCTCCGAGTGTTTTAACAATTCGTCTTATCGACAACTATGTACCACGCAATGAATATTGTTATCATTTCAAAATGAAAGCTAATGTCAATGTCAATGCATTACACAATTACCCTACGATGAAAGAACCTACTTACTACAAATTAACCCACAGGTTCTAACTCAGACCACATACATACATTATACCTATATTTTTTTGGAACGAAGTTTGCGGTTGGTGTAATTCGGGAGGGGCCAGTGGTCAATAGACTGGGGGTCTATAGTCTGCATTGCATGGCCTTTGAGTTGTGGTGACGTCCCAGGTGTGCCCGGACATCGCCAAAAGAGAGTAGTAGTCAAGGAGGAAGGCCCAAAGTGGGCCGCGCTGGATGGGTCGCGAATGCCATGCATTGCAGTCCTCGTGGCCCATCCAGCCAAGGCGAAAGTAGGCACACGGCGGAGTTTTTAGTGGATGCGAGTCCCACATACCCACACCGCCTTCCGGGGTGGTGTGATATGCGAAAGGCATTTTCTCCGCCTCAAAAAAGGTGTAATTCGGGAGAAAATGTAACGAACCGTAAGATTTTTGTGTATGAGCAGGCATATACGCAAACCACGCGCTCTCTCATTCTTTCTCTTTGAAGTGTGTCTGTGTGTGTGTGCGTGAGCACCTTCGTTCCTGACGGCACACGTTTTTGTAATGTCTACCTACCATATTACATTAAAAAACTTTATCTGGGAAAATTCTATGTCACTGAACCTTCCTAAGCGGTGTCAACGCACTCGGTGGAATTTGAGGGTATAATAGTCTCAAGGGAAAAGATCGCGACGTTAAATATTAAATTGTTAGGGAATATGAGAGATTAACGAGATTAGTACCTACCTACTAGGTGAGTCTAGGTGCGAATAATAATTTTAATCTTGGAAGAATATGAATATTTTAATATTGTAAGTGGGTAGTTCTTATTGTGTTATTAATTTTTAGGAGAAAATGTTGAAGAAGGGCTCGTAGCTCATAATCGCGTGGTTTGAAAGATCTTCAGGTCAAGCTACACCCTGGTCAATTCTGCGGTGGGTGACCGTTTAGTTACACATCGAGACCCCTCCGTCCCTGAGAGCACATTAAGCTGCCGGTCCCTGATGCCATACGGTAGGTAATATCTATGGCAGTCGTTACAGTCAGAAAAATGAAAGTCTGACAACTGTTTAGAACGTCAGTATTACCCCGTAACTGGGTTGCGGGGGTTTGATGGCATTCGCTCTAAATACTATATTCAGCCGCATCTGGTTAGACTGGAAGCCGACCCCAACATAATTGGGAAAAAGCTAGGAGAAAGAAGAAGGAGGAAATCATCTCGAGTTTCAAAATATTTTTACTTATGCATGAATGTGGATTGTAAACCCCATGTGTTATGGGCAGTTAGCCCCGCTACCGACCTACTGACTGGCTAATCTTTACACCACGGCATGAGCTGTTATCATTATGTAGCTCATGTCGACACGATAGAAGAAGACCCCATGTGCTAACAATGGCCACAGGGAGGTTTTAGTCGGTAGGAGTCTGACATACTCTAGATAGGCTTATATCATTCGAAAAGAAAAAGTTATGGCCCCGTAAGACAAATAATAAGATAATTGCTATCTTAAAGCAAAAGTTTGCCAAATAGTGATGCTTGCATTGCTTGCTGAGAGGCCCATGTCCAGCAGTGGACTGCGATAGGCTTAGTTGATTGATTGATTGATGCTTGCATTGCTGTGTTTCGGTCTGAAGGGTACGGGTGCCGGTGAAATTACAATCACTATGAGACTTTCCATCTTCATGTCTCAGTTTGGCGAACCGACTTGCGGTACCATTTAGGCAACAGCCTAGGTGGTACTGCAGTTGTTATGGGCAAAGGTAACCACTTAACATCAGGTGGGCATTTAGCTCGTTTCTCCATCCTATACTACAAAAATAAAAGGAAAAGTATGATTTGACCTCATAAATGAGCTTGCGTTTAATTGCTACCTCACCTGATTTAAAGCGATGGTGCGGTATAATTGGGGTTACAGCCTTTTCCAATCACTACAAATTATTTTAAATTTTATACTGTGTCATCCTGTCTGTGCCAATCACATCAAGTCAGTTACCTACGCTGGGAGAAAGCGTTATTACGTCACTAGTTCACGACGCCACCATTTATTGTTTAAAGAGTCTTCCACCATGGAAGTTGATAACACTTCTTAAAAATAATCCTGCTGGGATAAATAGCTAATTACCGCATCCAATCTGATGTACAGCAGTCGCGGCTTATTCCACACACCGTACACGACGGATATAGCGTCCCTGCTTAATTAAAATTTAAGTCAATCGATGTACTTACACGGTACAGCAGACTGTGTGCGAAGAGCGGAACTTGGTACAGTTCGAGTTATACTAGAGTGATCGATTTTAAAAGGCGTTTTTTCCGGAAAAGAACAAGTTACCACGTCTCTAACAACTGTGATTGTTGTGGAGGATGGATATCAGATAATGATGGGCCGCAGCACCCAGCATTCGCGGCTTCCTAAGGGTTAAACGCTTGTTTTCCATGTAGTGACGTCTCCGTGCTATACCGGCTCGTACCTTTGAATTTTGCATTTATATGTGGATATCATCATCATCAACTCAGCCTATAGCAGTCCACTCCTGGACATAGGCTTCTCCTAAGCTGCAACACAATACTTTGTCCTCCGTCTTCCGCAAACAGTCTACCCAGTGTGTGGATATCGACACATGCAGTGCAGGTTCAATTGGTGTTTTGACAGTTAGGTAAACTGTCAAAACAAGTAAAATGAGTCGAGTATACAGTTTTTCCGTCAGTATACAAAGTCTTTGAGTTTTTCTTAGTTTTGTCTGCTCTTTCGAATGTTGTATAAAAAAAAAGAACAAATGTCACATTTAGCCCAAAACCCGCTAAATTCTTAACATTTCTGTCAAAACGTATCTAAAAAGGACACAAACAAAAAAGTTATGTTCGATTTATAACGAAAAGAAACTTCAAATGCTTGTACTGAAATGTCATGTTGATGTGTCAGTTATGCCAACTGAAATGCAAGTGATGATATGTTTATATTAAAAGCATCTTGATAATGGCTATAAATTCGTTGGATAGAACCAACGACGTCAATAAATAGACACGCGAACTCATATAAGCAGCATGTTCCAAATTCAATTGACGCAACCAGCAACCATTGATAAAATTTACGTGTGTTCGCGAGACAGCTGTCAAGTGAACTAATGAAAATTTTATCCGTCGATAAAGTGTGATGACAGCTGGCAGGCGGCGGCACAGAACCACGATAGATGGAAGGAATTGAGGGAGGCCTTTGCCCAGCAGTGGGAAAGTACAGGCTAACAAAAAAAAAAAAAAAAAAAACAGTGTGGTTCCGGAACCATAACTCGTGTAACCATGTTGTTATTTTTAACAGCGCATCTAGTACGTAGTACATAAATATCGATGGATAGAACACGCAAATTGTTAATAAATTGCAATATCACTTTGCCGAAAAGTGGCCGACCAAAAATAGACTTCCATTCCAGAAAAAGTAGTTGTTATACCTCCATGTTCTAAAAACAAAACAAACAAATAGACAGGCAGCTTGAATAGTTTCTACTATCCTGGGCTAAATACCTAGAGCAGAGAACTGTCGATAATATCGACATTACTGGTGCTTAGCGGTAGTAAGAATCATTAGCAGTAAATGGGATACTTATCGAGGCTTCAAATGGTTTTATAGCTAATATCCAACGCTCTTTGAGTCTAATAGCAGTGATAGTTGATACAAAGAGACTGCTGAATGCGATCGGTATTATTTCATTCATACCAGCTCAAATTTCCTACGGAATGGGCCTTCAAGCACATTCAAAATCTGTTTTAAAGGCAATGAGGCCGTATTCAAACGTCGTTTAATATTTCGATAGTTATTGTGCTATATTTCAATCAAAATAGCGTGTCTTTGTCGAAAAGTTGTTGGAACAGTAGAGTTGAATTTCAGACTTGCGGTACCATTTAGGCATCAGCCTACTTCAGCCTAGGTGGTATTGCAGTTGTTATGGGCAAAGGTAACCACTTAACATCAGGTGGGCCTTTAGCTAGTTTAGCCATCCAAAAAAAAAAAAAAAATTATGTTTCAATCAAAATAGCGTGTCAAAAAAAAAGTTGTTGGAACAGTAGAGTTGAATTTCAGGGAATATTATCATCATCATTATTTCAGCCGAAAGACGTCCACTGCTGGACATAGGCCTCCCTCAGTTCAACCAGTCATGCTATATAGGCACAACAATTTTCGTAGTGACACTGGTTCGTGGAGATAGGCTGTGCATGCATGCATATGTACCCGAGCAACGGAACCGCTGATGAACTGGCTAGAGCTGGTGCTGAAAGCCCCACTGTGGACCCGGAGCTACTCTGTGATATTCCTAAATGCACCAATACAGCCCACCTTAAAAACTTGGGAGCTGACCAAAGTGTTACCCTTTGGGAAAAATCCCCAGGCCATGAACACTCGAACGCGCTACTAATGGCCTTCAAGAAAAGGTTTACGAAAGAAGCGCTTTCTTTGAACAGGAACCAGATAAGAATCCTGACAAGAACCCTTACTGGGCACTGCAAGCTGAATAAACACCTTCACAAGATGGACCTCAGTGATACCACAGTTTGCAGGTTTGGTCGCGAAAAGGATGAGACGCCCATCTATATCCTATGCGAATGTGATACAGTGCACCATATCAGAAGCCAGCATCTTGGAGGCCATGTCATCTTAACGCAGGAGATCAAATCCTCCTCCCCCAGCTTGGGGAAGTGCTATAATGCTGCAAGAGGCGTTACAATAGATCTTATCAGGTCGCAGTGGCTTAGGGGCGTTCAAGACCCCTACCTCTTTCCTCAATGCATGTGTGCATTTTGTGTGCCCCAATTTTAGAAAAGTTCAGTCACGCTGTATATTCAAATAAATTCAGACGTGATAACTGTTAAAACACGCACTGGTAACGAAAATCGGATATCCTAAATAATGATTTTGGTCGCTTAATTCAGATAGCAAACTAAATGAAAGTTTCAACTGGTCATTTGTCATTGGACGTGCACGGCGCGCGCCGTTTCCGACCGACGACCGTCCGAGTTCCGGCTGCAAGCTGCTTTTATTAATATTTCCAGCGTGAATCCACGCTTTATTAGCAAACAGCCGTCATGTGGCTGATAAATTATTAATGTGGTTGCAGCGCAGCTTGAATTCTGTGACCCGTTTTTTAACAACAGCAACGTTACATGTGTTTTCGGCAGACTAATGTACTTAATTGATAGCCCAACGTAATTGCACCGCAATAAGCTCTGATTAAATATGCAGCGAGGAAATTATGATAAAAAATTTCGAGATATGTATTTGCCTTCATGTGGCTGATAAATTAATGTGGTCACAGCGCAGCTTGTATTTTGTGACCCGTTTTTTTAACAACAGCAACGTTACATGTGTTTTCGGCAGACCAATGTACTTAATTGAAAGCCCAACGTAATTGAATCGCAATAAGCTCTGATTAAATATGCAGCGAGGAAATTATGATAAAAAATTTCGAGATATGTATTTGCCGTTATGTGGCAGATAAATTAATGTGGTCACAGCGCAGCTTGTATTTTGTGACCCGTTTTTTTAACAACGGCAACGTTACATGTGTTTTCGGCAGACTAATGCACTTAATTGATAGCCCGACGTAATTGCATCGCAATAAGCTCTCAAGCTCTCGTGAGATATGCAGCGAGGAAATTATGATAAAAATATTCGAGATGTTATTTATTCGAACTGCAAGTTTGTGTGAAATCGTTGCGAAGGATAAAGTTCGCTGCAATAAGAGCTCTGCTTTTTATTTTTTAGCGCGCTGAAGAAAGCAGTTGATATATCTACGTTGAGACGGCATCGTACTCGTAATTGGCAACTGAACGTGTTGTTTATGAGCACTGTGATGCTCTTTGTTATAATTTCGCAGTAAACAACGAAGATGAATACCACTCACCTTAGTTGAGAACATGTTTTTACTTTATTACGGGTAATAAACAACACGCTTTCTCGAAATCTAGAAATAAAGCCAGCCAGTACAAAACAAAACTGAATTCTTCTATCAGAAGCGCTTTAACCGAATGAATAGGTAGATACGTCACATTATTACGATGGATGACTTTTCCCTTCCATAGTTTAACCGTCTGGCTACATTCTTAAGGACAGACGGTACCATTTATCATGAAGCTGAATGTCTCGGATGCAATTTTCAGCAATGCTGCCTGTTACTGTGCACTTTTGGTCACTATTATAAATTGCTTTTCACTTCTATAGATGGGTAGGAAGATGTCTTACAGTAACTTCTACCAAATGGAATTTTAATCTTTCGTTTGAATTTGACTCTAATTAATTTACTTTTGGCCCTTTGTGAGGTTTTAAGAGATGGTTTTCCTTGAGTTGTAAAATGGTTGTGTTTGTAACTAGCTGAGGCCTGCAGCTTTACTCTCGTTTTATGTCAATTATAAGTATTTTATTTGTTAATTCGAGATATGGTCTATCTGTGTGCCAAAATTTATCCAAATCCATTTAGTCGTTTCAGCGTATTTGAAGGACAAACAAACAAACACCCATACTTAAAAAAATTCATGTTAGAGGGATTATTATGGTACTGCTACCGATGAGTGGGATATTGTTGTGCTTCTTTATAATAGTATAGCACCGATTTAAAAGTGATTGGTCTGGAGACGTTTCCTCCTGAAATTTTAATCACTTTTTTTTTAAAGTTTCTTCCTTGGGGAATCCCTTACAGACACAATCCGCCCGGGATAGGAGGAGCCAGCGTAAAGCCACCACGGTGTTCCTCTAACTACCTGTGGCCGTGGACGTGGGATAGGCTCTGCATTCGCCAACTACCCCCGACAGGTCCCGGCTCGCCACTAGTAGGCTGGTCCTTTCTCGCCGTGTGGCCTAACGTCAGCCCAGCCAGGAGGAGGGTGTCCTCCGTGTTAACGCGCGGAACACAGCTCGCAACCGTGAAATTATAACCCCTGCATGTCTCTACACTGAGTCTTCTACACGTCACATTGAGTAAAAGTACCAGAACTAACGGGTGATCCCAATTTGTCTTTATTATCATCATCATCATCATCATTGCAGCCGAAAGACGTCCACTGCTGGACATAAGCTTCCTCCAAGCATCGCACATCGACCGCTCCTGCGCCTTCCGCATCCAGCGGATTCCCGCGACCTTCACCAGGTCGTCGGTCCTCCTTGTGGGGGGCCTACCCACGCTGCGCCTTTCAGTACACGGTCGCCATTCTAGAACTTTACTGCCCCATCGGCCATCCGTTCTGCGAGCAATATGCCCCGCCCACTGCCACTTAAGTTTGGCAATTTTCGGTCTTTATTATAATCCTTAAAAATCAATTATTAGGTACATCGACGAGGGGCTCCACAATTTTTTATAAGAAGCACTATAATATTGATTATGAATACACAATTATGGCCACTTAAGTGACCTTTTTTAGAAGAGGGTATAATTTCAAAATGAAACAGGTAATTCTGAAAACTAATAAAATATTTATAACTAGCCTTTGCCCGCAGCTTCGCCCGTTCATAATTTGGTTTATCAAAGAAATATGTTATCGCGGATCCCTCGGGAACTGTTTATCTTCGCGTTGTTAAAAGTAGGCTATATGTTAATCCGAGTTATGATCTACCTATACATAACCAGTCCATTACTGTCCCACTGCTGGGCACGGGCCTCTTCTCATTACGAGAAGGCTAAGGCCTCCACGCTGGCTTAGTGCGGGTTGGCGGACTACACACCATTGAGAACAGTATGGAGCACTCTCAGGTGTGCAGGTTTCCTCACGAAGTTATCCTTCGCCGTTAAAGCAAATGATAATCGAATTCAGATCCGCACATGAATTAGAAAAGTCAGAGGTGCGGGCCGGGATCGAACTCACACCCTCCAGCATGGAAGGCAAGCCTTCAACCGCTAGGCTATCACTGTTTTTATGATTGCTGAGCTATGATATTTCTGTGTGCCAAATTTCACCTAAATCTGTTCAGCCGTTTCAGCGTGATTGAAGGACACACAAACAAACAAATAAACAAACTTTCATATTTTCGCATTTATTATAGTAATATGATTTTCGTGTTTTTTCATAGGGTCTGTTATATTCTGTACGTGATATCGTATGCTACCTAAGTTTCTCTATATGAAAAAGGGTTACCTTTTCTATGCATAATTTATATATTTTAGCGTTTCTAGGTCTTATAGTGGGTCTATTAATCTTGCTTTGTTGGCTAGCCGTTGTCCGTCTATCACCTTTATCTCTGGAAACTGGGCAGTGAGATTCTGTTACTCCGATATGCGAATTTTACAGTTCACTTTGAAATATGGCTGATAAGAGATTATTTTTCTCATTGGTCTTGCCTTGTAAAATACTACATGAAGGTAGGGTAATGAAGAAATATATAACGGTAACCCATGCCCACGGTATCGCCCGCGTATATTTCCGTTTATAACAGAAACTACGTTATCGCATATCGGGAACTGTCCATCTTCCTGGTTTTTTTTTCTTATATATTTATTCGGGTTATGGTCTGTGTGTTAAATTTTATCCAAATCAGTTCATTTGTTTCAGCGTGATTGAAAAAATAAACAAACCAGTGTTAGTGACCATGTTACATAGTCTTAAAACTCATATTGCACTGATTGGTATGGACGACCTCTGTGGTCTAGTGGTTCGAGTGTTGGACTACGGATCACGAGATCGTGGGTTCAAATATTTATGTGATGAACATAAGTGTTTGTGTTGGTCTGGGTGTTTCTTATGTATTATAAGTATGTTTTTACAACAAAAAAAGTATATAAGTATTATATCCATTGTCTAATAAAAGCTCTGTTTAGTTTGGGACTAGATGATGCTGTGTAAATTGTCCCAAAAAATTACTTATTATTATTATTTATTGGTGTGTTATTACAATGGCGCTAATGTGTTATGTCATCAGTGGCCAGTAGTGCTGTCTCTGTCTAGTGAACAATTTCCAAATGCTTATAACTTGGTTGGACATCATTTGAAGAATTGAAGAATTTAATTAGATTTTCCATTGTTGTTTAGTTGGTTTAAAGATTTTTAATAAATAAAAAAAGTCAAATATATACAACGTTACTGTTTGTTAACGCAATTGGAGAAACTAGTTTGGTCTGAATCACTAGGAGAATCGATTGAGATAGTTTTTATACCATGTTACATGTTAACCAAAATAAGTTTTTGAAACTCAGTTTGGTTATTATGGTTAAATTCAGTACATCAGCGGATCGTGACTAGGTCCTTAAGGTCCGAGAAGTTCAGCTTGATTAGTTTCCGTACACCAGGTAGTTCCTGTACGACATTCTTCACTTTCTCTGCTACCTACTAAGGAACTTACAGTCACTCTAAAAGCATGTAATTTAGCAATTTAGAAAAAAAAAAAACTATCCCAATCGATTGTCAAAATGATACTGAAGAAACTAATTTCTCAAATTGAAGTAACAAAAGTAAGGTTGTATAGCGTACTCTTATTGTTATTCTCATATACAACGTGTATCAGAAATTGTCATATTTTAAGAGCTCATTCAGGGCATAGCATAGAACAACTTTTATTCTAGGACCAACTCTGAAATCGCGAAAAAAATATCAGTATTCAATGTTCTCTTCTAAATTATCGATGTCGCTCGACAACATGTAAGGATCAGCAGATTTTTTTTCGCGATTTCGAGGTTGACCCCGTAGTAAAAGTTGTTCGATAGCATCCCCTGATTATGCTCTTCAAATATGACCACGCATTTCTGATATACTTTGTGTATTTGCTAGGTCCATTCCTAAAACAAGCGTTGGCAAGTTGTAGGTTGTAGGCAAAATAAAAAGCTATTCTCACCTCCACTGGGAATACAGGTAGCACCGTTATGATTTTATTAACTTAATTTAAATATTAAAGCGTAGGAAGACCCTTAGAGAGGTTTTTTTATATTTATAATGAGTGCCTCACGCTAGTAGGTACATTAAGTTAATTACGACCTTTTTAATTTCATGAGAGCTTTAATTGGAACGCTTCTATCTAATTTTAATTTCAAGTTCAATGTTGTAAGTGCAAATAACTAATGGATGGTTTTATGGTGTGTGGATGGGATAGAAGCTTCGATTGGAATTATTGTAATAAGTTATTGTAGTATTCAGTTGACTAATTAGAATTATTTTTGTATTAAAGAAGCTTAGGTGGTAAGATTCCAAGGCTTATAAACCAATAGGCATATACAGGATATTTTTTTAATTCATTAGAAATCCTTCAAGGGATGATTATACTCATCAATTTGATCAAATTTTACTATGGGACCATTAGAGGGTGATGAATCGGGATTTGTTGTGTGGAGAAAAAATCTGGTGACGAGTCGGGACTAACCCATCCTGAAGTCGCTAAAAATGCTAATGACTTCAAAATCACCGTGTCTATAAGTTGTGATTGATAATGACAGTTCGGTGTTGTGCCGGACATAAAGAATTGCACCATCCTATTTCTTCTCATGGGTATCGTAAAAGGCGACTAAGAGATTCACCAGAAGATGGGCAGCAGCGTTTTCTGAGTATTTAACCAACCAACTGCGATCGCCAACCCGCCTGCCAAGCGTGGCGATTATGGCATATACCCATGTTTTGGAGGAGGACTATGTCCAGCAGTGGACGTCTTTGGGCTAAAATGATGATGATGATGATAATGCATAATGTAATAATCAAAATTTTAACTTTTTTTACATTTCGGGACTCCAGTTGCTCCAGATATTTTTTGCTAAGATTGTTTTATTCGAAGAAAATCATTTTTTTTGGAGTTTGATCCAGAGGGTTGAGGGACGCACAAGATCAAAGAGGAAGAGTAAAAATGAAAGAAAGCAACAATTAGCAACAGCAGCAACTATTCTAGCAAAATAAAAGAAAGATAGAATAGAAAGAAAGAAAAAATATTTATTTGCTTCAAAAGTGACGCACAAAATTACCAAAAAATTCAAGAACACAGAACAAATACAGTTACAGAGCCAAGAAGTGTGGTAAGATATGCGTCACATCCACGCAAAACGGCCACCGCTCAGCATATTGCTGTGCTTCATGCAAGGAGCAAAGACACAGCGCTGGTTTTCAGCGACAGCCGGCGTTGACACAATAACGTAGATCAGTGAGGCGTGATGTTGGTAAATAACGATAAAATATAAATAAGTAAGATTAAATACAATACGAAATAAAATGTGTAATATTTAATAAATACGCAAGACTGGAAATTCCATTGACCATAACACAAAACCACACAACATGGAAACATTGTATCAAGTCGTCAAACGCGATCCGCTCGCGCAGCTGTCACGCGTTGGCTATGGTTTTTGACACTATAATATAACACAATAAATGCAATAATGGACGCTCGATATTGCGTAATCGTTGCAATAAGTCGGAAGGAATTCCAAGATTGTGTTAGTTATTTTAAATTATAGTCATTTTATTGGTAGGGAAACCAATAGTTCAATTAACACTATAATAGTATCACCAAAAGGCCGAGAAAATTTACAAATCTATGCAGGGTTTCTGATATAAATATCAGGCAAGAATAGTATAAAACCGGAAACATACCAGAATATCATCATATACCAGATTCCGATACCAGAATATCTCATCTCGTCGAATAAAGCCACATTATTGCACAGCGGTAAAATTAATAGATCTGTCTTGTGGTTCGTGTAAAAATAGCCGAGCCAATATGTATTTCTGGGCATATCGTATAAGAAGACGAAGTTCTGCATTCGGCCACATTTGGCTTGACTAGAAGACCATTTCTTATTGAAGAAAATAATGATGAAGGTGAAGGGTGAACAAATAGAGTCACGATCTGGCCAAAGCAGAGGTACACAAAACATTATTTAAGTCTCGGTACTCGGTTCCTACATTGACTAGGTACTTCTTAATCATGTTTCAAAGATTCCTTTCACTTTTTAAACTTTGATTTAGGCTAGGTAACTAGGAAGGTAATACTAGTATGGTCTTGTTGTTTCCACGGGACGTGCAGAAGGCATAGCACTGGAGGGGCACCGGTGTGTTCCACTGGAGTTCAAAAAACTCTTCTTTTTTGTGCATAGAGTGGACATTGTGTAGTTTTAGTCGGTAAGAGTCCTACTTACCCCTCCGCCTCCCCAGACTGCGGGTATCCATGGGGGGTTCCACCCGAAAAAAAAAAGGACTGGTTGTTGTGGGCATATGACAGAGTTAAAGAATAGTATCCCTTCTTACAACGCTTTCCACTGGATGCGGAAAGCGCAAGACTGGTCGTTGTGGCGATGCTTGGCCTATGTCCAGCAGTGGACGTTTTCCGACTGAAAGGATGATGATGATGATTTTGATCTCTTCTTAACCCCTAATTGATTTTGCTTTCAATACATTTATTTATGTAAGTGTATTTTGTATTTTATGTAAGTTTATTAGTATTATTATTCTCATGTAAGTTTTTGTTCCGTGAGGTGCCGGACGTAAAGAATTGTACACACTTATTGACTGTCTTCTCTTGGGTGTCGTAAAAGGCGACTAAGAGATTCACCAGAGGATAGGCAGCAGCGTTCTATGTGTACCTATTTAAACAACCAACTGCGATCGCCAACACGCCTACCGAGCGTGGCGATTATGGCATATCCCCCCCTTTTCGGGAGGCCTTTGTCCAGCAGTGGACGTCTTTCGGCTGAAATGATAATGATGTGAGCGGGAATCCGCTGGATGACCGGTCGTTGTGGCGATGCTTGGGGGAGGCCTATGTCCAGCAGTGGACGTCTTTCGGCTGAAATGATGATGATGATGATGATGTAATTTAATATTTTGCATGATGTGTTTCTATTGTTTGTGTATATCTTGTTTTTATTGTTTACACACTTTTGTCTACAATTATTGTAGTATTCAATTCTCCTCTCACAGGTCTGCTGGAAGAGATTTCTTTAAGAGATAAGTGGTAGGTACCTTTGTACTTTATTCTTATTCTTTATTGTACACCAGAAAAAAATACAGTAAAACTAGACTAAACAAACTAAACTTTATAGTTCTATTTGTCTTTTAGGTTTTTGTGTGTAGTTAAATTATTAAATAAAACCAGCCAAGTGCGAGTCGGACTCACGCAGTACGGGTTCCGTACCACCCATCGACCTGATACCCCATAAAAACTGATTTAATTTACGAGAGTTCATCAAGACATCAACGTATAGTTCCCGGCACGAGACGTGAGCACAAATTGTACCTCCGTGATAGTCTCTGTCGTCACCGTATTCTAGTATTCCGTTTTCTACGTATATTTAATTATGCATTATCATGTAATTAAGCCAATGCAAGTGCCAGTTTCTGGTTTGTTGTACTGTGAACAGAGATTCGACCACTTACGTAGTGGAATCTGTGCTCACGACTCGTGCCGGCAACTATACCGTGCGCAAAATATGATTTTTTGCATCTGTTTC
Source organism: Asteroscopus sphinx (assembly GCA_949699075.1). NCBI lineage: Eukaryota > Metazoa > Arthropoda > Insecta > Lepidoptera > Noctuidae > Asteroscopus > Asteroscopus sphinx. The sequence goes on from OX453001.1 coordinate 14,973,276, forward strand.
TTACGCAGGTACCACCAGTCTGTTTGCCGTTTTTTTAGTATTTGTTGCTAAACTACTTAGTATGCACTATAATCAGACCAAGTTTGACGCTGAAATGTATTACCGTTTTTTGAGGTTTGCATGTTTTTCGAGGCTTCTTGTATAGGGGACCCCCTTCGGTTTTAGAGTTTTTAACCGACGAAAAAAGGAAGTTCTCAATTCGACGAAGTTCTCGAAGTTGGTCCCATTTAAATTTGAAAATCAAAATCCACCCCTAAGGGTAGGAAAACAGGGGATGAGTGCTTGTTCATCCACTGAATTCTTACCTGTGAACCGATTCTGTTGAAACTTGGCACACATAAATGTAGTTCTAGACACTACAACATAATGGAGACCTGGAGTTAGATTTTAGCCACAAAAAAAAACTTTTTAACAAAAAATTGAATCGACGAAAACAGAAACTGAAAAGCGAAAAATAAAATGAAGCTTTTAGTCTTAATTACTATTTTCCTTACTAAACTTATGTAAATAACTAATTATGAGTCGGCACCTAATTAAAAGAAATAATAAAAACAAAATAACATCAAATACAACGTGAAATTTTCAACGATAAACAATAACTTTCCAAAAATGCGTTCTCCGCTCGACCACTTGCAAGTTGCACGCACTTTGCTTGTTTGTTTGGCGCCGACTCATAATTAGTTATTTACATTACTTTAGTTAGGAAAATAGTAATTAAGACGAAAAGCTTCATTTAATTTTTCGCTTTTCAGTTTCTTTTTTCGTCGGTTCAATTTTTTGTTAAAAAGTTTTATTTATTTTTCAATCTCAGCACCGAATTATGTTTGCTTCTTAAAGCTGAGCTGCACTAGCGGATAATTTAAATTACAGTAGTAATAAAAGAAGAATATAAAACAATTGTAGTAAAGTCCTTTTATTATACATGTTTGAGGATAAAAGTGACGTATTAGAAATACCAGCCAAGAAACGAATGGGTATATGTATTAACAGAATCAGTAAACTGTTTGCTAAAGGACTATTTGGGACTCAATATCAAATCGTTTAGTTGGTAAACATAACCAACTAATAGGGTCTAGCCACATTCCCTTCGGTATTAAAGAAATAAACGCTCAAAACCTATGTTTCAGCTAGCTTAATTATCTTAAACGTAATACATTATCGCGTGGCAGGCTAAATACCGTAGGATTAATCCCAAATAATACTAAACCACGCGTATATAGAACATTTACAACACTTTTAATCAAGATAAGCATCTCTTATTATTCATGACGACTAATTCGAAAATTTAAATTGAGTGTAAAATTAAAAAACAAAACAAGTTTATGTTAACTAAGTTAAAATGTTCACTTATTAACAAATTCACTTCAAAGACCTTTTTGTATTTAGAATTAAGGAGGGAAATTAATTTTTCATGACAAAAAAGAGGCAGCCATTTCGGACTTCATTAAAAATTGTTGGCCAAAACTCGATGGCCGCAAGAATGAACTTTTCCCATTTCTCATTTTCGTAATTACTCTTAAATCTCCTAATTGAAGAAAACCTGAAAGTGGGTAGCAACCGCCTAAACTAAGATGATTGGAATTATTTCGTCATAAATTTGCGGGAGCTAAAAATAAAAAAGTTTATTTGGACCATAAAACAAACTTTAAATAAGAGGCTCAAGTTAATATTTTTGAAGTTGGCTGGAAATAAAATTATGAGCATAATAGCTGTCAAAATAATCCAGAACTACGTTTTAACCCCGCCATGGTCTAGAATACATATCAGCGAAAAATCATTGTAAATCCTTTGTTTATATATTTAGTTTTGTTTTACTAAGCTTTAGGCGCAAGATCTCAAATAAAACAAGAGTCACGTTCGAGTGAGTGATATCACGTCTACGGCTCATCAGCGGCTGCGCGTGACGACTTTAGCACAAACAGATTTCACAACACAACCACTAACGTAGACCTGTAACGATTCCCCGTCTTTCAAGAATTCTTCAAAAGAAAAGTAATAGCAATGAAGGCTGGAGGCTCTTGTTATAGTGGCGGAGTTAATAAATACGCAAAAGAGCACGCGGCTCCTTCGGTGTTACCAAGTTTTCTTTCTCCTAACTTTATTACGCCATTAGAGATCGCGTGACGAAGAATCGCACTTTCTCGCCTTAATATAATTTGTTTTGATGGTTGTATCAAACGCACTACCCTTTTCATGTCTCGTTTTTGGTAGAGCACGCACTTACGAGAATCAATCTGGGTAATAATGAGGTTGCCTGAGTTATAGCAGTTAGTTTTAGGAAGAACTTCTTTTTTGTGCTCAGAATCAAACGTTTTAAATGGAACAAGAAAGATTTTCCAAAGAGGTATCGAAAACCATCCTTGTTAAATGCATATCATCATTTCAGCCGAAAGATGTCCACATCTGGACATAAGCCTCCCCCAATGGGGGGATATGCCACAATCGCCACCCTTGGCAGGCGGGTTGTCTATCGCAGTTGGTTGGTTAAATACTCAGAGAACGCTGCTGCCCATCCTCTGGTGAATCCCTTAGTCGCCTTTTACGACAACCATGAGAAGATATAGGGTAGTGAAATGAGTGTGGTGCCGGACGGAGTTAAATGCATATGATACATGGTGAATTCTTTTGTTCACCAACTTAATCTAATTTAAACTATTTCTATCTTTTTTAACAATGAAGACGAAAAAAAGATTTTAGAACAGGCAAATTAGTTTACGAGTTACGCTTCTGCGTATTTTTAGTAGGAACGTTCCGAGATCACGACCTTGTATGGAAATTTTAATTCCGACGAATTTGACAGCACTACAATTGTTAATTATTAACTACAATTGTTACCATCCCTTTCTTGTATCCACTGTTAATAAAAGAGAGCAATAGTTAAAAAGATTTTAGTTTGTGAAATAGAGAATCAACACCATTAGGCTAGGTTCAAACGGTTAAACCGCACACGAAAGTAACTCTGTCTGTTTTTTACCTTGTCATGACTCTGCACCGATCAAATGAAATTTGATAAATACGTAGCCTGAGGGGCTCATGGCTACGTAGAATCCACGCGGATTGCATGATTTGCGAGGTTAAGCTACACTTGCCGCGGTCAGTCCATGGATGGGTGACCATTTTCGTTGCACATCGAGACCCCTCCGTGCCTTGGATAGCACGTTAAGCTATCGGTCCCGATTACCATACGAATATCTATGGCAGTCGTTATGGGTATCAATTTAACTATTTCAATTTATTTCCAAAAAATATAACAGTACAATTCTTGACAAAGGAACATGCAATCAGAAACACGAAAAATAGAGTTAAGTCTTTGCTTCCCAAAATAGAGCGGTGAGGCCCTGTGTGTGTGGGTAGTCAGAAGCCCGAAAGTCTGAGAACTGGTCTAACCTCCGAATGTCGGTATTACCCAGTGGTGGTTGCGGGGGTCTGATGGTAGTCGCTCCGCGTAAAATACTGATGTTCAGCCGCATCTGGTTAGACTGGAGCCGACCCCAACATAGATGGGAAAAGGCGAAGTGGATGAGGTAGCCTGAGACCTGAAAAAGATCATAGGCTACTTTTTATCCCGAAAACGTAAAGGTTTCTGCAGAATACACGATTAACGTCCTCTAGTAGGTACGTAATAATAATAATTTAAAAATATTTTATACCTGTAAATTGACTAAGCGCTGCTGGTTTTATATTTCTAGTAATCAAAATCATAAGCAGCTTTAAGATTGTATTTATTTAAACCACGAACATCCGTAGGAGAGTACCCCTTTTCCAAATTCCTACATGTGATCCCTGGGTGGTGCAATCAAATGACATACTGGTGATAGGCCACGGCCGACGGCTTGTGACCACCCACCGGGCAAAGACGTGCCGCAAAGTGACCTAGTCGTGTTCCGGTACGATGCCCGGTGTAGCCTTGAGAGGATGGGTCGAAATATTTCACTGCCATCCTCTCACATTTGCTGTTTGCTGGGCAAGCGTGTACCATCGTTGACCGCTCCATCGCTTAACATCGGGTGAGGTAGCGGTCAAACGCAAGCCCGATAAGAATTAAAAAAAACATGACACTTTTCATGTATAAAATATACAGCACCTTCAAATCAGGCTACTAAAAATGCCCTCGAAGATTCAAATCCATAAATCAAAACAGAACACAAAACATAAAAATATAAACGAGAGCCATATCATTTTAACACCTATTCCATTTCTATTCTACCACATCAACGATCTACGACTACACCTATAAAGATTACTCTGTAACGATGCACAGTAAACCCTGAGAGCCGCCATTCCTTTTTTATTTTCAAAAGAGTGTAATAATACTCAAAGTTTCAAACAAGCTGAGGGTTATTGAAATAAAAGAACGGAGGATGGTCTTGTGGGGTTTATTACCGGCTGAGGTGATGCATTGCACCCCCACCCTTGTTAGAAAGGCGGTACATTGCAAATTTATTATTTTTTCTCGGGAATTTTTTTGCGGTGCTTAAGACATTTAAAAATACATGGACCGCTGACATTGCGCCTCCTTTTTGTATCGTTTCCCAACTATTTGTGAGGGTTTGTGTATATATTTCGTTCGAGGTTATATGGCCCCTTAAAGGCACCCGAATTTCCTGTCCCTGCAAAATGTGCTCTTTATATTTTCAAACATGTCCTCTAAAAATAGTATTTATCCTTAAATAGCGTGTTAACATGTATAAAATGTCTCGTAATTCAGTTTTTATAGCGTGTGAGGCTTAAGAGATTTACTAAAAAAAATACCTTACACAAATAACAATAATGCCAAAGCTCAGTGCTTAATACGAACAAAGAGTTAAGTATCTGTTTAGGCTAATAAGAGATCAATAACACATGGATTCAGTAGTAGTAGAACTCCTTGTGAAAGAGCTCGTCTGGGGAAGTACAGTATAACAAAGCAATTAGTATTTGGACCCAGGGGTAACCAGATATAAATGAAGTTTTCTCAGAAGATTATGGATGTTTTAGAGTGAAGTATCATTTTAATAACGGATTAAGTTAAACTGTATTTTATAGATCAATTTTGATGTAGTAATTCTATGCTGTATTTATACAAAACCCTAATAAAACCGTTCTATAATAAAGACCCTGGATACTAATTGTTTTGTTAGACTATACTACCACCTTACCTACCTACTTCTGCCACCAAACAGTGATGCTTGCATTGCCGTGTTCCGTAGCAAAGATTACAGGTGCCCTATGAAATTACAATCACATGAGTCTTTATCTTCATGTCTCAGTTTGGCGGATCGGCTTACAGTACCATTTAGGCAACAGCCTAGGTGATATTGCAGTTGTTATGGTCAAAGGTAGCTGCATAACATCAGCTGGGTCTTTAGTTCGTTTCGCCATCCTTTAATAAAAATAAAAATAAAATCAGGAAACCGAACTTAAGGCCTCATTAACCAAAGATTACAAGACACACACCCTACATAGTGTAAAACAAAGCCCCCGTCCAAGCGTCTGTCTATCCGTACGGGCTAATCTCGAAAAGTATTGAACGGATTTTATTACAGTTTTCACCAATAGATAGACTGATCCTCAAGAAAGGTTAAAGTGTATAATTTATAAAATAAATGACCTGTGAAAACAAGTATTAAAAAATAATAATTAAATCTCTTAAAGGAAAAATTATAAAATTTTCCTCCACTTTAGATTTTGAGCGCAATTTGTAAGAGTTAATTAAATTGTTTTTAAACTTAGCAGACGGTTTTAATAAGAGCCAGGTAATACAATGTGTTTTGACAGATTGCTGATTGAGTTACCTTTATAATTTAGTGATCATGTTTTAAGATATAAATAACTATTCTATACTGTTTTAAACTGACTGACTAACTGTGTGTGTGTTTTTTTAAGTGTGTGTTGTTGTTTGTCTGTCAAATGTCTGTATTTTTTTTTGAAGAAAATAAATAAATAAAGCGTGGGTTATCTATTTATTGAAAAAGTAACTCTGCCACACGACTTTTTCTTTTTGCTCGGCTCCTAAGGGTCGTAGCGTGACATTAAGTAGCCTAAACTTCCCCATGAATCAAACATAAAAAAATCCCGCTAAAATCCCACAAGTTGGACGTTTTTATCGATAAAATCAAATGTTTTACCGCCCTTATAGATATATATTACTCTTACCCGGGACATATTGTGTATTATAATATAATATAAGTATAGATAAAATGTACAGAGTGGATAAAACCATCGCCAATTAATACGGAAGTGTAAAAATAAACCACTCTGAATAATATTTGGTTACTTTAAATGCAAAAAACACAAGCAAACACAACAATAAAAACTAAAAAACAAAGACTAAAAATCCCTATAATCAAGAAGATAAGAAGAATAAAACGTTCTTCAGTAACTTTATCTGTTTCGAGTAATCTGTTGAACGAGGTTGCGCGAATTCCGACCCATGTTTATTGAAACAATAAAGTTTTGGAGTTTATAGTCATTATAATAATTAAAACAACAGTTTAAATGAAAAAATCTTCTTTCAAAGAAAATTTTGGTGTAAAGTTCATAATAGACAATTTATTGTCAAATTTTGTTGCGATTTTTAGGAAATATAAAGAATTTTAAGGGGCTAGGGCTAAATTCTAATAATATTTATTATAAATGCAAAGTATGGTGTTTGTTTGTTTGTTCTTCAATCACGATGAAACAACTGAATAGATTTGGATGAAATTTGGTACCAAGATAGACCATAAACCGGTCTAAAATGGAGGTTACTTTTTATTCTGGAAAAATAAATAGTTTCTGAGAAATGACAACATAACATAACATTACGCCTGTATTTCCCCGAAGGGGTAGGCAGAGGTGTATAGTACACCCACATTTCGCCAGTTATGTTATAGTCCCATGTAATAGGGGGCGAGCATATTGCCATTAACCGGGCACAAATCCATACTCCTTGAATTAGAAATGATTAATATCATATTTTTGTAATTAATCAAATTATACGCAGGCCAAGCCGTGAGCATGGGCTAGTGACTTCTAAAGATCGAGGAATTGTATATTTACCCTTTGCCCTGCACACGTATAATATTATGGTCAGCAGAACTACTAGTAATATACAACCAACCCTCATTACTAAAAATAAACATAAATAATGCCAATACCAACAGAAAACCAAGAGAGAATTATTTCGTTTACAAAAAGATAAATACTCCTTCGTACCCAATTAGCAAAGACATAATAGAAAGAAAATGGCGTATTATCTGCGATCATAAGTATTGTTAACGGCTGCACAGCGGGGCTACAAGTGTACACGAAGAGATACGAAAAGATTGGGGTGTGACGTCATTAGAGGGTCTTCCTGTGCTTAATTGCGTCTATGACGACTCGACAGGAAGTCGAAAGATTGCGTTCAAATAGCAAACGTTTTCGTTCTGTCTAGTTATTAGATGGAATGACTGAATCAGACCTGAAGAAACTTGTTTTGTACAGTGGAGTTCGATGAAAATTAATTTGTATTTAGGAAGAAAATTGCTTGAGAGATTCATGGTTTGTTTCACAGATCGAGCTAGCTGAAGAGAGTTATTTTTTAGGGTTCAGTAGTTCCTACAAGGAACCCTTATAGTTTCGTCATGTCCGGCCGTCTATCCGTCTGTCCGTCTGTCCGTCTATCCGACTATCCGTCTATCCGTCTGCCCGTCTGTCTCAATTATAAAAGAATAAAAAAAATCGTGATTACGTATTTTAGGGGTTCGCCCATCCATACATGTGAAATGGAGATGAAAATATTTTTTTCGCTGCACCCCCTCATGTGGGTTGTCATTGAATAGGTCTACTAAAATGAAGGTAATGTTTTGTACATCACTTTTTTATCAGGTGTACCATCTGCGAAATATATATAGCCCGCCAAAGTGGCTTGCAATGTGTCCCCCCTTGCAATTTCTAAACTATGCAACGTCCAAACTTATAATCCTCCACGTTGATAAACCTTTGTAAAAAATATCTATAAAAATTATTTCGAGTATAATGTGATTATAAATTTTCGAGTCACACTGAGAAAACTGCAAAATACTTAAGACGTCCTAGTGCAAAGGTCATTGACCTCAGAGAAAAATGATCTTAGCAAAGAATGCTCCTTTAGTTACTTTCTATTTGAAAAAATCATAAAAAGTACCTATGTGTTATTTTGTCATGACACACGCCATATAGCGTAAAATTCAAGAAGCCAATATGAACAACACGCTCTGAGTCGCCAATGAATGCTGCCGTCTATTCCAAAAACTAAAATAGCCATGATTAATATTCGATTTGATTCGTTTGTAATTACACCTACCTACGGAACCCTATAACACTGAGCATGGCCCGACATGCTCTTGGTCGGTTTTTTATATACATACATATATATTATCACGCCTGTTTCCCATTGGGGTAGGCAGAGACTATGGATTTCCACCTGCTACGATCCTGACACACCTCTTTCGCTTCATCTCCATCTATTTCTTTTGTTTTTATATGGTATTACTATATATAAAACATTAGACGAATTTTAACCGTGGCTTCATTTTGTACCACAGACCAAACTTGACTGTGTTTTGTACATAGAAAAGTTGAGTTATGATGCGAAATGAAGATTTTGTGGTAAGACTCATGTTAAAAATACAAAATGTTTTGTTTTCTTTAACAAGATAGATAGAATATTCTTTATTGTACACCATTAATATTATTAAAACTTAGGACTAACATAAGATACATGGTAATTTGAGCCTCCTTTCAGGCAAGTAATGCCTGTATTAGGAGATTCCGCTCTTTTAATTTATTAACAAATATAGCTCAAGTGTAGAATAAACAATTGACAATTATGATTTCACGCCGCATGCGTTTAAATAATAAATAATTATGACTTTTTTAAACTAATATGTTCACTTACACTAATATTAGTGTTGTTAATGTGAAAGTTTGTGAAGATGTTTGGTTATTTTTTACTCAATTACACTGAAATGGCTAAACGTATTTTGATGAAATTTGGTACATAGATAAACTATGACCTGGATTAAAATTAAAATAACTTTTTGTCCCGGGAAAATAAATAGTTCTCGAGGGATGCACGATAAGTCTTTCTGTGATAAGTCGAATAAAGTCGAAAAAGGCTTCACCCGCATACTGAAATAAAATACAGCCTGTGTTACTTCTGGATAAAGTAGCTTTATAATGGTGAAAGAATTATGAGTGAGCCAAAGAGTGAATTTTAGATAGTACCATGAAAAATATAGGTCGTGAAATTATATGAAAAATAGATCGAGAAACTTGTACTATAGATAAAATTATGATAATGATAGGTAGATACAAGTACAGGCTGTACAGCTTATTGGCTAAAAGTACTACCTATTGGACGTATATACTAGGTGTATATAAGGCTTTAATTAAATAATGGCAGTCATTTCAAGTGGTGAATCTACTCATGATAACGAACAATATTTACTAAAGTAGCAACTCAGAAATCGCGAAAAAATCTCATTCCCTACATTTTGTAGATTTGTGAAAACACAAATGTATGCTATTTCAGGGGCAACCCTGGGAGAATTTCCATAGTAAATTTTGTTCATTATGATGAGTAGATTCCGATAGAATGTGTTCAAAACTAAGCTAAAGAATTATGTATGCACACTGTTACGTTTCCAACGCTCGAGAGGCTAAAATTATACAATTTAGTTACGTACGTTTTAGTACTTACGTACTTGAGCTGTATCTCATTATAAATGGATTTGTAAGTTCTTATGAGAAATAATAGTACATTATGATACAAGTGAGCTAAGTTGACTATTATACTCGAGGCTGGATTGCAGCCCGAGCCGAAGGCGAGGGCGTAATGGAGCCAAGAGTATAATAGTCAATGCTCACGCGTGTCATACGACGTTTTTCAACACACTTGCGAGGAAAAAAACATACAAATACATATTTTAGACAAATATTGAATTTGTGAAAAATGGCGCGCGGTATACATTACTGTAATCGCACGGTGACAGCTATGGGCTAGCAGGTGGTCGAAGGAAACCGCCAAACAGATTAATATTAAAAATGTAGTAAGTATTTGTTGACAAAAATAAATAATTTGATGAAATGAAATGTTTATTTATCATATTTTAATTAATAAAGTTAATTTATTTCCAAAAAACGTTTTATTTAGTTCAGGCATAAACAATCTTTGCTACGATTTAAAAATAAACTGTAAAGTAAAAAGCACTAGTGCGATAATATAATGTAAAAAGCACGCGTGCGTTATAAGCTACATTATGAACCTAAGAGCCACTTTACGAGCAAGTGTGTTGAAAAATTCTTTAAACCTAGATTCACTACTTAAACCTTTATTATAATAAAACAAGTTTAACCGGATTATATCGCGTATATTATTTAGATTGGTTTCCTGACGTTTTGAAAGCTTTGCAGCGTTCGTGGTTGCATGCAGACTAAGATGACAAGCATCTTTACAGATATTTAAAAAAAAAAAAAAAATTAATCGACCGTACAATTTTCATTAATTAAAATCGTTTCGTTTAAAACCTTTATCTTCGTGTAAGTCATGATTATTTTTATCTTATTTTTATTTTGTCATCTAGTGATAATATTGTGCTGTCACTGTCCTGTGCTCAATAAAAGTATTTTTCAACACACTTGCTCGTAAAGTGGCTCTTATTGCATCGCTTTTAGGTTCATAATGTGGGTTATAACGCACACGCGTGCTTTTTTCATTATATTATCACACTAGTGCTTTTTACTTTACAGTTTATTTTTAAATCGCAGCAAAGAGTTTTTATGCCTGAACTAAATTAAACATTTTTGGGAATAAATCAACTGTATTAATTAAAATATGCTATATAAACATTTCATTTCATCAAATTATAAATTTTTGTCAACAAATTAATATTAATTTGTGTTATAAATAAAAAAATCTATTTATAATATTTTTATATTAGGCTGTTTGGCGGTTTCCTTCGACCACCTGCGCGCGCATACCTGTATGTCACCGCGTGCGTTATAAGATATATTTTTATAATTTTTCACAAATTCAATATTTGTCTAAAATGTATAATTTATGTTTTTTTCCTCGCAAGTGTGTTGAAAAACGTCGTATGACACGCGTGAGCATTGACTATTATACTCTCGGCTCCATTACGCCCTCGCCTTCGGCTCGGGCTGTAATCCAGCCTCGAGTATAATAGTCAACTTAGCTCACTTGTCTCATAATGTACTATTGTTTCTTTCTTTCTTTAGGTATCAAAGACGGAGAATATATTTTTATATTAAACTGTATCTGTATTTTGATCATGACGTATTATTATTTTAGTGCGCGTCGGCAACATCAAAAATACTTTTTCAGTTTTGCTCACTAAAGCAAAGAAAAAACAACCAATTTTTGTCCTCTGCAAAGCGACGGGTAAGGGCAAGTCCTAAATTATAATTACTTCAAAATGAAAAATAATAGAAGAGCTCACTTTAGACAAGCAATTCTCTAGTCAGAGTAATTTAAAAAAATACTATAAGAAAGTAAAAAAAAATCGTACCTAAGGATGGTTGTAACTTGTAGGTAGCCATTTTTATTTTTGCGTGGTCCTGTTCACTTCAAACAATGCTAGTGACGTCGGGTTCAAGAGAAGGCGGCAAATGATTGATGAGGGAATTAATTAATACGCCACTTCCTTTGGGAGCTCAGAAAAAAACAAAACTCAACAGCTCACGGTATAAATACGTTTATGCTAGTTTCGCTTTGATTGAACAGATTTTATCCGGAAATAAATCAAAATTAATTGGGTTGTCGTACAGTCTGATGAAAAAGGCTCAAATTGTGTTTAGTTTTTAATTCATTTACACGTGAATGTGTGTTTAGGTGTGACAGCACGGTATAAATAATTGTGAAGCATTTTCAAAAAAGGTTATATACTAATAATTTGATGAAGCGGATGAAACCGTTTTTTTTTAATATACCACGTTTTTAAAACGAAAGCGATTGAATATTTTATTGTTATCCAGTTATAATGCTATGTTTCAAGTTACAAATAGCACATCGGGAAATTAGTTTCTAATCGATTGCAAATTTTGTACCGACATGCATGAATGAAAGCGAGTTCATAAAAATAAATTAATGAAAAAGATTTTTATTACACGTTTTTATAACGAAAGCTATTTAATATTGCATTGTCATCCAGTTCTGAGCTATGTTTAAAATGTCAAATCCCTAGTTTATCGGGGAATTATTTTAAAATCGATTGCAAATTTTGTACCGAATAGACAAACAGGAATGAAAGCGAGTTAATAAAAACGTGGTAATAAAAAAAAATGTTCCTGACCGACCGACCGACTGATTGACACAGAATATCTAATAGTACGTAACGGCCACTCACCGCCCCCCGCCAATTTAAGATTCCTCGCCCGCACCCCGCACCCGCCCACAGTTTGCCGGCAATTGGACTGCAAGATTGCAATGGATGTCAATCGCCAGTCGCTATACAAGAACCCCATCTCTGAGAACTACTGAAAAGCGTTTGGCATTATGAGCGGCGATCATCCCTAACCTACACGTGTGCGCGTTCGTATACAGACGTAATCGTGTGTATGTAGGTGGTGCTAGAATTTATATAGTATTGAGTGTCCAAGGTGTGCCATAGATATCTTGTGATCTGAGTTCCTGAGACTCTGTTCTATCTATAGCTTAATTTTTTTACACATAAACCGTTCTTAACTATTTAGAAACATCGTACAAAGCTGTAGGTACAATCAGAAATCTTTCCGGTGAACCACCACTAAGGCTAAAATCGTTTGTACTCATTGTTCGATGGCAGCCGTAGATAGTACGTGTAATCTAGCAGGATTCGTTCAAGGGATTTTATCGACAAAATGATGCGATGTATCGTGACTGTAACTACGTGTCTACGAGATGATGCGCAATCGCAAGCCGAACGCCGAACTATCTTCAAAAACAGGCTTCAAAATAGAATAAGAACAATGTTTAGAATTATTTTGATGAAAGATGTCCCACGGCAGAATGATGTAACAGCAACTGCCATTCTTTATTGCTAAGAAAATAAAGTTGATTTTTACAATACCGCAACGAAGAACTTGACTAACAGCGGCAGCGCCTCACCCGAGGGACTTCTTTCATGAAACGGACTCTAGCTTGTATGAAATCACAAGTTTAGTTTGGTTATTGTTCTAATCTCTGACAGGATCTTTGTTTGATGCTAGAATAAGCCTATTATATCAATCCCACTAATATATAAATGCGAAAGTGTGTTTGTTGGTTTGTTCCTCTTTCACGCAGCAACGGAGCAACAGATCGAAATCCGGTATATAATAATACTTTTCATCCTAGAAAAATGCATGGTTCCTGCTGGATAAAAAACCACGGGAGCGAAGCCGCGGGTAAAAGCGAATACATAATAAATATTGGTACGGATCACATAAATAGATAGAATGGTTGTAATCACAATTTTACTTGCGATTCATGCGTGGCAACTTTCCGAACAAACTACGCCTTGCATATTGACGTCATTATTAAAAAAATAAAAATACAAATGTACTATACAGCTTTTGTTTCTGCAGTTAGAAACAGCACAGTAAGGCATTTTTGCGGGTTTTTGTTAAATTATTTATAGAAAAAAGTCATAAGGCATGCTGAGAAAGGCTTTGAAATATCCTGCACTATGGTGCATGGAGCTGCCACGCGCGCCCTGCCCAAATGGCCATTCTATCTATTTCTGTGGTACGGATAGTGCGCAAAAATATTCAACCAATTTAAATTTTAATCTGAACTATAAGCGGAACATCTGCGAAGTTCAAACTCTTTCATTCTAATTCGAGACCGCTAGAAGAAAAACTGTGGAAATTAAATAAGACCACAGCGCCATTACTATCCGCCAAATGCCATATTTCTCAACCCTTTTTCCCGCTGTTTCCAAAGTTTTAATTAGTGCCAGAGGACATTATCCAGACTCTGCTTACTCTCCTCAGAACTCGAACCTCCTTTCCGAATTATCCGATTTTTACTTTTAACTAGCTGTGCCCGCGACTCCGTCCGCGTGGATGTCGGAAAATAACATCGTGTCATAATTATGAACACAATGTCTTCAAATATATACATATAAGCGCCTACACAGACGATTACACTATTTACCGACCATACTATATTTTGTTTTTACAACAACCGGCTAAGGTGATGGAATTTCATGGAATTAGCCCTAAACTCCCTCATTCTGAGAAGACGCTCGTGCCCAGCAGTGGGAAGTAATTGGGCTGATTATGTTATTCTATAACACTAACCACATCTCTTCTTATGCTGAGAAGAGGCCTGTGTCCAGCAGTGGGACTTTAATGGGCTGGTAATGTTATGTTATTCTAGAATACTAATAATATCCAGTTCATTAACTCTTCTCATTTTGAGAAGAGGGCTATACCCAGTAGTGGGACAGTAATGGGTTGACTACGTTATGTTATTCTATATTTTCTAGTTTCTTAACTCTTCTCGTTCCGAGAAGAGGTCCGTGCCCAGCAGTGGGGCAGTAGGTAATGAGCTGATTATGTAATGATAATCTATTACACTAACAATATCCAGTTCCTTAACTCTTCTCATTCCAAGAAGAGGGCCATGCCCAGCAGCGGGACAGTGATGGGCTATGTTATCTATAATACTAATAGAATCCAGTTGTATTTTTAGGAACCTGCAACCTGCATTTAACCAACAATCATGACCTCTACTTTGTATGCAACTTAATACAATAGAGAGGTCAAGCTGTATCGCTGGATCTACTCAACCAATTCAGATAAAACATACCCTATATTTTAAGTTAGACTAATACCAATACAAATGCTAAGTTTCATTACGATCCGTTCAGCCGTTTTCACGTGATGAGGTAACAAACAGACAGACAGACAGACAGACATAAATTTTTTAAACGATTGATTCGTGTTCTGTAGCTTATTTCTAGTCCCCCTAGCCGGTTTTCGCGAAAAAAAACTCAATGTACAGACTTTTCGACCTTTACAGTTTTATTATAGTACTAGCTTTTACCCGCGGCTCCGCTCGCGTTAAATTCTGCTAACCCACGTCAGTCCAGCCCAGTCCAGTCCATTCCAGTCCAGTCCACTGTCCCACTGTCCCGCTGTCCCGCTGCCCCACTGCCCCACTGCCCCGCTGCCCCGCAGCCAGGCTGCCCCACTGCCCCGCTGCCCCTCTATCCCACTGCCCCACTGCCCCGCTGCCACACTGCCCCGCTGCCCACTGCCCCGCTACCCCACTGCCCCAATGCCCCGCTGCCCCACTACCCCGCTGCCCCGCTGCCCCGCTGCCCCACTGCCCCACTACCCCTCTGAAACACTGCCCCCCACTGCCCCGCTGCCCCGCTACCCTACTGCCCCAAAGCCCCACTACCCCGCTGCCCCTCAGCCCCGCTGCCCAGCTGCCCCGCTGCCCCACTGCCCCGCTACCCCACTGCCATACTGCACCGCTGCCCCACTATCCCACTGCCCCACTGCCTGCCCCGCTGCGCCCCACTGCCCCGCTGCCCCGCTCCGCTACACCACTGCCCCAATGCCGCGCTACCCCACTGCCCCGCTGCCCCACTGCCCCGCTGCCCCACTATCCCACTGCCCCGCTACCGCACTGCCCCGCTGCCCCACTATCCCACTGCCCCACAGCCTGCCCCGCTGCTCCACTGCCCCGCTGCCCCGCTGCTCCGTTGCCCCGCTGCCGCGCTGCCCCACTATCCCGCTGCCCCACTAACCCACTTCCCCGCTGCCCCACTATACCACTGCCCCACTGCCCCGGTAACCCAATGCCCCGCTACCCAACTGCCCCGTTGCCCAACTGCCCCGCTGCACCACTATCCCACTGCCCCGCTGCCCCACTATCCCACGGTCCCACAGCCTGCCCCGCTGCTCCACTGCCCCGCTTCCCCACTGCCCCGCTGTCCCGCTGCCACACTGCCCCGCTGCCCCGCTGCCCCGATGCCCCACTACCCCACTGCCCCGCTGCCCGGGTACCCCATTGCCCCGCTGCCCCGCTAGCTCGCCTCCCCGCTGCTCCACTGCCTCGCTGCCCCGCTTCCCCGCCCCGCTGCCCCACTGTCCCGCTGCCTCGCTGCCCCACAACCCCACTGCTACACCTCCCCGCTACCCCGCTACCCCACTATCCCAGTGCCCCACTGGCCCACTGCCCCGCTGCCCTGCTGCCCCACTACCCCACTGCCCCACTGCCACACTGCCCCACTGTCCCACCGTCCCACTGTCGCTGTCCTACTGTCTCACTGTCCCACTGTCCCATTATCCCACTGTCCCACTGTCCCACTATCTCACCATATCACTATCGTCCCGTCCCATGTCCCATGTCCTGTCCCATGTCCCATCCTATGTCCAGTCCCATGTGCCGTCCCACTGTCCTGTCCCATGTCCCGTCTCATGTCCCGTCCCATTTCCCGTCCCATGTTCCGTCCCCTGTCCCGTCCACTGTCCCGTCCCCAGTCCCGTCCCCTGTCCCGTCCCCAGTCCCATCCCCAGTCCCATCCCCTGTCCACTCCACTCCATCGTACATTACTATCCGCTCTTGCAAATGCATAGAAGCTTCGATCTGTCGGGTGAGTACGCAACCTACGAATTAATTTTTTCTTTTTTTCTTTCTTTCTTTCTTTCTCAAAACCCATACCAGTTTTTAAGTCAGATCATCAGCTTTCAAACAAAAAAAAAAACATCAAAATCGGTCCAGTAGTTTTAGCGTGATGCTGGAACAAACAAACAAACAAACAAACAAACAGACGTTTACAATTTTATAATAGTTAAGATATAGATAGATGTGAATTAACTTTTAGAGTTTGACAGTATCGGTGAATCTTATATCTACCTACTTCCACATACATTTTTACTTATCTATTGTTCTGCGTTTTTTAAGGAGAAGGTATCTATAAGCGAGGAATGGTGGGTTGGTTATCAAGTTTAGGTGAAAGGGCGATGTACCTTATCGATGTTCAGGAATAAGTTGATCCGATGTTAAGGGTAGATTTTGTTACGCTACCTTTTTGTTTGAGCTCGATATTATAATATTATATACCGACACAATGAAACGGAACATTGTTTTTGTTCCGTTTTGTTAAAGTTCTAATAGTATGTAATATAGAAAGTAGGGAGAAATCTTATTTGTAGACGCTAAAACAGTGATGACTCGAAATACTGAAAATGTTATATTATCAATCTGATATTTATAACATGGTTTGTCATACGAATATCTATGGCAGTCGTTACGGATAGTCAGAGCCTGAAAGTCTGACAACTGGTCTAACCTCCAAATGTCAGTATTGCCCAGGTTGCGGGGGTCTGATGGCAGTCGCTCCGTGTAAAATAGTGATGTTCAGCCTCATTTGACGACCTCTGTGGTCTAATGGTTCGAGTGTCGGACTGCTGATAACGAGGTCGTGAGTTCGATTCCCACAGGACACAAATATTTGTGTGATGAACATAAGTGTTTGTGTTGGTCTGGGTGTTGCTTATGTATTATATGTAAGTATTTACAAAAACAAAAAGTATTCAAGTATTATATCCATTGTCTAGTACCCATAGCACAAGCTCTGCTTAGTTTGGGACTAGATGGTGCTCTGTAAAAATGTCCCAAAGATATTTATTTATTATCTGGTTAGACTGGAAGCCGACCCCAATAATAAAAAATAATTAGAAAAAGGCGCGGAGGATGAACCAATCTGATAATGTCACCTGACATTTCAAAAATCCATTTATACCTTATTTTCACACGCATATCTCACCACTTAAGATCCACAATAAACATACAACTTAATTGAATGACACCAAATTGCATATAATAAATAAAAAATACTGTGGGTATTTAGCCACAAACATTAATTAGTGAGCTTAAGTCATGTTGAAAACGCTTAAAACTGTCGTCAGTTGGAGTCAGATGCTGAAGATGCGACCTCGTTTTATAATCCTCGCGAGCGCCGGATGAATGGACATAATTTTCTGCACTTGACACCGTGTCTAGCTACGTCATTGTGAAGCACAACTACTCTGTTTTGTTCATTTTTATTGCTCTAGTCTGAATTTTTGAATCCTTAAACAACAATACAATATAATAAAGTACAATACAAATACTCTTTATTGTACAAGAAAAATATGCAACATACATTATGACTTATGACAACAATGTCGTAACTGTGCAGAAAATCTTCCAGTTAAACGACTTGGAATCGAATGTTTGTCAGTTAGAGTTCACATGTTGTATATTTTTCAGTGGACTTCGTAAAATGAACAAGCATGCACATGCAAGTGGATTGGTAAAACTCGAATTAGAAAACCGCCCTTGTCACACACGAAATATGGACGCTGTCAATGTCAAACTGGTATTCCTCTGACAGCCTCTGACGTACTTCAGACTTACTACAGTCGACTGTACTTCACTGTACTACCTACTTCACTAGGCAAGAGAGATTGGCTCGTATTCTAGTAATTTGCAAAACACTAGTCATTTTCATATATAAACAAAAATAATTCCAGTTTTATAATCCTCGCCAGCGTCGGATGAATGGATATAATTTTATACACTAGACACCGTGTCTAGCTTCATCACTGTGCTACACCATATAACTACTCTGTTTTGTTCATTTTCATTGCTCTAGCATCGCTAACCTCAATCTTGAGACAAATCTTAAAGATCCATAATTATTCTATTTTCGAAGAACTATTTTCTTTTTAAAATATTTTCTAGAGACAATTTTTAAGCGGTTACAGCTAAACGGCTTGAGATCAATGATATTTAAAAGTATAGATATGTTATACCCTAACAAAACCAACGAAAACTATGTTACGGACGCAGCGGCAGCACAATACACATAAACTGCAAAAGTGCAAAGTTAGTTACTTTAAGTTAGTTTCGCGTCATAATTAGTACACTTTCTGTACACACGACGGCATTGTTGTATTTTTTTTGTCACACATCACGCTCGTCGCCATGCTTGACGGAGACTAGTAGCAAAACGTCCCAATTAGGATGTTTCGAGTCTTCAGATTGCGCCCGCAACAACATATCTGTACTTTTTAAAATATCATTGCTTGAGATCGAATGTTTGTAAATTCGAAACCACCATGTTGTATTTTTTAAGTGGATTCTCAAAAATTTATAACCACGTTCTACTTTGTTAGCTAAGCAAGATAGATTATCCGGTATTCTAGCAATCTTTATATAATAAAAAATAGTTCCAATTTTATACTTCTCGCCTGTGCCGGATGAATAGATATAATTTTCTGTACTTGACATCGTGTCCGTCATTGTGAAGCACAACTACTTTATTTTGTTCATTTTTATTGCTCTAGCATCGCTGAATCTCTGAATCTCGAGACAACAGTATCGTAACTGTCCGCTTTTTGTTACGACTATAATGAAGTGTCGTAATTTCAGCTGGTTGGACCTTTTTTTAATTGTGGAACAACGAAGACATCTGTTACGGAAAAATGATTTCGGAGATTTTTTACAGCGAGTATTAAACAAATGTCGCTTTATTTTACATACATAGGGTATTATTTTTATTATTATTAGTGTCTTCTTGTAATGTTGCCATCTTGTGTGGTTTTGTGTTATGGTCTATGGAATTTCCAATCTTGCGTATTTATTAAAAATTACACATTTTATCTCGTATTGTATTTAATCTTACTTATTTATTTTTTATCGTTATTTAAAGACGATGCTGATGTTGAACGGGAACGCAGGGCCTTGGCGGTGCGGGCGAACATGTTGGCCCGTAGGTTTGCTCGTTGTACAGATGCGGTCAAAATTACACTTTTTAAAGCATACTGCACATCGCTGTACTCGAGTCCCCTATGGATTAGCTGTACCAAACGTGCCGCCGATGCGTTGCGGGTCCAATATAACAATGCTTTCAGGGCGCTGTTGCGGCTGCCACGTTACTGTAGTGCATCAAATATGTTTGCGCAGGCCAGAACAGATAGTTTCTCAGCGGTCGTGCGCAAAAAGAATGCGTCTTTGCTCACTAGACTGCGGGACAGCGGCAGCAGCCTCTTGAAAGTTATTGCCGACAGGCATGATGAGAGCCATTTAGTGCGGCATCTTATAAAAACCACCTTGTCCGTAGTAGAATATAAGTACTAACATAGTTTATAAGGCTCATTGTTACTAACATCGTGTTTGTATTGGATTTTGTTGTCTGTAAATAAAGTATTTATTATTATTCCCTTTATTAGCTTAACAAACTTATTATTTACATTTTTAAATATTAAATAAATAAAAAAACATTTAAAAATATAAAAAACAGTTGCCCACCGGCATCGGGAACAGGGTCCAAGCTACCGGTGGTCAGGGCCCCAGAGAAAGGAACCTCCTCACTATGCATGCCGTTTCAAGGAGTACTGCCTTCTGCATCTGGCCCTTGATCCAGCCGCCCAACGAGAGCCTCCTTAGGTGTTGGTTGAGGCTCTTGGCTATTAAGCCATTGGCCGTGATGACTATCGGTACAATGACTGCTGAGTCCACATCCCACATGTCGACAATCTCGTGAGCTAAGTCAATATACTTGATTTGTTTATCTTTCTCAGCTTTCACGAGGTTGTCGTCAAGAGGGACCGTGATATCAACAATCACTGCGCGGCGCTCTGAACGATCTATCACCACTATGTCAGGTTTATTGAAAACAACAGTCCTATCAGTGATGATGGATCGGTCCCAGTACAGTGTGGCATGACTATTTTCAAGAACTGGGTCGGGCACATACTGGTAGTACGGTACTTCCGATTCCACAAGATTATATTTCAGAGCAAGTTGCTGGTGGATAATCCTGGCTACCAGATTATGCCTGTGCAAGTACTCGCCGTTAGCAAGACGAGAACACCCGGAGATAATGTGTCGGATAGATTCACCCGGACGGTGGCATGCCCGACAGATGTCAACCGTGCCATCCTTCACAATATATTTCCGGTAGTTGTTCGTCATCATTACTTCGTCCATAATTGCACACACAAAGCCATCGGTCTCTCCAAAGAGGTCACCGAAACGCAGCCAGGATACGGACGCTAGAAAATCTACATCGGGCCCATGAAGAGCCCGGTAGAAGCGTCCGTGAAGCTCCTTGCTCTGCCATACCTCCCTGCGGTCATTGGTATCCAGTACCACAGGTTTGCGCCAGTTCTCTTTAGCTAAAGAGAGCGGGGTCAGTCCCTTGTCCACTGTAACAACATCTCGGTGCATACCCACGTCCAAGTGAAGGAAATATTCCCTTAGACTGCACACCTCACGGTTGTGGAGGGTCTTAGCATTTAAAAAGCCACGACCCCCATACTTCCGCGGGATGTACAGCCTCATCACCGATGAACGTGGGTGATGCATCCGATATGCCGTCAGTAGTTTGCGGACTTTCCGATCCAGGGCGTCAAGATCCGTCTGAGTCCACTTGAGTATACCGAAGGAGTACATCAAGACCGGCATGACCCAACCGTTAAAGGCGCGCACCTTGTTTCCGCCCGATAAAAGACTTTTTAGAACCTTTTTCAGGCAGCCAAAGAAGCGCTCCTGCAACGATTGCCTCATGTCGGCCTGGCTGATACCTAACGCCTCCGCCATACCCAAGTATTTGTAGGTTTCAGTTGGGGAGAGGGATCTAAGGAGTGTAGAATCCGAGAGTTGAACTCCCTCGGATTCCACAATCTCACCTCGCTTCACATGCGTGACCGCACATTTGTCCACACCAAATTCCATCCTGATAGAATTACTGAAGTTTTCAGTTACTTTCAGTAACTCAATCAGTTGCAAATCAGTGGGGGCAAATAGTTTTAGGTCATCCATGTAGAGGAGGTGGGATATTACTTGACCTCCTCTCCTCAACTGGAAGCCCAACCCTGATTCCTCCAGCAATGTACTTAGAGGATTCAGGGCTAGACAAAACCACAGGGGACTCAGACTATCACCCTGGAATATTCCCCGCTCGATACTTATCGGTTCTCCGTTACCTTGAGGCTGCCGACACCCTGGATAGCGAAGGACCGTTTTCCATTGCCCCATACACGACCTCAGGAAGGCGCATACAGTTGTGTTAACTTTATATAACTCCAGCACCCTCAGAAGCCATGTATGCGGCACGGAGTCGTAGGCCATCTTATAATCTATCCAGCATGTCGACAGATCCTTTCGGGATCGGCAAACCTGCTGGCTAATAGTCATGTCAATGAGGAGAAGCTCCTTAGTGCCACGGGACCCATTCCTACATCCATTCTGAGAAGCAGACATGATTGAATTATTTTCAACATGATGGTTAATTTTTGCTCTCAGAATGGATGTGAGAAGTTTGTATACCGTCGGTAAACAAGTAATGGGACGGTAATTTTTGGGTTCCGTGGTACTACCAGACTTGTGGAGCAGGTGGGTAACTCCTGTTGTAAGAAACTGGGGTAGCGACCCAGACTCCAAGGCCGACTGAAATTGGGACGCCAAGCAGGCGTGTGAACTGCGTAGCCACTTCAGCCAAAAATTGTGCAGCCCATCCGGCCCTGGAGACATCCAATTGGGTAGTGGATGGGCTGCGCTGGCCACGTCTTCGGGGCTGATGAGGACTGCCTCCATTTCCGATATTGGTTCACACACCCGCTCAATGTCCCGCGTCCAGGCGCCTTCGTTGTGGCTGGTGGGCACCGACCAGATGCTGCGCCAGAATAAGCTCATGGCATCATCATCCGGCAGGTGCACACCATTCACACCCTGGTCAGGACGCTCCCAGGTTCTGTATACCCGCCTTTCGTCACTCTGGAACGTGCGGTTCTGGGTATATCGCTCCACACGTCGCTTATACCTTCTGATTCGGTTTGCCCATGCATACATCTTCTGCTTCAGGAAGTCTATGCGCTCTGTGACACGAGCCATATAATCTTGAGGACTAATATCAGTCCCTGAAAAAGCCCGTCTCACAAAGCGCATCACTCTTGGGCGAGTATTGCCCTCCCTGAAGCAGATTAATTTGCCAATGAGTGCTCTGGCCCCCCCAATACGACGCTCAATCCTGCACTGCCAAGCAGGTATAGCAGGTTTTGGTCGTGTAGCTCTATCACTATTTTCAAACTTGATGTGAGCTACACGACATGCCGCAACTGCTGCGCAGTACAGGATCGAGTGGGTATCACTGAGGTCTTCACTGTTATCAAAGTAGTCTGGTAGCAACGAATCCAGAGAACACACTAGCCGCGCCTTATTCTTTCTATGCATGGGTAAACGAGGCAAGCGTGGTCTTAATTCTGGTGGTGTGGATCGATACTCCCGAATCGCACCCTCCAGGGCGCTCCTCAATTGTTCACTGCACTGTATACTTGCAGGACTAACCTCGTCATCTCCGTCCCCATCAGTGTGGATGGGCCGTGGTGGTGCAGAATCTATTTGCAGCGGTACCACGGGCTGCAACGGGGGGGTGACGGCATGGTTGCCCTGCACTTCAGAGCGAAGCCGCTCAAGTACGACGTCGTCCAACCTATCTATGGTTTCGTTGGATGACCCGCACTTGATCCGACAGTCGCTGGCCCGAAACGTTGACGGCTGGCTCAAGCACCTGAAACAGAGAGAGCATCCTATCGCGGTATGCGGTGAGATTAGTTCCCGTCACGAAAACGTCATGCGCGCATATTATGGGGCAACAGAGGGGTTGCCCCATAATATGCGCGCATGACGTTTTCATTTATGGACTGTGTCCATCTCATGCGCGACACATTTCCACCGGCAGCGGGGACCCTGTTCGGGGCCAGTTGGCCTCGGGGTCCTAAGCAAACTGGTGGCCGGGCTCCTCCCCGACGGCGTACAGGTGGTGGCGACGACGGCGGGGAGTAGTACTCGTCGCTCGAGCTCGACGCGGCTGCAGCGGCCGGTATCACTGGATTCACTGGTAAGGTGTGTTCCGGCGGCTGCGAGGCGGAGCTGAGCGGCGAGTCCGGAGATCTTGGGCGTGTTCTCATTGTTAATGCCCTGGTGCGGGCTCGGGTCAGCATAGTGTCGTAAGTTTCATCGTATTATCCAAAATTTGTGGGTTTTCATTATTATGACATCTGTCATATTCTTTGTTTTTCATATTCCTTATGTATCCGCATTTTTGTCATTATTTAAAAGAGTTTTTAATTTTTAATTGTTAAAACGTTAACCATAGAATCGTTTTCGTCAGTTAATTTGTATTTTTGTTCAATTTGATAATTTTATTTTCAATATTTTTACGTGACAGCTTGTTGCCCGAGCAGTGTTGTTGTGTTGTTATTATTTTTATTATTTACCAACATCACGCCTCACTGATCTACGTTATTGCATTGTGAATTTGTGTCGACACCGGCTGTCGCTGAAAACCAGCGCTGTGTCTTTGCTCCGTGCATGAGGCACAGCAATATGCTGAGCGGTGGCCGTTTTGCGTGGATGTGACGCATATCTTACCACACTTCTTGGCTCTGTACCTGTATTTGTTCTGTGTTCTTAAATTTTTTGGTAATTTTGTGCGTCAATTTTGAAGCAAATAAATGTTTTTTCTTTCTTTCTTCTTCTTTCTTTCTTCAATACAAAAAAAAAAACAAAAGTTATGTAGTTATTTTGGTTATTATAAATAGGTTGAAAAACAGAAAAATTTAGACATCTTATTACATAATTATTTTATTATTTAACGCATTTACGCATGCGAAGCGAAATCTAAAGATTTAAATGGTGGAAAGAAAAAATCGCTCACGAGCAGCATTCGAACCTGCGACTCCTGGCTCAGTACGCCAGTGCTTTAGCCACTAAGCTACCGTGAACACTGCTCGTGGTATCGAAATTATCCTCCACTATACGTCTTTGGGTGATGTCAGCGATATCTTATTAAGAAACATTGTTTCTTAACCTATTATTTTATTAGTAAGGGCAGGCATATACGACTTTGATTTAACTGCAAAGTTAGTCGAGTCGGTTAAGAAACAATGTTTCTTAACAAGATATCGCTGACGTCACCCAAAGACGTATAGTGGAGGATAATTTCGATACCACGAGCAGTGTTCACGGTAGCTTAGTGGCTAAAGCACTGGCGTACTGAGCCAGGAGTCGCAGGTTCGAATCCTACTCGTGAGCGATTTTTTCTTTCCACAATTTAAATCTTTATCTTATTACATTTTCACTCACTACACATTAAAAAAAAAGTCTTTGTGGTGTATGTATGAACTTGATACTTACAAAGCCATTACAAACACATATAACAATTAGCCAAAATTTCGTAAGCTAATGAGAGTAACCCACAGTAGGGTCAGTAAAATGGTTCACAATAACATGGCACAGTTAAGCTTCACAAAACAAAAATTACAGTTTCAACGCTCTGCTGTGCTGAGTAATTGCAGTAAAACGAGAGAAAATACTCGTCCTGACTGCATTTGATCTTCTCATTCAGCCGTGAATGGAACCAATTTAGTGTCGGTTCACTACTGAATGTACATGAAATCAGAGACAGGTATTACTTTCTGTTTTAAATTATTCTCTAAAATACTGGAATATTTTTAAAGTCACTGGTCTATTATTATTAGTAAAAAAAAACAAGTAACATACTATAGACTCATGATGTTAGTAAAAAATTGCTTACAAACTATGTTATAGCTGACCACAATATGAAATAGTTCGTCAAAAGGTATGCTGATAAAAAAAGTTTGATGCCGTACCAACTCCCCGATTCAGAACCACACGATAACCAGCTGTCGACCGGTTCGGTTTGTTATCTCTATTTCGTCTAATGATTCACGCAAAGAGAGAAAAAGAGATAACAAACCGAATCGGTCGACAAGTAGTTATCGTGTGGTTCTGAATCGGGGAGCAGATCAATTAGTATTATATTGAATCAGGAGAAAACCTACACTCGATTGAATGCCAATGATAAGCCAAGGTCTTATTCACTGAGAGTTCTGAAGCCCAGACAAAAATATTACTAAAAAAACACGAAATTTTGTGTACGAAGAAAAGAAGGAAACTTGGTCTGACACAGGAATATCCTTCATAGTCAGAAGAATGTGGAAGGAAAGAATGTTACAGAATAAAAAAAAAGGTTTAATATCCAACGTAATGGAAGTAAAAAGAAAATGTATTGTATGCTCTCGTAAGTTTTAATGAATCAAGTGAATCGGAATATTAATGGAGCTGAAGGGAAGTAAAGCACCAATTAATGCATTATTTAATTTGTAAGTCTTATTAAGAACGTTAATTTTGTGTGGAGGGGTATATTACCTGTATTGACTGAAGCAGGTTTTCGTAGTTCATGAGGCGATTAAGGGATTATTTCGGCGAGATCTGCAATATTTCCTCTTAGTTGCTTTGATGAAATGATACCGAAGAATCTAAGCAATCAGGAACACATCTGATCAAAAAAAAGAGGAAGACTTACACTGGCAGAAATGGTCAGTTGTCCATCAAAGATCATCTTACCGAATGATATTGGAATTGAAAACAGTTTCTTTAACTGTTAAAAAAGAAATTCGTTACGTTGCGAAGTTCTTGTAGGAAAAGCTCAGAGCAGACTCAATAAATTCAGATAGACTAGGCTATAAAAATGTATGCTAAAAACTCCGAAATTTGAAAGGGAAAACAACGAGTAAATACATAAGAAGTAGCGAGTATTGGGGCTCTCTGTACTCAAATGAGTTAGGGCGAAAAGTAGGTTGGTTCTTCAGAGCTAACGAAAAACACGATGTTATCTCATCCTAACTAGGTACAACGCTGAATAATTAATGATCCGAGATAAATTCCTCCTCGAGAAATATCTAAAATGTTGAAAGAGTATTCTATTGTTTTTATTCAGAGGGAATTGGCTTATGAAAGCTATTCAAATTTGCAAGAGATTCAATTTACATAACGAGCGATTTGTACCTCATAGAGATTAAACCTTCTGGCCTCCGTTTTGTTTGCAGTATAAGACGGCCCGTTTTTCCTTTATACAGGATTGCTTCCTTTGCAAACCTACTCCGGAACAGTCTTAATAGTATTTGTTACAATCGATCTGTATAATTTGATTTAAGGGTAAGTACACTTGCTTTCCGTCCGATTTCTGAGAAAAAACGTTGGCTGTAATTTTACTTATTGCTTATTAAAATATTAAAACGGAACGCGCAAGGCTGAGTCTTGTTATCATAATTAATGACTACATTTGGCTTTTTTTGTTAGTAATTCTTTAAGACTTTTACAATATGCATTTAATAATGATCTCGGACATAAGATCCCACTCGGCAGCCAAAACCAAACCGCAGAGGTCGAAAGACGCATTTCCCAAGCATGGGCAGCTTTCGGTGCAAATAGCCACATCTTGCGCGGTAATCTGTCCATTGCGCTAAAAGCAAAAGTTTTCGAGCAATGTGTGTCACCGATATTCAAATATGGAGCAGAGATTACGACTCTTACGGAACTTTCTGCAGAAAAGGTACGAGTAGTGCAAAGAGGAATGGAGCGAGCAAAGCTCGGAATCACCTTACGTGATCGTAAGATGAATGAGTGGATATCATCAACATCAACTCAGCCTATCGCAGTCCACTGCAGGACATAGGCCTCTCCCAAGTTGCGCCACAACGCTCGGTCCTCTGCCTTCCGCATCCAGTCCCCCCCAGTGGATATGTTCCAAGACAAAAGTCAAAGACGTAGTGTCCATAATAGCTAGGCGTAAGTGAACTTGAGCGGGACACTATGCTCGAATGGACGAGGAACGATGGATGCGAAGACTGCTAGAGTGGTGACCACGCCAGCAGACTAGAATGCGGGGACGACCACCCAAACGTTGGGTGGATGACATCCGACATGTCTAGCAGTGGACGTCTTTCGGCTGAAATGATGATGATAAAAAAGTACTCTGTGATTGGATGTCAAGGGTTCAAGACCGCCAGGAGTAGAGGAATTTGGAGGAGGCCTACACCCAAAAATGGGTATTATAAAGCCGAAATGGTGATGATGATGATGATTTAATAATTACTTAAGCCCTCCATTATTTCAAATTTGTTCAAGACTCAAAGAAAGACTTTGTGCATACGTCACGCGCCATTTGCAAATGTCGATGGCGGGGACGTACTTTCTAAAGTTTCTAATAGTGTTGGTGTAAAAGTTAAACGATACCGATGCACTTTAAGTTCGGGGTAGGTATCGACCGTGACACAAAATATGTTGTAAAAAGATGACCCATTAATATCAGTATTTCTTTGAGCCAAGATGTAAGTTTACCTTTTTTGACGAATCGATGCAATTTTGCAAAACAACTGGTGGACAACATAGATTTTAGTTGGAAGTTTCTAGGATTAAATTTATAAAATCTTTTGGTTCAGATATCAAAGGTTCAAAATTATATTAGCACCCCAAATTCTTATCAATTTTTATACTGCTCAATGCACATTCTTGTTTTATAATTGTATTATCTTAATTAGGAGTTCAAAGTAAAACATTAGAGTAAAACTTGGTTACCTGTATAATAATAAACTAATTTCTTTTTACACAGATACAAATTGTAATCCAAAAAAAATAACAAAGTAATTTACTCCACATCGAAGTTACAATTACAACATTACCAAGAAAATAACTCGAACAGTCTCTCCAGTGTAGGTCAGAACAAGGTTAGTTTAAAAAATATTTTATATTTTCCTCCGCACGGAGTATTCATCGTTACGAGAGAGTTTTTCAATGGCAGTAATAAATGTAAACGAGCCTTAGCTGGCGCAATTAAAGCGAGACAGTAGCAGCACAATTCGTCGGGGCCACATCTTTGCTCCTTCACAGCTCAAAGTTTTAATTTGTGTCGAAGATCATTGCGACACTGATATTTTATATTAATTCTTGTGGGACCAACTCTGTCTGCATAGTAATTTTGATATTATGAATTTTCGTCTTTCTAGCGTAGATATTTACAGCCTGTTATTTGGGCCCTTATACATGCTGATGCTTTAATTTAAGCAAGACAAATTAAAATTGTAATGCATTGTCCTACGATGATCAATACAATCTTACTTATATATTAATAATATTAAAAATGTAAAAGTTTGTGAAAATGTTTGAAAGAAAGAAAAGAAAGAAAGAAATCTTTTATTTGGCACAGAACAGTGACAGGACATAGGACAGCACAACAATAACATTCATAAAAATACTAAAATTAGGTATGAGTAAAAAATGAAGTTGAAGTTGAAGTTTGGATGTTTGTTACTGAATCACGCTGTAATGGCTAAACGGATTCATATGAAATTTGGCACATTGATAGAACATAACCCGGATTAACATACGTATAGGCTACTTTTTATCCCGGGAAGATAAACAGTTCCCAAAGGAATGCCTGATAAGTCTTTCAGTGATAAGCCGAATAATACGCAGGCAAAGCCAAGCGTGGCGATTATGGCATATACCCCCTTTTTGGGGGAGGCCTATGTCCAGCAGTGAACGTCATTCGACTTAAATGATGATGATGATGATGTAAATTTTAATAAATTCTGTTAGCGACTACTGAAAATATACAAAATACTATTAGTAGTATCATGGTTACATTCGTTTAATTCTAAGACATGGATAGAATCTAGAAACTTTGGAATTTACTTGTTTACTCGTGTAACATTGTTCACCAATATAAAATGAACTTTGAAAAAATTAAAAACCGACTTCAAAAAGAATAAAATAATTTATGTGAAACAGTTTAGGAAGTCTGTGCCACTTTTTTCTGAAATCAAACCGAATCAAAGGCACCTACTTCCTAAACTGTTTCACATAAATTATTTTATTCTTTTTGAAGTCGGTTTTGAATTTTTTCAAAGTTTATTTTATATTGGTGAACAATGTTACACAAGTAAACAACTTAATTTCAAAGTTTCTATCCTAGAGGAAAATGCAATAATCTATAATTAAAGATTATTGTATTTTCCTCTTTTGAATGGCATATAATATAAGCAATTGTTGTAATCCCGGAGGATTTGCTGTCATTAATTGAAGAGTTCCCTGCTTCATCTCCGAAGATCTTCATCAGACAAATGATACTTTCTGAATGCAAATGCTTGATTTGTTTATGAAAATACCAAAAACGCTATATTTTTGCCTATAATATTTGAGGAGTTCCCTCAATTCCACATGAATCTCATTATCAGAACTGCATTTTGATAAAAATGTGACCAATCTGGAAGTATATCCTTTGAAATAACAAAATAAATTTCGAATTCTGTTTATAAATGACGGAGTTCTGAGGTAACAAACATAAAAAAAATTACAACTGAATTTAGAACCTCCTTTTTTTTTTGTCGGGTTCGATTTCAAAGTGGTAGCGAGCGTTTTACAATTTACCGAGTACTATTCCAATCTTAGGCTATTACGGAGTCTTCGAATAGAACGCCCCAATTATAATTAGCCGAAACAGTAGCCTCCGGTGTTTGCGAAAATTAGGTTAATTAATTATTGACAATTTGTTTATTTTTAATTTGTTTGTTTAGGTTGATTGATGTTGCTGTAATTTAAATACTGACTTAATTTTACTAATTTCTTGCTCAAATTAATTATCATTCATGGGATGCTCAGGGGAAGATACTTTTTGTCTTCTTCTGTATTCAAATAAGGGAAGTATTTTTTTTATTCTGAACTTTTATATAACACATACATAGTTTGCTTAGGCTCGGGGTGTATAGGGTGATAAAAACATCTACCTCGGATAGGCCATCCAGTTTAGTGGTGCCCAAAGATTTGGTCTTGCAGTCGTTTAAGTACAAAACGTATAAGTAAGTATAAGGCACCAAAACGCAAAAGTCAGCGGCGATGTGCGGCGCGGCATTGGCGATGTGAATTCTCTTGTCAGTTGTCATTTTGACAGCTTGTCAGTTCTCCTAATTATCACATTGTCTTTCACAGTTCACGTTCCACCTTTGTGAAAGGAATTACTTTCCATAGTCAAAGCGTGCAACCTACAAAGATGGACGATGAAAAACAATACCAGATGGCCAAAAACTGCAAAAAAAATGTCGTGTGCGTTTAGAAAGTGCCGCGCCGCACCGCGTATCGCAAGTGCCATTACAAAGTGCCGCGCCGCGCCGCTGCAATGACGCGCCGCGCATCTCAAGAGCGGTTTAACCTTTAACGTAAGCATGCTCCAGGAAATGTTTTCACAGTAACAATCCGGAATTTTCCTGGGCCTAAAGCCCCATACGAGTTAGTCAATGTCCTTTCACACGGAGGAACCCGCGGGCAAAAGCTAGTGTCGTTATAAAAAATTATTACATTTCACAAAAAAATCCGCAGAGAGACTTTTGAAGATTATGTATTTGAAGAAACTACCGCTTTCGCTTTGCCTCAAGTAAGTGCGATAAGGACAATTGCAGTTCCGACTCCGTTCCGTTCCGGATACCTTAGTAAAAAAGTCATAATGAGAGGTTTGGCTTTAGACTATTTTCTCCTCAGAAACTGGACCAATTTGAAAGATATTTCATAAACTGAATAAGAAGAATGTGTATTGTGCCACTGTGTGTTTTTACTTTTTTATTAATAGTTGTCAAATTTATACACTAGGCCTCTGTAGTCAGTGGTCTAAATAGGCGATATACATATTTTTTGAGGGCTTTTAGAAATAATAATATTATTTCTGGAATGATATATGATGATAGATGATATATTATATCAACAAAAATGAAACATGGGGTATAGAAAAAGCTGATATTTATTTTACTGTAAAAAATCATTGCTCTGGGATTATAAACCATAAAGAAAACAGTAAAGAGCGTTTGTACGAAGAAAAGACCACACGCATTTCCTCTTAATGTTTTAATTAAAACGTGTTATGACGTCATGCAGATTTTTAACCTTTCATATGTTTAAAATAAGTGAAGGGAAAATATATAATTTTTTGTGTAATACACAATGTAATAACGTTTGCCCGTAGTGTTGTTTTGTGTTTTACCTGTAAAAGCTTACAAGGCTCGTGTGGGAGAAATTCTTGGAAATATTTTTAGTGGAAGTGAAAATTTGTATTCACAATGTTTTTGAACGATTAAGCTGCTGATTTGCTATATTTGGTCATTTGTTTTGTTAAACTAACAACATATTTAATATTGTTTATAAGTAGGTTACTCTTAGAAGTATAATAGGAAATAATCATAGGATTAAATAAAATGGAGGCCTTTGCCCAGCAGTGGGACAGTACAGGCCAGCGACAACACAGCCCCTAGACGCCACATAACAGGCGACCGATTTCTATCACACATAAGGGAAAAATCCTGTATGTAAGCCGCCACTCAAACAATTTGAATCAGTTACAACCACTTCTGTGAGCCGTTGACACTTCCGTGTTAGTGAACACAAAATTTACAAATAAATGTTATAATGACTTCTTGCACAGTACGATTGTGTTGTAAAAACAGCAAGTCTTTGAGTGTCCAGAAAGACGGCATAACATTTCATCGTTAAGTTAATAATGTCATTATCCAATTAGATTTTTCAACTGATTTAATTTTTAATGAGAGTTCATCTTATACTGGTTAATTCGTAACGGACACCAAAGGTGCAGACGGCACGTTGATGTCTTTCACAAAACATCTCTTTCTTACGCAAGCACTTAATACACTATCTCTTTCCCTCTATTTAATTGTCAATGTAACTAGTGATGTACTAAATCTGTTATCGATGAAACAAAGTTCTCCATACTATCAACGAAATTGAAAAATATAGGTAGTAGAATATTTTGCAATCTACAAAAAAAAAAAAAAACTACGATTTCAAATATTCAATCTTTATATACCTATAACAGCCAGGGAGTCTACTCCCGTTCAACGATAAACGAACTTTTGTTCCGACCGATACGTACACGATAAATGATATATGTACCTTTTTTAGGGTTCCGTAGTCCTACAAGGAACCCTTACAGTTTCGTCATGTCCGTCCGTCTGTGCGTCTATCCATCTGTCCGTCTGTCCTAATCCTTTACAGCTTAATAACTTCGACAGATATAAATATAAGTACATGCAATTTTGTTAAAAGATAGTTTAAATATAGATCTCAATGTTAAAAGAATAAAAAATGCGTGATTATGTATTTTAGGGGTGGCGCCCATAAATGTGAAATGGGGATGAAAATATTTTTTTCGCTCCACCCCCTCGTGTGTGGTATCATTGAATAGGTCTAATAAAATTAAGGTAATGTTTCATACAGCACTTTTTTATCAGGTGTACCATCTGCGAAATATAGCCAGCTAAAGTGGCTTGCAATGTGTCCCCCCCCCCCTGCCATCTCTAAACTATGTAACGTAGATACTTATAATTCTCCACGTTGATAGACCTTTGTAAAAACTCTCTTTTAAAATTATTTTGAGTATAATGTGATTATAAATTTTTGAGTTATAGACAGAAAACTGAAAAATACTTAAGACGTCCTAGTTCAAAGGTCATTGACCTTAGAGAAAAATGATCTTAGCAAAGAATGCTCCATTAGTTAGTTCCTTTAGTTAGTCCTTTAGTTAGTCCTTTAGTTAGTTAGTGTTCCTTCGTGACACACATTCGAGGCTCTTAAGGTCATCAGAAAACCTCACGTTGGCGATACCATCGCATTCCACAAATTTCTTTGGTAATTCTTTTACAGTTCAGGCTGCTCGCCTGTGGAATGCTTTGCCAGTACAAGTGAGGCGTGCTCAATCTTTGCCTATATTTAAAAAAACTGGTAAATGATCGCTACCTATCATCACTGTAATTTCCGGCAGGTACATTATGTAATATTTATACATATTGTATTGTATTTATTATGTTTATTGTATCTTATATTTATGTAGTTTTGTTATAGATATATGTATAGTATTTATGTTATGTAGTATATGTATTCTATTATGTTGTTACACTGCGTACTACTCCTCTCTTTACTTGCCCATATTGTCCATCCTAAGGTTGTCTGGAAGAAATCGCCTTGAGCGATAAGACCGCCCATTGTACATGTGTTCTATATAAGTCATATATGTTGCTATCTTCTTTTGTGTACAATAGTATTTGTATTGTATTGTATTGTTGAAAAAAATGACTATCCTTCGTACGTACGTATTTTTACATTTATTACGTATTACTAATTACTACATATTTAACTGTCGAAAACATTGAAAATTTAAAATTAACCAATAAAATTACAGTAAAAACTACAACAAAAGACCCTTCTTTTGTTGTACAAACAAAATTATAGATCTCAAACGATTTTAAACCTAATTGACTACTAAGTTATGTTAGAAATCGTAAAAATAAAGAAAGTCGCTAGCTAGCTACCAATAGCCAATAGCTATTTTACTTGGTCAGCTCACGGCAGCGCGGCGGCTGCCCGCTACACCGTAAACTTGTTGGTTATTCGAAGCAGTAGCTAATAGCTAGCTATCGTGTTGACAGATATCGTAGCCATTGATCGAAGTAGCCATGGCTATTTGTTGAATAGCCGCTATTTAGCTAGTTATTAGAGTAGCTACCCACTTCTAAGCCTTACTCCTGACCCCGCCTGGATCGAGTGCTGTATCAATCGAATTTGAATTCGAGTTAGTGTCAAATCGTACTGCTTTTTTCTAGGAATTGAAATTAGCTCGATTTGGATCAGAGCTTGAACCAGTCGGGAGTAAGGCCCACGATGTTAATTTACAACTTCCACACGGACAGGGTCACAAGCACAGCTAGGAATGAATAATTTAGTAAAATAACAACTTTTGTGTCACATTCGATTTTATTTAAGATTTGCACGGATGTGTAATATTTCTCCATGAAGCTACTTGGTCTTTTACTTCTTTCGAAGGCCTCTTTGCGAAAAACTTCCTCAATTAAAATCAATCGCACTATTACATCCCTGAAAATGTTTGGTTTTGTTACATACATACATACATACATATTATCACGCCTGTTTCCCATTGGGGTAGGCAGAGACTATGGATTTCCACCTGCTACGATCCTGACACACCTCTTTCCCTTCATCTACGTCCATTAACCTCGTCATGCATGCTCGTCAATTTAGAGAACACTTAACCTGGCATTTTTTGAGAACATCCGCGATTTGATCGCGATACGTTCGCCGAGGTCGTCCCCTTCCAACTCTTCCATCCACACTCGCTTCGTATACTTGTTTCGTCAATCTTTTGGTTTTGTTAAAATCTATTAAATATCACAATAATACTGTCAAACGCGGTTTGACACGTAAACACTGAAAAAATTACTCAGTACTATCAGAATTTCGCTTTCAATTACTACTAAAATAAAATAATAAAAAAGATTTCAATACCCAAAAGAGACCTCTTGAGCAGTCGCATAATTTGAGGTTACATTGACGACAATTGTACAGTTTACTGTCTAATTCAACATTGTTTATATAAAAACAATCAGAAATATATCAAATAGGTTAGGTAAGGTTAGAACTGTGAGCGAGCGAAGTGAGTGGTGCCGCGGTAGCTGCCAGCGAGTACTAGAACCAAATTACAGTTATTAGTTGTTATATTCATTAGTCACAAAATTTGTTTTATTTGATTATATCGAATGGTATTTATAATGGCTTTATTATAAAAGCTCAAAGTTACAAATGCACTATTCGAAGGCTATACATATATAAAATTAATTTATTTAAAAAATGATTAGTGGTGATTAGAATTTTTTTGTTTTTTTTTGTCCTTTAAATTTAAGTTATTTTTGAGTAGGTTCTTTTCTTTTGAATAACGTTTTATTTACGTGCTAATTAGCTGTTATAGTTTGCAATAATATTTGTTTTTGTTCCATGCTGTGTTCACTTTTAAATGTTAAGTAGGTACAATAATATTTATACCTAGACGTAGTACCTAGTATGTTAATGTAACATTTTGTGTAATATTGCTGGGTAAAATAAATAATATAATACTACTACTAAATTAATTACTTTATTATTTAATATTTATTTACTATATAAACGGACAATTACCTCTTTTAAAATATCCGCTTTACAAAATAATAACTCCATATTCAACACCAAATAAATACATAAAGATATTTTTAAAGATATAATTATCTTAATTCTGAAAGTACAGAGCACCCATCTTACTTTCAAAATTAAGATAATTTTGAAAGACTCCCTCCCTACATGTCATACTTACTATTATTATTAGTATATTAATTACTTTATTATTAAATAATATTAAAAGAAATAAGAAGCTAAAATCCTTATAATTAATACTACGTATTACATAAAAATAATATCGATAAAATAATATTTTATCGATATTATATCGTGTTGAATCTAAATCTGTCTCGTCTCTAACCCTACAAAGTTTGAAGTTTCTATGACATAATGACATTGTCAGGGCCAACCGGATCGCAGTACCCCGCTTCCTCATACCTCAGCTAGTGGCAGAATTGTTTGTACGCATTAAATTCAACAATATCCGTCTAGGGGCTTGTTGTATGGCAACATTAAATTAATCATAATTATTAGTAGTGTAACACTTATTCAGCCAAGTGGCAACACTAATGTAATTACTACTTCCGCAATTTCCTACCTATGAAAAATACACGGCTACATCGACTCCTGAGTTTTTATTTATCACCAGCGCAATCAAACTCCGCTGCAACGCCCGACATTGGTCCTTCGACAAGAGATAATAAGGTCAGTGAGGTGTGGTATAGCCTGTGCAAGAAAACAGCAAGATTTCATGTGGGACATCGCAATTCGCAACGAGGTCACACGAGGTCGTCATTCGCAAACTCCACGAATTTCGATGTGAGCCCGTGCGCCGATTGTCCAAGAGAATACTGTTTACTGTTTTTCACGGAAGTCAAAACAGGATTACTGTTCAAGGATTTTTTAGGAATCATAATAATTCTAGCTAAAATTTTAATTTCATTGCTTTACAAAAATTTGTTCCTACATTGTGCGTTTTGTGCATCAAGTGCAAGCGAGATAACCAAGCACAGCTCTGAAGGAGCGACAAGGACGCAACACAACGTACGTGTTGAGAGAGCGGAGCATCAGTGTGACGAGAACAGCACTATTGGAGCGGTCCCCTTGCAAGAAGGAGACAGCAGATACACTTCCGCCTACATACCGTCGCCGAGTGCTGCATTGTCGAACCTCGCCGATTTCCGGATCCCCGGAACGCGTCGATCGACACGGCTATTCGCAACTTTCGCAATTCGTCGCAAGCGTCGTTCGCCATTTTGTTGTTTGTGTATTCACACTTCAGTCACGTTACGAAGAAATTATATATTGACTTTTAAGTTCAAGTTTATATTACGACAAATCGATTTATTAGTGGTTCACGAGTAATATTTGTGTGTGATAGTCAATCGTTGTGGTGGAAATGGAGGACGATCTCAAAAGAAAGATCGCGGTGCGTGGCTACGCTAAAGGTATCATTACCAGATTATTAACTTTCATAACTGATAACGTATTATCGGAAATTACAACCGATATTTTACTTGCTAAAAAAGAAAGATTAATTACTGCCTTCAGCGACTATGAATCATGTTGTAAAGATATTCTTTGTTTGAATCCGAGAGATTCCGAAAATGTAGAAATAATTGAAGACAGTTATTATAAAATATTAACCTCTTTAGGACAAACATTGAAAGAGCGTGAGCCGCTTCCGCCATCTAACTCCAATCCATCATCCACAACTGTTGCGAAAACTTCCTTACCACGCATAGAAATTAAGCAGTTTGATGGTAAGTTCACAGAGTACATACCTTTTATAAACTTATTCACATCTATGATACATAATGAAAGCAAGCTAGATTCAGTCCAAAAACTTTATTATTTAAGATCATTTCTAAGAGATGAACCATTTAATTTAATAAAAAATTTGCCAATAACCGGTGAGAGTTATATGGAAGCGATGAAACTTCTCTCTGATAGATATTCAAATAAATATAAAATTGTTGGTGACCATATCAGTAATATACTAGATCTTAAAAGCCTAGGTAGGTCAACAGCCAGCAATTTGAGAGTTTTTGTATCTTCAATACGGCAAGAATTAGCCGCTATAAAAAATCATGAGCCCAAGATTAAATACTGGGATACTATATTATTATGTATTATTTCCCGCAAATTAGATATGTTTACCTCAAGAGCGTACCAGCTGGAGCGAGATCCTGCTTTAGAGCCGAACATAGATGAATTCCTAAAATATCTTGAGCGAAGAGCTTTAGCAATGGAAAATGCCGAGCAGGGTCTTAACCAGAACCAGGGAAGTAGCAGCAAAGTGGTAACTCATCTCACACAGGGAGCAGCCTGCACATACTGTAAGTCTGAACATAAATTATTTACTTGCAAAAAATTTAAGCTGTTGCCTGCAAATGAGAGAATGTTGTTTGTTAAAAATAACAAGTTGTGTAGTATTTGTTTAGGTGTGCATGTGATGAAATGTAGGTTTCACTTTAGGTGTGCAGAGTGCAAAAAAGCTCACAACACTGTTACACTGCGATCAACCTACACCCGCACCCCCTGTCACGTTGACAGGCAATAATAATGATAAAAATGTGCTTCTCCCAACAGCTAGAGTGAAACTGTTTGGCCGGGATGGCACTGAATATAATGTTAAGGCATTACTGGACAGTGGATCACAAGTTTCGTTTGTAACGTCTAAACTTGTCCAGCTATTGGGCTTCACTCCAAAACAATGTGACACAAACATTATTGGTATTTCCAATTGCAAAAGCAATGTAAAATACTGCATTCCATTAGAGATTCATTCACTAAAAAAATTATTTAAAACTGCAGTTACATGTCATGTAGTAAATGAAATAACCTGTAAATTACCCCAATATAGATTTGACACTTCAAAGTTAAAATTACCTCCTGAGATTACATTGGCAGATGCACAGTTCAATGAACCAAGTAACATCCATATATTAATAGGAGCTGATGTATTTTTTCAGATTCTGCTGCCAGGCCAGCAGTCTGGGTGCAACGAGCTCTCCGTAGAATCATCAACAGCGGTGCAGTCTCTGGCTAATGAAGATGTGAGCATCTACCAGCCACAACAGAGTTGTACACCCAAGCTTTATGTCATCAACACTTATTTTGGAGGTATTGTAGCAGGAAGATTGCCACAGGTATTATCACAACCAACATGTAACAAAGTAGCATTAAAATGTGAGTTAAGTTTAAAAGAAACACTCGCTCAATTTTGGTGTACCGAAAGGGTTCCTGAAGTATTTTCCGAGCAAAGCTCTGAACAGGAACTATGTGAGCAAATATTTAAAAATTCTGTTAAGTTGATTAACAATGAGTTTGAAGTAGCCTTACCTTTAAAGTTACCTTTATCTGAAATTAATGATGTTCTTGGTGAATCATTCCATTTTGCTCATAAGAGATTTTTAAATCTAGAGAAAAGGTTGCATTCAAATCCTGATTTATTCAGGCAATATCAGAAATTTATTCATGAATATTTAGAACTCAATCATGGTCATTATGTTGACATTGAGTCATATGATTTAAACAAACAAGCTGTTTACATTCTCCCCCATCATGCAATAATAAATGAGAATAGTAAAACTACTAGATTACGAACTGTTTTTGATGGATCAATGAAAACAAATAAGAAAATATCATTAAACGATTTACAACTTAATGGGCCCGTAGTTCAGAGAGATTTATTTGATATTATGTTGTTGTTTCGCTTAGGAAAATATACATTCACAGCTGATATAAGGCGTATGTTTCGCAATATTAGAATGAACGTAGATTATACTTCTCTTCAGAATATTTTATGGAGGGATAGTCCCTCAGATCCACTTAAGTGTATAAAGTTAGATACCGTTACATATGGATTAAAAAGTTCCACTTATCTTGCAACTCGGTGTCTGAAGGAACTTTCAACTAGAAATAAAAACAAGTTTCCTTTAGCAACTGCTATAATTAATAATAATGTGTATTGTGATGATATCCTTTACTCTGATAATAATTTAGAGACTATACTTTCTGCAAAAGATCAGTTATGCGATTTACTACGATTAGGTAGCTTCATAACTCACAAGTGGGCATCCAATCATGATCAGGTATTGTGTAACATACCATTAGATGACCAACATTTTGACAGTATAGATCTACAAAAAGATAATTTTAATATGAAGACTTTAGGATTAATGTTAAATGTAAAACTGGATCAGTTTATAATTTCTTCTCCAGAACCATTCCATTCAGAAAAAATCACAAAAAGATGCATTTTGAGCTACATAGGTAGATTTTATGATCCAATGGGTTTTGTGAGTCCAATTATAGTCACAGCAAAGGCCATAATGCAAAAATTATGGATATTAAACACAAATTGGAATGCTAGTCCTCCACATGATGTCTGTCAGGAATGGTTAGATTTTACAGCTAATTTAGCAACAATGAAACCAATTATTTTGAATAGGAACATAGAATTTTCAGACATGGACACAGCTGAGTTAGTTGGCTTCGCAGATGCATCTAGCACGACCGCTTATGGATGCTGCGTGTATCTTCGGCTATCCGACACATCAGGTAACAGTAATGTACATTTACTCTGTTCGAAATCTAGAATCAATCCCATACAAAAAAAAAGAAATAACCGTTCCTAGACTTGAGTTGAACGCTGCCCTTTTGCTAGCAAAGTTAATTTCAAAGGTGTATAATGTGCTAAAGCTCAAGCTCAACATCAAGAATGTTTATTTATTCAGTGATTCCAAGATCGTTCTAGCATGGCTTGCTACTGAACTAACAAAACTCCAAGCATATGTAGCGAACAGAGTAAGTGTCATTCGTCAAAACAGTCAGGACTGGACATGGTTGCATGTTAACTCCAGCGATAATCCTGCTGATCTCATAAGCCGCGGTGTCAAGCCAGGCGAACTGGGTGCCTGCAAGCTATGGTGGCATGGTCCGCAGTTTCTTCAAAATCGTGAGTATGAATTTTCTGTTTGCGATGCTGATATCCCTCGCGATGTACCTGAGGTAAAGCTCTGCTCGGTGTTTTCTGGCAGCTCTGTGTGTCATAGCTTAAGCACGCTTGAGTATGTATTTAAGCGTTTGTATAATTATTCTAACATCCACAAAATAGTCAGGCTGTTAGCTTACATATTAAGATTTCTAAATAATACAAATAAGAAAATTCCTAAATTAAATACAAGTTATTTATCATCATTCGAGTTAAAAAATTCGCTAATGTTAGTAATAAAATATGAACAAGGTGTTTATTTTAAAATTGAAATAAATGAGTTAAGTAAGTCAAGCAATGTTAAGGGAAATTTAGCTAATTTGCACCCATTTATTGATAAGCAAGGGCTTTTAAGGGTCGGTGGTAGGCTACACAATGCTGAAATAGCTTATGCTCAAAAACATCCTATCATTCTTCCTAAAGGCTCTCTTATTACTGGCTTGCTTATAAGGAGTGAACATGAAAGGTTACTGCATGCAGGACCTAGGCTTTTACTTTCAAATTTAAACCAAAATTATTGGATTGTGAATGGTTTAGTAGAAGTTAAGAAAATAACTCATAAATGTATCACATGTTTCAGAAAAAAGGCCACTGTGGCCAAACAGCTGATGGGGTCCTTGCCAGCTGGTCGCGTTACTGCTACCAGTCGTCCATTTGAGATAATCGGTGTGGATTTTGCTGGGCCTATTAATGTTAAACTCTCCAGAGTGAGACGATCAGTAATTGGTAAAGGTTATATCTGCGTTTTTGTTTGTTTTGCAACCAAGGCCGTTCACTTAGAGCTGGCCTCAGATTTAACCACAGAAACATTTCTCGCTTGCTTTAGAAGATTAATTTCAAGAAGAGGGTTGCCCAAAGAAATCCACTGCGATAATGCAAGTACTTTTAAGTGTGCAAGAACCCAACTAGCTGAACTTTATAAGCTACAGGCTTCCCAGAGTCACCAGGCAGATGTTCAAAGATTTGCAGCGGAGCAAGGAATAAGTTTCCATTTCATACCGAGCTATTCGCCTACATTTGGTGGCCTCTGGGAGGCTGCAGTTAAAAGCACTAAATATCATTTAAAAAGAATTGTTCAAAAAACTGTATTAACATATGAACAACTTAATACCGTTTTAACAGAGATTGAGGCTGTGCTTAACTCAAGACCTCTTTTACCTTTGACATCAGAACCAGATGACTATTGTTATTTGACCCCAGGTCATTTTATTATAGGTAGCCCTATAACTATGTATCCAGAAGAAAATGTCATTAATGTCCCAGATAATAGACTAAAGTTTTGGCGATTGTGTACTAAGATAAAACAGTCCTTTTGGAAAACGTGGCACAAATATTATTTAAATGTTTTGCAAAATAGACCTAAGTGGCGTTCTGAGGTTTCTGATGTTAAAATTGGTAGTTTAGTGATTTTGAAAGAGGATAATATCCCTTCTATGTGTTGGCCTATGGCCAGGGTAATAAAAGTATTCCCCGGACAAGATGGAAAGGTCAGAGCTGTCGAAGTGAAAACACCTAACAATAAAAGTCATGTCCGTGGTATACATAAAATATGTTTATTGCCAATAGACGATAATAATAAATAAGTAAAGTTTATGTACTTCATATTATCCAATGTTATAAGATGTTAGTTTATACATTTTAATTAGTTTATAATGCTTTATGAAGCACAGGTTTCTTTGTTCTGTATAAACTGAGTAGAATATTCTTAGACTAATCAGAGTTCATAGTATCTACATAGTTATATAAAATTTTGTCATGTTAGTATACATGTTACCTAAGTTCGAGTTGTCATACTCACCTTTTACTTTCTTTAAAAACAAGATTGTTCTTCATTACTGAGTTACTTTAGTTTTGTTAAATTATGTTTCTCTTTGTAATCTATTACTTTTAATTTGCTAGGCCGCAGCATGTTGTATGGCAACATTAAATTAATCATAATTATTAGTAGTGTAACACTTATTCAGCCAAGTGGCAACACTAATGTAATTACTACTTCCGCAATTTCCTACATATGAAAAATACACGGCTACATCGACTCCTGAGTTTTTATTTATCACCAGCGCAATCAAACTCCGCTGCAACGCCCGACAGGGCTGTGTTGTCGCTGGTACAGGCTAACAAAAAAAAAAAAATCGTTTTAAAGTGCATTTTTTTCGAGGTTTATTGTATGGGGATCGCTTTGGGTTGAGTCTGGTTTATTGAAACTTGTTTATTCTCTTGTTCACCAACTAAACTTAATTTAAACACTTCACATCTTTTTCTAATAGTGAAAACAAGAATGAGATAGCAAGAATTTTAGAACTGTCAAAATATTTAACGTATTACACACTTCTTCCTATTTTTAGTCAGCACTTTCCGACATCACGACTAAAATTGTATAGAAAACGTAATTCCGACTAATTTGACTCATGAGTTCACCCTTAAATTCATCTCTTAATACAATATGTAACAAAAACCCTGTTGTTCCTGTGAGGTACGTTATCAGAATCGATATTCATACGTAAGAACACAACTCATTTGGAAAAACTCTTCAATAAAAATAATCAAATTAAATATTAAATCATTATTGTAAATTGAAAGTGATATAATCACTTTTAATAATGATTGCAATTGTGATTGCGATTGCAATCGTGTGTTGTGTCGCAACTTGGGAGAGGTCTATGTCCAGCAGTGGACTGCGATAGGCTGAGTTGATAGGCATGCATAATATAAGTTAGCGTTAAGAAATCCAGTTTTTTATGGAAAAAAATATGTTCCACCTTTCACCAGCTTAGAGGTAGATTGGTACTGTATTAGACTTAAGATATACTATAATCTCATTTTGTGTGAAATTTAATTGTTGTTATGAGAAATAAAAATTCTTACCTGGATGGAAAGTCTCGAGTGATTTAAATTTCAACGGCACCCGTACCCTTCACACCGGAACACACCAATCTGTTACGGTTTGGCCGCAGAAATAGGTACGGGGTGGTTTCAAACGAATTAAAAAATCATGTGTTCTATACAGCCTCTGTTCCAAAAAAAAAACCTCTTGCATCATTGTCGCTACTCTAAAAAATATATTTAGTAAATAAATACAATTGTAAAGTGTTAACCGTTTAGTACAAGAAAATAATATCTTAATTATAACATAATCTTCTTGGGTTTTTTGTGAATTTTTCAACTACTTTTTACTCTACTTTAGGTTCGAGTCTCTGGGGGTGAGAGGAAGGGCAGCTGCTCCCCCTACTAAACTTGGCGACGCCCATGATCACCACTGTTTCATGATGACCACTTTTAAAATAAGTTTAGTGGAATAAGAGAAAAATAGAAAATAGTTCTGCTGTGGCCTCGTTACTGCTACACACACTAATACCCACTACAATTTTATTGACATTCTCCTTACTAACGGTCGTATTACTTTGTTTTCTCTTGTTGTGTTTATTTTGCGTCTAATTCATTTGCTTTTACCGCTCCTTTTGTTATCAGCAAATGAAAATACTTATTACATGTCGTAAGATAAAAAGTGTGCAAAGTTTTTGTCTGCCCACGCTTGTCTTTGTAGGAGTGACTTATTATTATTTATTAGCTTCATCCTTTGTTTGCCTTGCGAGGAAGCAGTCGGGTTTCGAGTTGATCCAATATCGGGTTTATTTTCAGAATTGGCTTTTGTTTGACCAGAGCCTTCGTTGATGGTAATTGGAAACCTTAGTCTAGTTTAAGAGTTAAGTACGGATTCCTACAAAATCTTTCATTATTTTCTTGTAGAATCAGGAAAAGGGTTTTCTTTGAAAATTCATGTACCTAATTGTTAGTTCTCACAATGATAATAATATAATGAGTCTCTTCTTCCACGTCTTGTCTTTTTTTGTCAGGAAGTATATCAAAAGATAATAGGTATGTATTTTGAAATATTTATTTCAAGTATAGAACGATATTTTCCAGTAGTATCATAACATTTTACTGACCTATT
The DNA here is from genome assembly GCA_949699075.1 of Asteroscopus sphinx. Classification (NCBI taxonomy): domain Eukaryota; kingdom Metazoa; phylum Arthropoda; class Insecta; order Lepidoptera; family Noctuidae; genus Asteroscopus; species Asteroscopus sphinx. The sequence goes on from OX453001.1 coordinate 15,018,063, forward strand.
ATTTCACCATTTCTATTAAGTTTCAGTTACTGTAAGAATTATTATGTTTAAGTATAGGTTAGATGATAATTTGTAAATCTTTATACATATATTCTTAATATTATAAAGAGGAAAGATTTGTTTGTTTGTAATCGATAAACTCTGAAACTACAGAACCGATTTCTATAATTCTTTCACCACTGGAAAGCTTCTTTATCCAGAAGTAACATAGGCTATATTTTATTTCAGTAAGCGGGCGAAGCCGCGGGACCAGATAGTAATGCATAAAACCAAATAAGACACGAAATATTTAACTTAATGACCAAGAATAACGAGTCACTTAGATCTCAAAAGAGACACTTTCAGAGAGATAAGTAAAAATATTTTTCTCATGAATCGAGCTCTTGAACATTCATTGCTATCGGAGCCATCGCGTTTTTTTGCCAAGTATTTTTTCTTATAACATGTTTTTGATAACTTTTCTGTATATTATTAAAGTTACAAGAAAAAATGCGAATATAAAAATTAAACTTAGTAGAAATTGGTGTTAAATTGGTTATTGGTTTAGTGCGACAACAAAATCATGTACGGTCGACAGCACGTCAGTGGTATCATTTGACATTGACAGCATCTTTATTTCGTAAGCAGTTAGGTGGTTTTCTAATTCAAGTGTTACCACTGTCAAGCTGTCGACTGTAGGTATAGTAAAAAGCTAACAACTTATTTTTGTTCGAATCAAGTGAAATGCTAATAGTTATTTCTACATCGCAAAACTCGCATACTAGTAGCAGCTAACAAACCAACAACGAACGATTAAAACTAAATAAACTTTTCAGAATGTCAGCGACTATTTCCATTCAAAATAAACTGGTTGTAAGGTATTTCGAAAATTCGAAATTTAAACTATGACAGCAGTTGTCAAATTCAGCGGGTGGATGGCGTATGCATGCACGTCATCGGTTCTCGCTAATTGGATGGAACTTTTCAGTGGCGAATTGCATTGGCCACAGACACAGATGGATGCCGGACGAACTGCGCTATGTTGGCTGCGTTCAGTTGAATGAATGATTTACACGTCACTGCATCTCCATGGCTCATGCCGTATCCGATGAATACTGCATTAACTCAGAGCTGATGATCGCACAATTAATTTTTTGATGGATGGAAATTAAATGAGAGTTTTTTTATTGTAGTGGTTTCTATTATTACATATGTAAACGTGCGTAAGTTGCGGTAAGTTTTTATGTTTATTTTTTACAACAGAGGTGGGTAAACGAGCAAGACCCGACGGTAAGCACTGCAATACCCGCCGCCCATGAACATCCGCAACGCAGCCGCCGATGCGTTGCCGATATTTAAAAAAGACATAATATATAATATGCTCTTTTCTTGAGTACTACCATTTCGAATTTGTTCGGGAAAACCGCTGACAGAAGTTGATTCCACAGTTTTGTTGTTCGAGGCATAAAATGGCGTCTAAGCCAGTCAGTGTGTGTAAGTTTGTTGTTATTTAAATATGCTGAGTGACTGATAGAGTTGCATTGAGTTTGATGTTCGGTACGCTAGTTCGTATATTAACTTGTTTCCTACATCCAACATAATTACCTATTCACATTCCATTTTCCACTTTTATAATGGTTGATTGCTGATTTCTAAGCCAACAAAACAATGTTACTACTTCAATATTGTATGAGAATCATAGGAATCTAAACCGTTACAAATATCCAAACTGTTAAACTTTGTTTTATTATAATGTTTCGAGTTTATTGTATTCAAATAAAAGTTGTGGCTCCGTGCACTTATCCATTTCAATTTGCTTGATATAGTGAGATGGATCTTGAAAAGTTTGTAGTTAAATGGCATCCATGGAACGATCGATCTATCTGTTAAGCTGCGCTTACCACGGTCAGCCCTTGGATGGGTGACCGGTCTTTAGGGACGTCAATATGTTATCGAAATTCGAAAGCCTGACAGCCGGTCTACTTTTAAGTAACTATCGGTAAAGTCTAACTACCAGTGGAGAACCTAATTGTGTAACGCACTCACAATAACAATATCTTTCATTTTGACATTACAGCAATATTAATTGCAGGGTATAATTAATACCTAATACTTTGTCAAAAAAAAAAACCTTTGCGGTCAGGAACGAAGTTATCCTTAAAATTCATATTTTTTTGACCGGTTCACTATAATGCTATATATCGCAACTATAATACAAGCATAGATGACAGGGAACATCATGCGTCGGACTCAGGTTCGATCCCCAGTAAAACATATTTTTTTGTATGTTTTATTTAGTAGTTAGCTGAAACTTTGACATTACCCACCAGTTTATTTTTTATAGTATAGGATGGCGAAACGAGCTAAAGGCCCACCTGATGTTAAGCGGTTACCTTTGCCCACAACAACTGCAATACCTAATACTTTAAATATAATAACCACCAAGGCTGTTGCCTAAATGGTACCGCAAGTCGGTTCGCCGAACCGAGACATGAAGATCGCGCTTAAAGGTGATGTCAGCTGACAACTCCATGTCCGGTATATTCAATGTACTCTATGGGTATAACACAAATCTTAGCGTGACGTGACGCTACATTTTCTCCCGAACCACACCTACCACAAGCCCCCATTAGGAACTTCTTTTCAAAAAAGGAGCAATGAACTTTGAATTCAACATGATTGCGATCGCGAGTGAGTTTCACAATTCAGCAGCTGGTTCTCGAGGTCAGACGGCAGTCTATGCATCATTCTGAAATTCGGTCTCGTTCGATTGGAAACCGACCCTAACATAATTGGGAAAGACTAAGATGGATGAGTCGGATACCTTATTCAGTCCATAAAAGAAAATCTGTAGGTGTGAAGTATTCGCGTATGTAAGAAAAATATTGGAGCCAAAAAAGTTTAGAATGCTGACAAAACTTGAAATGGCCTAAGCGAAAAACTTTAAATTACTTTTATTTCTTTACATAGTATTTCGTTCATTAATTTAAAGTTTTAGACATATAAGTTACATGCTGAGGCAAGCCTAAAACAGGTGTTTGCATAGCCCTTCATAGCCTGGCACACTGTTCTGCTTGGGTAGTGCAGTGCCGAGATCTCACTACAGCACCGGGAATACAGAATCGGGGGAGACCTCTCACTGCTAGCCACAGTCAGGACCATGGCAGGTAATAAGCGGGCGTGGGAGGTAATCACGTTCTTCTACGAAGAGGTAATCTCGCAGAAGGAGGCAATGGAGGAAGAGGAAGGCCCGGAAGTGGGCTATGCTGGATGGGTTGCGAATGCCATGCATTGCAGTCGAGAATTGCTCATTCACCCAAGGCAAAAGTAGGCATCCGGCGGTGTTTAAGTGGGTGCCAGCCCCACATAACCACGCCTTCCTAGATGGTAGGCATTTTCTCCATCTTGAAAAAAAAAGTATTTGCAGGTAATTGATTTAAGATTATAGTTTATTTTTGTAACTAACTGTACCGCACCACATAACCACGCCACCTTCCCAGATGGTAGGCATTTTTTCCATCTTGAAAAGAAAGTGTTTGCAGGTAATTGATAAAAGGTTATATTATTATTTTTTTGTAACAGACACACTTTTATTAAAAAAATGGTATTGGTTGCATGGAACGAAGGTAACCGACATACCCCGAAGAATTGGTGGCAGTAGGCCATAAGGTGCTGGAGTGACGCATGCGTACTGGAAGGCGCCGCGTGGGTAAGCCCCCTACAAAGCGGACCGGCGACCTGGTGAAGGTCGCGGAAATCCGGTGGATGCAGCAAGCGCAGGACCGGTCGTTGTGACGATGCTTGGCGGAGGCCTATGTCCATCAGTGGACTTCTTTCGGTTGAAATGATCATTTATTTTAGATTATGGTATATCCCCCCAAGCATGTTGGGGGTTATGCCATAATCACCACGCTTGGCAGGCGGGATTACTACGATTACTATGATTTAGACCAGCGGTTCTCAAACTTTTTTGGTCACGGAACCCTTTTGACAAGCAAAATACTTGACGGAACCCTACAATAAAACAATAGTTTTTAAAAGTGTATTCTTTATTATATAAGCATAATAAAAGTACAATGTAACAGTTACTAATTATTACTTACTTTAACCACATGCCAAGTACAATAATAGAAGATATTAAAAATGAAAAAATCTTAACTAATGGGAGGTATGAAACTGTTTTTTATTTTTCATCAATTGGTTGATATCAGGTTTGATAGAAGACATTTGAAGTCTCATATCAGGTTCGGCGTCCAGTCTATTGCGATATTTTGTTTTCGTGGCTGCATAGGTTGAGAATCCTGTTTCGCACAAATATGTTGTTGGGAACGGGAGAAGAATATTCAGAGCCATTCTGCCAAGCATTGGATATTCATCACGGATTCTGCACCAAAAATCGTTGAGAGGCGTCGTTTTGAACAATGACTCCATACTTGTGTCTGATGACATTTCTAAAAGAGATTCATATATCTCGTTTGACATACTTTCGGGCTTTTGCAAGTTGGGTAAAAAAGGATTATGAATCCATGAATTCAGCTTCATTTTTGTATTATGTTCTTCGGGAAAATACTTTACAAAAGATGCGCGCATCGAAGTGAGATATTGGACCAATTCTTCAAACACATCATCTTGAAACATTTCCGAGTCGTTATCGCTAACAAACTCACTGAGTGACGTAAAGCTTTCTATTTCTCTCTTACCAACGCAAATAATCCAAAAATCTAATTTTCTTTTGAAGGCAGTTATTTTGTTATAGGCCTGGAACACTGTTGTCTGTTTACCTTGCAATGATAAATTCAATTCGTTCAGTTTTTGAAAGATATCCGCCATAAAAGACAATCGGAACAACCAAGTTTTATCATACAAACGGTCTTTCAAATTAAAAGAAACTGTATCTGCTGAAAGAAACATTTGTAACTCGGCTCTAAGTTCAAATAGCCTTGTTAAAGTTTTACCCCGAGACAGCCATCGCACTTCTGTATGGAGCAGCAGTGTTTTATGTTTGCTGCCATAATCTTCACACAATAATGAGAACAATCGGGATTGTAGTGGTCGTGATTTGATAAAATTAATTATTTTTACCGCTTCATCCATAACTAATTTTAGATTTGACGGCATTTGCTTCATCGCAAGTGCTTGTCTATGCAGAATACAATGGCTGGAACTACAATTAGGCGCTTTACTTTTTATTCGTGATACTGCTCCTGCTGTTTTACCTGTCATCGCCTTGGCCCCATCTGTACAAATGTCAATGCAATCGTTCCAACTAAGATTATTTTCTTTAAAAAATATATTTATTTTATTAAAAATTTCTTCCCCGGTAGTGTTTGTGGGCAGCGGTGAACACATAAGCATGTCTTCTTCAAAAGAACGTTCATATGGATATCTCACGATAACCAGCAAGATAGCCAGACCAGTGACATTAGTTGACTCATCCATTTGCAAGGCGAATCGTGTTTTTTGTAGACGTGCAACTAGTTCTTGTTTGACGTAGCTTGCCAGATCATGGATTCGCCGTGAAACAGTATCGTTTGATAGCGGTACAGTAGAAAGATGCTTTGCAGATTTTTCATCGAGCATACATTTTGTTATGTCTAACACACATGGCTTTATTAAATTCTCAGCGATAGTGTGTGCTTCACCTGCTTGTGCAATGCGATAGCTAACTAAATATGATGCCTCCGTGGCCTTTTTATTGATAGTTTGTGTTACATGCATCATATTTTTTTGACTTTCCAATAACTGTTCTTTTTTACGAACAAAAAATTCTTTATTCTTGTCTTTAGACTCGGGGTGTACAGTTTCTAAATGTCTGCGTAATTTGGCAGGTGCCATGGAACTATTAGGAAGCAGTTTACTACATAACATGCAGAGAGGTGAGCCGTTGGAATCAACAAATCCGAAACTGATATATGATTCATCATACTTCCTTTTTTTCGTCTTTGAAACCGTGGAGCTTGACGTCGTGGCATCATCGTCTGGATCGGTAATTGCTGTATTCTCCGCGCGTACTGCTTTTGAACATTCAGCGTCATTAGAAGATGTCGTTGCAACACGTTTAACACCTTTAAGCCAACGTTCCATTCTTCTTTATTAATAATGTTACACGTCAGGATGGTAGGGTCAAAATAATGCACAATCGTTACTGCGTTTATGAGACAAAGTTTAGTCCAAAGAAGAAATGTACTAAACTGATACAATCAGAATACAGCGGGCAGTAGAACTTACAAGAAGGCAGCAGGCTAGCCAGCTTGTAAGTAGGTAGGTACGAACTTATCGCTCCGAACGCTAATCGTCAACTGACTGACGAGGCGCGACTTTTTTTATATAATAGCGCTTTTATACTTAGTCCTAGACTCGAACTCGAACATTCTCAAAAATACTCGAGTCGGCGCCTTTGATAAACAAAAAGCGGAAATAAAAATATAAATACAAAAAAATGCGTTGTAAACAATCTCGACTTTATGCTTTTGAAGATAGAGCCGAAAGTCGCTTGTTCACAACTATAGCGTCTAATTCAGAGGCGGCTTTTATCAAAGGGACTGCGCGCTCACAAGTATACGCGCGGCGGGCGGATTCAAAACGTTCGACCAGTGACCAGAGAGAGGTGTTTTGTTTTTTTTTTCTAAATTCTTGCGGAACCCCTACAGGGGTATCGCGGAACCCTAGGGTTCCGCGGAACACACTTAGAGTACCGCTGATTTAGACTATTATGTTGAGAACTATTCAGGGGTTTTGATTATTGTAATAAGTCAACAATCGTTGGAATTTGTTAGAATTAAAATCAATATTAGATGTTGTAGTTAGTTTTTAGTTTTAGCAGTAGTGGAGCTCTTTGTGAAGGAGTTCGTCCAAGGAAATACTATCACCGTACCTACTTCTGCCGCCGGGAGCACTACGTTTTACCGAAATACTATCCACCGAAACACGTTTTTGCTGCCCGACCAGCAGCTGGCGTAGCTAGCACAGCCGGCGTAGTTGGCGCAGCTGGAAAAGGCCCATGAGGTGAGGTGGCGTGCAGTGTTACGTGTGCGCCACTGAGGAGGATGGGTGCGACCGACGTTAGGCCGCACGGGGAGAAGGGGCTCGCCTGCTTGTGGCGGGCCGGTACCTGTCGGGGGTGGTTACGTGTGAATACTCACGGGTTCCCACGCCCCCGGCTAAGGTAGTGGAAGGAACACCGTGGTGGTTTTAGTCGGTAAGAGTCCGACACTGGCTCCTGGGTAGGCCCCCGGGCGGAGTGCGTCCATGAGGAATTCCCCAAGGCAAAAAGAAAAAAAAATGTGCAAAGTAAGTAAGTTAGTTACTTTTTTTTTTTTTAATCTATAAAATTATAAAAATACAGTTTACATACTCTAGATATACCCAAACCACGATTCGACAAACTGAGCCTTCGGTCAAAGGTACGTCGGTAAAAGAAGCCATCGGCAACTAGTGTTTCGACGAAATATAATTCGGGGAAACGTGCGTCGGCTAAATGTACATTCGACCAAGTGTTGCATCGGGGAATGATACGTTCGACGAATAGTTGTCGGTAAAACGTGTTTCGGTGGATCGTATTTCGGTGAAACGTAGTGCTCCCTCTGCCGCCACACAGTGATGCTTCCATTGCTGTGTTTCGGTGTGAAGGGTACGGGTGCCGGTAAAATTAAAATCACATGAGACTTTTCATCTTCATGTTTCAGTTTGGCGAACCGACTTGCGGTACTATTTAGGCAACAGCCTGAGGGCATGAGCATTTGTTATGGTCAAAGCTAGCCGCTTAACACCAGTTGTGCCTTTAGCTCAACTCATCCTATACTATAAAAAAATGCAACGGGTGCGTTCATCATCAACTCAGCCTATCGCAGTCCACTGCTGGACATAGGCCTGCCCCAAGTTGCACCACAACACTTAGTCCTCTGCCTTCCGCATCTAGCCACGTTCTTGCGTTCGCTTTAAAAAATGACATCAATCAAGAAAAGTTAAATGGTGGAAAACTTAGATTGATTCGATTGTCGTTGCTTTAATTCGATTGACTGTACTTAATGTTATCAGCAATTTACCAATAAATATCATTGGCTTACAATTTATTTCTAGCTTATTAAGTGTACGAGAGTAATCCATATAAAAATACGATTCGACAATATAGCTGATATTCATGAGTTTCAAAAAAAAATTTACCTTCTTACATATTATTATTTTCTAATACGTATGACTGTGTATAAAAAGAGTATTTTTTGTCATTTGCCAGTTATCACCTGGTACCAGCCAGTGTGTTAGACTAAGCTGAGCTCGGGGCGCGTTATTTCATAAAGTAAATATTTATGAAGGAAAGGAGTTTTCCTCGCGCGTCCTCCGGTAAGCCTCCTGATCCGAAAAGACATAAACCTCCGGGGATTCAGTTCTAAGTTCACAAAGGCAATGCTCCGTTAGCTTGTACATATATTTTTTTCTTTAGCGTGCTATGTATCTTTGTATCGGCGATTGTTTTATTATTATCGGCGGTTTTTTGTATCTTTTATTAATAGCGTATCCTTCATGTTTTCTCGTCTCAAGATTTATGTTTTAATCTACGTTTTGCTTATACAAGCATATGGCGGCAAAGTTTGGCTTTTGAAAACTTGTTGAGTTTTAATGAAGTCTTATCGCGAAAGAAATCTTTTTCCACACTTTTTAAGTAAGTCATCGCAGAGTTTCTCCAAAGTTTTTATTACGTGATACTATTCTTATATTCCAAAGCTTATTTGGTTTATTATTTTCAGTAATAATTCTAATTCAGGCTTCGCTGTATAAACAGTCAACTTAAGCGAATTATTGTGTGTGTGGGATTCACAAACTTTTGTTTAAGACGATACACTAAATTCTACATTATGGTTTATTTTTGGTCTGAGGATTAGACGTACACTCCGCGTGCGGCCCGCGAACACTGTGGGCGGAATAGTAGATACTCCTTCGCTATTTAGTATTTCTTTTTCTGACTGCAGTTATTAGTTCTATGCGCTCAGTCTATCGTATTTTTTTTGGTCTGAGTAAAAGTAGAGCTCCTTGTCGAAGGGTTCATTTGGGGAAGTGCATTTATATTTGCCACCAAACAATGATGCTTGCATTGCTGTGTTCCAGTGCGAGGATACCTACGGGTGCCGGTCAAATTACAATCACACGACACTTAACATCTTTAGGTGTCAGTTTGGCAAGCGCGATTTGCAATACCATTTAGGCAACAACCTGAATGATATTGCAGTTGTTATGGGCTTAACATCAGGTGGGCTTTTAGCTCGTTTCGTCATCCTACGCCATGAAAAAAATGTGTTTCCTAGTCACCACAGACATAGAAAAAAATATAGACAAAGTGGTGCGAACAATCATAGTGATGCCAACAAAATCTTGCTCCTCCGTGTATCAAGCCAGTGCTAGAGATATTTAATTTTGGCGATGCTTACTGGACGATGCCGTGACATGTGTACTGAGAGCGGTGAGTATGGTTTGATGTGCATGTGTGTGCGTGAGTGCTGGTTGTACAAGGAGGAGCACGATTTTGTTGGCTGCACTATGATTGTTCGCAGCACTTCGTCTTAATTTTTTACTATGTCTGTGCTATTTACACAGATTTCTGTTTCAAAGACAACTAAAATAAGAGCTGTTATACATCACGATTATGTTTGATCTGGCGGGCTCACGGTGAAATAACACGTGTTCCGACCGACACATATAAAATAACCCACTTAATATATATGAGGGTGACTTCGGACGGAAGATTTTCACTAGGATTTTTTTTACGTAGATAAATGTACGAGGGAAAAGTAGGGATGTCGAAAAACCGGTCACAAACTGACAGATCAGTAATAGCCTGGAATTTTCCACGGTAAAAATATATTTTAGGAACTCACATTCAGTAACACCATTAACAATTATTATAAAACTTTTTCCGAAACACTTAATAAGATATTGTTATAAAAATAAGTTAGGGACGAACGGTATAAGAGATGATATAAAAAACGAAAGCAGAGAAAAGTGAACAGGGCTCCGCGAGGTTTATGCAAATTTCACGCGATTTTTTTTAACTTAGCAAGTCTGTTTTCTTATTATTTGCGAACAACAGCGGTTGAGTCTTAATGTTATTCTGTTTGGCCTTAAATATGTTTTTGAATAGTATAATCCGTACTAAACTTGGCCCATGAAGACGTAATTGTATCAAGATGGTAGTAAGAAGTTTGTATGTATTTATGGAGATGACACTGGCGTAAACAAGCTTATAATGTAGTTTGACAGTTTGATAACGGCGTCCTTCGAACATAAGACGACCCCTTAAATGTTTCATGTTGTTAGGTATTTAGCTTAGATATGGAGACGCGAATGGAATCTCTGATATTTGATATGGGAGTTCCGTTGTGGTAATGCATCTTACAAGTGCGACTGCATGTCAACATGGGAATTTTATGTTCCCTTATAACACACATTATATGAATTCCCCCTGTGTGGATTGGTAGGTATTTGACATTTGATATTATCAAGGTCACTTTTCTAGTCAAACTGACGATATTTTTCCCGACATAAGTGAAACTTACTAGATGCGCTGATCCGAACAAAATATTATGTTTCAAATAATTATGGTGGAGGCACAATAACTGTGTTCTTTCTAACAATGTCGATCGTACATAGTTTTTTTGTCAAGTAGCTTGAAACCAATATTGAATTTTTGTTCTTAACGTCTGATTATACTTAACTTTTTGCTGACTGTACTTTAACACATTAATTCTTCAGTCGCTCTTTTAAGGAGCGTACTCACCGCATGTAATGTAAAAATTTAATATTCGATGCTGAGCGTTACATTAGAATAGTGCACCAGCTCAACGTACTGATCGAGAAGCATTCGCTATTATAATCGCTCGACATTGAGCATCGCTTATTACAAACTGCGGACATTTGTGCGTGTAACATTGATTTATTTGTTTTGGCGTTAGTTATTAGTAGTGGACACTGTATTTCTCGGTTTAACGTACTCACTGCTGTAATGTTCGTAGTTGTAACCATGGTATCATAATATTTATGGTAAGTCATTCGACTAATACGTAGTTTGATGGCTCTTTTGTGTTGTTTTTCTTTTGTTAATAATTTAATTTTATTAACATTCAGTAAATGATGTTAATAAAATTAATTTTATTAACATTCAGTAAATGATGTTAATAAAATTAAATTATAAAACATGCTGTGTTCGCTATTTTAGGGCAGGCATTTTAACTTTTATGTTTAATAAAACAAAGTTTAACCGGATTAAATCGCGTATATTATTTAAATTGGTTTCCCTGACGTTTCGAAAGCTTTGCAGCAGCTTTCCGGTTAAACTTTGTTTTATTATAATGTGTAGTGATCGCGAAAACCTAAGAAGTTTTTATGTTTAAGATATTTTAATGCACAGTGATTTATGAACCATTAATAAAAATAAATAAATAAATGTTTCACCAGTTGGTCGTCGGTCGTTGTGGCGATGCTTGGGGGAGGCCTATGTCCAGCAGTGGACGTCTTTCGGCTGAAATGATGATGATGATGAAATGTTTCACCAGGTATTCTCTTCCCGTGACACATAGGTCACGTGATTCACTTCAAGACTACGTCATCGACTGTAGATCCAATACCGGGCTGTTAGCGTGACACTTGTCAGCTTCATGTGCTGCTATTATGTGTAAATATATTGACCACCAAAATTATTTTTTTCACTAAATTGCTTCATGAAAAATAAAGAAGCACTTTTGAACTGCTAATTTTATAAAGTTTCCTTTAATAACTAATTAGATAAATAACGCGAGATAACTAAAAGTTAGGCTAGTTAGGAATTTATTTTGTTTTCATTATGAATAAAAATATCCTTAATTGTATTGAAGACAACAATCAATGGCAACACTGATCGTGACGTAGCCTTGGGGCAACGAGGGAAGAGAATACCTGGTGAAACATATTGCCTATTATACCATGTTTGTAACGTTCCAAATCTGAGCACTGTAATGTTTGCCTTGACGTATTCACCAGTGTAATGCTCAAACTCGAACTGTTACATTACATTACATATGCGTTCTCACGGTGAGTACGCACCATAATGTCATCAAAATATAATTCAATACAGAAAGCCATGTTTATTCCTTTCGTTTACCAAAGCTAAGCCAGCCAAAGTTACTTAATAGTTACTGAAAGTTAAGGCACATCGGAAACGTTTCGCTTTCATAACTGATACAACAAACTGTAAAAGTTCTATGCAGTCTTCGTGAGGTGACCCGAATTTCGATCGCGATAAAGAAACATGTTTTCAATGGATATTGCTGTGTTGTTCCTGTTTAGAAGTTGTAATATTGCCTTTTCCTATCAAACTATATACATTCATTTCTGTACTTACTACATATAGGCTTTTATAGAAAGAACGGATGTAAGATAATACTTATTCTCAAAATTATTATGAGGATTTGTTATAGCAAACTGACTTTATTACATACAACATACAGAAAGATGTCTGCTAAGACACCTTATCATCATCATCATCATTTCAGCCAAAAGTGGTCCACTGCTGGATATAGGCCTCCCCCAAGCATTGCCACAACGACCGGTCTTGCACTTTCCGCATTCACCGGATTCCCGCGACTTTCACCAGGTCGTCGTTCCACCTTGTGGGGGGCCTTCCCCCGCTGCGCCTTTCAATACGCGGTCGCCACTCCAAAAATAATGAATAATTTAGTATCCTTAACATGTCTTATAAAGTTATAAGAGATCAATCGTCGATTCTGACTCAGTTGGGCAGCGTTCGGGAAGTTACGCAACATCTTCTCGTCCAAAATACCGCAGAGCCTCAAGACGAAAATCTTTGACCAGTGTATATTGTCAATAATTACTTATGGTACTGTAATGTGGTCGCTCACTATGGGCCTGATAAGAAGGCTCAAAGTCACTCAAATGGCAATGGAGAGGGCTATGCTCGGAGTGTCCTACGTGACCAAATCAGAAATGAAGAGATTCTCAGGAGAACGAAGGTAACCGACATAGTCCTAAGAAATACTAAATTTAAGTGGCAGTGGGCGGGGTGCGGGAGGGCATTGCTCGCAGAATGGATAGCCGATGGGGCCGTAAAGTTCTGAAGTGGCGACCGCGTACTGGAAGGCGCAGCGTGGGTAGGCCCCCCACAAGGTGGACTGACGACCTAGTGAAGGTCGTGGGAAACTGCTGGTTGCGGTAAACGCAGGACCGGTCGTTGTGGCGATGCTTGGGGGAGGCCTATGTCTAGCAGTGGACATCTTTTGGCTGAAATGATGATGATAATGATGATGACAATTATTAAGTAACGTAACTTTCACGAGCGTGTTATGTGTCTTAAAAAATCGGACGCGGAGTAACGGGCTCGCGGCTCGCCTCGCCTAGTGTGCCGATTCCAAGTTTGAATCACAGAGTACTATAATTTTAGGCTTGAATCTTACGCATACGCGATCAACACTCAGTCATCTTTCATTCCCATTCATAAATCAGCAGTTCCTTCTCGTTTCCGCCAGGGGCGCTACTGATTTATGAATGAATTCGACGCATTCGATCGCGTATGCGTAAGTTTCACTATGCGCTCTAACCATACAAATGCTCACTTTACTTAACTTTAATGATGTTAAGTTACGGCATTATGCCTCGGTTAATATTTGCGAGTAATGTATGTAAATAAATTTAGCAAACGCCCGTGAGTCATTGGTGTCGTTTCTCTTGTTCACAAACTAAACTTATTTTAAACTATCGCTCTCTTTTACTAATAGTAGATGCAAAAAAGAGATGGCTACAATTTTACTGTAAAATTATGTCAAATTAGTCGGAATTATTTCCATACAAGTTTAGTCGTGATCTCGGAACGTGCCCTCTAAAAATACGAAAAAGTCGAACACGTAAACTAATTTAACAGCATTAAAATTGTTGCCATCCCTTTCTTTCAACTATTATTAGTAGAAGAGAGCGATAGTTTAAAATAAGTTTAGTTTTTGAACAAGAGAATTGACACCATTGAGGCCTAAGATTAGAATGTCTCTTCTTCACGCTGCTTGGAAGGTTGAAATAACTTTTATAATTTTTCCTCTACATAAGTAACTATCCTAAATTACACACCGACTCGTTCCCTAAAATCTCAAACATATTATAGTTTTTACACCCCGTACAGAAATAATTTTAAGAGAAAAGGGGCAAGGGATTTGTAATGCAACCATTGACCCTGTTTTAATTATGTCAAATTTTCCCCGTGCTCTAATGAGAGCGAGGACTGTTCGTCGAGGCAGTTTATGGAGGGAGGGGGCAAGGTTCAACAATGCCCGTTGACTATAACGGTCGCGACGCCAAATTGCGCTGCGTAGAATGTCTGAATTCAAGTTCTGTATTGTAAGTTTGATTCTAGTGTACGGGGAAAATTATAAGACCATGATTAGACTCGTGGTGGGGGTTTATTCTTAAAAATGATTCCGATTCCAATCCAGTTCCAATGTCAAAAAAATTACAAGAAAAATGGGTATAGTTATGTAAAAATATACACAGGATTATACAATTCTAATTCGTGAGATTATTTCATTCAATAAAAACTCTAAATTTGATTAATTTGGCGCTAATTTTGCATTTAAAAGTACGGATTGACATATCCCAATGCTGATCGATTGGAATGGTTTTCACACTGAAAAAAATATTTAACCAAACTGGAGCTTAACAAAAAAAATTGTAAGGCATTATTATAAGTTAATTTGATTAAAAAAAACTGTTATCTTAAAAAAACTAAAATTTTGGTTACTTGTTACCTATTTTAAGTTACAGGTAGATAGAAGTTTAAATCAAATCAAATCAAAATGTTTATGTGTGTACACAGGTATTTTTGGTGTTAGGTACGTTATAGGTAGTATAGTCTCTCTGTGTGCTGTCACAGGTTAGTAATTATTTATACATATACATCATTATTAGAATTAATAACACTAATTCACTTTATTTACATCATTAAGTTTGGCTACATAAAACTAACTTTTTTTACTGCCTTTGATTATACTAGGTGTAAGGGGAACGCTTCCGAAAACGAAGATAGGTGTGCTGGTGATTACTGATACGAAACCACGAAATAAAAATGCGATTCTTTTTTTAGATTTTTTCATATATATTTTTTTGCATTTTTCATACATAACCAGCTTTGGGCAGTTAAATAAAACTCATATATAAAGAAAAATGCAAAAAAAAAAAATGAACAAATCTATAAAAAGAATCGCATTTTTTTCGTGGTTTCGTATCAGTAATCACCAGCACTATCACCTATCTTCGTTTTCGGAAGTGTTTCCCTGACACCCTGTATACTTGCGGACTGCTGTCTTGTATGGATCAGAATGTTGTGCTATGAAAGGAACGAATGACATACAATTATCGGTCAGTCAGGTGTTAGTGTATGTATTACATACAGTTGAGATAAGAATGTTAAGAGGAATGTGTGCCGTAACGAAAATAGATAGGATAAGAAATGATTATGTGAGAGGGATTCATCATGGAACTGTTTCTAGCATTCAATGCAAAAAAAATTAAGACTTAAAAATCCGCTGTTAGATATGCTGCAAAATACAATTTTTATTTATTTATTTATTTATAATTTATGTACACACAATAACATATGAAAGGAGACAGCATTAAAATTATTTAGTACAAAGGTACTGCTTTATTTTTGTGACTGCGTCCAAAACATCACTGATGATCAAGCAAACGGTTCGCGCACTGGTGGCACTTTACCACTTCTATTACCTTGTATTATTTTGATTTCTATGATTGTAACCAATCTTGAGGAATATAAAAATATTCTTTAACGTACATTCATGCAGTGGTTAATAAAATTAAAGGACATCTATCTAGTACTAACTAGTTCACAGTCGATAATAATTTGTGTATTTTTTTTAATTTGTTTATGGTTTTTTTTTTGTTTAACATCCAATAAATAATAACTACTGACTTAATTAATCTATCTAAAAATGTACAATATTTACAACACAAATATAAAAAACAAGTAAAAAATAAAATTATATAAAAAGGCGCGCTTAGGCGTCAAAGTATTCGTCCACACCGCTGTCATCTGGAAAAGTGCACAGAAGACTGGCAGCGTTGCCACGTTGAATGGCAACGCTTATTCTTTGGCCAAAGAACAAACCAGCCTTTTGGTCACGCGAAGTGTCGACGTGCGTCTTAGCGATTTCCTTGAAAAGGATATATTGTGTATTTGTTTTTTTTTTTCGTCATAAATGTTTTGATTTATGCAGATACGAGATACTGAATTTACTATGGGGCTCCAAGTGTGAAGAAGTTTAAAATTTTCCTCATTCCTTTCACCCCTCAAATTGTAGTAGGGTGTATAATATTATAACATTCACGCAGATTAAGTCGAGGGGGTCTGGTACATAATGTACATGTACAAGATAAATCTGTGCCGAGGGTTGCGTCAATACATTTGTTTATTTTTTGGGAAATCTCTTTTAAGGAAGCGAAGTTTTTCGTCGATTTTTTTTATGTATATTTTTATATCTGCTTATAGTCAAAAGCGAACAAGTATACAGTTCTGTTCGGAATATATATTTTGTGTATGTGTATTGGGAAGCTAAGTACTAACATTTAATTCTGGATAAAAAGTTATTGTCTAGATTAAAGAAGGTGAATCACAGTTTTTTTTTGTTTTTCACATAACATTACGCCTGTATTTAGACAGAGGTGTATAGTATACACCCATATTTTGACAGTTATGTTATAAAGGCCCAGTAATAGGGGGCGAGCCTGTTGCCATTAATCGGGTACAAATCCACACTCCGAGCTGCTACAGAGAATTTCCTGATGAAAAAACCCAATAGGTAACACTTTGCCTGACCTAGGACCCCACGCTCAGAAGTCGCACTCGCGACTACTAGACCAACGAGGCAGTCTTTTTGAGTTTGTGTTTTATTATTTTAAAAAAAAAGTAATTGCATACCAGGAAAAAAACTGATCGTGCATACCGATTGGTGGATTTTACTATCAAAATGTACAACTGATCACCATAAATGGACACTTCAAGCGGTGAACGCTGAAAATAGTGACCTTTCATTTAGAGGATTGACAAATTAAGCACTTTATTAATAAGAGAAGTGCGTGACATACCGTGTTTCCCGGTGTTGGCTGCCGCGAAGGCGGTGCTAAGTATCAAGAGGTGCACCAGCATGCTCCCTCCTCGCGCGCCGGACGCACATCGAGCCGAAAGCGCACTGCGGCTTGCTTCTACTGAAACAATAGATGGAGTATAAAGATATAAATTGTGGAAAGAAAAAATCGCTCACGAGCAGGATTCGAACCTGCGACTCCTGGCTCAGTACGCCAGTGCTTTAGCCACTAAGCTACCGTGAATACTGCTCGTGGTATCGTGATGGAGTATACTTTACTGTATGCAAAAAGGAGACTAACTACAAAACAGACACCAGGAGAAAAAAAAGTTGATAAGTAGGTAACTCATACAAAAACCGGCCATGTGTGAGTCGGACCCGCGCACAGAATAAAATAGTGTTAAGAGGCATGTGGCAGTCAAGTGGCGCCTCCATCAGTAAAATAATTATAACTCGCTGAAAATATCATTTATCGAAAATTCGTTTAAAAAAAATTGAAGTACAGATACTGTAGTTAATTTTTTATTTATTCGGGACATTTTACACAGCTCCATCTAGTCCCAAACTAAGCAGAGCTTGTGATATGGGTACTAGACAATGGATATAATACTTAAGTACTTTTTTTTTTGTAAATACATACTTATAATACATAAGAAACACCCAGACCAACACAAACACTTATGTTCATCACACAAATATTTGTGTTATTCAGAAACGATTAACTCTGTAAATTATAGTTCGCTGTAGTTGTAGATAGAAAAAGTGCTTAAAACGGCCACTTTTGGCCAATTTACAGGATTAATAGTTTCTGATTAAACTGCAGTATTAAAAAAAACTACAACTATTAAAAACGACGTTTCGGTCAAGTTGCATTGGCCGTGGTCACGAGCAGACAGTCTGCTCGTGACCACGGCCAATGCAACTTGACCGAAACGTCGAGGTTAGTCAAAATGTTTGTTATATTTTGATTTAATTGTGCGCGACAAGTCCCGTAAACTTAGTTCAATATGAGTGAAATTCGCGAAAGTTTAAAAACTTCTATTAAAAACGAGTTTTCGATAAATGATGTATTCAGCGAGTCATAATTATTTTCCTGATCGGGGCGCCACTTGGCTGCTACATGCGCCTTAAGGGTTCCGTACCACTACATCATGTCTGTGTTTACTTTATTTAAATTTTACAACGTTTTTGTTAACTCGGTTTCAGTCTTTTTTGTCTGTTAGGTACAAATGCAATTGATTTTAAACTAGCTTCCCGATGAGCTAGTAGAGACTTGAAACTTTAAACATAGCTCAGAACTGGATGACAATGCAATATTAATTGACTTTCGTTTCAAAAACGTGGTACAAAAACATATTTTTCATCTAATTATTATTATTTGTTGTTTTTATCTATAATATTTTAACGGAATTATTTAACTTTTTAACACTACAAACAAACCAAGATTGACGATTGTATCTATTACCGTTTAAAGGGTGCTAACGGGACCCCCGGGCGCCTCACTACGCTGTCCGTCCGTCCGTCCGTTCGTCCGTCTGTCTGTCACAGTGCTGTATCTTTGTAACGGTAATAGATAACCAGTTGAATTTTAAATTCACAGAATATGTGTTACTATGGCGTCTATCACGACAAATACTAAATATAAATTAACAAAGTCAAAACTTAAAATGCATGTTTTTCGAGGTTTCTTCTATGGAGACCCCATAGAAGAAACCTCGAAAAACATGCATTTTTTTAACGTTTTTATTCCTGCTCTATCTTCAAAACGGTAATACATACCAGCTTCAAACTTGGTCTGATTATAGTGCATACTATGTAGTTTAGAAAAGAATACTAAAAATAGGGCAAAAATAGACATATGTGATGGTACCTACGTAAGAAAGAGATGCAAAAATTCACATTTTGCGTACGTTCGTTGATGTCTTTTGATAAACTCTCGTAAATTAAATCAGTTTATATGGGGTATCAGGTCGATGGGTGGACGGAACCCTTACTGCGTGAGTCCGACTCACACTTGGCTGGTTTTTTATTAAAATAGAGCAGGTAGGACTTTTTTATGTTTCTTGTAAGTTAGATAGTTTTTGAGAAAATTCTCTGTGAATCGTCCGGACGGACGGACATAAGAGTGATCTTAAAAGGGTTCCATTTTTTCTTATGAGGTACGGAACTCTAAAAAACTCAAGAGTCTAAACCCTTTTAGACTTTTGATTTGCCATGATAGAACTGGTATTTACTGATATTTACCTATACATGTGTTCATGTTGTTTATCTTGTATTGAATTGGAATATCATATTATTTGATGGGCTGGAAAATTGTAAGGGTAGTTAATTGGGTCAAGCTTAATGTGTGATCATTTGACCAAACTGTATCTAACCTCTGTGATTATGTTGAGACTAAAGATATTACGAAGATACTTGAGATAAGCCGCAGATTGAAGTGAATAATACCTAACACTCTAACCTGTGCTCTAACCGTGAGAATAAGTTCTTGTTTAAAAAATATTCTATATTGTTTACACTGCCTCGTTGTTCTAGTGGTAGCAAGCGCGACTGCTGAGCGTGGGGTCCTGGGTTCGATTCCCGGGTCGGGCAGTGTTATTGGGTTTTTTCATTAGTAAATTCTCAGTAGCAGTCCGGAGTATGGATTTGTATCCGGTTAATGGCAATAGGCTCGCCCCCTATCACATGGGACTATAACATAACTGGCGAAATGTGGGTGTACTATACACCTCCGCCTACCTCTTCGGGGAAATACAGGCGTGATGTTATGTTATGTTAAAAAATATTCTTCAGCTAAATACTACTGGATGATACGATGTGGTAAGACTCAACACTTAACTTCTTGCGTATTTTAATGAAATATAAGTAAGTATATAGTTATCGTAGTAGGTAACAGTTTACACAACTATCGAACATGACAAAAATCTAGTTATTAAGGTTACATCAGAGGTAGAAGATTTCTCTGCGAGCTTACTTTGTTCATGATGGCGTAACAAAATGTGAATCTAAATTCAGACGTTGCTAGCACTTTCGTAATGTTCGTGAGGATTATATAAAAAACTGCTTAAAATGTATGCCGAAAGTATACAGCACAATTTCAGTTCTTCTTTAAATTTAAAACAATACAAGCTCCAGAGACTAACTGCCAAGAATTCTGGTCTAAATCCAAAATTAAGAGATCATCTAACATAATATTTAAGCCTCTATACAAAACTGGAATGAAAATTTATTATAAATACACAATTGCTAATAAATTCCCACAGATCCTTTCGAGAAATGTTCAACTGCGGCTAAGTAGAGCAGAAAACAAGTACCACAAGTACCAATAAGAGTTTCCATTGTGAAATAAAATATAATTCCATCGAGGAACCGAGAGCGGTTGAATAACAACTCTTTAATTGAAAGTTTAGCAATTTGCTCTTACCCTCCCAAATGGACCCGAAGGAGCGCGGGGCAACTCATCCAGCGCGTTCCAAAATTGAACGTAGGCAGATGCGCTTAATTACCGGCCCAGATGCTGGCCTCCTCGTCTCACCGACGCTTATCTCGAGATGAACTTCCTAAGAGAAGGCCACCGACAATATTTGCCCGCTAAGACGTGCTGAAACGACTTTTTTCAGCCCTCCATTCGCATGCCGACGCCGCTAGCAATTAAGAAGTTAATCGGGAATTAAGTAATTAGGAATCGTCACAAATGATTATACCTCTCAGCAGAAGTATAAGTGGCAATTATGTAGCACTCATTTGCGGAAAACAGATAGTAATTAATGCAATATGGTAGCGTCAAACTTTTTTGCCTACCGAAAATGTTCTAAAAGTGAGAGATTTTACCGATACAGCTAAATTCATAAAAGAATACTTCGCAAAAAAGTTAACGAAAACTTTGAAGTAGACCTCTGTGTATCTAATACGAATACTGAATAAAATTCAGTTCTTCAGATTTGATATTAGGTATCGAATCCAGACTAGAGTTTTCCAATAATGTTCCACTAAGTGTCCTCCACTCGGAGATATGAATCGTAGTCAAATAGAGATAGCTCGGTATAAAGAGGTCGTTACGAGTCCTCGAGAGGTGGACGGTCTTACGTGGGATGTCACATGAGGCAAGTGAATCAAACTTCCCTTAACATTTTATCTAACTGCAAGGGCGGTCGAGTTTATGTTCCTCGCCCTACTTGATTTAGTTTTGATGGCGGAAGGGAGCAGCTTTTAGATAAATGATTTCCACCAGCCCCTGTAGACGGAGAAGTGATTTGGTACTGAAGATTTGCAACAATGTTTTAGTTTATAGGTGTGGTTTGTTCGGTGCAGCGTTATAAGGGACCTAATGGATGGGTTTCGTCTGCAAGGAACATTTAAGTGGATAAGATATTATTGCTCGTAGCGACAGATGGGGCTTAGGTATCTGTGTTTATAGTTTTCATTATGGCGAATGTATATTTAACGAGTTCTACTCGCACTGCTGCCCGCGTGAATATGTCTCATTTCGGGGATAAAAAATACCTATTCCTTGTCCTTATTTAGGATTAAGGTCAGCCTAATTTAGGACTCAGCCTTTATGCAAACTGCTAACGATTTGCGTAACTCACTCGCGATCGCAATCAATAGGATTTCAATGTTCCGTGCTCCGTGTGTTTTTACAATTCGTCTTATCGGCAACTATGTACCACGCAATGAATATTGTTGTCATTTCAAAATGAAAGCTAATGTCAATGTGAATACATCACACAATTACCTCACTGCTGATCGGTAATTAATTGTGTCAAGTTATATACAAACAGACAGATACTTCCGCATTCATCTAACATGTATGTAATGGATGATTAGTTCAAAATACAAATTAAGTCGTTGATGTTTGTAAGAGTAACCTTCACGCTATAATAGAGGCAATTATTTCTGTACCTACTGTAAACAAAATACAAAACATCAACTATTATGATAATGTGATTATATTCTAGCAACTAGAATAATGTTGTTGTTTTGCTTGAAGCTACGTTAAGCAACAAGTAAAATAACAAATTGAATTAAGGAGATGCAAAGCAAAAAACGAATCCTCTACGCATTTACATTAACAAGTTCAAATTCAAATATTTATTTGCTAAAAAGCACACGAAACGACCGTGAATTTAAGCGCGGAAAGAAAGCGCGCGCGAGTTAACGGTCACGTTTTGTTCCGGTTTACTCCCCCGACGGCCAAGCGCGCGCAACGATGCTATAGAAGGCTTTATGGCAACGTTAAGCGCGCTTCTATTATTAAATAGAAGCTTCGTTTCAATTACAGATTGGAATATTTTATCAATCTCGTATATCGTATGAGAGTAACGATTTGTGTGGTAGAAATAGGTACTGCCTATATTCCTAATAATATAATCAGTATTCACAAAAGACCGTATTTACAGAAGCCCATTCCTATTTAGCATTGGACTACAATTTTGTGTTGATGATAAATTGTAAAAAAAAATGGTACAGGATGGCGAAACGAGCTTAAAACCCACATAATGATAAGTGGTTATATTGCTTTGCCTATAACATGTACAATACCACCTAAGCTGCTGCCTAAATGGTTAGCGCAAATTGCTTCTGCCAAACAGTGACATTAAGATGGAAAGTCTAAGTGATTGTAATTTCACCGGCACTCGTAACCTTTCGCACCGGAACACATCAATAAATCCTAACAATTTTTTTTTTAATGACTTCTATCAAAGACTTCCACTCCCACTATGCTGGATCCCTATATGTCACTGTAGGTCACTACTGGTATCCAGCAGAATACCAGCGTCAGGTGTAATACCTGGCACATGCTGAGCTAGACACACATTTGATACAATACTGGGACATATCACACTTATTCATGCAAAAACTGCGATTTAATATAAAAGTCACTGTGTTTTCTTCCGAGTTTTTCAAGTTCCTTTTTTTGTATGATCTTTTTACTTGTAGGTATGTCTTGCGTCTTGTTTTATACTAAGTAAACGTTTTATCTATGAAGCACAGAAAACAAACAAAGCAACAAACCACAAACAAACCGTACAATTTACAACAAATAAATACAATTTTATTATATTCTGGTTAATTTTTATAAACATGTCAACACAAGCAGTTCACAATCCAATTAGCCATACAGACAAAGTCAAAGGGATAGTTAATAACGATAATGTAAACAAAAACGAAACAGATTTCATTTGTGCTACGTCAAATAAATTGCTTTTATAATTTCAACGTATACCACCACCAACTTTATTGTTCATGTGGCCATAATTTGAACTAAAAAAACCACCCCACAACAGAGTGATTATAAGCGAGAAAATAGTTCGTTCGTATAACAACTAGCGACACCGTCTAACTGCACTGCTAAGATGGTTGCACTATACTTTAATCTACAAGGGAAATCTGTCACGATACGCCCCTTTCACGTAAACGCATCATTAATTTTATTTGGTAATCGCTATATAAATGTTAGAACCTTTTTACATTGTAATTACGCATGGTTAAGAAGATTAAGATATAATGGATTAATTTCTTGTTAGTCGATTTGCTTCAAATAATGTTATGGACAAAGTTTTACTGGGAAAGAAGATGTAGTGACAGACAAAGATTGGGAAAATGAATGTTAAGATTTTTTTTGCCGTGGTGAAATCCTCACAGACGCTCTCCGCCCGGGGTAGGCGGAGCCAGTGTTCCTTCAACTACCTTAGCCGGGGGCGTGGGAACCCGTGAGTATTCACACAACCATCCCCGACAGGTCCCGGCTCGCCACAAGCAGGCGAGCCCCTTCTCCCCATGCGGCCTAGCGTTGGCCTCCCGCATCCAGTCCATCCCGGCTACCTTCTTCAAGGCAATTCCATCGTCCAGGGTTAGACTAGATTGATTAATTTCCTTTAAATACAGATGCGGTTGAAAATACGTATACATATGACTACTACTGAGTGCCTAGTGTGAATTGACATTTATCGCATACTCGATCGAATGCTCGATCAAACGCGTCGATTGTCATTTATAAATCAGTAGTTCCTCCTCGTTTTCACCAAGAGTACTACACTACTAATTTATGAATGAAAGTCGACTCATTCAACAAAACTCGCACTAGGCACTCCGATCTACCCGATATCCATTACTGAATTCCCGGGGATACCATACGTATGGCTCTATAGATAAAAAAAAAATCTGTATATGGATAATTCGTAATATCACTAAATAAAAAGTAACAAGAGGATCGAGCCATAAATCATTATATTGCTTGCAAGTTGATGAGAGTTTGAGCATACAACTATCAGACGTTTCTCAGGCAATTCGTGCCAAGAGCAAAATGTGTTAATGCTTAGTTCTAATCAAAGAGTCGTTAGCCGCGGGCTCAGCAGTCGATTACAACTATTAGAGGATACAATGGAACTCCACGACACTTCCTTGCGATAAGACGGGACGCTTGGAGAGTATTTTGTTAACGTTTAACGCTGTTTGAAGGAGAAATGAGAAAGGGTGAAGAAACAAAGTGTATTTAACTGATAGAACATAAAAACCAAATAGATTATTTAGACAAAAATGATAATAGGTAGTGACCCATGGAGAGAGGTTATTTTATGACAATTATTCTTTTAAATAGGTACTAAAGACGGCGAAAAGGACAACAAAAAATAATGTACCTACATCATCCCAATACAATATAATATGTAACAAAAACCCTATTGTTCCTGTGATCTATGTTATCAGAATCGACAATCATACGTAAGGACACAAGTCATTTGGAAAAACTCATCAATAAAAATAATCAAATTAAATATTATTAAATTATTATAATAAAACAAAGTTTAACCGGAGTTTTGTTTTATTATAATGTGTAGTAATTGCGAAAACCTAAGAAGTTATTATTAAATCATTATTTACGTGTGATAATCAAATTCTGATCCGCACATGAATTTGCACGGAAGGAGTAGCGGGCACGGCTATAGTATTGTCTAAAGTCGATCACAACTGTCTAAGATACAATAGGGAACTACACGATGCCTCCTTGCGATAAAACGGGACTCTTGGAGAGTAGGTATTTGGGCCACGGATAACTCTTTTGTAAACGTTTATCTATTTTGTTGGGCATTATCCTGTTAAGGGGAATTGGAAGTTTAGTAGAAGCATTAAGCTGAATTACTCGTATCGTAAAATTACTTCTATTTTATTGGCCTTATATGAAAATAAAGGTTAACAATTTCTTGCTTAAATGGAAAAGTGCCACAAATCAAAAATGAACAAAGTCGATTTTAATAAAACAAGTTTTACCGGATTAAATCCCGTATATTATTATAATGTGTAGTGATCGTGAAAACCCAAGAAATTGAAAACGATTTCATTCAATAAAAAAACTACTTTATTTGAAAATTAAAACGACTTTGTTGATTTTTGATTTGTGGCACTTTTCCATTTAAGCAGCGAATTACAAGTTTGTTTGTCTCTATAAAAAATAAGAATTTCCTATTTTAACTTAAGATCTATTTAGTTGGGAAAATAAACGCTTACAATGATATTTTATGCGGCAGTTAGAACTCATAATGTGGCTTCAGAATATTACAATGTTATGTTATCCGATAAATAAGATCTCAATAAAATCATTCGAAGATTTTCGCAGAACAACAACATTATTACCCCGATTTCACAAACGTAGAGGTAACGGAAATCCTAAACATAATAATACGTGCAGTGACTGCAGTCACATCAAAAGGAAGGAGATGCATTTCGTTGAGACATGTATATTGTATAAACATAAGTGTACTTACATACATACTCACTAGTAGTAGTAGAGCTCCTTGTGAAGGAGCTCGTCCGGGGAAGTACTACCACCGTACCTACTTCTACCGCCAAACAGTGATGCTGATTGCTGTGTTTCGGTCTGAAGGGTACGGGTGCGGTGAAATTACAATCACATGACACTTTCCACATCCTCATGTCTCAGTTTGGCGAATCGACTTGCGGTAGTATTTAGGCAACTGCTTAGGTGGTATTGCAGTTGTTATGGGCAAAGGTAACCGCTTAACATCAGGTGGGTCTTTAGCTCGTTTCGCCATACTATACTATAAAAAAATAAAAAACATGTTTACAGATGTATGTTGTTCTATTATTTTTAACGCATGAACGTAATTTATTTATTTATTTATTATAATTACACCAACAGTTATAAACATCAGTCATTATCTTATTCTAATGTTATAGGTACATTATTCGATGCTTAAACAAATTAAAGGCGTACATAACATTCATAGGAGCAGTTTTATCTTTATGCCTACCCGGTCAAAAATTATAATAAATTTTATATTTAAGTACAAAATTAAACAGAAACTTGTTATAAAAACTAGTAAAAATACGACAGCGTTTTCTGTAAAATTAAACTACACAAAATTTTATTAGACGATTCTGTAAAACTTACAAGCAGGTTGTTATACAGTAACATCGTAACGTAAGCGGAGTGAAATCTCTATCTCCTATTCCTGCGAGATATTTCCCAGTAATGTTGGGGTCGGTTTCCAGTCTAACCAGATGCGGCTGAAAATGAACACCAGTATTTTACACAGAGTGACCGCCAGCGCCATTGGCCCCTCGCAACCCAGTTACTGGGTAAGACTGACATCCTAAGGGTAGATCCGTTGATTTCGTTGTCAGACTTTCTGGCATCTGACTACCTGCATGACTGGCATGCGAATGGTAACATTAAAAATAAAAACCGGAACACCAATGTCGAAACCCGTATTCTGCTAATAAAATAAAATTGAATTGGACATAAGTATTTTGAAAGAAAAAAAGAAAAAAAGAAAGAAAAATTATTTATTGCCACAACAAGACGACATGCGGTAGGTGCACATAAAAAATACTTAATTAGGTACATTTCTTGAATCATTTTATCAATGTATGATACCTACTTACTGACATGTGCTATGTATGGAGAATTTACGTGTTGGTATCACTTATCTACTTTGCTGTCACTGTCGTGAAGCTGTCACGGATATCACGGTTTGTCTTGCAGCAGGAGTGCAGGGCCCTAATTCAAGTAATTTTATGACGCACCAATCAAGTTGCAGTGACGCTGCAGTTCGTTTCTGACAGCGGTTTCTGCACACACCATCGAGAACTGTATGGAGAACTTCAGTGTACCGATTCCGAGTTTGACAGTTAACACATACTGTATCGAATGCGTTGATTTTCACTCGTCAGTAGCACCCCTGACGGGAACGACGAGGATCTTCTTCAAGAATAAAGCAAAATATTCCAAATTTTACTGGACCAAAATCTTAGGAATGTATTGTATTACGCCAGTCATGTTCGATATGTCTCACATTTCGAGACAAGCGCTGGTAACAGTTTATTTCAAATTCTTCCTTCCGTTTGTTCGTTCATTCATATTTGAAAGCAATTTTATTTGTTGCAAAATGTTTCTCGCCACCGTTTTTATTTTTCAACCAGATTTAGTCTACATGTTTATTCCTGGAGAGAAGTGGATAAAATGTTCGGCTTGATTTGTTGCTAGGTTGTACGATTGTTCATACAACCGAATAATTTGAATTAACTAAAAGCTATTGGTAAATGAAATTAAACACATTATAATAAAATTATAAACAGAAAGTCCTGTATATTTTGATATACAGTATTATGTTGATACATTACAACCGGAATGGTTCGTAAATTTGACTTAAATAGTGAAATAAATAATCACACTAATATCACAGTGTAATTATCGGTTCCATATAGTGTAGTGGTTCAACGAAAATTGACATTGACAGTTTTTATAGGCCACTCGGGACATGGTTTGACAGTTTTGAAGGCAGCTTGGGACACTTAACTCTTGCGTTGGACGACTGTTTGGAGTAGCTAGACTGTGCTAATATTATAAAAGCGAAAGTTTGTGAGTGTGTATGTATATATGTTTGTTTATTATGTCTAGACGCTGTAACAGCTTAACGGATTTGGATAAAATTGCACACAGATAGACCATGTTCAGAACACAGGCATAGTAAAAAATATAGACAAAGTGCTGTGAACAATCATAGCGAAGCCAATAAAACCGTGCTCCTCCGTGTACAAACCAGAGCTCACGCACACACATGCACCTTAAACCGTGCTTACCCCTCTCAGTTCACATGTTGCGGCATCGTCCAGTAAGCATCGCGAAAACAAATATCCTTCAGGTGCATGGTGTGTACGTGAACACTGGTTGTACATGAAGGAGCACGGTTTTTGTTGGCTTCACTTATGGTTAATAACTTCTTAGGTTTTGGCGATCACTACTAATTATAATAAAACAAAGTTTAACCGGATTAAATCACGTATATTATTTAAATTGGTTTCCCTGACGTTTCGAAAGCTTTGCGGCATTTCGTGGTCGCAGGTAGACTAACTCCTCAGACCGGTGAAATGTCACATTCCCTTACAAGATGCAGGGGTCTACAAGATTGATTGTGATTGTGGGTTATCATACATAGGGCAAACAAAGCGTAGTATAGACACTAGAATTAAAGAACATATAGCTGACGTCAAGAACAGACGCTCCACAAAGTGTGCAGTGTGTGAACATGCCCTAGACAAACCCAACCATTTTCTTCGATTTGATAAACCACAAGTTCTGGCGAAGGAAAACCGATATGCACCTATAATGCTCCGTGAGGCTATTGAAATTAAAAACATCCTAATTTTAATAGAGAAGATGGTTGGCAGCTCCCACCTGTTTGGAACCCAGTCCTAAAAATAATCAAGTCCCAAATAGCACGCAACACTGTAAAAGATAATGATATTGTGAGTGATTACTGCGTGCATCGAAACGATTTTTAATTAATAATATTGTACGGTAGATTAAAATAATTTTTTAGAAATATTTGTAAAGACGCTTGTCATCTTAGTCTACCTGCGACCACGAAATGCTGCAAAGCTTTCGAAACGTCAGGGAAACCAATTTAAATAATATACGCGATTTAATCCGGTTAAACTTTGTTTCACTATGGTTGTTCACAGCACTTAGTATATATTTTTTACTATGTCTGGCTGTCTAGGCTACTTTTTATCCCGGGGAAATAAACAGTTCCCGAAGGATGCGGAAATTATTTGACGATAACCACTTGGCTTAATATGTACATATTTAGTACATGTAGTACCAGGGTGTCATAAACGTCGAAAGTTTGTCAGTGTGTTGGTATGTTTGTTGCTTTTTCACCACTTCATATGTATTAGGGTGTCATAAGCATTTAATGTTTGTCGGTGTATTTTTCATGCTGAAACGGTAAAATGTTTTTTTTTTTATATAACTTTAGCACATTTGCTTCAGGTCTAATTAATTGTAATATGTATACTTTGTATACACTGTGGAGAAAGTAAAGGCCTCGTTTGATGCGAAGCGATGTTTTAGTATCTATGTATAAATAAATTCAAATTATAGGCTTTCTAATTCAACAATAAAATACACCGGAAAAAGTTTTATTTGAATTTTAATCTAATTCCATTCCGAAAGTTATGATTGGTTACTGAACGTCTAAAAGGACCAACCAAAGAGTAAAGTAATATTAGGAGAACATTGCACTGGGCGCGCAACACGTTTTGATCCTTTTCCCCCCACGCAGGAACAATGTTTTGCTTTCACACAAAAATAAAATTTTAATGATGAATCATTTCATACATCACGAATGTCCACGGTCCGATGGCCACCTTCGTAAAAGTTTTGTGTGTGTGTTGTGTTGCTTTTATTAATCCCTAACAGCGTGATGGTGATTAATGGATCAAAATCATTTTCTATTTAAGGTAATTTTCTCAGCTGTCTCCCATAGCTATCTATTCAAACATTATCGTAGTGTGTATGGTGTGTAGTGCGCCTCGTCGTCAACAATTAATCTTCATTAATGGTTCACTAAAGCTATGTGCGGTTTCCGCCAAACTCTAGAGAATACGGCATGTATGTGACCTTAACTCCTTTGTTTTACTTAACTTAAACTATTTTAATGTCCCAACAAATTATAATTAAGTAGCCGTTAATGTTTATACGCGTTTTAACAAAAACATGTGAGCACGTTTTCTGTGGGCTGCCAAGGTATTTTTTTAAAACTTAAAATGCACTTTTTAATGAAATTTTGTGGCAGTTACTTGGAGATTTTAAATTGCTTACAACTTTTTAGGTGCTTTTTATTTATGAACACGGTTTAAGCGAAATTTAGAATTCTCCTTTCATCTCGCGTTCGAATAATTTGTATAATTTTATTGTTAGAAAACAAAACTCTAATGCAAGAGCCGTTGTGCACGGATTAATTTATAACAATATTCCGAACGCAGTCTGAATAAACATTGAACATAATTTTCCTGTAATTTACACTCAATCTGGTTGCAAAAAAATAACGCCCAATATTCAAGAGATCTGTAATGAATGCGAAATTAATGCAAAGTGGTTAGCTATAAATCTCGAGAGCTTTGGGGCAATAAAACAAAAAATGAGAATTACCAGTTTGATAAAACAAAAACTTTGTTTGGCAAGTGCCCCAGAGGACGCGCCTTAACTCTGCCTGTTACGGCCTGCGAGGCTCTACCTCTAGTCCAATTTCTACTTTTTGTACGTTCGGACACGTCAAATGTAGCGTTGCTGAACTATCGATAGTTTCACTACCGATAGTGACCTTGGGAATCAGTTACAATATCGATTGGCCTATCGATGGTATCGAATTATCGATAGCAATTCTATCGATTGCACACTAATAGTGATAGTGCTATCGATAGTATTGCATGAAAACTATCGATATTTTGTACTATAGATAGTGGCCTGTATTTCATTACTATCAATACTATCGATGGTTTTTTACGCAATACTAACGATAGTATCGATACAATCGATATTATAGTCACGATCGGTGTTCAATACTTTCGATAGTATTGTTATGTATCGATAGTATTGGCGCGTAGTACGCTATCGGTAGTATCAATAGTTTATCGATAGTGGACTATCGATCGGCAACACTAGTTCAATGTGGGTTGTTTATTTCAGTTAGTGCTCGCGCACTATTGGTTGATGGTTAACAACGTTTTGGTACTATTCCCCTATTTTTATGTGTTTCCTACTGTATTTGGTACAATATGACGCTCGTTTACTTAGTAAAGTTGTTATATTCTAAAATTGTCATCTTAAATGATGAGGGTTCGTTATTCTTTTGTTGTTGTTCAATAAGATCCTTTTTTGTATAGCGGAATATTGGCGTCTTTTATATTACAATTAACGCAAGTCTTGTCGACGGAGATTTTAATATCGTTACAGAACGTACCGGAATTAGAAGATATAGCTTCTAATAGAACAATATTAACAGTTAAGCAAGTAATTGGAATCAACGGCATGGGCGAAAACTGTACCGGAGTCACACTCCCGTATAGGTACAATGTTAATGATCGTTGCTTCGAGCTCCCCTCCAAAAACGGTCCCATAAAATTTTACGAAGACTACATTTTGTAAAATAAAGTAATACCGCCACGTTCCGTCCCTTCACACTCGAAATAACGACGGATTCTGCGTAGACATCGCTAGTTTTTGCGACCCCAAATTCTATTAACATTTACGAATTATACGATGGAAAAATATTTTCTTTTTCTACGACTTTCGTGTTCAAGAGATTTCAGTTTCTTGTGTTAAGATTACTATTTATACAACATGTTGATCTGTATTTGTGCCATATTTAAGGAGGTGACTATACCACTGATACTGAACACGAATCAATAAAATAAATTAAAACTTTTTTTTAAATACGTATTTGTAACCAAACAAATTCCCCCCGTGTGTCACGTGAGACACAAGAAAGATGCGTTCGAAACCAACAAGAAAATTGCAGGTATTTCCAGATTTCCACCCATTGACAATGGCACCGATGACTTACTAATAGAGTCATTCGAGATTTATTCTAAAATCCTCGCTATGTTTCTAAGTGAAAATTTGGATATTACATAATCGTAGAATTTGTTAAGTATTTTTAGATGACTGAGCATATTATTTATCATTTGCTCTAAAAATATAGCCAGATTACAGATCAGCATCTTGTTTAGGTAATTTCAAAATATAAAATTATAATTACTCAAAGAAGTTCCTCCCCACACATGTATTGTTATATTTCCATAAAATCTTATTGAAATAAAATGTATGGGTGAGAACCGCCGCGTAAGAGTGTACTCGCTTTGAGCAAATACCATTTTTCAATATCTCTCGAAGCGCTTTTAAATATATTGTGTAGGTACTTGTTTATAATAAGTACGCTGTATTCTAGGGCCATTTGCCCTGCCATAAACATGAATGGCGCCAAAACGTCTCTCTTATCTCGGGCATTTCTCGGAGGGGCGGAAGCGGGGCCCTAAAGGCGGCGTGCCGTTCTTCAAGTGTGGTCCTAAAGGATCTCGAAATAAGGGCCGAGAGATCCCTTTGAGAAAGCACTACGTTCTTAGAGCAAATGGACTGTAAGGAAGAAACTCACAACCGATTGCGATATTGATTTTTATTTAAGCGATAGCTCGTCTTGCGAAGACGGTTAATCTATGTAATCTCTGTTTTTTCTTGCTTGTCTTGTTTAGTAAACAATCTAAGCATATATTTTTAAAGAAATTCTTCAATAATTATTATTAAAAGACATTGTTAAAAATTTCATACACAATTTTTTTATCAGTAGTTATTTGAATGTAGGTAATTGTAGGTCAATGGAGAGGGCTATGCTCGGAGTGTCCCTGCGTGATCGAATCAGAAATGAAGAGATTCGCAGGAGAACGAAAGTGTCCGACATAGCCCGAAGAATTGCCAAGCTTAAGTGGCAGTGGGCGGGGCACATTGCTCGCAGAACAGATGGCCGATGGGGCAGTAAAGTTCTAGAGTGGCGACCGCGTACTGGAAGGCGCAGCGTGGGTAGGCCCCCCACAAGGTGGACCGACGACCTGGTAAAGGTCGCGGGAATCCGCTGGATGCGGAAGGCGCAGGACCGGTCGTTGTGGCGATGCTTGGAGGAGGCCTATGTCCAGCAGTGGACGTCTTTCGGCTGAAATGATGATGATGAGTTATTTGAATAAAGAGACATACCAAGATTGTTTACTAAATAAGACAAGAGAGAAAAAACAGGCCTTACACTATTAGCAGGCTATATGGTGCTAGTATTAGTGTATTTCTATTTCATGGTAATATGGTACACTAGCTGTTCCTGCGGCTTCGCCGTCGTGGAATCCAGTTTGCGACTATTATTGTTATTGAAATAAAATATAGCCTATGTTACTTCTGGATAAAGTAGCTTTCTAATGGTGAAAGAATTATTCAAAAAAGGTTCAGTTGTTTCAGAGTTTATCGATTACGAACAACAAACAAATCTTTCCTCTTTTTAATATTATATATTATAGTACAGAAGAATAGATTATTATAACATAGTAATTGCTTTAACGGTGAAGGAAAACATTATGAGGAAATCTGCACACCTGAAAGTACTCCATACAGTTTTTGTTGTTGTGTAGTCTGCCAAAGCGTGGTGGAATAAGGCCTGAGAAGAGGCCCGTGCCAAGTAGTTCTACTATAAAATGGGTTGGTTATGTTATATATAGTATATGGCTGGCTAAGTAACCGATACTAATTTGAATTTTCTCTGAAACGATATCAAAACATATCATCCAATATCGAGATATCCCATACGTTACCGTTGCTTTGTAACACTATCTAATACAGCTGGTTATTAGCCGGAGTAATGAGTGATATTCGAGCCCCTTTGTCCACCGAAGATGCGGTTAATCCTGCTCAAATAACCCACTGTCAGTCGTTACGGAGTGCAGTTCCTAGCTCCTTAGAGTACAAAGAAAAAACGACGTGTATGGACGGTGTTCGTTACACATCGAACCCCTTCGTGCCTCGGAGACCACGTTTAACTGTTTCCCGGCTGACAGAATTACGAGAGTCTGATAACTGGTCTGACCTCAGAATGTCGGTATTACCTAGCAACTGGGTTGCACCTGATGGCAGTCACTCCTCGTAAAATACAGATACACAGTAATATTGCCGAAATTAATAACAAACAAACATTACACCATTTATTATTTCAAAAGAGTATATCCATGGAGTTTCTTGCCGGCTCTCCATAGGACCAAATTTTGGAACCATGCGTTCTAAAATAAATGCATAAATGAGTATGCGGAATAAAAAAAAAATTACTTGAATTTTACTGATATTCAGCCCTATCTGGTTAGAGCGCAAGCCAACACCAACATAATTTGGAAAAGTTAGCCTTTATAGAAAGAAAGATGGTCGTTATAATACTATAGATTATACAACCCTATTTTAGTCTGTACCGTCATATGGCTACATATTCATGGGGCAAACTTGATGCGGCAGATAAGTCTGAATTCGTCACCAGTCCCACTGGAAGTTTGCCTCTCATGAATAATAATGCAATTATAATACACGCCCAGCTCGGTGTTTATGGCGTATTTAATTACCTGTCTCCTAATTCCTTGGATCTTTGCTTAGTATATAGTAATATATATTAGAGTAGAGCATTCGAATAAAATTTAGACCATTAGAGAATTTAAGAAGCGTTATGATATGAAAAAGTTCAGCTACCTAAACAAAATGAAGAGTTCGTTGGGCATTTTTTTATGGTATGACAGCAAATAATCCGAAACGAGCTAAAAGCCCACATGATGTTAAGCGGTTACCTTTGCCCATAACAACTTTAATACCACCTAGGCTGTTACATAAATGGTACCGCAAGTCGGTTCGCCAAACTGAGACATGAAGATGGAAAGTCTCATGTGATTGTAATTTCACCGGCACCCGTACCCTTCAGACCAACACACAGCAATGCAAGCATCACTATTTGGCGGAGAAGTAGATACAGCGGTAGTACTTCCCCGGATGAGCTCTTTCACAAAGGAGCTCTACTACTACTAAAATACTAATGAATACTATTGCAATTTTATTCTTGAAGTAGTTCTTGGAAGCTATAAAGAAGATTCTTAGGAATACCTATAGATGAAGGCTTTACTGTTCCATTCTGTTTAAAAAATAATCCTTTACAAAATGTGTTGGTGCGATGCTAATTGCAATAAAGAAGCAAATTTTTCAATAGTGATTAGGTGTTAATATATCAAGATACTTAAATCTATAAATTCAAATTCAAATTCAAATCATTTATTTTGTGATACACAGGTAATAAATAAGTTTTAATAAAATACCAGGCCCCTCAGAAAGTATTGCGAAAAAAAGTTTTTATATATGGGAGACTGGCCAGTTATAATGTTTTTCGAAAATATGATTATTTATAAGTAAAAATAAGTAAGTTCCAATTTCAAAATTTCCCTCCACATTTTTTGCGAGTTAATTCAAAGTATTGTGTCTCACTGAAATATGGATCTGCGCCGGGAACATTTTAGAGCTATGATTTTATACGATTTCAAGTGTCGCCTGAAACCGGATGAATCGTACGATAGACTTCAAATGGCATTCATGGATGAAGGCCCTTCCAAGGCAACCGTGTATCGTTGGTATAACGAATTCAAGCGCGGTCGACCAACTTTGGGGGATGACGAAAGAAGCGGTCGCCCTTTGACGGCTGTTACCGAAGAAAACGTGCTAGCAGTGAAAAATTTAATCCAAGACAATAGGCGAATTACATATCAGGAGATTCAACACATATTGAAGATTGGATCGGGAAGCGTTCACGAGATTCTACACAGCCATCTTCGCGTGAGGAGGATAGTATCACGCTGGGTGCCGCACAACCTCACCGATGCTCAGAAGCAGGCCCGGGTGGAATGGTGCCGTGATATGCTTAACAAATTTGAAGCAGGCTCGTCTCGGCGTGTTTACGACATCGTTACAGGTGATGAGTCCTGGATTTATCAATACGACCCAGAAACCAAGCGCCAGTCGACTGTTTGGGTGTTTCAAAATGAGCCAACGCCTACTAAAGTGAAGCGATCTAGAAGCGGGGGTAAGATTTTGATCGCTAGCTTTTTTAATTTGACTGGCCACTTGGTATCAATTCCCTTACGGGATCAAAGAAGCATTAATGCCGAATGGTATACTACCAAATGTTTGCCAGAAGTTTTCTCTGTTATAAGCAACAAGCGACCAAACACAGGGCTCCGCGGGCTACTGCTCCACCACGACAATGCACCTGCGCACACCGCACTCAAAACGAGGGACTTCCTGGACAGCACGCCAGTCAAACTCCTGGGTCACCCTCCTTACAGCCCTGATCTAGCACCGTGTGACTTCTTTTTATTCCCAAAAATAAAAAATCAGCTCAAAGGGATACAATTTTCGTCGCCGGAAGATGCGCTGGCTGCGTTCGAGCAGGCTGTAAACGAGGTGTCTGCGGCGGACTGGAAAAAGTGTTTTGAAAACTGGTTTAGGCGCATGAATCTTTGTATAGAGGCTGGTGGAAAGTACTTTGAAAAGATTTGATAAAAATATATGTACGTATAGAACAATTTTTTTTAGTTTCGCAAAACTTTCTGAGTGTCCCACGTACAATACAGTACCATCTGTGATCAGCCTCATGGCATACAAAATTACAAATGTCATAAAATAAAATAACAAATTACAATTGAAAAAACATTATTGATGTCAAAATTCGTAACAGCACAACAAAGAAATTGGACATAACACATTATTTAGAATTTTATTTTATTTTGTCGTTTATTTTAATATCCGTTACGAAGTCATTTATGGAGTAATATGCCTTATATATAGTTTTTTAACTGACTTCATGCCATCATCATCATTATCATTTCAGCGGAAAAACGTCCACTGCTGGACATAGGCCTCCCCCAAGCATCGCCACAAAGACCGGTCCTGCCTTCATGTAATAAAAACAAATCATGGTTTGCCAAGAAACTCATGGTAGCTGTAGATATTGTGTAGGTTTTTTCAACTTATTAGTCTGTGTAATATTGTTTTGTTTGCTAGCGGATATAGGTGTAAAATTACAAAATGGGATGAGATTGTTTGTGAACAAACAGTCAGTGTCCGCTTATTAGAAGGGCCCACCGTTGTAATAAAAACATAGCCTTATTACAGTGGGGATATTCGGCCCCCGGCGGAACACTGAAATTTAAATCTGGACATAAAACGATTTGTTTTTGTTGACGCAATAAAAATAAAATCAGATTTAACTGCACGAAGCTTTATGCCAAACAGTTAAGTTCCATAAGTATAATAATATTTATTCGTTTGTTTGTCGGGATATATTGCATGTTCTCGCTTCATTTATATACGAAAAATTGAGTCGTAAAATAAATTAAACACGTATGCGAATTATTCTTTGTTAAGATCGCAATTTTTTTTTATATCACACAAAAAGTAGTTTAAATTAAACTGATAAAATTAAGCTTAACTTTTTCGCGTGGGTCGTAAAAAATATGACCTTTTATTGACCTTTAATTTTGGGGTGACAAACAGAACGTTGGGATAAAGTTGTACGCTTATAATGGAAAATTAGGGATGTTGGAACATCTTTTATTCAAATAGTTTTGTGTAAGTATTTGAAGAACCCTTGATTAATACAAGATGTGGCTCAGATTATAGAACAAAAGGTGTGGTCTCAAAGTATTTTTCTATCCTTATTATTAGCTAAAAATACTTATTTACTGATTTAGGCCTTGGATACACAAATACAATTTCATCGAATAAGGTTTTTTGTTTGGTCATTATGAGAATGGTATGTATAGTTAGCGGCAAATAACTTGAACATTACAGTAACATGCGCAGTGGGAACATATTAAATTTATTCAAGTTATTTACCGGCTACTATACCTATGCGCACTTTCACATATCACGTTTGCGATATAACGAATTTATACAAAATATCTCATCTGTGAGTACTTTTCAGCAAAACTTTTCAAAAATATTTTGTAAACATAATGCGACATTCATGCTCAAATAATTTGTTAATATGGCCTTTGGGGATTATTTCATGTTTATTGTTTTATTTATATTTCGTCCCCGTTCCGGGTTACCGACCTCGCGAGGTGTAAAGAGCTCACAATAACGGAAAAATTGGTTTTGTTTATCCATGCATTATTTTTAAGCCAGATATTTGAAGTAAAACACGAACCATGATACTGAACAAACAATGTAGGTTTAGGCTTTTTGTCTTTATTTTAGTGTAATACCTAAGCTAAAGATATTCCATTCTATTTCATTCTGGGGGTTTTATAAGAAGCGAAAAAAGGATTCCTTATAATATAAAAGATTGATTAAGAATGTGTAAAAATAATTTTCTTTGAACAAAGAAGAAACCATCTCTTTGTACAGAAGAAAACACAATACATTAAGTTATTAATTTGGTCTATTTAGGAACTATCATAAAATCATTATTATATCATGGTATTATAAAATTTGAGTATTAAAATATATAAAGAGTAAAACGTAAATGCAATGCTGTTTTTAAAGCATTTGCATTTAGAAAGTATCATTTGGTGAAGATCTGATGAAGATCTTCGGAGATAAATAAGGGAACTCTTCAATGGATGACAGCAAATAATCTGGGATTGCAGCAATCGCTTGTCTTTCTGTTGTTAATGCAAAACAGAAAAATAAAACAAAAAAAAAGTAGAAAACCGACTTAAAAAAGAATAAAATAAATGGTTGGTGGTTGCAAGCGCGAGTGCTGAGCATGGGGTCCTGGGTTCGATTCTCGAGTCGGGCAAAGTGTTATTGGGTGTTTTCATTAGGAAATTCTCAGTAGCAGCCCGGAGTCTGGATTTGTGCCCGGTCAATGCCAAAAGGCTCGTCCTATTACATGGGACTACAACAAAATGGCGGACAAACGCAAGCCCGTTAAGAATTAAAAAAAAAAACAACTGGCGAAATGTGGGTGTACTATTACACCTCTGCCTACCCCTTCGGGGAAATACAGGCGTGATGTTATGTTATGTTATGTTGTTATGTTATGTTAAAATAATTTATGTGAAACGGTATAGGAAGTCAGTGCCAATTTTTTCTTACATCAAACCGAATCAAAGGCACCTAGCACCCATTACAATCACATGAGACTTTCCATCTTCATGTCTCAGTTTGGCGAACCGACTTGCGGTACCATTTAGGCAACAGCCTAGGTGGTATTGAAGTTGTCATGGGCAAAGGTAACCGCTTAACATCAGGTGGGCCTTTAGCTCAAAAAACCTACTTCCTAAACTGTTTCACACAAATAATTTTATTCTAATTGAAGTCAATTTTTACTTTTTTTTAAATAACTTCCAGAGATTATAATTAAAAATATTGTTATTAATTAACTAGTTTTACTAATGGTTATTTTTGCGATAGTTCGATTAGATTTGAAATAGTGGGTATGAGTGAAATAATTTATTGGTGTCAATAACAAGTTGTATTCATTTTAGAAATGAAATGAAATAATATTGCCAATGAATGATTGAAAACGAAATAAAAGGGATACCTAGCCTGCACAAAAAATACTTCTGTTTATGAAGCTGGTTAAAACACATACATGCTTTAATTTACTGGGTCATCATCATCATCATCATCATTTCAGCCAAAAGACGTCCACTGCTGGACATATGCCTGCCAAAAAGGGGGGATATGTCATAATCGCCACGCTTGGCAAGCGGTAGGTGATCGCAGTTAGTTGGTTACTCAGAGAACGCTGCTACCCATCCTCTGGTGAATCCCTTAATCGCCTTTTACGACACCCATGAGATGAGATGAGTGGTGCAATTCTTTACGTCCGGCAAGTCACGGAACTTTAGATACTGGGTGGACGAACATAATTACGTAATGTTACTAATATTTTATTATATTTTTTTAGAAAATTATTGAAAGTTATTATCAATATTGAAGTTGTTATGGGCAAAGGTAACCGCTTAACATCAGTTGGGCCTTTAGCTCGTTTCGCCATCCTATATTATATATGTATCAAAAAAAAAAAACAATAACGACTCCACGAATAAAAAATGTTAAATACTAATCAATCAACTCAGCCTATCGCAGTCCACTGCTGGACATAGGCCTCTCCCAAATTGCGCCACAACGCTCGGTCCTCTGCCTAAATACTAATACTAAGTAAAAAATCTAAAAAAAGGTGTCAACATCATTAATGAGGCGACAATTGCCGAACGAGTCGGGTATTAACTCCCGATCAAAGGATTGTGGATTGAAACCCAACCCGCTGAATTAATGCGGTGAACCTCTTTTTAAGGCCCAAAACGCCGCGGAATGAGAGTAAGCGCGATGCAAAATACGAGGCTTGCAGGGAAGGAGTAGTGCGGCATGAAGTTGACGCCATTCCGAATGAAAGTGCATTTAAGCGAAAAAATAAATATTACTCAAAAAATATGTGTGTTTTGGATAAAATGGCTTAGTAAAATTATTTCAAAATAATAAAAAAATATTTAGGTAAAATATCATACCAAAATACCAATATATGTTGGATATATTTAGGAAACTGTTTGAAAATAAACAGTTTTCGAGGTATGTTGAGATTTATTTATGATCGAGCCAAATAAGTGCATTCATGTTTTGGACTTAATAATATTGTCACGTCTATCCTTGAGTAACACATATTTTAATTTCAGTACCATAGAGCGAGTAGTTTTGGAGCGGGATTCGCATTAGTTTGTTGAATTACGGGATTCGGCCCCTTAACAACCTCATTTAACTTTCGTTTAAGAGCCGAAGAGAAAAATATGTTATTTTGTTGCATTACATAGGTGCCGTTTAGGTTAATCATCATTATCATCATCATTTCAGCCGGAAGACGTCCACTGCTGAAATAGGCCTCCTCCAAAATGGGAAGGAAATTTTCCATATTCGCCACACTTGGCAGGTGGGTTGGCGGTCGCCATGTCTTAGATATATTACGCTCATTGCAAATATAGATAAAATTATTAATTAAATTGAACCGCGGAACCCTATGCAATAAATTTGAATTATTTTAGCTTAGAGGGGAACTCTCTAACATAGATCAGGCAGCCGTTAATCAAGTAAATTAATTAAACATACACTTTTATCACACGTTACACGGAAACGGAAAACAAACACCCTGTTGATGTCATGTGATATTGAAAAATTTGTAATCAGTGTGTAAAATTCAATGCCACACTGATTCAACTGAAAATAAAAAAGTATACAAGGTGGCGATGACGTGGTGGCATTTAATTGAAACATGGCTATAACTAGTCTATACATATATACAACGTGTATCAGAAATATTTATATATATTTGCAGAGCTTATTCAGGGGATGCTATCGAACAACTTAAAAAAAAAAACAGCTGATCCTTACGTTTTGTCGAGTGACTAAGATGATTTAATAGGGAAGGGCTGATATTTTTTTCGCGATTTCAGGGTTGGTCCCATAGTAAAAGTTGTTCTATGCGATGTCCTGAAAGAGCTCTTAAAATATGACCACGCATTTCTGATACACGTTGTATATAAGTATTTCAAGCAAATAAATTAGTTGTTTATTGAAAATGGAGGGGCTCGTAGCTAAGCAATGACTGCGCGGATTGTACGATCTGCAAGCTGTTAAGCTGCACTTGCCGCGGTCAGTCTGTGGATGGGTGACCGTTTCGTTACACATCGAGACCCCTCCGTGCCTCGGAGAGCACGTTAAGCTGTCGGTCCCGGTTGTCATACGAATATCTATGGCAGTCGTTACGGGTAGTCAGAAGCCTGAAAGTCTGACAACTGGTCTAACCTCCGAATGTTAGTATCACCCAGTAACTGGGTTGCGGGGGTCTGATGGCAGTCGCTCCGTGTAAAATACTGATGTTCAGCCGCATCTGGCTAGACTGGAAGCCGACCCCAATATAATTGGGAAAAGGCTCGGAGGATGATGATATTGAAAATGGAATATTGACATTTTTAAACAAAATAGGTGAATATTGAAATATCGAAATTATAAGATACCATTTTGTAATCATGTGTGATCGTTGAGAAAGAGAGTTTAAAATCATAATAATATGAATTCGCATAGGTCTTTGAACAAACTGTCTTCTTCGAGTAAAATGGTCATACATTGAAATTTAATAACATTAAAATAATTTCTGTGGATAAACTATTATCTGGATTTAATAGATTTTTTGTATACGGCCAGAGAACGTGATACGCTATATGTGCTTTTATTTAATGTCGTACCGTCATCCCCACTCTGTATACTAGGGAAAATTGTCAACTCGAAGTCTCATAAAATATTAATATTTTCCTATCTCAGATTTTAATTATGTAGACAACTAAAGATGAACCCCCTGTATTAATTAACCAACCTAATTAGTACAGGGACGTGCAAGTTGCGCGGCAAGTATAAATTCTTTGTCAACCATATTGAATAAGATATCATCCTGCCTGTAGCTTTTGCTAACTAAAAGAAAATTGCGCTCCTAGTT
Source organism: Asteroscopus sphinx (assembly GCA_949699075.1). Classification (NCBI taxonomy): domain Eukaryota; kingdom Metazoa; phylum Arthropoda; class Insecta; order Lepidoptera; family Noctuidae; genus Asteroscopus; species Asteroscopus sphinx. The sequence goes on from OX453001.1 coordinate 15,060,520, forward strand.
TGCGTTTGTGTTTTTAGTGTAACAAGAATGGAGAATTTTATTCTGTACCGCTGCTTTTTTCACAACGAGTTTGTAGTGCGAATATTTTTAATTCGATGCTGATTTTCAAATAATTAAGCTGTTATAGTAGATTAGTGAAGAAGTAATTGTTCTAGAGCATATTTATATTATTCAATAAGAATTTGCACAAAATGTTTAGCTTAGAAATCGGAATGCATTTTTGCAAGAAACAAAAAACAAAAAAATTGTCAACTCGAAGTCTCATAAAATATTAATATTTTCCTATCTCAGATTTTAATTATGTAGACAACTAAAGATGAACCCCCTGTATTAATTAACCAACCTAATTAGTACAGGGACGTGCAAGTTGCGCGGCAAGTATAAATTCTTTGTCAACCATATTGAATAAGATATCATCCTGCCTGTAGCTTTTGCTAACTAAAAGAAAATTGCGCTCCTAGTTTGCGTTTGTGTTTTTAGTGTAACAAGAATGGAGAATTTTATTCTGTACCGCTGCTTTTTTCACAACGAGTTTGTAGTGCGAATATTTTTAATTCGATGCTGATTTTCAAATAATTAAGCTGTTATAGTAGATTAGTGAAGAAGTAATTGTTCTAGAGCATATTTATATTATTCAATAAGAATTTGCACAAAATGTTTAGCTTAGAAATCGGAATGCATTTTTGTTTCTTGCAAAAATGCATTCCGCATTTTTGTTTTTTCTTCGTAATCGATTTTTCCTATATTTTTTCTTTGCTTTGTACTCATTAGAGCGCAGTGTTCTGCCTTGGATAATTGAATACTAGTGAGCATCTTCTAACTAATTATTACAATATTAATACAAAGCAATTATTATGATAACGCGTTCAGAAAACTGATGTAGCTGCCTTGGCGTTGCAGTGCGTCAGGAATGTTTGCAGCGGCGCATGTAGACTGCTTCTACACTATAATGCGCAGCCGTGCAGCATCACTGGTGGTACGAATCATGGCCAGCTCCAACAGGGTTCTGATCATGATAGCTGACAGAGTGGATTATCCATATAGAATCCACTGCTGTCAGTTACATGTATCAAAATATGTAACTGTTTACTAATACCTAGGTTTAAGGTAACACAATTGTTACACTGTTTTGCTCGAAATAAAGTTTTTCTATTATATTCTATTACATAAAAGGAATCGCATATATTCTATAGTGTGTGAAATATACCAAACAATTATTACGTGAATTTATACGTGAGAGTTACTTCGTGAGCCACAGACATAGTAAACAATATAAGCCAACAAAACAAGGAGGAGCACGATTTTGTTGGCTTCACTATGATTGCTCGCAGGTCTTCGTCTATATTTTTTACTGTCTGTGTCGTGAGCAAGGAAAGAGGAACGTCCTCTCAATGAAGTTTGTGACAGAATTCAAACTAACGTATTATTCTGATTGAAAAATATATTTCCAAACTTATGTAATATACATTATAAAAAAATTCAAACTCAAACTACAGGAGAACATGGTTGTATGGCAATTAGGGCCGGAGATTTTGGTAAAATAAGTTGTAAAAAAACATAATATAGAAATCATTTAATTGCATGATTAGTAGTAGTAAAAGGAAGACTTAGTAGTTAGTTTTGTAAAAAAAAACCAGGTCCAGATTAGATTTCCTAGGGTTTTTTTGGCCCGTGAAGGAAAAGATTGGCCCACCCCTGTGCTAGACCATTGTATAGATATACGAGTACCTACGTAGGATTTTTTGCTTATAATCCAGACCAAGCAGCGAAAGCAAGCGATGGTGACGGTGAACTAATAGCTAACTTTTCCATGGCAGATGGGCAAAACCGGATGTTAATTGCCATCGCTCGTTTGTCCTCGCTATTTGATATGTATGGTGCGGTAATTTTCCTTTTGTTTTTTCGCGGATTTCAATAATCTGGCGCTTTTTTAAAAAAACAAGCTAATATAGAGCTATTTTTAAGTCAACCCAGCAAGCTTCCGTCAAAGAGTGTTGGTTGTCGTTTCTGAAATAAATAATATTTGATTTGATTTGATTTGTGTTTGTTCAGTTGAGCAGCAAAAACTGGCTATCACCGCCACGTGATGGACGACTCTCGAGTATTGGTCTCATAACTTGGACTGACCCGGAGATATTTGATGCTAACCCGTAGCCCGGACATGCACCATTCAAACCCGTAGACTCCGCGTCAATTCCGGAGAGGTGGCACTGGCAGCCGTAATGGCAATGCTTATTCTTTGGCCAACATAAAGGCCGGCCGGCTCGACACTTCACGTGACCTGAAGTCATGTGAAGTGTCGACTACTCACCTAGAAATATCCCTGAATAAAAGGCCAGCACTCGGACCCCATGACCCGATGGGTTTTAAAATATAATTGCTAACAGCGTAGCTATTGAAATATAATTTCAATAAGTAATTTTAAAAAGATGCATTGTCTAGTGTTTTTAGAATAAGATTTCAAGTAACATAATTCTTCTAAGTTGTTTGTATGGTAACGTTCATTATAACATTACATGCTTTTTGGGATTTAAACCAGTGGATTTAATTTTATTATATGGCTTTATATTTGACTTACAAACGTATTCGCTTATAAATAAAGCTGGTAATTAAACATAGGTACACAAGCAATCGATTTACAAAGCAAACGAAAAGCTTCATGAATAATTTAACGAACCTAGCAAAACAGAAAAATGTGTTAACATTGTTTTAGACGAGAGACGTCTGCCATGACACCATGAATGGGGGTGTATGCATAACAATGAATGGTGCTACAAGCCACGTTGAGAAAAAAACAAACGGACTTTTAACGTGCAGTTTTTCACATGGTGTAGTTGTATCTTTTTTGTCTGTTAATGAGAAGGGTAGCTTTGCAAATTGGCCTATATTATTAAGGGAAAAATCTCCCCCAACGTGCTTGAGGGAGGCCTATGTCCAACAGTGGACGTCTTTCGGCTGAAATGATGATGATGATTAAGGGTACAAGGATAATTATTAAAGGAAATGGTAATTTTTTCTAGTTTTGCTCTTGAAATAAAACCGGCCAAGTATGTGTTGGACTCGCTCGCTAAGGCTTCCGTACCACGACTCACGAACTAACTAACTTATAACAATTTTTTACGTAACTTATTTACTATTTTCAATATTTTCCATGATAGAAGCCATAGTAAAGATATAAATTAAATTGTGGAAAGGAAAAATCGCCACGATTTAAATCTGCGACTCCTGGCTCAGCCAGTGCTTTAGAATTTAACTTCCACTTACGTCTTTCGATGCTGACGTCACAGAAAGATGTAATTGGAAGTTATTCGATACCACGAGCAGTGTTCACGGTAGCTTAGTGGCTAAAGCACTAGCGTACTGAGCCAGGAGTTGCAGGTTCGAATCTTGCTCGTGAGTGATTTATTTTTTCTACACTTTATATCTTTAGATTACGTATGCGTAAATGCGCTAAAAATAAAATAAGAAGCCATAGTAACACATATACTGTGAAAATATTTGGTGCAAATTGCTGTATTGATTAAATTATTTTGATAACCTAAATAATTATGGTTTCATTAAATTGAGACATTGCCGTCAATATTCACGGCAAACATCGACCTCCCTTATCAGATCTTAAGGAATTTTCCATTCAATAAGTCATGACATGAGGGGGCGGGCACGCAACATATTTGACTCAAGTAATCTGCCATTAGGCCAAAAAGCTCTCCTCGCTTATCTGCGACATCTGGACCATGTTTATATTTTGAGGGTCCCCGACAACCTCTATAACGACTCAGCGCTTATCGTCCTCCGTCTGTCTAGGTAATCTCCCATACCTTTACGCAGCAAATTGTGCCCTACTGCCCATGGAAGAAACGCCACAGTGTATTGAAACTCTTTGTGTAAGTACCTGTTTGGATCATTGACCCTGACTTCGGATATCGAATCTAAATTCCACCGCATAGAGTACATTTTTCTGTCACTATCTTCTTTACTCGTATGCACATGTTGTAACCTAAAAGCAACTTTGATGTCTTTGTGGTAAAGTGAGTTTTGGTTTGTGTAAGGCAGACTAGGTGAATAGAAACATGTCAAACATACTCATGTTTAATGTCAGATCTGTCGGTAGAATTTTGAATTTGACCCGTACCGTAATGACTCTGTGAATTTTCTTCCGCTGCACTCTAAGTATTGAATTAAGGGGTACCTTTGGGCTTTTCGCTGTAAAAAGGTGATCCCTTGGGAAAATGTTTTAATCCGGTAAAATAAACTAACCTACACAATAGGCTTTTAGCCGGGTGGTCGAAATGAGATCTATAATCCCAATTTTGTAAAATTGATGAGTATTTTTAGCTCAGTACTTAATAAGTAAATAAATAAATAAATAAATATAAATAAAGCCTTTATTTCCCAAATTTACAATAGATATACATAGTACAATTTTAATTTTCAAATTATAATTTTTATTTTTGTAATCTATTAAGTATGTTTATACAATATTATTTTATATTTATCATTACATTACATTACTAATTAAATTTTACACAAATTATTTTATCATTTCATTTATTATTATTATTTATTATATTTATTATTATTTCAAATTTTCATTTACACATTATAGATATTTATTATTACATATGTACATAATTATCGTTTATAAATATATTATTGGGTAACCCAATATTTCTGGGCGTAGGCCTCCTCCAACCCCTTCCAGTGCTCTCTATCTTTTGCTTGGCGAGTCCAGGAAAATCCGGCCACTTGGCAGATATCGTCGCTCCAGTAATAAGTAGTAATTATTAATTAATTTACTAAAGTAAAACTAAGAATTCGAAGAAAAAATAGACTTTAAAACTTTTAGATGATATTTTGAACGTAGACTTTCGTAAAATTAATATCTCAGTATGTTAAGTACGTATTATAAATCTAATATCGCCATTTCTAAATATTGACGCCTTATAAAAAATAACTTTTGTATCATTTTTATCAGATCTTATTATTAATTTTCGTGGTAAAACTGCGAAATATATTCGCAGTTTTATCAAAAAACCGGCCAAGTGTGAGTCGGACTCACGCAGTAAGGGTTCCGTACCATCCATCGACCTGATACCCCATAGAAACTGATTTAATTTACGAGAGTTTATCAAAAGACATCAACGACGTACGCGAAATGTGAATTTTTGCATCTCTTTCTTCCGTAGTTACCACCACATATGTCTGTGTTTGTCCTATTTTTAGTATTTGTTGCTAAACTACATAATATGCACTATAATCAGACCAAGTTTGACGCTGGTATGTATTACCGTTTTGAAGATAGAACCGATACCGTTTTGAGGAACGAAAATGTTGAAAAAAAATGCATGTTTTTCGAGGTTTCTTGTATGGGGTCCCCCTTTGGTTTTAGACTTTTTTTGTTTTTAGTATTTGTCGTGATACACCTCATAGCAACACATATTCTGTGAAAATTTCAATTGGTTATCTATTACTGTTACAAAGATACAGCCCTGTGACAGACAGACGGGCGGACGGACGGACGGACAGCGTAGCGAGAGTAATTGCACCGTTTTCACCCTTTGGGTACGGAACCCTAAAAAAAGGAACAAAAAAGAAAATCTCATTCCAGTGAAGCAGAAAATATTATATTCAGGTACTTATTAATCTAGGTAGCTGAGAATTATCTAAACATCAAGGATTTATTAAACTTATGTTTGTAATTCTCGAAGTCCAAATTAAGACTTCATTATTAAAACCGCAAGTTTATTTTGTCTAAGACACGCTCAGGCTAATCGCAGCGATTTATTATCAAGTGCTGGTGCTGCATAGAACGGCTACATTTTCGAGCGAAAAAAGCACTATGTTTGTAAAAAACAAAACAAATAGGCGAATGCATTAGCGATTTTGTTCAGTGCACTGCTTACTTTTTAGTTGCGTTTTTTTATTACGAAAATGTATTGCAATTCAGTGTAAAGTGTTGCTTAAATGGTGCTAATAATTATAATTAGTATTCGTGACGCTTCCGTACTAGCTCACGGTTTTAGGAGAAATAGGTATGAAAATATAATAATAAGACGTTCATTTGTAGGTAGCTCCAGGCCATCATGGCTGTTTCATTGTTCTAAAAGTATAGTTTTTTTTAATTTGTTGGAAGTTTGGTGTTCGATCGACTGTAAGCTTTTTTGTGTCAATAAGCTTTGATTCCTTTAAGAAATATGGTATAGAAGCAGATTGAGCTACATAAGGTTGTATAAAAAAGTGTTCTGGATGCTTAAATACTACTTAAGGGTAAACTAGTCTGTGGCTCGAGCATAACGGTGGGCGTGGCTAAAAAGCATGCTATTTCACCCGCCGCTTATCCGCAGTAGAAGACGCGTAATCATTTTTACCGAAAATGATCGAGCAAAATTTATAAGTCGACTTTTGGTTCTAGGGTGTTTATAAATAAAGTTCTGCATGTATTTATTAAAACGAAGGTTATACATAATAAGGTTTTACAAAAGCGTTAAACATAACATAAAATAACATAACATCACGCCTTAAAAAAAAAAGCCTTAAAAGCGTTAAAATTTGTGCTAAAATACGGATGTTTTGAGGCTCATAACTTTTAAGTCTGTCTATCTAGTATATGTTTGTGTATATCTTTTTACTATTTTGTTACGATACAAACCTAGATAATGAAGAGACAAATCGATAGAATGCTTAGTTTTGGAAACATCAAATAATGGAGTAATCAAATTTTGACGTTTGTACGGAGAAGTAACCGGTTGAGCTAGATCAACCTTATTCTAGTTAAAACTTAGACTGCCGAGCTGAAATTTTGAGGGTCCACTAACGTCAGACATAATGTGCTTGACTGTTGACTGGCATCTATCGGGTTAAGTACTACTTATCTTAGACTTATTCTAAAATGAGAAACTGTCTTTATACCTATTCTATGAAGTTATGCATGCATATGGAAAAACCAAAAGTGTCTGTAGTAATAATTATAGGATTGTAGCACGAAGAGTTTTTGATTATTATGTCATTGTTGTTTAAAAAAATCACAAAAAGAACATTATCAAATAAATAATATACCTACTTAAGTAAATCCTACTTACATTACTTAACTGATCTACTTTTCGATTAATACCTGTAATTAACAACAAAAAGTACAAACAGTCATGAAAAATTAATTATCAACTCTTCACAGGCACAAAATAAAGCTCTTTGACAACTTCGAATTTCAATTAAAATTGATTAGTTTGCAACTTTAATTACTATTAAAACAGGCTTTGGTTATTCAACTGCTTTTATTGTATAAGCAATAATTATAATAATAACCTAAGTAATAAGGACTCTAAGCCGACGAGCATGCATGACGAGTTTAATGGACCTAGATGAAGCGAAAGAGGTGTGTCAGGATCGTAGCAGGTGGAAATCCATAGTCTCTGCCTACCCTAATGGGAAACAGGCGTGATAATATGTATGTATGTAATAAGAAAGCGAGTGAGTGAGTGACAGTTTCATTCAAATTTCTGGTCGAAATTAAAGCACAAAAACAATCGATGTGTAAAATGTTCGCAGACACACATAGGCGCGCGTAAGCTGTACTAAAAGGAGCCATTTCTGGCTCCAATTTAGTTGCTTTAATTATGCGCGCGGACATGGTTTCTATGTGTAGTTATTCTAAAAACAATATATTTAAAGTGGTGTAGTATTTACCTACAAATTCTTTCCTAGAATGTAAATTGCCAATTTGAGTATGGACAAATGTAATGATTTCAACATTATTGTATCTTCATAAACGGCCGGTCGTGTCGAATTGCCATCCCATCGGATTATGAGAGTGAGGGAATAGAGAGTACACCTGTGTTTGCGCACACACTTGTGCACTATGATATGTCCCGCGCAGATGGCTAATCTCCATTGAGATTGGCGCAGTGATCGAAATTCGGCTGGGAGGACATTATTATTATTATCTTCATAAAATTAGCTTTAATATGAGTTAAGACATCCTTAGACATTACCCAGAAAATTTCGATGAAAATAGTTTTCAGATTTCAGATGTATTAAGAAAATGAAATCACGAATAGCACCGTTTCAGATTGGTGATTGCTGTATGATGAAATTAGAATAGAACGACACTACGATATTTGCGGGTAAAATGCTAGTGATATTTGGTACTTTATTTTTAGTAGTAGACAGAGCTTGTCCGGGGAAGTAATACCACCGTACCAGCTTCTGCCACCAAACAGTGATACTTGCATTGCTGTGTACGCGTGCCGGTGAAATTAAAATCATTTATGAGATTTTCCATCTTCTTGTCTCAGTTTGGCGAACCGACTTGCGGAACCATTTAGGCAACCGCCTACCTACCCAAGTGGTATTGCAGTTGTTATGGGCAAAGGTAACCGCTTAACATCAGGTGGGCCTTTAGTTCGTTTCACCATGCTATAGTATGAAAAAAATACTTCAGGGTTGGCTTCTAGTCTAACCAGATGCAACTGAACATCAGTATCTTACTGGGAGCGATTGCGATCAGACCCTGCAGCGCCGTTACTGGGTAATACCGACATTCTAAGGTCAGACCAGTTGTCAGACCTTCAGGCTTCTGACTATCCAGCAGCCCTGGGCAGAATAGGTAAGTTGAAAAAATATATAATTCGAATATTTTGTGTGTTCAATATAAGTCTGTGGATGGGTGACCGTTTCGTTACACATCGAGACCCCTCCGTGCCTCGGAGAGCACGTTAAGCTGTCGGTCCCGTTTGTCATACGAATATCTATGGCAGTCGTTACGGGTAGTCAGAAGCCTGAAAGTCTGACAACTGGTCTAACCTCCGAATGTCGGTATTGCCCAGTAACTGGGTTGCGGGGGTCTGATGGCAGTCGCTCCGTGTAAAATACTGATGTTCAGCCGTATCTGGCTAGACTGGAAGCCGACCCCAATATAATTGGGAAAAGGCTCGGAGGATGATGATGATTTTGTGTGTTCAATAAAAGAAATAAAGAAAAAATATTTATTGCCACAACATGACGACATGCGGTAGGTGATCATAAAAATATTTTTTCTCCCACTTGCTCGGAAATTGGATCATTATTCAAAAAAAAGTATACAACAATCGGCTCTTTTCTGTACGCAACGAAATAACAGGCTGTTAATATCCAACAGGACAATAATAGAAATAGCTGGACACGTTTTATTTTTTAAATGATTCTACCGAGGTTTCTAAGTACATACTTACATAAATTAGGTGTAAAATATTTATATTATAGGTACAAAATATTTATCATTATTCAGGCTGAATGCGCATTTTTTTTTCAAAACTTTGAAAATAGAACAAGAACCGCGTGCGGGCGAATTGGTGTAAATGAAAATGAGTATCTCGTTGATACTCGTTGATGATCGTATGTTGAATTAATTTGTGTTGTGTTTCCTTGCAAATGAGAGAAAAGTACTATACAAGTCTCGGCCGAAATAGCAATTAACGGCCTCGTTTAGTTAGAAAGGTCTCGGCTTGCGCCTCGTCCTTTCAAAATCACATAGGAAGTACTCGGCTTCGCCTCGTACTTCCAATATTACTCGGCCGTAAATTTCTTCATTTCAGGCCTCGACAGTAATGTACTATTTTTACATTTTAGGAATTATAATAATAGTAATTGGATATTTCAGAACGGATTTGAATGGGTTTTTAACCCTGCAGTTCAACCTGGGAGAATCATAAGGTGTTAGGTATGTACTAGTTTGCTATGTACTAACATTGTTCCGGATAAAATGAGCCTCTTCCCCTCTTCTTACACGAAACCCTAATTTCAGTTGTTTGGGCAGCTGCACGCTCTGAACACTGATAATAGCGAATGCGGTCGTCAATCTGCTACACAAGTGATTATGCATGCATTATCCCTTAAGATCGTTCTCTAAAGCGGACTGTCGTGACACCCATGCTCTAGAGTGTAACATTAAGGGGTGTGGAACGAGTATCCATACCTACCTGTTACGAATTTTAGAACCTCTATACAATGTGTATCAGATTTCTGATGATGTGACCAACTACTGTGTAATAATGGGCACAATAATAATAATTTACAATAATAATAATGTAGGTTATGTAATAATAATATAGTTCAATTGCGTTCATCTATACTGAATTTTTGCATGCTTAATACAAGCAGAATCACTGTTCCTAAACCACCAATTTTATATCTGGTACCACCTGTATTCTACGCAAATAAATAATTCTTTCATTCATTCTAAATAAAGGCAATAGAAGTGGCAAAGGCGCGTGACCTTGTAGCTGCGTACAGGTGTCTTTTAGGACACCAGTGCGCGAACCGTTTGCTTGATCATCAACACTGTTTTGGACGCAGTCACTAAAATTATATTTTGCAGCTTTTTTTTCATGTTTTCAAGGATCATTTATTTTGCACTGAATGCTTAAATAACAATGCGCGGTACAATGCTCGATGACCTCAGTAGCGCTTCCGATAGAGTGGGTCTTAAAATGAATATAGACAAGACAAAGGTTATGTCAAATTTACATATAGTACCGATTCCCGTAAACATCGGAGAATCTACACTCGAAGTTGTTGACGATAATGTATACCTGGGACAAACTGTCCAGCTAGGTAAGTCCAACTTTGAGAAAGAGGTCAATCGTCGAATCGTCGCAATATCTTCTCGTCCAAAATACCGCAGTGTCTCAAGACGAAAGTCTTTGACCAGTGTGCGTTGCCAGTAATTACTTACGGCACTGAAACGTGGTCGCTCACAATGGGCCTGATAAGAAGGCTCAAAGTCACTCAAAGGTCAATGGAGAGGGCTATGCTCGGAGTGTCCCTGCGTGATTGAATCAGAAATGACGTGCGTGATCGAATCAGAAATGAGGAGATTCGCAGGAGAACGAAAGTGACTGACATAGCCCGAAGAATTGCCAAGCTTAAGTGGCAGTGGGCGGGGCACATTGTTCGCAGAACAGATAGCCGATGGGGCAGTAAAGTTCTGGAGTGGCGACCGCGTACTGGAAGGCGCAGCGTGGGTAGGCCCCCCACAAGGTGGACCGACGACCTGGTGAAGGTCGCGGGAATCCGCTGGATGCGGAAGGCGCAGGACCGGTCGTTGTGGCGATGATTGGGGGAGGCCTATGTCCAGCAGTGGACGTCTTTCGGCTGAAATGATGATGATGGTGATGAATGCTAGAAACATGGTGGACGTGATTGCGTATATATGTGTTGGTAGCGGAAAACTGGCGACATGCGTTCCCGTAGTAAAAGACAGTAGATAACATTTCTATTACCTTATTATGTAGTTATCTCTGGTGTGGTCATATTTGAAGAGCTCAGGACATAGCATAGCAAAACTTTGACTAAATTCACAATATTTTATTGGAATGGAAGTACTACCACCGTACCTTTTTTTTGTTTTCGGGTGGAAATCCACATGGATATCCTCCGTCTGGGGAAGGCGGAGGGATATGTCGGGCTCTTACCAACTAAAACCACACGGTGGCCATCCTCAGCACAAAATAGAGGAGCTCCGGGAACTCCAATGGACCGCGCCGGTGCCTTCTAGTGTTACGCCTTTGGCACGTCCCGGGAAACACTACTGTTTCCCTCACAGCAGCACGCGATCTACTTCTCCGCCAAACAGTGATGCTTGCATTGCTGTGTTTCGATTCGAAGGGTACGGGTGTCGGTGAAATTACAATCACTTGAGAGTTCCACCAGTTTGGCGAACCAACTTGCGCTACCATTTAGGCAACAGTCTAGATGGTATTGAAGTTGTTATAGGCAAAGGTAACCGCTTAACCTCAGATGGGCCTTTAGCTCGTTTCGCAATCCAATGCTTTTTTTTGACAGTGTAATTTTATTAAATTTTGTATTTTTGTGGAGATTTTTATTTTTGACATTGTATTCCAAGACCTTTAAGTATTTTTAATCATTGTAAATGTGAGTATAATGTAGCCATTAATGGAATAGTGCCAGATCAATGGGTTCCCTTCTGTTATGGTAGAGCAATCATCATAATTCATAATTATCATTATTAATTTGTTTATCTACACTCGTATCGTAAAATTCGAATTATGAACTCGAAAGTAATGTCATAATGACATACTTTACGCACATGCACCTGTAACGAATTTAAAAAGTTTCATTACGATACAGTTTGCTGAACAAAACAATGCGGTAATTTAATTTTTTTTCCATAACCGCACTCTTCAGCCCAACTAAGGAGTTTTTAATGCCACTTCGACCTAACCAAGGAGTTTTCAAACCTTTTTTTTAGCAGTCGTACAGTTTGGCACCAATGAGTACACAAAATTCAGGGTGGCGCCACTTGTCATACATTGAAAAATGTTATCGTTTAAAATCGCGTTTTTGGCAGAACTTTTGATTGTCATATTGCTTTTAATTATATTTAAGTGTTTACAGGCATATTTTTTGTATGAAGAAACAGAGATTGACGGAATCCTGACAAGGATAGAAAATTAGTTCCGATTATAATGTTTTTGCCAGACTATATTTTATTATCTGTGTAGGCGCGCACCAGCGCGCGTGCGCGGTCGCGCGCCACGGCCACTGGATTTGTTCATCGTTACTTGTAAATTTATTGTTATTGTTTACGTTATTATTATGGTTTTGTGTGTCGAAAGTTTTATTCTGGGCAAAAATATCTGACTACAGCAGTGATACTGAACTGAGGAGAATATGACCCCGCCTGAATTTCTGGATGCAGCAACGTAAATGACGAACAATCTTTTACCAGAGAAATCAAGAAAAACAACGACAATGTTACCAAGATTTCAAGATTTTGACTTTGGTATTTTATTTAAAATTATATGAGTGTAGATAAAATAGTGTATGAAACTGACATAATTAGGTATTAAAACACTCGTGTGATACTATTAAAAACCTCGCCTACGGCTCGGTTTTTAAACTCACACTCGTGTTTTAATAACCCCTATTATGCAACAGTTTCATAAACTACTATTACCACAGTGAATTTGTCTTAGAAAGACGAAGGTTTATTCTTGCGCTCCATTTGACGCACACACTACAAAACTTATAAATACTTTACAATTTCAAGACAAATTAGTATAGTTACAGTTAAATTGACAACTGACAGCACTGGACATAAACAATACATGATCTGTGGTTATAACGATAATCATCGGTTTTTTGTTCTACATTATAGTCTGTAAAAAAAAAAAAAATTGTAAGTTGTTCCATTTGGTGAAATAAAGATTTATATTTATATTATATTATAGTCTGTGGTTTACAGTTAGTCAAATCAAAACAAAACCGAACCAATCTTACTAATTAACCTACTTTGTTCTCACATAATTCTTTTCAAACCATGTAACAAACAATTTTACCATTTATTACTTGAAAAGAGTACATTTTTTCATGGAGTTTCTTGCCGGCTTTTCTAAAATAAACAAACAAATAAATAGAGACACAAGCAAACATCCATACTTTTTCATTTATAATATTAGTAGGAAGTAGGATGTTAACTTAATCAATGTAAAAATGTATTTTAACTTCTAATTTAACTAGTAACAGACACACATGTAACATACCTTAGAACTTTTCAGTAACTGTTCTGTAAGCAAAATAAGTACATGCTAGACCTAGACATGACGTCATCCTACATCTAGATATGACGTCACGCTTTAGAAACTAACTCCTTGCTTTAGATGACAGCATCCAAGCCAAGCAACCCCATCGTCCCGAAGATTATAAAGATCCTATTCCTTATGTACAAAGGATCTCTTCGTTTAAACACTGAAGGGGTGAACACTGTGAACAGCGATCCTTAATCTCTCTTTATCTGGTGTCAGTCGACGGGTCGGTAATTCATGTTTAACATGACAGGTGGCGTCACGTGTCGCTGTTGCCTCTCAGCACCCTGTATATTTTAATATGAATTTGCTGTTGGCTATTTTTCTTCACTGAAAGTAGCTTTTCATCTCTGATACGTTTATTAAAGTATGAATAAGATATTATTATGACTGTGAACTTTGGTTCTTTACCAAATATAATTATGTGAAAGTATATTTAGTTATTTAAGAGCCACTCCAGACTGTTATATTGGATCTTGACTTAATTATCATTTACATTCCGTTCAATTATATTCACAAAGTTTTTTTTATATTATTGACCTTGTTGTTTTCTGCAGAGAAAGGGCAATCTCTGTCCCTTCCTACACAATGACATGTCGTGAGGTCATACTTATTTCTATTTTTATATTGGTGCTCATTCTCTTTTTTACCAATATAATTTTAACTAGGTACATATTCATGTCTTTTTCTCATAGTGAAAACAAGAAAGAGATAGCTAGAATTTTAGAACTGTTAAATTAGTTTACGTGTCACACTTCTATGTATTTTTAACCGACGAAAAAAAGGAGGAGGTTCTCAATTCGACGCGTATATATATATATATTTTTTTTCTGTATGACCACGCATATCTTTTTACAGAGTGGTCCGATTTTGATGATTATTTTTTTAGTGGATAGGGTATATCTCAAAGTTGGTCCCATTTAAATTTCAAAATCAAAATCCACCCCTAAGGGTAGTAAAACAGGTGATGAGTGTTTGTTCACCCACTGAATTCTTACCTGTTAACCGATTCTGTTGAAACTTGACACACATAAATATAGTTCTAGACACTACGACATAATGGAGACCTGGAGTTAGATTTTAACCACAAAAAAATTAAAAATAAAACTTTTTAACAAAAAATTGAACCGACGAAAACAGAAACTGAAAAGCGAAAAATAACTAATTATGAGTCGGCGCCAAACAACCAATCAACGAAGATCATTAAATTACTTTAAATAAATAATAAAAACAACGTCACATCAAATACAACGTGAAATTTTCAACGATAAACAATAACCTTCCAAAAATGCGTTCTCCGCTCGGCCACTTGCAACTTACACGCACTTTGCTTGTTAAAAGTTCGTTTGGCGCCGACTCATAATTAGTTATTTTTCGATTTTCAGTTTCTGTTTTCGTCGGTTAAATTTTTTGTTACAAAGTTTTATTAGCAAGTTTTATGCAAGTTTAGTCGTGTTCTCGGAACGTACCGAACCTTCCGAGAACACGACTAAACTTGCATGGAAATTTTAATTTCGACTAATTTGACACCACTTAAATTGTTGACATCCCTTTCTACTATGTATTAGTAAAAGAGAGCGATAGTTTAAAATAAGTTTATTATAAGGAAGTTGTAAGTAGGTACTACTGTGAACAAAAGAATCAGCACCATTGTAACTGAAATAAAATAAAATAGAACAAACCTAGACAATAATAGATTCTGAAATAGAATAAGGCTACACACCGTGCGTCGCACTGACAAAAATATAATTGAAAAGGTGAAACGAAGAAGAATCGACATGTTTTCATAAAGCGTTTTTTTTTTCATAAATAATATTATGGCCGGAATACACAAGCCTGTAAAATGGAGCAGTAGCTGACATGCCAGCGAATGGCATTTGCAAGTAAACTTTCAATTTGCTTACTTGCATGCCTGAAACATGCAAGACGTATACACGAGCCGGTACGCCACGGAATACACGGATCAACGAAAAGCATTCGATGTGAACTAAATTATGTCATATTGTTACTAGCAGAAAAATCTGTATCTTAAAAGTGTAAGACAAAAAAATAGAGAGGAAGAAGACGGATTTGGGTGACACTGGCAAACCTGTAGCTGCCGCGTAGGTTCACACGTGCCGGTTGTGCAGCCGTCCGTTCACTCCGTTCCCTCATATTGCATGCCAGTAAATCAAATGTTATGCAAGCTATCTGTTTTCCAGGTACAGGCATGCCAGTTAACGTATACACTGAAAGTAGCTATCACGTTCAAAGAGCTGGTATGCAGGCGTGCAAGCTACAGACATGTGTATCAGAGGCTTATGAGTGGTTTGCGTAAATACGGGAGCAGTGAGAAAGCCCCATCAAACCCCCGATATACCGAAAGTCCGCCACTTTCGAGAAAACTATTCTCGATGCAGCAACGGCTGCCAGGGGGACATAGCGGCGGGGTCCCCCCGCAAAAAAAATCCCCATCAAATAAAGAGTTTTTGTCACATTTAAAAAATACTAGCATGTGCCCGCGGTTTCACTCGCGTGGATGTCGTTTAGCGCGCATCTCTCGGGAACTGTTCATCTTCCCGGAATAAAAGTAGCCTATATGTTAATCCGGATTATGTTCTATCTGTATGCCGAATTTCATTAAGGCGCTTCTAAAAGCAAAGTGACGACCCCATCACTAAAAAAATAATTACCTACTCGCTGAATACATCACTAAACTATTAACGCTGTAAATTATAGTTAGCCGTAGTTGTAAATAGAAAAAGTGCGAAAAACGGCCACTTTTGGCACTTTTTCTTTTTTGACATAACACGAAACAACATAAAATCTAAACTTAAAAAACACCTTTTAGAGGAATAAAAACCTAATGACTTATAATTTCATAGCATTAAGAAAAAAAAACATGCTGTATTTTTGTAAGCAATTTGCTATTGAGAAGTAATGTAAATTAGTGGAGGGTATTTGAGATTTTTTGCATGGGGCGAGCGAGCGCGATGCGTCGTGTTCACCCACCCACATCTTGTTGTAATGAATGTCGACGGACCAAGCGGTGTACAGAAAAACCTAAACTGGTTTATGTTCTACACTGTATCTGCCAAATGTAGGTTTTTTTTTTTGTGGAAATAAGTAAATAAAATAAAATAAATAACTACAGCGAACTATAACTTACAGAGTTAATAGTTTCTGATTAAACTACAATACCTGTAATTCAATTGTTATAAACGATTCTTTGATAAATGATGTATTCAGCGAGTAATTATTTTTTTATTGATGGGGGCAATGCCACAAGCGTTTTTTAGCGTGCCACTTGGATGCTACATTCCCCTTAAAATCCAAACAGTTAGTTTTTGCGTGAAAGAATAACAAACGTCCACACATCCAAACATACATCCTCATCAACGTTTACGTTGATAATATTAGTAGGTATAGATAAAGATTTGTCTCTTCTAAAATTTCGTTTTCCAATATTTATTTATTTATTTATTTAATTCTTTATGCACAACAGGGTACAAAGGCGGCCTTAACGCCATAGGCGTTCTCTACCAGACAACCTTAGGGTAATGCAGATACAAAGAATAAGGTAGATGCACCAGTAAAGTAGTAAAATATGTTTCGTACTACGGACTTATAATTACATATAATAAAAATAGATAAATACCAATATTGTTTTCTTCTTCTTTTCATCTCCTCAATTTTATTCTTCTTCTTTGGCATGAGCTGTTATTATTATGTAGCTCATGTCGACACGACAGAAGAAGAAGAATTTTATTAAGACAATTACTTCTTCATACCATGTATTTGACAAAATAAATTGATACGTAATTGGACCCACAATATTACTACACCCTTCTATCAGACGCCCCAAACTAAGGGATGGCTAGCACTATCCTATAAGGAGTTAACTAATTCAATTAACTTCCTATTAAGGGGCGAGTCGGTATCGTTTGTCGAATATCCAAGTTTTTGTGGAGCTCAGCTTTGTACGATGATACTGTACTGAATACGTAAAAAGCATGTAAAAAGAGACTAAACGTTAAAGCTACGCGTGGCCTATTGGTATCATATGCATTGGACGGATCGTATTGTACTAAAAAATGCGGATGACGTCATCGGTATCCGAATGTCAATATTGAAAATCCGATTGCTCATAGAAATTCGTCGGCAATCCGTACGCTGCGGGTAGTTAGACGCACTACGCTATGCGGATTCGTTTCATGTGGTCCGTACGATGCGTACGATACCAATAGGTGGGTGCGTGCCTTAAGATGAGAGAAACTTTAGATTATATTACTATAGATTATGTTGATGACAAGACGTGGACACTGACACTAGTCGGGCTAGTCCACAAATTCAAAGTCACTTAGTGAGCTATGGAGCGAGCTATGCTTGGAGTTTCTTTGAAGGATAAAATCCGTAACGAAATTATCCGGAGAAGAACCGAAGTGACCGACATAGCTTGTAGTATCAGTAAGCTGAAGTGACAGTGGGCTGGCCATGTCTGTTGAAGGATCGATGGCCACTGGAGCAGACGAGTTCTTGAGTGGTGACCGAGAATGGGCAAAAGCAGCGTAGGGCGCCCCGCTGTCAGGTGTACCGACGACCTGAAGAATGTGGCTGGAGGGGGGGATCCGGAAGGCAGAGGACCAAGTTTTGTGGCGCAACTTGGGAGAGGCCTATGTCCAGCAGTGGACTGCAATAGGCTGAGTTGATGATGTTAAGATGGTGGACGGCCTGAACCTCATAACATAACATAACATCACGCCTGTATTTCCCCGAAGGGGTAGGCAGAGGTATATAGTACACCCACATTTCGCCAGTTATGTTGTTAGTCCCATGTAATAGGGGGCGAGCCTATTGCCATTATCAACTCAGCCTATCGCAGTCCACTGCTGGACATAGGCCTCTCCCAAGATGCGGAAGGCAGAGGACCGAGTGTTGTGGCGCAACTTAGGAGAGGCCTATTGCCATTAACCGGGCACAAATCCAGACTCCGGGCTGCTACTGAGAATTTCCTAATGAAAAAAACCCAATAAAACTTTGCCCGACCCGGGAATCGAACCCAGGACCTCACGCTCAGCAGTCGTGCTTGCAACCACTAGACCAACGAGGCAGCCTGTACCTCTAACTTTTCAAATTCATGTGCCGATCAAAATTCGATTATCACTTGCTTTAACGGTGAAGGAAAACATTTTGAGGAAACCTACACATCCGAGAGTACTACATACAGTGGTCGATGCTGTGTAGTCGACCATCCCGCACTAGGCCAGCGTGGAGGCTAAGGCTTACCTTCTCGTTCTGAGAAGAGTCCTGTGCCCAGCAGTGGGACAGTAATGGGCTTCTTATGTAAGTATGTACGGAAATATGGATAGCAATGCTTCTGTCTACTTAGCAGTGACAAAGGGTAAATATTTTTAGAAGGTAGTAGTACCTAAAAATTAAAAAATTGCTAAGATCGCACTCTAATAAAATAAAAAACAATTTAACAACTTTTAATTTAATTTTACATATTTTTTTGTACTTTGTAGAAATGTCGTTGATCTGTATTTAAGCAATTCCTAAAGGGAAGCCGATGGGAATTGTGTTATATGGACCCTTCGCCACTGCAACTTAGTAAAAAACCAAATACTGCAATTAGAAATCAGTTTGCTAAAAGTAGTGATTTTATCAATTTCTATTGACCTTTTACAGGCTTCCCCAATCCACACCAGACAACAGCGTGGTGGACTAACGAGTTAATATTTGTCAATCGCGTTTAGAATAATTAGATGTTATTATAATGTAAGGTAAAAGTGAACTGGCCCCGTTTCCAGCACGAGCTTGAGTGAGTGAATTTGTTAATGTGGAGGAACGAGGTATCATATTCCTCCAACACAAAGGAAGGACTCTCCGACCAGGCTGGGTCTGCGCTTGGCGGGCTACTGCCCAACGGTTGATGTTGGGCAGTAGCCCGCCAGGTATATATGTTAACGTGCGTGAAAATTCTGCTTGCGCAATGCCGGATAGTTCTCATGTTACCGGATAGATGTCGCTACATGTGTCAAAAAAAAATGACAGACAAAGTTATTTTGATAAAGGCAGTTCTACAACCTGTATCAGAAATGTGTGGTCACTGGTCATATATGGAGAGCTCATTCAGGGTATAGCATATAACAACTCTTAATACGTCCTATGACCCCAAAATGTTGGATTGGTCCCATATTAAAGGGGTTCTATGCTTTTCCCTGAATGAGCTCTCTGACCACGCATATCTGAGACACCAATGATATTTTACTTTTAAACATCATTGTGTAGCATACACGTTATATGTATATCTCCATGTTATATTAATATGCCTCAAGGATAACACTGTTATTGGTCGAATGTTTCGTGGGCACGTGTGCTCTATGTGTTTCTAGCTACATTTTGAATTTATATGAGGCGCTGAATTACCCATAACGCGATAGTAATCGATTTCGTAACGATATTGGGTATAATGCTCGCTTTTGATTGATATAATAAATATCGAGTGGGAAGGTTTGATGTAGCGTTATTTTATACAGCCTTTGATATTTATAAAAGAGTGAGCGGTCAATGTATGTGTGCTCAGAATTTTTTTACTTGATTTCTTTTTGTTGAATTTTATATTCTTTGCACTTCGATTGAAGAAATCTTAGCAAAAGGTTAGACTTAGTTCAAAAACTGATATATAGAGATAGGTGGGAAAAGTATGCAAACTGCCTTCAAATATACGCTGAAAATTTATTTAGTCGTTTCGAAAACAAAGAGGGGTCATTGATCATCATTACGAACAACTCTTTCTATGGGACCAAACCTAAAATGGAGACAAAAAATCTACTGTTTTCTTAATTTGTGTTCATATAAATCGACAAAATCTGGAGAACAGATGTTTTTTTTTTTCGCGGTTTTAGGGTTGGTCCAATAGTATTTGTTTTTAATAATGAGTACAAAGACCTCTTTACGTTTTCGAAACGACAAAATTTTCAGGATGTGACAACAACTTTGTGTAATTATCTTCTTTCAAACTGGCTAGAATACTCTGTACATATTAAAATAAATAAATTATGAAACTTTCGACGGCTAATAGAAAACAATAAACAGTTTATGATCTGTGACGGGCAAAATTAACGATTGCACGTGCCGAGAGCGAAACGAGCTAGGGTGTTCATCATGTGAACTTTCCCGGTTTATTTATTCCCGGGGTCTTTCCCGGAGCGGCTTAATGGCGCCTTAAGCGGTAATGTGTGGTCATAAATTAAACGATAATAAGTTCGGACAACAACACTGCCGTTAATGACTGTGAGGCGGTAGATAGTATGACGTCGTCGCATCGTAGACGGCCCTTCGACACTTTTTTCAGTTATCTGCGCTGTGAACACGCGTCCCTTCCGGGGTTTATACTCATAGTGCTGTTCGTATCGCCGTTTACGGTTTTTTTATCGTGAATGGTTTTGGTAACATTCGCTTTAGGTTGCGGTTTTGTCATGTTTGAAAAAGGTAGTGCTTTACAATATAAATTCAGCTACACAAAATATGGGTAAGGTTAATTGTTTACATATTTTGAGGTAAAATCAAAATTCTACTTCAGAAGTAAACTGTGTTCTTAAAATTAGCGAAGAGTGGGTGAATTCCTTGTCAATTTTGGTATTTTAAGTCTTTTGAATGCATCCCCAAACCACACACATCACAAACATGCCCAAACTGTATTAAAAGGCACGTTCATCGTTTCTTAACTATGTGTTCAAAATCTATTAGCCTAATATTTCAGAATATAGAATAAAAGGCTATAATCTAAGCCTACTAATAACTAAATGGGCTGTTTACATGGTACAAGCAATATAAAACTGAAAGCTTGCACATAACTGGATCCGTGTGAAAAAAGCTACATAAAATTATAAAAGAAGAAAACTTCAAGCCCCATTTCAAGTTATTTTTTTCAGCAGTAAAAAATAGTAACGAGGCATGGCCATATCCATTGTTTATTAGTGCACGTAGGAGAATTTTCTGAGTAAAGTTTTATACTCTCTCTATTCTTACGAGTAAGTCTAATAGAATGATACAATATAATTGGCTGGATGCTTCTCTGGAGAAAAGAAGCAAGTATATTATTTTATTTACTCGTGATTCTAAGCTCAATACTGGAAAAACTTTAGCGTTCAGAAACTAAATATTGATTTTATGGAGGTCTTGAATTTAGGATTAAACAAGCTGAAAATTTAGTAGTTTCGAAAACGTAGAGGGTCATTATACTCATCATTACGAACAACTTTTACTATGGGCAAAACCCTGAAATTGTGAAAAAAATCAGGTTATCCCTACATTTTGTAGATTTATGTGAACACAAATGTAGAGATCCGCAGATTTTTTTTCGCGATTTTTTTTTAGATTTGGTCCCATAGAAAAAGTTGTTCGTAATGATGAGTACAATGACCCATTTTCGTTATCGAAACGACAACATTTTCAGCGTGTATAATTACTTGTCAAAAATATAGCCAACAGTCAAAAATTGAAAATTGCCAAAAGGATGCCGATTTTATAGTATAGTATGGCGAAACGAGCTAAAGGCCCACCTGGTGTTAAGAGGTTGCCTTTGCCCATAACAACTGCAATATCACCTAGGTTGTTGCCTAAATGATACCGCAAGTCGGTTCGCCAAACTGAGATATGAAGATACAAAGTCTCATGTGATTGTTATTTCACCGGCACCCGTACCCTTCACACCGAAACACAGCAATGCAAGCATCACTGTTTGCTGGCAGAAGTAGGTAAGTAGGTAGGAGTTCCCGAATGATACGCGATAACGTCTTTCTGTGGTAAACCTTATTACACGCGTGCGAAACAGCGGACAAAAGCTAGTTATGTTACAAGTCCCATGTAATAGGAGTAAGATGTAGTTTAGATTTTAAGGGAATAACAAATAAATAATTTATCGAGTACCTAGTGTTGTGTGTATGAGAAAGAAAATATTGGTAACATACGTGTTATTGAAATAACTCAAAACCTGAAACTAGTTTCTTCATAATCGAGAGTACAATAGTTTACAATACTTTTTAATATAGGTTTATTTTTCCCCAAAAAATATTGTATCATGCAAAGTCAAAAAGTTTCATACCATGCGACGTCAGCGTCGCCAACTCAGGTTGGCTGAGTGCGAGACCGATGACTACGTAGGTAAACAGAATACGTCATATTATACTTTGAGAAAAGCCGCGGGGGTTGCACTGTGGAGCAAGCGGGGTGCGACTATTGCCATAAATATGACAACAAAAATTACCAATATCTTCTACAATAATTAATGAAAATAAATAATTACTTGCAATATCAATTATATTACAATGAAAATTGTTGGGGTGTGTGAGGTATTGAGTTATTCAAATAACACGTTGTATACGGAGTTATTTTTTATAAACCAAAAGTACTTTAAGGGTGTCTCTGCTCATTAATCTGCATATCTTTTTATATAGGGACAACTCTGAAATAGTGAAAGATAAGTGGGTACTTAAATCGATCAGAATGTGTGGGGCAGCAGTTTTTTTTTACGATTACAGAGTTGGTCCCATGATAAAAGTTGTGCAGAATAATGATCAGAGACTCATAAAGTGTTTTTGGTACATTAAAAATAACCCTGAGTAAAAATCATTAAAAGATAAAATAATTATTTATTTTAATATACAATGAATTCGGTGTATTATGCAATTTAGGTCCGCAAATGTTTAGAAATCTTTGAATGATGTTGGTTATAATTAATGTTGTTTGTGTTGCTTATAAGCATGTATTTACAATAAAATATGTATATAAGTATTATATCCATTGTCTAGTAACCATAGTACAAGCTTAGCTTAGTTTGGGACTAGATGGTGCTGTGTAATGATGTCCCAAAGATATTTATTTTATTTTTACTTTTATTTTATTTCTCACTTGATAAGCTGGCGTATATTTTCAGTAATGAAAGGTAAGTAGCACTAATTCCACTAAAAAGTCAATAAGATGAATAGCTCTATTATATTTAGCATGCTATTTTGTAGTAAGTTATGTGTTTTCTTGTAAATACATTTTGTAATTCTTATGAAAAAGAATTATAAAACATATCTCAAACATTACTTCGGTCCGCTATCAGTTTACAGCCCTAGGATTGTATCCCAGGTCCTGTAGTGTATTTAATTGAGTGTTTCCGTCGGAATTTTTCTCGCTACGCCGGCGCTGGAGTGTTCGCCTTCTGTGTTAGGTCGAGAGTTCGATTTCCGGAACACGACAAACACTTATATGGAATTCAGTATTGGTTGAATCAGATATACCTAGTGGTGTACGACAACGTAAATTGCGTGTACGTATATTTTTATTATTTTTCCACTTTACCAGTAATTCTCATGGTCAAAAACTAATAATTATTATGCTTTATAATAAAAACAAAGTTTAACCGGATTAAATCGCGTATATTATTTAAATTGGTTTCCCTGACGTTTCGAAAGCTTTGCAGCATTTCATGGTCGCAGGTAGACTAAGATGACAAGCGTCTTTACAAATATTTCTAAAAAATTATTTTAATCTACCGTACAATATTATTAATTAAAATCGTTTCGATGCACGCAGTAATCACTCACAATATCATTATCTTTTACAGTGTTGCGTGCTGTTTGGGACTTGATTATTTTTAGGACTGGGTTCCAAACAGGTGGCAGCTGCCAACCATCTTCTCTATTAAAATTAGGATGTTTTTTAATTTCAATAACCTCACGGAGCATTCTAGGTACATATCGGTTTTCCTTCGCCAGAACTTGTGGTTTATCAAATCGAAGAAAATGGTTGGGTTTGTCTAGGGCATGTTCACACACTGCAGACTTTGTGGAGCGTCTGTTCTTTACGTCAGCTATATGTTCTTTAGTTCTAGTGGCTATACTACGCTTTGTTTGCCCTAAGTATGATAACCCACAATCACAATCAATCTTGTAGACCCCTGCATCTTGTAAGGGAATGTGACACTTCACCGGTTTGAGGAGTTGGCTGATCTTTCTTTGAGGCTTGAAATAGGTTTTGATAGAAGCACGCTTCAAGATATGACCAATTCTGTCGGTGACCCCTTTGATGAATGGTAGAACAGCAGTTACAATTAGTTGTTATAAGTAGTCGAAGCTTTTGTAATTTCATGACACATGCGTTTAAACTGATTTCTTAATTAAATTATAACACACGGTAACTAAATATTGTTAGATAAAAACTAATTGTCATGACGTACACACACACAGAAAATAAACAAAACGTTTTCTAACCCACAACCAGTTTTACCTTGTATTGTGTTCCCCATGTTAGCAGGTAGCACCTATGTTTATACTTGTACCTCAGAATTGATCGGTAGGTAATTACTTAAGGGGAAAGCGAGGGCACTAACTTTCAGGATACACATGGAACTAATCAAAGAAGTAACATGCTGCTTGTTGCTAATACAAGTGCTGATTTAAGCTTAGGGATTCTCGAGGTAACATCTATTTATCTTCACGCTTGTTCTTTAAAGATGCAAGTAGAGGGAATGGTAAACTATTATTCTTACTGGTTTTATTGTCTAAAGGCATCGATATATATGTACTACGTACTAGATGCGCTGTTTAGAAGAATAAAATGGTTACACGAGTTATGGTTCTGGAACCAAACTGCCATTATTTCATTTGACAGCTATCTCGCGAACACACGTAAATTTGTGGGGCATAATATTATTTATTTATCAAACTCTGCAATTATTGAGTGATTCTTTGGCGTAAAATTGCTTTTTTTTTGTTGTCATTATTTCAGGCGAAAGACGTCCACTGCTGGTCATAGGCCTCCCCAAAGCAACGCCACAGCGACCGGTCCTACGCTTTCCGCATCCAGCGGATACCTGCAACCTTCACCAGGTCGTCGGTCCATCTTGTGGGGGGCCTAACCACCGCTGCGACTTCCAGTACGTTTACGTTCCAGTTTTTTGTTAAGTACCTAACGCACTATTTCACCGTAAAAATAATAAAGAACGCAATAACTATTAGTGAATATAATTCATTTTCTTTCTATGGGCAAGTCCATTACGAAGCAAAAGTGGGAAAATCCATTACACAATCTCTCGCTTCCAATGCTTGCGTTCTACAACTTCCATACATCGATACTAGATGGCGGTAGGTTGCATCAACTGATTTTGGAACATGTTGCGTATGCGAGATCGCGTGTCTATTTACTTGACGTCGTTGTCTAAAGGTAATTTATTAGAAAAGCATCAGTAAATGCCAGGGTGACGTGAGGCTAGTAGTGTTTCCAGTCTTGCAGTCTTGCATTTTCGCAAGAACAATGCAAGACCGTAAGACCGCAATTTGGGATAGCCATCAATGACTGTGATTCTAAAAAGTGCTAAAGTTTGCAATAGGACATGCTCTTTGGTTGCTGACCAGTTTTCTGTAATGACTACGAGTTGTATTGCCTAAAGTCAGAGGAAATAGTAATCTAAAATTTAAAGCAAAAAAGGTTTGTCATCCACTAAACAACATTCACAGATTCGCATTCGGAGATTCGCAGGAGAACGAAAGTAACCGACATAGCCCGAAGAATTGCCAAACTTAAGTGGCAGTGGGCGGGGCACATTGCTCGCAGAACGGATGGCCGATGGGGCAGTAAAGTTCTGGAGTGGCGACCGCGTACTGGAAGGCGCAGCGTGGGTAGGCCCCCCACAAGGTGGACCGACGACCTGGTGAAGGTCGCGGGAATCCGCTGGATGCGGAAGGCACAGGTCCGGTCGTTGTGGCGATGCTTGGGGGAGGCCTATGTCCAGCAGTGGACGTCTTTCGGCTGAAATGATGAATGATTAATGATGAACCAACATAAAATTATTAGTATCGCCGTCAGTTAACACGTAAGCCGCGTCTTCGTATTCATGACTGGTCTTTAGCGCTTAAATTACCGCGTGGCGTTGAGGCCGTGTCTTTGGTGCAAGACGGGCAGAAGTTTGTTAACTCTACTTGTCGTAAAGCGAGTTTCAAATGATAGTAGGTTAGCATGAGATCGATGAAGAACAGACACTCTTACAATATGTTAACATTTTGTGAACAATTAAATACATTTAGGTCACTATTTATAAATTATTATCGTTTAAAGTATAGGGTATGCATAACAAAAATGATTCAAACTAACAAAATATCTTATACATATATATTTTAGTAGCAGTAGAGCTCCTTTGTGAAAGAGCTCATCCGGGGAAGTACTACCACCGTACCTACTTCACCGCCAAATAGTGATGCTTGCATTGCTGTGTTTCGGTCTGAAGCGTACGGGTGTCGGTGAAATTACAATCACATGAGACTTTCCATCTTCATGTCTTAGTTTGGCGAACCGACTTGCGGTACCATCTAAGCAACAAACTAGGTGGTATTGAAGTTTTCATGGGCAAAGGTAACCGCTTAACATCAGGTGGGCCTTTAGCTCGTTTCGCCATCCTATACTATATTTTGTTTTTATTGAAATTGTAATTAATTTAATAACTTCTTAGGTTTTCGCGATAACTACACATTATAATAAAACAAATTAATTAATAATATTGTACGGTAGATTAAAATATTTTTTTAGAAATATCTGTAAAGACGATTGTCATCTTAGTCTACCTGCGACCACGAAATGCTGCAAAGCTTTCGAAACGTCAGGGAAAGCAATTTAAATAATATACGCGATTTAATCCGGTTAAACTTTGTTTTATTATAATGTGTAATTAATTTGTTTATCATAATATAAAATTTTGCGAAAACTGTATGTTTTGTGATTGCAATGTGCTGAAATAAATAATTTACCAACACAATTAATTAAATAACATTATTATATGATAATAATATGCTGAAATAATTTTATAACTAACACGAAACCTCAATTTCTTGCTAAATCTTTCAGTGAATCAAAAATGAGAATCTTATGAGAAAGAGACAAAACGCTTAACCTTAGTAAAAGGGCGTATAGAGATTCTGTATAAGAATTAGAAGCGTCTTAAGGTGAAGCGATACGATAGGGTGCTTAGCGTTAAGTGGGCGATAACCCTTACAGTAACATTCATTGTTTGTCTTTAATTCCTTACAGCTAATATGTAACTTACAAATTAAATCGGTTTTGTTTGACATTTCAAACGATAGAAACGTACACTAAAATCGGTTCCGGTATAGCCACTGAAAAGTTCGTTTTATTATTGTAAAGTAGATTTTTTGAGTTTAATGTGAAAAAAAAAAACACTTGATTCATTATAATGTTTTTAGATGCAAGTAGGTATCGTAGATCTTGCTGATAAAGATCTAAAATGGTTTGGCTTCTTCAGCTAAAACGTTTTCCATATTTCATCATCATCATCATCATTTCAGCCGAAAGACGTCCACTGCTGGACATAGGCCTCCCCCAAGTATCGCCACAACGACCGATCCTGCGCCTTCCGCATCCAGCGGATTCCCGCGACCTTCACCAGGTCGTCGGACCACCTTGTGGGGGGCCTACCCACGCTGCGCCTTCCAGTACGCGGTCGCCACTCCAGAACTTTACTGCGCCATCGGCCATCATTTCTGTGAGCAATGTGCCCCGCCCACTGCCACTTAAGCTTGGCAATTATTCGGGGTATGTCGGTCACTTTCGTTCTCCTGCGAATCTCCTCATTTCTGATTCGATCACGCAGGGACACTCCGAGCATAGCCCTCTCCATTGACCTTTGAGTGATTTTGAGCCTTCTTATCAGGCCCATTGTGAGCGACCACGTTTCAGTGCCGTAAGTAATTACTGGCAACACACACTGGTCAAAGACTTTCGTCTTGAGACACTGCGGTATTTTGGACGAGAAGATATTGCGTAGCTTCCCGAACGCTGCCCAACCGAGTCGGATTCGACGATTGACCTCTTTCTCGAAGTTGGACTTACCTAGCTCGACAGATTGTCCTAGGTATACATAATCGTCAACAACTTCGAGTGTAGATTCTCCGATATTTACGGGAATGGGTACTATATGGGAATTCGACATAACCTTTGTCTTGTCCATATTCATTTTAAGACCCACTCTATCGGAAGCTCTACTGAGCTCACCGATCATTGTACCGAGGTCCTCCATGGTCTCAGCCATGACTATGTCGTCGGCAAACCGAAGGTGAGTGATGTACTCGCCGTTAATGTTAATGCCTAGCCCCTTCCAGTCCAGAACCTTGAAGACATCCTCCAATGCAGCAGTGAACAGTTTCGGAGAGATCACATCTCCCTGTCTCACACCTCGCTGCAGAAGGATAGGTTTCGAGGCTTGGTCCTGTAATCGGACTGACATAGTGGCGTTTTCATACAAAGACTTTAACACTTCGATGTACTGATAGTCAATCTGGCACCGTTGAAGAGACTGTAGTACAGCCCAAGTCTCGATCAAACCGAAGGCTTTCTCGTAGTCCACAAACGCTAAACAAAGAGGCAAGTTATACTCTTCGGTCTTCTGTATAACCTGCCGCAGCGTATGTATGTGGTCTACGGTGCTAACGCCTTTTCGGAATCCTGCTTGTTCGGGAGGCTGGAAGTCGTCAAACCTGCGTGAAAGACGGTTCGTTTTCCATATTTACCAAATTGTAATAGAAGGTTACATATATTTATATGTAACTAGACTTGGCCACAGGTTACTTATTGGCCCACGGCTCCACCCGCCTTCAATTTGGCTATAATATTATGTAGGATTCTAGCCTTTTCTTGCGGGTTTGCCCCCTTATATTCAGCTTATAATGTATCTTCCCGTACAGGGGCTGCCTTAATTCTGTATTGTATGAAAATGGATGAGAGACAATAAAAACCTATTTTTTTATCTTCCCGAAAACTATGTATCGTCCCGGGATCAAAAATATAATATGACTTAATCTAGAAATATGGTCTATCATTCAAATGTCCATACATTTGCATTTATAATATTAGTGGGATGAAGTAGGATACAGCGACTTACTTATATGTTTTTTTTTCGAGAACAACATAAAGTTAAGCGTGTATGTATGTATGTAGCAATGATATATAAAAGTACATATATGTTACTCACGCAATGTGAAGACTCGAAAACGTCCTAACTGTGATGTTTTGCTATTAGTCCGCGTCAAGCAAGGCGCCGAGCATGGCCAATGACAAAAAAAAAACAAAAACGCCGTCGTGTTTATATATAAAGTGTATCAATTATGAAGCGAAAATAACTTAAAATAACCAACTTACTTACTTGCATTGTACTAGTTTATTTGTATGTGTGCTGCCGCTGTGTATGAAAAGTTTTTTTCGTTTGTTTTGTTAGGGTATAAGATTACTTTTAAATATCATTGGTTTAAAGTATGATTACTTTGGCGTTGGGCAAGAGTAAGTAATTTCTCAAGTAATTAGTAGTCAACTTAGAGATGTGTAATACCATCAAATAACTTATGTGTATCTTTAGATGTTTAGTCAGCTTTAAATAAGGAAGTTTCTTAATCACTGTGGAGGTTTAAATTTGATTTAAACTAAGCTTGTTATACACATATGTTATGATATCAGTACATGTTGTTTGAGTCTCTCACAATACGGTTACCCATTTTTTAATACTATTAAAATTATTAATGCGAAACAAACAAACGTACGTAATAATTATTATTATATTCACTAAAAAACCCCTCCCTTTATTCACTAAAAAACTTATAAATTACATTTTGAAATATTTTTATCAAAAGAAATTATTAACAAAAAAACACATTTCAAAATATAAAAATAGGGTTTCACTGGCATCGGGAAGAAGGTCCAAGCTACCGGTGGTCAGGGCTCCAGAGACAGGAACCTCCTCACAATATGTGCCGTGTCGAGGGGAACCTCACAATACGTGCCGTGTCGAGGAGGTTATTATTGTTATTATGTATGTTTGTTTGTTCGTCTTTCAGTTACGCTAAAACAGTTAAATGGATTTGCATGAAATATGGCACATAAGTTCCCGAAGGATATGTGAGAACATCTTTCAGTGACAAACCGAATTAAGCGCGGGCGAAGCCGCGGGCATAGGTTAGTTCTTAATGAAATGTTGTCCAGACTTAACTCCTCTTGACTTTTCTCTGGATACCTGAAAAGTAGGTCTTACAACAATAATCCAACCAGGATTGCCCAACCGAAAACAAATATTCGCGATTAAATAGCTGCTATTCCAGGCGCAATTCTCCAGAGAGTTTTCAGATGTCCAGATTTGAAGACTGCTTGCAACGAGGTGGTTTCCATTTGGATGATAAAATATCTTTTAAACTATCTGTTTTAATAAAAGTATAAATTAATTAAGATAATATTTAATTTTGTCGTTTATTTTAAAACTAGCATATGCCCGCGGTTTCGCCCGCGTTGATGTCTTCTATTTCACATCCCTCGGAAACTGTTCATCTTCCCGGGATAAAAAGTAGCCTACAATTACATTTTAATTTAATCCGGGCTATTTATTTATTTATTTTACTTTTTATTGTACATACACCAAACGAAAACAAAGAGTAGTTTACAGAAAGATTGATTCAAGATTATTATTGATTATTTAATTATTTTTAACGTATTTACGCAACGAAGCGAAATCCAAAGATTTAAATAGTGGAAATGTATCTGTAAACTACTGTCTTTGTTGTTTTCGTTTGGTGTATGTACAATAAAGAATTTAATAATGAAAAAAAACGATGCTCCTGCTCGTGAGCAATTTTTTCTTTCCACAAATTATTTAAATCGTTATTATTGATTATTGTTTATTTTCTATCTGTATGCCGAATTTCATCCAAATCCGTTTAGCCCTTACAGCGTAATTAAGTAATAAACATGCAACATCTTCACAAATTTTCACATTTATAATAATAAAGTAGGAAATGGTTTTTTTTTCAAACTCGCACAACTTAATGGCCAGCCCTATAAAAACAAGAAGTCAAAATTACTAATACCACAATTAATGCGACCGTACCAATTGAATTTGTTTTCTACTTTAGTTTTGGAATTGTATAGCCGGCCAGCTTCAGTCATTAATGTACAAAACCGTCCTTTGTGGCCTGTTTACACTATAAACACGCTCCGGCTAGTTTCAATAACAAACGAAAAACTCACAAATTCACCCTAATTACTAAACTAAACTAAATAAATAAAGACAACGCCAAGGATTGTATTATTAACCCTTTATATGAAGCCTCAAAATATCAAGGGACGAAGGTAATCTTGTGTTTGTGGTTCTATTTTGTTTTGTTAATTCAAATTATGTTTTCAAATGTCGAACAACATCGAATAATTACTCCTAATAAGTTTGACGTTTGTATCTGGTCCTTAATTTAATTGTACAAGCCATTTATTTTGCCTCACTTCTGACGGATTGCGCAGTAATTAATATTTAATTGACAACATTCTAAAACATAATTCCGCCAGACGTTTTAATGTAGGTTTTCATTCAATTTAAATAAAATATATTATAATCAAAGGAAGAAGCTACTGATAAGGAAGTTTGGAAGAATATGGGGGAGGCCTTTGCTCAGCAATGGGACAGTATAGGTTGACAAAAAAAAAAATATTCAATGGTCAAATTTATTCTTGATAATTATATCGGTTCTTTCCTATTTTTTGTATACCTAATGGCTTGCGTTTGACCGCCACCTCACCTGAAGTTAAGCGATTGTGCGGTTGACGATGGTGCAGTACTTGCTCAATAAAAACTTATTAAATCGAGCCTAGAAGACCATCAGGTTACTTATCGGGAAACACAGAATAAAAATCCACTCCTTAGCAGTACATTTATTAACGCTTTTAGTGTGAGCCCCAAAAATCAACAGACGATGTATTTTCATCATTGTATTCGGCTATTATGCTCTGCGTCAATCGTATACAATGTAGACGTAAGTGCCCACCCGAGTTCTACTCACATAGAAATAATATGAGGCCATTGAAAGATCGAAAATGGAGAAAACGTAAAACTCGGGGGTATTAGTTAAGATGGAAAGGTTCTTCTAAAGCTGAGTCTACAAAGCGGTCTACTAATTATTTTTCCTTTTATCTCGTTCTAACTGGTAACGTAAAGCGATTTTGACAATACGGTGAATAGAAAACAAAGGATCGCTCGAATAAAATCGTAAGGGCTCGTTGCCACGATCGGAGCCTCTCTTTGTTTATTATGACGCGAGTGAATAGGATTGTTGAGGCTAGACCTCGCTTGACTACCTAATTTAATTATGTAGCCATTATCCTTTACGAAAAATGAATTTTGCTTCGATGTTTTCTATATAATAGACCCGCAAATGTAGTCTCCAATATTGAGCGGGCCTTAGCATAAGCTATAAAGCTAGTAAGATTTCATAAGAAACTGTAATTATTTAAGCATTTTTTTGGAATTCATCTTCCATACCATAAATACATTATAATTATTGAAAGAACAATACGCCTCTATTAATTAAAATTTAAACAATAATGAATAAAAAATACTTACGAATCCTAATAGAAAAAGTTGTCCACTTGCAATTCAATTCATAAGTCACTATAATTGCCAATCAACAATTTAACCAACAAAACGATTTATCAATTATAAAAGTTACAATTGAAAGTTTTCGTAGACGTCTGTCCGCTACGAGACTACGGGAGGTGTTCTACGAGCGCGCGGCGTAGCGTCCGCGCTAAGCGAAGGGGCGCGTAGCACTGAGCGCCGGCTCTTGACAAGACAATCTTTGCTTGTACTGTACATAGTGGTACTCAAAAGACAACAGCAACTTGTGAGCTTTTGCACGGATAACGGGCGTAACGGGAGTTTTGTCTTCCGCCCGGTCTTTTTAACTCGCTCCAGTGTCATATTGTTAATTGGCAGCGTTTTTCTCAGTTTCAAAATATACAGGATGTCCATCGCAATGTTTGATGAAGATAAAGTACTTAAATATGGAAAATAGGAAACATTACTCGACTTATTTATTTCAATAAGCTATTTTGCATTTAAAGATTATTAATTTTATAGCTTCTGTTGATAGATATCGATATGATAATGACCCATTAAAGCGGAGTTTTTTGATGTAAAATTACTAAAGTATTTTGTCTCCATCAAGCGGTGAGGTGGGGTTAAAAGTATATAATATAAAAGAGCGCTGCGATGGGACATCCTGTATTTGATTCGAATTCTTAGTATCTTGATAGTAGATACCTTAATGGAAATTTAGTAGAAAAAGAGATCTGCAATTAAGAAAAATAAGTGTTAAAATTACATCTTTATGATTGTGTGTCCATAAGCTAGACAAAGTGCTGCGAACAATCATAGTGAAGCCAAAAAAACTAAGCTCCTTCGTGTACAACCTGAAGGCCAATTCACGTAACTAAAGAAGTGCAGTTGAAGCGCAGTTGCAGTTAAGTTTCGATCAAAACAATGCTTTTCGTATTCTCTTATGTATGGCAATCGCTGTCAGAAACGAACTGCAGCGTCACTGCAACTTGATCGGCGCGTCATGAAATTACGTGAATTAGGGCCCTGCGCTCACACACACACCATGCTTTTGTAGTATTTGCTTTCGCGATGCTTACTGGACGATGCCGCGACATGTGTAGGTACTGAGAGGGGTGAGCACGGTTTGAGGTGAATGAGTGTGCGTGAGCGCCAGTTGTACAAGAACGAGTTTGGTTTTTTTGGCTTCACTCGATTGATCGCGGCACTTCGTCTATATTTTTTATTATGTCTGTGGTCCTAAGTAAATTTCAGGTAAAATAACCTGTGTATTGTGCTGCGTGGTTATTCTGTAAGAACTCACTGTGGAGCTCACTTCTGAATCCACAATAAAATCTCTAATTTCGTATTATTTTTATTACTCTTCACTGGGGCTTTAAAAATGAGCTTGGTTGTGAGTTCTTACAGAATAGCTCTTCTAAATAAATTTGAGAAACTATTTCGTTTAGAATCATGAGGAGAATCGATTGGAATTGTTTTTGTCCTAAATCACCAAATTATATGCTTTCAGAGTTACTGAAGTTCCCCAGTAGGTAGCCGAGAAAGTGGAAAACGTCATGCAGAGATTACTTGATGCACGGAAAAAATCGAGCTTCCTGGACCTTAAGGACCAGATTCACGATCCAATTACTTACGGTACTGATGTACTCAATTGAACCAAAACGAAAAATGATTAAAAAGTCTTTTAATCATTTTTCGTTTGATTATAACATAGTATAAATCCAGCCAAGTGCGAGTTAGACTCACACAGTAAGGGTTCCGTACCACCCATCGACCTGATACCCCATAGATTGAAACTAATTTAATTTACGAGTGTTCATTAAAAGACATCAACGCACCATGCGTGAAACATGAATTTTTGAATAAATTTCTTTCTTACGCAGGTACCACCACATATATCTGTGTTTGCCCTATTTTTAGTATTTGTTACTAAACTACATAGTATGCAATGCACTATAATCAGACCGTTTTGAAGATAACCAGAAACAAAAACGTTGAAAAAAATAAATGTTTTTTAGAGGTTTCTTGTATGGGGACCCCCATTGGTTTAGACTTTTTTTATTTTTAGTATTTGTCGTGATAGGGGTGACTTATAAACATATATTCTGAGAAAATTGTAACCAGCTACGTATTACTGTTCAAAAGATACAGCCCTGTGACAGAA
Source organism: Asteroscopus sphinx (assembly GCA_949699075.1). Lineage (NCBI taxonomy): Eukaryota > Metazoa > Arthropoda > Insecta > Lepidoptera > Noctuidae > Asteroscopus > Asteroscopus sphinx. The sequence continues at coordinate 15,095,666 of OX453001.1, forward strand.
AAATGGACGGACGGACGGACAGCGTAGCGTTCTGATTGGCACTCTTTGGGTATGTTTACTTAACATAAGAGGCACAGATTTGCATGCAACTTAAAAGGTTATCAATAAAAGAGCTCATAACTTCTCGCATAATGTTCCAGAAAGAGGATGTGATAGCATGCTGCTAAAAGCCTAAAATTACATAAGTTTGCTTCACCTACACGATATAATTAGATCCAGGCACGGCGAGCAAGCTTTAGCTAAATGGCAAGTTACGCGAAACAAACTTGTTTACTAAATTATACGACATTTTCACGTAGAAACGTTACAAGTAATTCTAATTATTTATAACGACTTTAAAAGTTTACTTAAAACTCTAATAAACACGTGCAACAAACATTATATGTCAAGGGGTGACAAAAAACGAAAAGAGTAATATAAGGGATGACAACATCTACTCACAACTCTGTATTGTAAAGATCTTTCTCTAAAATACGTTTATTTTCCTCGGAGGCGTACATAAAAACAGGCAAATCACAAAACAAGATAACATTCGCTAGGTCTTCCAGTGCGGGAATCTCATTTTCAATATGTTTTTATAACTTTCAGTGAGGAAATGAGGTGGTGCTCGGGGCGGCGCGCCATTGTCATCATAAACCAGGCGAGGCCTTCTTCATAAATCCCACCGAATGTACCTCTGTACGCATTATGGCATAACACCGAGGAATCTTTTTTGCGGCACAATACTTTGGAACCTAACAATAAATGGGGTCTTGTTTTTGTTTATTGGCTCTACTAGAGTTTTGTTGCACAATTTTACGCTCATGTTCACTGTATATACAGGTTGATTCATCTCAATGAGCCAGTGGGGAGAAATTTCAAACTATGAGAGCTAGAGAATTTGTTCAGAGGAATCACGACGTCGATTTTAGAGAGTGAAAATCAAATATTTTCAAATACTACCTTACAGCGCGGGAATCACACCCAGTTAAACACATACCTTAAAAAATCTCAATTCGTTTTATCGTAGTAATTGGTAATTTGGATTATCAGAAATAAATATTTTATTAATATTTTTCTAATTATTTTATTATTTTTACCGCATTTACTTACGCATGCGAAGCGAAATGTAAAGATTTCAATTGTGGAAAGAAAAAATTCGCTCACGAGCAGGATTTGAACCTGCGACTCTTGGCTCAGTACGCCAGTGCTTTAGCCACTAAGTTACCGTGAATAATTACCGTTAATATTTTTCTACTTATTGTAGACTAGATTATTTAGTAAGATATATTTACTGACAACTTAAGTTACCGAATACCATGACAAAAAGCTTGAATTTGTTTCGAGGAAAGCTATTGGGTTCGATGACTGCAATGTGTATCAGCTTTTTGGAAATTCTTGAATGAAGATTTTCATTACCATAAAATCGACGTCGTGGTTCCGAACAAAATTCTCTAGCTCTCTTAGTTTCATAGTTTAAGGATTCTCCTCACTGACCCATTGCAATGAATCAACCTGTTTAAAAAATTGCAATCCTAAATTTTATTGCTACATTATGTATTTGCAGTAACTAGTACTAAATTGAGCAAGTCATCATCATCATTGCAGCCAAAAGACGTCCACTGCTGGACATAGGCCTCCCCCAAGCATCGCCACAACGACCGGTCCTGCGCCTTCCGCATCCAGCAGATTCTCGTGACCTTCACCAGCATTTGAGCAATTATCCTGCATTATTTTCAAGTACCAATAATACACAGAATAAACACGTAATAATTTGTTAGGGAATTAAAAGGAAAGTAACGTATAATTGTTGGCGTATAACTTACGTATAAAATATTGTGCATAAAATATAACGCACCAATAAGCGGGAATCTTATATTAGCATACGGTATTGTTAATAAATGACTACAATTATTTATTATTGCCTTGGCTACAGGCCAAGTTTCCTGGAATAAATTCTTGCCAATCTTAAACATGTGCTTACAGTAAGTTGAACTATGACTCACACATTTGAAAAACAATTATTGTTATAAAGTTTTATTTAACTTTACTCGTAAATGTTAGTATGTTTAAGACAAATTTAATCTTCCAAGTAACGTTTGAACCAGTTCCCACTATCAGAATTGACTGAAATTAGGTACACATTATGTAAACCTGATGAGAATACAATACTATAGTGACAGCCAGCTGATCTGATGATGGAGACGCAAGGTTGATAACGGATCTCCTGAATGAATTACAACAGACTTTGTGTGTGTGTTTGGACTCATTTTGATCAACTTAAAGAACCAAATCCGGTTTTTATAAAAGCTTGTCTTGTAAAGTATATACATATTTCAACAAAAAAACTTATTTTTATGTATCTTTGGTTAAATAAGTTAAGTTAATTATATTCTATCGACTTTTTTTATTGATAGTACCTACCTATTGCTTAACAACGAAATTTCATTTAGTTTATTAAGTAATTAATAATAATATTAATGTGCTGTTTCTCTGGCTGAACTTTAATTTTAACATAATTATGTGAAAAAAAAACAAACACAATTTTTGGACACCACCACACAAAACTGTTTTATTATTTTAAGGTGAATGCTACAGGTGCCACATGCTAAGGGTAGCCCACGAAATTCAAATTTATTGGCGTTTTTTGCAAATTTTAGCTTTATTTCGCGTTGTATATCGGTCAAAATATGATTAGCGTAAATAGTAACAATATATCTAAGGAATAATACTCATAAAAAAAATTAACCTAGTTCTGTAAGCTCTAAAAGCTCGAAAATCGATAATTTGATCGTAAATTAATATTATCGAGATGGCACAGCTAATAGAGCTAGGTAAAAAAAATATATGAGTATTACTTAGTAGATATATTGTCATTTTTTCTGCCAATCATATTTTGACTGATATACAATGCCAAGTAAAGCTACAATTTGCAAAAAACGCCAAAAAAAATGAATTTCGCGGGCAACCCTGTAGCATTCACCTTAACGCATTAATACAAGCGGGGCGAAATCTAAAGATAGAAATTGTGGACAGATTTATTAAAAAAAAAAAAGGATTAAAATTTATCATTGCTTTACTCTTACTTAAACTTGTAATAATCTGAAATCAGCAAGTATTTAAAACCACTCCAAGAAAATAATTAGAAACAACTCCGACGGACCACTGAAAAACAAAACAAGCAAAACTGTTCATTTAATCGTTATGCGGATTCATTTTTTTAAAGTATACCGTGGCGATGCAGAATGCCCAGTTATTTTCTTGCTCTTTTTTCGCTAGTACCAACATAATAACTCCTTGTTGGTCCCGCGGCCTCAAGCATTCCACAAGCAATAAGACAGTAATAAATGTTCAGTTCCAAAGACAAGAACAAAAAGGAATATAATAAGTAGATATCATGGATCAGTACAGTCAACAAAAAGTGAGTAATGATTTGTTGAATCCAAAAGTGTTTTATAAATGTATACATTTTTTATTATAATGTTATATCAAAAAATATGATAAGGATAGAATATAATAATTTCTTAGGTTTTCGCGATCACTACACATTATAATATAACAAGATTAACCGGATTACATCGCGTATATTATTTAAATTGGTTTTCCTGAGGCTTCGAAAGCTTTGCATCGTTCGTGGTCGCAGGAAGACTAAATGACAAGCGTCTTTAAGCGTTTTTTCGAAACGTCAACAAATCCAAATTAGATAATTTAGGCGATGTAATCCGGTTAAACTGTTTTATTATAAAGTATAGAATCCTCTAATATAAATTCAGAACGTAGATCGTCTCTTACGATAATTGAATTCCAAATTTTAAAGAAACATCTCAACTTTTTCTGTTGACAGTACTCGAGAGTTCAATATTATTGCTTCATGATGGAACGTTGCGGTCCCGATCCGTTTGCTTCGTCCACTTATCATTATGAGTTCCAATTGTTACTGTGTGCTTTCGTGCTCGGGGTTTTCTAGTACTTCGTTCATGTAGGAACAGCACAGTCGTACGCGAAGACTATCATGCTTAAGTAATGTATGGTTTGAAAGGATGAAGCTGCATTTAAGTATTTTAGTTTTTTTGTACTATTTGTGGTTCAAAGGTTTTGCTGTTTACTATTTTACTGTGTTGTGTGTATAGAAGGAAAGCGCGCTCAAGGCAGAGCACCGGCAAGATGGTCAGACGTGATTAAGAGGGCTGTCGGAGGTAGCAAGTACCGAGCGGTCCACACAGCGGAAGACCGCATGGCTTGGAAATGCGTCGTATGTGGTCGCGATCCTCAGCAGTGACGGAACGACGAAGAAGAAGAATTTGCTGTGTTTGTTTGTGTGTGTACCGTGTGGTGCCGGATCATCTCTTCTCGTGGGTGACATAAAAACTGACCACGGGGTTCACCAGAGGGTGGGCAGCAGTGGTCTCAGAGTATTTATTCAACCAACTGCGATCACAAACCCACCTGCCAAGCGTGGCGATTGTGACATATCCCCCCCCTTTGAGGCCTATGTGCAGTAGCGTACGTCTTTCAGCTGAAATTAAGATCTTCTGTGGTTAACTTTTTTTAGAATCATCAATCATCATCATTCATCATTTCAGCTGAAAGACGTCCACTGCTGGACATAGGCCTCCCTCAAAACGGGGGGGGGGGATATGCCATAATCGCCACGCACGCTTGGCAGGCGGGTTCTGCCCATCCTCTGGTGAATCCCTTAGTCGCCTCTTACGACACCCATGAGACACCACACGGAACATTTTTTTTTATTTTTATTTTAGAATAGTTACTATTAAATATATTAATTACTCAAATGAAACTGAAACCTTTTAGTAACTTCAAAGATAACTTTGTATCATTTCTATTCAGATTGCGAGTATTTTTGGGTCCCGTATAAGTCTTATTTTACGTTTTGTTATTTTGTTTTTGATTTTTATTTTTATATTTTATTCTTGGAATCAGCTGCCGAATGGCGTAACTCACTTGTAATCGCAATCATCTGGATTTCAATGTTCATTGCTCCGTGTGTTTTGACAATCCGTGTTATTGGCAACTAAGTACCATGCAATGAATATTGATTTAATTTCAAAATGAAAGCTAATGTCAAAGTGAATGCATTACACAATTGCCCCGAGGTTTATAATTTAAGATTGCCCCACAGATTTGTGTGAGTCCGAAACAGAAATGATTTCTTTTTCTCTTTCATTTTAATACGAGCTTCGAAGTCCGAAAACTTGTTAAAATCACATTAATTTACCTTACACCAACTTAAACTCTTGTAAGAGCACCCTATAAATTGCTACACAATCATCACCGCATTCTGCATAATGCCTTAGTAAAGTCTTAACGCATTCGGACAACATAATAATAAACATAAGCTTACTCATTAAAAATAAAGCATGCTGAACATTACGGTTATTATGGTATTAACATAACAACATAATCATAGTCATAAACAGGGCAATGAATAAATAATTTTCAAGTCGGATGAACGGCAAAAGGATCTCCCGGTAGCTTCATTTCGAGCAGCTTGGATTATCCATATTATCCGAAAATCTCGGAACGGCAGCCGTTCCTCACTACAATGATCGAGCTCATATAAAATGACTACAATTAGATTGTGCTTTTATTACACTTGGTGTACGCCGATTAATTACTTACCGTTGTGCGTCATCCGTTTAAAATTTAGCAAGTTTTGTTAACAATTTGATTCAAATAAAGGAGGTTTTTCATTTTAGTATTTTCAGTGATTATGGTTTTGTATTACGAATCAAACTTCAAACCCTTCAAAACCGATTCATGCGGAAGGCCGTAGGTGCCCCCTGGTACTTCCGTAGCCATGATCTACACATGGACCTTAAACTGACCACCATAAAACAGTATTTCAAGCGTGCCTCCAAACGCTATTTCGATTCCGCCTCCAAGCATCCCAACTCCTTGGTTGTAGCGGCCACCAAATATCAACCTTCAGCTATCAGCAAGATACGTCCCAGGCACGCACTAATAGAACCCGATGATGACACCACACTTCAGCAAGAGTCCAATAAGGACACCAGCACACTCCGACGCCGTCGTCCTAAATATCGTCCCCGCCGGCAAGGACCAACGCGACACAGATGCACACACAAGTGTCCGACTCTCGAGAAACCAAACACGATGCAGCAGCGGGCTGCTGGTGGGACCGGTGGCGAGGTCCCCCAGCTGCACGAGCTGGCTGCCGAGCCGAGGCCTGATCTCCCCCCTGAGGACGCCCTCACGGTGGCGCAACTGGAGATAATTTCGTCACGCGAGACCGACCCTATGCTCTAGAGTAGTTCCTAGGAGTAGGCTTAACCGCCACTGTGTTAGGATTAGGTAGGTCTTTGCCCTCGCCGGCGAGGCTTGCCACTTAACGGCGATTCGCGAAACGCGTCACCCACCCGATATACCGAAAGTCACATCACGTCATACAAGGGTCAAACACAAAAACCAAAAAAAAAGTGTTCAGGCAGCATAAAATCGATCTTATGGCATTTTTCAATATTTGATAATTTTGATTTATTATTTCTCCTTGAAAACTAATCGTGTGCGATAAAATTGTCGCGATTTAGTGTTATTTATATTTATTTTTACAATTATTTAACTGAAAAAGTCTCCTACTGTAGACTGTTCGGATGCCAAGAACTTGACTTTGAGTGACGGTAAAAATTCATAAACATACTTTTCATAGTTTTATTTCGTCCCATAACATAAGTTATATAGTCAGGCAAACATTCCATTACATAAAAAAAAATACGACTCTTAATTGGGATATAAAACAAATAAACATGTTGTTCGCGGATTTTAGGTCTTCTCCTGTAGACGCTAAAATCAGCTAAAAAAAATCCTTCAATTAACTCATCGTTATTTTTTTTCTTTTTTATATGGTCACACTGTATTCTCTGTCATTTCCTCGTTTGCGGATTTGACAAGAAGCCCCTGTGCTGGTAGAAAAACACAATTTTATTTTATTACACAAGTTTTTGGTCGAGATCAGTGTTTCTTTCCTGTGCAAAGTGTTTGTGGGTAAGTACAGTTTGAAAAAAAATATAAATATAAGGGCATTATATGCGTAAGGGAGCGGTTCGCAAATATCGCATTGCTTAAATTCTGACCTCAAAACTCAGCATGCCATCTTTAATTTATTAATAACATATCTCTCCTGTAGACACCTTTACTGTAGACTTGGTGTCTACAGGAGAGAGCTATGTCCACAGAAAGGAAGAAGCAATTGAATTTGGTGTTGTTATTAGCGTTTTAGGGTTCCGAAGTTAACAAGAAACCTTTATTATTATTATTATAACATATTTATTATTATATTTCCTCTTGACTGTTTTTTTTTCGTTTGATGTTTTTTTTCTCATCGACGCCGTACGCCCGGGGAAGTCGCAGTGTTGGACTCTTACTGAATAAAATCACCACGGTGTTACACCTACTATTATTGGTCCTCGTGTCCTCTTTGATGTAACCTTTCATTACTACTGTTTACATCTGATTACATTAATTAAGTACTCTAAAATATGTGTTGAAGTGTAGATGACATGACTTTGATTACGGAACCCTAAATAATTCGTGGTTTTAGACGCTTTTGAATGAATTTTGTGGCGGTGTTTAAATAAAAACGTATTTTTATTATGTTTGTATTTTACAATGTGCCGCTTACAATGCATGACGCGAGATGTCTTTTGCTTCAGTTACAATGCCGCGAGCAAGTCGATCAACAATTCATCTCTCTGAGGACGAAAAAAATAAGCGCAGGCGTGAACAGAAAAAGCTTAGCATTCGCCGTGCTCGAGCAAAAATGGATCAAACAGCCCTCGAAGAAAGAAGAAGATAGAATAGGGAAAGATACCAAAGAAGGACTCAAGGACTACACGCCTAGAGAACAGAGACCGATCAGGAAAATATGGAGAGAAAAAGCTAAGAAGAAACATGAAATGGAATTAACTTTGAATTAACTGCAAAGTTAGTCGAGTCGGTTAAGAAACAAATAAGATATCGCTGACGTCACCCAAAGACGTACCATTGTGCAGGATAATTTCGATACCACGAGCAGTGTACACGGTAGCTTAGTGGCTAAAGCACTGGCGTACTGAGCCAGGAGTCGCAGGTTCGAATCCTACTCGTGATCTATTTTTTCTTTTCACAATTTAAATATTTATAAAGATTTAAATTGTGGATTTAAATTGTGCTCCGCGTGCGTAAAATGCGTTAGAAATAATTAAATAATTAAATCTTTATATTTTAATATGTTTTTCTTTTATGTCCACAGAAGCATATGTTCTGTGGACAGTTTTTGTTTTTTTTTTTGTCCTTAACTGGTAACAGTTTTTTATTATCACTTGCGTAGAGGTTGTGAATAACTCGATTATAAGTTTTTTGTTATATTTTCTATTAGCAATCTTATTACTTTGATTATATTAGGTCCATTTTTGTTATTTTCTGTAGACAACTCGATCTCATAAGTAGACGTAAAAAAAACAAAAACGTGATTTTTTCCTAAGATATTCAAGACTGATCTCTAGTGACATACTTTTAAGAATATTAGTAAGTAACTTTAAGTAAATACAAAGTTTCAAAACAATACGCGAACTTTTATTATTTATAATTTTTAACGTCCACTTTTGTGTATGACCCACAATGATCAGGCTTATCGTTATAGAATAACGTATTTTATCTACACTCGTATCGTAAAATTCGAATTATGAACTCGAAAGTAATGTTATAATGACATACTTTACGCACATGCACCTGTAAGGAATTTAAAAAAAAATCATTACGATACAGTTTCCTGAACAAAACAATGCGGTAATTTAATTTTTTTTCCATAACCGCACACTTCAGCCCAACTAAGGAGTTTTTAATGCCACTTCGACCCAACCAAGGAGTTTTCAATCCTTTTTTTTTTGCAGTTGTACAGTTTGGCACCAAAGAGTATACAAAATTCAGGGTGGCGCCACTAGTCATACATTGAAAGATTTTATCGTTTAAAATCGCGTTTTTGGCAGAACTTTGGATTGTCATATTGCTTTTAATTTTTTTTTTTTTTTTTTAATTTATTCATGACCATGGATACATGTCCTTCAGTCGTAATCATTGAACATATTATACTTGTACTTGTATCCTAGTAAAGTGATGGAATCTTTACTAGGTTTCTGAGGAGATGATGAGATAATACGAAAGTCATGTTTTTCAACTTTGTATCATTTATCCACACTTGTACACGTTAACGAGCACTTAACATTTAATAATCCACCATTATTATACATTAACACTCGAAGAAACACAAATTTTGGAAAAAAATAAAAAATCCACAACATGATCTTTACGAATTTTCCCGCCAACCCATTGCTTTTAATTATATTTAAGTGTTTACAGGCATATTTTTTTTTATGATATAACAGAGATTGATGGAATCCTGACAAGGATAGAAAATTAGTTCCTATTATAATGTTTTCGCCAGACTATATTTTATTATCTGTGTTGAGCGTGCTAGGGCGCGTGCGCGGCCGCGCGCCTTGGCCTACTGGATTTGGTCGTCATAACTTGTAAATGCATTGTGATTGTTTACGCTATTTTTTTTTTGTTAGCCTAAAGTTTTATTCTGGGCAAAAATATCTGACAATAGCAGTGATACTGAAGTGAGGAGAGTATGACTCCGCCTGAATTTCTGGATACAGCAACGTAAATGACGAACAATCTTTTACCAGAAAAATCAAGAAAAACTAACGACACTTACCAAGATTTTGACTTTGGTATTTTATTTAAAATTGTATGAGTTTAGATAAAATCGTGTATGAAACTGACATAACTAGGTATGAAAACACTCGTGTGATACTATTACTCGTGTTTTAATAACCCCTGTTATGCAACAGTTACATAAACTACTATTTAGATCGCTCTATTATAAATTTTGGTGTACCCCAATTAATAACTTCTCGTTGTTCTTCATCTGTTTAAACTTCGCAAGTTCTATTAAAATTTCATTAGAATCAAAGGAGCTGTATCGCTTTAGATACTAAGATGGTTTTAGCTGTAATTTTTTTTATCGTGTTTTAATATTGACGTCATTTTGACCCACTGAATAATTTATGACTTGTATGAATTATTTAGTGGGTGTTTGTGTTGTGGCGCAATTTGGGTGAGGCCTATGTCCAGCAGTGGACTACGATAGGCTGAGTTGATCATGATGATGATGATGATGAATTATTTGAACAGCACAAAATATTATCGTATTTTATTATTAGACGTCATTTTGAATTATGTATGACTTATGCAGTAAAGAGAACATAAATTTGATGTCGTGAACCCGATATTGTTTACGTAAATTGGGAAATTCCAGTTACTGTATTAGGTACTTTTAATCAATAAGCGCCAGATTAACTTCACTGATAGATTATAATTAAAAGGAATAAAACGTTGGTATTTTCTTGCATTGTATGAACTACTTTTCAATCTTTTTAGTGTTATAAGCGCTGACATACAATCGTATTTAAATTAAATTTTTAATTTCACAAAATCAATATTATTTTCTCATCTGAACTAAAGACAACAGAACACAAACGGGCAGCCAATGCAAGTCGAACCCAATCCTAAATACGGTAGCCAATCGAACGTATAAAAAACCGCGAATAAAAATAAAGCTTTGGTTATAATATAACACTTGCATCGATAAGCTTTATTGTCACAGACTAGGTGAGATGTAGCGGTGCTGCGAAAGGCGTTAAGGTAAAACGTTTCAAGGGTTTTTTGTCAGTTAATGGAAGTTCTTTGTACGGATGTTCCAACGGGCGGACGGGTCCGACTTGAAATCGGATTAGCGATATCGGGCATACACCGTGATAGAATCGCCCGAGCATTATTTTTTGCTGCAGACTTTTGTGACACGGAAATAGTTTTTAATGCTTTTTGCTAGTGGAATAGAAAGTTCCAGTAATTTTGCTTGAGAAATCTGAATTTTGCTAACGTAATTTGCGTTTTATTTTACTTATACAAACATAAAAAAGATCTATTGAGAAACTTGTTTATTTGATTCTTCTGTTATTTTAACGTATTATCGCATGCGGAGCGAAATCTAAGTTAATTTTTATTATTGTAATTTTTCGTTGTAAATTGTATTGTTGATTATTAATATGTAATTGGTGTGAGAAATTTTTCTTTCTACGATTTTATTTAAATTTGTTTATTTTGTTCTCAATCAATCAATCAACTCAGCCTATCGCAGTCCACTGCTGGACATAGGCCTCTCCCAAATTGCGCCACAACGCTCGGTCCTCTGCCTTCCGCATCCAGTCCCCCCCAGCCACGTTCTTTAGGTCGTCGGTCCACCTGGCAGGGGGGCGCCCTACGCTGCGTTTGCCGATACCCGGTCTCCACTCAAGGACTCGTCTGCTCCAACGGCCATTGGTCCTTCGACAGACATGGCCAGCCCACTGCCACTTCAGCTTATTGATCCTACAAGCTATGTCGGTCACTCCGGTTCTTCTCCGGATAATCTCGTTACGGATTTTATCCTTCAAAGAAACTCCAAGCATAGCTCGCTCCATAGCTCGCTGAGCGACTTTAAATTTGTGGACTAGCCCAACTGTCAGTGTCCACGTCTCGGCACCGTAAGTCATGACTGGCAGGACGCACTGGTTGAAGACCTTTGTCTTCAAACTTTGCGGTATAGGCGACGAGAAGACTCGGCGAAGTTTGCCAAGTGCTGCCCAGCCCAGACGGATCCTTCTGTTGGCTTCTTTCTCGAAGTTGTGTCTTCCAAGCTGAATTGCCTGCCCTAGGTAGACGTATTCCGTTACAACTTCTACGTTTATTTTGTTTTGTCATAGGTAAAATATGATTTACTAGTTGTTTTCTCTGTTTTAGCTACTCATTTTTAGAAAAGTTTTTAGGTTAATTGAAAAAAAAAAGAGAGACGTCCCGTCGCTGTTGATACGAGACAAATTTATCGTAAGATCAGACGAGCCATCAGAACCAGCATGAGTCTCAAATAGACTACTGGAAATTATTTCCGTCATCTTGATAATAATACTAGATACTATGTTCCCAATATAACTCGGCTTTGTCGCAACACACTGTGAAATAAAGCTCGTTTTGCACAGTTCTGTCAAGTGTACCAATTGTGGTGTCCGAATTTATGCATTTGTTATGAATTATGTAGATGGTATTCTAGACACGTACTGAACATTTTTACACAATAAATCTTGAATTATATTCCAATTCATAATTTAATCATTCCTCACATGCATTTTATAATATTTGTGTAACTTATTTTCTCCCTGTATCATTTTCAAAAGATAAGCCGGTTTATTGCTACTCCATACACTTTAAAATTATAACCTCATATTTTTGAATGTATCGACTTATCTTACTAAACACAACAATGTTTCTTTATCTTTTGATCACTCGAACAACACGCTAAAACGGCTAAGCGGATATGAATGAAATTTGGCACACAGAAGGACCAAACCCGGATTAATATATAAGCTACTTTTTATCCTAGGCGAATAAATAGTTCCCGAGGGATGCGCCATAAGTATTTATGCAATAAGCCGAATAATGCGCGGCCAAAGCCGCGGGAAAAGCATATATCAAATACATTACACTTTCCCACTGTATCCGTCTTGCCCAACTCAAGCTTGCAGCAAGTTAGGCATCCGCATGCCCAGCGAGATAACGGGGCAGGCAGCCGTCAGAATGTGCCGGATAAGTGCCGCGCCGAGATGTTTGCCCGTTAACGAACTATGCCTGGCTTACGCGCTGAATATTCATTGATAAGTAATAACAGTCAGTTTGAACTGTGTCCTATCTTAATTTGATTCCCAAGGATTGTCGCTTAAGATTGCCTGTTGTATTACGGCTGAATAATAATCCATATTTTTTTGTGAAGAAAAATTTCGAAAGATTTTCCAGTAGAGGGGCTCTTGACTAATTAATAACCACGTATTTGCAATTTCTGACAAGTTAAGCATCGCTAGCTGCGGTCTGTCCTTGGATGGGTGACCGTTTCGTTGGCACATCGAGACTCCTCCGTGCCTTGGAGAGCACGTTAAGCTGTCCGTCATAGTTGCGATACGTACTCGTATATCTATGACAGCCGTTACGGATAGTCAGAAGCCCGAAGGTCTAACTGTCCTACAGTTGTTGTTGTTGGTATTACCCAGTAACTGGATTTGGTTGGACTGGAAGCTGACCCCAAAATAACTGGGAAAAGATTCAAAGAAAAAAATTACTAGTTCCTAGCTTGCTTCATAATCGGACTCTCCGCTTTGCCTTAAATAATTTAGCTAATTCTGTAATCAACTCAGCGTATCGCAGTCCACTGCTGGACATAGGCCTCTCTGTAGTTGCGCCAAAACACTCGGTCCTCTGCCTTCCACATCCAGTCCCCCCCAGCCACCTACTTTAAGTCATCGGTTCACTTGGCTGCGGGGTGCCCTACGCAGCGTTTGCCGATTCGAGGTCCTACTCAAGGACTCGTCTGCTCCAGCGGCCATCGGTCCTTTGACGGTCATGGCCAGTCCACTGCCACTTCAGCTTACTGATCCTACAAGCTATGTCGGTCACTCTGGTTCTTCTCCGCATAAACTCGTTACGGATACTGTAAGTTGAAACGTAATTAGAGAAACTTGGAAGGATCTTTTATTTTATGTGAATATGAGGGTCTATCTTCATTAAGAATAAAAGAAAGAAAAAAAAACGGGTGGCGTCAGGAACGTCCGATAGAAGCGAAGCTTCTAATCAAGCGCGGATAGTCAGTGCGTGTGCAGAGCGTGTGATGTGTGTGTGATCAAGACAGTAGCATAATGTAATTTCAGATTTATTACACTATTACAGTAGTGTAGCCACGCGCTAATGGAGGGGAAGTTATGGGGTTTTTTTTTCTCGATTTACTCCCGCTTCAAAAATATTAGTTCAGTTATAGTTTTTGGGTTCCGTACTCAAAGGGTGCCAAACGGGGCCCTATTACGCGCTACGCTGTCCATCCGTCCATCCGTCTGTCTGTCACAGGGCTGTATCTTTTGAACCGTAAGAGGTAGCTGGTTGAAACTTTTTCAGAACATGTATTGCTATGACTCCTATCACGGCAAATTATTAAAAAAAATCTAAAACCAAAGGGGGTTCCCATACAAGAAACCTCGAAAAACATGCATTTTTTTAACGTTTTTGTTCCTGCTCTATCTTCAAAACGGTAATACATACCAGCTTCAAACTTGGTCTGATTATAGTGCATAGGTACTATGTAGTTAAGTAACAAATAAATATAGGGCAAACATAGACATAATGTGGTTGCGGTTTTTTTTAGTTTTTTTTCATGCAACATTGACTTCAAAACTGGTAAGAATTAATTTCAGTAAAGGATTATTAAAAGACTTCAGTGTACATAAAAGCCGTAGGAGTAAAGTGTATCAGTTGTTACCTAACCCCGCCATTCAATAATAGTGATCTTCAATCCAATACCTAGAAGTAAATGTAGTCGGCGAACTCTTTTCTTGGAATGTTGCCCGCCTTGAAAGGAAAACGAGCGTAAATACGTATTTGATACACAAACAATATTGCTTATGGCAACATTTTCCGATATCAAAGTTTCAGGAGCATCGTACAGTTAATATAACATTTATTTTCATGATCTTCCTTCAATTTGAGATGCTATGTTTATTTGAGAGATTTGATTCTTTATATAGACACTATCAACAAGCGCTATGAAATACAGGATAACTCTTTTGTGTATTGCCTTTATTTTTGATAAAAAGATTAAGCAGATCCGAGGCTTTATGTTAATATACACGCTGAAATTTTAATGGCTTCTTTCCCGAAAAGGGATAATTGTACTCATCATTATGAACAACTTTTACTATGGAACCAACCCTGAAATCGCGAAAAAAAAATCAGGTGATCCCTAAATGTTATCGATTTAAGTGAATACAAATGTAGGGACCAACAGATTTTTTTTTTCGTGATTTCAGGGTTGGTCCTATAGTAAAAGTCCTTTATAATGATGAGTACAATGACACCTTTTCGGGAAGGAAGCGATTAAAATTTCAGCTTTTACGTGGGACACTCAGAAAGTTTTGCGAAACTAAAAAAAATTGTTCTATACGTACATATATTTTTATCAAATCTTTTCAAAGTACTTTCCACCAGCCTCTATACAAAGATTCATGCGCCTAAACCAGTTTTCAAAACACTTTTTCCAGTCCGCCGCAGACACCTCGTTTACAGCCTGCTCGAACGCAGCCAGCGCATCTTCCGGCGACGAAAATTGTATCCCTTTGAACTGATTTTTTATTTTTGGGAATAAAAAGAAGTCACACGGTGCTAGATCAGGGCTGTAAGGAGGGTGACCCAGGAGTTTGACTGGCGTGCTGTCCAGGAAGTCCCTCGTTTTGAGTGCGGTGTGCGCAGGTGCATTGTCGTGGTGGAGCAGTAGCCCGCGGAGCCCTGTGTTTGGTCGCTTGTTGCTTATAACAGAGAAAACTTCTGGCAAACATTTGGTAGTATACCATTCGGCATTAATGCTTCTTTGATCCCGTAAGGGAATTGATACCAAGTGGCCAGTCAAATTAAAAAAGCTAGCGATCAAAATCTTACCCCCGCTTCTAGATCGCTTCACTTTGGTAGGCGTTGGCTCATTTTGAAACACCCAAACAGTCGACTGGCGCTTGGTTTCTGGGTCGTATTGATAAATCCAGGACTCATCACCTGCAACGATGTCGTAAATACGCCGAGACGAGCCTGCTTCAAATTTGTTAAGCATATCACGGCACCATTCCACCCGGGCCTGCTTCTGAGCATCGGTGAGGTTGTGCGGCACCCAGCGTGATACTATCCTCCTCACGCGAAGATGGCTGTGTAGAATCTCGTGAACGCTTCCCGATCCAATCTTCAATATGTGTTGAATCTCCTGATATGTAATTCGCCTATTGTCTTGGATTAAATTTTTCACTGCTAGCACGTTTTCTTCGGTAACAGCCGTCAAAGGGCGACCGCTTCTTTCGTCATCCCCCAAAGTTGGTCGACCGCGCTTGAATTCGTTATACCAACGATACACGGTTGCCTTGGAAGGGCCTTCATCCATGAATGCCATTTGAAGTCTATCGTACGATTCATCCGGTTTCAGGCGACACTTGAAATCGTATAAAATCATAGCTCTAAAATGTTCCCGGCGCAGATCCATATTTCAGTGAGACACAATACTTTGAATTAACTCGCAAAAAATGTGGAGGGAAATTTTGAAATTGGAACTTACTTATTTTTACTTATAAATAATCATATTTTCGAAAAACATTATAACTGGCCAGTCTCCCATACATAAAAACTTTTTTTCGCAATACTTTCTGAGGGGCCTGGTATTATGTAGTATAGTGATGTTAATAATACATTTTTATAGTTTATTTATAGTGTAGTTCTTCTATGCTGTGTAGTAGGCAGGCTTGACTGCTTGTGTGTGAAACCGTTGCTGCAAGCTTTCTACCTCGGTGGTGAGCTTTTAGCATACCGTAAAGTACCGTAACATAGGCATTAAGTATTGTTGTAACTAACAAAGTGAGTCATTGGTGTTGGTCCACAAACTAAACTTATTTTAAACTATCGCTCTCTTTTACTAATCGTAGATACAAGAAAGGGTAGGCAACAATTTAAGTGCTGTCTAATAATAGTAAAATTTTCAATAAATTCTTATTATCATAGCCAGCAAAGTGTAACTTGTAAGCCTGGGCTAAATTATCTTAACTATTATAAAATTGTAAACGTCTAGCGTCTGTTTGTTTGTTTGTTTGTTTGTTCCAGCATCACGCTAAAACTACTGGACCGATTTTGATGATTTTTTTTTTGTTTGAAAGCTGATGATCTGACTTAAAAACTCGTATGGGTTTTGAGAAAGAAAGAAAGAAAGAAAAAAATTAATTCGTGGGTTGCGTACTCACCCGACAGATCGAAGCTTCTATGCATTTGCACGAGCGGATAGTAATGTACGATGGAGTGGAGTGGAGTGGAGTGGACCGGGGATGGGACTTGGGATGGGACTGGGGACGGGACAGGGGACGGGACTGGGGACGGGACAGTGGACGGGACAGGGGACGGAACATGGGACGGGAAATGGGACGGGACATGAGACGGGACATGGGACAGGACAGTGGGGCGGCACATGGGACTGGACATAAGATGGGACATGGGACAGGACATGGGGCGGGACGATAGTGATTAGTGATATAGTGAGATAGTGGGAGAGTGGGACAGCGGGCCGTGGGACAGTGGGATAGTGGGACAGTGGGACAGTAGGACAGTGACAGTGGGACGGTGGGACGGTGGGACAGTGGGGCAGTGGGGCAGCGGGGCAGTGGGCCAGTGGGCCAGTGGCGTAGCGGGGTAGCGGGGCAGTGGGGCAGTGGGGTTGTGGGGCAGCGGGGCAGTGAGGCAGCGGGACAGCGGGGCAGCGGGGCGGAGCAGCGGGGCGGAGCAGCGGGGCGGAGCAGCGGGGCGGAGCAGCGGGGCAGCGAGGCAGTGTGGCAGCGGGGCAACGAGGCAGTGGGGCAGCGGGGCAGCGAGGCAGTGGGGTACCGGAGCAGTGGGGCATTGGGATAGTGGGGCAGCGGGGCAGTGGGGTAGCGGGGCTGCGGGTTACCCGGGGCAGTGGGGCAGTGTTGCAGCGGGGCAGTGGGGAAGCGGGGCAGTGGGGCAGCGGGGGTGCAGCGGGACAGTGGGGCAGCGGTGCAGTGGGGAAGCGGGGCAGTGTGACAGTGGGGCAGCTGGGCAGGCTGTGGGGCATTGGGTTAGTGGGGCAGCGGGGCTGTGGGGCAGTGGGATGGCGGGGCAGAGGGGCAGTGGGGAAGTGGGGCAGCGGGGAAGTGGGATAGTGGGGCAGCGGGGCAGTGAAGCAGCGGGGCAGTGTGTTAGCGGGGCAGAGGGGCAGTGTGCAGGGGGAAGTGGGGCAGTGGGTTACCGGGGCAGCGGGGCAGTGGGATAGCGGGGCAGCGGGGCTATGGGGCAGTGGGGCAGTGGGGCAGCTGGGCAGGCTGTGGGGCAGTGGGATAGCGGGGCAGTGGGGCAGTGGTGTAGTGGGGCTGCGGTGCAGTGGGATATTGGGGCAGCGGGGCAGCGGTGCAGTGGGGTAGCGGGGCAGTGGGGTAGCAGGGCATCGGGGATGTGGGGGGCAGCGGGGCAGGCAGTGGGGCAGCGGGATAGTGGGGCAGCAAGGAAGTGGGGCAGCGGGGTACCGGGGCAGTGGGGTAGCGGGGCAGCGGGGCCGTGGGGCAGTGGGGTTGCGGGGCAGTGGGGTAGAGGGGCAGCGGGGAAGTTGGGCAGCGGGGAACCGGGGCAGTGGGGTAGCGGGGCAGCGGGATACCGGGGCAGTGGGGTAGCGGGGTAGCGGGGCAGTGGGGCAGCGGGGTAGTGGGGCAGTGGGGCAGTGGGGTAGCGGGGCAGCGGGGCAGTGGGGTAGTGGGGTTGCGGGCAGTGTGGCAGTGGGATGGCGGGGCAGTGGGGCAGCTGGGCAGCGGGGCAGTGGGGCAGTGGGGTAGCGGGGCAGTGGGGCAGCGGGGCAGCTGGGCAGCGGGGCAGCTGGGCAGCGGGGCAGTGGGGCAGCGGGGCAGTGGGATAGTGGGGCAGAGGGGCAGTGTGGTAGCGGGGCATTGGGGCAGCGGGGCAGTGGGGCAGTGGGGCAGCGGGGCAGCGGGACAGTGGGACAGTGGACTGGACTGGAATGGACTGGACTGGACTGGACTGACGTGGGTTAGCAGAATTTAACGCGAGCGGAGCCGCGGGTAAAAGCTAGTTATTTATAAAATTATGATTTAAAAAAAACCTGTGCCGTCAGGGGGCGAAGTTATCCTAAAAATTCATATTTCTTGACCGGTTCATTATAATATAATTCAAAATTTCGCAACTATAATACAAGCATAGATGGCAGGAAACATCATGCGTCGGACTGAGATACCTCAGGGCCAAGGTTCGATCTTTACTAAAACATGTATTTTTATATATTATTTTAATAGTTAGCTGTAACATTGACGTTACCCACCAGATGGCGCTTAAAGGTGAGGTCAACTGACAACTCTATGTCCGTATATTCAATGTACTCTATGGGTATAACGCAAATCTTAGCGTGACTTGACGCTACATTTTCTCCCGAATCACACCTACTGTAAGCTAAGGAACTTCGTTCCAAAAATAAAAAAATTCTCTTTATAAAAATATAATAAAGTCTTCTTTGGACAAAATTGCTGGCTTCAATACCCAGGTAGCGTCCATGTTTCCACCATATACATACTATACAGGCTTGTTAACGTCTACATCGTATGCGAATGTCCACTTTGTAGATTTGACAGTGGGTCATCGGCTTAATTGCGACAAGCCCCGCCCTTTATATGTTGTGATCGCAGCAGCCCTCCATATATTCGGCGTGATGGTCGGCCGTCGCTTCATGTCATGCCCACACTCCGTCACCTCGCCTGTATCGTTATCACTAGTGATATCAGGGACTGATGGCTTTACATTGGTGGCCAGATGTCGGTGTTAAGTGCGGTTCTACTTATTTTTTTGTTTGTTATGATTAGGAAATAGAAAAGTATTATCCGGACTTCTTTTGTTGTATATCTAACTGAAAATTAAAAAATATCCCGTATAATTATAATAAATCAAGTGTGGTTATAATTTGTTGATAATTTATAGTAGTTTATGAAACTGTTGCATAATAGGGGTTATTAAAACACGAGTGTGAGTTTAAAAACCGAGCCGTAGGCGAGGTTTTTAATAGTATCACACGAGTGTTTTAATACCTAATTATGTCAGTTTCATACACTATTTTATCTACACTCATACAATTTTAAATAAAATACCAAAGTCAAAATCTTAGTAACATTGTCGTTGTTTTTCTTGATTTCTCTGGTAAAAGATTGTTCGTCATTTACGTTGCTGCATCCAGAAATTCAGGCGGGGTCATATTTTCCTCAGTTCAGTATCACTGCTGTAGTCAGATATTTTTGCCCAGAATAAAACTTTCGACATACAAAACCATAATAATAACGTAAACAATAACAATAAATTTACAAGTAACGATGTCCATATCCAGTAAACCAGGCGCGCGGCCGCGCACGCGCGCTGGTGCGCGCCTACACAGATAATAAAATATTGTCTGGCGACAACATTATAATCGGAACTAATTTTCTATCCTTGTCAGGATTCCGTCAATCTCTGTTATATCATTATATCATACAAAAAATATGCCTGTAAACACTTAAATATAATTAAAAGCAATATGACAATCAAAAGTTCTGCCAAAAACGCGATTTTAAACGATAAAAATTTTCAATGTATGACAAGTGGCGCCACCCTGAATTTTGTGTACTCATTGGTGCCAAACTGTACGACTGCTAAAAAAAAGGTTTGAAAACTCCTTGGTTAGGTCGAAGTGGCATTAAAAACTCCTTAGTTAGGCTGAAGTGTGCGGTTATGGAAAAAAAATTAAATTACCGCATTGTTTTGTTCAGCAAACTGTATCGTAATGAAACTTTTTAAATTCATAACAGGTGCATGTGCGTAAAGTATGTCATTATGACATTACTTTCGAGTTCATAATTCGAATTTTACGATACGAGTGTAGATAAAATAATATACGTGATGTAATCCAGTTAAACTTGTTTTATTATAATGTGTAATAATCGGGAAAACCGAAGTAATTAGTATCGCGTAATTTTTTTTTTTTAAATAAAACATTATTAGTTTCATTATTTAGAAATAATAATTGGAACTTAATTGGTACTGGAAGGCGCAGCGTGGGTAGGCCCCCCACAAGGTGGACCGACGACCTGGTGAAGGTCGCGGGAATCCGCTGGATGCGGAAGGCACAGGACCGGTCGTTGTGGCGATGCTTGGGGGAGGCCTATGTCCAGCAGTGGACGTCTTTCGGCTGAAATGATGATGATGGTGATGATGAATAATTGGAAAATAAAAAAAAATTAATGAATAATTTTTGAATGAGTTAATAAAAAAATCTTTTTCGTTTTAGGAAAACTTATAAAACAACCGATATTCTTATTTAAATATGTAATTCAGATAGGTACCTACTTTTCCGTAACATAAATATACAGGATATTTTCCCTTGTTGAACAGCTTTTATATTTAAAGCCCGCTCCTAAATTCTGCCTTCTTTTAACTCACGAGAAGCTTTTCATATGAATTCCATGTACGTTGGAATAAATCTTACCTATTTAGATCGATTTCTGTATATATACAGCTGTTTATATAAAGCCAAAATTTGTAGGGGCTAGTAAAGAGTTAGGTTTTTTTAGTAATTTAAGTGATTCTGTATCAGATAATTTCTCTAGTGAAGGCATACGATTCGGATTCTCACCCGCTTACTCACCAAATTACCGTGGGCTATATTTAGCCGCTGTAAAGTCAGTAAAGTTTCACATTGAACGCATAGTGGGGAATATGCATTTAACTTCTGAAGAACTTGCTACAGTGTGTGTTTAGGTCGAGGCAATATTAAATTCCCGACCTGTTTATCCATTGTATCCATCCGATCCTCACGACCTTTCCCCATTGTCCCCAGGGCACTTCCTCATCGGAAGACCACTGACGTCACTGCCTGCTCCAGATCTGCAGGAAGAGCTTGAAGCCCCCTACCCTTCAAGGGCCGGGAGATTGTTGCCGCCGCAACAAAGTTACAGCGCGCGGGCGCACCCAATACGTACGCCGCGCCAAGATCACGCTCCGAGCTGGGAGCCGCCATCGCGAGAGACCACATTGACCGCCGCGCAGAGCGCACGTTACAATTATTGTTTTTAAAATTATAAATTTAA
Source organism: Asteroscopus sphinx (assembly GCA_949699075.1). Classification (NCBI taxonomy): domain Eukaryota; kingdom Metazoa; phylum Arthropoda; class Insecta; order Lepidoptera; family Noctuidae; genus Asteroscopus; species Asteroscopus sphinx. The sequence goes on from OX453001.1 coordinate 15,117,445, forward strand.
AGTAAAATCATATGTACACAGCAGCAGTAATCGTTTTATTAGAAAAAACCTCAACATAAAATTGGCGCACCAGATACATAGGTATTGAACTCGTGAACCAGAGAGGACCATTAATTCATTAAAAATAAAATAAATGTCCAGGTAAATACGGAATATATTTTGTTACCGATTAATGTGACAAAAATAGATTCAAAATACAAATGGTAATCAAATTTATAGACGTACTTTTCACGTTCAAGCTTATTTAAAAAATAAAGTAGGTTCCGTGATTCATTCGCAGATTGTTTTAAGCTGACTTCCAAATTAATTTTTATTTTTATTTCCTTTATTCACTCATAAACACATATTAATTACATTTTTTTAAATATTTCTGTGTAGATATAAAAATAAAAACATTTAAAAATATAAAAAATAGTAAGCCACCGGCATCGGGAACAAGGTCCGTTAAGTTTTTATTATTATTAAAAACAAGCTTTTAACTAACTAAAAAGTACCCAATAAGACTCACAATATACAAAACCAAAGATCTTTAATATTTTTTTTAATGCTTGAGGCATATTTTTTTTATAGACGAAGGATGCACGCTTCAAGCTTTTTATTTTTTTAAAGTTCTTTGTTTATGTGTATTGTAAGCTTTATTTAGTACTTTTTATTTGCATTGCAAGTTAAATAAAAGCTTGTAAAAAGAAAGAGGTCCTCAATGCCTATTTTTAAAATAATTTAAAAAAAAACCCAGTCAATCGGCGTCACTACGCATATCTTTTCGCTATCCTTACACAGATTAATTACTTTTTTCTATCAGTAACATTAATTTTATTCAAAGAAGTTCTAAGAAGCACTAGACCGTGAGACTATCATCTAGATTTCTGACTAATAGTCGTCTGCCCTTACTAATCTTACATCTCTCCGTCCTATTAACCGCATCAGTCATCTCATTATAAAGAGTATAATTGAAAATAAAATGTAATTAAAATAAAATGTAATACAAAACGAGGGGGAGAAACGTCAACCAATCTCATTTATGGAGTTGTTATTTTTTCAGCTTATCTTTGTTTTTTCGTACAGTAGGAAAAGCTGGGAGAAAAAAAACATTAATGAAGTGAATTAAGCTCGGCACGGCGATGCTAAGAGGAATCCAACTAAGATGGATGACGTAATTTTCTCGTTCATTAACCCATTTACTTGGCCCCAGCAGTCAAAATAGTTTAGATGTCAACATTTTATGCTTGCATCTTTTGTTTTTATTGTGATCTTGTAGAATTTTGAAGCTTGATAGGGACAAGTCAATGGGACGAGTCTGTTGATCGCTATTATGTTTATTAGTAATAATAAGAACCACTAATTGTTACCATGCTAGGTTCACACATAATGTTGTACTAGGTTCACATATAATGATGTATGCTAGGTTTACATAATTATAATATAGTATGGTAGGTTTACATTAATTTTGTTTACTAGGCTTACAGATCATCGTCATCATCATTTCAGCCGAAAAACTTCCAGTGCCGGACAAAGGCCACCCCCAAAGGGGGGGGGATATGCCCTAATCGCCACACTTGGTAGGCGGGTTGGCGATCGCAGTTGGTTGTTTAAATACTCAGAGAACGCTGCTGCCCATCCTCTGGAAAATCACTTAGTCGCCTTTTACGACACCCATGAGAAGAGAGAGGGTGGTGCAATTCTTTACATCCGGCACCACACGGAACAAGTAATATACAATAAGCCAAGCATACAATATTATATTATAATGTTGTCTGCTAGGTTTACATTTAATTACCTACTGTATGTAGTGTTAGTGTGAGTAGAAAACCTCGTTATTTTATGTGCAACAGTTTTTCTAAAATTTTCACGACAGAATGCATGTAATAGGTAGGTAACTATATCGTTTTAAAAAACTGCAAAAGGTTTTTGATTTTCTGTGAAATAATATTTGTCTTTATTAATAATACGTTTGAATTTTCAGTATAGAAATTTTTTTACGTGGTGTAAACAACATTAATAATGCTCGTACGTTTCAACAGGCTATCAGTTCTTATGTACACTACAAAATAACTTTTATTCGAAAGAAATACAGATTCCAAAACGAGGTCACAACTTCCTTTCGTTCGAAATTAAGAACTACTTGAGCTGTTAAAGTTCAGTAAACAGACAGAGACAAAATACGAACTTAATGCTCCACAAAGGTTGGTTCTGATTACGTTGCCAGAGCCAGAAATATATACGCGCAAGTTGCCAATTTATTGGACCGCAATCCGTCAAGCGTAAATCCTTGCCTATCCGGAAGGATTCCTCCTTTTCACTGAAAAAACACTGCACCTTCCTTTAAAGCTGGTATAAAATTCTACGTTACTCATGGTGAATAGGTAAATGCTTTTGCAGCTCGTTTCCCACTTACGCTTGTGGGTTATGTGTATCAAACGATATATCTGCTAAGAAAATAAAACAAAAAGTAATAAAAAAACCAGTGACGAGAAGTCTGTGGAAAACAGAACATTGCTTTTTTTACACGGCAAAAATGTTGTTTCGAGGAAGTTTTACTAAGGACCTTAGATGCAGTAGCAATAGAATTAGTAATAATTTGATGTTTATAAATTGTGTATAGTATTTCTGTTTCAAACGTCATTAATACTTAGATTTTAAATTAGGTACAGTCGACTGCACGTCAGTGGTAACACTTGAATTAGAAAACCTCCCATACTGCTTACGAAATAAAGACGCTGTCAATGTCTAACTGTTACCACAGACGTGCGGTAGATCTTTCATATTTATGTAGGTATACCTACGTGGCTTCCTGCTGTGAGACTGTCATGCTCCAGAAGGAGGCCGCATAGCGGGATCGGGAGAGGGCCAATCCCGGTCGGAGACGGAGGCGCTGGAGAGGCAACCGTCCTAGCGCACAGCCCAGGTAGGGCTACACGCCGCATCCTCTGTCGTCATGTACTGGCAGGGGACCCTTGGGGATCGTGGGCGTTAAGAGTGGGGGACTCAATGCGCCCATTACACGACCCTGTGGAGGACAGTAGTACGTCGTGGTGGTCGCGTACTGATGTGGTGTGGAAATTACCGCTTTCCCGGGACGTGCCAAATGGCATAGCACCAGAGGGGCACCAGAGGGGCACCGGCGCGGTCCACAGGAGTTCCCGGAGCTCCTCTATTTTGTACTGAGGTCGGCCACCGTGTGGTTTTAGTCGGTAGGAGTCCGACATACCCCTTCGCCTTCCCCAGGTAAAGGGTATCCATGAGGATATCCACTCGTAAACAAAAAAAAATTATACCTACAGTGTGGCGAAAGATGTATCCGGTTTCACGTTTTTAATATTTTTTATTTTATTTAATGTAAGATTTATCTAAATAAATCAATTTTTCAAAATATCTTTTTGAGCAACCTGTACGTACCTGACCTGACGTACGTGACCTGTGGCGCAGAGGTCATCTTTCGGGGTCACTGATAATAATGACATTGTATCAATGAATGGTAGCTGCATCACAGAATGGAAAATACATAACTAGTAGTTAGCCATGGTATAATAAAAAAATTCTAGGTGCTTGAATGAATCTTTTTCTCACTTACTACAGGTTGATAGTTTTATTTATTTATTTATTATTTAGTTTGATGGAAAATTTAAACATTTTCAGTAACTCTACCCGTGTTTTAATCATAGAAATTTAAATAATAAGATAATAGAACTGTTATCTACTGTATTTTAATACCGGAACGCATGTCGCCGGTTTGCCACTACCAACACATATAATATATAAGAATTTACGTCCACCATGTTTCTAGCATACAATGCAAAAAAAATAACACTAAAAAATATTCGCTGTTAGATATGCTGCAAAATACAATTTCAGTGAATCTGCGTCCGAAACAGCACTGATGATCAAGGAAACGGTTCGCGCACTGCTGCTCTACGAGACACATGTACGCGGCGACAAGTTCACGCACCTTTACCACTTCTATGACCTTATTATTTAGATTTCTATGGTGTCGCCATTACAGTGCACCGTTGTATATCGTCTCAAAAGTGCCAAAAAAATCCGTCCACTAATTACCTGTATAAAGTTATATAGGTTAGGCTATGTGTACATTCGAGTATCACGTTTTCGAGGAGCGGTAGCTGAGTGCGCATCGGAGATATGCCTTTTACTGAGTGAGCGTTTGAAGAGCACTCAAAGCGAGAGATGTCCGATTTGGGAAATCACGTTACTGGTCCGACCGCGCCGTCGATACATGTACTAGCGTACGTATAAGTGTATTATATACCTACATTTCAAGTAAGTTTATTGCTTTTGGTAGTGCGTGAAGTTTTTTGGCAGATTTTAATAAAGTTTAATGGTTAAAAATCCTACCAAAGCATTTGAGTTTGGAGATTGATATTATTACTTGTATGACTCTGTAGACTCTTGAAAAAAGACGCTAAAGTGTGAGTCGGAGTCGTGTCTTCGGGTTCCGTACCACCCATTGACCTTATGGCCCGTATAAACTGGTTTAATTCAGGAAAGTTCACCGAAGGTATAGTTCCCGGCACGAGACGTGAGCACAAATTGTACCTGCGTGATAGTCTCTGTCGTCGCCGTATTCTAGTATTCCGTTTTCTACGTATATTCAATTATGAATTATCATGTAATTAGGCCAATGCAAGTGCCAGTTTCTGGTCTGTTGTACTGTGAACAGAGATTCGACCACTTTCGCAGTTGAATCTATGCTCACGACTCGTGCCGGCAACTATAGCACTGCGCGTTGATATCTGATTCTTCAAAGACGTGCAGTGCTGCATTGTTGGTAAAATATGAATATTTGAATCTATTTTTTATACAGGTACCATCACACATTGTCAAAGAGGCCACTACCATGATAGGTACGCCAGTCATCATCCTCCGAGCCTTTTCTCCAATTATATTCGGGTCGGCTTCCAGTCTAGCCAGATGCGGACGACAATCAACACGGAGCGACTGCCATCAGACCCCCGCAATCCAGTTACTGGGTATTACTGACATTAAATATAAATATAAAAATATTTTATGGGACATTTTACACATCACCATCAAGTCCCAAACTAAGCAGAGCTTGTGCTATGGGTACTAGACAATGAATATAATACTAAAATACTTTTTTTTTTTGTAAATACATACTTATAATACATAATAAACAACCAGACCAACACAAACACTGATGTTCATCACACAAATATTTGTGTCCTGTGGGAATCGAACCCACGACCTCGTGGTCAGCAGTCCGACACTCGAACCACTAGACCACAGAGGTCGTCATTCGGAGGTTAAACGATAGGTACGCCAGTGATAATGATAATTTCACACGATTTGCGAAACAATTTGTGTGCGTGGTTATCGTTGATATAAATTGCATTAGTAAGGAAGGGTCAACGTCTGCTATCGCCTTGTTATACCGCACGTACTATACCTATGAATGATGCTGTTAGTTTATCCCTTTACAACAAAGCTACAGTTGAAACTATGTATTTTGCGAAAGAGCTACTTCAGCTTGTGTTATTAGGAAAACTGTTTGCTGTCGTCACACAATGCCTTCAGTTGTACAACTTGTATACACTCTAAACCCACGAGTTGTCACAAACCCCCTTTGTCAAACACAGGGTTTATGCTAATATTTTACAACCTAGACCGGCTTGATGGCCTAACCTCGAGGGAAATTGAATATTACAAGCAATGTTGTAATATTTTGTATTGCCATTACATTGTAATATTATCTAAATATGAAGATAAGATGTACTATAACACATTATCGTTAGGGTTTATGATCAGTGGAAAAAGAGGGAAACTGGATCATTCTTTAGGTGTCTGGTTTTTCTTGTACCTACCTAGTTTCATTTGGACGACGTCTGTGGTCTAGTGATTCGAGTATTGGACTCCTGATCACGAGGTGGGTTGGATTCCCACAGGACACAAATATTTAATTGTGTGTGTTCGTGTCAGTCTCGGTGTTGCTTATGTATTTTAAGTATATATATATCTATTTACAAAAATGTCTTCTGTCGTGTCGACATAAGTTACATAATGAAAATAGCTCATGCCGTGGGGAAAAGATTAGCATGTCAGCAGGTTGGTAGCGGGGCTGACTGGCCAGGGTGTTTCGGACGATCAATTAAATATCGTCACTCGTGGAGGCTCTTTTCCTGCACCCCATTTTATAGTACCCATAGCACAAGCTTTGCTTAGTTTGGGATTTGATGGTCCTGTGTAAAAATGTCCCAAAAATACTTATTTATTTATTTGTATTAAATTTTGAAATTTTGAGCATGTTGATTCTCCTACAGAAATGGTTTTCATTTCGGAAATAAATTGTTATAGCGGTGTGATTTTATAAATATAGGTTGGTTTTACAGAAGGAAACCATCACCAAAGATGAGTACCATCACCACATCACCAGAGGTACTATAAAGATCATAAAGTAGTCAGAAGAAGGGAGGATTTTTAGAGTTGTAGTCCTGAGATTTTGCCACCTTCTCTGTCAAGAAAATCTCTTCCTATCCTCAACGCTGAAAATCATGCTTTCAAATCATCATTCATTCTTCATTTCACTGCTGGACAAAGGCCTCCCCCAAAGTGGGTTGGGGGGGGATCTGCCATAATCGCGACGCTTAGCAAGCGGGTTGGCTTTCGCAGTTGGTTGTTTAAATACTCAGAGAACGCTGCTGCCCATCCTCTGGTGAATCCCTTAGTCGCCTTTTACGACACCCATGAGAAGAGAGAGGGTGGTGCAATTCTTTACGTCCGACACCACACGGAACGCTTTCAAATATCATACACAATATTATCTACTAGCTGAAATCCCTAATCGTAACTAGTATGGCTCGTAACATAGGTAATCATAATGCATGCTGGTGCCAATATCAGGCGTGTTAGTAACATGGAGTGAGTGACGTGACGGCGCGGTGGAGTGCACTTAAGATGGCGATCGTCTGATAGCATCGAACGTTGAACCCTACAGAAAAATTATCACAATCTGATTTGTTTGAAACAAATTCCGCCAGTTTTCGACTAGACATAACACGCTCTTATTGGCTCGGGCAATATCGGGGAATTTACAAGAGTTTATAAAAAGACATCAACGCAAAGTGCGCGAAATATGATTTTTTGCATCTCTTTCTCTTTTTTCCTGTCTGGCACCCTGCGGGTACGGAACCCTAAAAACTATGAAATTAAATAACTAAGATGACGTGCCTATGATAATTACTGAATTAAGACGTGCAAATACCTAGTACATTATTTTGACATAGTGTAGCTGCTATTTAAAAAATAATGAATACGTATGTATTCGATAATAGATTACACAACAAGTGACAAAAAAGGAAATTAAATTCGAAGGACTAAGTTGGATACAAGGACCGAGATGATTTTTTTTCACGCGCTTTTTACCATAGACTGCGAGAAAATAAATAGTATTAAAGTATTTATGTTTTCTTAATTTAAATTCGATAGCTGAGTGGCATAGCTCCATTCAGCCAGCCAGTAGGTATGTTCAGCAAGTTTTATTTATTTAGTACATAATTCGTATAATTCATGCTCAAATTGTTTTATTGGTTTATGTGAATGAGTGATAAAAAACAAGTATACTTAATCGATAGTATTATATTATTTGTGACTTAATAATATTCATCTTGTATTATGTTAGGGAGTGCTAGTGCCTATGTATGGTAGTGAAAGTTGGGTATGGCAGAAGAAACATGAAAGCAGAATAAATGCAGTAGAAATGAGAGCTTTGTGAAGTATGTGTGGTGTAACTTTGGGAGATAAAGTAAGGAATAACGTGATAAGGGAGCATTGTGGAGTGAAAGAAAATGTAGTGACAAAGATTGAGAAAGGTATGTTAAGATGGTTTGGACATATAGAGAGGATGGACGAGAGGAAATTAACGAAACATGTGTACGAAGCGAGCGTGGATGGAAGAGTTGGAAGGGGACGACCTCGGCGAAAGTATCGCGATCAAATCGCGGACGTTCTCAAAAAATGCCAGGTTAAGAGTTCTCTAAACCGACGAGCATGCATGACGAGGTTAATGGACGTAGATGAAGCGAAAGAGGTGTGTCAGGATCGTAGCAGGTGGAAATCCATAGTCTCTGCCTACCCCAATGGGAAACAGGCGTGATAATATGTATGTATGTATGTTTATTATATGGAATCTACTGAAGGTCCCATGAGCAAGGATAATTGAATACTTGATTGTCATTATCCTTCAGTCCTTTCAATAATATGGAAAGGTAATAGAGCATTCAGTTCTAGAGTTCATTGAACAGCATTCCTAGAATGGTTAGCGATTTGGTTATAACAAAGAGTTGAATAAATAATACCAAGAAGTATCCGGAATAACTAAGTATAGTGAGTTATTTTACATAGTTACGCTATTCGAAGCTAATAATTTTTTTATTATTTCTACCACTAAGCTAAGATACCAAGAGTACAGCCCCCCTAGCCAAATTGACAATCTACAATCGTCAACGCTATAGAAAACAATCAAAATGTATGGGAATGACATATCTCAACGAATGACTTTTTCCTTTACATTTTGATCGTTTTCTATTAGCGTTGACGATTGCAGATTGTCAACTTGGCTCGGGGGACAGTTCACGGTAACTTAGCGGTTAAAGCGGGTTACTGAACTAGAAGTCGCAGTTTAGATTCCTGCTCGTGAATTTTTCATTCCCCAATTTATATCTTTAGATTTCGCGCGGCTTGCGGTAATGCGTCAAAATAATAAAATAATCGCTTTTCAGTCTTGTGTGGTAATTTTGGAAACTTGTGCCTCTACCCTACCTGTGTCGATTTAGTGAACTTTCTACGTTAGCCTATACAATAAATACAATTACTCTTTATTGTACACAAAAATAAGCAACATACATCGATACCTCTGGGCTCAAAGGGCGTAAACGACATTTTGGCGTAAAGGCATTTTCTGCTCTATAGTTAAGTTAAAGAGTAGAAAATGTATTTAAGCCAAAATGTTGTGTACGCCCTTTGACGCCCTATGTCGCTAGTTATCGACATAATCATGACAGTTTGCTGCATAATCTTAATTTTAACCTAAATTTTTCGATGGAATGTCAGCGATTCTCGCCAATAGGAAAATTTCTAGAAAAAAAAAACGGCTGGCGTCGGGGGATGCCCGACACAAGCGAAGCTTTTACGCATTTGCAGGCGCGGATAAAACGCGGTCGCGTGTGTTAACGGTGACGTTTTTTTTTCGTTCACTTGAGGAGTAAGTATGTGGGTGAGTACTCAATGACACTATAGAACAGCGGGTTCCCAACCATTCATCATACGATCATACGCACCTCTCCCAACTCTCTTAACGCCCAACTTGCCTGTTAGGGTAAAACTACAAGGAGCAAGGAGCCGATGACGTGAACCGCGTTCGCTGATTCGTGTCTAGTAACTTTATTTGGTTAGATACAGGTCACTGTTACCTCAGGCTTGTTGGAATCAAGACATTATTTATATTTTCACATTTTTCAAAAAATCTAATTTACTTTATTTGCTGTCTGTATGTGTGCCAGTATTAGTTTTTTCTCTAGAAACAGTCATCAATATGGAAACTATATTAGAGCAGCAAAGAAGCTATCATGAAGAAAGGGAGAGGACGATGGATGCTATGGTCAAAGAAATTCTTCATAATACCAAGAACATAATTTTTTATAAATATACAGTAAATTTTTGGAGCCCACCCACCCCGTGGGTCATTCTACGTCCTCCAAGTGGGGTGCGCCCCACTGATGGGTACGCACTGCTATAGAAGCTTCGCTTCAAAACTCTTTTCCCAGCTCTATTTAATTGAAGCTTATAAGTACATGAAGACAACAGTAAATACACGTTTCTGTGGTTAATAGAACAGTTTTTTGTTGCGAATTTGATATTTTTTATCTTTTATCTTTCTGACGAAAATACTTTGCATAGTTATCGTGCGGTATAGACGAGAAATACTAGGAATTCTCTGTAATGGTATTATGGATTAACTGGTTGTACGGTTACAAATGAGAACCCGTCCTTATTCCTTGATCTAAAGCGGATTCTGACAGAGCTGTACAAAACTAGGTAGATAAGATTAAGAAGTTTATTAGTGTTTAGGTCATCATATTTATTTATTGCAAATATAATTATATACTGAAATATTTCCAATCAATCTATTTACACCCTATAATATAACTGGCGAAATGTGGGTGTACTATTACACCTCTGCGTACCCCTTCGGGGAAATACAGGCGTGATGTTATGTTATATTTTGTTACGTACTTTCGTTACATAATTTTATTTATTAGAATATGTACAGTAGTGTTGATTGTCATTTTCACAAACTAAACTAATTTTATAAACAAAAACTAACAAAAAATTAAACTTATCCCTATTTTTACATGACTGCCCAAAGTAAGGAGTGTAATGTTTTTTACTAATATTAAATACAAGAAAAGAATGGCAACAATTTTTGTGTTGTCAAATTAGTCATTGTCATTTCCACAAACTAAACTAATTTTAAAAACAAAAACTAACAAAAAATTATGAAAATGACAATTAACACTACTGTACATATTCTAATAAATAAAATAAAAAAAACAAATTAAACTACTAGTTCCAATAAAGATTTGATTGATCTATTAGGTATTAAAAAAGAGATAATATCAACTATTAAACTACCGAACAACTTATAAGAATCAACTCAGTAAAATAGGTTAATACGGTTCTCGGGTCGAGCGGCAAACCGACATTATTTGATGCACTTCCGATATTTTAAAATGTTCTAAAAATTCAGCTCTATTCCTATATGAGGCTACTAAAGGAGTTATCAGCTTGTGGTCGTGATTACCTATAAAATAATAGCAACATATAACAAACGCTCTTTATGAAAGTATAAAAGAACATTCTCGTATTTTCTACTGGACTGTTTGAAGTGTTGAGAAGAGCTCTTTGTAAGATATCGTCCGGAGAAGTACACACGGCTACACATTAAGCTGTACAAAACCAGTAAAGGCTGACCTCGCGTTGTAAAGAAAACCTATACAATGCGAGGTCAGCTTATACTGGAAATTTATAGCTTGATGTGTAGCCGTGTGTACTACCACCGGTACCTATTTCTGCCGCCAAACAGTGATGACTTGAACTGAACTTACATTAATGTGTTCCGGTACTAAAGGTATGGGTGCCGGTGAAATGTCAATCACACGAAACTTTCCAACTTTATGTCTCAGTTTGGCGAACCGACTTGCGGTACCATTTAGGTAACAGCCTAGGTGGTATTGCAGTTGTTATAGGCAAAGGTAACCGCTTAACATCAGTTGTGCCTTTAGCTCGTTTCACCATCCTATACAATCAAATAAAAAAATAGAAACAACCTGTGTGATATATTACAGGTGTTTCGCTATTTCGATTCCGCCCCCAAGCATCCCAACTCCTTGGTTGTAGCGACCACCAAATATCAGCCTTCAGCTATCAGCAAGATACGCCGTCCCAGGCACGCGCTAATAGAACACGATGATGACACAACACTTCAGCAGGAGTCCAATAAGGACACCAGCACACTCCGATGCCGTCGTCCTAACTATCGTCCCCGCCGGCGAGGACCGACGCGACGTCCACACAGATGCCGAGAGTCCGACTCTCGAGAAACCCAACACGATGCAGCAGCGGCTGCCGGGGGGACCGGTGGCGGGGTCCCCCAGCTCCACCCTGAGCCGAGGCCCGAGCTCCCCCCTGGGGATGCCCTCACGGTGTCGCAACCGCAGATAATTTCGTCACGCGAGACCGGCCCTATGCTCTAGAGTAGTTCCTAGGAGTAGGCTTAACCGCCACTGTGTTAGGATTAGGTAGGTCTTCGCCTCGCTGGCGAGGCTTGCCGCTTAACGGCGATTCGCGAAACGCGTCACCCACCAGATATACCGAAAGTCCGCCACTTTCGAGAAAACTATTAAACTATTCCCGATGCAGCAACGGCTACCAGGGGGACATAGCGGCGGGGTCCCCCCGTAATGCCCCAGTAAGCCGAGGTTCGAGCCCTCCCTTGGGGGACGCCCTATGCGGTTTTGCAACCACGTTTTTAGTTAGGTATAAGTTAGGTTTAGGGAAATTTTTCGGCGGATGGAGTCCCTAACGGGATTCTCCGCCACCACACCAGTCCGGTTAAGCAGTTAGGGTATCCATTTTGGGTAACAAAAAAAAAAACATGTTTTTATGTATGATTTTTTTAAGTTAGCTTGGTTAGCTTTAGTTTTAAACTTTTTATTTTTTAGTATTTTTCGTGATAGACACACATATTCTGTGAAAATTTCAATTGGTTATCAGTTCCCGTTACAAAGATACAGCCCTGTGACAGACAGACGGACGGACTGACGGACGGACTGACGGACGGACAGCGTAGCGAGAGTAACAGGGTCCCGTTTGGCACTCTTCGGGTGCGGAACCCTAAAAAGAACTAAACCTTGATAGGAAATAGCGTCTTCCAAGAGCGGCATTATGCATTGATACGCACTTCCTTAACAGATTCAGTGTGGGCCTGATTGGTTTACCACAATTACCGATTACATATCGGAACTTGGGGCTCCACGACCAACTTTACGCCCCACATCCTTACAACTAGTGAGCACTGTATAATCCAATTAGACGACTATGAATATCAATCGGATTTCACACTGTACTGTGCGGTTCCCGGGAAATTATAGGTCACCGTGGGTATTGTATAAAATGAGTCAGGCACAATATTTATTTATAACTAGCTGTACCCGTGGCTTTGCTCACGTTATCTAAACAACTAACTTTTAAATAAGTCAAATTTCAAAGATAATGGACAAATGATAGCAATAATTAATTTGTTGGCATTATTTTTTTCTAGCGCTGGGCGCAAAGTCAAAGACTAAAACGTAAACCGAGATTCTAGGCCACAAACAAATTTTGAGCATAAGTTACAAAAATAATACAGAATGATGTGAATGTATACAATAAAACGCCTTTTTACAAAACCTTCAGCAGCCAAAATGTACAGAGTAATGGCTGGTGACGCGAGAGCAAGCGACGTACAGTTGTCCATATGAGAAGCAGCTGGTCCTGAGGTCGACAGCCGCAGCCTTCAGTGTCTGCCCCTGCTACTTATTGATGGTCATCGTGAAGCACAGACTCACAGGAAACTGTATACGCTTGAATTGGAAAGAGTAATTGTGGGGAATCAGTGGTATACGTGGAATAAACACCATCTCGCCAGCGGCACACCCAGTGAGAATCTCTGCCTCTATAATGTGCCTCTGCAAGGATATGACTTTGAGTCGGGGTCCCATTACACAGCTTGGGCGGTGTTAAGTTCCACAAAAGCACACCGGACCCCGACTTTAAGTTTGATAAGATGGGCAGAAAGTCCACTTGCAGAGAGAGAGTTAAGGAATACTACTGAGTAGCGTCATCTAGATCTATAACGGTGTTTATAGAAGTATAAACCACTTCATTCCCTTATATTTCTGAGAGAATGCTATCGTTAATGGCAGCGGCTTGGTCATTTTTTAACCGACGAAAAAAAGGAGGAGGTTCTCAATTCGACGCGTATATATTTTTTTTTTTTTTTTTTTTTTTTTTTTTTTTTTTTTTTTTTATGTATGACCACGCATAACTTTTTACAGAGTGGTCCGATTTTGATGATTCTTTTTTTATTGGATAGGGTATATCTTGAAGTTGGTCCCATTTGAATTTCAAAATCAAAATCCACCCCTAAGGGTAGTAAAACAGGGGATGAGTGTTTGTTCACCCACTGAATTCTTACCTGTTAACCGATTCTGTTGAAACTTGACATACATAAATATAGTTCTAGACACTACGACATAATGGAGACCTGGATTTAGAGTTTAACCACAAAAAAATGAAAAATAAAACTTTTTAACAAAAAATTGAACCGACGAAAACAGAAACTGAAAAGCGAAAAATAACTAATTATGAGTCGGCGCCAAACAACCAATCAACGAAGATCATTAAATTACTTTAAATAAATAATAAAAACAACGTCACATCAAATACAACGTGAGATTTTCAACGATAAACAATAACTTTCCAAAAATGCGTTCTCCGCTCGGCCACTTCCAACTTACACGCACTATGCTTGTTAAAAGTTCGTTTGGCGCCGACTCATAATTAGTTATTTTTCGCTTTTCAGTTTCTGTTTTCGTCGGTTCAATTTTTTGTTAAAAAGTTTTATTGGTGTTAAAATGGCCCTCTCACACAACCAAGAATTCTGCTGGTGCGAGATTTGGCTGATGTCCCCATAAACAGAACGAATTAGGTCCTCTACCGTAGGGACCACTCTACAAAGCGTTTCCGGTAGGTCCACCTGGCCACTCTCCTCTGGATAAGTTCCTACTCCAATGTTTAAAAGGACTTCAGCGAATTCTTGAGCATGTGAATTCCCGCCAAGCCGTGCTCTCATGTTGACCGTCAAGCACAATCTGTGAACTTGCGGCCAGAGAGTAGAGCGTTTTAACGTAGCATTCACCTCATCAGCCCTAGTACCTCGCGTCACCACAGGCAGCGTCTGCCGAAAATCGCCGGTAAAGAGAACTGTTACCCCACCCATGATGTTGTGGTTCCTGCGGATATCTTGCAGGGTTCAGTCAACAGCCTCCACTGCCTTTCTGTTCGCCAATTTGCATTCATCCCATACAATAAGAGAGCAGTCTCGTAGAACAGCGGGCTTGTCACTGTTTCGTGAAACGTCTCATTGCTCTCTAAGTCTATGGGAATCTTAAACATTGTGTGCGCAGTTTTGCCACCAGGGAGCAGTGTCGCGGCGATTCCGGAAGACGCTATTGCGAGGGCTATTTTTCCTCGCCTTCTGACCTCTGCAAGGATGCCTGAAGTAAGAAAGGTTTTGCCTGTTCCTCCAGGAGCATCCAAAAAGCACATTTTCCCTTGGCAGAGTTCAATGCTCTGCAGGATAATTTCGAATAGCTGTCTTTGCTCTGAGATGAATGATGAACAATGACAGACATTGCGCCCGTACTGTAGTCAGTTTCGGCGGCGTATTCACGATTAACGCGTGGTTTGGTTGTGGGGTCGGTAAACCGTACTCAACCAATGAATTGCAGCCGATCGAAACGACCATGTCTTGAAGTGAAAAAAAAACAGCTATTCAAAATGCGTTCAGCATATCAACATAGGCCCGTAAGAATCGCCAATTGGTGAGGTGTAAAATGTAAAATATCGCAATTCGTAGGTACTCAGTATTTCAAGACAATTAAAGAAGCAAAAGCAAATAGATTATAGAAAGACAACAAAGGTAACGCTTTTTTTTTTTTTTTTTCGACTGGGTGCTCGCAGGTGGACCGAAGTACCATTTCTGCTTAACCGGGCTTAGTTGCCGGAGAGTCCCATGTGGGACTCCATTCGCCAAAGATAACGCCCGTGTCTCTACCCATAACATCACATTTTGTGAACGAAACCATAGCGCGATCTAATTCGACGTTAACGCCATCTGGTTAGGAAAGAAGGAGTATTTTAAATTAAGTTAATTATTTACAAAACTAAGTAAGCGGGAGACGTCGTCGTAAATTGGTTATATTATCCATAGGTTAAGGATAACAATACAAATAAAATTTCACGCTTTTTTGGGTTAGGGGACTCAGCAGTCAGTAAAATAAGTGGTTCAATGGCACTTTTTGCACCGATTTCAAAAATTTTTTTAACTGTTAAATAGGTAAAGCACTTTTTAGCAGACAATACTTTACTAAACTACTGTTAGAAAACTACTGTTTGTGGTAGAAAGTAAAATAAATAAAAATAAATACGGAAGCAGAAAATAATCAACACAATGCACTATTGCTCACCCCTCATACTAAATAGCGTGATCATTAATTGTTTTATAACTTAAATAATCCGCTCTTTAGCGGACGTTGTTGCTAAATAACTTAATTTGTTGAAGAATGTTGAAGATGTTTTTTTTTAAAATAACAAAATGCAAAAAATAATCTAAAAACTAAGATTGGGGCTGAGATTCGATCTTAGAACAACACAATAGTGATCCACACGCCAAGCCACCAGGATGAGTAATTATTTACGCGAAACTACGAAATCAGTATTTTCATTGTTAATATCTGTCGTTTAGCTCCCTTTATATATAGCGTGATAGTTATTTTTTTAAATATTAATTTTGACGTTCTGATAAAGAATTATTTTAGTCTTTTTTAGTCTATAAATTATAACATTTCAATATATTAGCTGTAAAACATAACTTTGTAGACATTTTGTTACTCTACTCACCTCCCATGTACAAAAGCGTGATGATTTGTAGCCTATAACCTGACCCGGTCTGTAACCGACATTTTTGCCAAATTTCAACTAATTCTGTTCAGTAGTATTGGCGTCATGCTCAAACATACAAACAGATAAACAGACAAACAGACAAACAGATAAACAGACAAACAGACAAACAGACAGAAATTCTAAAAATTATAGTTTTGGCATCAGTATCGTTCCTAGTATGCGCAGCAGTGATATTTTTCAAAAAATATTCAATGTACAGTTTTTTCATCTCTACGATTTTATTATATGTATAGATAAAACAAGTTTAACCGGATTATATCGCGTATATTATTTAGATTGGTTTCCTGACGTTTCGAAAGCTTTGCAGCGTTCGTGGTCGCAGGAAGACTAAGATGACAAGTGTCTTTACAGATATTTCAATACAATTTTTATTAATTAAAATCGTTTCGATGCACGCAGTAATCACTCACGATGTCATTATCTTTTACAGTGCTGCCTGCTGTTTGCGACTTGATTATTTTCAGAACTGGGTTCCAAACAGGTGGTAGCTGGCAACCACCTTCTCTATTAAAATTAGGATGTTTTTTTTAATTTCAATAGCCTCACGAAGCATTCTAGGTACGGTCGACCGCACTTCGGTGGTAACACTTTGACATTAGCAGCATCTTTATTTCATAAGCAGTAAGGGCGGTTTTCGAATTGACGTGTTACCACTGTCATGCAGTCGACTGAGCATATCGGTTTTCCTTCGCCAGGACTTGTGGTTTATCAAATCGAAGAAAATGTTTGGGTTTGTCTAGGGCATGTTCACACACTGCTTAATTCTAGTGGCTATACTACGCTTTGTTTGCCCTATACTGGGTGTAAGGGGAACGCTTCCGAAAACGGAGATAGGTGCTGGTGATTACTGATACGAAACCACGAAAAAAATTGCTATTATTTTTTTAGATTTTTTCATATATTTTTTTATGCATTTTTCATACATAACCAGCTTTGGGCAGTTAAATAAAACTCATACATAATGAAAGAATGCAAAAAAAAAAAAACGCTTTTTTTTCGTGGTTTCGTATTAGTAATCACCAGCACCTATCTCCGTTTTCGGAAGCGTTCCCCTTACACCCAGTATAGGGCAAACAAGGCGTAGTATAGCCACTAGAATTAAGCAGTGTGTGAACATGCCCTACCTATCTTCGTTTTTGGAAGCGTTTCCCTGACACCCCGTATATGACTCACAATCACAATCAATCTTGTAGACCAATCAAGGGACAAGTGATGATCGGTGACTTGATCCGTTGTTTCATAACGCCGTCCAAATGATAATAGATTCTGTAACTTGCATCAGTATTTGGCAATACAACATCAGAATCCAGTCTTACTCAGACAATCTTCGTTCAAGCTGACAGGATAACACAAAGTTCTCAATGTTCGATACACCTACAAATTGTTAAACTCTGTTCAAATTCAAATTCTGTACACACCGTGAACCGTGACGCACACAGACGCACGTCCCGTCGATATTATATTAAGATCCCTCCTTTGTTGGCGGAATACTTGTGAAGCATTAAGGTAATAGAGAACTAGCAAATCACGTTACGCCCCAAGCTATTACGGCATCCTTGTCCCACCTAAGTATATTACCGGCTATTTATCGTGACATTGAGACCAACGGCGCGTCTCATCATCGGGAGAGTGACAGGAGTCATGATTGCTTTCTTAATAGCCTCTCTATTGGTAATCAGCAAATATGTGAGGAGGTAATTTGTACGCTATTATTTTTGGTATTCGTTGTCTTGTGAGTGAAATTACGGATATGAGCACAGAAATAGAAGAAGAATAGAAGTTTCTTGGTTTTACCAAAAATTAGAACCAACTATGGCAAAAAAACTATAAGTTATGAAGGAGCACAAATCTATAATAAAATACCCTCACGTATTAAAAATCTAAGTTCATTTAATGCATTCAAAACTGAGCTAGCACTATATGTAATTTCAGACAACTTTTTTGTAAAATAATGAATGCACTGAATGGGTACAACATAATTTTTGAAAAAAAAAAAAAAAAAAAAACATTTTTAAATTCGACGAACTAAATCATCATAGCTTAAGTTAATATTGTTCTCAAGTAAGTGACTTTGTGTTTTTATTGAGAATAAATTTCTTTAAACCTTAACCTAAATAGATAGAGATATGATATGATAGAATGGTTGTAATCACAATTTTACTTGCGATTCATGCGTGGAAACTTTCGAACAAACTACGCCTTACATACGTGGGACACTCAGAAAGTTTTGCGAAACTAAAAAAAATTGTTCTATACGTACATATATTTTTATCAAATCTTTTCAAAGTACTTTCCACCAGCCTCTATACAAAGATTCATGCGCCTAAACCAGTTTTCAAAACACTTTTTCCAGTCCGCCGCAGACACCTCGTTTACAGCCTGCTCGAACGCAGCCAGCGCATCTTCCGGCGACGAAAATTGTATCCCTTTGAGCTGATTTTTTATTTTTGGGAATAAAAAGAAGTCACACGGTGCTAGATCAGGGCTGTAAGGAGGGTGATCCAGGAGTTTGACTGGCGTGCTGTCCAGGAAGTCCCTCGTTTTGAGTGCGGTGTGCGCAGGTGCATTGTCGTGGTGGAGCAGTAGCCCGCGGAGCCCTGTGTTTGGTCGCTTGTTGCTTATAACAGAGAAAACTTCTGGCAAACATTTGGTAGTATACCATTCGGCATTAATGCTTCTTTGATCCCGTAAGGGAATTGATACCAAGTGGCCAGTCAAATTAAAAAAGCTAGCGATCAAAATCTTACCCCCGCTTCTAGATCGCTTCACTTTGGTAGGCGTTGGCTCATTTTGAAACACCCAAACAGTCGACTGGCGCTTGGTTTCTGGGTCGTATTGATAAATCCAGGACTCATCACCTGTAACGATGTCGTAAACACGCCGAGACGAGCCTGCTTCAAATTTGTTAAGCATATCACGGCACCATTCCACCCGGGCCTGCTTCTGAGCATCGGTGAGGTTGTGCGGCACCCAGCGTGATACTATCCTCCTCACGCGAAGATGGCTGTGTAGAATCTCGTGAACGCTTCCCGATCCAATCTTCAATATGTGTTGAATCTCCTGATATGTAATTCGCCTATTGTCTTGGATTAAATTTTTCACTGCTAGCACGTTTTCTTCGGTAACAGCCGTCAAAGGGCGACCGCTTCTTTCGTCATCCCCCAAAGTTGGTCGACCGCGCTTGAATTCGTTATACCAACGATACACGGTTGCCTTGGAAGGGCCTTCATCCATGAATGCCATTTGAAGTCTATCGTACGATTCATCCGGTTTCAGGCGACACTTGAAATCGTATAAAATCATAGCTCTAAAATGTTCCCGGCGCAGATCCATATTTCAGTGAGACACAATACTTTGAATTAACTCGCAAAAAATGTGGAGGGAAATTTTGAAATTGGAACTTACTTATTTTTACTTATAAATAATCATATTTTCGAAAAACATTATAACTGGCCAGTCTCCCATATATAAAAACTTTTTTTCGCAATACTTTCTGAGGGGCCTGGTATTGACGTTATTAATTTTATAAATTAACTTTAATCAAATGTACTTAACAGCTTTTGTTTCTGCAGTTAGAAACAGCGCAATAAGGCATTTTTGCGGGTTTTTGTTACAGTATAATAATAAATAAAAAATAAATATTATTTGGAATTTTTTTACACAGACCATCTAGTCCCACTAGTAGACTGCCTCGTTGGTCTAGTGGTCGCAAGCGCGACTGCTGAGCGTGGGGTCCTGGGTTCGATTCCCGGGTCGGGCAAAGTGTTATTGGATTTTTTCATTAGGAAATTCTCAGTAGCAGCCCGGAGTATGGATTTGTGTCCGGTTAGTGGCAATAGGCTCGCCCCCTATTACATGGGACTATAACATAACTGGCGAAATGTGGGTGTACTATTATACCTCTGCCTACCCCTTCGGGGAAATACAGGCGTGATGTTATGTTATGTTATCTAGTCCCAAACTAAGCAGAACTTGTGCTATGGGTACTAGACAACGGATATAATACTAATATACTATTTTTTGTAAAAACATCCTTATAATACATCAGAAACACCCAGACCAACACAAACACTTATGTTCATCACACAAATATTTGTGTCCTGTGGGAATCGAACCCAGAAATAAGTCATAAGGCGTACTGAGAAAGGCTTTGAAATGCTCTGCACAATGGTGCAAAGTACGGGCACGCGCGCCCTGCCCACTTTTCCATTCTATCTATTTCTGTTGATATGAGTATTCTTGTAAGTTATTTGTCTTGTACTGAGACTAGTTTATCTGTATCATAGTTGTAGTCATGTGTGAGTTAATGTCATGTTCACAACTATTTTACCATGTTTTTAGGGTTCCGTACCCAAAGGGTGCTAAACGTCCGTCCATCCGTCCGTCCTTCCATCGGTCTGTCTATCATAGGGCATCTTTTGAACGGTAATAGGTAGCCAATTGAAATTTTATCAGAATATGTGTTGTTATGACCCCTATCACTACGAAAACTAAAAATAAAAAAGTCTGAAACCAAAGGGGGTCCCCATACAAGATACGTCGAAAAACATGATTTTTTTCAACGTTTTTGTTGCTGCTTTATCTTCAAAACAGTAATACATACGCGCGTCAAACTTGGTTTGATTATAGTGCATATTATGTAGTTTAGCAAAAATACTAAAAATAGGGCAAACATAGACATATGTGGTGGTACCTGCGTAAGAAAAAGATGCAGAAATTCATATTTCACTCACGGTGCGTTGATGTCTTTTGATGAACTCTCGTAAATTAAATCTGTTGCTATGCGGTATCAGGTCGATAAGTGATACGGAACCCTTACTGCGCGAGTCAAACTCGCACTTGGCCGGTTTTTAATAACTCCCCTTCCTTCGTCTGTCTGTACGGTACAATGCAATCGATTTTAACTAACTTCCCGATGAGCTAGATACTTGAAACTTCAAACATAGCTCGGAACTGGATGGAAGTGCAATATTAACTCGCTTTCGTTGTAAAAACGTGGGATATAAAAAAAAACATTCATCAAATTATTATTTACACTCAGGGACATATTTAGAGGAAGGGATGTGGTCCACCAACCCTCACTAGGCACTAAGGCCTTAACCTTCTCATTCTGAGAAGACGTCCATACTCAGCAGTGGTACACACGGCTACACATCAAGCTGTACAAAACCAGTAAAGGCTGACCTCGCGTTGTAAGGAAAACCTATACAATGCGAGGTCAGCTTATACTGGAAAATTACAGCTTGATGTGTAGCCGTGTGTACAATAATGAGTTTATACATGTATGTAATCCTTATGATGAGCTGAATAAACACGAATAAAACAGTTTCTGTGTGTTTTTTTTGCGTTCCTCTAAATTTGTCCTTGAGTGTATTAATTCAGTATATTATGTCAATTGTGATTTGGATTTTAAAATATACCTTTTTATTTCAAAGTAAATTGTGGTAAAACATTACTTCAATATATTCCGAATAAAGTTGGTAATATTACAAACGAATTAAAACTTGAGTTGCATATTATTTATTAAAAATAATCTTACATCACTTACCTAACAGTACACTGTAGTATAAACAGAACAGGAGAGTGTTCAGATAAACTAGTTTAATTCTATAATTTGAATATAAAGTGAAATATTTTATAACAAAGGAAAAACCTGAGCTCGCGTAAGCTACTTGTAATTCCGCGTAAGTCGCAGCGGTCAAGTGAGGGGGAGGGGGGCGTTTTATAAATTACATGACCGAAGACGATGGCCGACCTGTCACTAACATATGCACTGAAGCTGACAGCACTGCGTAGAAATATAATTTTGGTTCACCTTGTTTTTATGCTGTTTACATAAAAAACTTTATCTTGGGCATAAGATACGTCTCGCACCAGGTAAGCCAAAGTGCAGTGGTTAGTCAGGTACAAAGGTTACAAACAAACTCAATAACAATTTCCTGCAGATGAGTTTTGTTTGTGAAACATGTTACAGTACACGATACAAGTCCAAATCAATGAATTGTTGCATTACGGCATAACATTTATGATGACGTCTTCATTTAAATATGTATGTTATATAATTTATATACCAAGACGGTATCTGGGATTTTCCTCACAGAAACAAACAATCACAATTTTCGTTCTGGATATCAAGCTCTAAATGCACAGTAAGCAACCTTTATGCTTATATATTATACAAATATTAACGACAAAAACAAAGTAATATTCACAATCTCTCTTCTTCTGAGATATAAGTTTTATGCAATAAAAGCAAATTAAGGCAAAAATATCAACCACAGTAAATAATCCAAGACTATAAACAACTCTAGTTGAGAAGCAAATGACCTGCAGTCCAAACGTCATTAAGATTCATGTCCGTGGCATTGCCCGGACAATGTGAGGCATCGCGGAAGCGTATCAAACTATGAGCTAACGGACATTCACGTACACAAGTGCATACACGCCCCAATGGAATGTGCTTGACTGTATTTCAGAGTTCGTGTAAGGTCGTAAAGTTTTATCATGTTCTTAAGTTAGAAGACGTCTACGTGATTTTGTTTATCGCGCCATTTTGTACGCTATTCTGATACTAACTATGGTAGTTGAGATATAATATTCTCTCTCTCTATCTCTGTCTACATTTCTATTCTTTCCAATTGTCCTCTCGCAAGTCTCTGGAGGGATATCTTTAGAGAAAAGATATGTAGTATCTTTTCCTTTAGACCTTTGAACCTTTAGACCTTTGGACCTTTAGACCTTTGGACTTGAGTTTTCCTTAAATAATAATTATAATCAATTAGAACTTTCTGCGTGCCAACATTAAATGAAAGCCAAATAATATTAGTTTTTAAATAACTAGTCTAGTCAAAATTTCTGTTTTGTTTTAATTTATTTGTGCATAAAAAGTCTCGTAACCATAGTTTAATACAAATAATATTTTAAAAGAAATGGTTGCAAAGGCAAATTTCAAGATAGTACAATTTCTCAAAAAACTTAATTTCTGTGGTCAAATTCCTGATTAGTCTGAAGTCGTTAAGACAAAGAATATAGATTTATTTTTCTTCTCACTAGTTTCTTAGTACAGGTGAATTTGATGTTATACTTTTTTCGACCCACTGCCGCTAGTATGGACCCTGGAATTCAACCAGAAATATAACTATGCAATTGTCACGTCTCCCAAGAAAGTGTAATGAAAAATCATGATAATTTTTGAAATAATGTTCTTTGTGGTAGTGTGATTCGGAATAATATGTTGCGTCATGGCAGATTTTAACTATTGAATGAAGCATACAAAAATACATATTTTAGTGGGGATTGAACTTAAGCGATGCGATGCTTGGGTGAGGCCTATGTCCAGCAGTAGACGTCTTTCGGCTGAAATGAATGAATGAATGAATGATGAATGAACTTAAGCCCTGTGGTATATCAGTCCGACGCTTGATATTCCCTGCCATCTGTGCTTGTATTATAGTTGCTAAATTTAGCATTATAATGAACCGGTCAATATTAAGCGCATGCACTTTTTCATAAATACCTTTAAAAACCCAAGTGTTATATGCGATAACCGCCATTTATCACCGGTGATGATGTAGGCCAAAAAAGAAACATTAAAATTGTGGATTCTGTACAACCAGTCTTTACAGAATCGGCCAGTAAATTATTTGTCATTAATAATTCGTGAAAATCAGCCATAGTATTGGCAAAACTAGTAGTGATAATAAAGTTTTTCAAAACTAAAGTATATTGTAACTATATAACTTTGCCGCGAACTTCGTTCCTGACGAAGGTCCGCACACGTTTTTTTTATCTGCTGTAAAAGAGACCGAGCTCCAATGAATCCATAATAAAAAAAGAGACTAAAGGTGAAGATTTAAATTGTGAAAAGAAAAAATCGCTCACGAGCAGGATTCGAACCTGCGACTCCTGGCTCAGTACGCCAGTGCTTTAGCCACTTAGCTACCGTGAACAAGCTAAGCTAAGCTAGCTAAGCTAGCTAAAGCACTGGCGTACTGAGCCAGGAGTCGCAGGTTCGAATCCTGCTCGTGAGCGATTTTTTCTTTCCACAATTTAAATCTTTAGATTTCACTTCGCATGCGTAAATGCGTTAAAAAATAATAAAATAATTAGACTAAAGGTGGTTTCAAACCAGCGACGCGAGGATTGGATGGGATGGGCGTGAATTGAAATCTCGCTGACCCTTTCACACCGATAGATGTACATTGCGAGCACGCGCCGTCTCGCCGCGACTAGGCGTCGGCACGTGCCTGCTCACGATGTACCGTTTTGCAATGTAATAAATACTCTATTCGTGCGGCAATAAAGTTTAAGTTTGATGTACCAACAAATATTTCAATTCTCGCCTGGCAAATCCTCGCCTATACAGACTTTTCACACCAAATATGTACGTGACGTGAATTGAAATTTTGCTATACAAATTTCAATTCTCGCTCGGCCCATCCACGCCACGCCTCGCCGGTGTGAAGCCACCTTTAAGACGCTGACAACAGCCAAATACCCCAAATAGGCTTCTTTTAAAAACATTTTTAGCTGTATCTATTCAGTTTGTGGCAGTGAAAAAAATATATGTTAATCTTGATCGTATTTCCTGAAACTGTATTGTGCCCAAAACAAGTTTTCTCGATAGAAAAGAATTGTAAACTAACCTCTTAAAACATGCTTTAAAGCAAACAATCTCTATTATTTACAAAATATTACAAATAAAATTAAGAAAACATTTGAGAAAGACAATAATCTAAACATTTGTTGTTTCTGTTTTTCAAATAAGCTTTTAGTTTTTCATTTAAACAAAATATTGTTAATTTTCATTCAAGTTGAGCGGCGTATCTGACGTCCCTCGGCTCGTTGCCTCTCTTTCAGTTCTGTACGAAACGACAGTGACCGCAGAGGTCTGATTTTTTAGGTGTTGTCAGCCTCTTAAACAGGCCAAAGTAGGTTTACAAAATAGTCACAGATCAATAAAACCAATAACAATAACACAGCTTACTAATCATTAACTGATATAATACGAGTTATAAAGCCAATATAAAGCTCTTAAAACAGTTGAGAACTTTACAAGGTGTACCGACCCGTAACTCCTGAGTCCTGAAGACATCTTATAAAAAGGAAGATACGGTCCGGAACAAACAAACGTATTGCAATGTCTTCGGTAGAATATACGACTTAGGTACCAGGCACGCAGAACTACCGTGGACGTTCCTTTAATATACTTTGAGTATTTTAGCTTCAGGTTTTTGTAAGGACTCGAACAATGAACGACTTTTTCAAGCAGGTAGGTAATGTACAGTTGATTTCATTTTGATAATAAAAAAATAATTATTATTCGTAGGTTTTTATTTTTATTTGTAACCTTATAAACAGTAGTTTACAATAACCAGTTGGACAATAATAACTGCAGAAGTACATCAGTGTGTCGCAGTTACTAACATCCGTCACAGAAGCGACTTAATACTTTTTACCAAAGTTCTAGTTTCAATAATCTAGATTTGAGATTTTCTTGGTATAACAATTCATTATTTTAGATTTCTAATACAGTTACTAGAGTAGTGTTACATTGATATGTAATAGAATCTATACATGAACTCGGACGAATAAAAAAGATATGAATAGGAAAAGAAAAAACGTCTCAGTACCATTTTCTCCTCTATAATTTGTCAACCGATTTTCTTTCTTTTTGTTTAGTAGCTATTGACGAGCTTTATTGTTATCAATACAAAAATAATGAATTACGGTCGTATTTCGACCATTGGGCGACCACTTGTAGTTTAAAATAGGCTTAATCTGCATTTATCACGTTGTTTTACTCATTTTATTTATTTCATTATTATTTTTAAGGGACTTTGTATTCAATCTTGACACAATTTAATGTCCATTATCATATAGATTTTTGTACAAAATAGAATACCGATTACTGCACTTTCAATATTTGCAAAATAAAAGTGGAAAATCTAATCATTTTAACAGCAGCAAAAACTCTTTTGAAAATTACATGAAAAGGTTTTTTCGCTTTGGTTCACGTTATCTATGAGAAAGTAATCTTTTTCATATAACTATGAAACATCTTTGAGTTACATTTCGAAATTGAATTATTTGAATTAAAAAAAAACATCTATTGTTATGCACTTTTGTACCTTACTTAAAAGATATTTCAGATGTATATTTTTATCTCTTATCAAAGTGTCCTTTTTAATATGATTTAAATTATTGGATTAGGGTTGACGTGTTAATATCTGTTTTCTACTTTGCATTATTAATTATGCGGAAGGCAGAGGACCGAGCGTTGTGGCGCAACTTGGGAGAGGCCTATGTCCAGCAGTGGACTGCGATAGGCTGAGTTGATTGATTGATTATTAATTGAATAAAAAAAAAGGATTCGAATAGAATAGAATACAATTTTATTGGTGTGATTTTGGGCACGTAGGTAGGTAGGTACATATTTTATGATTCACAAAATCTGCCAGTTAGCTTACCCTCATACATAATAATTATTCAAATTTAACAAAACTCATAATTAAAATCAAGTTTAAAAATACTAATTAAAAGTAAATCAATCAAAATTAATCTCAAAGTATACATAGAAGTTTTACACATTCAAATTAGGAGGTTCATTGTTTTTACACATTTCTTTGGAAGTCTTAATAAGTTTTACATAACAATTTACTTTTACTATGGTATAAATTAATAGTTAAATACCAGGTTATATTGAAAAACCTTACTCGTTTCTTCAAACACGCGTCTTTATCAATTAGAAAACCAAATATCGTAAAACCCTTCCCTACCGAATATGATACGAGCACACGACAATTGTAAACAAATTGATTCTCGAAAAAGCCACTCCACACAGTATTGTTGGCGACTTCCTAGGGTTTAATAGCAGTACCTAGTTTATTTAGCCGTTCAAACATCATAGTCATCTCTTGGAGGTTGTAGCTTTAGTGATGTGCCTGTGGGACAAAGGGATACCAAGAATTAAGCCAAGAAAAGATTTGCTGGTTTGTATTAAATATTTATAGGTATGTTTGAACGAAAGAAAGTCAGACAATATATTTTTCAAAAAGATTATCATCTAAAAGGGTTTTTTTTTTTAAGTGACAGAATCAATGAGCATCCAATTAGGTTTTTTTAATCATACGAGATATTACGTTTAAATAGCAAATAGGCCTCTCTTTCCACTTGTTGGTGTCGTAGAAGATGATTAAGAAATTACGTTAAGAAGATTGAGAAGGTTGCTCAAAGCAACAGAATACTAGAGAGGAGACAAGCCGCCGCGTAAAAGCTGACCGTTGTATGTACAGCGGACATACACTGCCGCTAGTTCATCGTCAGTTGTACCCGAGTGTGTATGTGCACTAGTTTGAGAGAAAACTTTATTTCTAAAATGCTGTAAGGATATAATTGTGCGTGTTTTATGTGTGCGTGCTTTTTGATGTAATATATTGATGCGTTTCTTGCGTTGTGTGTGTAAGTTCAGCTTGCGACACTCGGACTCCATGCAAAGTAGGTGGCTTGCCCGATCTCCTTATATTACGTTATCTGTGGGTGGGAACGTGTGCTTATAAAAAAAAACTGTCATTAAAAATCCATCTACCAAAAATGGTGATTATGACCTTAAGAGCAATTTTTCTCTTTGATTATGATTATTGGGTATTTGACACCAAATTACACGAAATTTACATTTATTATAATCTTCTTTACAAAGCATAGGTACTAAGGTGACAGGAGAACCTCCTCCTTTTTTTTCATCGGTTAAAAACGATGATGAACGATTGATTTAATGAAAAAACGATGACTAAATGGAAAAACTCACGCTTTTTAATTTTTGCGATTTTGAAGGGGGATTTTTTTCTCCTTGTTATAGGAAAAAGACATAGGAAAAGGACACAGCACTCAGTACAATTTCTGAGTGCTGTGTACAATGGCATTAATTTTATGAAGTCAGTGGCCAGTAGGGCTCTTTCTGTCTAGTCAATAATTTTGAAACTCTTATTACTTGGGCATTATTCAAAATATTTCATGGGTTTTTCTTAGCTGGTTATCTTTTTCTTTTCTTTAAAGATGTCCAATTAAAAAAGTACTAAGTACTCAAATACCCTACTTCTTCGTACAGTAATAGTTGAACCATGTTTAGCAGGAGACGTTTACGGTTCCGGTATAGCCACAGAAATAAATAGAATGGCCTAGTGGGCAGGGCGCGCGTGCCAACACTCTGCATCATAGTGCAGTGCATTTCAAAGCCTTTCTCAGTACGCGTTATGACTTGTTTCTGTAAATACTGTAACAAAAACCCGCAAAAATGCCTTATTGTGCTGTTTCTAACTGTGGAAACAAAAGCTGTAAAGTAAATTTGATTAGAGTTAATTTTTAAAAACTAATGTAGTATGTTCGAAAAGTTGCCACGTATGAATCGCAATTAAAATTGTGATTACAACGATTCTATCTATTTTTGTGGGTATAGCCGTTCCAACCATCACACAGTCGTGATTTCGAGTTTGTTGCTCTAGTGATGTACCTGTGGGACAATGTGATACCGAGAAGTAAAACTTAGGAAAGTTTAGCGGGTTAAAAGTACCTACGTGACTGGATGTATATCTGTACTCAAGCAAGTTCGAACGAAGATTTTGTATGTAGGTGTGGTTTTAAACTTGATACATATTATTAAGCTAAGGAAATTCAAAAGCTATAATATATTAGCAGTTTACAGTTTTACACGAATGAAAATAATAATTAGCTTTTTTGTAATAATGAGCTTTGGACCAGTTAATTTACTATTTTCTTAAGTCGACAAGTATACGTACATATTGGACTTTATTTAATGACATAATATTATTTCTATCAATTATTTTAGTGGCTTTTAATACGGATACTGTTCAACAAATAAGTAAAATTAATTTCAATTCTAAACAGAAACATTTCTTGCCAAAAAACTGTACTTGCCTTCTCGGGAAATGTATTAAAATTCCAAAAAGGTAAGGTAGGGTGTTTATGTGACAGTAAACGTACTTTGGTCACGTCTGGATGACGGTATCTTAAGATTCAATTTTATGGAGGAGTCCGGGCCTGACCTGCGATTCAGAGTGGATTGTTATGGACTGATATTGGTGACAAGCTCCATGCACGAATGTAGTCTCAGATTTTTGTATAATAACTATCGTGAGTTAAATTCATAATTATTAATGGGTATAAACGGTTTTACTCACGTAATTCACTTACAAAACCGTGTATATTAAAATCAGTCTTAGACACAGACATAGTAAAAAAAATATTATTTTTTACTATGTCTGTGGTCTTAGATTATTATGAATATTGGGTTGCACATTTACGGTATAGTCAGAAAAAAATTCATTCGTGTGCTCTAAGGGATTCACCAGAGGATGGGCAGTAGCGTTCTCTGAGTATTCAAACAACTAACTGCGATCACCAGCCCGCCTGCCAAGCGTGGCGATTATGGCATATCCCCCTTCTTTGGGGAAGGCCTTTGTCTTGTCTTTCGGCTGAAATGATGAAGAAAAAAATAAGGGTTCATATTTTGTGTCAAATATGAGGTCTGACACGCGTATTTACATGGTTGGACGTCGGTGATGTCAGGGGCCTGGCTGACTTCGGGTACAGTTATATCGATTACAGCGATACCAAGAACAGAACCAATAGACGCAACATATTCATAATCATGACAGTTAGGAGAGCAATAGAAAATCAAGTGACTTATGGCTATATATACCTCAAAAAAAAAAAAAAAAAAAAAAAAAAAAAAAAAAAAAAAAAAAAAAAATAACAAGATAGAGAAACCCTGCCTCCTATGGATGTATTAGTAGCACCATTTTGAACGAAAGCAGTACTAAATATACCCACCGAAAGTTACTTTTTGTACATAGGTCTAATAGAATAGAAGAAGGTAAGTACCTAATCACCTAAGTACCCAGTTGTAGCAGTGATAGCCTAGTGGTTGAACGCTTGCCTTCCATGCAGGAGGGTGCGAGTTCGATCCCAGCCCGCACCTCTGATTTTTCGGATTCATGTGCGGATCAGAATTTGATTATCACTTGCTTTAACGGTGAAGGAAAACATCGTGAGGAAACCTGCACACCTGAGAGTGCTCCATACAGTTCTCGATGATGTGTGCAGTCCACCAACCGCAGTAGGCCAGCGTGGTGGACTAAGGCCTTAACCTTCTCATACTGAGAAGAGGCCCGTGCCCAGCAGTGGGACAGTAATGGGCTGATTATGTTATGTTATGTAAGTACCTAATCGGCGAATAACTTGAACATACACAGTGATTGATTTAAGAGGCATTGGTAAAAATAGGAATTTTAGAATCAAAATATTTCCAATTGTGGTTACGGCGTAGATCTAATCATGATATTTATCTACTAGATTCTGTTGTAGAGAAACCAATAATTTGCGAATAAGAACCATCTTGTACGTATCTGTACAGATTCTGTTGTGACAGATTTTTATTTTCCTTCATGTTTATTCGCTGAGAAACGTGTGAAAACGTAAAAAATTATTAAAACAGTGCGATTCCGCTTTGTTCTCACACGCGTAATTTTTTTCTAAAGCAAAATAGAACTTCCATCTTTTTATAAACAGACTACTAAAATATCATCGTTGAGGTCTGTCGTTTATCCAGTCTTGGATGTAAGCCTCTTCCCTCCTTTTCCATTCCTGACTCATCCAGTCATGGCCTCCAAGCCGTTTGATTTCGTCGACCCATCGCTGCGGCGCGGTCGGCTTCTTCTTCCTCGAGAGTTGGCTCTGGGTCTCCACTCTAAAAAAAAAATCTCATCCAGCGGTTGGTATCCATTTTTGCAATGTATTCTGCCCATGCCCATTTCTTTCCTGCTATTGAAGTCATCAATATAAATGCATTGTTTGACGAGCTGCATTTTTCTTTTGTTTCATCGATGAAACTGATTCATACCAACTGATTCAACCATGAACTGGGTTAACACACCGGAGTCAAATGCTGACCAATGAATAGAATTAACACTATATTTCTTCATAACCATGCATATCTAACTCCAATTATTTTTCAAGTGCAGAAGAGTATTTACACCAATAAAAAATCACACTTATTGTGGCTATTCCCATATACAGCGCCGATTGTTATTCCCAAGCTCCGCTGGCCAGCTGGTACGTAGGTATTAAACCAATAAATATTCATTATGAACTTGCTTAATTTCGTACAACACTATTTTACTATTTCACTCATTTAAGCTTAACTGGAAACTGTGGCCGAACATAGGAATTGCCTTTAGATTGGTTTTGTATGAATATTGTATTGCTGTTTTATTGTTGCCTTATTCGGGAATAGGGCTGCTATAACCTAAAATGCCGAAGATAAAGGCTTTCAGAACCCCAGACATTTGGGCGAAACAAGGACACTCCACAAACGCCACTCATCCCTAGACAAACTCAAAAAAACTTTTTTTAAGAATTTAGCGGACATCCGTTTTCAGTCCAACCCGCTACCAACCTGCTGACTGGCCAATCTTTTTTCCTCGCTATGAGATATTAATATAGCTCATACCGACACGACAGAAGAAGATCCGTTTTCCACACTTCTTGAGAACCCCATACAGACTACCCAGGACGAAACTAGGAAAAATCCGGGGAAAACTGGACGAATGGCAGCCCTATTCCTGAGTAGTGTGGTACCAATTTGGTATTATTGAAATAATAAAATTGGTAAACACTCACTACAATTGTTTTCCATAATTATTCTTCACGCTGCTGGGTTATAAATAAGTTGAATCCTAATCTCATAAATGTCCCTCTATTGTATTCGCGCGCCGAGCTGCTACCATTCAATGCATTAATTAATCCGACTCGATTTCGATCATATGTTTTTAGCTGGTTTTGGTGCAAACCTTCGTTCCACATGGACTATCTTTTTCCTCGAATATCTTCACCCAACGACTCACAGTATTTCTCTAAAACAAAAATAACACTTTATTAAACACTTGTAACTAGCGATTTATTTCAAAGAAAATCATACACCACAACTATAGTCAGGTAATATTTTAAAAATAACTTACACAAAACCCGGTTTCATTAAGTTCATGTTTATGCAAGGTGTTTGCCCCGGCTTCAATAATTATTTTGCTTGCATTTTGAATAAATATATTTAAACTAAACACCACTAATAGCAATAATAGCACAAACACTCGAAATTAAGAACACCGACCAACAACGTCAATTCAGCAAATTCATATTGTTTCAAATCCACCCTCATCTTTTGGTAATATTAAATTAAAGAAACACATCGGCGCGCGGCATGCATGACACTCCAACCAACTAAGACAAACGATTATACCGTGCTCTTTCTGATTGAATCATGATGAAAGAGTGCGATATACGGGTGTGTGTATGTATTTAAAATGTCTTTATAGAAGAAGGTTAGGTTAGGTTAGGTTAGGTTAGGTAGGTTCCCCACGGGGTGCTGGCCAGAAAACCTCCACGTGTGCCTGACGGCTGCTTGTCCTTCTGGACACGTCTGGAGGGATCGGCAGTTGTTTGGCCGGTGCATCCTGGGCACGGGCAATAAAATCCTGCCGAGGGATTAACCTTCGGGGGATTTTATTGCCTGTGGCGAATATTCTGGCACGGGAGGGGCCCGTTCTGGGCCAGTAGG
Organism: Asteroscopus sphinx; assembly: GCA_949699075.1. Lineage (NCBI taxonomy): Eukaryota > Metazoa > Arthropoda > Insecta > Lepidoptera > Noctuidae > Asteroscopus > Asteroscopus sphinx. The sequence goes on from OX453001.1 coordinate 15,150,389, forward strand.
GAGTTGCTCCACGTGTCCCTCTGATATCAGCAGAGGGCACAGTGGAGGAGCAGGGGCGGGCCCGGTGTGCACTCACCCTGCCACTGGGCAGGCAGCGGGGGAACTGTCTTTCCCTGCCCCCGTCGATCTCGTAACCCCAGGAGTGCCCGCTGAGTAGTGTTCTCGCGCCTCTTGGGACCGAGGGTCTTGGCTTCACCGCCCGGACCGCGAGGAAGAAAACCTCTATAAAAAATTACGGGAGGTAGGGCCTGCGAGCAGCAGACTCGGGGTAGTCTGCTGCCCGACTAGCAGCTGGCGTAGCTGGCACAGCCGGCGTAGTTGGCGCGGCTGGTAAAGGCCCATGAGGTGAAGTGGCGTGCAGTGTTCCGTGTGCGCCACCTAGGAGGGTGCGGCCGACGTTAGGCCGCACGGGGAGAAGGGGCTCGCCTGCTTGTGGCGGGCCAGGACCTGTCGGGGGTGGTTGTGTGAATACTCACGGGTTCCCACGCCCCCGGCTAAGGTAGTTGAAGGAACACCGTGGTGGTTTTAGTCGGTAAGAGTCCGACACTGGCTCCGCCTACCCCGGGCGGAGTGCGTCCATGAGGATTTCCCCACGGAAAAAAAAAAAAAAAAAAAAAAAAGGTAGGTTCCCCACCGTGTATCCCCACGTTGTCGTCGTGGTGGGGCTTGCGTGTCTCAGTGATCTTTGGGGCTATATCAGTAGAGTTACTCATGCTGGAAAGGTTCAAAGGGAGAGACCAGACCAAGAGGGATACGAGGCGGAGTCCATTAAGGACGGCCGTGAGAGGCAGACCGTCCGAGCGATTGGACGGTGTGCGAATGTGGGGAGGGTATGGTCACCGGAGGGTTCAGTTTGCTCCTGGTATGTGTCTGTCGTCAGACATGACCGTGGATGCAAACCAGTGTGACTGGGGGATGGGACAGGGTCCTGAAGTGGACACTGGTATGAGGAGGAAGAAGTAGGGGCGACGGGTTTGCTAGTCAGCAGTAGCTGGCTGGCAGGCATGGTCTGATGCAGACCACCGTTCGGTCCGACCCGTAATCCTCATTGAGAGGACCGGGGGCCTTGCCTGCAGGGCTACGGGGAGAAAACCCCTTAAAAAATCCTACACGGGGACCCCACCTCGTTAAAACAAAGGCAAAGCTGTGATCAGCAAAACATGATGGCGACTCGAAAAAAGACACTACCCCAGGAGGGTACCGGCTGCTCAGCAGCAGGAGAATCCCTCACTGAACTTAGTTCAGTCTGCCCCTCGTATTCTGGGGGGGGCACCGACCGCCTACCGTCCGAATTGGACGCATTGAGCCAGGGAGGCTCAAGTCCCCGTGGTGTGGAGTCGTTGGGCTCTATGCTCAACACGTCTGCATCTCCGGGACCCACAGAGCGGACTAGCACTGATCCCTCCTCCAATTCTCGGAGGAGTGAGTGCCAAAAACGACCGCGTGAATCGGGCGCGAGCGAAATGCTTCCGCCTTCAAAGGTAGCTTTGAAGGCGACGACATCTAGGGGCAGAGGTTCTCGCCGTGGTAGGAGAGGTCGTTCAACACGACCTGGCACGCCGTGTGGCTCCTCGTGTACTGACGAGAGTGAGTCAGACGGCCCAAGTGTGTCGCTGACGTACCAAATAAGCACGGACGCGAGCGAGACGGAGGAAGTGGGGCCACTGGCCAGCGCTGAGACCGCTTCTGCGACTGCGAGAGAGAGTGGCTCGGCTGGCTCTGCAGAGGCTCTGGAGAGGACGGCCCTTCAAGATATTGAGGTGGTTTTAGACACAACCCGGAAGTCTAAAATTCTCAAGGGAACGTGCCAACGTGCCATTAAGGAGGCAGCGGAGCGCGTCAGAGGGACGATAGAGGAGCTTGCTGGTAGAAGCTCTAATGAGGAAACCCGGAGACTCCAGCTGGAGAACGACCGGTTGCGGAAAGAGGTTGGAGCTCTCCGCAAAGAGGTAGAGGCTCTTGGAGAGGAGGTTCGGTCTAAATCGCAGCCGGGTGGGCCACCACCACAGCCACAGTCAGTGCGCTCTCCAGCCTCGGAGAGGTCCTCGGAGGACGATCTGGTGCGCGCCGCTGTTTCCCAGATTGGGAAAATGATGGACGCTCGATTTGCGGGGATCGAGGACCGCCTTCTTCCTACAAAGAAAATTCGTCCACCATTGGCAGCAGACCTCGGGGGTGCAGCTGGAAAGTCTAGCAGAAGATCGAACCGGCCTTCCATGGCCTCTCAGGAGGCGTCCAATGCGGCTAGTACGCAGCTACCGGCTGCACCCCCGAGTGGGCCCGCGGCTCCTGTAGAGGTTCCTGACCCAGATCCTTCAACGTCTGCCCGTGATGGTTGGCAGACAGTTGCCAGAGGGAAGAAGAGAAGGGGGAAGAAGGGAAAGGCTCCCACGCAGGACACTGCGGATGATTCTGCGAACCAAAGAGCGAAAACTTCGTCCGGGTCCAAGAAACGGACAAGGAAGCGCAGACGTCGCGTGCCTAAGTCGGCTGCAGTAGTCCTTACACTGCAGCCTGAAGCAGCAGAGAGGGGGCTCACGTATGCGGCTGTAATGGCAAAGGCCAGGCAGAGTGTGGATCTGGTGGAGCTTGGTATCACCGACATCAGGTTCCGCCAGGCCGCAACTGGGGCTCGTCTATTAGAGTTCCCGGGGGCTGAAGGCACTGCGGGGGCAGATGTCATTGCGGAAAAGTTGCGGGTGGTCTTCGCGGAGGACGTCAAGGTCTCCAGACCGACGAAGGCCGCTGAACTGCGCATTAGTGGCCTTGACGACTCCGTGACTGGGCTGGACGTGCAGCAGGCAATCGGTCGAAAGACCGGCTGTACTGCAGACTCGGTCCGAGTCGGTCCAATCCGTCTTGGCCCGGGAGGTGTCGGCTCTGTTTGGGCTCAGTGCCCGGTTGCGGCGGCGAAGCATTTGGCCAATGCTGGCAGACTTCTCGTGGGCTGGAGCTCTGCCAGGGTCCAGGTCTTAGAAGCTCGTCCCATGAGGTGCTTTGGGTGTTTGCGGTTGGGGCACACGCGACAGAAGTGCCCTTTTGACGTAGACTATAGCGGACTCTGTTTTCGCTGTGGTAAGCCGGGCCACCTGGCGTCGACGTGCTCTGCCAATCCTCACTGCCCAGTGTGTGAAGCGGCAAAGTTATCGGCCAATCATATCGTCGGGGGAAAGGACTGTAAGGCCCCAGTCCACCCTAAGAAGAAGGGGATGACAGCCTCGTCCTTGGCCGCTTCCAGTGCGGTGCGAACGGAGCTGTCGCAGGAGGAGGCACTGATCGCGGACTAATGGACCCAGACCGTAATCATTGCCTACTCCAAGCGAACTTAAACCACTGCGCTGGTGCGCAGGACTTGCTCCTGCAAACCATGGCGGAGTGGTCGATTGGCGTGGTTGTGGCGGCAGAGCCATACTTCGTCCCTCCGCGCCATGATTGGGCAGGAGACGTGGACGGTTCCGTCGCCATTATTGGCACCGCAGCGCCACTCTTAGTTAAAGAGAGGGCTTCAGGATATGTTGCGGCCGTTTGGGGGGATGTTACACTCTTCGGAGTATACTTCTCCCCAAACAGGAGCCTGGCTGACTTTGAAGTTTTCCTCGACCAACTGGGAGCCTCGGTTCGGCGGGCGCTGCCGGGCCACGTTATGGTTGTGGGGGACTTCAATGCTAAATCTATTACATGGGGATCCCCCAGGACTGACGTCAGAGGAGAAACGGTTGAAGAGTGGGCGGCAGCTACAGGCCTCAGTCTCCTAAACAGAGGCACTGTAAATACGTGCGTTCGACGGCAGGGGGGGTCAATAGTAGACCTTTCGTTTGCTACCCCTGCCATCGCCGCACGCGTCCGGGGTTGGCGGGTCCTAGAGAGCGTGGAGACCCTATCTGACCATCTCTATATCCGTATGGATGTCTCCACCTCGCGAGGCCCTGGAGTGGCTGTACGCTCTGGTGCTCAGCAGTTCCCGCGGTGGGCAGTGAAGCGGCTCGATAGGGACCTACTGGAGGAGGCAGCCATTGTCCAGGCGTGGCTGTCCTCACCACCTCCCATGGAGGGGGTTGATATCATGGCTGAACGTTTTCGCGAGGCCATGACGGCTGTCTGCGATGCAGCCATGCCCCGCACGCGAAGTCGGCCCCCAAAACGGGAGGTCTACTGGTGGTCCCGGGAGTTGGCGGATCTCCGTGAGGCTTGTGTTATTGCCCGGAGAATCTACTCACAAGTCCGCAGATTGCGCCAACGCAATCAAGAGCTGGAGACACAACTGCATGAGTCCTACCGAGGTGCCCGGGAGGCTTTAATGTCGGCGATTTTTCAAGAGAAGAAACAGGCAAGAAGCGAGGTGCTGGATGGCCTAAGCCGTGATCCTTGGGGGCGCCCGTATCGTGCGGCGCGGAATAAACTCCGCGTCCAAGGCCCCCCATTGACGGAAACTCTCCGGCCTCAGTTTCTTGCCGAAGTCGTGGGGGCCCTTTTCCCAGACCGGTTGGAATGCCCACCCCCGACCATGGCTCCAGCGGAAGGCGACCAGCACGTCGAGTCGGAGACTACTCCAATCACGGATGCAGAGATGGGGGCAGTGATATTGCGGGCGCGGGCCAAGAGGACTGCCCCAGGGCCAGATGGTGTGCCTGCAAAGGTGCTGGCCCAGGCGCTGATTGTGATGGAGGATAGGCTCAGGGAACTGTTCGACGCCTGTTTGACGTCGCAGCAGTTCCCTAGGCCCTGGAAAGAGGGTCGTCTTGTGCTGTTGCAGAAGCCTGGTCGGCCCCTTGAGTCTCCTTCGGCGTACAGGCCGATAGTCTTGCTGGACGAGGCGGGGAAGATGCTAGAGAGGATTCTCGCCAATCGCATCGTCCAGCACTTAAACACTGTCGGCCCGAATTTGTCGGACGCTCAATACGGTTTTCGGGCAGGGCGTTCGACGGTTGACGCCATTGTGCGCCTGAAGGCCGAGGCTAAGGACGCAGTTGCGCAAGGAGGGGTCTTGTTGGCGGTGTCACTGGATATCGCCAACGCCTTCAACACTCTGTCATTCAGCTGCATCGGAGAGGCGCTCCGTTTCCATGGGGTGCCCATGTATTTAAGGCAGCTGGTGGCAGACTACTTGAGGGGGCGGTGCGTCAGCTATCAGGGACGCGAAGGCCAAGTCGTGCGCAGGGCCATCACGTGCGGAGTTCCACAGGGGTCGGTTTTGGGACCACTTCTGTGGAACGTGGGTTATGACTGGGCCTTACGTGGTGACCTCTCCCCTGGGCAGGGCGTCATATGTTATGCTGATGACACCCTCGTCATAGCCCGGGGAGGGAACTATGAGGAGGCGGCACGCTTGGTCACTGAATGCGCGTCCCTTGTTATTGGCCGTATCCAAGCACTGGGTCTCAAGGTGGCGCTTGAGAAAACGGAGGCCCTGGTATTTCATGCGCCCCGACGCCGGCCACCAGCTGGTGCCCATATCACCATTGGTGATGCCAGTGTAATGGTCCGGATGCGGATGAAATATCTGGGCCTGGTCTTAGACCGAAGGTGGAACTTTGGCGAGCACTTTGAGCAACTAGCCCCAAAGCTGATTGGCACAGCGTCCGCACTTAGCCGGCTGTTGCCGAACCTGAGTGGACCGAGTGTGAGCTGCCGACGGCTCTATACGGGGGTGGTGCGCTCGATGGCACTCTATGGGGCGCCAGTGTGGGCGGAGTCCCTGAATGCCCAAAATAAGGCTCTGCTGCGAAGGCCGCAGAGAGTCATGGCAGTCAGGGTCATACGCGGATACCGCACAATATCTGCGGAGGCGGCGTGCGCACTTGCAGGCACCCCCCCGTGGGACTTAGAGGCTCAGGTGCTCGCCAAGATCTATTGGCAGGGAGTGGACCATCAGGTGGAAAGTGGCAGACGCCCGCCACCTGAAGTCGTAAAGACGTGGCGCAGGGAGGCACAGGCTGCCATAATGGTGCAATGGAAGGAGAGGCTGGAAACGCCCAGTGCCGGTCTTTGGACTGTGGGGGCTATCCAGCCGATCCTTGAGGAATGGGTACGGAGGCGACATGGAACATTGTCCTTCCGTCTGGTGCAGGTTTTGTCGGGGCATGGTTGCTTCGGCAAATACCTGCATAAAGTGGCGAGACGGGAGGCAACTCCCATGTGCCACCAGTGCGACTGTAGTGAGGACACGGCCCTTCATACCCTTGCATACTGTCCTGCTTGGGTGGTGCGGCGCCGTGCTCTCACTACAGTAATCGGGGGAGACCTCTCGCTGCCAGCGGTGGTCAAGGCCATGGCTGACAGTGTGGAGGCGTGGGAGGCGGTCGCATCCTTCTGTGAGGAGGTTATCTCACAGAAGGAAGCGGCGGAGCGGGTCAGAGAAGAAGACTCCTTCGCTTATCCAATCCGCCGCAAGAGGACGGGTCGGCGCAGGCGGCTTTACGCCGAACTGATACGGCCCTAACAGAGGCCAGCGGACGATAGACTGGGGAGTCAGTCGTCCGCATTGCACGGCCTTTGAGTTGTGGTGATGTCCCAAGTGTGCCCGGACATCGCCTCAAGAGCGTCATTATAGGAAGAGGGACCCGAAAAAGGGCTACGCTGGATGGGTCGCGAATGCCATGCATTGCAGTTCTCGCGGCTCATCCACCAAGGCGTGAGTAGGTACACGGCGGAGTTTTTAGTGGGTGCGAGCCCCACATAACCACGCTACCTCCCCGGGTGGCGTGACATGCGATAGGCATTTTCTCCGCCTCAAAAAAAAAAAAAAAAAAGGTTAGGTAGGTTAGGTAGGTAAGTGCGACAGGTTTTGATACACTATAGCGTTTTGCGATTGCTACTGGAGTTTGAATGGAGACTGTACATACATGCGTAAACTAACATGCCCTAAACAAACCCAACCATTTTCTTCGATTTGATAAACCACAAATTCTGGCGAAGGAAAACCGATATGTACTTAGAATGCTCTGTGAGGCTATAAACATCCTAATTTTAATAGAGAAGATGGTTGGCATCTACCACCTGTTTGGAACGCACTTCTAAAAATAATCAAGTCCCAAACAGCACGCAACACTGTAAAAGATAATGACATTGTGAGTGATTTCTGCGTCCATCAAACGATTTTAATTAATAAAAAGTATACGGTAGATTAAAATATTTTTTTAGAAATATCTGTAAAGACGCTTGCCTATTCTTATATTGCTAAGTTTTCCTGCGACCACGAACGCTGCAAGGCTTTCGAAACGTCAGGAAAACCAATTTAAATAATATACGCGATGAAATCCGGTTAAACTTGTTTTATAAATAAGTAAGTTTGATCTTTGATAATATAAAAAACATTACCCTCCTTTTGGGCTCCGCCGCAGTTGGGTAATAAATGTACTACATGGAATTCTAAACGTACCACAGTTTTTTTTCTTAGAAAATCAAAGTAGTTTAGTGTGCGCAAAATTCCGGCAAATATTAAATCACAGCCAAAAAGTTGTATAAAAACAAAAAGTGTGAAATGGAAAACCTACTCATGTGTTCAAAACATATATGGGTATAGATCCTATGTAATAGTTAGGTACACAGTGAAAGTATAAAAAATACTCTCTCACGGAAAGTGTTCGGTCCGGAAAGGAAATTGAAAATCCGGTTTGTTCAGTACTGTTTCGCTTCACAACACTATAAAATATCATAAGTGTAGTAGCTAGTAGCTTTATCAGTTTTTTTAGCAAAAAATGAGAAAAGACTTACACATAGGATTGATCTATGTAGATACCTATGACTTCGGACCAATAAAAAAGGCGGACGGAATCTCGCTAAACAATAAGTGAAGCATCCATAGTATCGCCGGCTCGCTTAAAAGTACGGGCGTAAAGTACGGGTACGCACACATTCACATCCATAGTATGCCAAAAAGCCGCGATTACGCAAAAAACCTGGTGTGATGGTAGTCATTGCTGTAGACAAATAAAATAACAGTATAAATCTGGTGTGTTAAAATGCTTTCGAAATTATAGTGGGTTTAGGACAAAATGAAGTGCTTCAGTCTTTGTCTAGCGAGATTTCGTCATCCTTTTTTATTCTTCCGAGCCACAGACCAGTAAACCTCTAGACTCCGATTAGCCGGACACCCCCGGTCACAACGCATATGCAGTACCACTGCATATCATACGCCCCGCTGCCAATCAGCGACTCCAATCATACGAAATCATACCACCGAACGTTTGAACTCGCCAATCATAACGCGCCGTCCACCCCCCGGTCCCCGCCATCATTTTACGACTGCGTTCTCATGCAAAACTTTGTTTAAGCGGCGTCTTGAGGCTTAATGGTCTGTGGTCCGAGCCTATGACATAATAATATATGCTATCCTATCAATATGGCCAAAAATATGCCTACACACATTGTGTGTACGGATATTATGGCCTTTCAAATGACACAACAGAATATCCATTGCTTAAGGTGTTTGTACACGGTGCGGGTAACATGTGCATGTTGAGGCACTTGCGTGGGTTATAGTATCATGTAAACAACTGTTAATAAACGCGCGGGTCCAGTGATATTGTATTTAATCTTACTTATTTATTTTTAGGCCTGTGTCCAGCAGTGGACGTCTTACGGCTGAAATGATGATGATGATGATGATTTATTTTTTATCGTTATTTACCAACATCACGCCTCACTGATCTACGTTATTGCATTGTGAATTTGTGTCGACGCCGGCTGTCGATGAAAACCAGCGCTGTGTCTTTGCTCCGTGCATAAGGCACAGCAATATGCTGAGCGGTGGCCGTTTTGCGCGGATGTGACGCATATCTTACCACACTTCTTGGCTCTGTACCTGTATTTGTTCTGTGTTCTTGAATTTTTTGGTGATTTTGTGCGTCACTTTTGAAGCAAATAAATATTTTTTCTTTCTTTTTTTCTTTCTTTCAGTGCCTTATGAATGTACTACATTAGCCAGCGCGAGTATATTTAAGTTAACAAATCATACTTTGAATAATATTGAAAATAAAATCGATACTTTTGATCCCTCCGTCCCATATTTTCATAAAGTAACCCATATTAATTAATAAATTATTGGCATAATTATTGCTTGCGAAGCCATTTGCAATGGAAATATTTCTTCTTCCATTTAAGAAGCAGATGTTTTGGAGACAAATTACATTACATTACATAACAATGTTGCCTAAACAATGACGATTTCATTATTATTTATAATCAGTACGTCTGTGTGACATTCAAGATATCCTTCATTATATAATATCATGATTTTGATAAAGATTTGAGACACGATGCAGTATCAGCTGTTAAGGTGCGTTAAATCCATCAGATAATAAGTTGAAAACGTGATACGGATGCAGTTTGATATGATAAGCCATTGCAAGTTATTCCAGATATGGTTGCAACCGTTTTTAGGTAAATCTGTAGGAATTTCATTATCATCATCATTTCAGTCAAAAGACGTCCACTGCTGGACATAGGCCTCCCCCAAGCATCGCCACAACGACCGATCTTGCGCTTCCCACATCCAGCGGATTCCCACGAATTTCACTTGGTTGTCGGTGCACCTTGTGGGGGGATACTCTTACCCACTACCTACGCTGCGCCTTCCAGTACGCGGTCGCCACTTCAGAACTTTTTCACCCCATCGGCCATCCGTTCTGCGAACAATGTGCCCCGTCCGCTGCCACTTATGTTTGGCAATTAATTGGGCTATGTCAGTTACCTTCGTTCTCCTGCGAATCTCTTAATTTTTGTTTCAATCACGAAGAGATACTCCGAGCATAGCCTTCTCCATAGCCCTCTCGATGACTTTGAGCCTTCTTATCAGGCCCATTGTGAATGACCACGTTTCAGTGCCGTAGGTAAATAATGGCGTCACACACTGGTCACAGACTTTCGTCTTGAGACAATGCGGTATTTCAAACGAGAAGATATTGCGTAGCTTGTCAAACGCTGCCCAACTGAGTTGAATTCGATGATTGACCTCTTTCTCGAAGTTGGATCTACCTAACTGGACAGTTTGTCCTAGGGATACATAATCGTCAACAACTTTGAGTGTAGAGTCTCTTATATTTACGGGAATGGGTGCTGTATGGAAATTCGACATAACCTTTGGACAAGAGTCCACATTAATTTTAAGACCCACTCTTTCGGAAGTTCTACTGAGGTTAACTGAGGTATGTAGGAATTTACTTCCATATATCATTTTTGATGTTTGTATGGTCATTATTCAGTCTAGTCCTCCTGCACTCTTTGGAGAACTCCTATCAACGGAGCCCTTCTGGAGTGACATCGATCGCGCTACATGCAAACTACCAGTGACGTAATGGATGACGTCACAAATTCTGAATCACGCTATTAAAATTTGGCGAGCAAAATTTGGACATACGAACGCCCGACACAACCGTTGGGCTGCGGGTCGCCAGGCAATAAGACCCCGCCTGGTTAGAAGATCCTCCCTTTGTTTGAGAGGAAAATAATACCCCGTATCTTAACAGTAAGTACGTCAATTTCCCAGAAGACTAAAATAGAGTTTTCCCAGGGCTTGCTAGGAAAACTCCCTAAAAAAACAAGTATCGTAACGAACACTTTATGTCACTATGTGGGGTTGAGTAGGAGGTAGAACTCAAAGGCAGGAGTATTGATATCCGAAGACCAACAGTTAAAAAATAATACTACGCATCGAAAGATCCCTCACGGTCGTTCCCACAAGATGGACCGACGACCTGGTGAAGGTCGCTGGAATCCGCTGGATGCGGAAAACGCAGGATCGGTTGTTGTGGTGATGCTTGGGGGAGGCCTATGTCCAGCAGTGAACGTATTTTGGCTGAAATGATGATGATGACGCATCGAAATAGTAGGAAGGGTCGTGTTTCGAAATTTTAGGTTGTTTAGTACCTACTTACTTAATTTCTTGAATCACCAACATCTAGGCAAAGCAAAAAAAAACATAAAAACTATGATCAAGATACCATACGTACACAAGTTAAGAATCCGTCACTCATATATGAGAAAACTTATCACAACAGACTTCCCCAATTTTTTCATAAAAGAGATAACAATCTTTTTAAATTAACAGATCGTTCTAGGAGATTCCATTTGGCGCTGTTTCCTCTACCAGACAGAAGGGTAGACAGTTTTTGTCAAAAGCATAAAGAGCATGCTTATTGTCTGCTTTATTATTATTATAATCTCTTTACTTTTGAAATAAAACTAACTTTTGTTAGATGTTTTTTCAATTCTTTGTAACGTTACTCGGGAGTTTAGAAGAAAAAAAACATGTTTGCGAAATCCTAATTTATGATAATTTTATTATTTTTAACACATTTACGCATGCGAAGTGTAATAGGCGTCAGAGGTTCGACCACTTTCTGTGGGTTTGACGGTAGTGTTCACGGTAGATTAGTGACTCTAAAGGCACTGGCATACTGAACAAGGAGTCGCAAGTTCGAATCCTGCTCGTGAGCGATTTTTTCATTCCACAATTTATATCCTACTTTATAAATTTATCTGAAAGTTTGTAAAGAAGTTTTAATGTTTGTCACTTAATCACCCTTTAACGGCTAAGCGGATTTGAATAAAATTGGCCTACAGATAGATATATAAAATAAAAAATATGATATTAAATAATAGGCTACTTTACTTATACGGAAATAAACAGACCCCGAGGAATGCGCGGTAAAACTTTCTGTGATTAGCCAAATTATACGTGGACGAAGGTGCGGGAAATATCTATTGATGGATATAGTAATAGCCGAAAATAAGGTTAGATTTTGTTTTATCCTTAGTCTCCTTGCCTAGTTCCCGGCTGAGGATATGATTTATGTTAATCCCATGTTAGATTTAGTCTTAGCGTTGCCTACACATGTGCACTTAGATGATTGATCGAGGATTACTCTAGTTATAACGTTATTTCTAGACTAAGCTATATTACACTCGGGAGCAGTGAATCCGGGTCACCAACATAAAGATAAATATCTTGGAAACGAAGAATGAGAGCCTATTCAAATAAAAAATGTTGTAAAGACTATTTATTTAACAACAACAATTTATTATTTTGTAGACCATTTATGATTACAACAACTATTTATTATTTTTCAGCCGAAAAAGATCAGCAGTCCGCCACTCGAACCACTAAACAATAAACAATACTTCAGAGAATTTACTAAGCATAGTAAAAAAACAATTTAATCCTACTAATATTTTAATGTGAATGTTTGTGAAGTTTGGATGTTTGGGTATTTGGATGTTTGTTACTCAATGACGCTGAAGAGCTAAATGGATTTTGATGAAATAAGACACAAAGATACGGATTAACATAAAAGCTACTTTTTATTCCGAGAATATAAATAGTTCCCGAGCGATATCCACGGGGAAGCCACGGGCTTAAGCTTGTTACTAATATTGCTGTTCAGAAGTTTGTAAATAAATATAATGATGATGCTACGATGGCGTTTTTGACATTTTCCAATAGTGTTGTGATACATTTCAAATTATTTGCGATTGGGACCAACTCCAATTAGCTATTAGGACTAATATCTACATGAAGTAAATAATTTATCAAATTATTCAAGAAACATAACGTCTAGCCATTTTGTTTAATCGCTATTTAATCATTAGACTGCCTCGATGGTCTAGGACTACCTCGATGGTCTAGTGGTCGCAAGCGTGACGGCTGAGCGTGGGGTCCTGGGTTCGATTCCGGGGTCGGGCAAAGTATTATTGGGTTTTTTCATTAGGAAATTCTCAGTAGCAGCCCGGAGTCTGGATTTGTGGCCGGTCAATGGCAATAGGCTCGCCCCCTATTACATGGGACTATAACATAACTGGCGAAATGTGGGAGTACTATACACCTCTGCCTACCCCTTCGGGGAAATACAGGCGTGATGTTATTATGTTTAATAGTGTTGTGATACATTTCAAATTATTAGCGATTGGGCCCAGGTTTATTACTTTGACCAACTCAAACTAGCTATTAGGACTAATATCTACATAAATTAAATAATTTATCAAATTATTCAATAAACATAACGTCTAGCCATTTTGTTTAATCGCTATTTAATCAAATTTTCTGTGACATACATAAAAAACAGTAGAAATAAATAGAATTTGAATTTGAATAATAGATTCGAAATTCGGAAAATTATATAGCTGTAGCAGTGCAACACTATTGACAATAAAGTACGCCAATTGTTCCTTCATACGTAGCTGTCAATATTTACGGATCTTCATGAATTTGCACACCCATCCACCCTACCTGTCAATCCTGTCATACAGTCATAACGTTATTCTATGACAAATGAGCGCTCAGTCACAGAATATCTAATAGTACTAACGGCTCAGTTTTAGATTAGTCAATCTCTACCCGATAAAAAGATCGCACTTCAACGTGCTGCAACCTTTCACATAGCCCAAAAAACTACAACATCAAAGAATAGAAACGCTCAAACTTCCACTCACATCATAGGAGAAAAGACCGTGAAAATAACAAAATATATGTTGAAGGAACTCTATAAAGCAGATGTTGCTTTATCTAAAACGGCTACACGCAGTCGTCTTCCAAAATAAGTTTGCTACAAACGACTTAGCGGGATTATTGAAAGTTTCTGATAGTTTAGGGAATCTTTTGCTACTTACATACGTGGCTTCCGAGACAAGTTTTCTGCTTTTGTAGAAGTTTCGTATGATGCCTATTAGTGGGTGAGATCACTTATTTTGAGAGCAACATAATGATTTAAGTAGCTGTATAGTTGCCGGCACGAGTCGTGAGCACAGATTCCACTGCGTAAGTGGTCGAATCTCTGTTCACGGTACAACAAATCAGAAACAGGCACTTGAATTGGCTTAATTACATGATAATGCATAATTGAATATAAGTAGAAAACGGAATACTTGAATACAGTGACGACAGAGACTACTACGCAGGTACAATTTGTGCTCACGTCTCGTGCCGGGAACTATACCTACTTTTTTCAGCTGTATTTGTGTTTTTTAGGTTTTAGCACAGACATAGTAAAAAATTTGTCTATACTAAGTGCTGCGAACAACTATAGTGAAGATTTAAATTGTGGAAAGAAAAAATCGCTCACGAGCAGAATTCGAACCTGCGACTCCTGGCTCAGTACGCCAGTGCTTTAGCCACTAGGCTACCGTGAACACTGCTCGTGGTATAGAAATTATCCTCCACTATACGTCTTTGGGTGACGTATATCTATACGACTTTGATTTAACTGCAAAGTTAGTCGAGTCGGTTAAGAAACAATGTTTCTTAATAAGATATCGCTGACGTCACCCAAAGACGTATAGTGGAGGATAATTTCGATACCACGAGCAGTGTTCACGGTAGCTTAGTGGCTAAAGCACTGGCGTACTGAGCCAGGAGTCGCAGGTTCGAATCCTGCTCGTGAGCGATTTTTTCTTTCCACAATTTAAATCTTTAGATTTCGCTTCGCATGCGTGAAGGCGTTAAAAAATAATAAAATAACTATAGCGAAGGCAACAAAAACCATGCTCCTTCATGTACAACCAGTGCTCACGCACACACATGCACTTTTAACCGTGCTCAGTTGCTCACCCTTCTCAGTTCACTTGTCACGGCATCTTCCAGTATGCATCGCGAAAACAAATATCCTTCAGGTGCATGGTGTATACGTGAGCACTGGTTGTACAGGAAGGAGCACGGTTTTTGTTGGCTTCACTATGGTTGTTCGCAGCACTTAGTCTATATTTTTTACTATGTCTGTGGGTTTTAGAGATAGGTTTAAATCATTTAGGATCAGATGGTCCTTAGAGCAAAACGTCCTTTCTAGCAGGTGGTTCAATAGTTATTACTATACTGTTTTAAGAATAAAATACAACTGTGTACATTGAACTATATTTACGGGACTTTTCGCGCACATTAAAATCAAAACAAAACAAATATTTTGACTAACCTTGACGTTTCGGCCAAGTTGCATTGGCTGTAGTCACAAGCAGACTTGTGTGTGTACTGTTAATTAACACTATGATGTCGTAAACAGACATAACTCATAATTACGGTCGATTAAAATGCCTATATTATGTAGGTATATCATATAATCCAAATGTTTAATACTAAACATATACCGATCTTAATAGATAGACTGAATGATCTTACATCCTTGTCCATCCCAATTTCCAATGGTTGTTTGGAAGATATCACTATCGGCGATAAAATACGCTAGGCGGTGCACTACAGTCAAATGAAATAATATCTTCCTATAGACGGTTTTAAAACGCAAGTAATAGCTATTTGACCATGAATGAAACAGATAAATATGTGCCTATGTATAGAAGAGATAGGCCTACTACCCATAGTTAATTATTATGTTTATTTCGTGGCAAGCCACGACTCAAGCAAGCAAGTAGCTGACCAAAGGGTTAGGTAGATATTATTGGCGGTTTTAAATCCGTCAATACGAAGATATTATTTCTCCTGACTGTACCCTTTTCGCAGTAGAACGAAAGTAACCGACATAGCCCGTAGAATTGCCAAACTTAAGTGGCAGTGGGCGGGGCACATTGCTCGCAGAACGGATGGCAGATGGGGCAGTAAAGTTCTGGAGTGGCGACCGCGTACTGGAAGGCGCAGCGAAGGTAGGTCCCCCACAAGGTGGACCGACGACCTGGTGAAGGTCGCGGAAATCCGCTGGATGCGGAAGGCGCAGGACCGGTCGTTGTGGCGATGCTTAGGGGAGGCCTATGTCCAGCAGTGGACGTCTTTTGGCTGAAATGATGATGATGATGTACCCTTATGGCTGGTTTTATAGTCACGCTTACCATCGGCGCTGATCGTTGATTATACATCATTGAAATGTAGTGTTTTATAGTTACAGTGATTACTCAGCACTCAGCACTGAGCAGAGTCGGCGCCGGATGAGTACTGTCTTAATGATTGCGGAGGGCTTAGTGCGAGTTTGAAACTTACGTATACGTGATCGGTTCCATTGACTTTCATTCGTAAATTAGTAGCGACCCTGGCGGAAATGAGGAGGAACCACTGAGTTATAAAGTTGACGCATTCAGTAGCGTTTTCGATAGTAAGTTTAAATCTCGGAATCAGCACACTGATTAGCGCGAGACTAAAACGACTCGCGCTTATTGAAACGCGCCGAACAGTTAACGCGCTGACCGTCCACGCCGATGTTCAGCGTGCCTGTAAGTAAAACCAGCCTTATTTTTTCTTTTTTTTTTCGAATGGACTCTCGCAGATTGGCACCCAAGATAGGTGCCCTAACTGCTTAACCAGGCGGGTGGTGGAGAATCCCGTTAGGGACTCCATCCGCGTTTGCTATTGTCATAATGGCATATTCTATTTATCTACTTTATTCTCTTTTCTGTTTTAAGTTGATGATAACACAATCTGTAGGTGAGCAAAAAATCTAATAGCTTTTGTCTAAAAGGCGTTTACATGGATACATTTTATGAGCCTTTAATACCAGAGCAGGCATCCAGGTAATAATTTTTACTTAAAAGTTTAATGAAATTTATGGTATACATGAAAATTTATCGCATAAGCCTCTCTCAGCCAATTTCGGAATACCAACAAAATGTTACTTAATTAATGTGTTAGAGAGTATTATTTTAATATCAATTTTGAATAGAAACCATACTAGTACTTATGAATTTGTGGAGGATTTGTTTAAATTAGATGGGTTTCTGTCTATATCAATATCAAAAATATAAGGAACTAAAGACCTACTTTTTTATAACCCTGTGAGTATAATAAAATAATATTTAAATATTTGGGCCATTGGGTCATCGAAGACCTTAAAGACAATTGTGATATTGAGAGGGAACGTAGGTCGCTGGCTGTCCGTTGTAACATGCTGGCCCGCAGGTTTGCACGATGTACGAAACCAGTCAAAGTAACATTGTTTAAAGCTTATTGTCAGTCTTTCTACACGTGCGGCCTGTGGGTCAACTTTACTCAGCGGATATACAGCGACCTGCGTGTCCAATATAATAATGCACTGAGAGTACTGCTGAGGCTGCCGTGGCGGTGCAGTGCATCGGGGATGTTCGCTGATAATAATATTGATGGTTTCGCCGCCATTATCAGAAAAAGGTGTGCCTCCCTGATGACACGTACCCGCGGCAGTTCCAACACTATTCTGAGATTGTTCGCAGATCGGTGGGATCCACCAATGCTGCAGAGGTGGATGCAGCTCCACACCATTTTAAATTGTACTGTTTACTAACACTAGATAATAAGCAAATTGTTACTAACAATATGGACTTTGTCTGAGAATAAAAGTATTTTAATTTTATTTTTTTATAATTTCCGTGTGGTGCCGGGACCGTAAGGTCCGTGTGGTGCCGGACTTAAAGAATAGCACCACCCTTATCTCTTCTCATGGGTGTCGTAAAAGGCGGCTAAGGGATTCACCAGACGATGGGCAGCAGCGTTCTCTGAGTATTTAACCAACCAACTGCAATCGCCAACCCGCCTGCCAAGCGTGGCGATTATGGCATATCCCCCCCCTTAATTGGGGGAGGCCTATGTCCAGTAGTGGACGTCTTTCGGCTGTAATGACGAGTATAATTTAACGTACACTTTTTTAAGCAGGCAGCAATTTTTTTTAAATTAATTAATATTAATGTCCTCCTGACCGAATTTCGGTCACGGCGGCCAATCTCAACGGAGACTAGCCATCTGCAGGGGACATATTTTAATGCACAAGTGTGTGCGCAAACACAGGTGCACTCTCTATTCCTTCACTCTCATAATCCGATGGGATGGGACTGCAATCCGACACGACCGGAGAGAGATCAAGGCGCAGGGGGTCCACTCGCAAAATCGATAAGCTATATATCGTGATATTTGTCGTGTTGAAACTTTCGATAAATATCGGCTCGAAACCTACTCAAAATTAACGTCGATTTAACTATAGTATAGTATATACGAAGCACAAAACGGTTATAATCCTAAATTTTCGGTGGTAACCGTACTTTAAGTTGCAAATATCATTGACAGTATTTCTTTTGTTTTTGACTTATTCACTCCGATCATAGTGTATGACGTTATAAAAAATCATAATATTGTGTCTGTTAATTCGATAAACAACATAGAATCCAAAGTTTATTAGAGTACGACGGATATATTTCGAGCACTATCTTGTCGTTTCGATTATGTCATTGTCAATTTTGCGAGTAGTCTCCCAGGAGAGCCGTCGCTTTACGTGCACCATTTTCTTATCATCATTCATCATCATTTCAGCCGTAAGACGTCCACTGCTGGACACAGGCCTCCCCCAAGCATATATTGGGGGGATATGCCATAATCGCCACGCTTGGCAGGCGGGTTGGCGATCGCAGTTGGTTGGTTAAATACTCAGAGAACGCTGCTGCCCATCTTCTGGTGAATCCCTTAGTCGCCTTTTACGACACCCATGAGAAGATATAGGGTGGTGCAATTCTTTACGTCCGGCACCACACGGAACATTTTCTTATAATTGAATTCAATTCAAATAATTTATTTGCTAGAATATGGTACATAATAAAGACGTTACAGATAACCCAAAATGTACCAAATGAAGTAAATTTTTTATTTTCACCTACTGCATGTCGTCTTGTTGTGGCAATAAATAATTTTTTATTTTTTATTTCTTAGATATGTTTTATTAGAACTAAATTAAAAGCTTACTCATATTATGCTTGCTTGGAAGAACGAGGTATTATGTTCCTCCAACGCAACGGGAGGATCTCCCAACCAGGCTGTCTTTTAGCTTGGCGAGCTGCGGCCCAATGTTAGATGTTAGGCGTTCATATATGTATAATAGTATATGCTAATTGCCCGTCAAACTTTGATAGCGTGATTCAGAATTTGTGACGTACCTAATCTACTACGTCAGCCGTAGTTCGCATGTAGCACGATATATGTCGCTACACATTTTATTTAACTAACAATCCACATAAAAACATGGACGACATGGTCACATTTAATTTGTGTACCTACTAAGCAACTTCCTAAATTAAAGAAAAAAAGTACTAATATCACATCTTGGTCCAACTGAATTTCTAGTTACTTTCTATCCATCAAACTACACGTATCCTTAACTCTATGGTCTCCATACAATAAAACAACAAAACTTTTCAAAACACATACACAAAATACAGAATAACCCAATCACAGCCGACTCGTTTATAATTGAAACATGTCAACAAGTCTTTGATGTTTCGGACGCTAGATGGCTGTCTTTGTCCGGCTGATGGACAGATACGTCAGTCCATCGGCGTCATGTCAGCTCAGTCCATACTCGATAGTTCGCATTCAATTTCCGCTGGTGCTATGTGCGAATACCGTGCCAGACAGCGCGATGTTATTGACTGAAACATACGAAGATTTTGATAGCTCTGCACTTTACTGACGTAGGTATATTTTCACTGATGTGTATGGCGTGACGTGTTGTAAATATGAAATTAATTGAGTTGTGATATAATTAAAGTTAAATTGATGTTGCTATTTATAAATATGATTAGGTAATTATTTTATTAATGTAAGGATACGTGCACCATGACATTGGTTTTGCTAGAAGATCAAATAGACTGGAATGTTCATATTAACTCTTAATAATAAAACCATTTAAATCATTTATTTTGCCACACATACACAAAATATACATATTACATGCAAAGGTAACAGGACAAATTAATGAGAACACAACATGTATACAACATAATATGTGAGGCAAGGCATCCAGCTTAGTATTTGCTGTGCATGTAGGTATGCACAGCACTGATTTTCAGCTGGTCCCTCCCATCTGTATAATATTCAATCTGGAAGGCGCAGCGTGGTTAGGCTCCCCACAAGGTGGACCGACGACGTGGCGAAGGTCGTGGGAATCCGCTGGATGCGGAAAGTGCAGGACCGGTCGTTGTGGCGATGTTTGGGGGAGGCCTATGTCCAGCAGTGGACGTCTTTCGGCTAAAATTATGATGTTATTGAATATTGTTTTTTTTAATGACATATAGATCTGCTCTTGACCGCAATCTAGACAGCTTTGTCAAGATGTGGTCGAGGATAGAGCGGAGTCAGAATGCGATCACTCAAACGGCATCCTGCAGCTGCTATCCACTAGCTCGGCAACGTACTGTTGCCTAAAAACCATGTAATTATGTAATTTTGGGGAAAAAAAACATATCTAAAACATCATCATCATTATTTCAGCCAAAAGACGTCAACTGCTGGACATAGGCCTCCTCTAATTTTTGGGGAGGATATTCCATAATCGCCAGGCTTGGCAGGCGGGTCGGCGATCGCAGCTGGTTGGTTAAATACTCAGAGAACGCTGCTGCCCATCCTCTGGTGAATCCCTTAGTCGCCTTTTACGACACCCATGAGAAGAGAAAGAGTGGTGCAATTCTTTATTTCCGGCACCACACGGAACAGAACATATCGAATTGTTGAGGTCTTGCGTGTTGTATATCAGTTCAAAATAAAGGTACATGGAAATAATAATAATGGTAAATTTTAACGATTTTTTCATTACTTATAAGAAAGTTTAGTCTGGAGGCAAATCTAAAATATTTCATAAAATTCACAAAATAATACTTTTCCAACCAGTGTCGAAATTTTACAATCGACACAACGAATGTTTTTAATAAAATTTCATAAACTTATACCATAGATTAAAATAACACACTGAACAATACTTAGAAAGCACTACGTCCTAGTCATAACTTAAATTCATTGATATTCAGCATGCGAACGGCGAGTGGAGCAAATTTTTAAAATTGAATCTAGGAACTCAGGCCGTGATACAAGCACTGGAGATGCAACGCTTTCGCATTATACTGCCAGTGTTGTAATCACTGGTTTAAAAAAATCTGGTTTTAAGCTTAGTTGTAGTATAAAAGTTGGAGTATAAATATCACGGAACAGAGTAAATCTAAAAGAAATAAGAAAGTATTACAACAAGTTTAAATTAGTCATACTAGTTTTCCTGACGTAAACATAATGATACTGTGAGTGACGACTGCGTGCACCGAAACGATTTTAATGAATTAATAATTGTACGGTAGATTTTTTTTATTTTTTTTAAATACCTGTAAATACGCTTAGACTTCCTGCGACCACGAACGTTGCAAAGCAAACGTCAAGAAAACCAGTTTTAATAATATACGCGATGTAATCCTGTTAACCTTGTTTTATTTACTACTGATTTATTAATGAAAATTTCAAATGAATAAGTGTCAAACTCGTACTAGGCCCCCTAGTTAGCCCGGAAGCCGACCCTAACATAACTTGCGAAGGTTCTGAAAAAGAGAAAGAAGTTACATAGGTACACCTACATAATTAAAGTAACAAACGAATGGAAAATAATTTCAAAATGCAATAGCTCTACAAATAAATCAAACTGAAGGTACAGTCTAACAACGAGATAAGTATCCAGGGTCACCAGATATAGATGAAAATTTCTCAGGAAATTCTGACAGAACGGTTTAAATAGGGCTAAGTATAAATACAGTTTAACATTGTCGGTTATTGAACTTATATATTCCACTCGAAAACATTCGTAATCTCCCTCAGACCAAAAGAGACGGAGCGCGTAGAACCAGTGACTGAAGCCAGAAAGAGGAGTACAAAATGGCAATAGAGTACCTACTATTCCGCCCACAGAGTTCGCAAGCCGCGGTCGGGAGCGTCAATCTTATTCCTTTAAGGTAGCCACTGACGATGCATCCAACCATCCGAATGGCGTGGCTGCATTCCAAAATCTGAACGTGAATGTTGAAAACGTATGTTATTTTTTAGAACAAGTCAAGTTTTATTGAATGTAGTTATTAAAACGGCGTCCGAAATGATACATCGTCAGTGCTGACGTTTAGTTTGAGGATTAGACGTACGCTCCAGATTGTGAATCGCGAACACTGTGGTCGAAATAGTAGGTACTCCTTTGCCATTTTGTATTCCTTTTTCTGGCTACATTCGCTAGTTCAACGCGCTGCGTCTATCTTATTATTTTGGTCTAAGTAACCTCCTGAGAAAACTTATTTTATATCTGGCGACTCTGGATACTTATCTCTTTGTTAGACTGTACACGAAGGTATTCTAAAAACAATAGCCCTCTTGTGCATACCATCAATTCATTAAGCACGCTATACATAGATGTAGGTCCTGATTCATTTACTTTCTCTCATTACAGCTCGACGTAAACGATTTAATGTCTTCATTTACTGCACAAAGAGAAATTAAAGAGCCTGCTAAAAGCTTGACATGACAAAGTGCTCTTTATATTATAACTTTTAAGACCATAAGCTTACGTACGTGTTGTAATTTTCCTAATTACTTTCGTCGTTTAGTGTGAAGTAATTAAAATTTGACTGGGTTTTAGGTGTAGTGGTTAGAGGTAAAGTATTGAAAATGGGGTCCTCGGTTTGATGAATGACCATTTTGTTGTCTTTTACTGGTGGGAAATGGTTAGTATTAGGATTTTCGCTGCACATAATATTATATCGATACCTACTTATGTGAAAGGGAAACTAACTTATGCGAAACTAGCAGAAGAATACAGCTGGACTAGGCCGCATTCGGGAAACTTCATCGAATCTTCTCGCCACCTTTTCTGCAGGGCCTTAAGACTAAGGTCTTCAATCAGTGCGTCTTGGCTGTCATGACTTACGGAGCCGAGACGTGGTCACTCACGATACGGTTGATCCACTAACTTAAAGTAGCTCAGCGTGCTATAGAAAGGGCTATGCTCGGAGTTTCTCTGAAGGATCGAATCCGAAACGAGGTGATCCGGCAGAGAACCAAAATTGTCGACATAGCCAGCTGAAGTGGCAGTGGGCCGGTACATTAGCCGGAGAACCGATGGCCGTTGGGGTAGACGGGTTCTTGAGTGGAGATCGAGAATTGGTAAACATAGGGTAAGACGCCCTCAGTCTCGGTGGAGCGATGATATTGGCAAGATCAGCAAGCAAGCTGGTAGCAACTGGATGTGAGTGGCCGAGGACCGATGTCACTGGCGTGTCATAGGAGAGGCCTAAGTCCAGCAGTGGACTAATATAGGCTGATGATAATGATGATGACCTACTTATGTAGGTCAACCGCAGATCGTGAGGTCCTGGGTTCGATTCCTGGATCGGACAAAAACTGTTATTTGGATTTTTCTGCCAAGAAAATTTATCAGTAGGTAGCAGCCCGCAGTCAAAAAGTTGGCGGTGCTGCACCCCCATGGCTCGGAGAGCACGTAAATCTGTCAGTCCTGCACAAGATCTCTCTCTGGTCGTGTCGGATCGCCATCCCCTCGGATTATGAGAGTGAGGGAATAGAGAGTCATGAAGTCGTGGGTTCAGTTCCCAAAGGACACAAATATTTATGAGATGAACATAAGTGTTTGTGGTGGTCTGGCTGTATCATAAGTGTTTATGTATTTACAAAAAAAGTATGTAAGTATTATATCCATTGTCTAGTACCCACACATACATGTATATGCTCTGCTTATTTTGGGACTAGATGGTGCTGTGTATAATGTCTCAAATATTTATTTTATTTATTTATCAGATCCCCGCAACCAAGTTACTGGGTATATGAATCCACAGCATATATGAATCGGAAACCAAAGTTCAGTTTGAAATAAGGCAATGTTTGTACTGTTTATATTTCGACGCACGCCGCTCGTGCATTGCTGGATGAATATCAATTTGTGAACATACTAACGCCATTCGCGGTCAGATTTAAACTGTGTATGGTATACGGCGAAATTTAGATGGTGCCTCGTTGCCCAGTAAGTTTAATTATTCACTGAATTTCAAATTTAGCTGCGGTAGAGATTATTGTTGATAAATACTTGTATGTATGGTCACGATACCGTGAAGGTCGACAAAATCCTCTGAACAAATCGAACATTGAGTTCAAGCGATTTTAGCCTTAGTGGTGGTTCACAAGAATGATTTCTGACTGTACAATTCTTTAGGTCAGTTGCAGTGCGCGCCCTGCAACATATTGCAACATATTTTTCAGAAAGAAGCAAGATTAACAAAAGTTTTTAGTAATAAGAATTATTTAACGAAGCTCTTACAGACTCGTCTGCTCCAGTGGTCATCGGTCTTTCGACCTATGTCTTAAATCCTAAAAGCTATGTCGGTCACTCCGTTTCTTCTCTAGAAAACAAATTCACATGCAAATCTAATATTCCCCCAACACCTTTCCGCGCCAATCGCAGAAAGTCTGTCACCGTTCGAGTTGCTAGAGTCAACAATACAATATATTTATTTGCAATAAATAGAGTACATCGAATGTTGTTACATGATGAAAAAAAATGTTCAAGCCCATTTAGCCATCATCAACAGCATGTAAATTTTACTTCTAACTAGGAACTTTTATATTTACTTCTTTATTTTTATTTTTTTTGGGAAAATGGGCTATTGAGGTGTCCATTGCGAGCCCAGGGACCTATTACGGCTTGTTCACTGCTGCAATTGCAGTACTTTTTAAGTATTGCATAGCGCCTATCGCGGGCCTTGAGCGTGGAGACCGAATCCAGAAATTCCGTAACGAAAATAACCTAACACCCCCCACTCCGACCGGCACAGCGGTGATACTTTTTAGTTTTGCCATCTATCGATGAATAGCAGAACTTTTAATGACTTTTTTGAAATATCACGCTTGTCTCTTTAGTTCTGCAAATCGCCTCTAGGTGGCATTGGTTGTATCGGCGTTACTGCGCATGCGTAATCCCCCTCTTCGCCCCGCGATCTGGTGACTCATGCCTGCTTAGAGTTTCGGCGTTAGGGCACCTCCTCTTTGTATTTACATAAAAAATGCTATGCAATAGCTTTACCGCGGCAGTCTCCGAGTGCCACACGTCTTTTTTTTTTTTATTCGGTCATGTTGCTGTTATCTTTAATGTCGATGTAATAAGCATGTTAGATTAGATACCTTATCATTTAGCTGTTTTTAATAGATTTTGGTGTAGCATTGAAGAGCGTTCATAAGACAAGTCTATAGTTCAGTATCAGGGCAATCGGTTGCTGCGCCATAAGAACTGGGTTCCATTTCTACACTGAAGCTGAAGTTTAAGATTCTGACTGTTTTTTGTGCATTTGCGACATAAATGCACCCAAGAAACAGTAAAAAGTAGTATTGGTGTAGATTCTCTTGTTCACGAACTAAACTTATTTTAAACTATCGTTCTCTTTTTCTAATAGTAAATACAAGAAAGGGTTGGCAACAATTATAGAACTGTCAAATTAGTTTACATGTTACATTTATTTTAGTGGTCACGTTCCAAGATGACGACTAAACTTGTATGGAAATCTTAATTCCGACTAATTTGACAGTTCTAAAATTGTTGCCATCCCTTTCTTGTGTGTTGTGTGTTTGAATGTTTTATTAGTAAAAGAGAGCGATATTTTAGAATAAGTTTAGTTAGTGAACAAGAGAATCGATACCAATAGCTCGAAAAATAATCCTAAAGATTACCATATCCGCGACTAAAACAACATTTTGTACATACCTTATTTTTTTATTTTTTTATTACACTGTAAATAAGTGAAATAAGTAATACATGGTTCACATCAAATGGGCAATTTTTGAACTTTGACTATAATACATATTCACGTTATTTGTTACTATTCGATATATAAGAAAACATTTCGGTATCCCTACTTCTACCATGTACAAACTAATACCATCAAGTAGACATCAGTTTCAGGGCATTATTCTTTAGCTGCAGTATTTAAATTGCACAAAGACTAGAATTTAATGCCTGTGTCGACTCATTCAGACTTAAGTTCTGAGACTTAATACCTTGATTTTTTCTTGTCTAACTCTGGATAGTAAAATAAAAATAAAAAAGTTCATTTGGATAGCTGATAGCTTTGCCTCTACTTTTGAATTGCGAATTAATGCAAGATTAAATGCATTTCAAAATACTTTTAGTAGTAGCATCGTCATCATCATTTCAGCCGAAAGACGTCCACTGCTGGACATAGGCCACCCCCAAAGGGAGGGATATGCTATAATCGCCACGGTTGGCATGCGGGTTGGCGACCGCAGGAACGCTGTTGCGCATCCTCTGGTGAATCTCTTAGTCGCCTTTTACGACACCCATGAGAAGAGATGATTGTAGTGGCTAGCTGCTAATAAATTTCCTAATCTGTATATTTTACTGATGTACCTATATATCCTCTTTTTTCCTCGTGACAACACAAGCTGTTAGTTGGCAATTATACGCGCGCGGACCACGCCTTCCTATCATGCGCTCTTGCTCCCAACCAGACAAAACCACACGACCTGAAGCGACCAGGATGCATCAGACATAGATAGATAGATAGAGTAGGTATACTTTATTGTTTGTACACCATAAAAATAAAAGTTATAATCCTACTTTTTTCAAGGTATGTCAATACGTACTTGTTTGTCGTCACTCGTTTAACAATTAAATCTTGATTGTGTGTAGTTTTGTACAATTATTTCCATATTTTATAACACAAAAACTTCTTTTTTTTTTACTTTGACTGCGACTTCGCCTGCGTATAATTCAGCTGATCACAGAAAACCATATCGCGCATCCCTCGGGAACTATATTTTATTTTTTCAGGATAAAATGTAGCTAGCATTAATTTCAAACGCTTAAAGAAAGCCAAATTCCAGGATAAAATGTAGTTAATCCGTATATGGCCAAATTTCATCTCAATCTGTTCAGCCGTTTAAGCGTGACGTGACTGAGTCACAAACATCTTCACTAACTTTCATATTAATTATTATTAGTAGGGTTAAAAACATATTTATTCCATTTTGAATTCACAATCACAATAGAAAATTTACGTCATTTTTAAAACGACTTTTGCAGTAGGTCACCGTTACGTTAAAATTTAATTGTAACTTCCACCCATTGCTAACTTGGTCAAACTTGATTTACAATTCACCGGTTGTTTCACTCTGCTTGGACTTCATTTAAACGGACATACATATATAATTTTCGTGTAATTTCATAGAATAAGCTTACTTCTATTTTCTTTTGGGTATCGATAAAGGCTACAAATTTATGAAAACATATGGGCGGTATCCTCCTTGTGAATTAATTGCAAATTTGCTGCCAAATTGTGTATAGTCAATGCACTCAAATACTGACGTCCTATGAATCCGAGGACACTTACACACTAGTGATGAAGAATGACAGCGGGCAATTATGCTGCTTTCTTTGTGACCGAACGTTTAAAACCAAGTTTGGTTTTGCAAGTCACACACGAGCGCAAGCCAGGCGCTGACTGGATGTCGCCGTCGACGGACATGTTGTGGAGGACATCATCATCATCATCAGTGATATGATTAGCGTTTAATTTTATTTAGTTAGCCATCTAACAAAATTTTAATTTAAAAAACTGCCACCACATTTTTTTCTGTCACCTTTTTATTACACACTCGCTGTAACCGCGGCTTCGCCCGTGTACTAAAATATAGCATATGTTACTTCTGTGTGGCTTTCTAGTGGTGAAAGTATTTTAAATAGGTTCAGTAGATTCACAGTTTGTCGATTACAAACAAACAAATAAATCTTTCCTCTTTATAATATTAAATATAGATTAAATTCCTGCTTGCCGTTTTGGTGTACCGCCACTATTTGAGCGGATGGACTAGATTATAACTCACTCGCGATCGCAATCATGTTGATTTCTATGTAAATTGCTGCGTATATTTTGACAATCCGTCTTATCGGCAACAATGCACCACACATTGAATATTGCTGTAATTTTGTGAAAATGTAAGGAGTACGTTACACAATTAATAATGATTGTTTGACTAAGGGCTAGTTTTTCAACAGTCTGATAACTTTTAACTGAGGAATAAATGTGACGTTTTGATAGATTTTCTATACTACAACTGTCAAAACGTCACATTTATTCCTCAGTTAAAAGTTATCAGACAATTGAAAAACTAGCCCTAAGGCAAATTTTCAGCATTGGAAGTCTTCAGGCTGATATTAATCTTTATTACATGAAGTTTATACTTTAATCCAGAACATGGTCTATCTGTATGTCAAATTTCATCCAAATCGGTCGAGTAGTTTTTGCGTGATGCTCAAACAAACAGACAATTACAGTTTTATTATAGTTAGGATGATATAATCTTTAGGCTGATATTGTTATTAATTACGATGATAATTACATGTTTACAAACATATTTTTAAAATTGAAACCGGGAAACCTAAATAACATGAACCAAAATACACGAGTCATATTGATAAGAGTTGGAATATTATTGAGATAAAACAAAAATATAGATAATGCTTAAAAACATGTAATATTTCTAACTAGCAATATACTTAATGTATATTAAGTAGGTATCTATTGTCTACAAAGACAATGCAATGCTACAAAAAAATCATTGGCGTAATATTTTGCGAAAACTGCACATGCAACCTCAGTTTAAATAAATATACGAGTATGTATGTAGGCTATAGAGGGCGCATCTGAGCCGAGCAAGCAAATCTTTGCATTCAGCTGGAGATATGAAAGTTCAAACGGGCCTTATTATGTCCACGATCCTACATAGCTAAAAGTTTTTTGGGTCACTAAGTTCCGTACGCTTTCATGTAAGATCTTGAGTATAGTTTTGACAACTCTTGAGATGGTAATTTAGTAAAACGGGGTGAATAGGAACAAAAGTGGGCAAGAATTTTAACGCTGAAATAAGATAGTTTGTTGCCCACAAAGACTTAAGAATATTTACCAAATTATGGCAGAACATTTTTGAAGTATTTGTGGGCAACAAAATATCTTTTTTCAATGTTAATATCCTTGCCCACTTTTATCACAATTCACCCTTGCATTTATATTTACCCAAACAAACAAACAAAAACAAAACACAAACAAACACAACAACAACAACATTAACTACTACCCAGTAGTTAATGTTTCCGATGTAACCGTAATGTTGATAAAATTAATTTTATTTCTTGACAGCTGCTTGAATTACTTTATATCATTCAAAAAAGCGTTGTGAAAGTGGTTTATTATATATTAAGTATTTACAAAGATGACTAATGTCTTGGATCTGCGACTATTACTTTGAATGCGATATGTTATCGGAACGTTATCAAAGATTAATTAATCTTTAATTATTAGATTAATTAGATTAATTAATACAATTGTATCAATTTAGGAGGTCAACTCTTCCGTGTGGTGCCGGACTGGGTGTCGTAAAAGGCGACTAAGGGATTCACCAGAGAATAGGCAGCAGCGTTTTCTGAGTTTTTAAACAACCAACTGCGATCGCCAACCCACCTGCCAGGCGTGGCGATTATGGCATATCCCCCCAAACATGTTTGGGGGAGGCCTATGTCCAGCAGTGGACCTCTTTTGGCTGAGATGATGATGATGAGATGATGAAGAGGTCAACTAAGTGTTTATTTCCACTAACACACCTTTGACATACCGATTTTCTTTGGGATTGTGTTAACTTTTTATTTAATGAATTCCTCCTATCCCATTGCCATCATCGGACGACCAGATGCACGGAAATGCGCCGCCTTACATAGTTAAATTCCACCCTTACGCACATAGCGCTTTGCTAATTCTTTTATAAAGCGTACCGCCAAGGAGTGTTGTGTCTCCATAAGTATAATCTGGTGGTCTTTTCTGGGCCCTAACTATCTAGCTAAAGGTCTGCTGGCTAATACAAAATGCGAAGAAGGCGGTTATAGCGACCGATGAACACTGCCGTGCTAGGATCACCTCACTGCATGCAACTTTGATTTATCAGTGTAGAACAGTGTCGCAGTAATTGATGATACCGGTTGGAAATATATTTCATAAATTATCGAGGATCAGTAAGCTAAAGTGGCAGAGGGCTGGCCATGTCTGCTGAAGGACCGATGGCCGCTGGAGCAAACGAGCCCTTGAGTGCAGACCGCGAATTGGCAGAGGACCGAGTGTTGTGGCGCAACTTGGGATTGGCCTATGCAAAGAGTATTATGGGTTTATGTCCAGCAGTGGACTGCGGTAGGCTGAGTTGATTGATTGAAGTACTGAATAGCCTAGTGGTTGAACGCTTGCCTTCCATGCAAGAGGGTTTGAGTTTAAATCTGGCCCGCACTTCTGACTTTTCTAATTAATTCATGTGCGGATTGTAATTCGATTATCACTAGTTTATCGGTGAAGGAAAATATCGTGAGGAAACCTGTACACCTGAGAGTGCTCCATACATTTTTCGGTGGTGTATGTAGTCCACCCGCACTAGGCCAGCATGAAGAAAAGTGGAAGTTACCTTTAGCATATATTTACGCGAATATTTAAATTGATTACATGAATGTAATGTTTTCCTGTTTTCCCTAAAACGTTTATGTTATTTTATAATTTTTAACGCATTTTACGCATGCGAAGCTAAATCTAAAGATTTAAATAAATCCCATTTTATTTAAATGTCCCAAAAATATTTATTATTTATTTATTATTATTATTAAATTGTGGAAAGAAAAAATCGCTCACGAGCAGGATTCGAACCTGCGAGTCCAACGTTTATGTTGTTATGGTAAACTAAAAATAAAATTCTAATATGTTGTTTTTTCTCTTCTAGGATGAAGGCCGTCCTTGTTTATTTCAGGCACAGATCCCAACAATAGTGCTGAAGCCAACTCTTTTTTAGAAAGTAACATCCGATCAATTTGTAAGTTAATTTCTATATTCCAAAAAAGTTAGTTTTACGGTTGTAACAAATATGTAAAAACATGCTGTGTACCTAAATAGCTTTACTTTGCTCGGATTAATTTTCCATATTTTCATGTAATATTAAAAACACTGATAAATACCAATCATAGGCACACAACCAATACTCAAAAAATCTTATTACAAACTTTCAAAAAAACAAAACGCGCTAACCCGTGAACTCCAAAGGCCGGATTCATTGTAAAACAATCATAAAAGTCATTGTTGAAATGATAAAAATCTCGTTTCGTTTTTCGAGTTTGTATACACCGCCGTGTCGCATTCAACTCGTTTCCGAAAATTCAATTTTGGGAATTTGTTTCCTCCCGTCGAACAGTGTACGGAATACTGATGCGGCCAGAGAATTCCCGTAAAGAAGTGCTTCTTTTTTATTTTAACAACATAAAATATGTATCCACTCCGCACACTTGACATTTTAACGTATTACTTAGCAGTAGAGTTGTTCAGTCGTTAAGTGTTCAAGAGGATTTTGTTAAAGTTTTGTAGTTCTATTTTATTAGTCAATTTTGTAACGTGTGATTCGAAAGCAGATATGCATGAAACATTTTGTCACGTTTACTTTTAACTTCTTCTTTTAGAAAATAATAGCCAGCCAGCAAAGATTATAGTGAGCTGACTGCCAAGGATACGATCTAACGCATTGTTACCTGTGATTACTCTCTTAGCGTGAACTCATGCTTTCACTGTCAAAATGCAAAGCTATTTGACAGTTGTAAGCATGAGTTTACGCTTTGATTCGTCTCTGAATATAAGCCTTAATGCTCCTCAGGGCAATGAACTTCAAGTTTAAGCCATCATTTGCAAAAACAATACAATTACTAACAACATATTTTTCATAACTGCCAACACAATTGGTGCAATGACTAGGTACCTACCTAATTAGCTTCTGTGTATTGGGTCACAGGTTCGATTTCTACACGAGTCCGCGAGTCGCTCCGCATGCGTTAATGCGTTAAAATTATAAACAATAGCTTATTCATTCAGGCAAGTCTCTACCCTAAAACTACAAAAAAGCAAAGATTATTTGAAACTGTATTAAAGATTCAGCTGTGGTGGGTACTTATTCTTTCAGACTGCAGCGCGGTGAAACGTAGGCAAACTTCTTACTTTATGTCTTTGGTTTGATATGTTACCTAGTTTCGGAATAAATGCAGCTACATCTTATTTTGTTATTGAATATTTTTGTGTCGCGTTTTTTTGTGAAACCCTGTTTATAGATCCCGAATGCATTGTGAGTGTGTCAAACTGTTTCTTGACGTAATTTTATTACAAACTAAGGGTGGTATGCCACTGGTCAAATTTCTTTTCCAATGTGACTTTGATCTAAGAAATTGGATGATTTTCATCAAATGTTGCATGTATTTTAACACTGATCACAAAGAATTTGAGATTGGACAAAGAAATTTGACGAGTGTCATACCACTTTAAGAAATGCCCTAGCATAATATTATATTTCAGAATCTAGGGTACTTTCTGCAGCTTCGTTGAACCTTTGTTTTTGTTTTCGACTGGGAATCCTCATGGATACCCTGTCTGGGGAGGGCGAATGGGTATGTCGGATGCGACCACCGCGTGCTGTTGTCCTCCCCAGGGTCGCTTAATGGATGCCTCGAGTCCACCTACTCTTGGCACCCACACTCCCGACGGTCCCTCACCATCAAGCTCACGGAATTTTAATTAATCCTTCATGCATTGGCAATATCAGATGTTGACTAAATTCAAACAACTATAAAACGCCCGGCCCGTATTAGCCTTTGATTTTCGTAAGATAAGTTATTATCGACCGACGACCTAAAGAACGTGGCTGGGGGGGACTGGATGCGGAAGGCAGAGGACCGAGCGTTGTGGCGCAATTTGGGAGAGGCCTATGTCCAGCAGTGGACTGCGATAGGCTGAGTTGATTGATTGAAGTTATTATCGTAGTTAATCTTATAACATCGTCATGATTTTTTTTCATAGGTATAAATAATCTTAGTGTGCGTCTGTTGGTAATTGAGTAACTTTTGAAGAACTTAATCGATTGATGTCATATTCACACAATATATTTGTTTTGTTAAGATAATGGTTTACAACTATGCTAATTTCCGATAGGTGGCGCTGTAGTTGAGTTTTTAACTAATATTATACTTATGGACCAACATGACTCATATTCATAATATAATTATGTTGGCTTAGTGCCTAATAAGAAAATCCACCCGACCACAGCGCCACCCGCTGGTTGAACTGGCGCTGTGGTTGAGTTATTAATAAATATAATACACTAACATTATAAAAATATGTATAATTTGTGACACTGTAAAAAAAATACGGAGTAAACGCAAATTAAAACCGGAGTAAATGCGGAGTTAATTCAGAGAGGATGTTTTTTTAAAAAGATCAAAGTTCGAGTTTCGTTCTCTAACACGGGCCTAAATGTAATTAAGAAATCTTCAAACTCATCGCGCCACCTACCAGAAAGGGCAGAACATCGTCCGCCGGGCCAGCTTAATTATCATAGACAGAGTGATAATTTAATTTAAAGTTCCGATCAAACTTGAAGCACAAAAACAATCAATGTGTAAGTTGTGCGTAAAATATTTGCGACACGCACACAGGCGCGTGAGAAATGTATGAAAGTAGCCTTTTAAGGCCAACTTGAAAGTACTTCACTCCGCGTGCGACTACTGCAGTTTTAAGCCTAGTTATTCTAAGCATAAAAATCAAATTGCTACCTCCATAATGGAATAAACAAAACCCCGCAAACACCTTATATCACAGTATTTATTTAATAGCCCATAACTAATGTACTATTGACAATTATACCTTCATTGGGCAAACTAATTACCGGATCTACCTGGCTTGTGCCTAATGACAAGTAATATGCAGTGCATTATCGCGCAATGCGACGCAATATTATAGAGTTATCCTGAGCTTTGCGCATAATGGACGACCAGCACACGCCATCTGAGACCAGCCTTGCAATAAATTAATAGACTATTGTTAATCCCCTGGATCGGTATTGAAGCGTAAACACACTAACGGCCAAAATTAATATCTAATCTATCCACGATTTTCCCTACTAGAGATAGGAATTTGACATAAGTTCCATACAAAATATGTCAAATTTCTATCTCTAGTAGGGTAAATCGTAGATAGATTGGATATTAATTTTGGCCGTAAATGCTCATGTTTATAGGTAGATTTAGATCCAGTAGTAAGTAGTATATATATATAGG
Source organism: Asteroscopus sphinx (assembly GCA_949699075.1). Classification (NCBI taxonomy): domain Eukaryota; kingdom Metazoa; phylum Arthropoda; class Insecta; order Lepidoptera; family Noctuidae; genus Asteroscopus; species Asteroscopus sphinx. The sequence continues at coordinate 15,184,264 of OX453001.1, forward strand.
AGAGGCAACCTCTCCGGCACCTAGCCTAATAGGGCTATAAGGTGCACTCCCCGCCCTATCGATACGCGACTGGAGAATGGGGAGCCTTTGAGGTCACGACGTACAGAGTGGAGGCTCTGTGTGTCCAGTAAAATGACCTCGGGGATGCCGATGGCACGAAGTAGTCTCGGGCCGCCGTGTACCAATCCAATCGGGAAAGTGTAAGGGGAGACAATAAAGTCTCCCTTGAGACGTGCCTAATAGGCGTAGAGCACAGGAAGGGCCCCGGAGGCTTATTATTTTCCCGGAGTCCCCCTCTTTGTGCTGAAGATGGCTACTGGGGGGGTTTTAGTGGGTAAAAATCCCACATACCCCGGCCTCTGTCCTCCATGAGGCCGGCACCCTTTTGAAGGTTTCCTCCTCGTATATAAAAAGGTATATGCCTAGTAAAGTGCGAGTGTCTAGTAACTAATATAATTCTGAGACAAGCCTTGCACTAAATTAATAGACTATTGTTAATCCCCTAGATTGGGATTGTAGCGTAAAAACACTAAATGCTCATTTTTATAGGTGGATTTACACATCTCCAGTAGTAAGTAGCATGTTCAGAAGCCAAGACACATTTTGGATTTCTGAGTAACGGAGCAAGTAGTTATGTGCCTAGTAAAGTGCGAGTGTCTACTCTAGTAACTAATGTAATTTTGAGACGGGTCTAGCACTAAATTAATAGACTATTGTTAATCCCCTGGATTGGGATTGAAGGGTAAACACACTAAATGCTCAGTAGTATGTTCAGAAGTCAAGACTCATTTTGGATCGCTGAATAACGGAGCAAGTAGATTATGTACTTGGTTTATAAAGTACGTGTGTCTGGAAACTTAAATTCTGAGACTGGTCTTTCACTAAATTAGTAGAACAATTTTAATCCCCTAGGTCAGGATTGAAGCGTAAACATACTAAATACTGATGTTTAAAGGTAGATTTCCATGTTTTATGTAGTTAGTCGTAGTTTCAGAGGCCACTAGGTCAAGACACATTTAAGGATCGCTGAGGAAAGGCTCGCGCAGATTGCAGCCACAGTGGGCTGCAGTGCAGTGCATCGCATTAAAAAATGTCACCAAAGCACAGTGGCCAGCAGGGCCCGCCCTAATGTGCGCGAACCTTAAACGGAGCAAGTAGGTATATGTCTAGTTAGTAAAGTGCGAGTACCGGTAACTCTTTACGACCTCTGTGGTACTTTTGACGACCTCTGTGGTCTAGTGGTTCGAGTATCGGATTGCTGATCACGAGGTCGTGGGTTTGATTCCCACAGGACACAAATATTTGTGTGATGAACATGAGTGTTTGTGTTGCTCTGGGTGTTTCTTATGTATCATAAGTATATATTTACAAAAAAAAAAGTATCTATGTATTATATCCATTGTCTAGTACCCATAGTACAAGCTTTGCTTAGTTTGGAACTAGATGGTGATGTGTAAAATGTCCCAAGAATATTTATTTATTTTATTTTATTAACTATAATTCTGAGACATATCTTGCAGTACATTAAAAGGCAAAAAAAGGCTTCCTTTAAAAGTCCTAATCCCCTGGATCAGGACTGAAGCGTAAACACACTAAATACTGCTGTATAATGGTAGATTTGAAACATCTCTAGTAATTAGTATTAACGCGTATTAACACGTGTACTTATTTCGAGTCCACTCTCTACTATAAGTAAGTAATTTAGTCATCAGTTAATAAATAATAAATAAATAAATAAATAATTTTGGGACATTTTTACACAACACCATCTAGTCCTAAACTAAGCAGAGCTTGTACTACGGGTACTAGACAATGGATATAATACTTATATACTTATTTTTTTTTTGTAAATACATATTTATAATACATAAGGAACACCCAGACCAACACAAACACTTATGTTCATCACACAAATATCAAGTATACGTTATCAGTAAAGTGACTGTGACACATTTCGAGTCACTCAAAAGTTACTTAACGTAGTCTAGTCATGTTGAGACGACTCGCTGCTACAAGTAATTTAGTGATTACTAGAGTGGCTATTTACATTTTTCGAGTTACTTAATTCAGGTAACCATAGTTACATAAGTTACATTAGTTACGTATTATACATATACATGTAAATCGGGCTTAATAGTTAACCCTCTCCCTGTTCAGGTATCTATGCAGATTAGAACTAGCGTGTTTGACGATTCAATCGTCGTAGTGTTGATTCGATTTGTAGCCATTGATGTGATCGAATTACGGACTTTGATGGATTGTGATAACTTAATTTTTAGGGTTTCGTACCCGAAGGGTGCCAAACGGGACCCTATTACTCTCGCTACGCTGTCCGTCCGTCCGTCCGTCCGTCTGTCTGTCACAGGGCTGTATCTTTTGAACGGTAATAGGTAACCGGTTGAAATTTTCTCAGAATATGTGTTGCTATGAGGTGTATCATAACAAATACTAAAAACAAAAAAAAGTCTAAAACCAAAGGGGACCCCCTTTGGTTTTACAAGAAACCTCAAAAAACATGCATTTTTTTCAACGTTTTTGTTCCTGCTCTATCTTCAAAACGGTAATATATACCAGCTTCAAACTTAGTCAGATAATAGTGCATATTATGTAGTTTAGCAACAAGTACTAAAAATAAGATAAACATATGTGGTGGTACCTGCGTAAGAAAGATATGCAAAAATTCATATTTCACGCACTGTACGTTGATGTCTTTTGATAAACTCTCGTAAATTAAATCAGTTTTTATGGGGTATGAGGTCGTTGAGAGGTACGGAACCCTTACTGCGCGAGTTCGACTCGCACTTGGCCGGTTTTTTTGTATTAATGGGAAGTACAAAAGTACTAATGAATGTCGTTCTTCACGCAATCCATCCATCTTTTCTTTGGTCTCCCTCTTCCTCTCCATCCATTAAAATTCATATTCATCACTCTCTTAATAACATGCGTTTCATCCCTCCTGATCACATGCCCATACCAACCCAAACTATTTCCTTTCAACTTTTCTATCACTGGCGCCTCTTTCAAACTTCCTCTGATATATTGATTTCTTACTTTATCCATTCTTGTCACTCCATACATCCATCTCAACATTCTCATCATTTCTACATGCAATCTTCTATCATCCGTCTTCTTCAGGGCCTAGTATTCCGATACAAAGTAAATAAACTTAACTTTGTGATCCGATCCATAAAGAACGGCAGGTTTTTTAACATAACATCACGCCTGTATTTCCCCGAAGGAGTAGGCAGAGGTGTAATAGTACACCCACATTTCGCCAGTTATGTTATAGTCCCATGTAATAAGGGGCGAGCCTATTGCCATTGACCGGGCACAAATCCAGACCGTATGTTTTGACGGTTTGGTTTTTTAACGGATTTGTAAATTTTGCCCTTTAATTTGAGGGGCATCCGTGAGTCACAAGTAATATTGGATATCGAGCGAACTTATAACATAAAAATAAAGCGATATTTACAATACATTATAGTTAACAAGTAGGTACCAATACTTGTCTTTAAAAAGCTTTCGTTCATCAATGAGTTTTCTTTACATTAAGACAATGACCTCCGAATAGTACTTTTACTCAATTTAAATAAAATTAAAGAACAATAACTTCAACTTTACATTCCATCAAAAACAATGTTTATTATATTTCCCGCCCACCACAATTAAATTAAATGCAATAAAACTTCACTAATGAATTACTAAAAGCATTCCAGTTCTTCAAAACTTTCAATAGCATTTGTATTTTTGCATAAATTGAATTGATTTGTTGTAGTTTGTGTTTCTTAAACAAAAACAGATGATTAATTAATAAAACATTTCGAAAACCTGATTGTAAGGATTCCAAATGAAGTAAAAAATACAGTGAATTAACGTTAAAAATAGTATTTTCAGCAATTTTCATGTATGTCTTCAACTTAAAAGTGTGAAAATTAGATTTTCCTGAGTATGGTAAAAAATAATGGCAAGTTCATATTGTAAAAAACAACTAGGTACGACGTAGTACTCATTTGCTTGAACAACTAGTAGTCCAGTGCAATTATATGAAATAAATATCCGAAACTTAGATATTGGTACTTAAACATATACCTAGAACACTATGTATCAGAAATGCAGCATATTTTAAGAGCTCATTTATGGCACTGCAACAACAACAACAACTTTTAATGTGACGACAACCCTGAAATCGTTAAACAATACAAACTGCAATTTCATAGAAAAGTGCAATACCTCTCGACAGAAATGTTTGGAAGGGGGCCTATTTATTTGTCTTTCTTTATTAAAACAATGTCTTGTTAACTTGGTAGAAAAAACAGCTCAAATCTTTTTGCTGCCATCAATCTGCCATCCGTTCCTCCATCAGACTCCCGCAAATAAAATGCCGCAGGCAAGGCTTCTTTTCATACGTACCTACATTCATTCATAGGGACCTAGCATTGGACGCAACCATGGTCACAACCCAGTTACTAGGTAATACTGACATGCTAAGGTTAGACCGGTCGTGGTTACATCTATGGTCGGGAGCGAGAGCACTTGGGAAGGCGTCGTCTCCCTCTGAGAGGAGGTGATGCTCGCTAAGGAGGCGGCGGAGAGGGTTCGAGAGGCGATAACCTCTCTTCCCATCCGCAGGAGACGACCGTCGTAGGAGGGTATGTCGACCTCCAGCCACCCCAGGTGTGGGCCTGTGGGCGGTGGACTCGGGGTGACCCGTCGCCCGACCAGTCAAGGCCCGTCACGGTAGCGCGTAGTGTTCTGCGCACGTCAGTCAAGATGAGGGTGCGGCCATTGTGGTAGCCGCACGGGGAGAAGGGGCTTACCTGCCAGTGGCAAGCCGGGACCTGCCGGGAATGGTTGGGCGAATACGGGAGTTTTTCCCACGCCCCCGGCCAAGGGTAGGTAGATGAACACCGTGGTGGTTTTTAGTCGGTAAGAGTCCGACACCGGCTCCAGGACTGACTGCGACCACGAGGACTTTCCCCAAGAAAAAAAAAAAGCTGTCAGACTTACAGGCTTCCGACTACCCGTAACGAATACCATAGATATACGTATGGCAACCAGGACCGACAGCTTAACGTGCACTCCGAGGCACGGAGGGGTCTCGATGTGCAACGAAACGGTCACCCATCTAAGAATTTACCGCAGCTAGCGCAGCTTAACCTCGCAGGTCTTGTAATCCACGCGGTTATTAGGTACTTTGCCACGAGCCCCTCACAAAACAGCTCAAATAACATAACAAAACAGATTATTTTATACTTAAGAAACATACTTGAGAGGATCATCTTATTGCGAGGTCGTAACTTAGTTGTGTGTTTGTGAGGCATCCCGCGATTATGAGCCTTGTGTATCACACAAGTTTTCTAAAACTGTGCTAGTTTCAGTTTCAGTGAGAATGGGCACGTTGTATGGGCAAATAATCCAGAGCGGATAAAAAAGAATATTAATATCTCAATTGATAAGTATTATCATGACTCTGCGTATATTTTAAATATTTATTATCTTCGAATTAAATTTTTAAATACAGTTTGTATATATCCTATGTTAATACCGAATACCAAAAGGTCATCATCATCCTCCTGCCCTTATCCCAATTTATTTGGGGTTGACGCAGCATGTATTTTTCTTCCTCACATCTCTATCAGCCGTCATCTCCGTGTTCACTTTCTTTTTATTCATATCATCTTGCACACAATCCAACCATGTTTTCTTCGATCTGCCTCTTTTCTTATAGCCATCCACATTCATACTTAAAACATGCTCCTTATTCCTCCTCATCACATGTCCATACCATGACAGTCTGTTGCTACTTAACTTTTCTGTCACTGGCGCTTCTTTCAGAGTCCCTCTTACATACTCATTCCTTATCCTATCCATTATCGTTACACCACACATTACCAAATACCAACAGGTATGGAAGAGTTATTCGTATTCGGAATGCATATGAAACATGTGAAACATTACAAAAACATAATGAAAGAAAACGATTACTAACAAACTATTACATATTATCTTATAGAACCAGAGCAGTCTTTAAATTTCATTCATACAGATTTCATTTGCAACGACCGTAATATGAAATATCCAATACATTCACGTGTAGTAGTTGGCGAACAATTCAAGAGCTAGAGCTGGTAAGGTCCGGTTTATATTTGCGGATCGTTCTCAAGTTAAAACTCGAAGTACCCAAGTGCACTCCACGCAAGGGATTCTTATAGTTTTATAACGCAATAACGTTACGTCCCTCACACTCAGATATTACTGCTGTTCCTAACTTTTACTCATACTGTACTTTATGATACATTCAATTGTTAATAAAATGCATTGATGTTGTTGTGTTTGCGAGTTTCTTGGTAAAAGGATGAGTAACTAAGTAGTTTGTCAAGGAAGGCAAATAAGAAAAGATTGCTACTGTCTCGGACGAATAAAAAAGGCGGACGAAATCTCAATCTACAATCAATCAACTCAGCCTATCGCACTGCTGAAAGAAAGATCAGCCAACTCCTCAGACCGGTAAAGTGTCACATTCCCTTACAAGATGCAGGGGTCTACAAGATTGATTGTGATTGTGGGTTATCATACATAGGGCAAACAAAGCGTAGTATAGCCACTAGAATTAAAGAACATATAGCTGACGTCAAGAACAGACGCTCCACAAAGTCTGCAGTGTGTGAACATGCCCTAGACAAACCCAACCATTTTCTTCGATTTGATAAACCACAAGTTCTGGCGAAGGAAAACCGATATGTACCTAGAATGCTCCGTGAGGCTATTGAAATTAAAAAACATCCAAATTTTAATAGAGAAGATGGTTGGCAGCTACCACCTGTTTGGAACCCAGTCCTAAAAATAATCAAGTCCCAAACAGCACGCAACACTGTAAAAGATAATGATATTGTGAGTGATTACTGCGTGCATCGAAACGTTTTAAATTAATAATATTGTACGGTAGATTAAAATAATTTTTTAGAAATATTTGTAAAGACGCTTGTCATCTTAGTCTACCTGCGACCACGAAATGCTGCAAAGCTTTTGAAACGTCAGGGAATCCAATTTAAATAATATACGCGATTTAATCCGGTTAAACTTTGTTTTATTATAATGTATAGTGATCGCGAAAACCTAAGAAGTCAATAGCTTATTTTCCACTTGTCATAATGTTATCAAATTCAAAATAGTTTTCGCACTAGTTACATTATTTTTATTCTCAGTTTTCACAGATTAGATAATAATGGATAATAATGCTTGACAGTGGCATTATGCCACTGGTCAAAATTCTTTATCCAATGTGTCTTTGATCAAAGAAATTGGATAATTTTTATCAAAATGTTGTATATTGAACTATATATACGGGACTTGTCGCGCACAATAAAATCAAAACATAACAAACATTTTGACTAACCTCGACGTTTCGGCCAAGTTGCATTGGCCGTGGTCACGAGCAGACTGAAGTATGCGGGTGTCATCATCTTGAGCGGCGGGTGTTTTCTCGAACTACCCGCGGTTGGTTTTTCGTAACGTTGTTGTCCGTAACATGATATGCTGAATTACAACACACAATGTTGTATTTAAAAAAACACAACAACAACATAACATAACATCACGCCTGTATTTCCCCGAAGGGGTAGGCAGAGGTATATAGTACACCCACATTTCGCCAGTTATGTAATAGTCCCATGTAATAGGGGGCGAGCCTATTGCCATTAACCGGGCACAAATCCAGACTCCAGGCTGCTACTGAGAATTTCGTACTAAAAAAACCCAATAACACTTTGCCCGACCCGGGAATCGAACCTAGGACCCCACGGACAGCAGTCGCGCTTGCGACCACTAGACCAACGAGGCAACGAAAAACACTGATCATCAAATAAATTGGATTGGACAAAGAAATGGCACAAAGAAATTTTACCAGTGGCATACCACCCTAAGGAACAAATATTTTACAATGGATACTCTAAATAGTTAAATGGGAATAATAGCCGTAGTACCTATGACAATAGATTCTTTATAAGTAAGTACTTTTTTTCGAGCGGTATACAAAACTTTTTCCTTTAAAAAGTTTCTAAAACTACACACCTCCCTGGACGTCAGTGGACTTCGTCCAAGAAGTCTATACAGTTGTTTCAGTTGTCCACGGTCGGAGTAAGGAGGGGAGTTATTACCGGCTCTTTTGTTCGCCGTATAAAGGCACAAGTTTTAGAGAACACCCCTGTATACAACAGATAACTATTTAAAATAAAATGTACATCGACGAAGTTTATTAAGTGGTTATGCCTAAATATTGTTTTGAAGAGATAAGACGAATCTGAATAACAGACGTACTTCAGTTGAAGCGTTTTCAAACTTGGTTTCTTCGATAACTTCAATCTTGAACTTGAAAATTGTTTATTGAAAATTATGTTGTTTCTGAGAATGATAAGTAGCGTTGCTACAATTTAGTAAAGTAATTTTGTAAAATAGGTAAAATTATTTCGTGTGGGTATATTATAAAAGATGAAAAATATTGTAAATGAAACTTCAGTTTCACAATCCATTTTTTAAATAAAAACCGGCCAAGTGCGAGTCAGACTCACACAGTGATGGTCCGTACCACCCATCGACCCCATAAAAACTGATTTAATTTACGAGAGTTCATCAAAAGACATCAACGCTACGTGCGCGAAATATGATTTTCATGAAAATCTTTTTCTTGCGCAACTACCACCACAATTGTCTATGTTTGCCCTATTTTTATTACTTGTTGCTAAACAACATAGTATGTACTATAATCAGACTAAGTTTGACGCTTGTATGTATAACCGTATTTACCGTTTTGAAGATAGACCAGGAACAAAAACGATGAAGATAATGCATTTGTTTCGAGGTTTTATGGGGACCCTCTTTCGATTTAGACTTTTTTATTTTTTTAGTATTTGTTGTTAGTATTTGTCATAGCAACACATATTCTGAGAAAATTTCAACTGGCTACCTATTACCGTTCAAAAGACACAGCCCTGTGATAGACAGACGGTTGGACGGATAGCGTAGTGAGAGTAATAGGGTCCCGTTTGGTACTCTTTGGGTACGGTACGGAACCCTAAAAATACCTAAATAAATAGTTTTTCCAAAAAGGTGTTAAGTATCAGGGATGTTATGGAGCTCCGTAATCGTAACCGAAACTATCGGATATCCGAAATAAAAATCTATCCGTAACCGTAACCGAATCCGATATAAAAGTTTCGAATAATTTTGATAGGAGAGGAGTCTAAATAAGACATGTTATGACATGTTTTAGTTTTTGTCCGGCTGAGCCGACACACTAGCCGCGCGCGTCCCTTGCATTGTTTGGTATTTCTATTGCTTTTTAGGGTTCCGTACCCGAAGGGTGCCGAACGGGACCCTATTACTCTCGCTACGCTGTCCGTCCGTCCGTCCGTCCGTCCATCCGTCCATCCGTCCGTCCGTCTGTCTGTCACAGGGCTGTATCTTTTGAACGGTAATAGGTAACCGGATGAAATTTTCTTAGAATATGTGTTGCTATGAGGTGTATCACGACAAATACTAAAAACTAAAAGAAGTCTAAAAACAAAGGGGGTCCCCATACAAGAAACCTCAAAAAACAAGCATTTTTTTCAACGTTTTTGTTCCTGCTCTATCTTCAAAACGGTAATATATACCAGCGTCAAACTTAGTCAGATTATAGTGCATATTATGTAGTTTGCCAACAAATACTAAAAATAAGATAAACATATGTGGTGGTACCTGCGTAAGAAAGACATGCAAAAATTCATATTTCGCGCACTTTGCGTTGATGTCTTTTGATAAACTCTCGTAAATTAAAACAGTTTTTATGGGGTATCAGGTCGTTGAGAGGTACGGTACCCTTACTGCGCCAGTCCGACTCGCACTTGGCCTTTTTTTTTTCTTTTACTTTTGCAATTCTTTAAAAATCGAATATCCATAACCGAAACTATCCGAAACTAACGGATAATCCGAAATAATTCCATATCCGTAACCGTATCTGAAACCGGTATAATATTATTCCTATATCCGTATCCGTATCCAGATCCGGAATTTCATATCCATTACATCCCTGCTCTCCAAGTGGCGTTTTTTTCTACGTGTATGTTACATTCCTTGTCAAAATACACACCATATATTCACTTACACCATCCCCGGTATTCATGCAGATTGCACACACATAGCCAATATAAATTACTAAGTAAGTGCACAAGACGACCAGAGTCAGCAGCAGTGTGTCAACACCACACTAGTGTGTGTACCTATAAGCTGTGGCGTCAGCGAATCCCAGGCTTGACCCATTCATTGATCTACAATTATTGGTGCACTCCACTTCGGCGTAGTCTGAAATTTGGCCATCTATGAATATAGAAGGGATTAACAGTGAATACGATGGATTTTAAAAACAACACAACAAAGACACAAAAAGGGTCTGGGTTTGGCATCTTCATAATGAAGAATTGTAGAAAGATCTGAACCCAGAACAACAACTTACTAATTTTTGTTTCATGCGAGGATCAAACCAGTAAATAAAATAGAAAGATAATCACACATCCATACATTGCTTGACATAAGTTCTACACGATTGTTTTTTTTTGCCTAAATTATACCTTATGATGTTGAACACATAAAAATTTTAAACCTCAGTGTTTTTTTTAGAGGTGTGTAACTCAGCTCAGAACCGGTTCAAATATACAGATCAATAAGCTTGAGCTGTTGAGCTGCAGCTCGATGACAAAATACACAGCTCACGGCTCAAAGAATAGTATCTCTGTGCGACAACTTTTGTTGCACGGAAGATAAAAGATGTCTACATAGATAAAAACCTGTTTGAACCGGTGAGCTGGAGCGGCGACAGATCCGCGGTGAGTCGCAGAGTCAGCGAGCGAGCGCAGCTCAAACAGATCGAACGGTCTTTAAGCTCAGCGACTCGCATCACAGATGCGAAGTAGGCAGATACACAAATTGAGCTGATCTGTGAGCTGGTTCGCAGCTCCGGCTCACTGACCTGAAGCGTGAGCTGAGCTGCAGCTCACGCATTTTTGTTGAGTTACCCATGTCTAGTTTTTTTAAATCATATTTAACAATGATGTATTTTATTATTTTGTTTTTACTCATACAATGCCTGTCATTCACTTAAAATAAACGTTCATTGGAATTGAAAACGAACTCTCGTATAATTTTTTTAACTTAACAAGTTTTACATGTCTGTATTGTTTATGGGCATTGTTTTTTATTTGACACTGATTCGAGCATAATGTAAATACCGTTTTTTTAACTTCAATCAAACTAAATGGGAATTTTATTAACAAACATAAGATAACATAACATCACGCCTGTATTTCCCCAAAGGGTAGGCAGAGGTGTAATAGTACACTCACATTTCGCCAGTTATGTTATAGTCCCATGTAATAGGGGTCGAGCCTATTGCCATTGACCGGGCACCGATCCAGACTCCGGGCTGCTACTGATAATTTCCTAATGAAAAAACCCAATAACACTTTGCTTGACCCGGGAATCGAACCTAGGACCCCACGCTCAGCAGTCGCGCTTGCAACCACTAGACCAACGAGGCAGGCGAGAATTTTATTAAAATACTGTATTTCTGATTTTAGTAAGGTGAACAGTCAAATCGATCGTTGAGGCGATGCTTGGGGGAGGCCTATGTCCAGCAGTGGACGTCTGTCGGTTGAAATGATGTTAATGATGATGAACAGTCAAATGTGTTAATTTTTCTATTCACTGTTATCGATTCTCTTGTTTACGAACTAAACTTATTTTAAACTATCACTCTCTTTTACTAATAGTAGATATAAGAAAGGGATGGCAACAATTTTAGAACTGTCAAATTAGTTTACGTGTTACCTACATTTCTTTGTATTTTAGTCGACACGTCCACGTGCACGTGATCTCGGGATCACGACTAAACTTATATGGAAATTTTAATTTCGAATAATTTGACAGCACTCAAATTGTTGCTTTCCCTTTTTCTTGTATCTACTATTAGTAAAAACCGGCCAAGAGCATGTCGGGCCATGATCAGTATTATAGGGTTCCTAATTACAAACGAATCAAATCGAATATTAATCATTGCTATTTTAGTTTCTGCAAACAACGCCACCTAGCGCTGAATTTAAAAAGCTAAATTTTAAAAGTATGTCAAATGAATGTAACACAAAGTTATGATTGTTTTTGTGATTTTTTAAAATAGGTAGTAACTAAAGGAGCAAGAGAATCGACAACATTAAATAGGAAAATTAACACATTTGACTGGTAACCTTATTAAAATCAGAAATACAGTACTTATATTGATGTTCATATGACACCATTGTCACATTTTTTCTTAGCGATTTCAATTACTTTATGTACCTTTATGAGTTAAGGGGAATGTAGCAGCCAAGTGGCGCCCCCATCAGTAAAAAGTGAGAAAAACGGCCACTTTGGCATTTTTTCTATCTACAACTACAGCGAACTATATTTAACAGAGTTAATAGTTTCTGATTAAACTACAGTACTTCAATAGTTAAAAACGAATTTTTGATAAATGATGTATTCAGTGGGTCATATTGTTTTTACTGATGGGGGCGCCAATTGACTGCAACATTCCCCTTAAAACAATCTTTCATAGGCAACTTTATTCCAATATTTCCTGGAACACCATAATAAATAACTAAATTTTGTTACGACGGTAGTAAATTTCGGAGCGTGGTGCAAGCAGTTAACTACAATGTACACTGGCACTAATCACACGAGTGCTCCATGCAACTGACAGCATTGAAACTCGAAGGAGCCTCGAGATTAGCACTCCCAATAAACCCCAAACGATTTGAGGATTCAAGAAGAGCTTCAGTTAATTAGATTTAAAAACCTGGCATGGACAGAGAAAAAGTATCAGACAGTTAATTGGATTGGGTAAAGGATTAAAGTACCTATTTTGCTTTCTAAATAAATATTTTGACGACCTCTGTGGTCTAGTGGTTCGAGAGTCGGCCTGCTGATTACAAGGTTGTGGGTTCGATTCCCACAGGACACAAATATGTGTGTGATAAACATGGGTGTTTGTGTTGGTCTGGGTGTTTCTTATGTATTATAAGTATGTATTTACAAAAAAATATAAGTATTATATCCATTGTCTAGTACCCATAGTACAAGGTCTGCTTAGTTTGGGACTAGATGGTGATGCATAAAAATGTCGCAAAAAAATCATTTTATTTTGTTTTGTTCGGGCTGTTGTTAAGATAATTAAGGTTTAAAAATCTTTGGGAGATTCTTGAGACACGACCACAATATTTTTCTTGTTAGGTTTGAGGTGTAGAAAAATGTGGCCTTCACGGGCTCCCGGGACGCCCAGCAGATATTATACATTGACATTGATAGCGGCGGTGGAGAGGGGGCATGACGGCATAAGAGAGCGTCATACCGTTTGCCGTCACGGCACACTACTTGGCTTTACCCCGCATGCCAATAGATGTTTCCATCAAAAATAGTGGGTATCGTTCAAGCTATGCGCTTACACTGTGACAATTTAGCGGCCGGACTAAGCGGACTATAATAAAAAAATATGTCTGAATTGCTCTTATCAAATCTCTATAGCATAGCTAGCTAATATATATTGTTTTTTTTTTAATTCTCAAATTTTATACGAGGCTTTTATCCACGATGACATGCCAGCCTCACCGTAACTTAATCTATTTTAAAAAAAAAATGTTTTTAAATCACTTATGACGTATAAACAAATCATTAAGTACGTTCACGGTCCCAGATGTAGGTTGTGCTAATATACTTATATATGGAGCAATATAATATTTCTTTACATTAATTAAATTCATCCTTGATTTTCACTCATTAAATATAGTAAAATTTCATTATTTTAAATCCACCTATTTGTCGTCTTCATAAAAAAATTAATCAACTCCCATCCTATTCTACTAATATTATAAACTAGCTGTGCCTACGGCTCCGCCCGCGTACTGAAATAAAATATAGCCTATGTTACTTCTCGATAAAATAGATTTCTAATGGTGAATGAATGATTAAAATCGGTCCAGTAGTTTTAGAGTGTATCGATTACAAACAAACAAATTTTTTCTCTATATATATCACTAGATGGCGTTGGCGTCGAATTAGATCTCGCTATGGTTTCGTTACCGCGATTTGGTAGGTCCGCGTGCTAAATTTTAACTCAGTATCATCATCCAGTCTACCCACAAAGCTGGACATAGGCCTCTTTTTTAAGAATTTTTGATATAGCGATTCGTACTTAAGTGCGATAGCTGTTATTAGTACTATATTTATAATATTTAGGGTAGGAGTGTGGGTCGTTGTCGATTTTACGGTAAACCGGAACGCAGCCGTGTTCACGATGACGAAAACAAGTCTTCGAAACGGTCCTCGTTTGCAACTGGTTTGAAGACTGCCTGAAAATGATACTTTATGAACATAGCAATAATGATCATTTTTCTTTGCTCTGAACGTCGCGGACGAAGACTGGTTTTGTGAGACATTACTGTTCAGAACTATTAGGTATAAATTCGCATGACACATTCGAAGACTGGTTCGTGCAACGACGACTGTTTTATGAACGAAACGACGAGATATTGCTTGAAGTTATACTTTATGTTTATAATAATAAAGATCATTTTTCTTTGCTCTGATCGTCGCGGACGAAGACTGGTTTTGTAAGACATTGCATGTTCGGCTGTATTTTCAGAGACATTAAGTATAAATTCGCATCACATATTCGACGACTGTTTTGTGCTACGACCACTGTTTTATGAACGAAACGAAGAGTTATTAGACTTTTCCTTGAAGTTATACTTTATGTCCATAACAGTAAAGATCATTTTTCTTTGCTCTCATCGTCGCGGACGAAGACTGGTTTTGTGAGACATTGCATGTTCGGCTGTATTTTCAGAGGTATTAAGTATAAATTCGCATCAAACATTCGAAGACTAGATTTTGGAACGACGACTGTTTTAATCAGAATATGAAAACGGTTCCTTCGTCGTAGATCAGAAAACGGTCGTTAAAAACGGTCCGTCTTTAGAACGCTCACTCCTAATTTAGGGATGAGGGATGTCACATAGCCTCAAACAAAGATAATATGCCTCAAAAAATCGATTTTCAAAACAGAACAGAACAAAACGAACGATAGCGGAAGGACAACTTTAATTATACCAGGCCCCTCAGAAAGTATTGCGAAAAAAAGTTTTTATATATGGGGGACTGGCCAGTTATAATGTTTTTCGAAAATATGATTATTTATAAGTAAAAATAAGTAAGTTCCAATTTCAAAATTTCCCTCCACATTTTTTGCGAGTTAATTCAAAGTATTGTGTCTCACTGAAATATGGATCTGCGCCGGGAACATTTTAGAGCTATGATTTTATATGATTTCAAGTGTCGCCTGAAACCGGATGAATCGTACGATAGACTTCAAATGGCATTCATGGATGAAGGCCCTTCCAAGGCAACCGTGTATCGTTGGTATAACGAATTCAAGCGCGGTCGACCAACTTTGGGGGATGACGAAAGAAGCGGTCGCCCTTTGACGGCTGTTACCGAAGAAAACGTGCTAGCAGTGAAAAATTTAGTCCAAGACAATAGGCGAATTACATATCAGGAGATTCAACACATATTGAAGATTGGATCGGGAAGCGTTCACGAGATTCTACACAGCCATCTTCGCGTGAGGAGGATAGTATCACGCTGGGTGCCGCACAACCTCACCGATGCTCAGAAGCAGGCCCGGGTGGAATGGTGCCGTGATATGCTTAACAAATTTGAAGCAGGCTCGTCTCGGCGTGTTTACGACATCGTTATAGGTGATGAGTCCTGGATTTATCAATACGACCCAGAAACCAAGCGCCAGTCGACTGTTTGGGTGTTTCAAAATGAGCCAACGCCTACCAAAGTGAAGCAATCTAGAAGCGGGGGTAAGATTTTGATCGCTAGCTTTTTTAATTTGACTGGCCACTTGGTATCAATTCCCTTACGGGATCAAAGAAGCATTAATGCCGAATGGTATACTACCAAATGATTGCCAGAAGTTTTCTCTGTTATAAGCAACAAGCGACCAAACACAGGGCTCCGCGGGCTACTGCTCCACCACGACAATGCACCTGCGCACACCGCACTCAAAACGAGGGACTTCCTGGACAGCACGCCAGTCAAACTCCTGGGTCACCCTCCTTACAGCCCTGATCTAGCACCGTGTGACTTCTTTTTATTCCCAAAAATAAAAAATCTGCTCAAAGGGATACAATTTTCGTCGCCGGAAGATGCGCTGGCTGCGTTCGAGCAGGCTGTAAACGAGGTGTCTGCGGCGGACTGGAAAAAGTGTTTTGAAAACTGGTTTAGGCGCATGAATCTTTGTATAGAGGCTGGTGGAAAGTACTTTGAAAAGATTTGATAAAAATATATGTACGTATAGAACAATTTTTTTTAGTTTCGCAAAACTTTCTGAGTGTCCCACGTACTGATGATTAAAACAAAATAAATGGAATAGTAAAAGTCAGTGTTGAGTCAATTAAACATTGACTTATGACTTGACCTTAACGATGACATAGTAGAAAAAAAATCGAAAATACACTACGCTTTAAAACAGGAATAGATTCCTGAATAATCGATTTTTAAAGAAAAAACAGTCACCTAAAAAATCGATTAAAAAAATTTAATAGTTTTTTTTTATAAGCCACAACACCATCCTGCACATGATAGCCGCCCGGGCTAATAGTCCGCTTGTATGGGCGCTAGTCGAACGGACCAAATCCCTTTTAGTTATTAAGTACTAACATAGGTTAAGTTATATGTTACTAACACATTGGATCCATTGTTATCTTAAATAAATTATCGATTATTTGTTCACATCCCTATAATAGTGTCTTTATAATAAGTAGGTAAAGAAAGATTAGCACAGTTATTTTAGGATTTTGACGTTTGGCTATTTGTTAAATTGTTACTCAATTACGCTGAAACGGCTGAACAGATTTTGATCAAATTTGGTTCACAGACAAACCATAACCCGGGTTAAAATATATAAACAAACAGTTCCCGAGGGATGCGCGATAAGTATTTCTGTGATTAGCCGAATTATACGCGGAGCCGCGAACAAAGTCTAGTTAATAATATAATCATTCGGGTTTTTTTCAAAGTCTGCGATAAAATTGAGTACGAAAAAAGTTGTCTTATCGGCTACTTAAACAATCACATCACGGTTGATTGTGAACTTTTTTGAGCTTTCTTCATTGTTCCAAGTTTCAATGGCAATGATTCTAAGAATTCGGGCAATTTTTTCTCAAGAAAATTGAACGATAAAAATAAGAATTCTTGTTCGGAATTAATATAATGGAATGAACGTGACGAGAACTACGTAAGTTAGGTTAAAATTAAATGCTTAGATTTTATCAAGATTTTGTGGTCGTTTTTTTTACTACGAATATTATTTTATTGGCCTTGACGATGGTTTACAAAAATATGACAAAATACAGGTTAATAGGGAAGGTGACTAATACTTTTTTAATCGTTTTTATTAGAAAACTCTAAACTTTTTCAAGAAAAATAAGCAACAGTGAATCAGAATCAGAATCATTTATTGCTTAACTGTTACATATAGTGTGCGGTTGACATTGCAAATAATAGTATTTAGTAAATTAACAGTTTACCCATATCGGACATGCAATACTTAAAGACATCAATACTGTCGTTATACATTCTTAAAGGAATCATTTTAAAATAAAATAATTTAATTATATATTCTGTCACAGTTATATATATCCCAGGAACGTAATATTATTCATATAATGTCAAATATTATTAGTTTGTAATTCAAAAAATTCATTTATGCTATAAAATACATTTTTTATTAACCAATTTTTCAATTTATTCTTAAATACTTTTCCTTCCAGAGCTTTCAAATAAATCGGAAAAGACCATTAAAATATTTAATAAATTCTCCAAGTTATAAGCAATTTTGATGGTTCACTAGACAGAGACAGCACTATCAAAGAATGACGTCATTGTTCAAAACCTTCATATAAACTTGACATCTCTCTGCACAATGTCCATTATTTCTTCAGACTAAGATTACATTTTTAAGTGAAATTAAAATCACATGAGACTTTCCATCTTCATGTCTCAGTTTGGCGAACCGACTAGCGGTACCATTTAGGCAACATCCTAGGTGGTATTGAAGTTGTTACGGGCAAAAGGTAACCGCTTAACATCAGGTGGGCCTTTAGCTCGTTTCCCCATCCAACAAAGATAGCCTCAAGCCCGAAGAAGGTCATGTGACACTAACGCGAGCAAAGCCATAGGCCTCAACTAGCTAAATATGTTAAAAAGTGACAAAGATATCTCAAGTCTAATAAAAGATGTTTTTCTGATGATGAACTGTTTACAACCTTCTGTTAGGATATTCTATACAAAACAATTACGAACAGATATTCGATCGTATTCTCAACTATATTGTTATAGCAAAAATGTTTACAATAACTGCTCATGCTTTTACAAACATTGTGCTGGCACGAGCACACTCGCATTATTGACAAAATAATAATATCATAATCTGTCTGGTTGTTGATTTCATTATGAATTTGATCCTCCAAATGACAACTACAAGATACTCAAAATAATTATAGTAGCCGGCAATTATATAACTTGAACAAATATGGTGCCACTGCCCCTGTAAATGTAATTACATAAAGTTTAGAATCGCTCAAATCGATCACTGCGCAAATCACTCTGATCAGTGTGTAAGCTAAAGTGGCAGTGGGCTGGCCATGTCTGTCGAAAGACCGACGGCCGCTGGAGTAGATGAGTCCTTGAGTGGAGACCAAGAATAGGCAAACGCAGCGTAGAGCGGGCGCCTAAAGAAGGTAGCTGAAGGCAGAGGACTGAGTGTTGTGGCGCAACTTGGGAGAGGCCTA
Source organism: Asteroscopus sphinx (assembly GCA_949699075.1). Taxonomy (NCBI): domain Eukaryota; kingdom Metazoa; phylum Arthropoda; class Insecta; order Lepidoptera; family Noctuidae; genus Asteroscopus; species Asteroscopus sphinx. The sequence continues at coordinate 15,203,184 of OX453001.1, forward strand.
TGTCCAGCAGTGAACTGCGATAGGCTGAGTTGATGATCAATGCGCATGTTCAAGTTATATATTTGCCGGCTACTGCATCACGCTTGGCAGACAATTTTGGAGTCACAAAATGTTTTTAATATCAGCTAAAGTCACGGCTTCAACTTTGGTGTTTTTTTGGTGTACCGTACATCTCAACATTGATCGAAGATCTCAACGATGTCTCTTTGAAAATTGTATGCAAAGTAGTGACTGTGATTTCCAAAATTATGTACACAAGCCTTCTGCGAACGAAATCTTTGGACTGAGAGTAACGTATTCTAAAATCAAACAAAAATAATTTTAAAATATTCTGATATTTAATTAAAGCATTAATATTGAAATTAACATCTAAATATTTTATAATTTCCAACTTGTTTATTAAAATAAATTCAGAACAATCAAAACCACACGCATTGATTCTCAGTATTTTTCACCAAATGGAATTCATTATACAAAATTTAACAATACAAAAGCACTTCACTTCAAACGGTGAATGCAAATGAAGGTATTTTCGTACAAAAAAGGAGACGCACTGATACCGCACCGTGTCTGCGAAGTTTGTCTTTGAAAAAGTTTGCGAACATCTGAACAACGCACCTGCCTACGTCAATGGGCGTTCAAAAGAGCGCCGGATCTTAGGGGTGTCTGCGCTAGACTGCAGTGTATCCCCAACTGACGTAAAAAGTACCTGCTGCTGTTTGATTATGCTTTTTTTTACATAGTGGGTAACATTTTTCCTATCTTCTATGCTGTAACACTGATAGTGTTTTAGCAATGCTAGAGCCAATTACACATGACGGTGATTATGGTTAAATAACTTCTTTTACCACCAGTCTTTGACCATTGTGTGTTGCCAGTGATGACTTACGGCACTGAAACGTGGTCGCTTACAATGGGCCTGATAAGAAGGCTCAAGGTCACCCAAAGGGCAATGGAAAGGGCTATGCTCGGAGTGTCCCTGCGTGATCGAATCAGAAATGAGGAGATTCACAGGAGATCGAAAGTGACTGACATAGCCCAAAAAATTGCCAAACTTAAGTGGCAGTGGGCGGGGCACATTGCTCGCAGAACGGATGGCCAATGGGGTTAGGCAGAGGTGTAATAGTACACCCACATTTCGCCAGTTATGTTATAGTCCCATGTAATAGGGGGCGAGCCTATTGCCATTGACCGGGCACAAATCCAGACTCCGGGCTGCTACTAAGAATTTCCTAATGAAAAAACCCAATAACACTTTGCCCGACGCGGGAATCGACCCCAGGACCCCACGCTCAGCAGTCGCGCTTGCAACCACTAGACCAACGAGGCAGTTTATTATTATTGATCACACTATTTTTTTGGTAACTGAGAATAGCAGAAAATAGAATTCATGTTGTTACTTGGTATCGGTACCAGTATGATTTTAATGATTAATACATAAGTCCGTGTGATGCCGGACTTAAAGAATAGCACCACCCTTATCTCTTCTCATGGGTGTCGTAAAAGGCGACTAAGGGATTCACCAGAGGATGGGCAGCAGCGTTCTCTGAGTATTTAACCAACCAACTGCGATCGCCAACCCGCCTGCCAAGCGTGGCGATTATGGCATATCCCCCCCTTAATTGGGGGAGGCCTATGTCCAGTAGTGGACGTCTTTCGGCTGAAATGATGATGATGACATAATTTCAGTACTTAATTAAATATTTGATAATAATAGAATGCAGATACATCATCGCTTAGCCATTTAGTATATTTTTTATAGTATGCATTTTTAAATCTTAGCTGTAGTTAACGGTTTCAAAACACGGCACAATGAATAAACAAAGCAAGCGGAAATTAGAAGGTAAGTTTTAAGACCGAGCTTGGCTACTGAAAATGTAAAACATAAGCGAAATAAATTGAAATTTTACTTAAAACCCAGTAAATTTTAATGCTTTTGAAATTAACAATTTCTTCATAGAATTGTTCCTTGCATAGAAACTATAGAAAGTCGTCAACTCAACGGACTGAATAACTATCCAACTTTAAGTTTCACTCAAATCTCGAAATAATGTTTGAAAATTGTTTTGTTTCTGAGTGAAGTGCATTAAAGTTTCAGTTAGAAGAAAGAGTTAAAAATTATACTGTTGAGTATTATTAATTATCTAATATAGATGTTTACCTACTTATTGGCTAAACAAAGAAATAAATCAGACGGATTTCGGGAGCAAGTAAAAAAGATCCCTCTTTTATACTCAACCACAGTAATTAAAGAGTATTTTTTTACTTTATCGCAAATAAACAAAACTATTCACGAGATATTACGATTCCGTTAATCATTATCCTACTATCCTACGAATATTATAAATGCAAAAGTGTGGAATTGTTGATGTCCTGTACGGAACCCTAATAATGCAGCCTGACTCAATTTTGGGCTTTTTTTTTAAAGAAAGAAAGAAAGAAAGAAATAATTTATTTGCCACAAACTAGTGACACAAAATAATAAAATAAAAAGTGTAGATAAAACGTGTTATTGAAGTAGCTGAAAACCTCTCAACACACACCAGACTCTAGTTTTCTGGCATTTTTGTTGAACTGAGCCTATTTGGTGCAGCCGTGGGGCACACAATTATATTTTTAGGAGTTTTATTATAGATGATAACATTGTATATTATTGTTATTGTGTGCCTCTGGCTGTAGTAAATAAACCATTTTTTTTTTTTCTTACTTTCTTTCTTTCTTTCTTAAGGGGACATTGTACTTATCAGTATGAACAACATTTATATCGACCTAAATTTAGGTTGGGCCTTACGAGGATAGTATATTGTTCACATAATAATAAATATAATACCTGGCAACACTGCTCGGGTAACAAGCTGTCACGTAAAAATATTGAAAATAAAATTATCAAATTGAATAAAAATACAAATTAACTGACGAAAACGATTCTATGGTTAACGTATTAACTATTAAAAATTAAAAACTCTTTTAAATAATGGCAAAAATGCGGATATATAAGGAATATGAAAAACAAAGAATATGACAGATGTCATAGTAATGAAAACCCACAAATTTTGGATAATACGATGAAACTTACGACACTATGCTGACCCGAGCCCGCACCAGGGCATTAACAATGAGAACACGCCCAAGATCTCCGGACTCGCCGCTCAGCTCCGCCTCGTAGCCGCCGGAACACACCTTACCAGTGAATCCAGTGATACCGGCCGCTGCAGCCGCGTCGAGCTCGAGCGACGAGTACTACTCCCCGCCGTCGTCACCACCACCTGTACGCCGTCGGGGAGGAGCCCGGCCACCAGTTTGCTTAGGACCCCGAGGCCAACCGGCCCCGAACAGGGTCCCCGCTGCCGGTGGAAATGTGTCGCGCATGAGATGGACACAGTCCATAAATGAAAACGTCATGCGCGCATATTATGGGGCAACAGAGGGGGGAACTAATCTCACCGCGTACCGCGATAGGATGCTCTCTCTGTTTCAGGTGCTTGAGCCAGCCGTCAACGTTTCGGCCCAGCGACTGTCGGATCAAGTGCGGGTCATCCAACGAAACCATAGGTTGGACGACGTCGTACTTGAGCGGCTTCGCTCTGAAGTGCAGGGCAACCATGCCGTCACCCCCCCGTTGCAGCCCGTGGTACCGCTGCAAATACATTCTGCACCACCACGGCCCATCCACACTGATGGGGACGGAGATGACGAGGTTAGTCCTGCAAGTATACAGTGCAATGAACAATTGAGGAGCGCCCTGGAGGGTGCGATTCGGGAGTATCGATCCACACCACCAGAATTAAGACCACGCTTGCCTCGTTTACCCATGCATAGAAAGAATAAGGCGCTAGTGTGTGCTCTGGATTCGTTGCTACCAGACTACTTTGATAGCAGTGAAGACCTCAGTGATACCCACTCGATCCTGTACTGCGCAGCGGTTGCGGCATGTCGTGTAGCTCACATCAAGTTTGAAAATAGTGATAGAGCTACACGACCAAAACCTGCTATACCTGCTTGGCAGTGCAGGATTGAGCGTCGTATTGGGGGGGCCAGAGCACTCATTGGCAAATTAATCTGCTTCAGGGAGGGCAACACTCGCCCAAGAGTGATGCGCTTTGTGAGACGGGCTTTTTCAGGGACTGATATCAGTCCTCAAGATTATATGGCTCGTGTCACAGAGCGCATAGACTTCCTGAAGCAGAAGATGTATGCATGAGCAAACCGAATCAGAAGGTATAAGCGACGTGTGGAGCGATATACCCAGAACCGCACGTTCCAGAGTGACCAAAGGCGGGTATACAGAACCTGGGAGCGTCCTGACCAGGGTGTGAATGGTGTGCACCTGCCGGATGATGATGCCATGAGCTTATTCTGGCGCAGCATCTGGTCGGTGCCCACCAGCCACAACGAAGGCGCCTGGACGCGGGACATTGAGCGGGTGTGTGAACCAATATCGGAAATGGAGGCAGTCCTCATCAGCCCCGAAGACGTGGCCAGCGCAGCCCATCCACTACCCAATTGGAAGTCTCCAGGGCCGGATGGGCTGCACAATTTTTGGCTGAAGTGGCTACGCAGTTCACACGCCTGCTTGGCGTCCCAATTTCAGTCGGCCTTGGAGTCTGGGTCGCTACCCCAGTTTCTTACAACAGGAGTTACCCACCTGCTCCACAAGTCTGGTAGTACCACGGAACCCAAAAATTACCGTCCTATTACTTGTTTACCGACGGTATACAAACTCCTCACATCCATTCTGAGAGCAAAAATTAACCATCATGTTGAAAATAATTCAATCATGTCTGCTTCTCAGAATGGATGTAGGAATGGGTCCCGTGGCACTAAGGAGCTTCTCCTCATTGACATGACTATTAGCCAGCAGGTTCGCCGATCCCGAAAGGATCTGTCGACATGCTGGATAGATTATAAGAAGGCCTACGACTCCGTGCCGCATACATGGCTTGTGAGGGTGCTTGAGTTATATAAAGTTAACACAACTCTATGCGCCTTCCTGAGGTCGTGTATGGGGCAATGGAGAACGGTCCTTCGCTATCCAGGGTGTCGGCAGCCTCAAGGTAACGGAGAACCGATAAGGATCGAGCGGGGAATATTCCAGGGTGATAGTCTGAGTCCCCTGTGGTTTTGTCTAGCCCTGAATCCTCTAAGTACATTGCTGGAGGAATCAGGGTTGGGCTTCCAGTTGAGGAGAGGAGGTCAAGTAATATCCCACCTCCTCTACATGGATGACCTAAAACTGTTTGCCCCCACTGATTTGCAACTGATTGAGTTACTGAAAGTAACTAAAAACTTCAGTAATTCTATCAGGATGGAATTTGGTGTGGACAAATGTGCGGTCATGCATGTGAAGCGAGGTGAGATTGTGGAATCCGAGGGAGTACAACTCTCGGATTCTACACTCCTTAGATCCCTCTCTCCAACTGAGACCTACAAATACTTGGGTATGGCGGAGGCGTTAGGTATCAGCCAGGCCGACATGAGGCAATCGTTGCAGGAGCGCTTCTTTGGCCGCCTGAAAAAGGTTCTAAAAAGTCTTTTATCGGGCGGAAACAAGGTGCGCGCCTTTAACGGTTGGGTCATGCCGGTCTTGATGTACTCCTTCGGTATACTCAAGTGGACTCAGACGGATCTTGACGCCCTGGATCGGAAAGTCCGCAAACTACTGACGGCATATCGGATGCATCACCCACGTTCATCGGTGATGAGGCTGTACATCCCGCGGAAGTGTGGGGGTCGTGGTTTTTTAAATGCTAAGACCCTCCACAACCGTGAGGTGTGCAGTCTAAGGGAATATTTCCTTCACTTGGACGTGGGTATGCACCGAGATGTTGTTACAGTGGACAAGGGACTGACCCCGCTCTCTTTAGCTAAAGAGAACTGGCGCAAACCTGTGGTACTGGATACCAATGACCGCAGGGAGGTATGGCAGAGCAAGGAGCTTCACGGACGCTTCTACCGGGCTCTTCATGGGCCCGATGTAGATTTTCTAGCGTCCGTATCCTGGCTGCGTTTCGGTGACCTCTTCGGAGAGACCGAAGGCTTTGTGTGTGCAATTATGGACGAAGTAATTATGACGAACAACTACCGGAAATATATTGTGAAGGATGGCACGGTTGACATCTGTCGGGCATGCCACCGTCCGGGTGAATCTATCCGACACATTATCTCCGGGTGTTCTCGTCTTGCTAACGGTGAGTACTTGCACAGGCATAATCTGGTAGCCAGGATTATCCACCAGCAACTTGCTCTGAAATATAATCTTGCGGAATCGGAAGTACCGTACTACCAGTATGTGCCCGACCCAGTTCTTGAAAATAGTCATGCCACACTGTACTGGGACCGATCCATCATCACTGACAGGACTGTTGTTTTCAATAAACCTGACATAGTGGTGATAGATCGTTCAGAGCGCCGCGCAGTGATTGTTGATATCACGGTCCCTCTTGACGACAACCTCGTGAAAGCTGAGAAAGATAAACAAATCAAGTATATTGACTTAGCTCACGAGATTGTCGACATGTGGGATGTGGACTCAGCAGTCATTGTACCGATAGTCATCACGGCCAATGGCTTAATAGCCAAGAGCCTCGACCAACACCTAAGGAGGCTCTCGTTGGGCGGCTGGATCAAGGGCCAGATGCAGAAGGCAGTACTCCTTGAAACGGCACGCATAGTGAGGAGGTTCCTTTCTCTGGGGCCCTGACCGCCGGTAGCTTGGACCCTGTTCCCGATGCCGGTGGGCAACTGTTTTTTTATATTTTTAAATGTTTTTTTATTTATTTAATATTTAAAAATGTAAATAATAAGTTTGTTAAGCTAATAAAGGGAATATAATAACGTCTATAATATATAATATACATAATAAATAATAATATAATAATAATATATATAATATAATAATAATTAAATAATATAATATATAATATACGTTTATAATATAATATAATAACGTCTCTATTATGATAATGCTAACATTAAGCTAATACCTAGCTTAATAACGCATTTAACAGCCGTTAATAATCCTATGCTTTACAATGTTAAAGGGTTATGTTTGGATTGAACCCAAGTTAATAATTATGTAGTAATTATGTATTAATTCTTAATTATATTGATTAAATTATATTTATACAATTGAATATTAATGTTACTTTTGATATGATTACGGGGTGAATATACGACATGGAATAAGGTTTTTGTTCACCTATGCATTATTTCTCTGGTACAACTAGAAAAATATACCAGAATTGCAAGTAAACGGTTGATTAACCGGACCATTAATGTTGCTGAAAACCAGCCTTAAGCCGGGTTTCCTGCGCCTTGTTTTCGTTAAGTCTAATATGATAATATAATTTTTAACTAAAAGTGACCGTGGTCTATCTATGTTGCCACATTTGATTGGCCGAAACAAAATATCAACAAGTTTTGTTACCTAATTTTGTTAGATTTTTGTCACAAGAGACCCGGCTTTAGAGTTGTTTGTTTGTTGTTTACTGTAGCGGATGTTTATATTGATAGTATTATGACGATGAATTATTCAAAGCATTTGTTTATACATTATAATCAATACTTGAATTCATTGAGAACTGCTACGATTGATAAACATTCAAATATTTAAAAAAAAAAAGTGAAACCTGCGTCCGTATTTCATCAAACTATAAAATTATTATAGCCCTCTTTTTCATGTATTATATGTTTGGCATATTAGAGAAGTAATTCTTAGTGTTAATAAAATGATGTAAAAAAGTGATTCAAGACCTTAAAACAATATAAAAAAAAAACAAAGTTTAACCGGATTAAGGTGAATGCCTGTAGCATTAGACCGCGAAATTCAAAATTTTTGGTGTTTTTTTGCAAATTGTAGTTTTATTTTGCGTTGTATATCGGCCAAAATATGATTGGCGGAAATAATAACAATATATCTACTGAATAATACTCATAAAAATCATTAACCTAGCTTAATAAGCTGTACAAGCTCGAAAATCGATAATTTGATCGTAAATTAATATTATCGTGCTTGTACAGCTTATAGAGCTAGGTTAATATTTTTCATGAGTATTATTTAGTAGATATATTGTTATTATTTCCGCCAATCATTATTTTACCGATATACAACGCAAATTAAAGCGACAATTTACAAAAAACGCCAAAAATTTTGAATTTCGCGGGCTACACTGTAGCATTCACCTTAAATCGCGTATATTATTTAAATTGGTTTTGCTGACGTTTCGAAAGCTTTGCAGCATTTCGTGGTCGCAGGTAGACTAAGATGACAATCGTCTTTACAGATATTTCAAAAAAAAAAAATTATGTGTAGTGATCGCGTAAACCTAAGAAGTTTTAACATAAAAATTTTTTTTTTCAACACAAGCTTTTCATGGATTTGGTACTTGCATAAACTGATCAAAATTACATCAATCTACTGTTATTCATTGAAAAGTTCCGTTGTGTTCCTTTTGACTCCATCATAAGATCAGTGATACTATAATATTGTGTTGCTATCGGGTTTACATATGTTACAATTTTGACAATTGGAACTGCTTCGAAAGTTACTTGGCAAGATTTGTCTTAAACATTCTAACAATTGAATTTAAGTAAGACCTTGTAAAAAGATTACTATACTAAATAACTATAGAACCATCTAACTGTATGACAGATTTTTGCACAGGATAATGCCTGACACTACCTATTCCTATCAAAGCCATAAAGTAAACTTCGCGCGATGACACCATGGCACGATACCTAATTCAAAACAGCCCATTTCAATATTCATAATCAAAACCTTGGACGAATAAAAAAGGTGGACGGACTCTTGCTAAACAAAACCTGAAGCATCCATAGTAAGACGGCTCGCTTAAAAGTACCGGCTGGCACGCACACATTCACACCCATAGTAAGACAAAAAGCTGCGATTACGCAACAAATCTCATGTGACGGTAGTCACTGTCGTAGTGTCACAAATAAAATAACAATATATATGTGCCGCCCTAGCCAAGTTGACAATCTACAATCATCAACGCTATAGAAAACAATCAAAATGTATGGGAATGACATATCTCAACGAATGACTTTTTCGTTGACATATGTCATTCCCATACATTTTGACGGTTTTCTATTAGCGTTGACGATTGTAGATTGTCAACTTGGCTAGGTGGGCTGGTGTGTTAAAATTCTGTCGAAATTAAAGTGGATTTAGGAAAACACGAAGTGCTTCAATCTTTTCTTAACGAGATTTTGTCCGCCATTTTTATTCGTCTGAGTTAAAACTAAACTCATACAAAACAAAAATGGAAATAAAAGAATTGAGTTACACTTTGCTGGCAGCACATTAAAAGAGCGAGGCCGTCTCGGAATGTTGCTAAATCTCCCAAGACGTGCTATAGGAAATGTTCTCTTTATCTTACACCATCCTGCTTCCGAAGGCGTACCTTCCGCTCCCCATTCCGCCCCGGCGCACTACACACCGGAACTGACGGGGATTTATTTAGAATAAACCAGCACATTTTTATGGCGCATTAAAATAGTCGCAAACACTTAAACTGAAAAAAGTATTTCGAAAGCATTTAATGTTGAAAACATCTAAAAGAAAGAAGTAATAATGATTTATAAATGTATATGCTGAGCGGTGGCCGTTTTGCGCGGATGTGACGCATATCTTACCACACTTCTTGGTTCTGTACCTGTATTTGTTCTGTCTTCTTGAATTTTTGGTAATTTTGTGCGTCACTTTTGAAGCAAATAAATATTTTTTCATTCTTTCTTTCTTTTCTTTCATTTATTGCCACAACAAGACATGTGGTGGGTGAATATAAAAAATAACTAATTACATTTTAGGAATTAGTGATACATAGTGATAACAACATAAGATAAGTAAATTTGCATGTCGCAGCTGCGGCAAAGAGGTTGACACTCAGCATGATGGTGTGTTGTAACGTGAGCTACAATACAGCGCTGATTTTCAGTGTCAACACTAAGTGACGAGCGGGTGCCAAGCCAGTAAAAGAAGCCAATGATTATATACCCAAAAAATAAGAACCATATTATAAAGAGGTAAGTGTGACAAGTACACAGACCAGTTAAGCCTCTAGACACCGATTAGCCGGACAACCCCGGTCACCACACATATGCAGTACCACTGCATATCCTACGGCCTACCGCCAATCAGGACGTTAGTCCGTCAGCAAGCGGCACCAATCATACGGAATCATACCACCGAACTTTTGAGCCAACCAACCATAACGCGCCGTCCGCCCCCCGGTCCCCGGCAACATTTTACGACTGTGTTCAAAAGCAAAACTTTGTTGCGGCGTCTCTGTATACAAATACTTTATAACATACGCGTACAGCGTACATACCTATAATAATTGATTGATTGTTGAAAAACTTTAGGATAATCTACTTCTTTCTTCTGGCGTATAGTCCCAATTTATTTGGGGTCAGCCCTCCTAGCAGTCTTGCCCACATCGTACGATTGTGGGTTGTCTCTTCATTCGTATTTTTACTTATATCTCATGGTTTTTTTTGGAAATAAAGTTCCTAAGGGAGCTTATGGTAGGTGTGAGAAACTGTAGCGTCACGTCACGCTAAAACTGGCGTTATACCCATAGAGTTCATTGAACGGACATAGAGTTGTCAGCTGAACTCACCATTAAGCGTTGTAGCTAACTATTAAATAAAACACAAATCATTTATTTATTTTCCACAAAAAAATACATACATTTGGCAGATATAGTGTAGAACATAAAACAGTTTAGGTTTTTCTGTACACCGCTTGGATTATCGACATTCATTACAAGAAGATGTGGGCGCTTGCCCCATGCAAAAATTACCATATACCCTCAACTAATTTATATTACTTCTCTATAGCAAATTACTTACAAAAGTACAGCATGTTTTACTGGGGAACAAACCTAGGCCCTGTGGTATCTTAGTCCGACGGATGACGTTTCCTGCCATCTAATGCTTGTATGCTAAAATTTTGCATCGTAATGAACCTGTCAAAAATATGAGTTTTAAGGATAACTTCGTTCCGGGGTGACCGCATACGTTTTTATTGTATGTCATCTGCTGCCTAATTGCGTAACTCACTCGCGATCGCATTCATTCGGATTTCAATGTTCATTGCTCTGTGTGTTTTGACAATCCGTCATATTGACAACTACGTACCACGCAATTAATATTGCTGTAATTTCAAAATGAAAGCTGATGTCAATGTGAATGCATTACACAATTACCCCACAGGTCATTGATGGTCGTCCGCGGCCTCTTTTTCTAAGAGAGAAAAACAAAAGTTCAATTCACAATCCATGTAAACGACAAAGAAAATTGATAGGAACAATCGACGCGCAGAAAAATTGTATCAGCGCTGCAGACGCGGCGAGTGCATTGTTTTGTCGCCCGCACAGATGCGCCGGGGATTATCATCAATCACCAACTGCAAATTGCACATAGCCTTTCGGAATGTGCCCTGTGCCATTTGTGTGCTACGGGTCAGGATTAGGCAGCATTAGTTGAATCGAATTCCGTGCTAAGCGCTCTGCGGAGCTATGTGTTACAGTATACGAGACTGGATCCTGTAACTGCACTCAAATAGCCTACACGCCCCGTACTGAAGGAATAAATTATTGATTTGTCCCGATAACGTTATAAATCGCAACTTAAGTAAATTTTAATTAAACTTGGCCGATTTTCGTATCCTGCTGAATTGCTAAATGGCCCGCAACAAAGTTTGTTGGTAACAGATAGATGTAACTTATTTTTATCGGTTCCTTGAACGTGACCACGAGCTGGCTTGTTCCGCCTCTGCGAAAACGTTCGTTCATGATCATTGACTACGTAAAAGAAATATAGATATTGCCATTTCAATATATTGGTGCCCTTGCTTCGTTTTACAACTTTTATTCTATTCTCTATCCAGGTAGTACGATTGTAGATTTTAAAGCAAATAACAAAATATTTGTTGTGATTTTTTTATTGATCCATTAAATTTGATTTTACCTGAAACAAGTAATTTTACTAGTTATGTTTAAATCTCGATATTTCTTTTTTTTTTTTTTTTGTGGCGAATTATATTTATTTCAATGGGAAAATATACATATTGAAGTTACATACTACTTTATACAATATAAATACACAGCTTATGATTAACTACTACCTATCTACATTAATAAAAATAATATATACAACATAAACATGTATAAAAAACAGAAACAATAATATTAAAATATCATAAAACTAGACTTGGCGTCGAAGAATTCCTCCACATCACTGTCATCCGGAAGCGTGCCCAGAAGACTGGCAGCGTTGCCACGTTGAATGGCAATGGGTTTTCTTTGCCCAAAGAACAAGCCAGCCCTCTGGTCACGCGAAGTGTCAACCAGTCTCTTAGATATTTCCTTGAAAAGGAGCCGTGCGCTCGGACCCCATGGCCCGAGCGTTTCGACCCCAAACGGCTCAAAATCATAGCATCCAATAAGATTACTATATTTGCGCCGCTTGAGGGTCTCCGCAGCTGCAGCGGCAGCTGCTGTTTAAATTAGTTTTTAATAAATTTAGAAAAACAGAAAAAAAATTGTAGTATACTTTGACATTTAATCTCCCAAATTGGAAATGGGGTTTGAAGGCATGCAATAAAAATTAACTAGAATAATCAACAAAATATACACACAAATCACACAATTAGCATATAATTAAAACGAGTGGCTATATCTAGAAGACATACATTTAAAGCGTACTTTAACAACAACAAATAACAAAAACAGTTACAAACTATTTACAGAATAAACATATGACAATTGTTTGTAAGAACAGTGATTGTTCAAATTAAGGAAAGCGCTCTATCCTACAATTAAGCCCCGGTCACGGTTCATTCGAGTCTACTTTAATTACAGTTCCTTATGCAAGTAGCTCGCTTAGATCCGGAGTTCCGAAACTATTTGTGGCACTAAATCCGGTTGCCAGTACAGTACTATCTAGGAGCGCAACATGCATACCCATGTAAATTTCAAGCGGAGCCGGCCTCGTTAATTTGGGCCTTGTCACGAGGCACATCCCTTTCTTAGTAACTCTGTACTCGCTGCGTCGCTGTGCTTTCACCAGCTAACGGCTCCTTGGCTGCTCGAAATTGCCTCGGTTTATCTTCGTACTATCGACCCTGAACACATTCTGAATAAATGTTTCACAAATTTGCCTTCCTGTACTCAGAAATGCCCCTTTTATTTATCTTTACGATTGCGAGATTTGTTGTAGTTATTTTTATAAAATGTTTTACGCCTTCAGTGGGGAGATAAGATTTCTATTGATTAATATTGACCATCATGTTACGTTACTTTAAAATTTTATATACCGTAAACTGCCCTAACTTGGCCCACAAGCCCTACTTTGCCTAGTTATTTTTTGAGTAAACTATAATAGCTATGATTTCCGTACTTGGGGAGCTTTGAAAACTATGACAACGATAAAATTTGGTTCAGTTATAAAGTGTCAGTGCGTGTAAAAATTAAGTTAATGCCTTAGGCAAAGTAGGGCTTGTTGGCAAAGTTGGGGCATTTTACGGTATTAGAATTGTTGTTAGGTCATCCTCAATAATATAAGCTTCTAATTCATCAGTTGTTCGGAACTACGTAATCTGATTTGATATCTTATACCAGTTATTTTTTTCGTTGTGAGATTTACTAAAACTAGGAGTAAGTGTTGAATTAAAATTTAGAATTTCATGTACCGTTATTTGGCAATAAAAAAGCTAATTATTTATTACAAAGAAGGCTACAAAGGCGACATTACGAACTATGTTTGTACCTATTCAATTCTAATAATATATTCTTTGACGTCATAACTTCGGACTTCTATTAAGTATATAATGTATGCATGGTTTGAAAAGGACCGAAGACTATGTTTATAACTGTGAATCATTATTAGGACTAACATTAACATGTTAGTAATATCTGTCTACGGAGTCATTGTTCGTGGGCTTCACATTTATACTTCGTGATTTATGTGCGCTGTGTGATTATTTTTTTTGTTAGTTTCCACTATTTTTGTTTCAGTTTGAAATGAACATGCCCAAGTACCTATATTATCATGCAAAACTTTAACGTATTTGTTTATGTAGTCTGTAATTTTACCACGTTTTTGTCTGTCTGTTCAGTACTTTACAAACTAACTTTTCGATGAGCTAGAGACTTGAAACTTTTAATATAACTCAAGACTGGATTGCATTGCAATATTAACATACTTTCTTTTTAAAAATTTGGTTTAAAAAATATCATCAAATTATTATCAACTCGCTTTCATTCCTGTCTGTTCGGTACAAATTTCGCAATCGTTTTTAAACTAACTTCTCAAAGAGACTGGATGACAATGTAATATTAACTCGCTTTCTTGCAACATTTCGGTGTTGTAGCATATGTTGGGATGGGGGCCTTTTTTAGTCTCATACAGGCATGTAAATTTAATTTTTTTTTTGTTAATATGTTATTTTTAGTTTTTTTTTCTCTCGCCTGTTCCGTGACTGAAATAAATATTTTCTTTCTTTTCTTTCTTTTTAAAAACGTGGTATGCAAAGAAAATGTTTTTCATCAAATTATTATTATTTTTATTCAGATTTGTTTAACTGATGACAGGAATTTTATCATTATATTTTGTTAGACCTGGGTTATTCTGTAAGAGGCCAGGTTAAGAGAACTCTTTGCCGAAAAGCATGCATGACGAGGTTAACGAACCTAGATGAGGCAAAAGAGGTGTCAGGATCGTAGCATGGGGAAATACCCACCCTAATCCAATCAATTTCTACCTACCCCAATGAGAAGCAGGCGTGATAATATGTATGTATTTGTTAAGCACAATTGCATTAGTAGACCTAAGCAGATCAGAAAATTGACTTCCAGTTTTTAAAAGTTGAACAACGCAAAAATTTACTAATCACATCACTAAAAAAATTAAATGGCTGACTAGTTTAGCTACTCCAAAAATTACCCAATTTTAATTAGTAGAAACCAAATTTTTGTTAAAATAGCTAAACTGATATGCATTACATTTTTTTTTTTTCGAATTGACACTCGCAGGTAGCACCGAGGTGTTATTTCTGCTTAACCGGGCTGGTGGCGGAGAATCCCATGTGGGACTCCATTCGCCGAAAATTTTCCCTAATCCTAATCCCTAACTCATAAACTAAAATCGCGGTTGCAAAACCGCATAAGGGCCCTCGGCTTACTGGGGCATTGCAGGGGGACCCCGCCGTTGCTATGTCCCCCTAGCAGCCGTTGCTGCATCAGGAATGGTTTTCTCGAAAGTGGCGGACTTTCGGTATATCGGGTGTGTGTGTGAAGCGTTTCGCGAATCGCCGTTAATCGGCATGCCTCGCCAGCGAGCCTAAGACCTATCTAACCCTAACACAGTGGCGGTTAAGACTACTCCTAGGAACTACTCTAGATCATAGGGCCGGTCTCGCGTGACGATATCTCCGGTTGCGACACCGTGAAGGCGTCCCCAGGGGAGAGCTTGGACCTCGACTCAGGGTGCAGCTGGGGTACCCCACCAATGGTCCCCCCGGCAGCCGCTGCTGCATCGTGTTGTGTTTCTCGAGAGTCGGACTCTCGGCATCTGTGTGGATGTCGCATCGGTCCTCGCCGGCGGGGACGATGTTTAGGACGACGGCGTCGGAGTGTCCTGGTATTTTTATTTGACTCCTGGAGCAGGGTTATATAATCATCGGGATCGATGAGTGTGTGTCTGGGACGGCGAATTTTGCTAATAGGCTGCCACATTTCAAACTAGTTAGCGACTAATAGCGTCAGTTTATTAGTCGCCTTTTTTATGTTACTAGCAGCTAAAATTCCTGCTACTATAGACACAAAACTCTTTTTTTTAGTCCATCTGTTAAATCCCATGTATAGTATATTCGTCTGTTGTAACTGGTTATTATAATTTTTGCCAACAAATCACAGGAGCTGACATTAGATTTTACAAGAGATTAATTATTAATATTTTCTGTCGTTTTTCAACAATGTTATTAAGAAAGAGATATAGCGTAACTAAAAATAGTTTAGTGCCATATCAAGAAAATCGGCACCGTTTATCTACAATTAAAAGATTTTTCCTGTCTGTCTCTCCGTCAGCTCCAAATCTTAGGAGTCGTAAGTTTTAAACCAGTTCCTGTTATTTAAACGCATTCATATGCATTTTTCCGGAGTGACCGACATAGCTTGTAGGATCAGTAAGCTGAAGTGGCAGTGGGCTGGCCATGTCTGTCGAAGGACCGATGGTCGTTGGAGCAGACGAGTCCTTGAGTGGAGACCGCGAATCGGCAAACGCAACGTGGGGCGCCCCCCTGCCAGGTGGACCGACGACCTAAAGAACGTGGCTGGGGGGGACTGGATGCGGAAGGCAAAGGACCGAGCGTTGTGGCGCAACTTGGGAGAGGCCTATGTCCAGCAGTGGACTGCGATAGGCTGAGTTGATATGCATTTTTGATAACAATACCTATAAGAAATATTTAAAATTAAGTATTCCGAGTTTATTACGATCTCTGTGGTCTAGTGGTTCGAGTGTTGGACTGCTGTTAACGAGGTCGTGGGTTCGATTCCCACAGGACACAAATATTTGTGTGATGAGCATAAGTGTTTGTGTTGGTCTGGGTGTAGCTTATGTATTATAAGTATGTATTTACAAAAAAAAAGTATATAAGTATTATATTCATTGTCTAGTACCCATAGCACAAGCTCTGCTTAATTTGGGATTAGATGATGTTGTGTAAAATGTCCCAAAGATATTTATTTATTTATTACAGTAGTTGCGCACAAATATGACTTTTGTCATGCGATATTTTTGTATTATCAGATATGGGATTTATATATTAGGATACGATAACACAACATAGGCGCATTCTTTTCACTTCCTCTTAATCAAATTTTATGTACCTTCTAATTTAATACTTGATCCAACACGAAATATGTCTGTATCTACGCCATTTTCTTTCGAGACGGAAATTGATCTTGGCTACATATGAAAAGAATACACACGTTCTGCCTCTATGTCATTTGATTGCTACGGAAAATTCCCATGATTTATTTTATTATTTTTAATGCACTTTACGCATGCGAAGCGAAATCTAAAGATATGTAATTGGCTCCTGGCTCGCAGGAGCCAGGAGACGCAGATTCGAATCCTGCTTGTGAGCGATTTTTTCTTTCCACAATTTATATCTTTCCATGATTTCTTACGATTAATTTCAATTTTATTTACTTGATTTTTTATAGTGACTAAACATCAGATTGTGTATTCTTCATTAATAAAGTTATCTTATCGATTTGTTTATTCAATGATAACTGGTCAAGGGCAAAAAGTTGGAAATAATCCATTGTTACTCTACTGATAAATATTAGTTCATAGCTGAGGCATGGTCACGATCCTTCCCGGTGATACATTTTGTCGACAAAGTCCCTTGAACGAGTCCTGCTACATTACACGTACCTACGGCTGCCGTCGAACACTGAGCGCAAGATTTTAGCCTACAACGTGTTATTGAAATAACTGAAAACCTCTTAAGGGGTCATTGTACTCATTAGTATGAACAACTTTTAGTATGGGGCCAAACCTGAAATCGAGAAAAAATAATAAGATGTTCCCTATATTTTGTCGATTTATGTAAACACAAATATAGGGAACAGCTGTTTTTTTTTCGCGATTTCATGGTCGGTCCCATACTAAATATGCAAAGTCCAATTTTTCGTTGATTTTTAGTATGGGTACCTACTTACAGCAAATGGATTTATTTACATATTGAATACAGTACGTATGGAAAAATCTTGTTAATATTCAAAAAAATACGCTTTTCATCTTCATTTTAAGCGGGGTATAATGTTCTAAGAACTACTTGAAACCACACTTGCTAAAAAAAATGATTTAAAAGTTCAAAAACCATAATGACTCCCAAATCTCTCTAACATTTTACGCGACATTATTAACTTGTACTTGTAATAAATCAGTTCAGAATACTCGCTGTCATTTGAAACTTACGTCTATTGCATTGTAAAATTATCAACTCGGCCTTTCGGAGTCTACTGCTGTACATAGTTCTCTCCCAAAAATGCTTATAACGTTGTTTACCGTTAAACTATATTAATGTAATTTAAATGATAAGCTTTGTAAAGAAACAAGGCCATCTTCGCCAAAGTGGCTTAACCCACTTTTTTATTTCAAAACAATTTCTACTAATTTCAGATAAAACTGTATTAAGTCGACAGCTCAAAATAAGCGAAAAGAGTAGCATTAAATATCCTAGCCAAGATTTTCCAAAAATGGATTGTGTTTCAGTCGAATCAGGGTGAAAATAGAACTATATTTTTAATGCTGAATATATAACTTATTGTGCTTTTCATATTTGGGGGGATTGCTTGGGATTGGGACATTGCTCGCAGAAATGATGGCCGATGGGGCAGTAAAGTTCTGGAGTGGCGACGCGTACTGGAAGGCGCAGCGTGGGTAGGCCCCCCACAAGGTGGATCGACGACCTGGTGAAGGTCGCGGGAATCCGCTGGATGCGGAAGGCGCAGGACCGGTCGTTGTGGCGATACTTGGGGGAGGCCTATGTCTAGCAGTGGACGTCTTTCGGCTGAAATGATGATGATGATGATATAACTTATTCTGAGGTTCGAGTGACTACTTGTCAAATGTCCTTCAGAGCCCCTGCCGACTACTAAACTCGGCCGATAGTCGGGTGATATAATAAAATAAATACTATGGGAAATACTACCAGTGCCTGCCGTCACTCGTGATCGCAATATGTTAATTTATATTTCCATGGCTCCGTATGTTTTGACAATCCGTCTTATCGGCAACTATGCACCACGCAAATAACCGCAAGACTGCAAGATAAAGCACAGAATATCTAATATGTACTAACGTACAGAACGGCCACTCACCGCCCTTCGCAAATTTAAGATTCCTCGCCCGCGCCCCGCACGCACCTGCAGTCTGACGGCAATTAGACTGCAAGATCGCAATGGATGTCAATCGCCAGTCGCTATACAAGAACGCCATCTCTGAGAACTACTGAGAAGCGCTTGGAACCCAGTCAGCACTACGAGCGGCGAGCATCCCTAACCTAGACATTGTGTGTGCGTTCGTATTCAGACGTAATCTTGTGTATGTAGGTAGTGCTAGCATTTATATTGTATTGAGTGGCCGAGGTGTGGATAAAGGCTGAAAACCACCACTTACTTCCTTAGGTACCTACTACACTACAATTAAGTGTTATTTTGTAATGTTTAAGTAAGTGCCTAAATTGTGTCAATTTAGGTTCAGTTTTAGTCTCAAATACAAGTTTATGGTTAACTATTGGGTAAAGTAAATAGATATTTTTTATGACACGTCAACTAAATATTTTGTGCTTAAAATGTCACCGACATGGTACATGTACACATTAGCGTTCCTATTCGTGATCATACATTATAATACTGGCCATTGTCTGTATGTAATGTGCATGTGAAAAAAGATAAAAACAGTATTATTGGTTAAACACGTGGGCTTATCACCGAGTAAAATCCAAAGATCATTGAAGCTCCGAGTCTGTCTGTCTGTGGCTTTAAGTCTCGCCTGAAAAGCTGGCTTGTCGAGCAAACATTTTACAGCTATGATGAATTTATAAAATTGAAATTATGAATAAATAAATAATAAAATAATAAATATTTTTAGGACATTTTTACACAACAGCATCTAGTCCCAAACTAAGCAAAGCTTGTGCTATGGGTACTAGACAATGGATATAATACATATACGTGGGACACTCAGAAAGTTTTGCGAAACTAAAAAAAATTGTTCTATACGTACATATATTTTTATCAAATCTTTTCAAAGTACTTTCCACCAGCCTCTATACAAAGATTCATGCGCCTAAACCAGTTTTCAAATCACTTTTTCCAGTCCGCCGCAGACACCTCGTTTACAGCCTGCTCGAACGCAGCCAGCGCATCTTCCGGCGACGTAAATTGTATCCCTTTGAGCTGATTTTTTATTTTTGGGAATAAAAAGAAGTCACACGGTGCTAGATCAGGGCTGTAAGGAGGGTGACCCAGGAGTTTGACTGGCGTGCTGTCCAGGAAGTCCCTCGTTTTGAGTGCGGTGTGCGCAGGTGCATTGTCGTGGTGGAGCAGTAGCCCGCGGAGCCCTGTGTTTGGTCGCTTGTTGCTTATAACAGAGAAAACTTCTGGCAAACATTTGGTAGTATACCATTCGGCATTAATGCTTCTTTGATCCCGTAAGGGAATTGATACCAAGTGGCCAGTCAAATTAAAAAAGCTAGCGATCAAAATCTTACCCCCGCTTCTAGATCGCTTCACTTTGGTAGGCGTTGGCTCATTTTGAAACACCCAAACAGTCGACTGGCGCTTGGTTTCTGGGTCGTATTGATAAATCCAGGACTCATCACCTGTAACGATGTCGTAAACACGCCGAGACGAGCCTGCTTCAAATTTGTTAAGCATATCACGGCACCATTCCACCCGGGCCTGCTTCTGAGCATCGGTGAGGTTGTGCGGCACCCAGCGTGATACTATCCTCCTCACGCGAAGATGGCTGTGTAGAATCTCGTGAACGCTTCCCGATCCAATCTTCAATATGTGTTGAATCTCCTGATATGTAATTCGCCTATTGTCTTGGATTAAATTTTTCACTGCTAGCACGTTTTCTTCGGTAACAGCCGTCAAAGGGCGACCGCTTCTTTCGTCATCCCCCAAAGTTGGTCGACCGCGCTTGAATTCGTTATACCAACGATACACGGTTGCCTTGGAAGGGCCTTCATCCATGAATGCCATTTGAAGTCTATCGTACGATTCATCCGGTTTCAGGCGACACTTGAAATCGTATAAAATCATAGCTCTAAAATGTTCCCGGCGCAGATCCATATTTCAGTGAGACACAATACTTTGAATTAACTCGCAAAAAATGTGGAGGGAAATTTTGAAATTGGAACTTACTTATTTTTACTTATAAATAATCATATTTTCGAAAAACATTATAACTGGCCAGTCTCCCATATATAAAAACTTTTTTTCGCAATACTTTCTGAGGGGCCTGGTATACTATTTTTTTTGTAAATACATACTTATGATACATAATAAACACCCAGACCAACACAAACACTTATGTTCATCACACAAATATTTGTGTCCTGTGGGAATCGAACCCACGACCTCGTGATCAGCAGTCCGACCCTCGAACCACTAGACCACAGACGTCGTCAAGAATATTATTATTATTATAAAAAATATTGTATTTTTAATCGAATCAGTGTAATTTAATGGTGAATTTTATAAAATCGAGATGATAATTCAATTCAATAATAATATTATTTAATTATTTTAATTATGACATCTGTTAAAGGACAATGCCCACGGATGGGCCCATTTTTGACGCCATGTCAAAACTGTATGTTATTCAAAAATTAAGTCTTATTTTTTCATGTTTATTTGTTCTTTATCAACATTTCTTTCACCCTAGCATTAAAAAACATAATAAATATGTATTAAACTGAATCGTAAGTATATCCTCCATTCAAACCGAACGAAAATGTTGCCAGATGTCAGACTATTTCAACAAATAATCGGAATCGGTTCTAAATAGCGATACTTCTATGAATTCACTTTTACTGTGTTTCAGATGCTATTTATTATACTAGACTTATCTTGATTGATTGATTTCTTATATTTTCTTTCCACAATTTATATCTTTAGATTTCGGTTCGCATGCGTAAATCCATTAAAAATTATAAAAAATCACTCATTTGACGTCAAATTAAAAGAAATTGCAAAACATATTTTTGAAATCTTTTTGTACAGAAAAATAAGACGATTCTTTGCTTTAAAATACCCATGCATTTATTGTAAATATTGTTAAAATCATTTTAAATTAACTGAAATATTACTTATAAAATCGATATTAATTAATAAACCCAAAAACATAAAAGCTTGAATAAGAATAAGAATAATTAATTATATAATATATTTATTTTCAGCCTATATTGTCCCACTGCAGGGCAAAGGCCTCCCTTTCCTTATTCCACTCTTTCCGGTCAAGTGAAATTGTGAACCAGTCTCTTCTATACGAGTCCAGCTCGTCCCGCCATCTTCGCCTGGGTCTGCCGCGATGCCGTTGCACGTTTTTCGGGACCCACTCGGTACAAATTTTAGCCCAAAAATTGACCGACATTCGGCAAACGTGTCCGGCCCAGTCCCACTTAAGCTTGGCAGCTTTTTGAGTGACGTCAGCAATCTGTGTTTTGGAGCGCAGTATTGTGTTCCGGATTCGGTCTGTGAGTCTGACTCCCAGGATACTGCGCTCCATTGCTCGCTGGCAAACCTCAAGCGTGGACCTCTGGTGAACTGTCAAAGACCAAGTTTGGGATATATATATATATATTTTTTATTTTTTTTGCAATGTTATTATTTAAAAAATACTACAAAATCGACTTCAAAAATCGATTAACAAAATAATTATATCTTGCAACACCATACATGGTGTCTCTGGATGTCCTTATGGGTGCGTTCAGTTATATCGCCCAACGATGCACGGAGCGTACTTATCAATCAGTTAAGGAGTTGGAAAAAATTAGATTTCTCTTAAACTAGGTTGAAAAAATTAAAATCGTTTGCAGAATAATAAAAGATAATTCTTGGTCTACAAAATAAGACTAAAACGGCCGTGACATAGCAATTTTTTTGAGGGGCCTAAAGCTCCTAAGAGAATGGGCAATGTCCTTTATGACATGATTATTTTTTAGAATTTTTATTATTTTGTGACATTCGAATTTGACATTTATTTGCTATTGTGACTTTTATTTATTTTTGTACAAGTTTATATTGTGAACTTTATTATTTATGAAACTACTGACGTGTAAATTAACTTTACAAATAAATGAATATGAATATCTACACTTCTACACTAATATTATAAAGTGGAAAGATTTGTATTTTTTGTGTGTATGTTTGTAATGAATAAACTCAAAAACTACTGCGCCGATTTAACCATTAGAAAGCTACAATCACCCTGAGTAACTGTAAAGTATATTTTCATGTCCACCCGTGCGAAGCCGGAACGGGCCGCTAGTTATTATTAAATTAGTTATTATGAACGAGCAGCGATGGTTCACCTCAGATGTCACTGCGCGCTGGTGTGATATAGTGGCTGCTTTGCGTGAGCTCCAAGCTATACTGGGTGAATGAGCGAATGAGGGCCATATTCAAGAATATGGTAGAATGTACGTACACATAATGAAAAAAAATATTAAAAAAAACCACTATCCACGATAAATTAGTACAAAAGGCGGAGAGGGTGGAAATAGTGACTGACATCACCTCACTACATGAAACTTTGATTTGTAAGCGCGTAATGTGTTCACAGTTATTGATGAAATCTATTGGAAAAATATTTAAAAAAATAAGGTGCCTCTTTTTATGTATATTTAGAACGAGAATCAAGTACTGAACATCCTCCTTCAATAAATACCTCGTTCAACCAGCCAACCTGTACCTCTACACAACCTGTATACAACGTGTTATTGAAATAACTCAAAACCTGAAACTAGTTTGTTCAGAATCAAGAGTAGAATCCATTACACTACTTTTTAATTAGGTTAATTTTTACAAAAAAAAAAACATAGTATCATGCCAAGTCTAAAAGTTTCATACGACACGACGCTAAGTCAAGAACGATGTCTACGTAGGTAAATAGAACAGCTCATGTTATTATCCTTTGAAAAAAGCCGCGGGGTTGCACTGTGGGACGAGCGGGGCGCGCCGATAAGAATAAGTAGGAAAAAAAACAAAAATTACCAATATCTTCTAAAATAATTAATGAAAATAAATGATTACTTGCCATATCAATTTATTACAACAAAAATTAGTTGGGGTGTTTGGCGTTTTGAGTTATTTAAATAACACGTTTACTGGTGAGAAGACGTGGAAGATCGAGAGCTGAATAGTTCTCGTTTAAGACTCACTGCGTTTCTGGACCAGAGAAGTACCTACCTAACTATTACCATCAAAG
Organism: Asteroscopus sphinx; assembly: GCA_949699075.1. NCBI lineage: Eukaryota > Metazoa > Arthropoda > Insecta > Lepidoptera > Noctuidae > Asteroscopus > Asteroscopus sphinx. The sequence continues at coordinate 15,227,217 of OX453001.1, forward strand.
TTTTGGTTAAGAACAACTTTTTTCCAAATGATTTTACACAGAGCGACTGCCACCAAACTCCCGCAATCCAATTCCTGGGCAGTACTGATATTCTTTTGTACCAACTAACTAACAACCTAAATCGTCTGCGGACCCAGGTAGGCAGATGTAAGCTGAACATGAGCAAATGGGGCTACGTAGACAAAACGGATACAGGTTGTACCTGTGGCGTTGATCCTCAATCAATGCCACATCTGTTATCTTGCTCTCTTTGCCCTTACACCTGCACATTGGCCGATCTGAATAATGCTACAGACAATGCAATTAAGGTGGAAAATTTCTGGGCCAGCAGGATATGATATTGTACCATCGACACGAAGAAGAAGAAGACTGATATTCTAAAGTTAGAGCAGTTGTCAGATTTCAGTGCTTCTCCCTACCCATAACGACTGCCATAGACCGATGTTTGTATGGCAACCCGGACAGCTTATTTTTTTTCTAGAAGTGGTTAAATCCTCATGGATGCCCAAGCTACCTCACTGATGACATAGCTTGGGTAGTGTCAAAATCTTACTGACTAAAAACCATACTCCTATCCCTATAACCTATGGAATCCAACAGGGCTACGGGTGGCCAATAGCGTACTCTAGGAGGCACAGGGGGGTCTCGATGTGCTAAGAAACTGTCACCCATCTATTGACTGACCGCGGCTAGCACAGCTTAACCTCACAGATCTTGCAATCTAATCAAAAAGGAACGATTCGTTTGTTTCTAACCGATAAACTCTGAAACTACTGAAACGATTTTAATTATAATTCACCATTAGAAAGCTACTTAAAGAAACAAAGAAAGAAAGAAAACTGATTTATTTACTACAGCCAAAGGCACACAATAACAATAATATACAATGTTTTCATCTATAATACAACTCCTAAAAGTATAATTGTGTGTCCCACGGCTGCACCAAATAGGCTCAGTTCAGCAAAAATGCCAGACAACTAGTGTCTGCCGCTGGTTTTCAACTGGACCTTGTTTGAAGTGTCACGGACAAAAATCAGTTTTACAGTGAGTAAACTAAACATAGATAAAAATGATAAAAATCCATCCATTTTATCCAGAAGTAACAAAGGCTATATTTTATTTCAGTACTCAATCGCCCGCGTACACAGCCGCGAGCACAGCTTGTATGATAATATTATTATGTTCATACTATTCCATACCCTCATGTGGTGGTCGCAACAGCCTGGGATATTAAAACATGGAATGGATGGCATTCGAAACAAAATCACCATGTAGGTAATTCTAATATTAATCTTGACTCATAGTTCACGGGTCGATGAATCATCTGGGAATTACGGTACTCATCAAGCCTGTAATATCCCGAAAGGGGATTCCATGAGTGTTATTTTTTATCAGACACTCAGTTAAGTTTGTAAATGTAATCATGCAATTATTTTATTATTTGAACGCCTTTACGCATGCGGAGCGAAATCTAAAGATATAGATTGTGGTAAAAAAAAATCGGTTGGGCAGCGTTCGGGAAGCTACGCAATATTTTCTCGTCCAAAATACCGCAGTGTCTCAAGACGAAAGTCTTTGACCAGTGTGTGTTGCCAGTAATTACTTACGGTACTGAAACGTGGTCGCTCACAATGGGCCTCATAAGAAGGCTCAAAGTCACTCAAAGGGCAATGGAGAGGGCTATGCTCGGAGTGTCCCTGCGTGATCGAATCAGAAATGAGGAGATTCGCAGGAGAACGAAAGTAACCGACATAGCCCGAAGAATTGCCAAACTTAAGTGGCAGTGGGCGGGGCACATTGCTCGCAGAACGGATGGCCGATGGGGCAGTAAAGTTCTGGAGTGGCGACCGCGTACTGGAAGGCGCAGCGTGGGTAGGCCCCCCACAAGGTGGACCGACGACCTGGTGAAGGTCGCGGGAATCCGCTGGATGCGGAAGGCACAGGAACGGTCGTTGTGGCGATGCTTGGGGGAGGCCTATGTCCAGCAGTGGACGTCTTTCGGCTGAAATTATGATGATGATGATGAAAAAAAAATCGGACTTGGATTCCTGATTGGAACCTGCAACTCCTGGTTCAGTACACTGAACTAGCTAGCTACTAGCTGTAGCTTTAGCTGACGTGAACTCAGCTCGGGGTATCTAATTTAACTTCCAATTCGGTTTGAAAACGAGCGATCGACTGCTACATAACGGATCGCGATCGATTCCCACACTGGAAATTTTCATGTATGGCCCTACAGTAAGTTTTCTCGGTGTTTGTGTAATAAAGAACCTACGTTACAGGTGCAGTACACAGTACACCACGGACGGTGGAGCCAGTGTCGGAATCTTACCGACTAAAACCACCACGGTGTTTCTACAACTACCTTTAACTACCTTTGGCTGGGGGCGTGGAAACCCTCTGTATTCGGACAACCACCCCTGACAGGCCCTGGCCTGCCACAAGCAGGCGAGACCCTTCTCCCCGGCGGCGCACACGGTTAGCTGCGCGCCACCTCATGGACCTCGCCATTACGCAGCTAACACACCAATGTCACGGCCATGCCAGCCACGCCTGCCACGCCAGCCACGCCAGCCTCGCAAGCCTCGCCAGCCACGCCAGATACTCCAGCCACGCCAGCTATACCAGGCAGCAGACTACTCCAAATCCGCCACCTATCCTCCCGTAATTTTTTATAGAGATTCTTCCTCATCCCTCATCCTCCACTGTGCCCTCTGCTAACTGCAGACGGACACGCGGAGTCACGCCTCATTGACCCAGATCGAGCCCCTCCAGCGTTCCAGGCCAAAAATGTTGTTGAATTCCAGACTGTTTAAACTAGTGATTCACCCCGAACGGAGACCTGGATAAACGTTTTGACTATCAAATCTGACACATATCTCTCAAATAAAAAAATATACTAATAATAATAGTTAGAAGACTGTGAAATTAGTGTCGGGCGTATGTTTTCCCAACATAAAGCTTTATTTGTTGAATATGACCCTTGAATGTACATAAAGCAAAATAAAAAAACTAGTCGGGAAAGTGCCAGTGACAAAAGGTTTTTGCATGTATAATTGATTCTTATAACTTCTTTTTTACCTGACAGTTGATAAGTTTTAGTATTTGATTCACGTATTATCCGAGATTTTAAAGGAATCATATTATTTGAATTGGAAGTTATAAGAATCTGACAGACAGACAGACAGACGGACAAGTGCTGAGGGTGATCAGTAATTATACAACGTGTATGAGAAATGCGTGGCCATATTTGAAGAGCTTATTCAGGGGATGCTATCAAACAACTTTTACTATTGGGCCAACACTGAAATCACGAAAACAAAATCAGCTGATCCTTACATTTTGTCGAGCGACATCGATGATTTAGTTCAGAACAGCTGATATTTTTTTCGCGATTTCTGGGTTGGTCCCATAATAAAAGTTGTTCTATGCTATTCCCTGAATAAGCTCTTAAAATATGACCACGCATTTCTGATACACGTTGTATAGATAGTTAACTCAGACACCTCGCTTCGCTCAGTAAATAAAGTGCTAATCTTGTTTTCCCCTACTGCGTTATCTCAAATGCATGATGACTAAAAATAAATATACGGAGAGCCATACAAATATTTTCCCGTGCAGGGATAAATCCCCGAGATCCTCAGTACCAAAAAGCAATCGCTTAGTCACTGCTTCAATCGTCTCATCAGGCTTTCAATATCATCAACTCAGCCTAATGCAGTTTACTGCTGGACGTAGGCCTCTCCTAATTTGCACCACAACAATCAGTCCCCCGCCTTCCGTATCCAGTCCCCCCAGCTACCTTATTTAGGACGAAGGTCCACCTAGCTAGGGGGTGCCCTAAGCTGCGCTCTCCGATTTACCAGTTTCCACTGAAGAACTCGTCTGCTTCACCGGCCAGTGGTCCTTCGATAGCCATGGCCAGCCCACTGCCACATCACATTGCTGATCCTACAAGCTAGGTCGGTTACTCTGGTTCTTCTCCGAATAATCTCATTACGGACCTTATCATTTAAAGAAACTCCAAGCATAGCTCGCTCTATAGATCACTGAGCGACCTTGAATTTGTGGACTAGCCCAACTGACAGTGTCGATGTCTCGGCATCAGGCTTTGCTTAATGTAAATATTTCGTAAAAGTACTACAATTAATTATTTAACCGTAATTTTATGATAATAAATCTTACATTTACAACAACCTTCATCTTGATCGTGTGTAACTCCACATACGTCATTTAGTAATGTGTGCTCACAGATGATAATCGTACCGAGAACCGTTGCTGATTCATTCACTCGCTTGCCAGTAAATGTCGCAATCATTGGCAAGCGAGCAATCAGTCACTATTTGTATGATAAAATGCAAGTGTTGAGTTTTACAACAACATGTCAATAAATTACTTAAAATGAATTAACCTTATGGTGAAATAATTATAATCTTATGCAATAATATGTTTGTAGGTGCATTTATAATAATCATAGTTATAGCCTTTTCATTTTACAAACGAAAAAGAACGCCCTTTTTTAGGCTGTACAAGATAGCGTGAGCCTGAACATAAGTGCGTGTGTGTACATCTACTAACATAGTAAATAAGTTATCTTTTTACTAACAAACTCTTTTTTTATAAATTTGTATTGATATGTTACTCTTATGGATCGTGAAGTTCTGTTTTTTTTTAAATGTTTTTATGCGCAATTGTGTCCTGTGGAAATCGAACCCACGACCTCACGATAATTATTATTTTCAAATATGAGTCCACCGCATTAAAGATAAGTGTAACAGTGTAATCAATTAAACACATATTCAATTTTACCACCGCGGATGGTTGTGAAGAAGAAGGTAGGTAGTGTGTGAAATGACATTTATAACAAGTTGGTGACGTGCAGTGTGCATCATCGTAATGAGCGAAATGACATTTATAACAAGTTGGTGACGTGCAGTGTGCATCATCGTAATGACTGAAAATAAAACATAGTGATTATTTCTCTTTGACTGAAAATGACAATCATCCATAGATATATCACTTCATAATTTTACATCACTGTTTTAATTTAAACTTCTTTGTTTTGGGAAATAACTCAAAACAAAAAAGTACTTTGTACACCGTGATCAGTTTCGAAAATTATTGTATTTGCTTTCTTGTAGCCACGGATACCGTGATCAGCGGGTAAAATATTAATTTGTTTCTTTGAGGGAAACGGATCATGGTATCAGTGGATACAACGCTCCGGGATCCGTGGCTAATTCAGTCTGATCCCAGGATCCATGGATACAAACCCTCAAATGTCACGTGGACTGTTTTCTTAACATAATAACCTTTCCCAGGATTGAAACTATCTCCTTATTTTTCAGTTCAGCATTTTAGCTGTGAAAAAGTGACGGTCAGATATAACTTTCGCATTTTATAATATTAGTATAAAAGTATAAATTAAGTAGTACAACTTTATACTCTAAATTTTTTCAAATTCTTTTGTTTTATGTTGTTTGAAACCAAAAAAGGTTTCTGTCTTTTACAGCGTTCGTGACCACTCCCCATGATCACAAAGTCCGTCTGGTCTACAGACTAGACGCTACTGTGTACAAGTTTAATGTACACCCGATATAATACTTAAACCTAGTTTTATTTTGTTGAAAAGTCGTATACTTTACGAATTCGTCCTCCAATGCCTCCCATAACATTCCGAAGATTCTTCCCACTAAAAATAGTTTTGAGGAGGAATAACATTGGTTACCGTGTGTGGAAGGAAATATTTGTATTGACTGTAATTATTACTTAATCAATAAATAAATAATAATAATAATTATGCTACAGTAACAAATAAATACTTTCTCTTCCTGAGAAGAGGCCCGTGCCCAGCAGTGGGACAGTAATTGGCAGATGATTATGATGATGACAAATAAGTTTTTATTCTAACAATTTCTTAGGTTTTCGCGATCACTACACATTATAATAAAACAAACAATTTTGAGCTGATTACATCAATAATTGTTTTTTTATGATTAATATCTGTAAAAAATCTTGTCATCTTAGTCTTCCTGCGACTACGAACGTTGCAAATCTTTCGAAACGTCAGGAAAACCAATTTAAATTATATACGCGATATAATTCAGTTAAACTTGTTTTATTATAAGTATTTATTCTGTTCGCGTTTAAGTTTTCTCAAAGCGAAAAGATTTTTTCAGATGTTTTTCCTATAAAAATGATACAAACATCCTGAATTGTCACACTTTTTACCGTATTCTTAAATCATTATGTAAATCTTTCGACCAGCCACGCTGTATACTATTCACTAAAATGGTCTTACGTATAACAGTAAAATTGAATCATGAAAAATAGAAAATTTTAAAAGGGTTTTCGGATTATGTACAATCGTCATACTTATGGCGGGCTAAATTACTTAATACTTAATGTCAGTTTGCTATATTATAAGCGATATTTTTTATTAATAAAGCGGATCTTGAGAATAGTTTAGGAAAACTATTTACTTAGCCTTCTTAAATAAATGTACACACAATTAAATAATTGTATCGATTGATTAAGTAAAAAGTATAATAAATATTTCATTATACGTCTATAAAATGCTCACATCAATTCAGAAGAGAGTTCATTACTTTTAAACACCTAGACAGATTTTTATCAAATACTAGTTTTTACCCGCGGCTTTGCTCGCGTTAAATTCTGCTAACCCACGTGACGGATCCTGTTAATTCAGTCCAGTCCAGTCTAGTTGCATCCATCCATCCATCCATCCATCCTTTCATTTGGACCGTCCAGTCGAGTCCAGTCCAGTCACTATCCCACTATCCCACTATCTCACTATCCCACTATCTCACTATCACACTATTCCACTATACCACTATCTAATTATCCCACTATCCCACTATCTCACTATCCCACTATCCCACTATCTCACTATCCCACTATCTCACTATCTCGTCCCATGTCCAGTCCCGTCCCATGACCCGTCGCGTACCATGTCCCGTCCCGTCCCATGTCCCGTCGCATCCCATGTTCAGTCCCGTCCCATGTCCAATGTCCCGTCTCATGTCCCATGTCCCGTCCCAGCCCATGTCCCTTCTCATGTCCCGTCCCGTCCCATGTCCCATCCCCCATGTCACATGTCCCGTCCCATGTTATCAATTGTTCAGCAAATCAAATTTGGTGACACAACGACTGCAGCGTCACCTACTGGGTCTATTTGTTAATTCAAACCTTGCAGGGACCCGGAATCGAACTTACCTATACAAAAAATATCATTAAAATCTATCATCTATCAGTTTAGGAGATCAGTGACATACCGACAGCAGCGCCACCTATCGGGTCCAATTGTGTTTTTAAACCATCCAGGAACCCATTGAAACATACACACAAAATTTCATCCAAATCTTATATAATACGTTCTTTAAATTAGAGGGGACCCGAGTTTACCATACCGAACGGGACGAACATCAAATGTTTGACAGGTAGAAACAGTTTGTATGGGAAAATAAAAATGTTGTTTTTACTATTTTCCTCGCAAATTTTCCACATTTTCTTACCTTTTAAACCTTTCCTGGACTTCCACAAATATTTTAAAACCAAAATTAGCCAAATCGGTTTAGCCGTTCTCGAGTTTTAGCGAGACTATCGAACAGCAAATTGATTTGTATATATATAGACAACTAAGACCGGACCGTCGGTGGACCGACGACCTGAAGAACGTGGCTGGGGGGGACTGGATGCGGAAGGCAGAGGACCGAGCGTTGTGGCGCAACTTGGGAGAGGCCTATGTCCAGCAGTGGACTGCGATAGGCTGAGTTGATGATGATGAGACAACTAAGAACCATCACGATTAAACTAGCTTTCATTAAAAAAAAATGCATTGAAATCAGTTCATTCGTTTTCGGGAGCTACAAAACAATTTTTCGTCGGGGGTTAAAAAGCAACAGTGCAAGGTGATGAACTGTTCCATAGGTAGTTCAACCCTTCGTTGCGAGTACAATTCTGGCCCATTTCTCTCAGCTGACCCTTACGACCTGTGCAGAATGATAAGTGGTTGATATGCTCTATATTTTTGTTTGGTTGCCAAGCCATTGAATGCGGAAATGATAAAGTAGGTAGATATTTTTACTGCAATGTTTTGAGAATTAATTCTTTGATCGACTAGAAAAATTCAATATTGTTAAAAAAAAAAAAAAAACAAGAATTTTTTGCCACTTATTCAACTTTACTTGCAGTTTTGTGATTATAAGTAAGTAGGTACCGGAACAAATTTTTATCGGCATTCTTGAACCGTTAGCAAACCACCAAAAATATCGGTAAGTGATTCATGTGAAACTAAAATTAACGTTAAAAAATATATTAGATTACGTTTACGTACGTTATCAATATCATGATCGGGCAATCTTTATAAGTTTTTTAAAAAGATTTTAAATAAAAACTGATGATATTACTCCGTTACTATTTATCCTACTAATATTATAAACGTGAAAATTTGTGAAGATGCTTGGATGTTTGTATATTTGTTAGTCAATCAGGCGTTAAAGTTGAACAGATTTGGATAAAATTTGGCACACAGATATACTATAACCGGGATTAACGTAATTATATAGGCTATTTTTTACCCCAGGAAAATAAACAGTACCCGAGGGATACATGATAAGATCTTTCTATGATAAGCCGAATTAAAAGCGGGCGAAGCCGCGGGCATAGGCTCGTATTTAATAAATGCTTAACACTCCTTCTGGGGCAATCGGATAAAAAGTAAAGTATATAAAGTTTATGACGATTCGGTTTGCCAAACCTTTATACACAATCAGCCTATTACTGTTCCACTGCTGCTGGGCACGGGCTTTTTACCAGAATGTGGAGAATTCAGACCTTAGTCCACTACGCTAGCCTACTGCGGGTTGGTAGACTACAATAATCGAGAGGTATAATGGAGGACTCTCAGGTGTGCAGGTTTTCTTACGATGTTTTCTTTCACCGTTAAAGCAAGTAAAAATCAAATTCTGATACCAATATCATTTAGAGATACCCAATAAACTATTGTTTAATTTAAATCAACTCTTCCATACTTATGGGGATTCGTAACTCGATCAAAATTCATGTAATTGCTGTTTTTTCATGATTTTAGAGTTGAGTAGAATTTATTCAGAACGATGAGCAGAGCTAACCCTTAAAGTATTTTTGTTAAAAAATTGTGGTGCATATGCAATGTCCATTGTAAGGCCAAAGAAAGAGATAGTTACTGGAAAAAAATATAAATCTATGACAGCGGCATTCACTATTAGGTAGGATAATCATACAAATGGAACCTTTGCGAAAATCCTAGGATGATTGCAAAAGACTTGATAATTCGAATGCGAGAAAATGTTTTGTAATCATACGAGCTATTATCCGGGTCATTGCAAATATCCCAGTTTGTTTAGGACGAATGGAAACTTGAACGCTGATTGGCTAATCTAAGAGTCGATTTATAACATGTTTAATATGCTTGATCAGAACATGGTTCTTCATAAATGTCTATAGTATAGACATAGAAAAGTAAATAAGTGTCAACGCAGTAGGTATTAATTTAAATAAAGCTTATTTAAATGTAAAAATATTATCACAAAAAGTTAGGAACATATTCAACACAACACTAAAGCAATATCAGATAACATCAAAAAACGAAGGAATGTAGCCGTTATCCAATCGGCACACCCGTCAATGCATAACGTTCATATCAGCCAATCAGCGCTCATAAACTGAGTGGTTATTCGCGACTTACCTAAGATAAGCTGGATTTTTGCAATGATCCTGAAACTAGCTCGAATGATATCGAAAATCTTTCTGCGATTCCAATTACCAGGTCCTTCACAATCGTCGTAGGATTTTCGCAAAAATCCGATTTTTTCGATTATCCTACGACACGTAGGTAGGTCAATGCATTATCGTTTAAATTTTAAATACCTAGTGTGTTTATAAAATAGCAATTGGTGCTATTCTTCATTGTACCGGAGCACATTAATAGCTACAAATTATTCAAAAGAAATATTTTAAGGGGGTCGATTCTGGGACATCTACCCACATATTCTGTGCATCTACCAGACTAAACACTTTTTTTTTTTTTTTTTGCCGTGGGGAAATCCTTATGGACGCACTCCGCCCGGGGTAGCCGGAGCCAAGTGTAAGACTCTTACCGACTAAAAACCACCACGGTATTCCTCTGACGAGCCTTGGCCGGGGGCGTGGGAAAACTCCTGTATTCGCCTAACCATACCTGACAGGTCCCGGCTCGCCACTAGTAGGCAAGGCCTTTTTCCCCGTGCAGCAACCACATCGGCCGCACCCTCTTCTTGATTGGCGCGCGCGAAACACAACACGCCAACGTCACGGGTCTTGAGTCGTCAGGCGACGGGCCACCCCGAGTCCGCCGCCCGCAGGCCCACACCTAGGGTGGCTGGAGGTCAGCAAACACCCTGCTGCGACGTCCAGGTCGCCTACTGCAGATGGGAAGAGAGGTCATTACCTCTCGAACCCTCTCCGCCGCCTCTTTAGATATTATGTAAGGCTAAAAGGTCACACGTCCAGTGACTGTTGATCCCATGATCAGTTGACTTGAATGAAACGATGAGGTTAGAAAATCATATTTTTTCTTGTTTTATTATATTAGATATCTATAGCCACCACATCTAGGAAGTTTTGCCAGCTAATTAGATGTAATCTTATATACCATATTACCTGCATACATTTTTTTTTGCTTAATTTAGTGTCTTACAAAATCTAAATCACTGCTTCAAGTTTTTCAAGATATCACTTTTTTCAACCGCCGCGCCGCTGATTCCATGTTCGATTAATATGTACAAGTTTGAAACTAAATATTCGACATTGACACGTCATAAAAACATGATAACTACCAATATTGTTTATTACTTAATTTATATCATAATAACGCCTTCCTGTTATAAACAGCTGGCCTGATATCAATTGTTGGACACAACTGTCTTATGAAATAAAAACATGATTTATCAATTTTATTGTTTATAATATTAGAACACTTTGTAATAAAATGGAAGAATGGTATAATTCCATTCGTGTTTTTACGTCTGAGATTCAAACAAAAACAGCTGTCCTGATTACTATCAAACTTTCCTATCAGATAGCTGTGTCTATCAAAAAAGCTTTTAAGTGAAAGTGAATCTTAAAAAAGTTAAAAACAGCAGATACATACTTTCACCTACCTACATTTATTTAGGAATAAAGTGTTATTTATTTTGCATTGCGAGTGATACGATAGCTTCTTTATGGAATTATATTATTTTATATTATTTCTCAAACAAAACGTTTGTCAAGAGTAGATTATCTCATTCATCATGTAATTTAATTATAATGTTATAACTTCATACAGCAGAGCTAATAGTTGAAGGAACACCGTGGTGGTTTTAGTCGGTAAGAGTCCGACACTGGCTCCGCCTACCCCGGGCGGAGTGCGTCCTAACCAGTTTTATTTTATTCTTAACGGGCTTGCGTTTGACCGCCACCTCACCTGATGTTAAGCGATGGTGCGGTCGACGATGGTTCACGCTTGCCCAGCAAAAACCTATTCACTCGAGCCTTGAAGACCACCAGATTATATTTCTCGGGAAATAGCAACCATAACTTAACAGTAAATCAATGTTCTGGAGTACTGACAGAATCCATTCACTGGCTAGTCCACGCAAATATGTTGATCACATACGTGAGGCATCACCTGCCAATCAAATCCCAAAACCGGCTGCACCAAGCGGAAATTTTGTGCACTCACAAAAACTGGTCCAACCAAATTACTCCATGCCATTTTTTTACCGAAGTTTCTTAGCAAGACACGACACAGACAACGGGAACATCCAAAATGGCTAACGATAACAGTACCTAAGTGCAAAAGAAAGAGGTAACAAAGTTCAAAGAAATAAGCGAGGCTATAGTGCGGCCGCTGAGAGAGTCGTGTTTCAAACATCACAAAAATTTACCACTAAATTATTGTAGTTTATTGTGACGTTATAATTCATATGTTTTTTTTTATATTAAATTATTTGGTATTAGTAGTGCCTCGTTGGTCTAGTGGTCGCAAGTGCGACTGCTGAGCGTGGGGTCCTGGGTTCGATTCCCGGGTCGGGCAAAGTTTATTGGGTTTTTTCATTAGGAAATTCTCAGTAGCAGTCCGGAGTATGGATTTGTGCCCGGTTGATGGCAATAGGCTCGCCCCCTATTACATGGGACGATAACATAACTGGCGAAATGTGGGTGTACTATACACCAATGCCTACCCCTTCGGGGAAATACAGGCGTGATGTTATGTTATGTTAGTAGTGCCTAAAAACTAAAAAATAAGTTTTACTGTCCATTGTTTGCCACTTATAAGCACTAGACGAAGTGCTGCGAATAATCATATTGAATCCAAAAAAACTGTGCTCCTTCGTGTTGTACACGCGCACAGTGCACGCACACACATGCACCTCAAACCGTGCTCAGACTCACCCCTGTCTGTACAAATGTCGCGGCATCGTCCAGTAAGCATCGCATCGCTATAGCAAATATCCTTCAGGTGAACGGTGTGCCTGAGCGCTGGTTATACATGAAGGAGCATAGTTTTTTTTGGCTTCACTATGATTGTTCGCAGCACTTCGTCTATAAGTAGAAACAGGAATTACTGTCAAGAACGCATTCTCTCAGCGGCCGCACTTTAGAAAGTAGACTGCGTGTTGCTTTATATGCTATTGACATAATAAAAAATATAGACTAAGTGCTGCGAACAATCATAGTGAAGCCAACAAAACCGTGCTCCTTCGTGTACAAACCGGCTCTCACGCACACATATGCAACTCAAACCGTGCTCACCGCTCTCAGTACATATGTCGCGGCATCGTCCAGTAAGCTTCGCGGAAAAAAATATCCTTCAGGTAAATGGTGTGTGCGTGAGCGCTGGTTTGTACACGGAGGAGCATGGTTTTGTTGGCTTCACTATGATTGTTCGCAGCACTTAGTATATATTTTTTACTATGTCTGTGTTGAAGACAGAGATCTTTGTTTTCGATAAAAAACGATGATACGACTTCACTTCATCTATGGTGCATTTACAGGCACAAATTTTACATGCACTAACGGCCAAAGTCAGACATCGACTTTGTCTTGTCATGAGGCACACGTGCTATCATTTCGAAGCCACGATACTCAATACCGAAATACACAAAAACTTATCGCGAGTTATATGTTAAAACAGTCCTCGCAGTATAACAGTCCTGATACATTGCTAAGGTAACACCGAGTATTATCGCGCTTCTTGCCTTAATGATATACGATTTCAATGTTCATTGATGTTAGTGGAGCCGCGGTGAACGGTCGCATAAAGAAAACAGCTGATGACTCAGTGACAGTTGCAAACGGACGCGATCGGACCATTGTTATACGTGATATTTTTTTGAATATAGAACGAACTTTGTGAGGTAAGGTTAACAGTTTATTTTCTTTTTTTACTTGCCTGCATTACTTTTTTAATCTCGAGTGATCGGTAAAAATGGAATATGAAAACACAAAAGTTTTAATACCTAGCTAATATTTCATAAATTCAGGTTATGATGTAATTACATCAGAGAATAAATATTGTGTTATATGGATTGCGAAATATTAAACGGATTGACCTACTTGTGATAAGAATATTTGCACATGCACACCTACTTTTGGTGATCGACACAAATACTTTAGATAAATTTCTACAAAATATTTGGGTAACAGGAAAAACAATAAAATGAATTTCAGTTACACTAGAAATAGACTTCACATAAGTACACACACGAAAATATGACACAAAATAAATTTAAAAATAATACTAAATCCTGATAATAAAATAATAATAAAAAATACTGAAACATTTCGCTATCTACAATAGTATTTAAAATGAATCAAGTTAAAAAAATCATGACGTAATTTATTCGTATCCTAAAATTGGCGCTAACTGTATATAATTTGTAAACTATGACGTTACGTTACTCACGCATTGTGTACCAAATCCAGTACGTATTAATAACTGATAACATATTGATCTAGATTGCACCTAATACAAAGGTCATAAGGATTATTTTCGCATTACAATTGTGTTTCATTCAACTGAAAGAATGAATTACCAGTTTAGGGGGTACCGTAAAATGCCCTAACTTTGCCCACAAGCCCTACTTTGCCTAAGGCATTAACTTAATTTTTACACGCACTTACACTTTATAACTGAACCAAATGTTGGCATTGTCATAGTTTTTAAAGCTCCCCAAGTACGGAAACCATAGCTATTATAGTTTACTCAAAAAATAACTAGGCAAAGTAGGGCTTGTGGGCCAAGTTAGGGCAGTTTACGGTACGCATACTACGCATTGATTACCTACACATATTGATCTAGCTTGCACCTATTATAAAGGTCACCAGGATTATTTTCGCATTATCATTGTTTCATTCAACTAAAAGAGAGTGAATTAACAGTTAAGGGATTTCCTCTTGACATTTTTTTTACATAAGTTTCATTTTATTTTATAAAAAATTTGGTACCTATATAAAGTATCCGGTACTTATCTGCCATATAAGGTGACGTAAAGAATTATCTACCTAAGCTAAGTGCTATTATCATGATAACTTTCTTTGACTGTATAATTTATAAATATTAAAAAGGTATTATTACAATCTATGTTTTTAGTTATGGATTAATAAAATTGTAACAGACGTGTTACCAAAACTATTGTCATTGGCAGAATTGTAATATCGGCATTGCTGGCCATAAGAAAAGTTCAATTGAATTGAACATACAATTTGGTAATCCCTATTTAAATTACAATCACATGAGACTTCCATCTTCATGTCTCAGTTTGGCGAACCGACTTGCGGTACCATTTAAGCAATAGCCTAGGTGGTATTGAAGTTGTCATGGGCAAAGGTAACCGCTTAACATCAGGTGGGCCTTTAGTCCGTTTCGGCATCCTATACTATAAAAATAAAAATTAAAGACTCATCCCATCACAAATTTTGAGATCTATACACTTGGCTCGTCCTACAAAAATGATTCAACTGTCACACGGCAAAATAAACAAAACAAGAGAAGGCGGAAAGTTTACAGCTGGGATTGGTTTAGCTGAGGCTAATGTTTACCAACTAGCTCTCTAAGACGGGTGCATTAAAAGAGCCTCCATGAGTGACGATATTTAAATGATCGTCCGGCGCACCCTGGGCAGTCAGCCCCGCTACCAACCTGCTGACTGGCTAATCTTTTCCCCACGGCATGAGCTAGTATCATTATGTAGCTCATGTCGACACGATAGAAGAAGAAGAAGCTCTCTGATCAAACAACAATTTACCTTAATGTCATGCAAAATTATCATGTTAACAGTTGTTTAACTAGATAATTAATGTTGATGAATTAATTATCTGATTAAACGGCCGATTACTTTACTGAAATTGTGGGTAAGCGGCCGTTTAACCAGAGAAAATTCTCTAACGTAACGTAAATCAACTCAGCCTATTGCAGTCCACTGCTGGGCATAGGCCTTTCCCAAGTTGCGCCACAACACTCGGTCCTCTGCCTTCCGCATCCAGTCCCTCCCAGCCACGTTCTTCAGGTCGTCAGTCCAACTGGCAGGGGGCGCCCTACGCTGCGTTTGCCGATTCGCGGTCTCACTCAAGGACTCGTCTGCTCCAGCGGCAATCGGTCCTTCGACAGACATGGCCAGCCCACTGCCACTTCAGCTTACTGATCCTACGAGCTATATCGGTCACTTCGGTTCTTCGGATAATCTCGTTACGGATTTTATCCTTCAAAGAAACTCCAAGCATAGCTCGCTCCATAGCTCGCTGAGCGACTTTGAACTTGTGGAGTAGCCCAACTGTCAGTGTCCACGTCTCGGCACCGTAAGTCATGACAGGCAGGACGCACTGGTTGAAGACCTTTGTCTTCAAATTTTGTGGTATAGGCGACGAGAAGACTCGGCGAAGTTTGCCAAAAGCTGCCCAGCCGAAACGGATCCTTCTGTCGGATTCTTTCTCGAACGTAACGTAAATACGTTGGTGAAATTAAGCCTTAGTAATTTAGCTGATCTGATTTAGTATGGCTTAAATCCAAAGAAGGTAACATACACTTTATCGATGTTTTCTTGTACGAGCATGTGTCACCATTACCAACAGTCTGAATGGTTGTGTTGCATTGCGTCCGCGCACAGCTGAACATTTTTTGAGCCGGCGCTGACGCTGCAGGATTAACTTTATTTCCTTAGATGGCAATCAGTAGTACATTATAAAGCAATTAACGTTGAACAAATGATATAGGTAAAAGTGATAAGCTGGTTCCAAAACTATACATTATTTACACATTTTTTCCTTCTTGTAATCGCAATGAGACACGAATGTAAGTTTTATAAACTCGGACAAATAAAAAATGTAGATGGAATCTCGCTAAACAAAGCCTGAGCACTAAATGTTTTCCTAAGCCCACTATAATTTCGAAAGCATTTTAACAAACCAGATTTATACTGTTATATTAGTTGTGATACTGCAACAATGACTACCTTCACAATAGACTTTTTGCGTAATCGCGGCTTTTTGGCATACTATGGATGTAAATGTGTGCGTACCGGCCCGTACTTTTAAGCGATGCTATGGATTACTATGGATGCTTCACTTATTGTTTAGCAAGATTCTGTCCGCCTTTTATATTCGTCCGAGGTTATAAATAAATATTTTTCATGCTCCACTTAAAATGTACAAAAACGCTCGTATTCTCTGAAAGGGTAGACAGAGCTATGCTAAAAGTATTTACTTCCATGTCTATCGAAGTATATATGTAAACTTCAGGCTGCTTCCAAAAATTTCCCCATCAGAAATAAACTCAATAACAGTTATGTCTGACCTGATTTCAAACCAACCAATAATAATAACATCACTTTCTGGAATTAGACTGAATTTTTTCCCACACCATCATATACCAGTACCACTAATAATATTATGATAAATCTGGAAGTTTGTGAATTTTTTTGGTGTCCGGATGTTTTTTACTCAATCACGCATAAAAGTAGTTATCACGTTGTAACAAACATGTACATTTTGTTGTACATCCTCACAAACTTCCACGCTTTCACGTTTATAATATTAGTAGGATAGAATTGTATCTTCATTCCCACTTTCGTTCCATGTGGTGGCACAAAGAATAGTACCACCCCATCTCTTCTCGTGGGTGTCGTAAAACGCGACCAAGAGATTCGCCAGAGGATCGGCAGCAGTGTTCTCTGAGTATTTATTTAACCAACTGCGATCGCCAACCCGCCTGCCAAGCGTGTTGATCATAGCATATTCCTCTCTTTTGGGGGAGGCCTAACTATGTCCAGCTGACGTCTTTCGGATGAAATGATGATCCTCACTTTCCATACCGTGAGTAAAGTTGTGGACAATAGCTAGTCTAAACTAGAAATATCCAGTATTAGCTGACAACCGTGGCTTCGCTCCCGTGTTTTCTTCATACAAACTTTATTACCACCTCTTATCACCCCTTTAATCATGAAACTTCAAAAAATCTTCCTTAGTACAAACGTTCTTGAGTACTCAGGGATTTTTTCCACCAAACGAATCTTTAGGTCCACCGAGTTAGGTTGTGCGTTATCTGTCTTTCATGGTACTGTTTTATTGAGGATTGAGGACAGCAGCACGTAGTGTGGGGGAAACAATATCGTTTTCCCGGGACGTGTCAAAGGCGTAGCACTAGCGGGGCACCGGCGTGACCCAATGGAGTTCCCGAAGCTCCTCTATTTTATGCCGAGGATGGTGACTGGTTTTAGTCGGTAATCGTTTCAGCCAAAAGACGGCCACTGCTCCATAGCCACGTTTGTTAGGCGGGTTGGCGAACGCAGTAGGTTGGTTAAATACTCAGAGAACGCTACTGCTCATCCTCTAGTGAATCCCTTAGGTCGGTAATAGTCCGACATATCCCTCTGCCTTCCCCAGACGGTGGAAATCCATGAGGTTTTCCACCCGAAAACAAAAAAAAAGGTTTAAATATATACATACTGTTACGAGCTGGGGGTTCGTATATGGATAGAAAGCCGATTAAATGCGTAGAGAACACTTTATTACAGCACAATTACACTGAACTACTAATTAACACACAAAGTTACTAGTTAAATCGCTCCGAGTATCGCTTTGATGTTATCGCTTGTATCGCTTGTTCCCAACTGAACTCCAACTGAACTCCACTGGCGCTGAGCTGCGCCGTTTATATAGGCCGCGAGTCGTGGTACTGGAAAGTCCTCGAACGTCATCTATCCTTGTCATAAGATAACTCTTTCTCACTTGCACATTCTCGAAATAGAAAGTTCTCGAACCTCGTCGAACCTCATCTATCCTCTATCTCACTCACTCACTTCTAGAATGGAATGTTCTCGAAGCTTGTCGAATCTCGTCTATCCTTGTCTTATATTAGCTCTATCCTGCTCACTCTCTTCCAGAAGGTTCTTCGTCTATCCTTGTCTGATATTTAGCTCTATCTCGCTCACTCTTCAACAATTTTACATGTGGGTGTCAAATGGCCATAAGGGGTCCTGAAAACGCCTGAAAATGGGTTTTCAGGAAATGTCGGCATCGGATTTGTTGGCTCCTGAAACGGCCTGAAAACATGTTTCAGGCGCCTGAAAACAACGGCAACTTACTCAAAATTTCGATTCTTTGGTATGTGATAGAGCCTCCTCTGATACGGACTGAAAATGCATTTCAGCCTGCTGAAAACGTCTCTAAGTCCAGGAAAATCGAGGTTGAAGTATTTCAGTCCACTCTGCTTAACCCTCCGTCGTAACACTACCCCCTCCTAAGACATGCTCGTCCCGAGCATCATTATCTCCGTAGTACCGGGCCAGTCGATCAATGTGTACAATCTTCGGTTGATTGCGTCCGTCCTTCCGAATTCAGTAGGTGACATCGTTGATCTTCGTGACGGCCCATCCAAATAAAGTTTGCACCCTCCAGGGTCATACGTCTTGATCTCTTCGTCAGTGGGCGAGCTCTTGGTCTTCTCGTCGACGGGCGTGTTGGACTCCTCGGCGCTGCTTTCTTCCTTGTGCTTCACGCTGCCCTCGCCGTACTTCTTGTCTGAGGAAGCCTTCTTGTTCTTCTTCGCTGGTGGCCCCGCGTCTTTGGCAGCGGGTGCCTTCTTCTCTGCAGGTGGTGTGAGTGCTTTCCGCTTGACGGGCGTGGCCTTAGCGTTGACATTCTTAGCCAGGGCACCCTTGCGGCCTCTCGCCACGAGTGCCGGTGCTGCTGCCGCTGTCCGCCCACGATTCGACTTGAGCTCCTGCTCGGACTCCTTTGTATCGCTTCCGCACTCGTTCTCGCTCTCATTCTCTGACTTTTTACTTTCTTCTTCGCTGTCTGACTCTGCTTTTCGAACGTGACTCAGGTTACTTGGCCATCCCTTCTTGCCCTTGACCTTGCGGCCGCGCTTGGTGGGCTCGCAATCGGAGCGGCAGCGGCTCAGCGACTTGTGGCGCTGTGTGGCGCCCACCACTCCCTTGCCCACCTCCGGGTAGAAGTTGCTATCGTCCTCCTCCGACCCGCTCGGGTTGAACGTGCCATCTGTATCTTCTGAGTCATCTTCAGTTTTTTGACACATATTAACTTCATCTTCACCTTCATTTGCTTCATCGTCCAATTCTTGGCTCTTCTCGGCTTCATCTTGTTTGGATGTGTCTGTGTCACTAGCGATAGCTTGATCAACCTCTACCTTATCTAGTTTGTTTTTAAAAGAGAGATCAAGTTCCTTCAATGATGCTCTTTGTTGATCAAGTACCTTCTCCAATCTACGGAACCGCTCTTCCCGCCTTGCAGCTAGTTCTCGTGCATGCTCTTCCTGCCTTGCGGCTTGTTCGCGTGCTTCGCGCACTTGTTCGCGGGCTTGCTCTTCCTGCCTTCTGGCTAGTTCGTGTATTTGCTCTTCCTGCTTTCTTGCCATTTGCTGCATCAAATTGAATAAGCTGGCAATGTCGTTATTCCCACCTTGAGGCTGAGGTCCCTGTTGGACGACCTCCTCCTGACTCATAGTTCTTGATGCGTCCTGAGCTGTCTGTCTCGCCGTTAACTGTCTCGTCTGCATCCGACTCGGCGTTTCGTTACCAGCTGGTTCCTCCTCTCTTGGCGTAATCGGCATTTTCTATCCCACTTCTGACACCAAATGTTACGAGCTGGGGGTTCGTATATGGATAGAAAGCCGATTAAATGCGTAGAGAACACTTTATTACAGCACAATTACACTGAACTACTAATTAACACACAAAGTTACTAGTTAAATCGCTCCGAGTATCGCTTTGATGTTATCGCTTGTATCGCTTGTTCCCAACTGAACTCCAACTGAACTCCACTGGCGCTGAGCTGCGCCGTTTATATAGGCCGCGAGTCGTGGTACTGGAAAGTCCTCGAACGTCATCTATCCTTGTCATAAGATAACTCTTTCTCACTTGCACATTCTCGAAATAGAAAGTTCTCGAACCTCGTCGAACCTCATCTATCCTCTATCTCACTCACTCACTTCTAGAATGGAATGTTCTCGAAGCTTGTCGAATCTCGTCTATCCTTGTCTTATATTAGCTCTATCCTGCTCACTCTCTTCCAGAAGGTTCTTCGTCTATCCTTGTCTGATATTTAGCTCTATCTCGCTCACTCTTCAACAATTTTACATGTGGGTGTCAAATGGCCATAAGGGGTCCTGAAAACGCCTGAAAATGGGTTTTCAGGAAATGTCGGCATCGGATTTGTTGGCTCCTGAAACGGCCTGAAAACATGTTTCAGGCGCCTGAAAACAACGGCAACTTACTCAAAATTTCGATTCTTTGGTATGTGATAGAGCCTCCTCTGATACGGACTGAAAATGCATTTCAGCCTGCTGAAAACGTCTCTAAGTCCAGGAAAATCGAGGTTGAAGTATTTCAGTCCACTCTGCTTAACCCTCCGTCGTAACAATACTTTGCAAAGTTCCTAGACACAATGGTGTTAGAGTTAGCAACAGGAACCATGGTCTGGTGGTTTAAATTCTGTTAGTGAGATTAATTCGAATAGATACCTAATTAGCTGTGACAATGTCCGTTGTCACTTCTAGTGGAATGAAACTGCGTGTATGAGTATAACATGATTTTTATTGTGAAGTTATGATTGATGTGTATATGTGTGTAAATTATAGTTCGCTGTACTTGTAGATAGAGTGAAAAATTGCCACTTTTGGCACTTTTTTTATTTCTACAACTACAGCGAACTACTATAATTTACATACATACATATTATCACGCATGTTCCCCATTGGGGTAGGCAGAGACTATGGATTTCCACATGCTACGATCCTGACACACCTCTTTCGCTTCATCTACGTCCATTAACCTCATTAACAGAGTAAATAGTTTCTGATTAAACTACGGTACCTGTACTTAAATAAAATTGTTACAAGCAAATTTTCAATAAATGATATATTTAGCGAGTATTTTTTTTTCCTGATGGGGGCGCCACTCGGCTGCTACATGCGCCTTAAGGGGTCATTGTCCTCATCAATATGAACAACTGTTACTATGGGACCATAACTAAAACCGCGCAAAAAAAGTTATTCATCATGATGAGAACAATGAGACCTTAAGCGATTTAGTATAAACTAAAAAGAAGGTTGTAGACATGGTAATTAAAAATTAAGGCTACACACCTTTACAGTTACTGGTCCCAATTAAAAATACTAAGATTTTACAGTTTGATAAAACCGTCCAAAATGTTATGAGAACAATTTGTTTGACCTTGTTAACGAGTCACTCACTACTATTTGTAAGTGTTTACTGTACACCATTTATAAGTGAAATAACAAAAATAAAAAATTACTCCAAATGTAGGTTTTTAGGTAGCCAGAAAAATACACAGAATATGTGTTACTATGGCCGCTATCACGGCAAATAATAAGAATTTAAATTCATAGGGGATGCTTTGAATTTAGACAACACAAGAAGTCTCGAAATAAATGTATTTTTTACGATTTTTGTCCCTGCTCTGTATTATAAACGAAAATACATAAAAGCGTCAGACTTGGTGTGATTGTAGTGCATACTCTATAGTTTAACAACAAATAATATAAAATAAGGCAAACATGCATGATATTATGTGGTGGTTGCGTGAATTCGATTCGCACATGGCCGGTTTTTTCTGTCATAATAATTTTCTGTTATCTCTTAACTGTAACTTTAAAAAGAAATAGACATTAGGATCTCCTTCAACAGTTTAAAATCGAGAATTAACTATTATTATTTAAATTGATCTTTTAATGCGTAATTCATAGTGACTTCACAAAAAATCATTCTCGAATTTACATAACTACGTAGTTTTTGTTTCTTCAAATCTCATCTGTAATGAACGGTCATTATATTTTGTTTGACAGCTAAAAACAATGAGTACATACAAAAAGTGACATTCGCTTGCCCAGTAGTATTTCGCAAACTATGCCCGTGACTCATCCGCGTATAATTTGGTTTATCATAAAATATGTTATCCATTGGGAATTGATAATCTTTGCAAGATAAAAAGTAGCATAAATATAATATGTTAATCTGAGTTGTGGTCTATCTGTGTGCCAAGTTTCATTCAAACCCGTTTAACGGTTTACGCGTGATTGAGTAACAAACGTCTAATCATCTTTACAAACTTTCACGTTTTTATTAAAATTGTATAGTACGATATTGTAAGTATGTACATCCATGGGTATATGTACAATTTAAGTAGAGTATAAAAAATGACTGTTTAACTATTTTCAATCACTTTCCTGCTAAAGAATTAAACTGCATAACGACAGACAGGTAATCAAGATACAATCAAGATGTTTTTTTGGCCTCAGTACCGCGAATTTTGTCATTTTCGCGAGATCATTAAACCCACAAAAAAGATTAAACCTTTCGTCCCACATGAGCCACAAAAGCGATAGCGTGAAGCAATGCGATAGATTACAAAATTGTCAAAATATGCTACCAAAGTAAAAATCCTTTTGGATTTGGTTTGATACGAAACATTCAAATGACCATAAAAAAAACCGGCCAAGTGTGAGTCGGACTCACGCCGTAAGGGTTCCCTACCACCCATCAACCTGATACCCCACAGAAACTGATTTAATTTACGAGAGTTTATTAAAAGACATCAACGATCGTACACGAAATGTGAATTTTTGCATCTCTTTCTTCCGTAGGTACCACCACATATGTCTATGTTTGTCCTGTTTTTAGTATTTGTTACTAAACTACATAGTATGCACTATAATCAGACCATGGTTGACGCTGGTATATTTTATAGTTTTGAAGATAGAACTGGAACAAAAACGTTGAAAAAAATGCATGTTATTCGAAGTTTCTTGTATGGGGACCCCCTTTTGTTTTAGACTTTTTTTTGTTTTATTTGTCGTGATACACCACATAGCAACAACTCACACACACACACACACACACACACACACACACACACATAGCACATATTCTGTGAAAATTTCAACTGGTTATCTATAACCGTTACAAAGATACAGCCCTGTGACAGACGGACGGACGGACGGACGGATGTAGAGCGTAGCGAGAGTAATAGGGTCCGGTTTGCACCCTTCGGGTACGGAATCCTAAAAATTATTTTGATATCATTTGACTATAAATTGGTTCGCACCATATCCCGTTTCTTCATTACATTTTGCGTTGCCTCGCATATATTTTATCCGTCTCAACTGCTCGTGCAGGCATATTACCCATAATAAGAGGTGGTGCGTAAGCGCAGGCTCCAAAAACACTTCGCCATTACTTTGCAATAACGTAATTAGTGTCCTTATTATGTGTTAAATTACACTTGTTAGCGTAATTTGAAGTTATAATGCTGAATGACTATGCTAACTACAATAATTAGGTGATCTACTCATAGTTTCGTGGTATCCTTTTTAGATAAAAGACGAGTGTTTGGTTGGACTTTCCTAGGCTAATACTTACCTAAAAATAATAAGAATAACCCGTGCTCATGAGTAATATTTGTGCAATCAATGATTCGACCAAAAGATATATGTTCATGTAGCAATAAGTTTAGCCTAAGCGTGGCTTTACTTTGCACCTTTAACTTTTGTCATAAAAGAGTGTCTTTTTCTTTTGTTATATTATATTTATATTATATTTGGAACATCCCATCCACATAAATATTTAAAAAGATTATTTATTTATTTTAATGAATTTGATGAATTGAACAATTGCCCATTTAAAAAAGAGTATATAACATCCATGAAGTTCCTTGCCGGTTCTTCTCCATAGGACCCACAATTTCGAACCATGCAACTAAAGCCTGACGTTTCAAAAGTGCCTGTAATTAGATTTATTTGAAATAATAAACATTTGAATTTGAATTTAAGGCTGCTTTTTGACCAGAAATGTGCGAAGTAGCGAAGCGGTGCGCGAGGATAAAATCCACAAATAGGATTGATTTATTTTGCTAGCCAAGCACAGCGCAGCTCTCTTATTGGTGGATTTTTTCCTCGCGCACTGCCTCGCTACCTCGCATATCCCTGGTGGATACGCAGCCTAATCAGGAAAACTTACTACCTACTATGTAAAGTCACGATTGTGATGCTTTTGTGTTGAAGTAAGCTCCAAAACTATACAAGATGTTGACCTGTAACCGTGCCATATTTCTAGAGCAGATGATAAATAATTTGCTTAGTCATCTAAAAATACTTGAAAAATTCTACGATTACTAATAATAATTTGGGTTTTACCAAATTTTCACTTAGAAACATAGCGAGGGTTTGAGAATAAATCCCGAACGACTCTAAAAATAAGACATTGGCAGCATTGTCAAAGGGTGGTATTTCCATACCTGAAAATTGTTTTGGTGGTTTCGCACGCATCGTTTTTGTGTCGCACGCGACACGAGGGGGAATTCGTTTGTTTACAAATAGGTACTTAAATTAATAAATAAATGGTAATAAAACAAAGTTTAACCGGATTAAATCGCGTATATTATTTAAATTGGTTCCGACCACCTGGCAGGGGAACTTTACCATGTGAGGCATGTTCTCAAGCATAATAACTTGCAAGCTCCACATCCCCATCGCAAACGCCGCCTGAAACCCAGCACAGTTGATCGTCGACCTGCTGTTCTACCATTCATCAAAGGGGTCACCGACAGAATTGGTCATATCTTGAAGCGTGCTTCTATCAAAACCTATTTCAAGCCCCAAAGAAAGATCAGCCAACTCCTCAGACCGGTGAAGTGTCACATTCCCTTACAAGATGCAGGGGTCTACAAGATTGATTGTGATTGTGGGTTATCATACATAGGGCAAACAAAGCGTAGTATAGCCACTAGAATTAAAGAACATATAGCTGACGTCAAGAACAGACGCTCCACAAAGTCTGCAGTGTGTGAACATGCCCTAGACAAACCCAACCATTTTCTTCGATTTGATAAACCACAAGTTCTGGCGAAGGAAAACCGATATGTACCTAGAATGCTCCGTGAGGCTATTGAAATTAAAAAACATCCTAATTTTAATAGAGAAGATGGTTGGCAGCTACCACCTGTTTGGAACCCAGTCCTTAAAATAATCAAGTCCCAAACAGTACGCAACACTGTAAAAGATAATGATATTGTGAGTGATTACTGCGTGCATCGAAACGATTTTAATTAATAATATTGTACGGTAGATTAAAATAATATTTTTTTAGAATTATTTGTAAAGACGCTTGTCATCTTAGTCTACCTGCGGCCACGAAATGCTGCAAAGCTTTCGAAACGTCAGGGAAACCAATTTAAATAATATACGCGATTTAATCCGGTTAAACTTTGTTTTATTATAATGTGTAGTGATCGCGAAAACCTAAGAAGTTATTAAATAAATGGTATTGATTTTTTGTTGATTCGTGTTCAGTATCAGTGGTATAGTCACATCCTTAAATATGGCCCAAATACAGATCAACATGTTGTATAAATAAGTATGTCTCAGGTACAATATTGAGTTTAACGATTAACCGAAATTAATAAAAACTTGTTGTCTACACCGTAAGTCCTTGATCTTGACTAAGTAGATCAAAAAATGCATGTTTTTCGAGGTTTCTTGTATGTAAAAAAGTCTAAAACCACCTTTGGTTTTAGACTATTTTTATTTTTAGTATTTGTCGTGATAGTGTAACACATATTCTGAGAAAATTTTAACCGGCTACCTATTACCGTTTAAAAGATACAATCATGTGATAGACAGACTGACAGCGTAGCAAAAGTAATAGGGTCCTGTTTGGCACCTTTTGGAACCCTATAAGTTAATTTATACGAAAAATTGTATCAAATAAAGTTTTTGCTTTACGACTGCTTTAAGTTTTTTTTATTAGAAGTACGTCAGAAAATTATTTGTGGATCACGCTTTAACGTTACTATAGAGTTTATCTTAGTAACTATTATATTTATTATCACACCTCTAATAAAATGCCTTATTGACTTTATAAATACAGTCTTTTCCTTTGTGATCTAATCACATGCTAACTGAATATTGAATGACGTAATAAATTTCACAGCTTTACACTAGAGAAGCAAACTGGTAATAGATTTTCTATATCATAGGTAATTCTATTGATATTTAGCCGCATCTGCTCCTCGATTCAAGGCGTTTTTTTATAGTATAGGATGGCGAAACGAGCTGCAGGCCCACGTGATGTTAAGCTTGCCCATAACAAACAACTGCAATATAACCTAGACTGTTGCCTGTTGCTGGCTGAGGTCTACTCGAGTTTGACGATATTCGATTGATCGTATCATTAATCGCAGCTACTCCGGTCAACCATCATTCCCTTATTGCATGCGATGATCATGTTTTGACGTTTGTTTCTCTGATCTCCGGTTAATTTCATACGAATATGAACCTGTCTTTATTGTACGTAGATTTAAGTTTATTTTAGAGCCTGCTGACTGGCTATACTTTTCACCACGGCATGAACTATTGTCATTATGTGGCTCATGTCAACATAATAGAAGAAGAAGTTTATTTTATAAAATTGTTACTTAAAATTGTTGTTAAGTTTGTAATAACACATTATTGGTCCTAGACACCTAAATAAAGAATAGAAAGAAAGAATTGGTGCCTTTTTTATGTGCCTATCTTTATTGTGTAGATATCAGTCGGAACGAAAGTTCGTTTGTCAAACGCGAGTCGACCGCCAGATCATTTTAGATAAGCAATTGTCGACAGATTCGATTTGTTATCCCTTTTTCTCTCGTTCAGTGAAACGTCGACGAAAAGAGATAGTAAACCGAATTAATCGGCAAATGCTAATTGAAAATGTTTTCAATCGGGGAGCTGGTCAGACTGGAAGCCGAACCCAACATAGTCGGGTGAAAGACTGGTAGTTGGCTGGGATGAAGAATATTTTTTTCAAGAACCAGCTATTTAAAAACACAACATCTTGGAGGGCAAGAGTCATCCAACAAATTGTTAAAATTCTAATGTGATTAGGTATGTTACAATATTTTTTTTGCAGTATAAGTAGTAGGGATTCGCCGATACTGGATCAAGTCTGGGGGCCGACGCTGCCGACTAGTCTCACATGGCACATACGACCGCGAAATGATTAAGTTAGTCTTATAAAACCGCGAATTAATTTGATTACACGTATCAAACCGCGAATTAATTTGATATCAAACCGCGAATTACTTTATCGAACCGCGAATAAATTTGATATCAAAACGCGAATTAATCAGACTACACGTATCAAACCGCGAATTATGTTGATTGATCGATCTGATCGCGGGTTTGGTCTTTGCTGGTAGTAGTAGGGATTCGCCGATACTGGATCAAGTCTGGGGGCCGACGCTGCCGACTAGTCTCACATGGCACATACGACCGCGAAATGATTAAGTTAGTCTTATAAAACCGCGAATTAATTTGATTACACGTATCAAACCGCGAATTAATTTGATATCAAACCGCGAATTACTTTATCGAACCGCGAATAAATTTGATATCAAAACGCGAATTAATCAGACTACACGTATCAAACCGCGAATTATGTTGATTGATCGATCTGATCGCGGGTTTGGTCTTTGCTGGTAGTAGTAGGGATTCGCCGATACTGGATCAAGTCTGGGGGCCGACGCTGCCGACTAGTCTCACATGGCACATACGACCGCGAAATGATTAAGTTAGTCTTATAAAACCGCGAATTAATTTGATTACACGTATCAAACCGTGAATTAATTTGATATCAAACCGCGAATTACTTTATCGAACCGCGAATAAATTTGATATCAAAACGCGAATTAATCAGACTACACGTATCAAACCGCGAATTATGTTGATTGATCGATCTGATCGCGGGTTTGGTCTTTGCTGGTAGTAGTAGGGATTCGCCGATACTGGATCAAGTCTGGGGGCCGACGCTGCCGACTAGTCTCACATGGCACATACGACCGCGAAATGATTAAGTTAGTCTTATAAAACCGCGAATTAATTTGATTACACGTATCAAACCGCGAATTAATTTGATATCAAACCGCGAATTACTTTATCGAACCGCGAATAAATTTGATATCAAAACGCGAATTAATCAGACTACACGTATCAAACCGCGAATTATGTTGATTGATCGATCTGATCGCGGGTTTGGTCTTTGCTGGTAGTAGTAGGGATTCGCCGATACTTGATCAAGTCTGGGGGCCGACGCTGCCGACTAGTCTCACATGGCACATACGACCGCGAAATGATTAAGTTAGTCTTATAAAACCGCGAATTAATCAGACTACACGTATCAAACCGCGAATTATGTTGATTGATCGATCTGATCGCGGGTTTGGTCTTTGCTGGTAGTAGTAGGGATTCGCCGATACTGGATCAAGTCTGGGGGCCGACGCTGCCGACTAGTCTCACATGGCACATACGACCGCGAAATGATTAAGTTAGTCTTATAAAACCGCGAATTAATTTGATTACACGTATCAAACCGCGAATTAATTTGATATCAAACCGCGAATTACTTTATCGAACCGCGAATAAATTTGATATCAAAACGCGAATTAATCAGACTACACGTATCAAACCGCGAATTATGTTGATTGATCGATCTGATCGCGGGTTTGGTCTTTGCTGGTAGTAGTAGGGATTCGCCGATACTGGATCAAGTCTGGGGGCCGACGCTGCCGACTAGTCTCACATGGCACATACGACCGCGAAATGATTAAGTTAGTCTTATAAAACCGCGAATTAATTTGATTACACGTATCAAACCGCGAATTAATTTGATATCAAACCGCGAATTACTTTATCGAACCGCGAATAAATTTGATATCAAAACGCGAATTAATCAGACTACACGTATCAAACCGCGAATTATGTTGATTGATCGATCTGATCGCGGGTTTGGTCTTTGCTGGTAGTAGTAGGGATTCGCCGATACTTGATCAAGTCTGGGGGCCGACGCTGCCGACTAGTCTCACATGGCACATACGACCGCGAAATGATTAAGTTAGTCTTATAAAACCGCGAATTAATTTGATTACACGTATCAAACCGCGAATTAATTTGATATCAAACCGCGAATTACTTTATCGAACCGCGAATAAATTTGATATCAAAACGCGAATTAATCAGACTACACGTATCAAACCGCGAATTATGTTGATTGATCGATCTGATCGCGGGTTTGGTCTTTGCTGGTAGTAGTAGGGATTCGCCGATACTGGATCAAGTCTGGGGGCCGACGCTGCCGACTAGTCTCACATGGCACATACGACCGCGAAATGATTAAGTTAGTCTTATAAAACCGCGAATTAATTTGATTACACGTATCAAACCGCGAATTAATTTGATATCAAACCGCGAATTACTTTATCGAACCGCGAATAAATTTGATATCAAAACGCGAATTAATCAGACTACACGTATCAAACCGCGAATTATGTTGATTGATCGATCTGATCGCGGGTTTGGTCTTTGCTGGTAGTAGTAGGGATTCGCCGATACTGGATCAAGTCTGGGGGCCGACGCTGCCGACTAGTCTCACATGGCACATACGACCGCGAAATGATTAAGTTAGTCTTATAAAACCGCGAATTAATTTGATTACACGTATCAAACCGCGAATTAATTTGATATCAAACCGCGAATTACTTTATCGAACCGCGAATAAATTTGATATCAAAACGCGAATTAATCAGACTACACGTATCAAACCGCGAATTATGTTGATTGATCGATCTGATCGCGGGTTTGGTCTTTGCTGGTAGTAGTAGGGATTCGACGATACTGGATAAAGTTACTCTTGTCAAAGATTCACCGGCTAAGATAATGCCATAATCAGGTACTTCTTTTTTTGTTTTGGGGGCATTGTTAAGCGTTTATGAGTTGTATTTTTAATAATTCTATTGTAAGGATTTGCCTTATTCTTCTCAGAAACTGGCTATTGTGTTTTATTTTAATTACCTTTTGAAGCATTTTTTAATCCAATAGAGAGTTGTTCTAACGATCCGAGTAAATCATCAACTACTAATATTCAAAAACATGAAATGTATAGTTTTGGGTATTGTATAAAGCGTTCATATGACGACATATTATCAAAATGAGATATATAGTGCCCAAAAATTGTGTACAAGTATTCATGAAACATTTATGTAAAGACCTAAAAACAATATGTGAAAAAATTGCTTCAATCATGTCCTGTTTCATTAAAAAACGAAGATAAAAATATTATTTCAAACAAAAAAATCTGTCGTATTTGTGAAACTTAATTAACAGATGAACATTTTTATGATTTCGATTGGCATACTTGTATATTTAGAGGTGTTGCACATGAAATATGTAATTCTAAGTTTAGAACACCCCGTCATATTCCTGTTTTTTTTTTTACGTAACTTAAGTTATTACGACGCTCATTTTATTGTTCACGGATTAAATTTTGATAACGGTGAAGTTGAAATTATTCTTCAAAATAAATAAAAATACATATCATTTTATAAAAAGTTAAAAATAAATAATCAACAAGTTAGCTAAAGGTTCGTAGACTCTTTAAATTTTTTATCATGTAGTTTAGATCAGTTGGCTAAAATTCTATAAAAGTGTTTTTATTTTTATATTATCAGACTCTAAGAAAATGTAATGGACATTATTCTTAGTTAATAAACATACACGTAACATAGAAAAATAATATAAATTTTGATGACAGTGATGTTGAAATTATTCTTCAAACTAAAGAAAAATAAATTTCCTTTTCTAAAAAGTTAAAAATAAATAATCAAGAAGTTAGCTTATGATTCGTAGATTCCTTAATTTTTTTTATCATTTAGTTTTTTTATCAATTGGTTAAAAATTAAAATTCTGTAAAAGTGTTTTTAATTTTATATTATCAGACTCTAAGAAAATGTAATGGATATTATTCTTAGTTAATAAACATACACGTAACATAGAAAAATTATTTAAATTTTGATGACAGTGATGTTGAAATTATTCTTCAAACTAAATAAAAATACATATCATTTTATAAAAAGTTAAAAATAAATAATCAACAAGTTAGCTAAAGGTTCGTAGACCCTTAAATTTTTTTATCATGTAGTTTAGATCAGTTGGCTAAAATTCTATAAAAGTGTTTTTATTTTTATATTATCAGACTCTAAGAAAATGTAATGGACATTATTCTTAGTTAATAAACATACACGTAACATAGAAAAATAATTTAAATTTTGATGACAGTGATGTTGAAATTATTCTTCAAACTAAAGAAAAATAAATTTCCTTTTCTAAAAAGTTAAAAATAAATAATCAACAAGTTAGCTTATGATTCGTAGATTCCTTAATTTTTTTTTATCATTTAGTTTTTTTATCAATTGGTTAAAAATTAAAATTCTGTAAAAGTGTTTTTAATTTTATATTATCAGACTCTAAGAAAATGTAATGGACATTATTCTTAGTTAATAAACATATTCCTTAATTATTTTTATCATTTAGTTTTTTTATGAATTGGTTAAAAATTCTGTAAAAGTGTTTTTAATTTTATATTATCAGACTCTAAGAAAATGTAATGGACATTATTCTTAGTTAATAAACATACAGGTAACATAGAAAAATAATATAAATTTTGATGACAGTGATTTTGAAATTATTCTTCAAACTAAAGAAAAATAAATTTCCTTTTATAAAAAGTTAAAAATAAATAATCAATAAGTTAGCTTATGATTCGTAGATTCCTTAATTTTTTTATCAGTTAGTTTTTTTATCAAATTGGTTAAAATTCTGTAAAAGTGTTTTTAATTTTATATTATCAGACTCTAAGAAAATGTAATGGACATTATTCTTAGTTAATAAACATACACGTAACGTAGAAAAATAAGTTAGATGAAAATTATTTTGTAGGCTAGATTGTAATGCATTATTAGAATAGTGTTTTTTTTATAATAAGGAAAAAAAATTGTTTAGATCAGTTTGCTAAAAATCTTCATGACGATCAATTTGGAGAATTAAAAAGAAACTTCCCTAATAATCAAGATGTAATTGCTTAAAACTAACGTCACTACGTAACCAAGTCCATTTTATAGCTCACTTACAGATTCTCATATTCATATTAATTTATTTGTAAAGTCAATTTACACGTCATTAGTTTTATAAATCGTTACATATTATCATAGAATAGAATCTTATTAAGTAGGTGTTAAGGTAAAAATATAAAATTGTGCAAAAATAAAATAAAGTTACAATAGAAAATACATGTCTAAAGAGTCAAATTCAAATGTCACAAAATAATAAAAAGTCAAAAAACTAAGCATGTCACAACTTTAAATTTAAATGATATTAATTACATTCAAAAACAGATGTCATAATTAAAATAATTAAATAATATTAACAAACATATCCAAACGATGATTACAATCATGCAAATTATATTTGACAACACTTTCATTGTCGTTAGTATGTTTGATTATTCGGACTTATATTTGAAAACGGATGTTTTACTTTTACTCGTGTATTTTTTAGAAGTTTGTTTGGAGTACCCTGATGTCCATGATTTACATTCGAACTATCCTTTATGTCCAGACAATATTTGTTTACTAAAGAAACTAAGTTCGTTAGATAAATTCATTACAGAAATCTAAAACAATGTATTGAAATGAGGATAAAGTTAGTTAAAATTCATAGAGTTTTAAGATTTAAACAGAGCCCTTGGTTAAAAAGATATATAGATTCAAATTTAAATTTCAGAACATTAGCTAAATCAGATTTTGAAAAAGACTTTTACAAGTTAATGAACAATTCTGTCTTTGGTAAGACGATGGAAAATATTTTGATAAAATGGTAAATGTAAAATTGGTAACTCACTGGGAAAACCACGGTAAAATTTTCGGTGCTCAAGATTTAATTGCGAAACCGAGTTCCATAGTTTACCAATATTTTCAGAAAATTTAGTTGCGGTTCAAACGCGGAAAACCAAATTAACACATAACAACCCAATTCTTTTAGGATTTTAGATATTTCAAAAACTTTTATGTATGATTTTTATACATTTTTATAACTACATGTGTAAAAAATTTAACAACAAAATTATGTTATTATATACAAATACTGATAGTTTGATATTATCAAATTTTTACAAATGATTTTTATGATGATATAAAACCAGACCTCGATGTCCCTACATACTTTGATACATCAGACTATGACTCAAATATTGTTTTCGGATACCCAAAAAGAAATAAAAAGAAATTAGGTTATTTTAAAGACGAAAATAATAGAAAAAAAAAAATGTAGGGTATAAGATAAAAACTTTATGCTTTTGATGTTGGGGATAAATTCATAGCAAAAGCGAAAGGTGTAAGCAAAAGTATTACCAAAAAGATAAATATGGTGAAGTCATGTCTATTTAATAAAAAATTTCAATATTGTAGTATGCTTACATTTACATTGCATTATATGATAAAGATATTTTGTTAAGTTTCTGAGTAAAAATTGTATGTTTTTAATTTTGATGACGGAAAGTTAAAAATAAATAATCAATAAGTTGAACTCGAGGAAGAATTGAGCAAGTTACGATAGGATATCATAGTCTGCTGCCCGACCAGTAGCTGGCGTAGCTTGGCGTGGCTGGCACAGCTGGCGTAGCTGACACAGTTGGCGTAGGTGGCGCGGCTGACGTAGCTGACACAGCTGGCGTAGCTGGCCCAGCTGGCGTAGTTGGCGCAGGTAGCGTAGCGTCGAGGGTGGTTGTGTGAATACTCACGGGTTCCTACGCCCCCGGCTAAGGTAGTTGAAGGAACACCGTGGTGGTTTTAGTCGGTAAGAGTCCGACACTGGCTCCACCTACCCCGGGCGGAGTGCGTTCATGAGGATTTCCCCACGGCAAAAAAAGGGTAGAAATGGCGGCTCAATAGACAGATCTCAAAGTCCTTGAAAAGTGACCTACGCCGATTTAATACTGAACGTATTGAAGACGCGATAGAAAAGGACAAGGGTTCCAAAGTCTTCACAAGGGACCTGTCTATTGGACAGACCCAGGTTGCAAAACTGAGGAACGACGATGGCAGAGTCGTATCCTCCAAGCCAGAGCTCTTGAAAGATGTCGAGAATGGACAGTTATAAACGTCCACGCGGAAACCCGCTGCAAATCGGGCGAACAACCAAAGAGCTCGAGTGACCCGACACTATACCAAATATATTCCAGACATCAGCCTGTACGAGATTAGGATAGCTCTGAAGCCGCTCAAAAACAAGGCGCCGGGTGATGACGGAATTACGGCCGAACTCCTGAAGGTTGGTGGAAAACCGATCCTTAAGGCCCTTCAGAAGTTTTTTGATATAACTTGCCTCTTTGTTTAGCGTTTGTGGACTACGAGAAAGCCTTCCATTCGATCGAGACTTGGGCTGTACAACAGTCTCTTCAACGGTGCCCTTGAAGGGAACAGAGCGCTCACCACACCCTCCAGCAGCTCAGGCTGGAGACTCTGGGTTAGTGGGGGGGCCCACGGGCGAAGTTTGCCCCGTACCATACGGTATGGACGCCCCCACGGATTTGCATCCAGAGTCGCCCGCATGGCGTCGAAGCCTGCCACCTTGGCTTCCGCGATGGCTGCCTGAAGGGCCACCTTCGCTGCTCTGTACCCCTCGTACAGCTCCTCCTCTATGACTGCCTCCTCCGGGGTGCGGGGACGCCTCCTGAACCGCCTCCTGAACCTCGTGTACCGGCGTCGCACGAACACACACGCGACTCGCAATCGCGCTATGTCCGAGGACCACCAGTACATCTGGCGCCTTACAGGACCGGGCTTAGCCCTAGGCATCCCCACATCGCAAACATGCGTCATCGCCTCCTGGAACCACCCAGCCTCCACATTGATGTCGACAGGCCTGTCCGGTGCTGTCACCCAGGTCTGTACGATCGAGGCCTCCAGGAGGGCCTCCCGGTTCAATTTGGCAAGAGCCCAACGCGGACCAACCCCGACCGGGGCCACCTGGGCTGGGAAGGTACGCCACCCTAGTCGACGCACACTCTCTATCTTCACTACGTTGTTCACCAGAGACTTGTGGACGATGAACCCGACACCGCACTGGGAAAGTTGATCGCCCTCCCGCTGTCTTCGGACTTCAGATAACCCTTTTTTTGCCGTGGGGAAATCCTCATGAACGCACTCCGCCCGGGGTAGGTGGAGCCAGTGTCGGACTCTTACCGACTAAAACCACCACGGTGTTCCTTCAACTACCTTAGCCGGGGGCGTAGGAACCCGTGAGTATTCACACAACCACCCTCGACGCTACGCTACCTGCGCCAACTACGCCAGCTGGGCCAGCTACGCCAGCTGTGTCAGCTACGTCAGCCGCGCCACCTACGCCAACTGTGTCAGCTACGCCAGCTGTGCCAGCCACGCCAAGCTACGCCAGCTACTGGTCGGGCAGCAGACTATGATATCCTATCGTAACTTGCTCAATTCTTCCTCGAGTTCAACTTATTGATTATTTATTTTTAACTTTCCGTCATCAAAATTAAAAACATACAATTTTTACTCAGAAACTTAACAAAATATCTTTATCATATAATGCAATGTAAATGTAAGCATACTACAATATTGAAATTTTTTATTAAATAGACATGACTTCACCATATTTATCTTTTTGGTAATACTTTTGCTTACACCTTTCGCTTTTGCTATGAATTTATCCCCAACATCAAAAGCATAAAGTTTTTATCTTATACCCTACATTTTTTTTTTTCTATTATTTTCGTCTTTAAAATAACCTAATTTCTTTTTATTTCTTTTTGGGTATCCGAAAACAATATTTGAGTCATAGTCTGATGTATCAAAGTATGTAGGGACATCGAGGTCTGGTTTTATATCATCATAAAAATCATTTGTAAAAATTTGATAATATCAAACTATCAGTATTTGTATATAATAACATAATTTTGTTGTTAAATTTTTTACACATGTAGTTATAAAAATGTATAAAAATCATACATAAAAGTTTTTGAAATATCTAAAATCCTAAAAGAATTGGGTTGTTATGTGTTAATTTGGTTTTCCGCGTTTGAACCGCAACTAAATTTTCTGAAAATATTGGTAAACTATGGAACTCGGTTTCGCAATTAAATCTTGAGCACCGAAAATTTTACCGTGGTTTTCCCAGTGAGTTACCAATTTTACATTTACCATTTTATCAAAATATTTTCCATCGTCTTACCAAAGACAGAATTGTTCATTAACTTGTAAAAGTCTTTTTCAAAATCTGATTTAGCTAATGTTCTGAAATTTAAATTTGAATCTATATATCTTTTTAACCAAGGGCTCTGTTTAAATCTTAAAACTCTATGAATTTTAACTAACTTTATCCTCATTTCAATACATTGTTTTAGATTTCTGTAATGAATTTATCTAACGAACTTAGTTTCTTTAGTAAACAAATATTGTCTGGACATAAAGGATAGTTCGAATGTAAATCATGGACATCAGGGTACTCCAAACAAACTTCTAAAAAATACACGAGTAAAAGTAAAACATCCGTTTTCAAATATAAGTCCGAATAATCAAACATACTAACGACAATGAAAGTGTTGTCAAATATAATTTGCATGATTGTAATCATCGTTTGGATATGTTTGTTAATATTATTTAATTATTTTAATTATGACATCTGTTTTTGAATGTAATTAATATCATTTAAATTTAAAGTTGTGACATGCTTAGTTTTTTGACTTTTTATTGTTTTGTGACATTTGAATTTGACTCTTTAGACATATATTTTCTATTGTAACTTTATTTTATTTTTGCACAATTTTATATTTTTACCTTAACACCTACTTAATAAGATTCTATTCTATGATAATATGTAACGATTTATAAAACTAATGACGTGTAAATTGACTTTACAAATAAATTAATATGAATATGAGAATCTGTAAGTGAGCTATAAAATGGACTTGGTTACGTAGTGACGTTAGTTTTAAGCAATTACATCTTGATTATTAGGGAAGTTTCTTTTTAATTCTCCAAATTGATCGTCATGAAGATTTTTAGCAAACTGATCTAAACAATTTTTTTTCCTTATTATAAAAAAAACACTATTCTAATAATGCATTACAATCTAGCCTACAAAATAATTTTCATCTAACTTATTTTTCTACGTTACGTGTATGTTTATTAACTAAGAATAATGTCCATTACATTTTCTTAGAGTCTGATAATATAAAATTAAAAACACTTTTACAGAATTTTAACCAATTTGATAAAAAAACTAACTGATAAAAAAATTAAGGAATCTACGAATCATAAGCTAACTTATTGATTATTTATTTTTAACTTTTTATAAAAGGAAATTTATTTTTCTTTAGTTTGAAGAATAATTTCAAAATCACTGTCATCAAAATTTATATTATTTTTCTATGTTACCTGTATGTTTATTAACTAAGAATAATGTCCATTACATTTTCTTAGAGTCTGATAATATAAAATTAAAAACACTTTTACAGAATTTTTAACCAATTCATAAAAAAACTAAATGATAAAAATAATTAAGGAATATGTTTATTAACTAAGAATAATGTCCATTACATTTTCTTAGAGTCTGATAATATAAAATTAAAAACACTTTTACAGAATTTTAATTTTTAACCAATTGATAAAAAAACTAAATGATAAAAAAAAATTAAGGAATCTACGAATCATAAGCTAACTTGTTGATTATTTATTTTTAACTTTTTAGAAAAGGAAATTTATTTTTCTTTAGTTTGAAGAATAATTTCAACATCACTGTCATCAAAATTTAAATTATTTTTCTATGTTACGTGTATGTTTATTAACTAAGAATAATGTCCATTACATTTTCTTAGAGTCTGATAATATAAAAATAAAAACACTTTTATAGAATTTTAGCCAACTGATCTAAACTACATGATAAAAAAATTTAAGGGTCTACGAACCTTTAGCTAACTTGTTGATTATTTATTTTTAACTTTTTATAAAATGATATGTATTTTTATTTAGTTTGAAGAATAATTTCAACATCACTGTCATCAAAATTTAAATAATTTTTCTATGTTACGTGTATGTTTATTAACTAAGAATAATATCCATTACATTTTCTTAGAGTCTGATAATATAAAATTAAAAACACTTTTACAGAATTTTAATTTTTAACCAATTGATAAAAAAACTAAATGATAAAAAAAAATTAAGGAATCTACGAATCATAAGCTAACTTCTTGATTATTTATTTTTAACTTTTTAGAAAAGGAAATTTATTTTTCTTTAGTTTGAAGAATAATTTCAACATCACTGTCATCAAAATTTATATTATTTTTCTATGTTACGTGTATGTTTATTAACTAAGAATAATGTCCATTACATTTTCTTAGAGTCTGATAATATAAAAATAAAAACACTTTTATAGAATTTTAGCCAACTGATCTAAACTACATGATAAAAAATTTAAAGAGTCTACGAACCTTTAGCTAACTTGTTGATTATTTATTT
The DNA here is from genome assembly GCA_949699075.1 of Asteroscopus sphinx. NCBI lineage: Eukaryota > Metazoa > Arthropoda > Insecta > Lepidoptera > Noctuidae > Asteroscopus > Asteroscopus sphinx. The sequence goes on from OX453001.1 coordinate 15,266,184, forward strand.
TTAACTTTTTATAAAATGATATGTATTTTTATTTATTTTGAAGAATAATTTCAACTTCACCGTTATCAAAATTTAATCCGTGAACAATAAAATGAGCGTCGTAATAACTTAAGTTACGTAAAAAAAAAAACAGGAATATGACGGGGTGTTCTAAACTTAGAATTACATATTTCATGTGCAACACCTCTAAATATACAAGTATGCCAATCGAAATCATAAAAATGTTCATCTGTTAATTAAGTTTCACAAATACGACAGATTTTTTTGTTTGAAATAATATTTTTATCTTCGTTTTTTAATGAAACAGGACATGATTGAAGCAATTTTTTCACATATTGTTTTTAGGTCTTTACATAAATGTTTCATGAATACTTGTACACAATTTTTGGGCACTATATATCTCATTTTGATAATATGTCGTCATATGAACGCTTTATACAATACCCAAAACTATACATTTCATGTTTTTGAATATTAGTAGTTGATGATTTACTCGGATCGTTAGAACAACTCTCTATTGGATTAAAAAATGCTTCAAAAGGTAATTAAAATAAAACACAATAGCCAGTTTCTGAGAAGAATAAGGCAAATCCTTACAATAGAATTATTAAAAATACAACTCATAAACGCTTAACAATGCCCCCAAAACAAAAAAAGAAGTACCTGATTATGGCATTATCTTAGCCGGTGAATCTTTGACAAGAGTAACTTTATCCAGTATCGTCGAATCCCTACTACTACCAGCAAAGACCAAACCCGCGATCAGATCGATCAATCAACATAATTCGCGGTTTGATACGTGTAGTCTGATTAATTCGCGTTTTGATATCAAATTTATTCGCGGTTCGATAAAGTAATTCGCGGTTTGATATCAAATTAATTCGCGGTTTGATACGTGTAATCAAATTAATTCGCGGTTTTATAAGACTAACTTAATCATTTCGCGGTCGTATGTGCCATGTGAGACTAGTCGGCAGCGTCGGCCCCCAGACTTGATCCAGTATCGGCGAATCCCTACTACTACCAGCAAAGACCAAACCCGCGATCAGATCGATCAATCAACATAATTCGCGGTTTGATACGTGTAGTCTGATTAATTCGCGTTTTGATATCAAATTTATTCGCGGTTCGATAAAGTAATTCGCGGTTTGATATCAAATTAATTCGCGGTTTGATACGTGTAATCAAATTAATTCGCGGTTTTATAAGACTAACTTAATCATTTCGCGGTCGTATGTGCCATGTGAGACTAGTCGGCAGCGTCGGCCCCCAGACTTGATCCAGTATCGGCGAATCCCTACTACTACCAGCAAAGACCAAACCCGCGATCAGATCGATCAATCAACATAATTCGCGGTTTGATACGTGTAGTCTGATTAATTCGCGTTTTGATATCAAATTTATTCGCGGTTCGATAAAGTAATTCGCGGTTTGATATCAAATTAATTCGCGGTTTTATAAGACTAACTTAATCATTTCGCGGTCGTATGTGCCATGTGAGACTAGTCGGCAGCGTCGGCCCCCAGACTTGATCCAGTATCGGCGAATCCCTACTACTACCAGCAAAGACCAAACCCGCGATCAGATCGATCAATCAACATAATTCGCGGTTTGATACGTGTAGTCTGATTAATTCGCGTTTTGATATCAAATTTATTCGCGGTTCGATAAAGTAATTCGCGGTTTGATATCAAATTAATTCGCGGTTTGATACGTGTAATCAAATTAATTCGCGGTTTTATAAGACTAACTTAATCATTTCGCGGTCGTATGTGCCATGTGAGACTAGTCGGCAGCGTCGGCCCCCAGACTTGATCCAGTATCGGCGAATCCCTACTACTACCAGCAAAGACCAAACCCGCGATCAGATCGATCAATCAACATAATTCGCGGTTTGATACGTGTAGTCTGATTAATTCGCGTTTTGATATCAAATTTATTCGCGGTTCGATAAAGTAATTCGCGGTTTGATATCAAATTAATTCGCGGTTTGATACGTGTAATCAAATTAATTCGCGGTTTGATAAGACTAACTTAATCATTTCGCGGTCGTATGTGCCATGTGAGACTAGTCGGCAGCGTCGGCCCCCAGACTTGATCCAGTATCGGCGAATCCCTACTACTACCAGCAAAGACCAAACCCGCGATCAGATCGATCATTAATTCGCGGTTTGATACGTGTAATCAAATTAATTCGCGGTTTTATAAGACTAACTTAATCATTTCGCGGTCGTATGTGCCATGTGAGACTAGTCGGCAGCGTCGGCCCCCAGACTTGATCCAGTATCGGCGAATCCCTACTACTACCAGCAAAGACCAAACCCGCGATCAGATCGATCAATCAACATAATTCGCGGTTTGATACGTGTAGTCTGATTAATTCGCGTTTTGATATCAAATTTATTCGCGGTTCGATAAAGTAATTCGCGGTTTGATATCAAATTAATTCGCGGTTTGATACGTGTAATCAAATTAATTCGCGGTTTTATAAGACTAACTTAATCATTTCGCGGTCGTATGTGCCATGTGAGACTAGTCGGCAGCGTCGGCCCCCAGACTTGATCCAGTATCGGCGAATCCCTACTACTACCAGCAAAGACCAAACCCGCGATCAGATCGATCAATCAACATAATTCGCGGTTTGATACGTGTAGTCTGATTAATTCGCGTTTTGATATCAAATTTATTCGCGGTTCGATAAAGTAATTCGCGGTTTGATATCAAATTAATTCGCGGTTTGATACGTGTAATCAAATTAATTCGCGGTTTTATAAGACTAACTTAATCATTTCGCGGTCGTATGTGCCATGTGAGACTAGTCGGCAGCGTCGGCCCCCAGACTTGATCCAGTATCGGCGAATCCCTACTACTACCAGCAAAGACCAAACCCGCGATCAGATCGATCAATCAACATAATTCGCGGTTTGATACGTGTAGTCTGATTAATTCGCGTTTTGATATCAAATTTATTCGCGGTTCGATAAAGTAATTCGCGGTTTGATATCAAATTAATTCGCGGTTTGATACGTGTAATCAAATTAATTCGCGGTTTTATAAGACTAACTTAATCATTTCGCGGTCGTATGTGCCATGTGAGACTAGTCGGCAGCGTCGGCCCCCAGACTTGATCCAGTATCGGCGAATCCCTACTACTAGTATATCTAACAGCGGATTTTTTCAAGAATGTTAGAAACATGGTGGGCGTCATTGCGTATTGGTGTTGGTAGCGGCAAATCGGCGACATGCGTTCCGGTATTAAAAGACAGTAGATAACATTTCTATAACCTTATTATTTAGATTTCTATGGTCCTTATCCATAACGAAAATAAATACAGTACCGACCCCGGGAATTCACTTTGTTAAACTGTGAATAGTATTGTAGGATTCCATGAGACAAGCTTGTCCTAGTGTGGAATCTACAAGTTAATTTTTTCCTTATGTTATACCTACTACTTATACCTAATACTGTAATTTACCTCTTAAGGAAATGTAAAAACTACAGTTATTTTTGGCAATTAAATGATTATCTTATCTTATCTTAACGCTTTACTCATTAAAAATTGACACAGAAAATACAGTCGAATTGAGAATCTCCTTAACACCACATTACATCAGAACATAGTTCAAAGTGTCATACGGTATTTTTCGAGCTTCCGCTCTCGTTTCGCTCGTTTCGCTCGTTTCACCCGGAGAAACGCAAAAAAGATCTTTAAAGAATACGTCATACGTATGTAAACGCAAAATATGTAGATACCGCGTTATCAATGGAGGACTGTGTTCGAGACGAAAAAAACTAAAATCTTCAGATAGCTTTATCCCTACCGGATATTTTACATTTTCGGGGTCGTAAGAGGAATAACATTTTCATATTTTCCCTTTTCTCCTTGTTCGAGGATGTCTGTAGGATTTGTTCGTACTCTTGAAAGATAAAATGATAAACTTATTCTTAAAAATCGTGGTTTATTGTAATTTTAATAGAGTTCTGGACGGCAACAATATTAATCATCATCATCATCATTACAGCCGAAAGACGTCCACTACTGGACATAGGCCTCCCCCAATTAAGGGGGGGATATGCCATAATCGCCACGCTTGGCAGGCGGGTTGGCGATCGCAGTTGGTTGGTTAAATACTCAGAGAACGCTGCTGCCCATCCTCTGGTGAATCCCTTAGTCGCCTTTTACGACACCCATGAGAAGAGATAAGGGTGGTGCTATTCTTTAAGTCCGGCACCACACGGACCATATTAATCATAATATTAATAATTCATATCGAATTATTATCAGTAATCATAATATTTTAATGATATATCTTTAAAAAAAATATAATTAGGGAAAGGTCACAAAGCAAAATACTAATCAAACAGTTTGCAAGAATTGTTTATTGTAACGTCAGACTTAAAACATGACATCAGTTTGTTCTTCACAGATAAATATGACACAAAAAACTGTAATAATTTACTGTTCAATATTATATTGTTACGTCAAACTCTGTATGTAACGCGCGGACGGTCTTTGACCGCAGATATAGTATAGGTAGTAAAAAATATATACATATATTTGTAATGTCAGTGATAGGAAACGCATAATTTCTCGATCTTTTACCGTCTTTAAGATATGTGTACATATCAGTACATATATAACCTAATAATTAATTACCACGTTTTTATTAACTCGCTTTTTTGTCTGTTTGGTACTGCTAGAGAAATGAAGCTTTAAACATAACTCAGAACTGGATGACAATGCAATATTAACTCACTTTCATTTTTAATGTGGTGATAAAAAACAACATTCGATTATTATTTATGTTTTTAATTTTTTTAGTGTCTTGTCTGAGATCAAGATGAATTGTAGAACAATTTATTTTAGCAATGTAATGGCGAATTTTGTATTATCTAAAGCTTAACTTGTTGACATGTGGCGCAGCTATTTTGCTTCTCAGTTATTTGCCTTAGCCCACTTTTTAAAGCCATTTACAGAAGATCCAGAGTTTTTATTGTTTATCAATGACCACCCACAATCACTTGTAATAAGAACTAAGTATAAAAAAACAACAACCCTCAACATATGCTTGGGGGAGGCTTATGTCCAGCAGTGGATGTCTTTCTGCTGAAATGATGATAAAAAAACAAAACCACTATTTACTCTTGTTTTCTTTGCGACACAGATATGTTAAAAATCTGTATAATTCCATTATTACAATTGACTTTAGATAAGAAGGTCGTAAGTTTACTCGATCTAATTATAACATTTTCATATCAGACACACCCCACTCGTAAAACGACGTAACTGTAAAACAGATACAGTTTTGTTAAAGATACCAGATTTACGTCAAAAGTTTTATTGCTATTTTGTTCACAAATACGGGTCGTGATGAAATAAAATGTTTGTTTTACTTTTAATTGTGTAAAATGTTGTAATGATAACCTTTTATTTATTTATATTAAGTTGTGGGTGTGATTTGACTAGATTATTACCTTTATTATTATTAAGTACAAGGAAACTCAAAAAAAATTTTTTGTTTTTTGTTTCTGCTCTATCTTAAAATGTATAAGTGGTATGCCACTGATCAAATCTCTTTGTCAATGCATTAGTTTCTTAGAACCTGTTAATTAATTTGTCAAATGCATAAAAAAAATTCAACCTTTTTTGAGCAATGGAAAACTGTTATTTCGTTTCTGATGAAAAAGCTGTTTTAAAAAGCCGTTCATTGCATTGAATCAACGAACGGCTAATTCTTCTATCTAGTTTACCACATAGAAAAATATTATTTTCTAAACTTTTCATTTTTGTTTCAGGAGTTAGTAGAAACACATGAAAACCAAATTGTTTTAATTATTCATAGAAAAAAAAAAATTGAGTAAAAATGTTGTCGGAGAAGAACTCATTGGTACCATCGCTAAAGACACAGAAAGTGATAAAATTAGTACCACCGGATGGAGGATGGGGCTGGATGGTCTTAGCTGGGACAGCACTATGTAATGTAAGTATTTACTACGTGTATACAGAGCTATTTTTTATATACTAAAAGTACTTAAAATGTAGTTTCTGCTGATTATTCTGTACAACTTTTACTATGGGGCTCGTTGTATAACACTCCTGATACACGTTATATAAGTATTATATCCTTTGTCTAGTACCCATAGTACAAGCTCTGCATAGTTTGGGTGCTGTGTAAAATGTCCCAAATATTTATTAATATATGCCTCTAGTTTTGTTAAAAGCTTGCACATAACTATTTTAATCTTAAATAATAACACATATCTTGATTTCTAGATGAGCTTTTGATACGAACGCCTACAAAATTTCTTTGGGCAAAAAAATTATGTTAGCCATTTGGGCGATGGTGATAATTGAGAATAATATTACTATTTTATTATTGTGTTATTGGGTTTTTTCATTTGGAAATTCTCAGTAGCAGCTCGGAGTCTGGGTTTGTGCCCGGTCAATGGCAATAGGCTCGCCCTCTATTACATGGGACTATAACATAACTGGCGAAATGTGGGTGTACTATTACACCTCTGCCTACCCATTCGGGTAAATACAGGCGTGATGTTATGTTATGTTATTACTATTTTAACTCTAAATATGAGATACTAAACTGTTGCGCCGCGCTTGGGTTCTTTTTGGGCCATCTCTTTTAAATTTTAAAAGTGTTTAAAGAGCATTACAGACACTCCGCGTTCACACCGCGGTCAAATATTGCAGGATTTTGTCGATCCATCTAAGTATATAAGTATTATATCCACTGTCTAGTACCCATTGTACAAGGTCTGCTTAGTTTGGGACTAGATGGTATTGTTAAAAAAAAGTCCCAAAATATTTATTTTATTTATCTTTATTGGATGTATTGTTCACACTACAGATTCTGTCTTTTCCGTTGTACTTGATCAAACCAAGTGAGGCTCATCGCGCTTTACAGGAAATAATAGAAGATAACCGATCGTGTGTTTTTACTGTGGGACACATCTAGTTTTTGTTAACGAAACTGAAAGAAAAGTTTTGACGGATCGGTATTTCTTACTGGATCCAGCTTTTTTATTATTATTGCTTTTTATTGCATTTATATGTCCTTTTTATAAAGAAAAGAAAAAAATAATAATGCTACAAAAAATAATGTGTTGCTGGGGAGTTTGTTGCTCCGCTTTATCTTCTCAGCATAAAAACTATGAAGGCCTCCATTTTAGATGGCTGTCTTTTTTGTCGACGTTTAATAAAAGCGCTAATTGGCTTTAGCTTACTGAATAAATGCCAATTTGATATCGATCAGAATAAATAAAAATCAATTGCCTCATGTATGACGGAGCATCACTTGAGGACGGCTCGACCGATTTGGCTGGTTTTTTTTTGATGTATTCGTAATTGGCAGGACAAGGTTTGTGATAAAAAAGAGTTTATTTGGAAAATTCACCGGAAAAGTCGGAAATTTTCGGCCATGCGAAGCCGCGGCGGGTCGCTAGTTTTGAATAAAAATAATGTAGTCTTCAGAACTCGCTTATACAACCACTGTTATAAAAATGCGAATCTGACAAAAACGGTCCTGTAAACTGTTGCAGTGTGAGCGAGCTGTTACTCCTACTAGCTTCCACTGTAGAACACAACAATGGAAGTTCATAAGCTACATCATCACCTTTTGTACGAACGATTGATTCGTAGAATATGATTTTTTGATTTTTGTTTCATCAACACAGCCTATCGCAGTCCACTGCTGGACATAGGCCTCTCCCAAGTTGCGCCACAACACACGGTCCTCTGCCTTCCGCATCCAGTCCCCCCAGCCATATTCTTCAGATCGTCGGTCCACCTGGTGGGGGGCGCCCTGTGCTGCGTTTGCCGATTCGCGGTCTCCACTCATGGACTGGTCTGCTCTAGCGGTCGTCGGTCCTTCGACAGACATGGCCAGCCCACTGCCACTTCAGCTTACTGATCCTACAAGCTATGTCGGTCACTCCGGGTCTTCTCCGGGTTATCTCGTTACGGATTTTATCTTTCAAAGAAACTCCAAGCATAGCTCGCTGCGCGACTTTGAATTTGTGGACTAGCCCAACTGTCAGTGTCCACGTCTCGGCACCGTAAGTTATGACAGGCAGGACGCACAATTTTTGTTTGAGCGACTGCAATATACTAAAAATATGATTAAATCAAATTCTGCTTTGATTATAAATGTATGATAAAATCAAAAAAACTGTTAAAGAAAGTCATAAAACACTGACCCGATTTTTTTGTCATGCACCTCGTGACAACAGCTGTTTTTTTCATGTCATTAGCTTAATTAGGTAAACAAAAATAACAATATGATGTATGGCAGTTACAATAGAAGACCGTTTAATTTATGTGATAGCCCCCACATTAGGAAGGCTTAATTTTATCAGTAAAGTAACCAATATCGATTGGTCAGTTGATAATACATATCAATGTTTGTATTAGGAACGAAAAACATGTAGTTGTTAAGATAACAACAAATTTTCATGTATCGGGTTATCGGCGTCGTAAAAGGGTAAAAACATAGTAGATAGTTAATTAATTATTTTGTAAGCAATAGTTCATCTTCTGCTTATAGTCACTCTTTTATCGTACTATTTTATTAGTGGTATTTCTTGTTTTGCATCTTATAGAGTAGAACTAGGTAAAGTAACTATACTTTAATAACAGACATAGTAAAAAACCGGCCCAGAGAATGTCGGGCCATGCTCAGTATTATAGGGTTCCTTAAGTAGGTGTTACAAACAAATCACATCGAATATTAATCATGGCTATTTTCGTTTTTGCAAAAAGCGCCACCTAGGGCTAAATTGAAGAAGTGTTTCATATCAATACCTATAACACAAAGTTTATTTTTGTGATTTTTTAAATAGAAGTAACTAAAGGAGCATTATTTGCTAAGATCATTTTTCTCTAAGGTCAATGACCTATGAACTAGGACGTCTTAAGTATTTTTCAGTTTTCTCACTATAACACAAAAATTTATAATCACATTATACTCAAAATAATTTTAAAAGAGAGTTTTTATAAAGGTCTATCAATGTGGAAGACTATAAGTTTCTACGTTGCATAGTTTAGAAATGGCAGGGGGGGGGGGACACATTGCAAGCCACTTTGGCGAACTGTATTTCGCAGATGGTATACCTGATAAAAAAGTGATGTATGAAACATTACCTTCATTTTAGTAGACCTATTCAATGATACCCACACGAGGGGGTGAAGCGAAAAACAAATTTTCATCCCCATTTCACATGTATGGGCGCCACCCCTAAAATAGGTTATCCAGATTTTTTTATTCTTTTAAAATTGAGATCTATATCTAACCCATTTTTTAACAAAATTTCATTTACTTATGTTTATAACTGTAGAAGTTATTAAGCTGTAAAGGCTTAGGACAGACGGACAGACGGACGGACATGACGAAACTATAAGGGTTCCTTGTAGGACTACGGAACCCTAAAAAGGACATAGATATCTCTATATTTTTTACAATCACAGTGAAGCCAACAAAACCGTGCTCCTCCGTGTACAAACCAGCGCTCACGCTCATACATGCACCTCAAACCACTCTCAGTACACATGTCGCAGCATCGTCCAGTAAGCACTTAGAGTATTTAGACTCTAAGAATAAGCATCGCATCGCGAAAACAAATATCCTTCAGGTGCTTGGTGTGTGCGTGAGCGCTGGGTTGTACACGGAGGTGCACGGTGTTCATGGCTTCACTATGATTGTTCGCTGCACTTCATCTATATTTTTACCATGTCTGTATCCTTAATTAAGAATGTATTTTTGTTCCCTTGGTACTTTACCTATAAAGAAACACTGCTGATATATTATGTAAGTATGTCGGTATTTGATTTGGAAATTTGGTTAGACTGTAAACCAAACAATTCAATAAACTAGCAATAATTGTTTTATTTAACATATTATTGAGTTATTGTATGCGCATGCATTCAAACAAGTTTTGTTGTTGAATGCCTACAAAATATTTATAAATTCTCATTTAAATATTTACGAGCATTGTTGTTTATTTTCCTTTATAATAGTCATTATTATTTAGTTTTCACCTCAGCCCCCCTAGCCAAGTTGACAATCTACAATCGTCAACACTATAGAAAACAATCAAAATGTATGGGAATGACATATCTCAAAGAATGACTTTTTCGTGAGACATATCTCAACAATAACAATAACATATCATTCCCATACATTTTGATTGTTTTCTATTAGCGTTGACGATTGTAGATTGTCAACTTGGCTAGGGGGGCAGGTCTCAGTCAAAAGTAAATAATAATGACTTTAACTAATTGTCTCAACGGATGCTCTCACAAAATAATGAATCCAGGGAGCCCACGATACAGATAAAGGCATGCCTAGTGTGGGGACCACGGCAAATGAACTTTGTAAGCACTGAAATTGTAAAGACTTGCTATGATCGTATTTTTTGGGACTTTTTATACAGATCCATCTTAGTCCCAAACTAAGCAGAGCTGGTACTTTGGGTACTAGACAATGGATATGATACTTAAATTTTTTTTTTTTGTAAATAATCATCATCATCATCATCATTTCAGCCGAAAGACGTCCACTGCTGGACACATGCCTCCCTAAGCAGTTTGGGGCTGTTTTTTTTTTTGTAAATACATACTTATAAATTTATAAATACATAAGAAACACCCAGACCAACACAAAACCTTATGTTCATCGTGTTCATCACATAAATATTTGTGTCTTGTGGGAATCGAACCCATGACTGGCGGTAATCAGCGGCGGTCCAAAGCTCGAACCACCAGACCACAGACGTCGTCATTTATGTAACTGATGACTGATTTGTATAATATTTAAAAATCAGTTTTGATTTGATGATATTATTATAAGCACTTAGGTAGATTTATCTGTAACCCACATTCAAAGACCCTTGCGACCCCATTAGAAGATTAGGGTCTACGGCATGCCTTAGTGGTGGGAACGTGTCAAATAAACTTTGTAAGCACTGAAAAATATACGAATTTCTTGCTATAGACTGATCTTAATATGTAACTGATGACTATGACTGATTTGTATATTTGAAAATAAATTTTGGTTTGATGATAGTATTATGAGCATTTAGGTAGATATATCCGCAACCTACATTTAAAGACTCTGGCGACCCCATTAGAAGATTAGGGTGTACGGCTTGCCTTAATGGTGGGAACAAGGCAAATAAACTTTGTAAAAACAGAAATATTAAAAAATTTCTTGCAAAAGACTGCTCTTAATATGTAAGCTGATCACTGATTTGTATATTTGAAAAGAAAAAAACTGATTTCATGATATTATTAGGTGGATTTATCCGCAACATACATTCAAAACCCCTGACGACCCTATTAGAAGATGAGGGTCTACAACATCACTAACATAAAACTCCCCTTTCTAGATATTCAATCAATCAATGCTATCGCTCTTCAGCTTGCTCTACGGAGATGCATTAGAAGCAATGGGGCACAGAACACAGGGCGCCGCCATCGTAATGAGTACAATGTTGTTCGTCACAAATTTTGGTGGTCCAATAGCCGGCGCCGTAGTCAAACTGACGTCAACAAGATTTGTGGCAGTAACAGGAGCATGTTTCTGTACCGCTGGCATTTTCTTCAGCGGATTCTCGACAAATATCTGGCACTTGGTGTTAACTTACGGCGTCTTATTAGGTAAGGCTGTCTTGTTTGTTGTTTTATGTTTATTGTTTAGCATAATGCGGTATAGCGGGAATGCCAAAAGTCTTTTTTTATGTCTGTTCATATTTAGTAAACAATCTTGGTAGGTTTCATAATGTGGATTTTTAAATAACAGATACATACACAATAGTAAAAAAAATGTTATATAATATGTAAAATTGATTATATTTTATCTTTTAATAATTATGAATTAAGATTTGCATTAAAAATATACGCCAAGGTTGTTTAACAAATATGAAAATTCTAAAGAAACGAACTGTAGGTGGGGACTGCGTATATAGCTGGTTTATAAAGTATTGCAATTGTTGAAAGGAGCGAACAGTCCTTCTGTGATCTGAATTCTTATTTTTTTTTCTATTATGATAAATAACGCATGTGACCACAATTTAATATTTGATTTTAAAATTGTGTTAAGCCATTGCGACTTACATAGATGATACCATGATGGTTTTGGAATTGCATTCATTAATATTCAAAATTGTCTTAAACCATCCACGGGTATCGATACTTTGACCCCAAATGTATATTGTTGGGTAAACAAATCTACTATCATTGTTCCAGGTTTGGGTTTGGGTTTCATACAAAACTCGTCATTTGTGGCTATAAATAGCTATTTCAAGCTAAAGAAGAGCCGTGCCGTGGGCCTCGCCAACGTCGGCACAGGTGTGGGACAGACCTTAATGCCCCACTTAGTGAGGTATCTCTTGGAACATTATGGGTTCCGTGGCGCATGCTTGTTGCTGTCGTCTTTGAGTTTACATGGGGTAAGTGTTTGTTTACTATATTGACTGTTTATTAGATGTGTCCTTTAAGGCTCAGCCTTATTTGATTGGAATTTGTGCTTCAATAAATTCTTAGCCGAAATTGATAATCATAAATTGATTCCACAATATTTAAATTTGGGCTTGAAAATTTCGTCTGTTTTTGATTGAAACAAGATTTGATGGGAGAGTCTGCATGAATATAATATTGCTGTTTCAATATTTTTATGAACTGTATGAAAATATAAGAAATAATTTTAAATCAGTTAAGTGTATAAATGAATTGAAACAAATAAAAATTATGAGATAATTATAAACTAACATCAAGCATGACATTATGTACCGAACCTATTAAGAAATATCTACTTAATAAAATTCTAAATTTAAATAAATAAATGTGTAAATTGAAATAAATAAAAACGTGCATGAAATAATAGAAACTAATTTTATAAATGAACCACCAATAGAAATGATGAGGTGATTTTATAGTAAACTAACATTATTAAGTATTAAATTATATACCTCAATCTATTAAAGATAGCTTCCAGTTAGCCAGATGCGGCTGAACATCATTATTTTACACGAAGCGACTGCCATCAGACCCCCGCAATCCAGTTACTGGGTAATACTGACATTCGGAGGTTAGACCAGTTGTCAGACTTTCAGGCTTCTGACTACCCGTAACGACTGCCATAGATATTCGTATGACAACCGGGACCGACAGCTTAACGTGCTCTCCGAGGCACGGAGGGGTTTCGAGGTGTAACGAAACGGTCACCCATCCACAGACTGATCGCGGCAAGTGCAGCTTAACCTTGCAGATCGTACAATCCGCGCAGTCGTTGCTTAGCTACGAGCCCCTCCACCTCAGGTGTAAAGTTATGAATATCATGTATGTTAAAATAAAGCATGAAATTAATTTCATTAATATAATGAATTAGTGTAATGTTGACTGCCTCGTCTTCGCCTTCGTCTCAAGACGAAAGTCTTTGACCAGTGTGTGTTGCCAGTAATTACTTACGGTACTGAAACGTGGTCGCTCACAATGGGCCTGATAAGAAGGCTCAAAGTCACTCAAAGGGCAATGGAGAGGGCTATGCTCGGAGTGTCCCTGCGTGATCGAATCAGAAATGAGGAGATTCGCAGGAGAACGAAAGTAACCGACATAGCCCGAAGAATTGCCAAACTTAAGTGGCAGTGGGCGGGGCACATTGCTCGCAGAACGGATGGCCGATGGGGCAGTAAAGTTCTGGAGTGGCGACCGCGTACTGGAAGACGCAGCGTGGGTAGGCCCCCCACAAGGTGGACCGACGACCTGGTGAAGGTCGCGGGAATCCGCTGGATGCGGAAGGCACAGGACCGGTCGTTGTGGCGATGTTTGGGGGAGGCCTATGTCCAGCAGTGGACGTCTTTCGGCTGAAATGATGATGAAAATGATGACTGCCTCGTTGGTCTAGTGGTTGCAAGCGCGACTGCTGAGCATGGGGTCCTGGGTTCGATTCCCGGGTCGGGCAAAGTGTTATTGGGTTTTTTCATTAGGAAATTCTCAGTAGCAGCCTGGAGTCTGGATTTGTGCCCGGTTAATGGCAATAGGCTCGCCCCCTATTACATGGGACTATAACATAACTGGCGAAATGTGGGTGTACTATTACACCTCTGCCTACCCCTTCGGGGAAATACAGGCGTGATGATGTTATGTATGTAAAATGTAAGGAATCAAATAAAGCTTTATTATTATCTCAATCTGCGGATGGATTATTGGATCACTATAAACAAAAACAGACGTGATGATCTAGCTTCAAACTAAATATTTTGGGTTAGATTGATTAAGTTATTAATCTATATTATGCCAAAATGTACCAAGCCATATAATATTGTTTTCGAGAAAATGACGTTTAACGCTTAGGGTTGCGATCTTATATTCTAATATAATTGGTATATCTTGGACCATTTATGCTGGACATTCTGATAAATTTTGTGTGATTGATAATTTTTTTGTCATTTTGTATGTTGGATCATTAGATAGATAGAGTATAATTTATTGTTTGCACACCGTAAAAATTAAAGCAAAAGTAACAACAAACATGAGCATATAGTAGGTACTAACAATTAGCGGTCTTTTCACTCAACAAATTTTAAAATTTCATTGTGGCATAACTTGGTCCATTTCCGGCTTCAGGCTAGCAATATTGAATTAAATAATTATTTTAGATTGCCGGAACAATGCTAATCCAACCAGTAGAGTGGCACATGAAGCAAGTAGAAGAAGAAGTCGTAATAGACGAAACACTGCATCTACTACAAGAAAAACACAAAGATGCTCTTGCAAGAAAAACATCTCAACCAAACGGTGACGCACAAAAAGATTTGGCCAATGGAAATGAAAAATCCAAGTGGGGTAGTAAAACAACACTAAGCAATAAAGAACTAAACGGTGGAAAAATTCATAAATCAGACGCAAATGGTCTGAATGGTAAGTAACGCGATGTTTTTGTGTTAATTTTTGTTATTTTAGGTCAACTGCGTTCTAAAACATAATTACTGGCACTTATTGTGACGGCTTTTAAAATTCACTAATCAAATTCTCACTGAAATAGTTTTTTTTTAATTCGTGGGAGTTTTTCAATTGACTTTTTGTAGATCGTTTCAGTAATAAGGTTTCAATCGATGATATTTAAAAGTATAGATATGTCATACCCTACCAAATAAACGATAAAAATGTTTCGTACGCAGCGACAGTACACATAAACTAGAAAAAAGTAAGTAAGTTGATTACTAAAAGTTACTTTCGTGTCATAATTGTAACACTTTCTGTACACACACGACAGCATTTTAGTTGTTTTGTCAACGGTCACGCCTGTCGCCTTACTTGACGCGGATTAATAGAAAAACGACCTAATTAGGAAGTTTTTAAGTCTTCAGATTGCGAGCTCAGTAGCATATCTGTACTTTTAAAATATCTTTGGTTTCAATAAACCATCGTTTATATAATAGTATCTAGTAATTTTGTATTATACGTGTGTACTATATGAGTTTTAAACTAAAATGGTGTCGGACTCTTGCTGACTAAAACCATTACGGTTCTTTTTAACCATAATCATAAACCATAACCGTTCCTTTAACTGCCGTTAGCCGTAGGCGTGGGATATACTCTGCATTCTCTCTCTACCCACCCCCGACACGTCCCGGCTTGACTGACTGCACCTACTCACGTAGCACCCTAGGCAGTCAGTCCCACTTCCAGTGTAACCGTAGGCATTGAAACTTTTTTCATGTTTTCCAATTAACTATCAAAATAAGCATTTTAAAAGAACCTTTAACTAATACTTCAGCACCTGAAACTTGTCTGAATTGAATCTGAATTGACGATGACTTTTATTTTTTGTTTTAGGAACTAACAAAAATGGTGCAGTGTCACCACAAAAGCAAAATTTGCTGAAGTCGCTGTACGATCTTTTTGGTATCGCCCTATTATCGGACATGCGGTTCCTCAATATCGTGATAGGCACAGCCCTAGCGGTCACTTCGATACAAAACTTCAGTATGCTGTTCCCATTCTTCTTACAGGTAAATACATTCTTCTTTACGACTTTGTTTAATCATGCCTTGCACAATATTCTCATCTTAACGGAGTTAGCACATTATAACGACTCCTACCAACTCCACTCCGACTCGACTCACAGTTAAGCATTGAAATGTGAGCTTTATATCATGTTCTTTATGGTAGAATTTTCAACATTTGGATAAAAGATGTGGACGACGCGTAAACACGTGTCGTACACTTATGGCCGTCTCCGACCCGTTTACCATTTGCTGTCGACGAGTTGCCGACGCATTGACACGCGCGTATGACTGTCCTTCATTCAGTATACAATTGCATATCCTACTCGTTGACGACGTGTTGCCCACTCATGACCGTCGAGTTGATCACCAAGTCGATGACTCGTTGATGCTGAACTGAAAATTGGAATTGGAACAATGTTGGATTGGTGTCGATTCTGTGCAACGTGCGAACCACCTTTTTGCCAATACAAAAAGCGCCACTGGTTTCATCATCATCATCATTTCAGCCGAAAGACGTCCACTCCTGGGCATAGGCCTCCCCCAATTAAGGGGGGATATGCCATAATCGCCACGCTTGGCAGGCAGGTTGGCGATTGCAGTTGGTTGGTTAAATAAATAGGTCTCCTCCAAAGGGGAGGATATGCCATGATCACCACGCTTGGCAGACTGGTTGGCGATCCTAGTTAGTTGAATAAATACTCAGAGAACGCTGCTGCCCATCCTCTGGTGAATCCCTTAGTCGCCTTTTACGACACCCATGAGAAGAGATAAGGGTTTACCACCCCTAAAATATGTTATCCGCTTTTTAATTGGTTTGTGGATCTTCATACCTGAGAGAGCTCCATACAGTTCTTGATGTTATGTGTAGTCTACTAACCCATAAGTATTAGGCCAGCATGGTGGACTACGATCTTCTCATTCTGAGGAGAGGCCCGTGCCCAACAGTGGGACAGTTTAAGTTTATGTATTCATATCGCTAGCCGTGATGAGATAGACCTTTTGGATGCCTGGGTTCAATGTTCAACATATAGTTAAACAACAAGTTTTAATCATAAATCAAGTTAATAATAAGAAACCTATACACAGGAGATCAATCAACAAATCAAACAAAATATCGTAATAAATAACATCAATTCAGTTTTTACATGGTCCTCCTGATAAAACTTTTGTACAAAACATAATAAAGAGTTCATTATTAACGTTATTTCCACAACGTTATAGTAAATGAGATTATTAATTCACATGGTTTTATCGTTTTCATAGTACCTCACATTGTTCGCACATATTATTAATCTGCACAATAATAATTGATTTATTCGGACTATTTAATACAATGGGTTCATTGTAATGTTGGTACCTAGTTCTATTTCGCCACATAATACACTGTTCTTTGTCAGATTATCCCTGGTATATTTCTATAGACACTATTAATGTGACGAAACTCAGATATTTAAAAAGAACATCGCAGTGAAGTAAGCTATGATATTATTCATCATCATCATTACAGCCGAAAGACGTCCACTACTGGACAAAGGCCTCCCCCAATTAAGGGGGGGATATGCCATAATCGCCACGCTTGGCAGGCGGGTTGGCAATCGCAGTTGGTTGGTTAAATACTCAGAGAATGCTGCTGCCCATCCTCTGGTGAATCCCTTAGTCGCCTTTTACGACACCCATGAGAAGAGATAAGGGTGATGCTATTCTTTAAGTCCGGCACCACACGGACTATGATATTATTATGTCGATTGAAAGATAGATTGTCTTGGATAAGCGTATTCAACTAAATCGTGTAAAAAGCAAGCTATTTTGCACGCTTGATGATAAATGTGTTCCATGTGGTGCCAGGCACAAAGCAATAGCACCACCACATCTCTTCTCGTGGTTGTCGTAAAAGGCGACTAAGGGATTCACCAAAGGATGGGCAACAGCGTTCTCTGAGTATTTATTCAACTAACTAGGATCGCCAACCAGTCTGCCAAGCGTGGTGATCATGGCATATCCTCCCCTTTGGAGGAGACCTAGTGAGGCCTTCCAACTGTGGACGTCTTTTGGCTGAAATGCTTCTGATGATGAATGGTAAACTGACCTAAAGTGCAGCTAGCATTGCAATTGCGGTTGAGATTTTTTAAACCGCCAAAAAATTAATCTATGGATCTATCTATATAAGCGCACGCACTGGCGGTTTTTTCCCGCGGCTGAATTGAGAAACGCTATTGGCTAAAAAAAATTACAGTTTCCAAAACCACAATCGTAGTGCACGCACTACGGTTGTAAAATGAAATTATTTCCAAAGAAATCAAATTTAACAACACTATTTAAATTACACTTATTCATTTGTTTTTCGGTAGTTAACTCGAAATAAGTATTTTTTTAAATAAAATGTAATTTTACAAATTAGGTCAGTTTATCAATTCAATTCAATTCAATTCATTTATTCGCATAAAAGTTGGTACATAACACAGTTTAGTCTTACATGTAATTAGGATTAGTTCTTACAACTTTAGTCAAATTATTGACATGCAAATATCTTAGTTTAGGGTAAGCAGTTCCACTGATATACAAACATTCTTCTTCAGTATAAATGGGTATAATTTAAAACAACGTGAGATATCATTAATCATTAAGCGTGCGATTTGTCGATACTAACTGACACTCGCGCCTTCGCTTGCGAATTATTTCTATAGAAAGTATCCTAAGTATTTCATTGTCTAAATTACAGCATATTTCTGTTGTGTTAATCTTATCAAAACTGGTTGAGTAGTTTAGCTGTGATGGCAAAAATACAGAAAAACTCACTTTCGGATTAATGTATTTAATTTAGAGTTGATTCAATTTCAATAGCCCAAACACAGCTTTTAATCAAATTATATCAATCTTATAAATATATCCTACATAGTATAAAGTAACACTAACATAACATAACATAGTATAACTCGCACTGTACTGTACTGTACACTGAAAATTGTAGGTTGGCCACATCGTACACACATCGTACTTTTAAGCGAGTCGTCTTAGTAGGTGCTTCAGTTATTGCTTAGCGAGATTACATCCGCCTTTTTATTCGTCGAAGTGTGTAAGGTAGATGTAATAATTTAAAAAAATGAGTGTGCTTTAGACCACACGACTGAAGTAAAACTTCACTAACTTATATCTCCCTCAATACTATTTCAATGAGAACAAAGGAATGGCGGTGCGGCGCGCGTACATAGCTCTGTGTCGTCGCGCGCGCCTCGTTCCCCGCGTCCCGCTCTACCCCCTCCGTTCGTCTCACTTTTCGTAACGCATTCACCAGCTTACTCCCCAAGTCAAGCGTGCGTAAAGAAGTTTTACTTCAAAAAATATTTTCAATTTATGACGCAGATACGAAGTACAAGTAATCCATATTCGATCGCTACGTTATTTATCAGTGTTTAATGGCTTCTCTTTACTTTAGTCTTTAGTAGTTATCTCTTGAAGTGATCATTTAGTAGGTTTGTGATGATCACTTTTTCGATTATGGCTGGATCACTTGAACAGTCATATGCTATAGATAAAAATGATATCTAGTCATATAAAGTGACAATACGTAATCTTCTACACGTAATTTGACATAATATACCTACATACCTACTTGATTACCTATATTAGTCACTCGAGAAGAAAATGCATTGCTAACTACCTATAGGTACTGTAAGCCCTTGTTATACAGCGTGTTATTGAAATAACTGAAAACTTCTTCTTCTGTTCCATCTACAATATTCAAGGTACTTTCCCTCCATGTGGCATATCCTTGGACGCCCTGTATATATTGTCTTTCTGTGATAAGCCGAATAATACGTGGGACACTCAGAAAGTTTTGCGAAACTAAAAAAAATTGTTCTATACGTACATATATTTTTATCAAATCTTTTCAAAGTACTTTCCACCAGCCTCTATACAAAGATTCATGCGCCTAAACCAGTTTTCAAAACACTTTTTCCAGTCCGCCGCAGACACCTCGTTTACAGCCTGCTCGAACGCAGCCAGCGCATCTTCCGGCGACGAAAATTGTATCCCTTTGAGCTGATTTTTTATTTTTGAGAATAAAAAGAAGTCACACGGTGCTAGATCAGGGCTGTAAGGAGGGTGACCCAGGAGTTTGACTGGCGTGCTGTCCAGGAAGTCCCTCGTTTTGAGTGCGGTGTGCGCAGGTGCATTGTCGTGGTGGAGCAGTAGCCCGCGGAGCCCTGTGTTTGGTCGCTTGTTGCTTATAACAGAGAAAACTTCTGGCAAACATTTGGTAGTATACCATTCGGCATTAATGCTTCTTTGATCCCGTAAGGGAATTGATACCAAGTGGCCAGTCAAATTAAAAAAGCTAGCGATCAAAATCTTACCCCCGCTTCTAGATCGCTTCACTTTGGTAGGCGTTGGCTCATTTTGAAACACCCAAACAGTCGACTGGCGCTTGGTTTCTGGGTCGTATTGATAAATCCAGGACTCATCACCTGTAACGATGTCGTAAACACGCCGAGACGAGCCTGCTTCAAATTTGTTAAGCATATCACGGCACCATTCCACCCGGGCCTGCTTCTGAGCATCGGTGAGGTTGTGCGGCACCCAGCGTGATACTGTCCTCCTCACGCGAAGATGGCTGTGTAGAATCTCGTGAACGCTTCCCGATCCAATCTTCAATATGTGTTGAATCTCCTGATATGTAATTCGCCTATTGTCTTGGATTAAATTTTTCACTGCTAGCACGTTTTCTTCGGTAACAGCCGTCAAAGGGCGACCGCTTCTTTCGTCATCCCCCAAAGTTGGTCGACCGCGCTTGAATTCGTTATACCAACGATACACGGTTGCCTTGGAAGGGCCTTCATCCATGAATGCCATTTGAAGTCTATCGTACGATTCATCCGGTTTCAGGCGACACTTGAAATCGTATAAAATCATAGCTCTAAAATGTTCCCGGCGCAGATCCATATTTCAGTGAGACACAATACTTTGAATTAACTCGCAAAAAATGTGGAGGGAAATTTTGAAATTGGAACTTACTTATTTTTACTTATAAATAATCATATTTTCGAAAAACATTATAACTGGCCAGTCTCCCATATATAAAAACTTTTTTTCGCAATACTTTCTGAGGGGCCTGGTATATATGCAGGCGAAGCCGAGGGCACTGTAGTAAATTAATTATTAATTGTTGAACTATAATAACTATGGACGGGTTTACTAAATATTAAAAGTTTAATCGGCTTTTCTTCGTACAGTGATTTTCTCGTTTTGGATACTAGTTTCAATCCCGCTCCCCGATTCAGAACATCTTCGTTAAGCAGTTGTCGACGGATTCGGTTTGTTATTTCTCGCGTAACCTTACTCGTAGAGGAAACCATGGTATAATAAGATGGGTAAAACATCTTACTATACCATGGACGAAACAAGATAACAAACAGAATCGGTCAACAACTACTTATCAAAGATGTTCTGAATTGGGAAGCCGATTGAAGTCCTTATTAACGCGGCAGAATCGATAATTAATTTAACACTTTATACATCATATTTTGCTGTATACAATTTTTTATTGAAATAACTGAAAACCTCGTAAGGGGTCATTATACTCACCAGTATGAACAACTTTTAATATGGGACCAACCCGGAAATCGTGAAAAAAAATTGCTTATCCTTATATTTGTGTTCACATAAATCAACAAAATGTAAGGAACAGCCGATTTATTTTTGCGATTTCCGGGTTGGTCCCATAGTAAAAGTTGTTAATACTGATGAGTACAATGACCCCTTAAGAGGTTTACAGTTAATAGATTTCTGTGAGTAAACCATTATAACGGAACTGACTTAAAGCAGCCATACACGCTCTGGTGTATCTGACAGGTCTGCCTGCACAAGCACACATCTAGAGGCAGATGTGACGACGTAGCACGTGTGGGGCAAGCTCAGGTCCACTGTTAATCTCTCAGTTCGTTCCGCTATGGCATAGAATGAAGAAAACGTTATGCAGGGGAAATTATGTTGTGACCTTCTTGCATACCTAGATACTAACACAAAGTCTGAAAGATTAAATATATAGAACTCATAAGACTTTAATACCACAATCCAAAGTCTAAAGATAACTATCATGATTTAGGTAGTTGACAAAACTGACATAGAATTGTATTGAGAGATGATGTAATTTATGTTGCAGAAAATGGCATCGATGGACAAGCAGCAGACAGCGAATTGCATGTCAGCTGTCGCAGGCGCAGATATAGCGGGTCGTTTAATCTTGCCTATCTTCCAAGATAAGTACAAAATCAAGGCAAGATGGATGCTCATCATGACCTGTGTGTGGCTCATCGTTGTCAGACAAGGTAAGACAGCAAACTCTTGGGTTATCTAAAACTGACTTGTACAACATCGGTAAGTCCAGTAATAGGCCAATTCACGTAACTTAAGAAGTGCAGTTGCAGTTATTTTTCCATCAAAAAATGCTTTTCGTATTCTCTTATCTACGGCCATTGCTGTCAGAAACGAAATGCACCGTCACTGCAATCTCATCGGCGCGTCATGAAATTACGTGAATTAGGGCCCAAGGCTAACCAAATAAATCCGTCATCGGCCATATTAATTCAGACTTCACTAACTAATCGCCATTAGTTAGTGAAGTTGCCAAAATCAAGATCAAGAAATCACTTCTGAATCTGCCGATTCAACTGATTATCGAGCATGAATCGTGATTTTTTACCAATAATGAAGTATTTTGAATGAGGCTTTTTGCATTATAAACGCTGCTTTTGTCGGTTAGTTATTACATAATCATAACCAGCCCATTACTATCCCACTGCTGGGCACGGGCTTCTTCTCAGTATGAGAAGGCTACGGCCTTAGTCCACCACGCTGGCCTAGTGCGGGTTGGCGAACTACACACACCATCGAGAACTGTATGGAGCACTCTCTGGTGTGCAGGTTTCCTCACGATGTTTTTTCTTCACCGTTAAAGCAAGTGATAATCGAATATAAATCCGCATATGAATTCAAAAAGTCAGAGGTGTGAGCCAGAATCGAACTCACACCCTCCTGCATGGAAGGCAAGCGTTACTACTTTAGTTATAGCTATCACAAATAAAATTTAAAAATATGGAGAAAAAATCTCGTTTCTAGTCATTTTACTAAACAATACGTCAACGTTGATCAAGTGGGCCTTAATATAATCTTTAGTACTTAGATCTGAACAAGAAAAATGGAAAAATTATACGTCCATGATAAAACTATTTATCGATTGGAATTTGATCATCGATAAGCGTGTTCATTCTTTACGGTCATTCCCGTACCTATTAGTTGTTGGTTCGCTGACTAAAAAAACAATTCTCTTTTCAGTTTTGGCGTATCAAACTAACTTGGAAGTGCTGATCTTCATGTCCTGTCTTTACGGTATCGGTAGGAGTATGATAATTGTAGCCAGAAACATCGCGATCTCTGAAAACTGCAGGATGGATCAAGTACCAGCTGCCGTTGGACTCGGCATGCTAACCATGGGAATCATTGTACCACCAGCTGGATACTTCCTTGGGTGGATAAGAGACTACACAGGAAGCTACATCACATGTATAACGGCCCAAAATGTTTTATTAGTAGTACTACTAGTGACGTGGATCCCAGACATGTTATACTTAATAGTAAAAGAGAGAAAACAAAATAAAATGGATTCTGAAGAACCACAAACATAGAGACTGATTATACGTAGGTGGAATTAAATTATTAAGTATTTGGAAATACTCTAGTGCCTTGCACTTTTCTGTCTTGAAAAGCAGAAGATTATTTTCATAAGAAGAGCCGAAACGACAGAGTTCCATAGTTACGGATAATATTAGAGCGAGAAAATGTAGAAAAGTAATCAAAGAAAGACAAGAGATGTTTCTATCAATTGAATACAGTGAAACTGAGACTGGAATTTTGGTCTTTATGATAAGATGACTAGAGGTTGCCCGCGGCTTCGCTCACGTGGTTGTTCCTTATAGTGTAATCAGCGGAAACCCTTTCATTTTTCTAGATAAAAAGTTGCCTATGTCCTTCTCCAGGTAGCAGACTACACTACAATAATGCTTTCATTACGATCGATTTAGTGTTTTACTCGTGATAAGGTAATAAACAGACGGATAGAGTTGCTGTCGTATTTATAACATTAGTGTGGATTCGGATTTTAGATAATATACTAACATTGTAAATGCGAAAGTAAGGATGTTTGTTTGTTTGTCTTTCAATCAGGGACCGTACAACCCTGGTTAAGAGTTAAGCCTTTCGAAGGGGTAAGCCGTTTATGAGGGTACCTTTATCATGATGTAACCCCTTGAATGGGTTCTATGCTTGAAACCCAGTAAAAGGGTTACCATTATATAAGGGTTTTGTTCGGGTTACCATATGGTTATTCGATAAACTTGTGCGAAGTAGGTGGCGGGGCACTTTGCAACCTATGCCCATCATCGAGCGATCATATTTCATTGCTCCGAGTCGGAATGTTACGCTGTTATTGTTTTATACTTACTAACTACACGAAAGAGATAGAAAGATTGTTGAAAGTGTAATTCTTATGAACGGCTTTAAACCTTTCAAAAGGGTTACCAATATCGTATGGGTTTTTGATTAACCGCTTTAACCGCTTAGAAAAACCCTTTAGAAAAAATGCTTTTAATAGGTAACCAGAGTGGTCCCTGCTTTCAATAAAGCTGATAAGACCATGTTCTGGATGAGCACATAGGCTACTTTTATCGACATACCACGCGAGCAAAGCCACGGGTATCAGCAATGTTTTTTCTAAGGCCCGTGCCCACAGCGGTACAGTAATGGGCTGATTATGTATGTTAGTAGACAAAACCATTACAAGCAGAACCGGCTTATAGTATGTAAGTTCTTATACAAGGTGGGCTATACCATTACTGGCTTAGTTACCGGTATATGCGGTTGACTGTACCGTAGTGAATAAGAAAACTTTAACTAAAATAAAGACGGGTCTTGTATCCATTTGTGATATTACCCCTTCATAAATCCATAAGTAGAAGTGGAACTTCTCTATGTTTTTGTACTGTGGTCCAATGGTTACTGGTAGACTTAATATTATTTTGTTAATATGGCCTAAGTACCTGAAGGATGCGTCACGGCTGTGAAAATACATTTATATTTATTAAAAATACTTAAGCTTCACCAGTTAGTACTTAAATATTATAAAGTGATGAGCACAGTAGGACAAATTGTTACTGTTACTAATTATTCTAATGATAGCAATGGTTATTTCTGTTTTGTAAATAAGTGATGTTTGAGATCCAATTTAAGCGTATGTTATTAGCTGCATGAGAATAAAATGCAATTGAATAACATGAAAAATAGACAATATAACTTGTAAAAAAATAGACGCAGTGCTGCGAACAATCATAGTGAAACCAATAAAACCATGCTCCTCCGTGTGCAAACCAGCGCTCACGCACACACATGCACCTGTAAGATATATTTTTTTGGCGATGCTTACTGGATGATGCCGTGACATGTGTACTGAGAGCGGTGAGCATGATTTGATGTGCAAGTTTGTCCGTGAGCGCTGGTTTATACACGGAGGAGCATGGTTTTGTTGGCTTCACTATGATTGTTGGCAGCATTTCGTCTATAATTTTACTATGTCTGTGCTTGTAAATAAGACTTTGAGATATAAGTTGTAAATTTTGTATAATATATTTCTAGTCTAATAAATGAATTACGTTACATTATACGTTTCATTTTAATTTAATTTAATGCTTCATAAGGCCAGGTTCGGACACATTTAGCCGCAGTGACAGCTTTTGCGATGCGCTGTGTCTTTCATGTGTTTAAAGCGTTGTCTATGTTAATGTGTAGACATGAGACGAGTCTACGGCAGACATTGCGCTTACGGCACTGACCGCAGCTTCAACTGTACAAAAATAACTGGCATGTGAGAGTAATATTTAATTAAATAGAGTTTCGTGACCTGGCCTGACCTGTAGTTCATGCAGTTTTGCAAACTTTAGAGTTCACAGGTTAGGTTTTTAGTAGTCTAGACTAAAGGTGGGAAAAACGGCTTAAAATCGTAAGTGTGTTTAAAACGTTGTGCTTTTTTCTTTAAACGATTTTTTTTACGCTTTTGACGCTTTTTGTTTTTCACTTCTAAAAAAATGTACTTTTATTTGTCTACATTACACTATTCTATTGGCAGTTAAACTATTTACAAAGTTCACTAAAAACTATACGAACAAACTACAATCGTCGCGTAATTACCGAGGAGAACATTCAAAAACGCATTCACTCGTTGACAACAAAAAATAAACTAAGCGCCAAGGCAAAAGCAAATCAATCAAGGTCAAAAACGTTTAAACGATACGAAAATAATCAACAAAATAAAAAAGTTTATTTATTTATTTATTTATTTATTTAATTCTTTATGCACAACAGGGTACAAAGGCGGTCTTAACGCCATAGGCGTTCTCTACCAGACAACCTTAGGGTAATGCAGAGACAAAGAATAGGGTAGAAAAAAAAAAAAAAAAAAAAAAAAAAAAAAAAAAAAAAAAAAATTTTTTTTGGTAAAATAAAAAAGTTCTTTCTCTAAACAAATTTTACGTAAACGAATAAAATTGAATTCTGCCGATTATCAAACCACTCGTCAACTTTGAATTTGGGTCTTATATTCATAGAAATAAGGTTGCATTTCAAACGTAGTATTGAAAGCATAAGTTTGGTTTACGAAAAAGTCTAAACGAAATCTGCTTTAATCACTAAGCGTGCTTATACGCTTTTTTTTTAATTAGACTTTTTTAAGCGCTTTCGTTTAAACGCCCACTTCTAGTCTAGACACGTCACGGCACCGCTTTATTTTCGTTTTAGATGCTTCACTGTTGATAGCTGCTGACAGCCGACTAGTTAGCTACTTCAAAAATTGCCAAATTTTTATTAGTAGAAACTTAAGTTTTGTTAAGATAGTTAAACTGATTTGTAGCCACGTCTCAAACTAGTTAGCTACAAGTAGCGGCAGTTTATTAGTCGCCTTTTTATGTTACTAGCACACAAAATTTGTGCTACCCAATACAAAACTTATTTTTTTCAGTGTAGCATACTACCACATATTAGTTTGCTGTCATGCAATAAGCATTAAGCCATTATAAGACTATTGAGACGTAAACACATCTGAAGCCTAGAGTTGGTTTGACACATTACCGCGTTTGATCGAATGCGTCTACTTTCATTCATCAGTCAGTAGCGCCTTTGGCAGAAGCTAGGACGAATTAAGTATCGGCAGTGCTGCACCTTTCGTAAACTAAATTAAATCAGTTTCTACGGCGTATCAGGTCAGGTCCGAAACCCTTAATGCGGATTTTTTCATGAAATTCGACGCGTTCAATTGCGCATTCGATCGAGTATGCGGTAAGTTTCAACACGCACTAGTCGATTTGTTTGAAATAGATTCCGCCAATTTTCAACTAGACGTAACGCGCTCGTATTGGAATGGGCAATACAACACGAGACCATGGAATTGCGCGAGCCAATAGGAGCAAGCCCAAGCGCACTCCTATTGGTCTATTTCATACTTATCTATACAAATCAATGGAACAGTTTCGTAACTGGATAGCCCGTAATTCATCTCGATGTTTGTATGTATCAGCTCACTGTACAAATCATTTTGAACAACTTTTACTATGGGACCAACCCTGAAATCGCAAAAAGAAATCAGATGTTCCCATAAATTAATCGATGTTCCCTACATACATTTGTTTTTATATAAATCGACAAAATGTGGGGAACAGCATTTTTTTCACGATTTCAGGGTTGGTCGCATAGTACGTGGGACACTCAGAAAGTTTTGCGAAACTAAAAAAAATTTTTCTATACGTACATATATTTTTATCAAATCTTTTCAAAGTACTTTCCACCAGCCTCTATACAAAGATTCATGCGCCTAAACCAGTTTTCAAAACACTTTTTCCAGTCCGCCGCAGACACCTCGTTTACAGCCTGCTCGAACGCAGCCAGCGCATCTTCCGGCGACGAAAATTGTATCCCTTTGAGCTGATTTTTTATTTTTGGGAATAAAAAGAAGTCACACGGTGCTAGATCAGGGCCGTAAGGAGGGTGACCCAGGAGTTTGACTGGCGTGCTGTCCAGGAAGTCCCTCGTTTTGAGTGCGGTGTGCGCAGGTGCATTGTCGTGGTGGAGCAGTAGCCCGCGGAGCCCTGTGTTTGGTCGCTTGTTGCTTATAACAGAGAAAACTTCTGGCAAACATTTGGTAGTATACCATTCGGCATTAATGCTTCTTTGATCCCGTAAGGGAATTGATACCAAGTGGCCAGTCAAATTAAAAAAGCTAGCGATCAAAATCTTACCCCCGCTTCTAGATCGCTTCACTTTGGTAGGCGTTGGCTCATTTTGAAACACCCAAACAGTCGACTGGCGCTTGGTTTCTGGGTCGTATTGATAAATCCAGGACTCATCACCTGTAACGATGTCGTAAACACGCCGAGACGAGCCTGCTTCAAATTTGTTAAGCATATCACGGCACCATTCCACCCGGGCCTGCTTCTGAGCATCGGTGAGGTTGTGCGGCACCCAGCGTGATACTATCCTCCTCACGCGAAGATGGCTGTGTAGAATCTCGTGAACGCTTCCCGATCCAATCTTCAATATGTGTTGAATCTCCTGATATGTAATTCGCCTATTGTCTTGGATTAAATTTTTCACTGCTAGCACGTTTTCTTCGGTAACAGCCGTCAAAGGGCGACCGCTTCTTTCGTCATCCCCCAAAGTTGGTCGACCGCGCTTGAATTCGTTATACCAACGATACACGGTTGCCTTGGAAGGGCCTTCATCCATGAATGCCATTTGAAGTCTATCGTACGATTCATCCGGTTTCAGGCGACACTTGAAATCGTATAAAATCATAGCTCTAAAATGTTCCCGGCGCAGATCCATATTTCAGTGAGACACAATACTTTGAATTAACTCGCAAAAAATGTGGAGGGAAATTTTGAAATTGGAACTTACTTATTTTTACTTATAAATAATCATATTTTCGAAAAACATTATAACTGGCCAGTCTCCCATATATAAAAACTTTTTTTCGCAATACTTTCTGAGGGGCCTGGTAAAAGTTGTTTATAATGATGAGTACAATGAGCCCTTCAGTTATTTCAATCACAAGTTGTATACGACTTTATAGTGAATAATTTGTTATAATGTCTTTATCATTCAAAATTCATTCAGAATGTTATCAAGCATTTTGCTGTAGATTTCCTTAAAGTAAATCATATCATTTTCGGTAGATATGATATGATGTTATTTACGTTGAAAACTCCGCTGAACTCCACAACAAACAGACGCGAATCGTAACGAATCCCATTTTCCGTAGGGAAAAGAATATGACAATACGTAAATATTTACAATAGAAACGAGTATTATTATAGTTTGAAACTTACTTTGCAGAAGTAGTTCTTATCTTAGTACAGTTTTACTTATGTACTTAGACAACTACTTATTGATAATTAGTAGACATAATAGAAAATTGTTTGCGCGTCTAATCGACCGGTCCATGTTAAATAAAAGTTATTTTTCAGTGAATAAGGGTCTGTTCAGATGGACTGCATTTAAACTGAAAAATTGCTGTTTGGTTGCGGATTTGGTGCAGTTGATATAACTGCGTTGAAACTGCCGACCAACTGCGCCGTCCACTTGCAGTCAGCAACCTGCAGTTTGAATGACTACAGACTAAGCATTCGGTCGGCAGTTTCGATACAGCTATATCAACTGCACCAAAACTATATACATGTCCAAACTACTATTATGCAGCTTGCTTGCAGTTCAAATGCAGTCCGTCTGAATAGACCCTTAATATCACATACACACACACCCAGACCCAACAAGTAACTGGCTGTCCAAATAATAAATTGTTTCTTGCGGGGATCATCCCCGCGATCCTTAGCGCAGAAGCCAACCACTGCCGTCAGCCGTCAAACGACTGACGCTTGTTCGCTGTCTTTATGCTTTTTACGAGAGTCAATCATTTTAACCCTTTAGAATACACACGAGATGACTACAATGTAATTCGGAACATGATACGTGTGTTAATTAGTAAACCTGTCGTGTGGTATATCCTGTGAGTAGATATACATATAGATTCGATACGAGGTCTTGTAACAAAGGGGGGTTTAAAGATAATGTATGTAGATGGTGTTGCGTTGGCTCATGTCGTATGTTCAAATATATTGGCGTTAGTGTGGGGAGTTTAATTCTGGTCTACTAGTTCATTTCTGGTCATTGGGTTAGTTTGGATGAGCAACCAGTTAAAATATTGGTATCTAATTTATTTATTGTTGTTTTCAGCCTATGTTATCTTATCCCACTGTACGGCAAATGCCTCCCTTTCTTTCTTCTACTCTTTACGGTCAAGTGTAAATGTGGACCAGTCCTTCCTATACGCTTCAAACTCGTCTAAACACCTTGGCCTGGGCCGGCCGTGATGCCGTTGGACGTTTTTCTGAAGACCTGGGCCCCGCAATTTTTCCACCTTTTGTACTCGCCAGCAGACCCCTAGCCAGTCATTGCGTGTGGGAGCAATTTTACTCCAGTATGGGTGATTTATCGCGAAATATTCTATTCATTTTTTTATTATTATTATAATGAATGAAATCGGGCATTACTGCGGAAACCCATGACATTCAAAATATGTAGTTACAATATTTAGTGATAATTCCGCCAAACAACTTGCACCGCCGCACAACATTCCGCCGGTTTGGCGGAAGATTATATTGTAACTCCATGTACATGTATTGAAAATCTGCACACCTGCGAGTGCTCCATACAGTTCTCAATGGTGTGTGTAGTCCACCAACCCGCACTAGGCCGGCGCGGCGACGTGGTGAACCTAGGCCTTAACCTTCTCATTCTGAGAAGAGGCCCGTGCTCTGCAGTGGGACAGTAATGGTCTGATTATGATGATGATGATTGTTACTCTCTATTTTGTTTTTTTATTAGGTATGTTTACACATATTCTACCATATTCTTAAATATTTTTAACGTTCATCCAGTCACGCTGTACTTAGTACCTGTTATAAAAAAACCTGTTATGTATGTATTCTGTTTCAATTATACAACTAGAGATTTAGAAATGAGGAAAACAGGTGGCTCGTTTCTAACAGATACAGGCAGATATAAAGTAGATAGAAGATTCTTAATGCCAAGTATTAGGATTAGATAATATTAATCCCTCGAATAAGGAAATTCGGTTTTGTAAACTCGTAAATATTAAAATCCGGAATGTGAAATGCTTCAATAATTTTAAATTGCTTTTTAATAAGGCCTCCTGTAACTGATAGCATATCGTTCTTGCCTTTGTCTCAAGTAACTATGTTAGGGCTATGCTATATGGGCTGTGTATACATATAGGTTTTTATTCCTGTCAGTTTTAGCAATTTTTCATAATAACACATGGAGCGCCTGTAATATGATACCCGCAATGCAACTTGTGATGATAATCCTACAAATATTATAAATGTGAAAGTTTGTGAAGATGTTTGGAGATGTTTGTTACTCAATCACGCTGTAAGGACTGAACGGATTCGGATGAAATTTGGCATACACATAGAACATAACCCGGATTGACATTAGGCTTTTTATCTCGGGAAGATGAACAGTCCCCGAGGGATACGCGATAAACGACATTGACGCAGGCAAAGCCGCGGACATAAGCTAATAAGTAGATATTTGTAAAGTGGTGTATTTTTTGGGCTTGATTGGCAATTCTTATAAGCAAGGGGTGGGTAGTGGGTTCGGTTCTCGCACAGACAAGGACCGAATAATTTGTAGGGCCTTCAGAAAATTTATCAGGGCCTGATGTTTGCATATGACAGATTTATGACTGCAAACGCAACCATGATGCAGAAAAGATTGCTTGAGAGAGGCAAGATTTTTTTTTAATCTACAAAAAAACACACTAGCTCTGTCTGTTTGTTACTTCATAAAAATCATCACGATTAAACCTCTAAACCACAAAAATAGCTATCTATTTCTGTGCTCCAAACCGATCGTAATGAAATTTGGCTAAGAGGGAGCCTGAGATTAGGAAAAGGACATGTATACTATAGGGTAATTTTTAACCCAAAAAAAAAAACTGTTCCCGAAGGACAACCGACAATCACGCGAGCGAAGCTACGGGTGACCTCTAGTGTTTACATAAAGACACACTATCAACATATATGTATTCATAGTGAAACTAATAAATATAACAAATCCGGATAAAGTGATAACACTACGCGTTGTTATCAATAAGGAAAGGATCAGGCAGTCTCTTCCAAAAAACCTCATGTATAATACACATGCTGTGCTGTGTGTGTCCACGGCGTCTTTCTCAGTCTTTCCACGACGCATCCAGACTGTCACTGACACGTATACAAGATGAAAAATATTGTCTCGTGACACTACACTCTGCTACTAACGATGTCTGTCAATATTTAGATCCATTCAATGCATAAGCAAAAAAAAAAAATTTCAACACCAAATTGTAATAATTTGCTTGTTCGTTTTGTGTTAATGTTTGTGCAGTGTTTGTTGCTTTGTTGTAATCCTGTGTTTTATTGTAACGTCTGTGTTTTATTGTAATTATTTTGAGTGTGATACTCGTATGCATGTCGTGTTTGCACCTAGAAGGCCGTTCGACTACCATGATTTTCCGCACATGTTATTTATTAAATATAATGTCGTAACGTCCAGTTTGCGAACCTAATAAAAAAAAAACACCTAAGACCTTCCTTTAATAATTTGATGAATGTGTTAAGTATTTGAGATTTTCTAGGAATTTTACATATATACATGCTGAAATTTGAATCGCTTATTTCCCGAAATGGGGTAATTGTACATGAGTACAATTATGAACAACTTTTACTATGGGACCAACCTGAAATAGCGAAAAAAAATCAGTTGGTCTCTACATTTGTGTTCACCACCTGTTTTTTTTTTCGCGATTTCAGGTTTGGTCTCATAGTAAAAGTTGTTGATAATGATGAGTACAATCACCCCATTTCGGGAAATAAGCGATTCAAATTTCAAATTTGAACATGTATGTATACTATAGTCTTGATTTATGAATCTAGCAACTGAATAAACGCCGATGTTTTTGAAAAACTAGGTATACTTATATTTTTAGATAGAAAACAGTATAAGATTTTTGCAGGATAAACCCAATATTGTAATTGTACCCAACTAGTTCGCCCCGAACAGAGACCTCGCGATAAACTTTTTGACTAACAAAATCGAGATTTCTCTCAAACAAAAAAATCATAAAGTTGTAAGCTAGGACGAATAAAAAAAGTCGGACGGAATTTAGCTAATAAAAAGTGAAGCACCCATAGTAAATGGCTCGCTTAAAAGTACGGGCTGCCACGCACACATTCACACTCATAGTAAGACAAAAAGCCGCGATTACGCAACAAATCTCGTGTGATGGTAGTCATTATCGTAGTCAAAAATAAAATAACATGTATATCTGGTGTGTTAAAACGCAGCTGTCGAAATTATAGTGGGTTTAGGAAAAAACGAAGTGCTTCAATCTTTTCCTAGCGAGATTCCGTCCGCCTTTTTTTATTCGTCCGAGGTTGGAAGACTATGAAATTTGTATTGTGCGTATCTTTACCAAATAAAAATCTTATTTTTGTTGAATATTGACCCTTGAATGTACAGCAGCGTTCAAAGACAACCCAGAAAGTGCTAGTAAGAAAATGTTTTTGTTTTATTGCTCATAACTTTTTTCTTAATGATAATTGATAAGTTTTAGTAATTGTTGTAGGATAATTCTCCAATCATCCATAAGTAACAACTTTTAATGTGGAGCTGTTTTTCAGATAGACCCTGGGACAAAATAGGTCTAAAAGCAGTTAGTTTGGCTGCCCACCAAATTGATAATCTATGACCTAGACCTAGAATAGTTCTAAAAATTGTTTTGTACTCGTTAAAAATTTACTATTTTTTTGTTGTTTTTTTTTATGCCACATGCATTAGTAAGAGAAAAAAAAATTGCCCCCTCTTTGTATGTAAGGACAAAGCCAGGTATAATAGTATAATTTTTAATATTATACTCGGCTTTGACCTAAAGTTTTACGTATTGTATGAGATTTAAAAGTCTATCTGTCTAGTTTATTTATCTTATTTGGATTAGAAGTTATAAGATTCTGACAGACAGGCAGACAAGCAGGCGGACAAAGTGCTGAGCGGCCTAGTAAACTAAGAGATCTCGCTTCACTCGGTCAATTATTTTTGATTTAATATTTTGTAAGCCTTTTAAGATCACAAGGTTATGTACAAAGTAAGTTTTTATACTGCAGGGTGGCCAAGTAAAAACTTAACGTATTTTATAAAATCAATTGAAAAATAAAACATACTTTTCCAATAATATTTTATTTCATCATCATCATCATCATTTCAGCCGAAACATATCCACTGCTGGACATAGGCCTCAATAATATTTTATTTAGGCGTAGCAATTACGTATGGAATTCATTTGTTTTATAAATAATTTTATAAAATAAGTTGTTTAGTTCTTTTTTGGCCACCCTGTAATATAGATACCATACGTTATTTCGGAACAAACATAAAATTATCTGCACTAAACTAGGAGACATTTTGCTTCACAAATACACACACATAGCTACCGCATATAGAGCAAGTCACGATAATTTCCGAGGTCTATTGCTCCACGACAACCATAATAACCCATTTCGCTCAGTTGCCTCTAGTAAATGGCGAACAACGAGCTTAGTTCACGCTTACATAACACTACTATTCAGTAGTGTGAGAAAATAGATACCTACTCAGATTTATTAGTTGAATAATCAAGGATTTGATTTTTTTATAAAAAATAGGAATTATGGTCTGAGAACTTTTTTAACAAATAACCTTGTAGTAAAGTAGTTGAAATTATGAGTTCTGAAAATCGTATAATTTTTCTTGTATTCATCACATAATTATCGATACACACCCCACCACGTCTGTAAATTTTCGCCAATGGTTTATTATTTTTCAACACACTTGCTCGTGAAGTGGCTCTTATTGCACACAATATAATAATATGAAAAGTTTGAAGCACTTCGAAAAAAATAAAAAAAAATAGTTAGTTTAGGAAAAATCCTAAACTCAGAATTTTAACACACCAGATACACAAGATGTTGATCTGTAACCGTGCCATATTTCTAGAGCAAATAATAGCTAATGTGCTTAGTTATCTAAAATTATTCAATTAACTCTTCGGTAATTTAATAACGAAATTTTCACTTAGAAACATAATCAGGGTTTGAGAATAAATCCCGAACAACTTTGAAAATATGCCACCGGCGGCAAAGGGCGGAAAATTCTGCCCATTTTTTTGGCGGTTTCGCACGCATCGTTTTTGAGTCGCATGCGACACACAGGGGGATTTCGTTTGTTTACATTTAGGTATTTAAATGTTTTTTTTTTATTGATTCGTGTTCGGTATCCGTGGTATAGTCACCTCCTTAAATATGGCACGGATACAAATCAATATGTTGTATATTGTTATTTTATTTGTGACACTACGACAATGACTACCGTCACACGAGATTTGTTGCGTAATCGCGGTTTTTTGTCTTACTATGGGTGTGAATGTGTGCGTGCCAGCCAGTACTTTTAAGCAAGCCGTCTTACTATGGGTGCTTCACTTTTTGTTTAGCGAGATTCCGTCCGCCTTTTTTTATTCGTCCAAGCCCTTATCCCTTAAAATCCGATGAAGGAAGTTTTATATGCCATCTAGGTCATAGGGATTTCATCGCTCCATTCAAATACCTTGTGGGGGGCCTACCCACGCTGAGCCTTCCAGTACGCGGTCGCCACTCCAGAACTTTACTGCCCCATCGGCCATCCGTTCTGCGAGCAATGTGCCCCGACCG
The DNA here is from genome assembly GCA_949699075.1 of Asteroscopus sphinx. Classification (NCBI taxonomy): domain Eukaryota; kingdom Metazoa; phylum Arthropoda; class Insecta; order Lepidoptera; family Noctuidae; genus Asteroscopus; species Asteroscopus sphinx. Next base: position 15,302,103 of record OX453001.1, read on the forward strand.
AATGTGGCCGACGACCTGGTGCAGGTCGCGGGAAGCCGCTGGATTCGGAAGGCGCAGGACCGGTCGTTGTGGCGATGCTTGGGGGAGGCCTATGTCCAGCAGTGGACGTCTTTCGGCTGAAATGATGATGATGATGATTCAAATCCAAAATTTTCCTCAAACTATCTAGTTAATTACTTACCATCAATCATAGACCAGTAAGCCTCAAGACGCCGCATAAACAAAGTTTTGCATGAGAACATAGTCGTAGAATGTTGGCGGGGTACGGCGGACGGCGCGTTATTATTGGTCGGCTCAAAAGTTCGGTGGTATGATTGGTACCGCTCGCTGACGGAGTGACGTCCTGATTGGCGGCGGGGCGTATGATAGGTAGTGCTTCTGCATATGCCTCGTGACCGGGGTTATCTAGCTAATTGGCGTCTTGAGGCTTTTTGGTCTTCGCCACCAATAAACGTAGAAGTATTAATATATCGACTATTACTAATACTAGTAACATTAACACGTAGCCAGAGATATCACAACATTCACAACAAAGTAGTACTATAATCTGAAGCGCGTGTTTATCTCTTATTATCAACAATCATAGTACAAATCCTTGAGATTACTACATGTTATTGTTTTAATGTCAAAGTCAAAGTACGATTAAACGTACCTTATAATAAAACAAAGTTTAACCGGATTATATCGCGTATATTATTTAAATTGGTTTTCCTGACGTTTCGAAAGCTTTGCAGCGTTTCGTGGTCGCAGGTAAACTAAGATGACAAGCGTCTTTACAGATATTTCTAAAAAAATATTTTAATAAATTTCAATGGCGCATCACACACTGACGGAGTGCTCAGCTTGGGCGACGCTGCGCCGTGACCTCATCTATGCAGTAGGCGACAGCAATGTCTTTCTTCCGGCCGTGGTTCTGTCTATGGTTGGTAGTGAGAGCACTTGGGAAGCCGTCGTCTTACACTGCGAGGAGTTGATACTCGCAAAGGAGGCAGTGGAGTGGGAGCAAGAGGCACCCTCTCCACCACCTGGTGCGCTCCACGCAACTGCCGCCTGGTGGCGTTCCTGGTCGCGGTTTGGCAGACCTTTCTCACCATCCCGCGGGAGACGGACCAATCGTTGCAGGAGGGCGTACGCCGACCTCCAGCCATGGTAGGAGGGAGTCTGTGGGCGACGGACTCAGGGTAGCCTACCTGACCAGTCAAGGCGCGTGACGGTGGTGCATCATGTTCCACGCGCGCCATTCGGAACGAGGATGCGGTCAATGCCGACGCTAGGCTACATGGGGAGAAGGGGCTCGCTTATTAGTGGCAAGCTGGTACTTGTTGGGGGTGGATGGAGCCTGCAGATCGTGTCCCACATCAACACCAACTTGGCCTATCGCAGTTCACTGCTGGACATAGGCCTCTCCCAAGTTGCACCACAGTACTCGGTTCTCTGCCTTCCGCATCCAGTCCCACCCAGCCACGTTCTTCAGGTCGTCGGTACACCTGGCGGGGGGGTACCCTACGCTGTGTTTGCCGATTCATAGTCTTCACTCCAGGACTCGTCTGCTTCAGCGGCCATTGGTCTTTCAACAAACATGGCCAGCCCACTCTCACTTCAGCTTATTGATCCTACAAGCTATGTCGGTCACTCCGGTTCTTCTCCGGATAATCTCGTTACGGATTTTATCCTTCAAAGAAACTCCAAGCATAGGCTCCATAGCTCGCTGAGCGACTTTTTGTGGGCTAGCCCAACTGTCACGGCACCGTAAGTCATGACAGGCAGGACGCACTGGTTGAAGACCTTATCGTATCCCACGCCCCCGGCCAATGGTTAGCAGAAGAACACCGTGGTGGTTTAAGTCGGTAAGAGTCTGTCACTGGCTCCGTCACCCCGGCGGAGTGCATCCATGAGGATTTAAACATGTAAAAAAAATTACGGACCTAAAGTTGTCACAAAATCGTCGCAGTAATCATTTTATGGATGTCATCGCTGGGAAGGAGGCGGGGAAACATGCGCAATGCCTTATTTCAGGCCAGTCAACTTAGATTGCGCGTATTGTACATAGATACAGCTGCCGAATTGTGTAACTCGCTCGCCATCGCAATTATTTGGATTTCAATGTTCATTGCTCTGTGTGTTTTGACAATCCGTCATATTGACAACTACGAACCACGCAATGAATATTGCTGCAATTTTAAAATGAAGGCTGATGTCAATGTGAATGCACTACACAATTACCCCACTATCTATATAATTAATAAAAATACGAACCTTGTGTGCAAATTCCTGTTATACACTCAACGCTTAACACACAGGCAGTAGCGCAATATTGTATTCATGCTTACCACCCCAAAAAACACTACCTAACTTATAAATTTCAGGAACAGCAAAACCCACTTACATTCACAGTGCAATATGAATATTTGTGTTAATTTCACCGTGGCTAAATAAATTTATTTCCATTGCCTCGCCGTGAATCTGGGAGGGTCCTTTCCTATTTTCCGCCAAGATTCAGGGATTACGCGCGGCGCCCAGAATTTTATGTATTTCTCTTTGTTGCCATATTACACTGTTTGCTTTCATTAAAATAATGTCTGTTTTTAATAACTTGCCACTTCTACGTCTCCTCGTTTCGTCATTTATTTAGAGCAGTGTTTTTCATTCTTTTTTAATACACGACCCCTTTACAAGTAAAAAAAATCTAGCGACCCCGTAGGCCCTAGGGCCATAAAGATGTGATGTGTAAGATGTGCAGGTTCATCTGAATGCCTAGTGCGAGTTTGAAACTTACGTATACGCAACTGAATGCGTCGACTTTCATTCATAAATCAGTAGCACCCCTGACGAAAACGAGGAGGAACTTCTAAATTATGAGTGAAAGTCGACGCATTCGACTGACTTTTCGTTCGCGTTTGCGTAAGTTTCAACCTCTGAATCGGCAATCGGCCAGTGTGGTTGACTGTCCCTTCTCAGACTGAGAAGAGGCCTGCACCCAGCAGCGGGACAGTAGCACAGCGGTAACACTCCGTGTACGTGTGAGCTCGCTCTCCGGTGACCTTGAGCGAGCGCTTGAATGTAATTGTGCCTTGACTGGGCAGCCGAGAGACTGCCCGTTGAACACGCCGCACACCGCGCACGGCCCCCGCGCTCGTCCCGACCCGCACACATAGCTGCGAGCAATTTTACGAGCACACACGCTTAAGTGTCGCTTCTTGTCGTTAGTATATATTCTATGACGGTAGTCGCCTGACTATGTACGGTCATGATCCTTCCCGGTGATACGCTTTGTCGACAAAGTCCCTTGAACGAATCCTGCTACATTACACGTACCTACGGCTGCCGTCAAACACTGAGCGTAAGCGATTTTAGCCTTAGTGGTGGTTCACCGGAACGTTTGCTGATAGTACGTATATGTCTGCCACAAGTTCAAATGTATTTCCAAAAAGCATTTTTAGTTTGAAATAGTTCTAAAATACTTCTCCCATACTCAAATAAAATGCAGCTTTATTCAAAATAGCCTGCATATGACGTAACTATTTTCCTACTAAAGTATTGTGTTAGACAGAGGGTGGATCACACGAAATAAGCCGGCGGTTTGTAAACAGCGGGTATATTGTTTCTTCGTCCACGATGCGGAGTACGCTTATACAGATTTAGAACAGGTTTAGACAGAATCGTATAAAACATTATGGATGGTTAAATTTGTATTTTGTGGTTATTATAAGGAGTTGAGTGTGGAACACGCACTGATGAGCGGTTTTCTACGACGACGCATCTATCATTAGCAGCTACGGACAACACTGGACGCTGGCAACGGAAAATGACACTTACTTGAAAAACTGGACATATATGCTTCCTGCCGACATGCTTGCTGAAGTATCACTTACTGTATGTTTGTTTATCGAGTATAACTTACAGTAACTACAAAAAATTATACTCATAAAGTTATGATCGCGGCACCCTATGATGGTGTTGTTGACGTTTGCCTGCTCATGAAGATCCGTAAATATTGACAGCTACGTATGAAGGAACAATTGCCGTACTTTATTGTCAATAATGATGCACTGCTACAGCAATACGACTTACGATTACGATTTTTTTGACGACCTCTGTGGTCTAGTGGTTCGAGTGTCGGACTGCTGATAACGAGGTCGTGGGTTCGATTCCCACAGGACACAAATATTTGTGTGATGAACATAAGTGTTTGTGTTGGTCTGGGTGTGTTGCTTATGTATTATAAGTATGTATTTAAAAAAAAAAAAGTATATACGTATTATATCCATTGTCTAGTACCCATACCACAAGCTCTGCTTAGTTTGGGACTAGATGGTGCTGTGTAAAAATGTCCCAAAGATATTTATTTATTTATTTATTTAATATAATTTTTCGAATTTCGAATCCCTTATTCAAATTCAAAAACTATTTATTTCTACAGTTTTTTATGTATGTCACAGAAAATTTGATTAAATAGTGATTAAACAAAATGGCTAGACGTTCTGTTTATTGAATAATTTGATAAATTCTTTACTTTATGTAGATATTATTCATAATAGCTAGTTGGAGTTGGTCAAAGTAATAACGTAAATTTGAAATGTGTTCCAACACTATTGGAAAATGTCAAAAACGCTGCCATAGTGTGCCGCGAGTTATAGTTACAGGTCATGCTGTTGAAATTTTACTTCAAAACCGAGGCTAAAGTCATGTTCATGTCGTATGAACATAAACTATAATTAAAAGAACTTCGTATGCTCTAAACTCTTACACTGCATACCTTGTACTAAAATTAATTGTTTCATGTCGTGAAAGTACAGTAAGGTAACATTTTGATTTAATAGTAATTCTCTAGTAATTTCTTTAGTAATTTTCTGATTAATGTTTCTCTTCTGTAGTAATTTAAGTTTTAAAAATACAATCAGATCAATATGATCAAATAAAATAAAAACGGTGATTACATTCTCCAGAAAATACATGAACAGCGATAAAAATGAAACTGATTAATAATTTATATTAAAATTTAACAACACTGCATTAATTTTTACCAATTACCTATACAACGGGTATCAGAAATGCGTGGTCATATTTTAAGAGCTCATTCAGGGCATAGCATAGAACAACTTTTACTATGGGACCAAACCTGAAATCACGAAAAAAATATCAGCTGTTTCCCTACTAAATCATCGATGTCGCTCGACAAAATGTAAGGATCAGCTGATATTTTTTTCGCGATTTCAAGGTTGGTCCCATAGTAAAAGTTGTTCGATAGCATTCCCTGGATAAGCTCTTTTTGAACTTTTTTTGCTCTTTTTTTTGCTCTTTTTTCTTATACGTGTACCAGAAATGTGTGGTCATATTTGTATGACCACACATTTCTGGTACACGTTGTATAGAACGGTACATACAATCAATGACTACCTTTATTGACATTAATAATGTTTGTATACATAAAACCTACCTACCGTTTACATAAAAACTTCAGATTATTTTACTTTTAATAAGTTAGGAAGTATTTGGAATCTATTATGATAAAACTTTACCAGTTTGCATCAAAATACACAGGTATGTAGATGTAGCAGATGTTGTATAGAATCTGTTTAGTTTCAAACATTATTTTAAATCAGGCAACAATGCAATGTAGTGAAATTTCCACTAACTCGCATAAGGCCAGCATCGTGGACTTATCTCCAGAAACAAATTATCGGTCGCAACTGTGAGTTGCGTCTGACGACGACCGACGGAAGCGGCTGATGCTGTATCTGGTACTTTACACCTATGTGTGCAAACTATCAGCAATATGTCACGGACGTGACCTTGAGCGCTCGGACGTCCGACGAATATCTGGCTCCCCGGATGTTGGCACGATGTGCAGACTGTTAAGTCGTGTCCGATAGTTTGTTTCGGGCTTTAGGCATAAACCTTCCTCATTCTGAGATGGGGTCCATGGCAAGCAGTAGGACAACTAGAGCCCTTTCAAGAGTGTGCTTTTTCTCGCGATGTTTTCCTTCGCCGTATTACGTTATGGAACATATTAACAACAAATACATAAAGGTAACATCTGAATCTACATAATGCACACCGCGTATTTTTATAATAAAACGGTTGCAATAATATCACCACAACATATTATTATACAAACACTACAGGAAATCCAAGTTGGAAGGTAATTGTATAATATTCTGCTTTCTGTTGTTGCAACCGTTTGCTATGCATATACACAAGGTCCAAACAAGTTAAGATAAAATTGTTGTTTCTGTTTAATTAACGTTACGAAACGTTCAGTTTCAAGATTAGCCAGCAACAATTACTAAAAAAAAATCACATGCAATTAATTAGATAAGCACTGGTGGTATCCAAAGCTATAAATTAACGAATTCCTAAAACAATGTAAATAATTTCTGAAATAATGTAAAGCAAACAGAATAAAAACTAACTTTTTGATTAAAAAGCATATAAGTTCGGAACGCTGACATGTCTGCATGAAACTAGCATATTGTGGACTACAGTAGCGTTTTAATAATTTCATTGGGAGTTCTAAATTATTTATAAAGCTCGTGCACAGAGGATAGTGTCGGACGAATGTAAAACAAAACAACACGTTGTGTGAAATGAAATTTAAATTTAAATTGCTGTGATGTATATGCAAGTCTGAAATTAATTAGCTGATGTGTCGCTGTACTTTTTCTTTAGAAATTAAATGTATGATTATTATGCTTCGTCTTTTAGTACATACCTATTTGGCTATTTATTTATAATTATTTAGCATACCAACAGCATAATCACAAAATACATATAGACAAAGACATTTCAAAGTATGATTTACATAATGATTACTTAAATTATAGGAATACATAACATTGAATAAAAATTAGAAATCAGAGACTAAAATTAGGCATACATCAAAATGGAAATTTTGGTACTGTCAAAATTTTTAATTAAGGTGAAATAAATAACAATATCAGTAAGAAACAACATTTGAAGTCCATTAGGACCATAAAGGTATTATAAGTATAGAAATGTCTTTGATTAGGACATGTCTGTAAGATAAAAAATTCATAGAAATATTAACAGCTTTTGTTTGATGATATCGGAAATCTTGATAACGAGTATGACATGTTCAAAAGTAAATATTATAATTAGCACCAAGCCCATGGTCAAGCTTTAAAAAACTATTTTAATTTTTTCTGGTGGTCCACAGCTCAAAAATATTTTCAAGAATTCGGCTGCATTAATAAAGAGTAAACGTCTTCTAATCCTGTCTTATTCCCTTTTTATATAAATCAGGGAAACGAATTGAAAACTGTGTCGTCAGGGTGAGGGTAGCTCAGGTATACTCCTAAGTAGGAGGTGTAGTGAAGTAGTAGAGCGGAGACAGCGGAGGCACGAAGACACGGTGATACACGGAGAGTCGGAGGTACGGAACACGGAAGCACAGAAGCATAGAGGGTCGGAGGCACAAAGGGTCGGAAAAGCTGCGACGATGCGACGATGAGCTGCTGCTTGTATAATGAAGCGAGCTCAGAAGACAGGAAGCAGGTAACAAATCGGTAGGTAGGTAGACACAAACATGAATAAAACACAACAGGAACGGTTTGGAATTCTGTATCTCGCTCAACTGGTAAATTGATACATTGACTACTTAATAAAATAATATGATGATTACAAGATACAGTCTCAGATACATGAGTGTCTTTCAACGTACAATATAGAACTGAGCTAAAATATGAAAATAGCCATTTTTGAAAATAATTTTGAATTTGGATTGTTGAAGTATAATAAAGTGGCCAGGAAACCCAAATAGGGTGAGCCATGATATAATAAGATGTTTCACCCAGGTTTCACCAGGTACTCTCTTCCCGTGACAGCTAGGTCACGTGATTACCTCCGTACTACCACAGGTACTACGTCATCGGCTGTGGAGCCAATAGCGGGCAGTTAGCGTGACACTTGTCAGTTTGATGTGCTGCCACTTTGTGTAAATAAATTACCCGAGCAAAATGCATTTTTTCATTCACTTGCTTCTATAAAGAAGCACTTTTGACCTAGTGATTTTATACAGTTTCCTTCAATAACTAATTAGATGAATAACACGAGATAACAAATAGTTAGGTTAGGTTAGGTTAGAACTATATATGCCCTGGGATCTGGAGGCGAGAGACCTTGCGCTAAGGTATCACCAGCGCGAGGACCTGCCTGATCGGACCGAGGTCCGCCAGATCCTAGTGGCTGAATGGGAGGAGCAACTTGCGCAACCCAGCGCAGGGCACGCCGTTATCGCGGCGGTAAGGCCCATCATGGAGGAGTGGCTGGAGAGGAGCCATGGTGCCCTCACCTACCGGCTGACGCAGATACTCTCGGGGCATGGTTGCTTCGGTAAGTATCTGTGTCGCATAGGCCGGGAGCCGACGCCCGAGTGTCATCACTGCGGGAGCTGCCCAGAGGACACGGCGCAGCACACATTTGCGGAGTGCCCAGCTTGGGCCGCGCAGCGCCGTGACCTCATCACTGCAGTAGGCGGCAGCGATCTCTCGCTTCCAGCCGTGGTTCTGTCTATGGTCGGGAGCGAGAGCGCTTGGGAAGGCGTCGTCTCCTTCTGCGAGGAGGTGATGCTCGCTAAGGAGGCGGCGGAGAGGGTTCGAGAGGCGATGACCTCTCTTCCCATCCGCAGGAGACGACCTGGGCGTCGTAGGAAGGCGTATGCCGACCTCCAGCCACCCTAGGTGTGGGCCTGCGGGCGGCGGACTCGGGGTGGCCCGCCGCCCGACCAGTCAAGGCCCGTGACGGTGGCGCGTAGTGTTCCGCGCGCGCCAGTCAAGAGGAGGGTGCGGCCGTTGTGGTTACCGCACGGGGAGAAGGGGCTCGCCTGCCACTGGCGAGCCGGGACCTGCCGGGGATGGTTGGGTGAATACGGGAGTATTTCCCACGCCCCCGGCCAAGGTCGGTAGAGGAACACCGTGGTGGTTTTTAGTCGGTAAGAGTCCGACACTGGCTCCACCTTCCCTGGGCGGAGTGCGTCCATGAGGATTTTCCCCACGGAAAAAAAAAAAAAAAAAGTTTGGAACTATATTCATTATGAACAAAAATCTCCTTAAATATATTGAAGATATCAATCAATGGCAACACTGATCGTGAAGTAGCTTCGAGGCATCGCGGGAAGAGAATACCTGGTGAAACATCTTATTATACCATGGGGTGAGCATTTTAATGAGTCTAGCTCGTTATAACCCTGTTTCGAAAACAAAGGAAGTTGGATTTATTATATTTCCTTGTATATTACCTTATGTATAGGCTTCCATGTGCTTAATAGCGCGTTACAAATTTCCGGGTCAATGAACTGCCTGTTTGTCTGTGTGAAACACTACGAGCTGTTAGATAGTGCAATCGATGACTCGATGGAATACCCACAATAATATGTTACTGCCAAGGAAAACCATATCAGTGCCAGTGAATTGAATTTCGAGAACAAGAAAATTTCTATCATTTGTATTCACATGCATTTGTATTTGGAGGGTGTAAGCGGGGTGTATTGGTATGCACCAATATTTTACACATATATACATAACATCACGCCTATATTCCTCGAAGGGGTATGCAGAGGTACACCTCTACCAACCGGTATAAAATTTTATACCGTGTTGAGTTACATACCCAGACCAAAGAATAAGATTGACGGTGCGCGTAGACGACTAAACAAGAAACGTAGCAACTGAAGTCAGAAAAAGGAATATAAAATGGCAAAGGAGTACCTACTATTCCGCCCACAGTGGTCACGAGCCGCGGTCGGTAGCGTCTATCTTATTCTTGTAAGAAATTCTTGTTGTTGTTTTTCTTCCAAGCCTCAAATCTTGTAGTTTGAGGCTTGGACGAATAAAAAAAGGCGGACGGAATCTCGCTAAACAAAAAGTGAAGCACTCATAGTAAGACGACTCGCTTAAAAAAGTACGGGCTGGCACGCACACTTTCACACCCATAGTAAGACAAAAAGCCGCGATTACACAACAAATCTCGTGTGACGGTAGACATTGTCGTAGTGTCACAAATAAATTAACAATATTTGTCTGGTGTGTTAAAAATCTTTGGAAATTATAGTGGCTTTAGGAAAAAACTAAGTGGTTTCAATCTTTTCTTAGTAAGATTCTGTCCGCCATTTTTTATTCGTTCGATGTTTGAGGATTAGACGTACGCTCCAGATTGCGACTCGCGAACACTGTGGGCTGAATAGTAGGTACTCCTTTGTCGTTTTGTATTCCTTTTTCTGGCTTCATTTGCTTGTTCTACGTGCTCCGTCTATCTTATACTTTTGGTCTGTGGTTCCATAATATAATTTGTGAGCTTATAGACATTTATTTGACACGATTCTAAGCAGCTGCGCAATTGTGTAACTCACTCGCGATCGCAATCGTGGATTTCAATGTTCATAATTGCTCCGCAAGTTTTGATAAACTGTCTTATCGGCAATTCAGCAACTATGCACCACGCAATGAATATTGCTATAAAATCAAAATCAAAGCTAATGTCAATGTGAATAAGTTACACAACTACGCCACTGGTATCAAATATCACTGCTCCTGAATAACGCTTTGTTCTACTCTGTATTCTGAGGTTTGACTTTGGAAACGAATCCACGCTTAGGAGATACCTACGTGGGACACTCAGAAAGTTTTGCGAAACTAAAAAAAAATGTTCTATACGTACATATATTTTTATCAAATCTTTTCAAAGTACTTTCCACCAGCCTCTATACAAAGATTCATGCGCCTAAACCAGTTTCCAAAACACTTTTTCCAGTCCGCCGCAGACACCTCGTTTACAGCCTGCTCGAACGCAGCCAGCGCATATTCCGGCGACGAAAATTGTATCCCTTTGAGCTGATTTTTTATTTTTGGGAATAAAAAGAAGTCACACGGTGCTAGATCAGGGCTGTAAGGAGGGTGACCCAGGAGTTTGACTGGCGTGCTGTCCAGGAAGTCCCTCGTTTTGAGTGCGGTGTGCGCAGGTGCATTGTCGTGGTGGAGCAGTAGCCCGCGGAGCCCTGTGTTTGGTCGCTTGTTGCTTATAACAGAGAAAACTTCTGGCAAACATTTGGTAGTATACCATTCGGCATTAATGCTTCTTTGATCCCGTAAGGGAATTGATACCAAGTGGCCAGTCAAATTAAAAAAGCTAGCGATCAAAATCTTACCCCCGCTTCTAGATCGCTTCACTTTGGTAGGCGTTGGCTCATTTTGAAACACCCAAACAGTCGACTGGCGCTTGGTTTCTGGGTCGTATTGATAAATCCAGGACTCATCACCTGTAACGATGTCGTAAACACGCCGAGACGAGCCTGCTTCAAATTTGTTAAGCATATCACGACACCATTCCACCCGGGCCTGCTTCTGAGCATCGGTGAGGTTGTGCGGCACCCAGCGTGATACTATCCTCCTCACGCGAAGATGGCTGTGTAGAATCTCGTGAACGCTTCCCGATCCAATCTTCAATATGTGTTGAATCTCCTGATATGTAATTCGCCTATTGTCTTGGATTAAATTTTTCACTGCTAGCACGTTTTCTTCGGTAACAGCCGTCAAAGGGCGACCGCTTCTTTCGTCATCCCCCAAAGTTGGTCGACCGCGCTTGAATTCGTTATACCAACGATACACGGTTGCCTTGGAAGGGCCTTCATCCATGAATGCCATTTGAAGTCTATCGTACGATTCATCCGGTTTCAGGCGACACTTGAAATCGTATAAAATCATAGCTCTAAAATGTTCCCGGCGCAGATCCATATTTCAGTGAGACACAATACTTTGAATTAACTCGCAAAAAATGTGGAGGGAAATTTTGAAATTGGAACTTACTTATTTTTACTTATAAATAATCATATTTTTGAAAAACATTATAACTGGCCAGTCTCCCATATATAAAAACTTTTTTTCGCAATACTTTCTGAGGGGCCTGGTATGTGATCATTAAAACGATAGGATAATTAAGAACTAAAACAGAATAATAAATAACATTTTTACGAAATTCAAATTATATCAAATTTATATCTACTCTAAAAAGAAGCCATTTTGAAGCGTACCTACACATTTTTTTTTAAATCTTTCCATCAATTCATAACACGCTCTGTAGCCTTCACAACTTGAACGAGAAAGTAAAACGCCGCGATCATGTTTCATCTACATAATTATCGGTGATTAATGAGCTTTTTACACTTTAATATTCGAGTATATGTAGATATACAATGCTATGTTCCTTGACATTACAGAGCAAGGAACAGACAGACTCCTTTCCACTCGTGGGTTTACTAAATAGTCACTACCACAGACATATTAAAAAATATAAACAAAGTGCTGCGAATAATCATAGTGAAGCCAAGAAAACCGTGCTCCTCCGTGTACAAAACAAAAAAAGAAATGAAAAAAAAAGAAAAAAAAAAACAATAAAGAGAAATTACCAATAAAGAGTATTTGTATTGTATTGTATTGTACAAACCAGCACTCATGCACACAAATGCTGACGCCATGGAAAAAATATGAGTCACTCGGTTGGTCACTTGAACTAGTGTCCACAATCAAAGATCAAGGTTTAGTTGAAAACCCAGCGGCACGCACTAGTTGCCTGGCATTTATGCATAAGCCACAATAACAGCGGAGCGTACGTGAAACCGTCGGTGTATGCGCGCACACATCGCCGCGCTATGTATGAGTGTACCCCAGCGGCTAGCTTGGCTTCTGTTTGGATTTTTATTCATGTGTTCAAAGTACATTCTGCCTAGATTTTTATTCTTCTCTGTTAAATATCTGCCACAGTAAATCATTTCCAAACAAAGTCCACTATCTCTACAGTTAAATTCGCAACTAGTGTCCTCACGTGGCATCGAACAACATCTTAACGTTTCCACGAAAAATAAAAGCATAGTCAAAAAAACATCAAAATCTCATTAGTTCCCATTTCATGCCGAGACGACACTACGGAAGCTGTATAACTAATGTACAGTAATAAACAGAGACGGAGGAATGTCGTATTTCTTTTTATAACTTCTGTGTACCATCCATTTTCTGGTTTAAAAGGTATCTACTGAGTGGCGGCGTGAAAACAGTTGGTATTACTCGATGTTAGTACTGAACGTAAAATACTTGGCGAGTTATGGCCGTATGGGTAGATACGTAGATAGGTGGCGAATATACTGTTTTGTAGTATATTCCGATTGTAAAGTCTTTTTGGATACTGTTTGTGGTAGTTGTCATGTTTTGTTTGTATTTTAGTTTTATGCTTTTGTTCTTTGTCGTAGAAGGTGTGTTTACTTATGCTGTATACGATAGTTTATGTTGTCACTGAAAAAGCAGAAAAACGAAGGTGCCACGACAGTGTGGACAACGGGCTCGTTTCGCCACCCTATAGTATAAAAAAAACATCAGAAAAATTACGCCAGGCTCCAAAAAACTTACCCCTTTAGCCGTGATTGTCCAAAATTTAGTAATTTGAGAATGTAATACAGTGAAAAAAGAAATTGCTAACTAGTTCATAACATAACATAACATTACGCCTGTATTTCCCCGAAGGGGTAGGCAGTGGTGTATAGTACACCCACATTTCGCCAGTTATGTTGTGAGTCCCATGTAATAGGGGGCGAGCCTATTGCCATTAACCGGGCACAAATCCAGACTCCGGGCTGCTACTGAGAATTTCCTAATAAAGAAACCCAATAACACTTTGCCCGACCCGGGAATTGAACCCAGGACCTCACGCTCAGCAGTCGCGCTTGCAACCACTAGACCAACAAGGCAGTCGAAACTAACAACTAACTAGTTCAGTCCCCTTAGCCAAGTTGGCAATCTACACAATCGTCAATCGTCAACGCTAATAGAAAACGATCAAAATGTATGGGAATGACATATCTCAACGAAAAAATCATTCGTTCAGATATGTCATTCCCATACATTTTGATTGTTTTCTATTAGCGTTGACGATTGTAGATTGTGTAGATTGTCAACTTGGCTAGGGGGGCAGTACTTCAAAAATTGCCATATTTTTATTAGTAGAAACCAATTTTCGTTAAAATAGCTGAACTGATTTGAATATTTTGTGAATGTAATATTATGAGAACAATTAGTCTTTGTACCAGTGATGATATTACATTGTGTGTCAACTGATTGTACATTGCTTGTTTAAAAAGCTTGTCGTAGCCTACACATATTTTTGAGCCAGCAGCTAGCTCAGTTCCGTCACAACGTCGTTAAAATCTTTTACTCAAACGGTTTAGTCAACCTTTCATTTTAAATTAAAATTAAAATGTGTACCTGTAGAGTAGGGTAATTGTGTAACGCACTCAAATTGACATTAGCTTTCATTATCATATTACAGCAATATCATCATCATCATCCTCCGAGCATCCCAACTAACTATGTTGGGTTCGGCTTCCAGTCGGCTTACCAGATGCGGCTGAACATCAGTATTTTGACGGAGCGACTGCCATCAGACCCCCGCAACCCAGTTACTGGGTAATACCGACGGAAAACGAACGGGATACGGAGGGGTCTCGATGTGCAACGAAATGGTCACCCATCCATAGACTGTCCGTGACAAGTGTAGCTTAATCTTGCAGATCATACAATCCGCGCAGTTGCTACTTAGCCACGAGCGCATTACATATACATATTACAGCAATATGAATTGCCTAATTCATTGTTGCCGATAAAACGAATTGCCAAAACATACGGATTAATGAGCATTTAATTTAACATGATGGCGATCGCGAGTGTTACACAATTCGGCAGCAGGTTAGTTATTAGTTACTCTCCCCACTCTATAAAATAGGCTCATAAATATTTGGAACATCCGATTGTACACATCACACCTATGAGTATTTTCACACCTATGAGCATAGAAATTGCCTATGAGTACACATCGTGTAACAGAAATACTAAATAACACTTTAAGGGATTATAAAGCTTTTGTTAATTAATCTGTGGTATGTGGTATGGCAGGAAAAGAGTTGTAATTTTTTATTCTGAGGTGAGGTTAGGTATTTCAATTTACATCTCTAGGCTTGATCTATTTTTGGTTTTATACTTAGCGCGTAAGGCCTATACTGAAGAGCAAACCGAGTTTCTAAAATCCAACGGTTGCAGTATGACTGACTGGTCAACAGATCAAACGTCACTCATCAATACGAACAACTTTTAAGTATAGCTACAATTCATGAAAAAAAAAATGGCTGTGCCCATACATTTTGTCAACCATTTTGATTTTTTGTTGGTAATGTTTCCATAGAACAGCCTTTTTTTGATAATTCAGAGTTTCTGCTATACTAAAAGTTGTTCGTATTGATGAGTGCTTTTTTTGATAATTTAGAGTTTCTGCTATACTAAAAGTTGTTCATATTGATGAGTGCTTTAATTCCCTAAAGTATTGTTTTGGACTTCTTCCTGTACGTTGTTTAACTACACAACATGTTATTGAAATATCTTAAGGGGTCATTGTTCTCATCGGTATGCACAACTTTAAAAATAGGGCCAACCCTGAGATCGGGAAAATAATCAGCTATTCTCTGCATTTTTGTGTTCACATAAATTGATGAAATGTAGGGAACAGCAGTTTTTTTCTATCGCGATGTAATGTTTGGTCCCATAGTAAAAGTTGTTCAGACTGATGAGCACAATGACCCCTTAAGAGGTTTTCTGTTATTTCAATAACACGTAACTTGTATACCTTCTAAAGACTATGGTAGAAAAATACAGTCTTTGTTTTGTGGCTACAGTGTTTAAAGGCTAAGACCTAGACGCTTCGGCCAGGTAAATGGAATTCTCTTGCTCGGCCAGGACGGACTACTTCACATGTCTGTTTAAATTTGCACAGGCGTAGCCTCGTCCATTTCCTGCGAACTTTTCACTGCTTTTGACGTAAACCTCACTTGGTAATTCTAATTCTACAAGAATGATCTATGACTATGGACCTAAAAGTACTTTAGTGTTATAATGAGAGATTTGATCGATAAAAGTATTTTCTACGTTAACATACCTAATAAAATAATAAATATAATAAAAAACGTTTATTGCATAAAACATAGGCACAAGATATTGAACTCTTGACTTCCAAACTAAGTAGAACTTGTATTATGGAAGTCAAGGCGCTCTCTATTAGAAGTAATTATTACAATAACGCGAGGAAAGGATGCATGCAGAAGGAAAAATAATAATAATTAATTTTAGGTTTTACAAAAACAAATAGAAACAGAAATTTTAGATCATAACAGAAATTTTGTGATACGTAACTAAAGCTGTGGTGGGTGTGGTGTGATGAGGTGTGTGATAAGGTGTGTAGTGTGAAACGGTTTATATAGTGTGTGAGTGTGTATGTGATGTGTAGTGTGGGCGTTTTGGGTGGTGTCTGTAACAATGGAATGTGTTCGATGTGAGATTATGACGGAGGTTTTAGTAGTGCCTCATTTTCTTCATAATTTAACCTAAAAATAATATCTACACATTTAGTTAGAGGTTAACAATACATAACATAACATCACGCCTGTATTTCACCGAAGGGGTAGGCAGAGGTGTAATAGTACACCCACATTTCGCCAGTTATGTTATAGTCCCATGTAACAGGGGGCGAGCCTATTGCCATTGACCGGGCACAAATCCAGACTCCGGGCTGCTACTAAGAATTTCCTAATGAAAAAACCCAATAACACTTTTCCCGACCCGGGAATCGAACCCAGGACCCTACGCTCAGCAGTTGCGCTTGCAACCACTAGGCCAACGAGGCAAGTAGTTAGAGGTTGTTTGGTGTAGCGAGTAGGCAACTAACTCGCCCGCTTGATAGCTACGCATTGTAATTTAGACTAGTCTTGTAAATAAATACGACAGTATTCAAAGTTTGCTTGCCTTTATTATTTATAAATAATTATTAAGTATCTCCAAAAGTCAGTAAATTAAATTCAAGATACATTTACTTAGACCAAGCAATTGTAAGTGGTATATGGAACCCTTACAACTTCATTTGGTATATTTGGATGTTTGGATCAAACATCGATGCAGTGTGTGACAAAAAAAAAACACCAATCACAGTCTTTGACAACGAGGTTTGCTCATAGTTTTGGAGAAGCGAAAATTTATGGACTACCTCCTATGAAAATTATAGTTACTGGTAACGACCTACGAAAAACTCTAACTTATGATTGATAAAAAAAAAAAAAAAACTTTATTATTCAGAGTGTGGTTCAACTTATCTATCTTACTTAGATATTATAACAGTATTGTTTTGTTTGCACATAGGTATTTAATAAAGAGTTAACGGCGGTGCCCGTGCTAGTAAAATAACTGTGTGACAGACACCGGCGCCTTCCCCTACAGCTTCATCATTTCAGCCGAAAAAAAAAAGCAATCAATTCCCCTACAGCTTAAAACAATCAATCAACATTATTCATCTATACATATAAAAGGCTTTGTCCTGAATGACTGACGGATCAACGCACAGCCTAAACCGCTGATCGTAGAGACCTGAAACTTGGAGGGTGTGTTCTTTGTATGACGTAGGCATCCGATAAGAAAGGATTTTCCGAAATTCTATCCCTAAGGGGGTGAAAAAGGGGGGCAAAGTTTGTATGGGACAACGTGATTCCTTGATCCAATCTACTTCAAATTTTGCATGAACCTTTTTTAACAGAATTGATGGAAGACCTGTTTCGTATTTTATTGAAATTCATCCCCTGACGGGGTTAAAAAGGGGTAAAAAGTTATTTTGGCGGTGATTTGCTTCGAAGTTGATATCAATACTTCTTAGTGCTTTTGATTTAAATTATTTGACACATGTTTGAAAACTCAATCCGATTTTATTCAAAATAGGTTGAACTCACTTAAAAACATAAGGCGGGCTCCACACGTTGGCCCCAACGTTGGGACGAGCGTTGGCCCGTAATTATGCCTAGCGTCCACACGTTGGAGATAATGTTAGTTCAGTTCCGTCAGAGCCAATGTAAAGACGTCTGAAATAGATGTTGCGCAGGACACTTTAATATTATTGAGTGCTTAAGAGCTGAACTGTCAATTATAATAACACAATAGTTAAACAATAGACGTCGTTTTTGAAAAATGTTTTGACTAAAAATAATATCATTGTTATTTGTTAATAAACATAAAGATTTTTTATAGAAATTCTGTAACTATTGCGTTGATGACATTTTCAAGACGCGGTGACCGTAGGAACAAGCTCATTCGATTCACTTTACTGCATGAGTGCTGCGTCAAGACTGAGCAAACCGCCAACGTGTGGGCACATTGCCAACGTTGTCTCATAATTCCTTTGATAAAACCGACACGTGACGTCGGCGGGCTCCACACGTTGGCCCCAACGTTGTGGCGAGCGTTGGTCCGTAATTATGCCTAGCGTCCACACGTTGGAGATAATGTTACTTTAGTTCCGTCAGAGCCAATGTAATGATGTTTGAAATAGATGTTGCACTGCGCACTTTGAGTGCATAAGAGATGAATTGTCAATTAAAATAATACAATAGGTAAACAGTGGACGTCGTCTTTGAAAAATGACACGCGATGGCTAACTGCCAATACTCGCCACAACGTTCGGGCCAACTCCATTTTCCCGATCCACACGTTGGCGAATAGTGTTGGCACCAACGTTCGGGCCAACGTGTGGAGCCGAGGTAACTGCCAATGCTCGCCCCAACGTTGGGCCAACTACATTTTCCCGATCCACACGTTGGCGCCAGCGTTCGGGCCAACGTGTGGAGCCGGGGTAAGCAAATACTCTTTAAAATTGGAAGGACTCTAAAAATATCTGTTTGATTTGTCGTGTATAATAATACTTATAGTTTTCTTTTAGTTTGTCTTAGATGTTTAATTTAGTGTGTATTGTTTTTCGCAATTTTATTCCTAGAGATTCTCCTAACACCATCGAATTACTCCTTTGAATTCAAGAGAGTGCAGTTCATCAAAGTCTGCTTCGCAATAACTATAAAAAAAGCTCAAGGTCAAACTCTTAAAGTAGCGGGAATAGACTTGAGGGAAAGCTGCTTCTCTCACGGCCAGTTGTATGTGTCATGCTCCAGAGTAAGCACACAGAGTAGCCAGGTATTCTAGCTCCAGAAGGAAATACAAAAAATAT